>JAZHRO010000024.1:220430000-221680000 GCA_037157565.1 Thalassia testudinum
CATGCGGAATTTGGATGATCGTGCCACCCTGGGTTATACGTGGCAGAAAATGGGTTTTTCCCCAGGGTGCAGGCGTCTTCTATGCCAGAAGACGTGTCCGCATATGTGTTCGAGCACACGGAGGCTTGGTCCTCCATGTTGAAATACTGGCTCGCAGAAGCCAATTCCACATGACTTACCGAGTCGCTTGGCGCGACACTCGATAAGGAAGGTCTTGCAGGGTTTCTCGGGATAAGCCTGGTGTTGAAAGAATTGGAATTGTGACGAAGTGGTGAGGTGGGGGTGTGTGACATGTTTGTGGAGGAGGAGGATGATTCGGCTCTTTTTTTAGATTTAGCAGTCAATTCAAACAGTTCAGGGTTTTGTGGCCTCCTCCAAAACATGCACTACGCAGGAAGAATTGGGGGGGGATAAGAGGGGAAAAGCGATGAGAGAAATGACGCTGAAAAGGTACACTTGATTACAAATCAATACAGTCAAGTTCCTAACCTCTACAGTGTGCCCTTAGACCTAAAGATCTAAGTTACCTACTATCACGAACTACGGAACCGAATGAGAGCACCGCGGAACCACCGGGCCAGATTGAAAGGCCGTTTGCCCCAGTCTTAGACACCCGATAGCACGCGGGAACTCTTACCAGCACGTAGTCGCTACACACAGGTAGTTAGACCTCCAATCCTTAGTAAGGGTCAAGTTACTACCAGTTTTAATTAGAGGCTTAGGGTCAAGTGCTTTTGGAATGTGAAGGGCGTTGTTTACGGGTAATGCCCAAGTGATTGATTTTAAGAGTGTGTAAGAACAAGCATGCAACGGGGAAATCTCCCCGAATTGAAGTTTTTATTGGCGAATGGTTTTTAGAGTTCAGCCTTAAGTAGTATGAATTTTAGGGTTTTGTTGAATTACCAATTCAACCAATCTCCGGGTTTTTGCAAAAATACAGGTTTTCCTTCTAAAACCCAAGAAACCCTTCTTCAATTATCAGTTAGTTAATGCATGCTAAAATGCAATGGGCTACCCTAAATGGAGATTTCTAAGTGTGGATGCACGAATCAGTTTTATATCAATGTGACAGGGAGCCAAAGCACTTCAATTCAAGTGCTCCCAATCACCAGAAATGATTTCCACACACAAGGCTTCAACCAAAAGATAAAGAAAATAAAATTTTTGGGGTTGAAGTATTCAGGATCGAATCACAGGCAAGTTTGAAAAGTCGTGGTGGGGTTGGAATCAACTCAATTCCAAGTCTCCCCACTAAAAATGTGATCCTGAATTAAAGATAAGTGAGGCAAAAGAGGGATACAAGCAATCTTTTTCTTTGCCTCAAAGAATACTTCCCACGGCGAAAAATCTAAGAATCAAGATTCTCGGATTTTCACTATGCGAAGTAAGGCGGGAAATCCCGGGGCAGTGGGAGTGAAGACAACCAATCAATCAAGTGAATTTTAATCCACTTGCCCTCAAGAAATCCCAAGAAGTTTTTCTAGTTTTTAGTTTTAATTTTTTTTTTTTTTTTTATTGTGGTGGCAAGTTAACCCTAATTTGATGAGAAAAGAAAACCTACTTGTTCGGCAACGTGTGCGAAGCTCCAATGCGATGTCGACGTCTTCACGCTCTCGTTCCCGCCTTGGATCTGCTCACGTCCTCGACTTCGTCAGCCTTCTTCTCCTTCCACCAGGTTCACCTGCACACCAAAAACAACAATACCCGTGAAGAGAGAAGAGACAAATTTAAAGGAATTGGATAGAAACTTACTCGAAAGCGCACCTCCCCGGCAACGGCGCCAGAAAAGTTATGATGGTCGGCCTGGATAGGTTGCTAATATGATGTTTTTATCGTTGAAATATGTATAGTGGTTAACCTAATTCAGACCTAACCATCTCTTTACAAAATTTTTAACCTGGCCTAGTTGATTTTATCTTGTCACTTTTAGGCCCAGGGTCGAACTCAGGGAAGTGGGGTTAAAGTCGAGTTTCTACGTTTTCCTTAAAACGCGTCTCTTCCGTTCGTTTATTGTGTTTTTGGTGTTTTTCTTATTTAGGTTTTTTATGGTAATCCTTGTTCTTGAGGCACACCCTCAAAATTGTGTCCTTGGCTTTTAGCCAAACAGAGTCCCAAAACAAGTCTTGCTACTCGCAAGACGAGGTACCTGCAAGTCAAAGATTATCTTTTCTTTTTTATGTATTTTTTTTTATCTTTTTACTAACAGAAAAGCAAATAGACAGAAAGTAAATATAGTATGTATATATATATATATATATGTAGTATATATAAAAAGGGGTGGGGGTGGAGGTAGCGATGGAGTGTAGCACTATGTCGAGTCAGTCGACGTCTAGAGAGACGCAACCAACACGACTAGGTGCCGCGTGGAGTGTGGATGGAGGATGGATGATGTATGGGACCACGCTTTTTTTGTACGCGTGTATTAGGGAATATCAGCAACTGGTGCAGATATTCCCGTGATACAGCGTATAGTAAATAACGTGAAAATATATGTACATATGTATGTATATGAGTAAATATATCTATATGTATATAAATGTATAAGTATATATGTATAGATATATATGTATTATATATATATATATAGGTGTATATGTATATATATATATGTATGTATATATGTATATAGCTATGTATATATGTATATAAGTATATATATATAATACTATATAGATGTATATATATATATATGTATATAAGTATATATGTATCTAGATATATATATATATATGTGTGTATATATATAAGTATATAGATATGTATATATATATATGTATATAAGTATATATGTATATATATATAAGTATATGTATAAGTATATAGATATATATATACGTGTATATATATATATATATATATATATATATTATATATATATGTGTGTATACATAAATATATAGATATACTATGTATATAAGTATATATATATATATATATGTATGTATATATTATATATAGATGTATATAAGTATATATATGTTACTATAAGTGTGTGAGTGTGTGTGTATGTGTTGGTATAGGTGTGTGTGCGTCGGTGAATGTGTGTGTGTGTGTGTTGCTGTGAGTAAAAAAACAGAGAGAGAGAGAGAGAGAGCGGGAGAGAGAGATCAGCAGAGAGAGAGAGAGCGGGCTGGAGAGATCGAGAGCGCGGACGATGGCAGCGAGTTAAGACGTCTGCTCGCGGCGGCGGACGTCTGACGCCGCGTCGTCTGAAGGCGGAGGCGGACGTCTGAAGACGGCGGGTGCGGGCGCGCCTTCGCGTAGGGTTTTGCAGGCCTGCGCGAAGGCGACGGGCGGGCGAAGGCGTGGAGGAGCGAGCGTGGAGGAGGTCTGCAGGTGGTCGCGGAGGGTCGCGGAGGAGGGCAGGGGGCGGTGCGAGGCCGTAGCCGGCCGCTGCAGTGCGCGCGGCGGACGGCTACAGGTGCAACTGCGAGGCGGACAGAACGGAGACGGAGACGGGGAACGGGCCTGCAGGCACGCGCGGAGGGTTGCGCGCCTGCGGGGAAGGTCGCGGAGGAGGCGGGGGGTGCTGCTGCTGCTGCTGTCGCCGCGGTTTAGCTGCTGCTGCTTCAAGCTTCGGAGCTTGAAGCGGCAGCAATGGCGTGGAGACGAAAACGAAGAGAAAAGAAAACACCACGCCCACCGGCTCGTTGAAGAGCTGGGCGGTGGTGCTCCCACTGTGGTGGTGTGCACCACAATGGGTTCTCCTGCTCGCCGGGTGCCTCCTCGACGGAGGGCCGGCGCATGGGAGGGGAGAACGGTGGAGAGGAAGGTGGTGGCTGCGGGGTCTTTGCAGCAGCTGCCTTTGCGAGGATGAAGCTGCAGCTACTTATAGAGGAGGGGAGAGTGGCGTTCCGGCTGCAGCAGGGAGAGGGTGTGCGAGTTGCAGCTATAGGGAGCGGCGTTGGCAGGGAGAAGTGATGGGAAGAAGTGCTGCGTGGCTGCTGCATGCAGCTGCGGGAAGAGTGCAGCCGCGGGAAGGGTGCAGCCGCGGGAAGGAGAGAAAAGAAGAAATCAAGAGGAAAAATAAAAAGAGGGTGATTTTGCAAGGAGGCACTTGAAGAAAAATGTAACTATGCAGGCGATTGTTTCACTCCTCTTCCTCTCTTGATTAAATGCATGCATGCAAGTGTTTTTACAAATGCGATTACAGGATCCTATTATGCAATGTTAATGCTAGAAAATAGCACAAGAAGGCGTTATTACAGGCGTGTTTTGAGGTGCAAACAGGTGCTGCTGGGGTGCGTGGGAGGATTGGCCGGCCGGTTGCAGAGGAGCGCAATGGCTGGTTGCGGGCGGAAGAGCACGCGACAGAGCGAAGAAGCGGAGGCAGAGAGGGGACTGCAGGCGCCTGTAGGCTTGTGCGGAATGGCTGGGGTTGCTGCTGCTGCTGCCAAGCTGCGAGCTTCAGACCTTGAAGCGTGTGGCCATGGCTGAAGGTGCTGGAGCGGAAAAAAAATAGAAAAGAGCCACCACGCCCACCGGCTCTTTGAAGAGCTGGGCGGTGGTGGTCTCACTGTGGTGGTGTGCACCACAGTGAGGGCTCCTGCCCGCCGGGTGTCTCCTCGGAGGAGGATCGGCGTATGGAGGGAAAGGGAGGAGAGGACGGCCTGGAAGGAGATGGAGCTGCCGATGGTTTTTTTGGCTGGGACCCCTGACTTCCTTTTGCAAGAAGGAGCCGTGGCTTTTATAGGAGAAGAAGGCATGGCCGTGCATGGCTCATGCATGGCTACGGCAGGGAATGGCAGCCGCAGGGAAGGGCTGGCAGGGAGAGGGATGGAGAGCAGGGAATGGCAAGTTGCAGTCGCGGGAAGCATTTCAAAAATCAAGTGGAAAAAATAAAAAGATGGTGGATTTTGCAAAGATGCACTTGAGGAAAAATGTAATCGCAAGGCCATTTTATTTCATTCTCCTCTCCTCTCAATTAAATGCATGCATGCATGTATTTTTACAATGCAACTATGGAGACCTAATATGCATTGGTAATGCTAGGAAATAGCACAAGATGGCACAATTGCAGGCGTATTTTTGCTGTGCAATCAGCAGGCAAGTCAGAAATTGTTGTTGCAAACGATTTCAAGCTCCAAATCATGAGAATTGGAGGTGGAGTCGGCTGTTTGATGTTGTGCTTTTATACTCAACTCAGTAATTAAGTTAATTTCACTTAATTAAGAGTAGAAGAAGTCTCTTAGGTTAATTCGAAGTTGTGTCAGTTGTGCAGTATAGGGTCGAATTAACCTAATATTTTATAAATTTTTACTGGTTGAGTCCAGGTCGTTTACTGGGAGGTATAATAATTTTCTCCAAATTCACCAATTCTCTTTTATTTCTCTATAAGTTTAGGAGGTATAACTAGTTTGATTTTTAAAACATGAATTTTGTCAAAATATTTAAACTATAAAGAATATACAAAATTCCATATAAAAAAACATATTTACTCAAAATGTTTATTTTCCAATTTTATTTCAAAAGAAATTAAGGCAATTAAAAGTTATTCTATTAAAACATGCCTTTTTAAAATTAAAAACAAAAAGTAATTAGAATGATGCAAGAAAAATAATATCCTTCATTTATTTTCTTCAGCCTCTCTCCTATTCTCTCTTTCTTTTATTCTTCTCTCTTTCCAGCTCTTTTCTTACTTTTCTTCTGTTGTTCCTGTCTTCTCCTGCCTTCTTTTCTTCCCTTAGTCTTCCTTTTGTTCCTTAATCTCTTTTCCTTAGTGCCTGTGCTCCTTTGTTCCTTAGCCTTTGCTCAACACTTAGCATTTTAACCATCAGCTCTTCTTTTCCTTAAGTCCTTCAGCTAAATCGGGATTTTTTATTTTTAACCAAAATTTATTCTATTTGCGGCGAGGTCCTTTCGAAGATACATAGCACCCTAAGAATAGGGTGGGACCAGACCCTACTCGGTCCTCGCCTAATCTCAATTAGGTTCGTTTTCGGTTTATTTCTTATCAGTTCACAGTCTCGAGCCAATTCGGCTCAACCCGGCCTCCCAGGCCTCTCGCCCTCCCAGGGCACATACTCGCTCACGCCCCCAAGGGCGCACACCCGCAGGCACACAAGCCCGCACACACACACACATGCACATGCTCAGATCAGATCGGTAACCGGTGTGCTGAGCGCTGACGACTGAAGAGGCCATGCAACGAATTCGTTTTATCCCCATGTGCACGCTCAGAATCCGACGATGTGGGACTATCTAACCCCTTCCAGACCCAACTTCAAATGATCATAACTTCCTACCCAGAGCTCCAAATCGAGTGATTTCAAGTTTGTTAGAAAGCTCTAAGGTAGATCTACACAATTGTAGGGTCAATTTGAGGTTTTGAAGATGTTTTTCTCTTCAATTTGAAAGGTGAAATCAGGGGTTCCTACAGGTTATTACTAGCCTGGAAAGTGAAATTATATCTACAGAGTCCTCAGATGGACTTCTCTCTCTTATTTAAAGGTCTATTCAGGTTATACAATTGATTCCGCATCTGTTAGAGTAAGTTTTAAGCTCTTAAGACCTTCAGAAACAACAGAGAAGCTCTTCACTTCTCTGAAAGCTTCAGAGTTCAGATCTTCATACTTCATTATGTGCAACAAACACTTAAGAATGCTTCTAATCAATTTAAACTAATTCTAAGGGTTATAATTAACTCATCTGGGCAGGATTCAAGTTTAAATTTCAACAAAATGACACTGCTGTTGGTTTGGGTTCGAAAGTAACCCAAATTGACAGGATTCAAATTCTCAAACATTTATTCACTTGAGCTCACTTAATTCTCTCTAAAACATTCAAACAAGTTCCCATAAACAACTTACACTCCTCAATACCTCAATTCGAGTTCAGAACTCCATTAGCAGACTCAGTTTGATTGTGGAAGCACAAAAAGTTGACTTTCTGTTCAAAGCTTCCTCCCAAGAAATTAAAGCCTCAATTAGAGTCTCCTCAACATTAGAAACTTATTCAGATCTTCAGGAAGGTGTTCTGACCAACATTTCTAGGGTTTCAGGCTCGCCGCCTGAACTTGAAAACATGTGTGTTCGTCAGAGCCATTCAGAGGTTGTTACAGTGTTCTAAAGGTTTAAACAGCTTTAGTGTATTGCACTGAAGCTTTTAAGTTCCTTAAATGCTTCTTATGTCTCTTTATCAGACTTCTCCAACTCTGCCGGAGTTGGGGAAGATATAGTTCAATCTTCAGCTCCAGTGGTTAAATCCTCAAATAAACATCCTTAAAACAATCAGTGATCCACATTATACCATTCTGGAGCTTCACAACAAGTTTCACAGGCTGAAGTACAAATTTGCCTCGCCGAAGCTCGCCGGAGCTTCGGTGAGTCCAGAAAATGTGAAAAATTATGTACAGATTGTTAAAACTAACCATTTTTTATTTAGAAAAGATCATGAGGTTGCAAGGAACCTCAGTATCACATTTAATTTCTCATTATTTCTTTAAATGTAAGATTTGACAGTGAAATCATTTCTTTAAAAATTTGATTTGAGATAAGCTCAGGACTTGTTTAACCACTCGATTGAGAAGTTAAAACAAGTCAATAGATGTTTATATTCATAAATATATATTTAATTTAAGATTTGAACTGTTCTTGAGCCGCCATGGACAGCGAGCTTAGGAACTTAATTATATTTGGGTGTTTAATTTATATGTGATATTAATATGTATTATAGTGTCGATTAGGGTTCTAAAGTGGTGAATAGTTGATGAAGAACCCAATGGAGATGGAATTAGGTCGATTACTGTCATCATAGACAGTGTCAGTAGTCAGTGAAGGTGAAATTTGAATTAGGCGATTAGGTGATTCAATTAAACGATTAAGTGATTTAGAAGTGATTATGGAAGATAAAGGAAGGTGGACAGTGATTTAAAAAGATGAAATTAAAGCTCTGGCGAGCTCAAGGAACTCGCTAAAATTCTAAAATTACTCTAATCTAACTATCTAAACTAACTAACTAAGCTAGCCTACTCCTACTCCTACTCCTAATCTACTGTTACCTGGACGAAGGGGTCGATAGGGTTTCGCCGAAGGTTCATAGCGGACGAGGAAATCAGAGGGTAGAAGAAAGATCTCCGGCGGGCGGATTTGAGGTGGAGCGGAGGATTCTTTGGGTCGGCATCTGTGTCAGAGACGCGGAAGACCACGGCGGAACTCCTCGGCTGATTAAGATGGACGGAGCAAGTCGGAAATTGGAATGGAAAGTCGCCGGAGTTTTGGACGAATAGCCTATCGAAGTTGGCTACAGTGTTAGAAGAGGGAAGGGAGTCAACTTGAATAAAATCAGAGGTGTGAGGGGGTATTTATAGCAGTTGGCGGCGAAGAGAGTGGCGGGGTCTGGCCGAAGAAGGAGCTCGAGGAACTTAACCTCCGTCGTTGTCTCTGACGACGGTGAGGTTATCTCCCACTGAAAAATAGGATTCCCGGTTAATCCAGACCGGTGGATGAAGTGGAGGTGGTGAGCACAAGTTGCAAGAGCTTGGACAAAGAAGGATGATGTCGGCAGGGCGATAAGCGCGGGTGGGGTGACTCTCTGCCGCCAGCCGTTCATTCGGCTGAAGAAGAAGAAGAAGAAGACGAAGAAGGACTTAAATGAAATAAAACTTGAGGACCTATGTGAGAAATAAGGACCCGACTGTAATGAATTTTAAGGACTAAAATGTAAACCCAGGTTTTGAAGGTTTATTTTAACTTAGATCTTTTTCAACTTTTTATATATGTTAATAAATAAGGTAAATATTATGTTTACACCTTGAATTTACATTTTTTACCTTTTTAGGTTAATTTATTAGATTAAGTAAAATCACTTAAGTTATTATATACTTAGGTTTACATTAAGTTTAAGTTACTTAACTTATTAATTAAGGGAATGATTAATAGGATTTCGAGTCCAATTATTATCTAAATTATTAATAATGTTAATTGAATGATAAAATGTCATTTTTAACTTATTTTAAGGTCCTTTACTAAATATCCCTTATTTTATAATTAACCCTTATAAATTCATAACCTTAGCTAATTAACTAGGAAGACTAGTTAATTAGGGGTAATTAGAGATCATGATGAGTGTCTCATCACTGTTCTAAAATATGAACCTCAAAGTGCAATAGGAGTGTTGTTCAAGAAGGGTATAACAAGCCTTGGGTTTTTTAAAAAAGATGAGTTGTCTCCTATTAAGCATTAAATTTAATGCCTTCAGCTGAGCAGAAGATGGTTCATAAGCCCATATTTGTTGTCTAATTGAATACGTAAATACCTAGACATTAGATTGATGTTTACATACACATAGCATACATTAATTTGTAAATATATTAGTTTATAAATTTACTTGCATGCATATTTCATACATTACATTCATAAGTAAATATGATTTAGAACTTAATTAGGATAGTATGCACTAGAATTTAAGTAAGCTAGTTTATAATTTAGTTTGCATGCATACATTACATGCATTATTTAATAAAAATATGATTTAGACATTCTTTTGAATTTTATATATAAATAACCAATCTTTTTTCTTCTTCTCCTCCCTGCGAGGATCTGGCCTTAATGGCCCAGCCGTTCCTTCCGCTCCAGTTCCATGGTTGTGCCATTGCCATAAAAAAGGAGAGAAGGCCACCAAGCATGAGTAGGCCCCACCACTGTGCATGTGATGAGTACTTCATTCCACTACTATACGCCTCCTATCGTGTGCACAAGTCTTCACCACTGCAGTAGGCGGGGTGACAGAACTCCGCGTCACCAATGACTTGTGCAGCCTCACTGTGTGTGTGGTCGCACTAGGCACATGAACATCCAACAACACCACCGCCATCCTCTTTTCCTTCTTATTCTTTTTCATTTTCCTCTCCTTCCTCTATTGGTCAATCTTCTTCTTCGTGAAGAACCCAAACCTTCACCACACCACCCGTTCACAGCTACCACCTCCGGCCACCCTTGCACTCGCCATCCCCTTGGATCGACTGCCACCAACCTATGCCACTTCATTCTTCATCTTCCTCGTCCTCTGTTTGACAAAGAAACCCATTACCACCACCCACTAACGAATCCATCAGCCATCGATCTTCCCCATGTCGTGCAACCATCCTTGGCCTCCTACCTCATCGCTGACACAATCGGCATCCTCCACAATCTCCGCCGTGCCTACACCAACATCCACAATGCCATCCTCAAGCTCTCGTCCTCATCGTCGACCACAACACCTCCGATCTTCTTGATGCGTGGCCACCGTCTTCGACCACCATTGACCAAGCCACCATTGCCATCGTGATGCCCTCGTCCCAATGGATCATCCCCGTGATCCTCGCGACCGAACTTGAGCTCCCGTGTGCACAGTAGCTTCACAAAAAGTTCCCCTGCTTCAACTCCCATTAATATTTACATTTGTATCATTGTCAATTATTATTATTATTTTATTTTAGTACACATTACAGTAAACACCATCATCTTTTGCGTAAATATTATTTCAGCATATCTTGTCATTGTTAACCTAATTTAAAGGACATTTCAGCTCGATTTTTGAGGAATCAATGGTGAACAATAGTTTTGAACTTTTTTGAATTTTAATAGGTGCATGCACCCACTCATCTGTGAGTGGTTCTTCTATTGATATTTTGATTGAGAGTTTTTCCATCACGAAAAATATAATACATCATTTTTATATCTTGCTATTATCTTGTTTTAGCCAAAAACCTCGACTTGATCAAATGGCATCGTTGCCAGGGAAGCAAAGGGTTTGTTAAACTTACAATTATTTTTTTTGTTCACATTTGATTTTATTTAAGGATATATATTCATTGATATACTATTTTGATTTTGGTGCGAGGTACATTACCTTCGGAGGAGTAGCGCACCAGCCTCGTCATCATCCTGGTGGATCATGCTTCCATTTATCAGAGGAGGGAGGAAGCTCGACTATTGAAAGTAGGAGCTCGACATGCTATGGTGGACCTTGTTGCCACCATTTGGAGGAGAACGTCTGGAGTATTGTCATCTCTTCCAATTTGTAGGATAGATTTTGAACTTTATTTTTCTCTATTTTATTTTATTGAACATTCGTTTAAGACCCTTATTCTAGGGTATTGCTGAGGGGTTTGTTCCCCGATTTTTTTTAGGCTCGTGTGTGGGTATTTTTTTGGGAGCTTGTTTCCTTTTATTTAGATCTATGTTTTCACTTTCTTTTGTGGTTTGTTTATTCATCTTCTTGTTTATGTATAGTTAGACAAAAAAAAATCAAATCATGAGTTGCCTGTGTCTAGAAGCTGCATGCCCTTAGGAACGACCAATTAGGTTTATTTTGGAGTAGCATCTAGATTTTATTTACCTTACATCATGTGCATAATTTCATTGAAGCTTGTTGGAGACAAGGTACGTTCTTCTTTCCTTGCATCTTATTTTGATCACGCATTGCATTTGGACTTAATGTTCAAGACCACCTAAATTGTTTTGAAAGAATTAATCAGTGGCCATCTCAATTTTCAAAAAGGACTAACTAAAGGAGGAACTTAAAATCCAGGACTTAATTTTGAAACCTTGTGTGCGATTTAGAAAATTCAAAACCCTTTTGCCGTGAATGTACATGTTCACTTAGCACAAGGCATGCATTTAGACACTTCATAGGTCTTGGAACCATAAGGATTAGAGCCTCCTATTGTTGGGTTATGAAGTGTTTGGAACTTTAGTTCAAAGGTCTAGTAACTCCAAGGAGGGGGAAACCCTATAACGGATTGAGGGTAGTTAAGAAGCACTGCGAAAGCATCGCTTCAAAGGAAGGGCACGCCCTACTTGCATCCCTCATTGCCATCCTTAGAGTAGCTCGACCATTTAGGCTTTAGAGAAAATCACCTAAGCCCTAGTTAGGTTTTTTTAGGCATTTTGTAGGTCAACAAATAGGATTGTAATTGATTCGGCGACTTGTTTTGTTAGCTACAATCTGAACTAAAGTCAAAAGTCTAAATCTCTAAAGACCTAAAAGGTCTTTTTGAATTGTGGTTGTTTTGATAGTGCATGCTAGGGAGGCGATCTCTTAGGAGGTAACTTGTGTTTGATCCAGAACCTAAAAGAATCCTTAGGAGAGTCAACCAAGAGAAAAGAAAGATGGCCAAGGGAGGAGAGAGAGAGAATAGGATAGTGGAAAACCAACAATCTTTGAGAGACTATTTTATCCATACCAACTAACTCAGCCATACACTGAGAAGACCTAGGGGGAACAATTCATATGAAATCAAGAGTAGTACCATATCTCTATTTCCCTCTGATTGCGCAGCAATCATAGGTCCCAATCAACCTAAATAACATTTGAACCTAGCTTAATTTGTAAATATTGCATTCATATCATGCATATCATGCATTGCATCATTTTATATAGAATAAGATGAGATATCTTGCTATTTAATGTTTTTGTTGTTATTTGCAGGTGATAAGATGACCCAGGATGCGAGATAGAGTGGAATAAGGCAATAATGAGAGAAGATTGTTTCAGACATGAGGAGTGAGGAGGATAGCCTTATCCCTACCCTTAGAAATCCTAGGATAGCCTTCCTAAACCCAAAACCACTTCCATTAGGACATCTTGGCCTTAGAACCTAAAACATGGATAGCACTATCCATGTTCTTATCCACCTTATCCCTCTCCCAAACACTTAGGAACCAGAACCTACCTTAGAAAACCCAAAACCCACTCTCCAGCACCTTTCTGGACATCCAGATATTAGGCTAGATGTCTGATTTTTGCAGAAAATCAATCTAGGAAGCCAAAACTTGCACTGACACAGAACTGGACATCCAATTTACTATCCAAACATCCAACTTTAGACTTTAAGATGTATGATATGTTCCCTGGACATCTGATATTGTTCTTTAGTTCCTGTTTTGGGTGCTACAGGCCCGAGCTTACCTCTTATGACCTAGAAACCCCACCAAACACCTTAGGAAACCTAATTAGAGACCTCCTAAGCCTATCCCACTATCCATACCCTAACTTATCCTATCCATGACCCAATTAAGCAAACCCATCCCTAATTGGATGCATCTACAGTTGATTGGGTGCACCTAAACCCAATTGGATTTGCCCAGGATCTAATTGACTCATACCTATTAGGAATACCTTAGCCTAATAACACACACATCCAATTAGATTTGACCTAGACCCAATTAGGTTCACTTCTATCCAATGAGACCCACCTAAGCCTAATTAGGTCCACACCCACCTAATCTAGATTGACCCAACATATTTAGCATCTAATCCTACCAACACCCACAACATAGCTCTACGAAATTCAAACCACACACACACACCTTCCAAAATCGACCTTCCTAATCTACCCTCCCTATTTTTGGTTGTCAACACTAAGGCCACCAAAGGTGGCGACTTCTACTTTGGGAGCCACCAAAGGTGGTGACTAACAAATGTAGGCCTTCCCATAAAACCCAAGAGAAAGGTGTCGCACACAATTCAACAAATTCTCTCCCATCCTTCAACTTGCGACCAACACCCTCCCTTCCACCCTCCAAAGGCCATCCACTGTCCTCCTCCATGGACAGCTAGGTGAAGCTCCAAGGTGCTCCTCCATTGATGACCAAGTGAAGCTACAAGGTGTTCTCCTCCAAGGCTTCAAGGATGGCTAGAAGAGAAAGGGTCCACCACCCTCTTCTCCTCTTCTTCTTCATGGGCATGCCCTCTTCCCTTTCCTTGAAAGATGAGTCCACGCCCCATCTTGTTTTTCTCTTAGACGACCATAGAGGAGACCATCTTCAAGGTCTTCTCAAGGATGGCCAGTGGTAGAGAAAGGATGCAACACCCTCCTCTCTGCTTGGGTGCACACGCCCCTCTCCTTCTTCTTAGTGGATGGCTAAGAAGGCTTCCCCATAGCCTCACTTGGTTGATCCCATTCTTTAGTTTCTTAGATCTCTTTTCATGTATCGAGATTTTATAGCTACTTAATGTTTGATGCATGATATTCTATTATCAAGTGGTTTTATGTGCATGCTTGACGGTTGCAAAACACATTTGTGTAAATCGCTCGTTGTAGCACATTTTATGACATCAATTTTAATTAGAAGAATCGGACATGAGTCCGAGTGTCGAACACGGGGAGGCGTGGAATCGGATCAAACATTCACTTATATGTTACAAATATATGTTGATTTGTTCACTTGCAAACAAGAGCGGAAGAGAGAAGGAGAGAGAGGGAGAGAGAGAGATAAGGTTAGAAATCCATGATAAACATATGAGAATAATATATCAAAGATATATTGACTATCAAATGTTATGATCAACACAATATATGAATGCTTAAATAAAATAGATGAACTACAACTATCAACAATTAAAACTAAATGCGAGGCAATGAATGGCGTGGAGGAGCTTCCGTCGGCAGCTTGGCGTCTTCACAACCTTGTTTGGAGCTATATGGAGGTGGTGGAGTGCTTAGGTAGATGATGGGTGCAAATGGGGGAGAATAGACCCTTTTATAATGGAGGGAGAAGGCCAAACATCATCCTCGGGTCAACAGCGACATTCAAAGAGTCACCGTAGCTTGCATCCTTGCATCTACTAGCCTGCGCGATGTGTCGTGCATGCATGTGTTGGTGCGCACTGTGCACTGCTGCCGCTGTGCTGCACACACATTGCGTGCGGGCACTATGTGTGCGCTGCAACTGCTGCCCACGTGGCTTGCGTCAATTGCGATTGAGGGGGGGGTCACGGGGATTCGAACTCGTGCCCCTCCTTTGGGAGTGCATCTCAAGACCACTGTGCTGTGCCCATGAAATCATCATGAGGAGGAGCTTTAGACGCATGGCACGGATGGCTTCTCAGTCGTTGGATTAACATCCAATGACTGGGAATAGAGGATGCACATGTAGAAGCGTCGGTGTTGGAGCTGCTTGGCTGGTGTTGGGTGGCCTAGATGGCATCATGTGGTGCCATCTAGGCCATCCATCTTCTTTCTGTTGTAGCGGATGCCACGGTGCTCGGGTCAAGATGATTCCTACGTCTCCAGACTACGATCGTTGCTTTAGATCCATCCGTATGGTTGGATTTTTATCCGAAGCCTGTAAGGATGCTGCATTACCCCCTGGCCATTGATCTTCCTTGAACTTGTTGTAGGAGCTATGGAAGTCGAATCGAGGTGATTTTGAGTCCGTTGGACTCCGTTCGTTGATCTGGATCCATCCGTACAATCTGATCGCTCATCTGAGACCTGTTTCAATATGCACTTGTGCTAATGGTCATTAAACATTGATTCTAAGCAATCTCAACATCAAATAATGCATAATGCATGCAATGACCCCAAACCCACTATAACATGTCATTATTGCACAAGTACCCTCGAAATTGACTTTAATTGATAATATTAACACTGATAATTGTAGAGTCATCATACCCCCTTTCCCATTCCTTGCTAGTCCCTAGCAAGGTTTATCCTATGCTATTTACAACTAAAATTAGGAATTGATCACTCAGGTAGAAGTTGCTTGTCAATTGGAGGAAATTTCTACTAAGAACCTAACTCGCAAAGACTCAACAATGTCTAAGTTGCCTGCCAAAATGCATACCGCCCGAGTCCTCGCCTTATTCTATATAGAAGCAACTATATATTCTTTTCTTTTTCATCTTTTCTAATTTTTTTGGATTTTTGGAGTTGAGGATTTTGGGGTAACTTTTTACGGCTACCCAACACACCCGAGACTCGAAAAGGACTCTTAGTACTAAGCATCTTGTTGTGAAAGTGACAGACTCACTTAGCGGCAATTAAAACAGACTTTGGATTTCTACGCCCTTAGGTGACCTGAAAGAGAAAATGTTGCCTAAAGGTGTATCTATCTGATTGGTAGCTTTCTCCCTACTTTTTATTTTTGTGGGGTTAACACAAAGGCAAACCTAGTGTATATTGATGAGTCAATTGTTCGCTTTAAAGTCGTTTGTAGTTTTATGTGGTGGAAAAATCGACTAATCAATAATTAAAAATAACCACTCGCAGAAGAGCGGGTCATATCCATAGGGAGGCAATGACGTATTTAAATTCGCACTGGTTAAAAACATTTGTTCGTAGTTAGTTTAGACGAGAATCAAGCCAACTTTGCCTTCAGATTAAGGTTGAATCAAGAAAACATGCTGAAATAGCAATTTCTAATAACTAGAGGATATTTTTTGCAATGTAGATTCAATAAAATATCATTAAAAGATGACAATGGCAGAAAATGTAATTATTAATGGGACGAGTACTGTAGCAAAATAGGGGATTTATTCCCCTTGGCCGTGCGTGAAGAGGAATGAATGGCCGGAGGCGGGAAGCTCGGAGGAAGTTCTTTGGATCGAGAGCCTCGCAGTGGTGGTGGTGGCGAGTAGCGCGGTGGTCGGAGCCGGCCGAACGGAGCTCCGACGAAGATGGCTCGTGATGGTGGCTGCAGCTGCTGGAAGGGCGGCTATGCGCGGGAGTTGAGCCCTACTGCAGGTGGTGTGCGCGCACACTGTTGTTGCGGACGTGCGGGTGTTGAGCGCGCTGAAGGTTGATAGCGGGTACGCTCTGGTGGAGGCGCTGCAGACGGCGGCGGGGGCGCTGCAGACGGTAGGGGCACGCTGGAGCGGGCGCGTGCTAAAGGTTGCTGGCGGGTGCGGGCTTGGCGGTGCAGATGAACGCGCTGAAGTGCTGGCGAACGCACGCCTGCTGGAGGCGGATGCTACTGTAGGCTGCGTGCTTGAGTAGATGTAGCGCGCGGCGAGGAGTGAGCGGGCGCACTGTAGGGAGCAGGAGCGGGCTTGAAGGCAGTCTTGCACAGCAGGATGCGCGTGAGACTGCAAGGCGGTTGGTGCTGGAGGTGATGCGGGAGAGGGCTGGCGGTTGGCGTTGGAGGTGAAGTGCAGCAAGGGTGGTTGCTGCTGGAGTGGGGGGGGCGAGGGCTGGCGGTTGGTACTGGAGGTAATACGGGAAAGGGCTGGCAGTTGGCGCTGGAATAGATGCTGCAGGAGGTGATTCAAGTGTGCAACCGGAGGGGCGCAGGCGTGGAGTGAGCGGCTAGTTGCTGCTGGAGTGTGTGTCGAAGCTTCAGACGTCCAGGAAACTTCCCGGACATCTTAACTGATTGAGGAGTGAAATTGCAGTGGTTGCGGCGGTGGTTGTTGGTGACGACAGGGAGGGAGGTGCACGCTGAGGTGCTCACGGTAATGCGGACGAGCTTCGGATGGCGGTGTGGCCTGTCACACCACACGCCCACGGTGGTGGAGACTCGTCGCCACGGTTGAGGCCGGCGGTGTGGAATGGAAGAGAGACGAACTCTCTGCACAGTGGTGGGTCGGGGGTGGAGGCCTCCTCAACTCGGCTGCCTCCTCCTCTCTTTTGAAATTAACTACCCCGACCAGATCCAACACATCCGCTCCTCCTTGATTGGGTTCTTCACTGCGGCAGCTGGAGGAAGAAATGCAGCCGTTGCACGTAGAAGAAGAATAAAAAATAATGGTAAAATATTATGGTTATTTATATACAAACCCTCAACTTTTATGTTAACCTAAATTAATGCATGCAATGTACCTAATTAGTTAACTAATGCAATTCTAAGTTAATTCTAAATGCATGTAAATATGAATAAGATGCATGAATTATGTAATTAAATTAGAAATATGAATTAATCTATTTACATCCTAATTTATGCTAAATAAATGTTAGAATTAACTTAATGTCTAGGCACTTAAATACTTAAATAGCCCACAAATATGGGCTAATCAAATACCCCCATGCCTAGTTTTTGCTAGTCCCTAGCAAAATTAAGCGAAACCTAGAACTCCAAGTAGACTAGTCAACCCAATTGGTCTTTCTTCAGAAACATATTAAGTTTAGACTCTAGACCCAAGGTTCCCAAGTAGTTGCTAAGTTACAGACTAGGTCGGCTAAAGACGAGTTGAAGGCATAGGTTTCCCTGATTTCTGACTCTACTATAAGGTTTATTGATCCCTGAGATTAAAGCATCCGTGCATGTGCATTGGCCTAAGTTATTTGGATTAAAGGAAAAATGATTTTTTTTTTAATCATATATAATTTTTTTTTGTTTGATTCCTCTAAGTCTAACCTCGGATCAGTTATCAACACAGTCTGTGTTAGATTCATTGTCCCCATTACCGTACCTCGAAGGGTGCCTGGCTTTCGATGCTTCGAGATAGCACTGCCCATAACGACCCCAAGAACTCCTAGCAATTGACACTTCGAGATAGTATCGCCCATGGATTTCTTAAGCGAATTCAGGCCTATGGTAATCGGTACTTTGAGATAGGGCCCCCCATGGTACCTGAACCGCACAATGCACTTACATGCCCCCAGTAGGATGGATATCCTAAGAGACAAGCGTCGAGGAGGTAATATGTTATCATCGCATCCTCAAGGTGAGTATATACTCCACCTCTCCTGCGGCGGGAACTCTTCCAATCAAATTGTGTTTTCAAGCCTCTCCTAAGTCAAAACTAAGAGAACCAAATCTCTTTCAAGAAATTAATTAAGTTGATTACCAGACCAAGTATGTGAAATTTGGATGCTTGGGTTACAAGGACCCATAAACCAAAAGGTAGAACAAGACTCCAGGTACTACCCCACCTTTTAACTCAAACCCTAGCTTTCCTTCCTCAACCTCTTGAAGAATGGTCCGTAACTTAACTCCTACTTAAGTTTTTAAGTCCACAAAGGACCCTAAAGGTCTAAAGCTAGTAGCTCATTTAGCTTCTAAAGTTTGACCCTA
Source organism: Thalassia testudinum (assembly GCA_037157565.1). NCBI lineage: Eukaryota > Viridiplantae > Streptophyta > Magnoliopsida > Alismatales > Hydrocharitaceae > Thalassia > Thalassia testudinum. Next base: position 220,448,726 of record JAZHRO010000024.1, read on the forward strand.
GAATTAACTTAGTCTACCCTAGAGTTCTGATTTGCTTAAGACTGCAAGATCTAGACAGTTAAGCTCAAAATTCTTTTCTTTTTTTTTAAATGCAAATGTATGCAATGAATGCACTATGCTATGTATATTCCCAAGTATACCCCCCGATGCCTAAAATCTGCAATGTCCTCATTGCATAGAAGGATATTACTTGGGTCAGACCAGGGTTGAATAGCCAAAGAACCTGCAAATCAGGTTCAAGAATTGTAGAAATAGGCCCTAAAAATGAGCAAAGCAATGTTGGCATAGAAAATAGGTAACCTATGATGTTGGCGAGCTGATGATGAATCCCGATAGCAAATGCTCGCCCAACTAAGATGGGAATGAAATCTTCCCAGGTCACCAGAGGAGGTTCTAAAGGATAAACAGGTATAACAACCTCCAAAGGGGTAAGGGGAGAATGACAAGGATCCTCCAAAAGGAATGGGGAAGGAATGATGTAGAGATAAACCCCCAGGGTAATGGATTGACTAAAGAAATCATCAATCCATCCCCGATACTCCATTACGGGAAATATTGATCTGTTAAGCCCCCCGGTCAGAACAAAAGTGAGCAATTCTCTAAGGCAAGGATTGTCAAGGGTGTCCAAGTTACAAGGTTGCGGGATGGCCATAAGATCTAAGTTGGGTTTAATCAGCTTGGTGTCCATCCCTAACACTCTTTCTAAATCCTCAATTGCATCCCTAGCATTCCTTGCACCATCACATTTATCTTCTTGCTCTTCATCAGGAGTCACAATTTCGCTTTCAGATATAAGCAAATCAGAGGGTGACTTTGAAATGAATGAAGGCAGGTTGGAAGCAACAGATTTAGGTATTATCCTGTCATCCTCGGGTTTTTGTTCTTTACTCAAATCTTCCCCGGAGTCTATATGTGAATCCACATAAATCTTAGAAGTTGCTTCCAAATTTTCCATCATTTCATCATGAGGAGAAATATCATCAATGGGTGTGCTAAGGAAACCTAATTTGGTCAAATTAATGACATCCTTAGGGGCTAACTCTTCAAATAAGACATAATCACCCTTAGTGTCACTCCAAATCTTGAATGTAGGTTCCTCATATAATTCATCTTTCTCCTCATCACACAATTCATCATATACCCGAGGCCTAGAATTATCTAATATCTCAGCAGATCCCCTAGGGTGCTCTATCTGAGGTAAATGGTTTACACTGGTAACATCAGACTCCTCAGATAGGTCAATTTCTTTAGGGTTAGGTTCCCTAAGGGTGGGCTTGAGTTCCATCTCGTGATCAGAAGGGAGGGTAGGATTAACAACTTGACTTCGACCCACTTCATCAAATGTTACGAAAATACTATCATCTGGGTTGAGGTCTTCCAATGGTACCATCATTCCCTTCTTTTGACTCCAATATAATTCAGGTGGATACTCAATCTTATCATCATCTTCGTCGGGTTGCCACCTTTCTTCATCCAATGCATAGCTACTTTCATGTGTATCTTCCTCCCACCTAAGGCATGGATCTCTCAAGGAAGTGTCATCTAATGGGGAGGTTTCAAAATCGATCCTCGAAAAGTAGCTATTCTCCCCAGAATTTCCCTCCAACTTAAAGTGTAGCTCTCCCATGGGAGATGCATCTATTGTAGAGGGGTGTACGTCATCCTCAATGGGGTAGATTAGGTGGCTAATTTCATCTCTTTCTTGTTGGCATGCTCTCAAAGATTCTCCTAACAATTCAATCATTTCATTTTGCATTTTCTGTATTTCCATCTTCAAAGAGGAGAGGTCATTTCTATCATGAGAAAAGTCAGGCTCAGGCTTATAGTGCCCAGGAGTGTCTGTCCAACCATAATAATTTTTCAGGGAGGGTGTGTTGGGTATTTCTATGGTGTGTGGGATATTGGGCAAAGCAAATCCCGCTCCTAGGTTCTGCTCACTGATTTGGGGCTTAACCAGGCCAATACTCCTATAATAGGAGTAAAACGGATCCCAATGATTGTCATTATGTCCGTCAAGGGATGGACCATCTCGGCGTTTGGGATCGAAGGATGCAGAGTGGGGGTAAGGGTGTGGGCAAGATGTGAAAGGATGAAAATCAATGTGGTCCATTCTAACTCACACCTCAATCAAAATTCCCCAAGCAAAACACAATTCAAAAAGGACCTTTTAGGTCTTTCCCAATTTAGGCTTTTGATTTAAGTCAGATTGTAGGTGACACTACAATTTGTTCAGTCAATTTACACGCTTATTGTTGACCAACGGCTCGCCTAAGAAGACCTAGTTGGAGCTTATGTGTTCGTCCCTAAATCTCAAATGGTAGAGCAACTCCAAAGATGGAAGATCGAGGGATGCAAGTAGGCCTAAGCCTTCCTTTGAAGCTGTGCTTTCGTGGTGCTTCTCAACTACCCCTAAAAATCCGTGACAGGGTATCCCCCTCTTTGGATTTACAAAACCTTTGATCTCAAGTTCCGAACACTTCAGAATCCAACGATAGGAGGGCTCTTGTCCTAGTATTTCCAAACCTAAGGAGTGTCTAAAAGTGTGTCGTGGTGCAAGCAAAATAAGTGTGCATACACCGCAAAAGATTTTGAATTTTGAATCGCACGCCAAGTTTGAAAATCAAATCCTTGGTTTTTAAAATGTCCCTCCTTTAATTATTCCTTTTTCTAGAAAATATGTGACCACTTGTTTAATTTATTCAATACAGATTAGGTGGTCTTCGCATTAAGTCCAAATGTAATGCGTGATCAAGAATAGGATGCAAAGTAAGAGAATGCGTACCTTGCTTCCAGCAATCAACGATGCGAGAATGCACGCAATGCAGAGAAGTAAATCTAGAGGTTGCTCATACAGACCTAAATGATTCGTCCTAGGGGTAGGTAGCTCATTTTTTTTTCTTTTTTTAAACTACTTATGCACAAGCAAATAAAAGTAAACAATCCACAAAATAAATAAAAAAAAACTAAATCTAAAGAAAAAGGGAACATGCTCCCAAAAATTACCCAACATGGGCCTAAAACAAAATCGGGGAACAAACCCCTCAAAATATACCCCAGAACAAGAGTTTCAAACCAAATGCAATGAAAAATTAAATCTAAAGTCTTAATCCTACTCTAATTAAATCAGTAACTAGCTGTACAAAGATGATTGTCGCATCCTCATCCTTCCCCTCCTTTTCAAAGTAGCTCGACCAATTCTCCTCTGGCGACATCAAGGGTCGCCTCTCATGATGGCTGATTCCTTGCACAAATTTCTCGCACAGAAAAAAATAATAATTGGTCAAATCACTGTGCAATTGAGAAATAATCAAAATAAAATCAGGTGAAATTATTGCATTTGTTGCCTTCCCAGCAACGGCGCCATTTTGATGAGCCGAGCTTTAAAGTCGTTTGTAGTTTTATGTGGTGGAAAAATCGACTAATCAATAATTAAAAATAACCACTCGCAAAAGAGCGGGTCGTATCCACTGGGAGGCAATGACGTATTTAAATTTGCACTAGTTAAAAACGTTTGTTCGTAGTTAGTTTAGACGAGAATCAAGCCAAATTTGCCTTCAGATTAAGGTTGAATCAAGAAAACATGCTGAAATAGCAATTTTTAATAACTAGAGGATATTTTTTGCAATGCAGATTCAATAAAATATCATTAAAAGATGACAATGGCAGAAAATGTAATTGTTAATGGGACGAGTACTGTAGCAAAACAGGGGATTTATTCCCCTTGGCCGTGCGTGAAGAGGAATGAACGGTCGGAGGCGGGAAGCTCGGAGGAAGTTCTTTGGACCGAGAGCTTCGCAACGGTGGTGGCGGTGAGTCGCGCAATGGTCGGAGCCGGCCGGATGGAGCTCCAACGAAGATGGCTCTCGACGGTGGTTGCAGTTGCTGGAAGGGCGGCTATGCGCGGGAGTTGAGTGCTGCTGCAGGTGGTGTGCGCGTACACTGCTGTTGCGGACGCGCGGGAGTTGAGCGCGCTGAAGGTTGTTAGCAGGCGCGCTCTGGTTGAGGCACTGCAGACGGCGGCAGGGGCGCTGCAAACAGTAGGGGCACGTTGGAGCAGGCGCGGGCTCGGTGGTGCAGATGAGCGCGTCGAAGCGTTGGCGAACGCGCGCCTGCTGAAGGCAGATGCTGCTGCAGGCTGCGTGCTTGAGTAGATGCAGCGCGCGGCGAGGAGTGAGCGGACGCACTGCAGGGAGCGGGCGCGGGCTTGAAGGCGGTCTTGCGCAGCAGGATGCGCGCGAGACTGCAAGGCGGTTGGCGCTAGAGGTGATGCAGGTGAGGGCTGGCGGTTGGCGCTGGAGGTGAAGTGCAGCAAGGGTGGTTGTTGCTGGAGTGGGGGGGGAGGGCTGGCGGTTAGCACTGAAGGTGATGCGGGCAAGGGCTGGCAGTTGGCGCTGGAATAGATGTTGCAGGAGGTGGTTCAAGCGTGCAACCGGCGGGGTGTGGGAGTGGAGTGAGCGGCCGGTTGCTGCTGGAGTGTGTGTCGAAGCTTCAAACGTCTAGGAAACTTTTCGGACGTCTTAACTGACCGAGGAGTGAAATTGTAGTGGCTGCGGCGGTGGTTGTTGGTGACGACAGCAAGGGAGGTGCACGCTGAGGTGCTCACGGTAATGCGGACGAGCTCTGGATGGCGGTGTGGCCTGTCACACCACACGCCCACGGTGGTGGAGACTCGTCGCCACGGTTGAGGCCAGCGGTGTGGAATGGAAGAGAGACGAACTCTCTGCACAGTGGTGGGTCGGGTGTGGAGGCCTCCTCAGCTTGGCTGCCTCCTCCTCTCTTTTGAAATTAGCTGCCCTGACCAGATCCAACACATCCGCTCCTCCTTGATTGGGTTCTTCACTGCGGCAGCTGGAGGAAGAAATGCAGCCGTTGCACGTAGAAGAAGAATAAAAAATAATGATAAAATATTATTGTTATTTATATACAAACCCTCAACTTTTATGTTAACCTAAATTAATGCATGTAATGTACCTAATTGGTTAACTAATGCAATTCTATGTTAATTCTAAATGCATTTAAATATGAATAAGATGCATGAATTATGTAATTAAATTAGAAATATGAATTAATCTATTTACATCCTAATTTATGCTAAATAAATGTTAGAATTAACTTAATGTCTAGGCACTTAAATACTTAAATAGCCCACAAATATGGGCTAATCATATATGTCCTTGGATTATGCTACTTCCCCGCTTCTTCCTTAAGTGTTTTGGAATTCTTGTGTAGTTTATGAGCTGGGATCTGGACAACTGGCCAATGGGCTGTTACCCACAACAACTTGCCAGCCATACTCGTGTGGTGAAGTGTGGCTTATTTCTTTTTTTTCTCCTTTTTCTATTTTTCTATTTCTCTTTTTTTTTATATCATTATTTTTTTAAGTAGGTGGCTTTCCTGATCTAAGATTTACCTAGAGGCAGTAGTAAAAGAGAATGGTCTTGTGGCGGGTTCTAGACAACCATCCAATGGGTTGTTACCTATGACAACTTATTAGCCATACCACTCTAGAAGGTTCATTAGCTACCCAATTTTCGTTAGAACTGCCGATAAGTGAGTTAGTGCAAAACGTGTGTAGATGCTTAGACTAAAAATCCTCCCAAATCAGAGGGCAGGTTGATAAGTCGTATACTTATCACCCTACTTTATTGACTAGATGAATATAAATTATGGTGGCGAGGACTCGAGACCAAGTTCACATTTAGTGGACACCCGGACTGATTAAGTCTGAAGACCTGAAGAGTCTACGTGTTGAGGACCCTAACGTATCATTTCCTAAAGTTGACAAGCTTCTAATACCTAAGTTTTCCTTTCCTAATTTTTTTAAATAAAAAGAAGATAATTCAAGCTGACAATATGTACTCAGAACATATGAATTACCACCCTCCCATGCCTAAGTTGGACAATGTCCTCATTGGAAAATAAATGTATGCAAGGGAGCACGGAAAGAAATTACCTGGGTTTCAACAGTTAATCCGGTCAGCTGGAATCCTCTGGGTTGCCTCCCAAGAAGCTCTAAGTTTAGTGCCTTCAGCTGGGCATAATGCACAAACAATAAGGAATAAATCACTTGAATGGTCTGGGTCAAGAAAGGGAAGACATAATCAGCTAGACCCAGAATCAGAAGTCCATAGATGTGTACTAGATTATGGTGAAGTCCCATCCCTAAGGGATGGGAACTCAGAAAGTCTTTGGTCATGCATGCCTTAGCCCAATCGTCTCTTTTCCTTTGGGCCTGCAAACTAGAAGTTTGCTTGGATGGATGTAACCCTAATCTATAATGTCAGACATTTAGGTTGTCAGAATAAGTACCTCTTGTCTTTATAAAATTAGGTTCGAGGTGATGATGAAGCATAGGGTTTTTATTCCTCCTTGAATCTAAGTCATAAATGTCATAGGGGTCCTGATAAGAGGTCGATGGCTTGATCAACTTAAGACCCCTGCAGTCAACATTTCCTTCTATTTTATTATCCTCAGGAGGGGTTATTTCAGTGTCCATCCAAAACTTGATTTCAACAAAATGTTCTCTTCCTCTTCTAGAAGTTTGAAATCTAAAGGTTTAGCCAACTCCACATTGGTTGCATTAACACCTTTAAGACTTAGGTTAACTACAAAAGAATGTGTTTGATCAACATGATTGATTCAGGTAGGTCAAAGTGAAAATCCTCCCCATCCTTAATCATGATTTCTTTGTCTAACTCCTCAAAGCCATTGGAGCCTAAAATCTTATTCATTTCTTCCAAATCATAGTCAATCATCAGGGAAGAACTTGTGATGGAGCTGATTTCATCATTCATTTCATGCAGTTCTTCTCGTTGCCTTTCCTTTAAATCCATGTTGGGATCTTTAAGTATTTCACAATCAAAGTGTTCAGAGTCAAATTCCCCATCCCCAAATCTTGATGTCCCTATTACTAAATTATTATCATTCAATTTCAGGACATCGACCCAAATCTTATCATTCAAATTTTCAGATTCATCCTCATTTTCTACCTGTTTGTGTTCCAAAGGATCCTTAATGCTTCCCAACTTAGGGAAGTTTTGATGGTGGACTGCACCAATTTTGGGCAACTAGGTGTGGTCTAATCAATTATCACGAGGCCTTGTTCCATTGCCTTTGAGAAAGAAGTTTCTTTCATCACTTTCTGTTGACTCTCTTTATCCAATTGTTGGAACATATCAATCATGGCTTGTTTCCCTTCAATCAATTCTTGATTCTGTTTATATAACTCCAATTGAAGGCTATCAAGAATTGACTGAGAGTCATTAGGTTTCCCTTGGATTTCCTCAGCATTCAAATTAGGGTTAGGAGGGTTTGGTTGAGGATGGGCATTAAAGTCCATATTGGGGTTTAGGTTCGTAGGTGGGTCCTTTATTCTATCATTTTTAGGATCCAATTCAAGAGGCACCATTTTCTGTTTAGTCCTACTCCAGAATAATTGAGGTTCTAAGTCCTCCTCCCAGTCGGATTCTTCATCGGGGGTCCAAAGCAAGGGTTGATCATTCTTGATTTGCCTAGGTTTATGATCATCAGTTGATTTCCATTTTTCTAAAATCCCTTCCAATCCATAGGTCAAGTTGGAGAGATCCTTGAATTTAGATAACCTATCTTGATTATGGTCCTGAGAAGGTTAGGGGTCTTGGTGTTCTCCTAGAGTGTAGGTCCTATCAGATTGGTTAGTGGGTGGGTGGGACCTAAAAGAGGAGTCGTCGTGAGGAGAATCAAGTTAAGGATCCCCAAGGTTTGGATCATACCCCTGAGTGGGTGGGTTGGAAGTATCCCAATAGGAGGTTGATGCATATTGGTTAAAATTGGGATAGTTGGGACAAGAGGGGTATTCTAGGTACCCAGGTCCTGGATTAAGTCCCCAACTAGGTGGTTGGTTATCCCAAGTAAACTGTGGATACAAATTACTTTGGTTAGAATACAGATCATGTTGGGGATAGTTTGGGAAGGAAGGACAGGCATGGAAATCCATTGTTTGGAAGAAGTGGAGGGATGAGAGAAGAACGTATGAGAGAATGGTGTGTGCACAACCAAGAAAACAAATCTAGGCCCTATAATGTAGACCTAGGTGACTTACGCTTCAGAAGTAGATTCTGACTACATGGTGAATTCAGTGTTGTCCTCTCCTGAAGGTGGTAGAGTTGGGAAGGAAAAGTAAGGGGAGTGTGTTCCGAAGGCCACTAATTATGCCAAACCCTTGCTTGCTTAAGTCGTTTGATAATCAAGCCTCCCAACTCAGCACCTTTTGGAGCAAGCAGACGTCACTAATTTATTATGCGCTCAAGAAAATACCCTAAAACGAACTCAATGATTCCTAGGGTCAACATCTACTTAATTTTTAGGGCTAGGTCAGTGCTTGTGCTCAAGAATTAAGTGAAGGGCATTAGGGGGGTTAATGTCCTTAAAATTTCAGTTTAAGCTGTGTGCACAATTGGGTGCAAGGACCCAATGCCAAAACAAGTGTTCTTTAACAAACATGATTAAGATGTGTGATTTTTAAAATTTGAATCTTGCTTTAATGGATTTTAAAATTTCACTTGTTTATGCATTCAAACAAGGCACAAATGTATAGTCACACAGTTGGTGAAGATTGATTTTCTTTAAGACATTTTGTGTGACTATAAAGTTAAAAATTCCCTAGTGTGGAAGATCCTAGGGTGTGCAGCTTCTACTCATTGAATCTTTTTTTAAGATTCTGTCAAGCAGGGTCCAATCAAAACAAGAAATGACCCTATCCTAATCGAAATCGAATGAGCTTTTGAAAAGAATTAATTTCAAAATTTTTTGAGGATGATAGACTACCCAAAATCATGTTTTTTTCAAGAGGGGGTCAATCTATCCAGAACTTCTAGATCAGTGCGCAAGTTTAAGATTTTGATTAGAACAGGCACTAATCAATTTTAAATGCAAAAATGGTCTTTAGATGAAGTGTAGAGAATTTTAAGATCTTTCATAAATATGAATCCCTCACAAATTTAATCTGCATGGAGTTTGCAACAGCAAGAACAACCTATAGATCTCCATAACTCAGGACAACCTTGCGCACTTCCAGTAGTGAATTTCTCACGGCCAAACCACAAAGATGTTGGCTATGAAATTTGAGGTGGAGTGCTCCTACTGGAAGGATCATCTTTGAGATTTTTCTCAAAATTTTTAGTGGTGCTAAGGATCCTTTAATTGTGTCCTCAACCCGAATCAAGAAAATGATTCTTCGAAGTTAACAGGTTGAAGACCTAATGGTGGTGTTTTCTTCGACAAACAAAAGAGGTTTTTTTTTATAACACCACCATTTTTTTAAGTCCCAGGATGATGAGTTACCTTTAGATTGTGGGAAGACAAGATCTAACCTTTGGATTGATGGCAGTCTTCTTCTTGTGCTTCCTTTGACCCAACCTTATTCGTCCTCCTCTTGTTGCCGCTGCACGTGTTTCCTGCAACCACAAAAAGAGAGAGAAGAGAAAGTTAGATAACACGAATACAATTAATTTCCAAGAAAATGAAAGCGAATAAAAGATTCGTTGCTTCCCCGGCAACGATGCCAAAAAGTGATGGTCGTGAAATGCATTTGTGTAAAGTCCTCGTTGTAGCATGTTTTACGACATCAATTTTAATTAGAAGTATCAGACGTGAGTCCGAGTGTCCAACACAGGGAGGAATGGAATCAAATCAGATATTCGCTTATATGTCACAAATATATGTTGATTTGTTTGCTTGCAAACTAGAGTGGAAGAGAGAGATATAGGGGGAGAGACAGAGAGAGAGGAAGAGAGAGATAAGGTTAGAAATCCATGATAAACATATGATAATAATATATCAAAGATCTTTTGACTATCAAATGTTATGATCAACATAATATAGATGAATGTTTAAATAAAATAGATGAACTACAACCATTAACAATTAAAACTAAATGTGAGGCAATGGATGGCGTTGAGACAACCATGACGGTGGAGGAGCTTCCATTGGTGGCTCGGCATCTTCACAACCTTGTTTGGAGCTATATGGAGGTGGTGGAGTGCTTAGGCAGATGATGGGTGCAAATGGGGGAGGATAGGCCCTTTTATAATGGAGGGAGAAGGCCAAAAATCATCCTTGGGTCAACAGCGACATTCAAAGCGTTGCTGAAGACTCACCTCAGCCATCGCTGTAGCCCCCGCCCTTGCGTCTGCAGGCCCATGTGCTCCACACGGCGTGTCGCGCGTTGTGCACTGTGCGCTGCTGCTATTGTGCCGTACACGCGCTACGCGTGCTCGCGCTATGCGTGCGCTGCAGTTGCTGCTTGCACGTCTTGGTTCAATTGTGATTGAAGGGGGGTCGTGGGGATTCGAACCCGCGCCCCTCCTTTGGGAGTATGTCTCGAGACCACTGTACTGCAGCCATGAAATCGTTGCGAGGAGGAGCTCCGGACACGTGGCGGGGATGGCTTCTCAGCCGTTGGATCAACATCCAACGGTTGGGAATGGAGGATGCACATGTAGAAGTGCCAGTGTTGGAGTTGCTTGGCCGGTGTTGGGCATCCTAAATGGCACCACGTAACGCCATCTAGGCTGTCCATCTTCTTTTTGTTTTAGAGGATGCCACAGTGCTTGGATTGAGATGATACCTGCGTTGCCGGACTGCGATCATCGCTCCGGATCCATTCATATGGTTGAATTTTTCATTCGAAGCTCATACGGATGCCGCATTGCCCCCTGGCCATTGATCTTCCTTGAACTTATTGTGGGAGCTATGGAGGTTGGATCGAGGTGATTTTGAGTTTGTTGGACTCCGGTCGTCGATCTGGATCCATCCGTATGGTCTGATCGCTTATCTGAGACTTGTTTCAATATGAACTTGTGCACATGGTCATTAAACATTGATTCTAAGCAATCTCAACATCAAATAATGCATAATCATGCAATGACTCCAAACCCACTATAACATGTCATTATTGCACAAGTACTCTCGAAATTGACTCTAATTGATAATATTAACATTGATAATTGTAGAACCATCAATGCTCATGTTTTCACTTCTTACGATTTTGATGCATGCCTCTTAGTCTCCTTAGGAATGTCCCCTTTAGGGTTAGTCACACCATGCACAGCCACCATGGCCTCACTTAGATGCACTTAGTCACTTAGGGTTACGGGTATGTAGTTAGATTTAGGTTGAGTCATATTAGGTTTCGCGTTTCAAAACACAAATGAAAAACACAAAGAAATTGCAAAATAAAGAAAGACAAAAAAGATTAGGTTAGGTTAGATTTAGGTTAGAAAAGTGGATCTGAATCTAAAACTCATTTTTTATGCCTCTCAGAGACGAACGACCGGGACTCAAGTTTTAAAAGAAAAAAATCAATGCAAGTTTCATTAAATAAATAAACATTTTTTATCGAGGATTTAGCGCAACTATACTATGAATTTCGATGTATTTCAAAACACACAAAAATGCTTTGTCACCCTCATTTTATGGTACTACTAGGGATGACCCGTATAGGCATTTGGAAGAGTTCACTGAGGTTAGTTCTACAATGAGACTGCAAGGCATCTCTGATGATGCCCAAATGCGAACCCTCTTTCCCTTCTCCCTCAAGGATAAGGAAAAACATTGGTATCACACTCTAGATAATAGAGTGGATACTTGGGATGCCTTGAAGGGAGAGTTTTTGAAGAAATATTTCCCCATGAGCAAAACTAATCACTATAGGAGGGAAATAATAGGTTTTGCTCAACAAGATGGGGAACAATTTCATGATGCATGGGAGCACTTCAAAGATTTGTTACGCTTATGCCCCCATCATTAGGTGCCAAGATGGCAACTTGTAGAAAGGTTTTACATCAGTTTAAATGACAAGCACAGGTAAGTAGTGGATGGTGCCTGTGAGGGAACTTTTCCCACAAAGACTAAAGATGACGCTTGGGAGCTTTTTAAGACCTTGAGTGAGAATTCTATCCATTTGACTCCAACTTATTTGGATAGAAAATCCACTCTCCTGCAAAGAAAGATGGAGGCAAATGAGGCTAGGGACACCCAAAATTTAGCCTACCAAATATAACTGTTGAATCAAAACATGGAAAGGCTTATGTTGAACCCTAGCCAATTCCTACATATGCCTCCCCATCCCAAGCTTCACAATGCTCCATTTGCCAAGGCAATACACATGCCACTGTGGATTGCCAATTGGCCTCCCAATTCCCTGAGCTTGTACAGGTGGACCTGAATGCCACCCAAGGGTTCCGACCTAGACCTCATAATGATCCTTTTTCCAACATGTATATGAGGGATGGAGGAACCACCCCAATTTTTCATGGGGACAAGGGAATGTTTCCAATTCAGGGAATTACAAGCCCTAAGCCTTTCAGAATCAACAAATGAACCAACCTCAGACCTTTGCAAAACTAAAGACCTTAGAGATGGATGAACTAAAAGGCAATGTTGAGAATTATGCAAGAAAGCCAAAGTGCCATCATCCAATCTCATGACAAGGCCATACATGAAATGAAATCACAAATAGGACACCTTGTAGAGGCAGTTAGACAAAGGGAGATTAGGAAGCTTCCCAGTGCTGTTGAGGAGAACCCTAAAGGGAAAGGGATTCTTTACGAAGCATGCCTAGGTGGTGATTATTCTGAGGAAAGGGAAAGAAATTTCCAAGCCCGATACTCCTATAGTCCTACCTATTGAAAACCCATCCACCCTGACTATCACGCTCATTGGAGAAGAGCCACCCAACTCTCCACTTGAAATCACCTTGCTAGAAGAGGTTGCCCTGTTCCACCACTTACTCGACATGACAACCCTTCCACCTGGAGATCGAGAGTGCCCTTTCCAGAGAGCTTATCTGTCTCTGGGCAGACTTCTACTGGCTCATCTGGAGCCAAAGGTAGGATAGAAGAAATCATGGAGACTTTCAAACAAGTGCAGATTCCGTCCTATGCTTGAAGCTATCAGGTAGATTCCGTCTTATGCCTGTTTTTTGAAGGACCTGTGCATGAAAGAGCAGCAATCTAGGAAACAGGTCCAATCTAGAGTTGTCCTACTCGATTTTCTTAGCTTGATTGTGCAACACGGGATACCCTCAAAGTTTAAGGACCAAGGAGCCTCATAAATCTCAGTGGTCATTGGTGACCAACATATAGATGAGGCTCTGCTTGATCTGGGTGCAGAGGTAAATATTCTTCCGAGCTATGTGTATGAACAACTTGGAGGAGGCAACTTGAAGCCTAGCCTAGTAATCCTCCAAGTTGCTGACCAATCACTAAAGACACCCCGGGGATTACTAGAAGATGTCCTGGTGAGAGTGGAGGACTTCTTTTCCCCGTAGACTTTCTGGTTTTGGACACTGACCCAACCAACAAGCCAACCAAGCCCTCTATCATTTTGGGCTGCCCCTTCCTTGCAACTTCAAATGCTTAGATCAATTGTCATACTAGGGCATTAAAGGGCTTTGGGAACAAGAACTTCGCTTCAATGTATTTGACGCTTATAAGCAACTCGGTCTTGAGGATTGTTCCCAGGTTGATGTAGTGGATGATTTGATTGAAGAGACTTCCTCAAAAATTCTATGTGATGACCTCCTTCAGCATGTCATGCTAAATGAAAATTCCCATGTTCTAGAGGAGTGTATAGGGGATATATTGGAACTTGAGGAATTGTTGGAAGTTTCTGCTAAGTCTCTTTCTCCACCATATCTGCCTAAGGTAGATATGATATTAAACCCTCATCATTCAAGCCCCCGACCTAGAGCTAAAACCCCTCCCTGACATTCTCAAGTATTTATTCCTTGGGCTAGATGGTACGCTCCCCATAATCATTTTGTCTGTGCTATCTGAGGTGCAGGAGGGAGCATTGCTAGCTTACTTATCAAGTCACAAGGAAGACATAGCTTGGAGCATTGCTGACATTAAGGGTATAGACTCTACGCTCTGCATGCACCACATCTATATTGATGTTTCTATTAAACCATTCAAGGACATGTAGAAACGTCTTAACCCTAATATGAGGGAGGTGGTTAAAGAAGAGATTTTGAAATGGTTGGATGCTGGGATCATTTATCCCATATTTGATAGTAAGTGGGTAAGTCCAATTCATGTGCTGCCAAAGAAGGTAGGATTTACTGTCGAACTTAATGACCAAGGGTAACAAATGGTTACCAGACCCTCAATTGGTTGGAGGGTCTACATAAACAATCACAGATTGAGCATCGCCACCCAGAAAGATCACTTTCCCTTGCCTTTTATTCATCAAATTCTCAAAAAATTGGCAGGGAATAAGTACGTTTGCTTTCTCGATGGATATTCTGGGCATAACCAGGTTGCAGTCTTCCTTGATGACTAGGAGAAGACAAATTTTACTGGTCCCTATGACAGTTTTGCATTCAGGTGTATGCCATTTGGATTATGCAATGCACCAGCAATCTTTCAGCAGTGTATGATGTCCATGTTTTCGGGCATGATTGACGACTGCGTCGAGGTTTTTATGGATGACTTCTCTATTTACAGCTCGTCCTTCGACCAGTGTCTCCTGCACTTAGAAAATGTGTTGAAGAGATGTAAGGAGACCAATTTAGCCCTTAGTTGGGAGAAGAGCCATTTCATGGTTTAGAAAGGAATTGTACTTGGGCATGTTGTGTTTGAGCGCGGGTTGGAAGTAGACAAGGCTAAGGTTGACTCCATTTCCAAGCTTCCATTGCCCATGAATGTAAAATAGATCAGATCCTTTCTAGGCCATGTTGGCTTTTACAACTGCTTTATCAAAAACTTTAGAAAAATTTCTAGGCCACTTTGCGACCTACTAGCGAAGGAGTCTTTCTTCGATTTTGATGCAAAGTGCACCGAGGCCTTTCACACTCTGAAGGAGGCCTTGATTTCTGTGCCTATTCTCCGGGCACCTGATCGGACGCTCCCATTTGAGCTTATGTCTGATGCTTTAGATTACGCTGTAGGAGTAGTTCTTGGACAACGGGTTGAGGGGAGACCACATGTGCTTCACTATGCTTGCAAGACTCTGACTGACCCACAACAAAACTACATTATGATTGAAAAGGTATTACTCGCTGTAGTATTTGCGTTGGAAAAGTTTAGGTCTTACCTACGTGGATCTAAGGTGGCTATTTTTATGGACCATGCAGCAGTGAAACATCTCATTGCCAAGAAGGATTCTAAGCCAAGTCTGATTAAGTGGATCCTACTCCTTCAAGAGTTCGTCTACGAGGTACGTGAGAAGAAAGGAGTGGAAAATGTAGTTGCTGACCACTTGTCTCGACTACCCTATGACGACTCTCCATCTAGAGACATTGACGAGACATTCCCTAATGAGAACCTGATGGTAGTACAATCAACTTCCCCATGGTATGCTAACACGGTTAATTACTTGGTCTCTGGAGAGGCTCCTAGCTCTTGGGATGAGCACATAAGAAAGAGATTCATTGCCCAAGATAGATACTTTTACTGGGAAGAGACAGAATTATTTAGAATTGGACAAGACCAAGTACTGAGACAATGTGTGCCTGAAGAGGAGCAGTAAAGTGCTTTGAAATTTTGCCATGAGCTTCATTATGGAGGACACTTTGGTGCTAAGAAAATAACTTTTAAGGTTCTCCAGTTCGAATTTTGGTGGCCTACTTTATTCAAGGATTCTCATAACTTTGTTAAGGCCTATGTTTGATGCCAACAAACTGGAACGATTGGGAAGAGGAATGAGATGCTCCAACACCCGATTCAACCTGTGGAAATTTTTGATGTATAGGGAATAGACTTTATTGGCCCCTTCCCTTCATCCCATGGATATGAGTATATCTTAGTAGCAGTTGACTATGTCTCCAAATGGATAGAGGCCATTCCTACATGCATAAATGACCACTCGGTGGTACCGAAATTTGTAAAGGCTAATATCATATCTCGCTTCGGTTGCCCTAAGACTATTATTAGTGACAGGGGACCTCATTTTCGAAACCACCACTTCAATCGGTTACTCAAGATCTTGGGGGTAACTCACAAGATCACTACCCCTTATCATCCCTAGACGAGTGGGTGGGTTGAAGTATCAAATACGAAGATTAAGAATATTTTGGAGAAGACTGTTAGGACAGATAGAGAGGACTGGTCCCTAAAGCTGGATAATGCTTTATGGGCATATCGAGTGGCCTACAAGACCCCTTTGGGTATGTCTCCCTTTCAGATCATGTATGGGAAAGTGTGCCACCTACTTTTTGAACTTGAACATAGGGTACTCTGGGCGATCTAGAATGTCAACATGTACTTAGAAAAGGCAGGTTAGGCATGACTTATGGAATTGATTGAGCTTGAGGAGCTGAGGAATGATGCATATGACACCTCCCAAGCTTACAAAGAGAGAACTAAGGTCTTGCATGATAAGTATATCCTTAGGAAGACCTTTGAGCCCAACCAACAAGTCTGACTTTTCAATTCCAGACTTAATTTATTCCCTGGAAAATTGAAATCTCGTTGGAATGGGCCATATATAATCACCAAAGTGTTTATGCATGGGGTTGTGGAGATTAAGAGCCCCTCCTCTTCAGAAAAGCCTTTTACCGTCAATAGCTAACGTTTAAAACTGTATATTACTATGCATGGCCATTTGGTTGACGAGATCACTCTCTAGGAGCCTTAGCTCCTCCCACTCTCTGCCTCAAGTAACATCTTCCCTTGGCTATTTTATTTCCAATGAGGACATTTCTTAAGCCAGGCATGGGGTAGTAGGACCTGAGGCATTTTTACATAGCATCTATACATATCTGCATGCATATCGCAGTTTTCTTTCTTTCCTTCTTACAAAAAAAAACTTCAAATTTGTTGAGCTTAATTGGTTAGTCCTAGCAGTCTCTGTAGATGAGTTACCTAAAGTTATGGGCTAGAACGAATTATGAGATAAGACCTTAAGTGTCTTGCCTTAGGAGATAAGGGAGAGATTTTATCCTTAGACCCCTAGGGCTGGTTTAGCTTAAAATCTAAGTATTTGTTAAGATAAGGATTTTGCCTCAAGCAATTGAGGAAGTTGAGAGGCAGATGTATTAAGTCAAGGGCTTAGGAAGTATAGAACTTCTCTGTTTATCCCTTGGTTTGGGGATCCTTGAAATTGAAGTGTCTTTTTCACATACACAGACTTAAAATTTAGGCAACCATGTGAAGGATTACTGTGAATTCTGTCAGAACCGAGGTTGGGGACTCTAAATTAATGCTCCATAACTCATATTCAAACCTAATAGAGATCCCTGCAGGGTATGGCTGGCATGTCACACGTAGTAACCCTTGGGTGTGGGATGTCCAGAGCTCAACCTTGCGCCTCGAGTCTTCTTAGATTTTACTTAGGTGAAGCATTTAGAAAGGACGAAGGAGAGCCACTCTCCAGAGAAAAAATGAAATGGAGAATAAAGAAATGAGGAAATGGCACCTTGCTACACATGGGTGCTATTGAGAATAAAAGATACCTCATTACACATGGGTACCATAAAAAAAAGATTTGGAGACAAGTGGAAACAACCTAGTGAATAAAAGGGGCCACATGTCCAGCTAGGGAGATATACACTGGGTTTGCCCTTGTGTTTACCTCGAGATAAAATAGGTGAGGAGAAAGCTACCAAGTCTGAGTATGGTTGAACCTAGGTAGGTCTAGGAAGGTGAAGGGCAAGTCCGGTCGTAAGAACGTATGGGAAGAACAAGCGTGGATGCCCATTAATCAAATTACGCACTGAGCATGGATACTTCAACCTCTAAGATTTACAAACTCTAGGATAAACTTAGAAGTTTAAGAAACCATTGCTTGAGACCCAAAACTGAAGCAAATCTTGACTAATACTTGGATACCTCAAGGTCTAAGGTTGGTATTTCAACAAGTCTCTGGAGGTGAGATATAACAAGGCATCCTGATGGCTAAATCTAGCTTGGAACTTAGGAGTTCTTCAAAGATGTTGCTAGGGACTAGCAAATTCTAGGCATGGGGATATTTAATGAGCCCATATTTGTGGGCTAATTGAATATGTAAATGCCTAAACATTAGATTGATGTTTACATGTACATAGCATACATTAATATGTAAATAGGTTAGTTTATAAATTTACTTGCATGCATATTTCATGCATTACATTCATGGGTAAATATGATTTAGAACTTAATTAGGATAGCATGCACTAGAATTTAAGTAGGCTAGTTTATAATTTAGTTTGGGTGCATGCATTACATACATTGTTTAATAAAAATAAAATTTAGACATTCTTTTGAATTTTATATATAAATAACCAATCTCTTCTTTTCTTCTTCTCCTTGCGAGGAACATTACTCTCACAGGCACCGAATGGCTCCAGCATTCAAAGGCTGGGAGGAGTGGATCAGGCCTTAATGGCCCAGTCATTCCCTCTACTCTAGTTCAATGGTCATGCTACTGCCATAAAAGAGAGCAGGCCACCGAGCAGGAGTAGGCCATCACCCCCGACCCACCACTATGCGTGCGACGAGCAGTCCATTCCACCACTATGGCCCTCCTATCATGTGCACAAGTCCGCACCACCGCAGGCAAGCAGGGTGACAGAATGCTGTGCCACCAATGGCTTGTGCAGCCTCACTGTGAGCGTGGCCACACTGGCCACGTGAACAGCCAACAACACCACCTCCATCATCATCTTCTTCATTTTCCTCTCCTTCCTCCACTGTTCATCTTCTTCTTCATGAAGAACCCAAACCTTCACCACACCACCCGTTCACAGCCACCACCTCCGGTTACCCTTGCACTCGCCATTGCCCTCGATCGACCCCTATCGACCTACGCCGCTTCGTTCTTCTTCTTCCTCGTCCTCTGTTTGATAAAGAAACCCATTACCACCACCCATCGACGAACCCATCAACCATCGATCATCCCCACGCTGTGCAACCATCCTCGGCCTCCTACCTCATCTCTAACACCACCGGTGTCCTCCACGATCTCCGCTGTGCCTACGCCAACATCCACGACACCATCCTCAAGCTCTCCTCCTCGTCGTCGACCACCAACGCCTCCAGCCTCCTCCATGCGTTGTAACTGTCTTTGGCCATCATCAACCAAGGCACCACCGCCACCGCAACACCCTCGTCCCAACGGATCATCCCCGTGATCCTCGCGACCGGCCTTGACCTCCAGTGTGCTCAGCAGCTTCACAAAGAAGTTCCCTTGTTTCAACTCCATTTAATATTTACATTTCGTGACATTGTCAACTTTTGTTATTATTTTATTATGGTGCACATTACAGTAAACCCCCTTGGTGTAGACACATCCATTTAGGTTAAAATGCCTATTTATGCATGTTCCTAGGCTTAGATTTGCATTCCATATTATAAATATTGCATAGCATGCATCATTCTGCATTTAGAGTAGTTGTATACATTTTAGGTTAATTAGGTTATTTTTATGGCCAGGAGGGAAGGAGTTTTATTTCAGGGCCTCGGATTGATGATCGGATTGTATGAATTTGATCAGGATGACGATCAGAGGCTAGCGCCTTCGAAATCGTCTAGATCAGAGTCCCATAGCATCATATGAAGTTCGAGGAAGATCAATGACCAAGAGGGAAATGCAACATCCTTATGAGTTTCAGATGGAAAATCCGACCATACGGATGGATCTGGTGCGATGATTGCAGTTCGACAACATGGGAATCATCTTGATCTGAGCACTATGGCACCCTTTGCAACAGAAAGAAGATGGCGACCCAGATGGCACCACGTGGCGCCATCTAGGCCGCCCAACACCGGCCAGCACCCACTCATCATCAAGGCATCACCCATTCTTAGCCGTTGGATCTTGATCCAATGGTTGAGGATCCATCTCCGTGTGCGCCCTTAAGTCATCTTCACAACACCTCTTGGCTGCAGCACGTTGGTTGCGAAGGCTTTTCTCAAAGAGAGGGAGCAGGTTCAAAACCTGCTGCCCCCTCAATTGAAGACTTGAGGCGCAGCGCAGCATCAAGGCACGCGCACGCGCATAGGAGCGCAAGCGACAGCGCATGACAGTGCAGTTGCGCGCAGTAGTAGCCAACGCATGCCGCTTGACAAGGCGAGCGATGCGCACGCCAACGGAGCATGAGCAGTGGGTGGATCTTCAGTGACATGGGCCTTTAGTGATGCTTGCAACTATCACTAATGGCCTGTGCGCGCCAGCAAAGGAATTGAAGGTATGGATCTTCAGTGACAGAAAGGGCAACGTTTATGGACGTCAGTAATGAACCAGATGCAAATTTGTTCTTCCTCCTCCACTATAAAAGGACCTACCCACCTCCATTCCAAAGCATCTCTTCCTTTCTTCCTCTCACCACCTCCAAGGCTTTAAGGAGAGCTTGTCCCAAGCTCGGGATGCTCCTCTAGAGTAGAACCAAACTTTCACCTGCCTCTCACCCCTCTTCGTGGAGCATCTTGTGGCCATCCTCTCACCACCCTTCAGGAAGAAGATCCTCACCGCGACGCCGTCTTGCCCCATTCTCCGTCCTTTAGCTCCGTCCCCATTTGTCCTGCTTCTCACCACCTTCCTCCGAGCGACCGTCGAGGGGGATTTCTCTCACCTTATTTATCTTTTTACGCTTTTGTACTGTACATTTTATGCTTTCATAGTGTAACAAACATTCGTTTATAAATAGATGATTGTTTCTCTCTCTTTCTCTCTCTCTCTTATATTATTGCAAGTAGATTAGTTAGAAGTCATCGACCTGATCTCTTGCCTTATTAAAAATACCAAAAAAATTAGAAAAGATAAAAATAAAATAAACAAATAAAAATGAAATGTAGATTTTTATAAAACCAAACGTTCGCCTCCCCGTGTTCAACCTGGGACACACTTTTTGAGTTTCGGTTATAAATTTTATTTGATAAACACATTTTGCGAGCTATGACAACGGGTCCTCCAACCCCTAATTCTTATTCGCGAAGCGCATTCGATCACCCCTCATCTTTTGCATAAATATTATTTCAGCATATCTTGTCATTGTTAGCCTAATCTAAAGGGGATTTCAGCTCGATTTTTGGGGAAATCAGTAGTGAACAATAGTTCTCAACTTTTTTGAGTTTTAATAGGTGCGTGCCTTCCTGTGGACACAACCCACTCCTCTATGAATGGTTATTCTAGTGATATTTTGATCGAGAGTTTTGCCACGAAAAATACAACGATGCATGATTTTTATTTCTTGTTATCGTCTTGTTTTAGGCGAAAACATTGACTCGATCAATGGTCAAGAGAAAGGAGTAATCAAATTGCATATTTTGTAAAACAAGTACCTTGTTGATTAAACTAGTCAGGCCAACCAGGTGCTTGTTCAGATTAGCTGGCTGATTATGTAAGCCAACCCAATAAGTCTGGTGCATTAAGAAATATGGATCAATAAGTGTGGAGCCCACAAGGTGAAATTTGGTTCAATATGATTTGGCAATGAAAAGTGATGGTTTGCCTGGATAGGTTCAGTTAATTCAAAGTAAGGGTGTTCATACAAAAAATCATCGATGTTAAGATATGTATGCATCGTAGTATAGTCAACGAGAATGAGACAAACACTTAAATTTATAAAGCTTGAAAACAATGTGAGTTCGAGGTAGTTCGCAGGGAGCAAATGGAATTCATGCACTAATTGCAGTATAAAAGAAACGAGCACTATAATTAATTCTCACAAAGGTATGCAATGAATAAATTACTCAGAATGATATTCAGTTATAAACAAGTGTATCTCAAGAAATAGAGGGACAAAAAGAATAGAAGTGCTTAAAAAATGGTGATTTAAATCACCACCTAAATCCTCTAATTAAGCATATATTCCAAGTATATTAATTAATCAAATATCTCAATAGTGGTCTTGAACCACTAATCTCAAATTTCACGTTAGACATCGGCCAAGTCAGACGTCGGCCATAACCATTAGACGCCTTAAACTACAAAGGCACAAAGAACAAGCACAGAGCCAATGCCTCAACCCAAGTAGAGAATGTTTAAGTGTTGAGCGAGGAGAGGAGAGGCATAAATCCCAAGGTCAACAGTGCAAAACCCTCCCCTTTCCTCCCCACAATTTCTCCTCATCTCTATTCTAGAACCAAGCATTAATCGGGTCGAGTATATGGGTCGTGGGTCTAGGCTCACTAGGTGTGGGGCTGAGCGAGGAGTGGAGAGGTGAGCAGGGACCTCACCCCTGAGTGTTTAAGGCAAACGACTATCAACAGATTTTCCTTTTATGCACTGTCAAGATTTTGTCCCATATGATGTGGGACTAAAGAGAGGTGTCTTCTTCGCACGCAGCCGTGAGGATGTGCTCATTCAATTAAGCTCCATGCGTGGTCCTTTCTTCAAATTGGTTTTGCAGCTGGGTATGTGGATGTAATCTGCGGCACTTGGAAGTGATAACGAGGTCGGAGGTGGACAGTTGGTAGCGGTTGTTGACGGAGAAGATGACCGATGGCAGCGATACCTAAAATGCAAACTATGGGCCTATCATCCCAATTAACACACTCAGAAGGATCATCGGAGCACGGTGAACATGATGGTGGTGGTATTAGGGCATGAGATGGTTGGAGGAGGTCCGTCGTCGTCGAAGATGAAGGTGCGATGGTGGCTTGATCAATGGGTTGTTTCAGTGGATGTGAGGTGGAATTAAGTGAGGGCTTTTGTGAGGAAAGGTGAAGCAGAGCTTTTGGTGGTGGTATGGGGTGATTTGGTTGTGTGTGTTGGTTGGGCGAGCTCACTGGAGCTTCGTTGGCTATGGAGAAGATGAGAGGGGAGAACAGTGAGCATTGGTCGAAATAAGGAGATAAGGGGTTAGGGAGACACTAAAGATATAGAGGAAGAAATTGAACCTATTTATGGATGAAGAGAGAGAGGATTGCGTCGGCTTTGATTGGCCAGTTGTGGAGAGGGTGAATTCCTCCGGTGAGGGAAATGACGAGGAAGATGAGGTCTAGGGAGCTCTTGCTGGTATTGCGAGGAGTTGATGAAGTCGGGGAGGTGAGTCCCTCTGCCTATGGTATGTGGCAGAGGGCGAGGAAGTTGGAGAAGAAGGTTCGTCAGAGCTGTGGTAGAGGTGGTCAGAGGAAGAAGAAATTGAAGAGATGAGGCCAAAACCGAGCTAAGGAGATGCTGGGAAGTTCATTGAGCTTATATAGAGCTCATCAGTGAGCTCAATTTGGAAGAATTCGCGAATTGCATTTGTAAAATAGGCATCTTTGATTCCTTGATTCTCGAAGCTCGTGAGGATTCCATGGTGCGAGTTAGGTTCTGAGATTAGCTTCATTGGAGAGAGATCAATTTCTAGATCAACCCCTCCAAATTTGGAGGGATTTGATCAAGAAATCAGAGAGAAAACCAAGATTGAGTTCGTGCGGTTTGGGTTCACACCTGTTCAGACCTAATCATGGTGGTAGGGACCTTTTTGAAGAAAATGATGAGAAGTTAGGGGCCTTTCTGCAAAGATTTCAAAAAGTGGGGGCCTGAGTGAGAGAAGTAGAGATTTAAAGGACTAAGATGCAAACTAGGTCAAGATGGACTTTGATTGGGCTCAAATTTTGGTACAAACCTAATTTTGACCCAAGGAATTTTATGGTAAAGTTGGATTTTAATTTTTACTAAGTTTGACTTGGAAATTTGCATAGAAACCCAAATTAGGGCAGAATCTTGTTTGCGACTTTGTTCAAGGTCAAAATAGGTTTAGATGGTCAAACCAAGGGTACCGAACCTCTTAGGATATCTTTTTGTGAATTTTAAGAGGTTTAGATGAATTTTATCCTAACCATAGCCTCTTTAATTTAAGTGGGTTTGAGATTAGGGTTTTATGTTCTAATTTGGTTCTTGAAACGCGTGAAACCCTATTTCTATCTATATGAACCCACTCTTTGGACTGTAATGCTCATTTTACCTTCAATTAACCCATAGGAAACTCCATGGTTACTCTGCATTTATGATATCATGTTAAAACTGCAGAATTAACCCTTTTTTAATATTTTCTTCTTAGAACAGATTTGCATGGAATTATGGTCTTCAGGCAATTAGGTAGGAGCATTTGTCTCTTGATTCTGACTAATTAAAGCTAGTTATGGATAATGATGGTGTTACCATCAAAGGGCCCTCAAAGATAATGGATTGATGAAAAGTATAGGAATTCTACTTATGGGATCAGAAATAATTAGTAGTTGATTCTTAGTTCGATCAATGTCCCATTCATTATCAAACTAAGGTGGAAAGTCAGCTCCAACCAGATCAGAATGAGATGATTCAAGATAAAAATGGATTTTAGTGGAGTCATATGACGGAGATTGATTGCTGAGAGGCTTAAGCAACCATTCCTGGGTGGCCTCTTGATCAGGTGGTGCAATTGCTTTAGGTTCCAAATTAATGACCTCGGAATTAGAATTAAAGAATGGGTCGTGGACATCGAGGCCATAAATTGGACCATAATCCTATACAAACAAGGATTCTCCTAAATTAGAATAGGTTTCAAATCAACAACAACATAGGAGAATCCAAGTGAACACTGGTGAAAAGAATTTTCTGAACTTGAATCAGAATTTAGATCACCACCACAAGAAGAATCGAAACCTACAAAGTTATCAACTTGAGATTGGTCTAACCTAGATTTTGGTTTGATGCTAACAAGGATATCCTTATTAGGCATAGGATTGTGTTCAGGATATCTAGGGTAGATCCAATCTAATTCTAACTCTTTAAATTCCTCTAATTCGATATCGTAAAGTGGTTTTAATTCAAATAAATCATTACTCTCTTCTGAGGAATCTAGAGAGGTTTCATCATAAAAAATAGGCTCAAAATAATCATATTTTGAATCAAAGTTTTCATCCTTATCAAATTGAGCTTTATAATCATCCTAAATAGGTTTAGGTTTAGATTCTAGGTCAAGTGTAGGCATTGGGTCACTAGAATCTAAATTCAGATCAGTTGGGATGTTAGAACTATGCTTGAGGAAGACCTTTCCAAGATAAGGTGTGGGAGTTACATCCTTGAGGAATTCAGAATCAAACCCATCACAATTGTTTTGAAATTTCATTTGAGTTGAACTAACTTCAAGAATTATGGCTGTTGGTTCAGTATAAAAATCAAGAACACCTGTGATGGAATCCTGCCAACCCAAAAGTTGATTTTCTATATCAGGTAATTCCTTATACACAAAATCATCATTTAATCTAAATCAGGTTGGGGATTCAACACAGAACTCTCCATTCTCAAACCTGGGTTTTGGAAAATCATGTTTGTCCTTGAAATTATCCCAAGGTTCATAATTTAAGTCTGGGTGGGGGTCTGGGTATCTTTCATTAATCAACTCTTCTAATTGATCTAATAGATCCCCATGTTGTTTAATGAAATCTTAGTAATTTTTCCATAGTTGTGGATTTGAAAAATATTGTAAACCCTCATCTCTGTGAATTCTTCTCACAATAATCATTTGAGCTAAGAGGGTTTCCCAGGTTGAACCACATGGTATTTGAGTTACAATTATTTGAATGTGGTCCATAATGGGGTTCATGTTTTTAGGTTCACTATCCTTATTTCTGCTAAAAGGGGTTGAGGTTCTGAAAAATTCTTCGCCATGTTTGATAGCATCCTCAATCATTCGATCCTTCATGCTCTTTAGGGTTCAGGGTTAGTGGGCATTTTCCTAATTTTTCAGGTTGATTACCAAGTAAGGTGATTGAAATCAAATTAAGTGGTGGATCAAGATATAGAGAATTGGGTTTAGGTTCATAATGAACAAAAGAGAAGTTTATTAGATCAGAACTCACACAAGTCAATTGGGGCTTGACCCTGATTTGGATTAAACTCTAACGGAGGCCTTAAGGTGAGTCTTAAGGACCTCCTTCTTGTGTATACACTACAGAATCAGATGAGGGTCTGGATGTGTATCGAACCCAATCACGGCACCCAATATGATTGGAAGACTATGGCAAGTTTGAGGCAGATGCACCTCTGAGTCAAAAACTCACCTGCCTAAGAATTACTTGGGCAGCCATGAAACAAGAGTCCTATAAAGACCCCTACATGGTAGAGCATCCCTACGGGTTACAGGGTTTCCCTTACCTGACTTTCCTTGTCACTGTGGTTCTAAGTAGACTGGGTATGTGTGAGTTAGGCCCTAAGTCTACTAATTTTAGACTTAATTGTGCTTGTGCCTTGGATTATCACTTGATTTAAAAGTTAATTTGAATTGTGACCTAATTTCTAGGTTGGCCGATTCACAATGTGAACCAACTTCACTTGACCTATCCTAAGGTTCAAGGATGAAATTTGGGTCAACTCACCCGAACCACCTTGTTTCGATTTGCAAACAAGTTATTAGGCCTCAATTTTAGGGTTCAAGTGATCTTAGAGCCTTGATTTTACGATTTTAATTTTTAATCAATTCAATCAAGGGTTTGGGGTTACACACAATGCGGGAGAATATTCCTTTGTAATTGGAAAGTGTGTTCTAGCACTCCAAAACCCTAGATATCAAAACCCTAATTGGCTTTAAAGTGGAATCCAATTTAAATTCAGATACACCTTGGACTCAAACAAGAAGGTGATAGTCCAAGGTGCTAATCAAATTTAGCACAAGTCCCTGATAGGCACAAGAATCAAGGATTGGGTGTATGTAATCAATCAATTAAAATCTCTTCAATCCAATATAATCCCAGTCAATCAAGAAATTCTTACCAAAAATGATTTTATCTAGGTAAATAAGGCAAGGTTGGAGTCCTTGATTTTTTTACTATTTTTTTATTCACAATGAAAGAGGGAGAATAAGGAAGAGAAAATGAAATAACTTGTCTATTGTGTGGTTGGTCCAAGTCAGTGGACTTGAGCTTCACCTTTCCCTTGTCTTCACTCCAGTTAGGTTAAATGACCACTTCAAAACAACCAAATAAAAAACAATAGTTAGAAATTAAATAAAATAAAACTAAAAGAAAAAATATACAAAAAAAATAGTGGAAGTGCGCATTGCTCCTCGACAATGGTGCTAAAATGTTTATCTCATTGGGGTCGAAGTTTAAAAACGCATTGTAGAATAGTTGACAAAAAGTAAAAAAAACACTTAAATTTGTAATTCTCCAAATCAAAGAGTATTTCAAGGTCATCACTGGGAGCAACTAAATATGTGCAATTTCCACTATCTAATTATTTACAAAATTTGAGAACTGGATATGATAAATTTAATTCTCTAAATGCTGAATCTAGTTCAAAAATGTAATGTTAACTCTACATTTAATTCATTTGAGAAAAATTGTAGTTTACTTATTTAATGCTCAATCAAGAATAATCGCATGTCAATAAAAATTAAGCACTAGATAATGTGTCAAATGCTTGAATCTTGCAAGAAAATCTCTAGATAGCCACTAATCAAATCAAATTAAAAATAATTAACTAGATTTACCAATCAATCCCTAAGAATAAAGTTTCTTATGCAAATGGGTCCCTGAGACCTTTTCTTTCTTGCTGATAGGCCCCTACTAGCTTTAGGAGCTCGAGCTCCTCTTCTTCTCTTCACTAGTTGCAGGGGGTTTGGAGGTGGTCGGCTAGTGCAATTAGGACATGGAAGCTCATCTCGAATAGGTTGCACGGCTTCCTAAGATCACCATGAGGCTTTCGGTGGTGATTCGAGGTAGCGAGGACGTCGGATGGCGGTTGCCTGCTTCGAAGGATATGGCGGCAATGATGGAGAGCGCAGAGGTCGCTGGTGCTCGAAAGCTTCTTTTGGGAATCAGAAAAGGCTCTTCATGGCTTCGTGGAGCTTCATGTGAAGCTTGGAATCTCAAGGAGAGGTGAAGGGGGTTGTCGACGTCGGAAGAGGAGGCGGTAGACGATGGGTGTGGTTTTGTCGTGAAGGAGGCTTTTGGCCTTAGGCAAGTAGCCAAGTAGCTCCACTGGACCGAGTCGACGGTAGTGGTGGTAGTAATTTGGTGCGAGGATGTTAGTGACAAGTAGCTAATGTCGAGGAAGACAACGGAGGGGGACGATGTCCTGTGCCAGGTTGAGGGAGTGGGAACGCTCAATTAATTGAGGGGTTTTGCTCCCCTCAACTGCTGAAGCTCTCGCGGTGGTCGGAGATGAGTAGTGGGGCGCGAGTCAAGGTGGAGGTGGTCACCGACGTTTTGGTCAGGGACGAGGAAGGTAATGACCTTGGACGAGCCCTACACGTCAGAACATGGCCTTGCGTCCCCAATAAAATAGTTGGCAAGCTCCGGCGTGATCCGCTGGAGCTAACCCCTCAACAAATTTCACATGATGGGTGGCACATCAAGCTGCTCGGAGAAGCTCCCTGCCGTCAATGGCATGGGTGTTGGCGAGGTTGAAGGAGGTGATGGTTGGAGCTACAAAGCTCTAGATATCTAATTGATGACCAAACTAAGTAAAGCCACAACCTAATTTGAGGAAAGGAGGAAGAGAACTACCTGGTGAGGAATGAACTGTGAGGAGGAAGAAGAAGATCGAATCGGAGCAGAGGAAGGGGAATCAAATCGTGAAGCTTCGTGTGAAGCTCTGTGGGACGATGGGGAAGAAAAATGCTCTGCCTATCATATGTGGTAGAGAGCGACGAGGTGAGTTCGAGAAACTCCAAGGTGCATCAATGGTGGTGGCGCGAGGAGGAAGAAGGTAGGGAATCTCAGTCGAATTGAGCACGAAATCTTCTTCCTAATGCTCACATGTTTATATAGAAGTGATTAGTGCAGCTATTAGAGCCAATTGAGTGAGGATTGATTGTCATATGGTTGGTTTGTTACATCCAAGAATTGCGGCCAAATTGACGGTTGATTTGTCAATCAGAGATGCTGGAATCCTACTTGCCAGATTTGTCAGGGCCCGTAGATCAATCCCACCAAATTTGGTGGGATTTGATCGAGATTTGGGCAATCTCAAGTAGCTGCAAATCATGCATTGAGAGGAGAAGCTTCTCCTGCTTGTTGAGGAAGAAGATGATGGCTGACTTTAGCCAGGGACTGTAATGAATGATTTCTGGACCTAAATGAGAGGAAATTGAACCAAGTTGAGAGAAATTAAAAAATTGAGGGCTAATTTGCTAAGTAGGTGAAGATGATATCCAATTAGATTCAAATTTTTATGGTAGACTAATGTGAACCTAAGTAATCCATTGGTGACTTCAAATTTAGGTTTTGATGAAGTTCGATTGGTCAATTTATATTTTAACCTAAAATATATCAATTACCTGTCTTGGTTTCTATTTTTGGTCAAAATAGGTTCTTTTTGTCAAATTGAATGTTCTAAATCTTTTAAAATATTTTACAATGATTTTTAGAAGATTTAGATTATATTTGTTTCCATCGGAGTCCTTTAAATTAAAGTGGGGTTGAAATTAGGATTTTTAATATGCGAATTAGCTTGATTTCTCTAAGAAACCCCAAATCAATTAGTGCAAGCCCACTTATTTGAATTTTAAGTTTATTTGACATTAAATTAATTGTAGGTTCACCCCTTAGTTAATCTATACTTATAAATGCTCGTCAAATAACAGAATTAACCCAATTTTCACTCATATCTCTTAATTAGGCCAAGATTGAATTATACCCTTTTAATGATTATTTAGGTGAATTTAGCCTTGGAAATTAGTCAATTTGAGTAAGATAAGGAGGATGGTGGTGTTACCATCAGTACTTGACTAGTTGGAGATCAATAAAATTTGTGTTGCCTAATGCGAGAAATCACGCGATTTTAAAATCTTCTTTTTATGTCCTTGTAATGCACGAAATCCTCTTGCTTTTAAATTTATAAAGATTAAGTACTTGGGTAAGTATTTGGGTCATCCCAAGGGAGGCGAAATGTGAAATAAAATACTCTTGCTTATTGATAAGGAAATCTCTCTTTTTGGCTTTTTTATAAATGTAATTTTTCTAGGTTTTCAATAGGGCAAATCACACCAATAAGAATCTAACTAGGAAGAAGAGAAAAAAGAGCTAAGCTAACTAATGCGCTTTACTCTTCCAACTCACTCCAAGAATGGGTGACTTGGAGTAATGGAAGTGTAGAGAAAAAGAGACAAGACTACAAAGCCAAATATATAAAGGAAAGCTCATATTGAAACTGAGAATCTGGTTTATGAAATTTCAGAACTTACAAGTGGGAGGGATTCCACACTTGTAATCTCCAGAAAATTCTACTAACTAACCAATGCAAAATGAGAAATTGCTAAAGCTAGGGAAATAAGAAAGGCTTAGTAGAAGATGATGCTTGATGGGTTCACTTTAGTAAACTGATTATAGGCCTAAGTATATTTCGATTATACTTTCTTGGTACTTAATTCTCAATATCTTAGGTGATAATTGATATAACCTGCGTAAATGAGTAATTTATATTTATGCTCAATTCACCTTTGTTATGACCCGGTTCCCGAATCCCTACAGGACCCGAGATCGGCCCGACTTGACTAATCCCAAGACCTAGTCATCCAACAAGAAATAATCGAAAAGCAGGAAAATAAACCACATTCACGATGCAAGGTAACTAACAGTAAAAGCGTACAAGCAGTAAAGGAAGTAAAATTGCTAAACAATACATATCATCACCACAACAGAAAAGTAGAACTAAAGTACAGAAACAAAAATAGTAACAAAGTCTGAAACTCACTAACAAAAGGAAGTACAACAATAGTAAGAGACTACTGCTGGGCTGGACTGGGCCTAGCACCCTCTGCAGCCGGTGACTAGGGCTGCTCAACTCCTGGACCTGTAAAGGGTTATGAGTAAACGGAATCAGCGAATGCTGAGTAGAGTGGTAACTAAACTATCTAAAGTAGTAAAAGCTAACAAGTAAATTTATCTTTTCAAATTATTTTATTTTACAAGTAATTCCTTTTCACCCATTGGTTTACTTTCAGATTTCTTTCTTGATCTCGCATGTTCCTCGTGGGAATGATCTTGATTGCAATCTTTTCCAAAGAGTAGAAGGCACATGTGGTGCTCTCCTGGCCAGGAGAGTCCCCCGTGGTAATCCTACACCCAGTCAACCACCCCGAGGTCACAGATAGACATAGCAGTGACTACGGCATGCGCGATAAGCGCACAGGTAGCTACATCGCACTGGCACGCGGTCAATCATTTCTGCTAGCGAGTACGCCCAAAGTACAGCATGGAACAGTATAGGACCTAACCCTCTCAGCAACAGGAGTCTAGCCCCTCAGAACCAAACAGGGGTCTCGCCCCTCCATAGTCCGCGCACCTTCGTCTGATTACCCCGGTTTGCCCGGTGGGCCTAATAAGTCGGTGTAGGGTGGCTAGCTGAACCCTGGGCCCTGATCGGTGGCTTCCACTCAACTCAGTATTAAGTTAATTTCACTTAATTAAGAGTAGAAAAAGTCACTTAGGTTAGCTCAAAATTGTGTCGGTTGTGTAGTATAGGGTCGAATTAATCTAACATTTTAGAAATTTTTACTGGTTGAGTCCAGGTCGTTCGCTAGGAGGTATAATTTTTTATAAATTCGCCAATTACCTTTTATTTCTTTATAAGTTTAGGAGGTATAATTGGGTTGATTATAAATGCATGAATTTTGTCAAATGATTTAAACTATAAAGAATATACAAAATTCCATATGAAAAACACATTTACTTAAATGATGTACTTTATTAACAAGTAAACATGTTAGTTTTCCAATTTTATTCCAAGGAAATTAAGGCAAATATGAGTGGTTCTATTAAAACATGCCTTATTACAACATTTAAGAACAAAAAGAAATGAAAATGATGTAAGAAAAATAAATCTTCATTTATTTCTTCAAACTCTCTTTTCTTCTTCTCCTTTCTTTCTTTCTCTCTTTTTATTTATACTTTACTCTATTAACTCTCTCTCTCTCTCTCGAGCTCTTTTCTTTCTTCTGTTCTATTCCTGCCTTCTTCTTTTCTTCCCTTAGTCTTCTCCTTCTTTTGTTCCTTAGTAATGCCTGTTCTCCTTTCTTTCCTTAGCTTTCTTAGCCTTCAGTTCAACACTTAGCATTTAACCATCGGCCCTTCTTTTCCTTAAGCTTTCTTTTGAACCATCAGTTGAATTGAGTTTTTTTACTTTTTAACCAAAAATCATTTTATTTGCAGCGAGGTCCTTTCGAGGATACACAACACTCTGAGACCAGGGTGGGACCAGACCCTACTCGGTCCTTGCCTGATTTCAATTAGGTTTGATTTCGATTTATTTCATTTCGGTTCATAATTTCAAGACAATCCAGCTCAACCGGCCTCCTAGGCCTCGCCTTCTTAGGGCACACTCGCTCACGGCCACTCGGGCGCACACCTGCAGGCACACATGCTTGCACACACACACATACATGCTCAGAATGCCAGATGATCAGATCAGTAACCGGTGCATCGAGCGTTGACAACTGAACGGCCTATGGAACAAATCACTTTTGTTCCCATACGCGCGCTCGTGAATTAATGATGTGGGACTATGTTCTCCCCTCTAGATCCAACTTCAACCGATCATAACTTTCTGCTCAGAGCTCCAAATCAAGTGATTTAAAGTTTGTTGGAAAGCTCTAAGGTTACTCTATAAGATTGCAGGGTCAATTTAAAGTTTAGAGGTTATTCTCCTCTTTAATTTGAAAGGTAAAATTAGGGGATTCCTATGGGTTATTTATGCCTGGAAAGTGAAATTAATGTCACAGAGTCCTCAGATGGACTTTTCTCTCTCATTTAAAGGTCTGAATAGTGTCTATATATTATTCTGCAGCTGCTAGAGTAAGTTCTAAGCTCTCAAGACCTTCAGGAATAGCAAAGAAGCTTAAAGCTTCTCTGAAAGCTTAAGAGATTGAATTTTCAGACTTAAAATAGATAAACAGACACTTAAGAATATCACTGGTCGATTTAAAAAAATTCCAAGGGTTATAATAGATTGATCTGGGCAGGATTTAAAATCAAAACTCAATAAAATGGCACTGCTGTTAGTTTGGTTCAAAAATAACCCAAATTGACAGAGTTCTAATTTTCACCAAAATACATGTCTGAGCTCACTTTGATCACTCTCAGATTATCCAACAGATTCTTAGTATCCATTTAATCTCATCAATTCCTCAGATTGAGCTCAGAATTCCATAATCAAACTCAGTTTGACTATGAAGGCACAAAAATTTGACTTTCTATTCAAAGCTTCTCCACAGGCAATTAAAACCTAAAATCAAGTTCTTTCGACAATAGGAATTTGCTCAGCCTCTCAGATAGGTGTTTTAAACTAATATTTCTAGGGTTACAAGCTTACCGCCTGAGCTTCAAAAAGTGCTTGTTCGTCAAAAAGATTAAGGGGTTATTACAGTAGAATGAGGTCATAAACAGCTTTAGTGCATCGCACTGAAGCTTCTAAGTTCCTTAAATGCTTCTTAGATCTCTTTATCAGACTTCTCCAACTCCGCCGGAGTTGGAGAAGATGAACCCTCAATCTGAGCTCCAGTCACTAAATCCTCAAACAAATATCCTCAAATTAATCAGTGATCAGAATCGAACCATTCTGGAGCTTCTTGCTAAATTCTGTAGGTTGAAGCACAGATTTGGCTTGCCGAAGCTCCGGTGAGTCTAGAAAAAATGTAAACTATGTACAGATTGTTTAATTATGCCATTTTTAATCTAAAAAGGATCCTGAGGTTACAAGGAACCTCAGAATCACATTTAATTCCTCATTATTTCTTTATATGTAAGATCTGATAGTGAATTCATTTTGAATGAAAATTGAGTTGGTTGAGGCACGGGACTTGATCTCCCACTCAATGGAGTGGTTGAGACAAGTCAACATATGTCTGTGATACTAAATATATATTTAATTAATGATTTGAACTACTACTGAGTTGCCATTGATAGTGAGCTCAGGAGCTTAATTAAAATTGGGCGTTTAGGTTATATGTGATAATTCTATGTATTATAGTGTTGATTAGGGTCCATAAGATGGATAGATGATGGAGAACCCAGTGGAGGTGGAATTAGCTCGACTACTGTCGCCATGGACAGTGACAGTAGTAGGTGGAGGTGGAAGATGAACTAGGCGATTAGGTGATCAATTAAGTGTTTAAATGTGCTAGAAGTGATTGTGAGAGATAAAGGAAGGTGGACAGCGATTTCAAAAGATGAAATTAAGGCTCTGGAGCTCGCCAGAGTCGAAGAAGATGATACTGAAATTCTAAAATTACATTTAATCTAACTACCTAAACTACCTACCTAACTAACCTACTCCTACTCCTACTCCTAATCTACTATTACTTGGACGAAGGGGTCAATAGGGTTCCGCCGAAGGTTCATAGCGGACGACGAAATTAGAGGGTGAAAGAAAGATCTCCGGTAGGCGGATTTGAGGTGAAGCAGAGGACTCCTTTGGTCGGCGCCTGTGTCAGAGACACAATAGACCACGGCGGATCTCCTCAGCTGATTAGAATGGATGAAGTCCGAAAGTGAGATGGAAAGTCGCCGGAGTTGCAGACGAATTGCCTATTAGGTCGGCTCAGTGTTAGAAGAGGGAAGGGAGACAACTTAAGTGAAATTTGAGGGGTGAGGGGATATTTATAGTA
The DNA here is from genome assembly GCA_037157565.1 of Thalassia testudinum. Classification (NCBI taxonomy): domain Eukaryota; kingdom Viridiplantae; phylum Streptophyta; class Magnoliopsida; order Alismatales; family Hydrocharitaceae; genus Thalassia; species Thalassia testudinum. The sequence continues at coordinate 220,483,203 of JAZHRO010000024.1, forward strand.
GTTGGCAGCGAAGAGAATGGCGGGGTCTAGCCAAAGAAGGAGCTTGAGGAGCTTAACCTCCGGCATCGTCTCCGACGATGGTGAGGTTATCCCCCACTGGAAATTAGGATTTCTGGTTAATGCAGACGGGTGGATCAAGAGGAGGTGGTGAGCGCAAGCTGCAAGAGCTTGGACAAAGAAGATTGATGTCGGCAGGGCGGTGATCGCGCGGTGGCGTGACTCTCTGTCGCTAGCCGTTCATTCAACTGAAGAAGAAGAAGAAGGAAAGGGACTTAAATGTAATAAAACTTAAGGACATATGTGAGAATTAAGGACCCGATTGTAATAAGTTTTAAGGACCAAAATGTAAACCCAGGTTTTGAAGGTTTATTTTAATTTAGATCTTTTTCAACTTTTTATATATGTTAGTAAATAAGGTAAATATTATGTTTTCACCTTGAATTTACATTTTTGACCTTTTTAGATTAATTTATTAGATTAAGTAAAATTACTTAAGTTATTATATACTTAGGTTTACATTAAGTTTAAGTTACTTAACTTATTAATTAAGGAAATGGTTAATAGGATTTCGAGTCCAATTATTATCTAGATTATTAAAAATGTTAATTGAATGATAAAATGCCATTTTAAACTTATTTTAAGGTCCTTTACTAAATATCCCTTATTCTATAATTAACCCTTATATGTTCATAACCTTAGCTAATTAACTAGGAAGACTAGTTAATTAGGGGTAATTAGAGATCATGATGAGTGTCTCATCATACCCTGTGGGGTGGCTAGCTCCCTCCCTACACTAGTAGCTCTCCCCGGTATAATGTACACGAGGGCCAACATAAGTCGATGTAGAGTGGCCAATCCTAACCCCAGGTCGCAACCCAAGGGCAGCTAGCCCCGCTCTACACTAAGCAGGGGATAGTTGCTCTCCTTGGTACCATGTACTCAAGGGCCAGCACACTTCCCACTCACATTTCCAGATCTTTCCATTCATCCACAGGAGCTCTATTCCTAACTCTTCGAAGGGTTCATGCTCATATCCACCATATTATTCCATACCAGATTTCATCATTCATAATTCTGTTCTCGTATAATACACATGCAGCTTGTATTCCCATAATTTATCATATGCAACAAGTGATATCACAGGTAACTATTTAGTTATCTCAGGCATTTCATATTCCAACAGGCAGCTCGTATTTATTGACAGGTATTTGTTTACAATTCATCTCATTCATGTATGATTGCAATCTCAAACATGCATACAAACAGTGCAACCATTTCTCGTCCTAGGATTCATGCCACATCCTAGGGTTCTAGTTATCTAATTTCATAGATGCATTCATATTTTATAAGTAGAACAGGGGGAAACCACTCTACCAGACAATCCGGGAGTACTGGGGGCTCGAACGGTAGACTCACGTGCCTCTGCAAGCCCCAGACATGCGACATGTTGAAGTTTTATATCAAGGAACATACCACAACGGAACGTTCAGAATAGTATATAAGGATTTCTAACATGTAGAGAACTCATAAGGGAACCACAGATATCTTGTTTGCGTGAAACAGACTCCAAACGGACCCTAAATGGGTCAAAAATAAAACTGTAGAACCATATCAGACGTCTGGAACTAAGTCCAGACGTCTTAAAAGTCACCAGAGTCTCACCTCAAGTTCCTGCATCGACCTTAGACATCCAGGACTCCTACTTGACCGTCTGGACTTAGCTCCAGATGTCCGACCTATTCTCCAGTCGTCTGGAAGTGCCTTTGGCTGTCTGGTAAGCTATCCAGACATCCGAAACGCATGGGAGGGCATGCCGCGTGCCTTCCCAAAGCTGCTCATGCGCACGACAGAGCAGCACGTCCTTATTTAGCCAAGCAAATCATACTGTGGTGCGGCTTGCATGGCCGCAGCTGCGGAAATGACATACCTTCGCGAATACCTACTTTCAGAAGTTCGGTGTCGTCACCAGACGTCCAGCCCATCGTCTGGAAGGCACTCTGGACGTCTGATACTGGAAAAGTTCCAATATCAGAACGAGCTCTCGCTCCTCTCGTCGTGCTCTGCCACGACTTCTCCAGCTCGGCTGCAGCTCCGACCGCAGCAGGAAGTCGGGACGGTTCCCCGACACTCTCCTCCTCGCATGCGTCGCGGCGGCTGTGCGCACTCCGGCGAGCCTCTTCGAGCTCGCAAGCTCAACCTCCTCCTCCTCTCTTGATGCCGCTCCTCCTCCTCACTCTTTCTCCCTCTCTCACACACGCCTCTCTCACGGCAGTGAAGGGGGAAGGAAGGTGGTGGTGATGGAGTGGAGAGGAGAGGAAGGGGGTACTTATATAGGCAAGGGTTAGGGTTCAGTGAGGGGGAAGGAGAAAAAGAAGAGAGAGAAGGAAAGTTGTCTGCGCGCAGCCAGCGCACAGTACCAACTTCGTGTACAGATTTTCAATTTCCAGACGTTTGGGAAGGGGTCCAGACGTCTAACTGATAGTCCAAACATTTTAAAAGGCTCAAACAAAATGGGTCTTTATAACTTTTGATTATACCATCTTTATAGTATTTATTTTATACATGCAGAGGAGACTAAATCAGGTGGACATAGGAATCAATTAAAGCATCAAGAGGATTACATTTGTAATTTAACCATACAGAGCCCCACGCATCATCAAATCTCCTTCCAACTAACCATCCAACGATGGCCATGTTAATTTTAGTAAGGGATTTAAAATCCCTTAATTTGCGCTAGTAAAGGAGAACTGAATGGAGGACAATAAATCGCACAGGGATCGTCATCTATGAGGGGGCTCTCTCATCTTTTCCCCTGATGGGGACCTCTTCTTCCTCTTCCACCGTGCAACAAGCCTATATCATGGACATGGTGTACGCCACAACCACATAGCGCACACCGTTGACCTTTGCAAACTTTACCTCGCCAACTACACCCACTGTGATCTTCACCTCCCTTAGCCACGCGGTGATAGTGCATGGCCTCGCACTGCGTCCCCTATCTCCGTGAGAAACACCACCATCACCTTCATCTCACCACAACTCTTCTCTCTGACCGCTCTCAACACAGACCCACGCACCACCACCCTTTCTTCTTCCTTTTCTCCTTCATCTTCTCCACCCAGAACCCATCACCACCTCCAACCACAACACCTTCATTCTCTCCTTCCAATCGTCCCCTCCCCACCCGCCTCTTCTTCTTCTTCATCCTCTCCTTCCAACCGCCACCCTTGCAACTTCTTGAAGGAACCCAAACCACACACCATCATCAATCGCCTCAATAGCCACCAATGATGCCTAGCTGCCTCAAGACCGTGCCCTCGACCACCTGCCATCACCTTGAAACAAACTAGGCACGCACCATCTTCGTGAGCTCTCTCCTCGTGGACCACCAGCACCCGCCGTTGGCCACCTCAACCATGCTGCTGGCCGCCTTCGGCCACATCTCGTCGCACTGCCACCATCATCAAGAAGCTTGTCCTCACATGCACCTCCACCAAGATCCTTGACAGTAGCCGCAGCTCCACGCACGGCCACAAGCGGGGAAGCAAATCCCCTATTTTGCTACAATGTTAGGAGTATTAGTATTTACATTTCCATGCCATTGCTGCATCTTCTTTTATGCAATGAATTATTAAATGGGATTTGCAGACCAGCCCCTCTATTCCTCTCTATTTCCACTGCTACTCTTTCTTGCTCTCTGATAGTATCTAATCTCTTCACTCATTATACCATTATGCCATGAATATTTTTAAGAGAGTAGCATATATATATATTGGTTTGGTTATATATATATATATATATATATATATATATATATATATATATATATATATATATATATATATATAAGAGTGTTACATGGATTGATCTCATGGTTATATAGGATCCTAATTTATCTCTGAATATTGATACGTGCAATAAACTTTGCTTTATAATATTTAGAACATAAATGGGAAGTATGTGGATTATTCTTAGTAAAAATATCTGAGTTTATTAGCCTTATATCTCCCTGTGTCTACGACACTCTACATCAACGTGGTTTATTACATTAATTATTATTTTTGATTGAGAGAGTTTCCACCACATAAAATACATCAACGACACACATTCCTATTGCTATCTTAATCAAGATAAAATCTCTCCATCAATGTCGTCGCGAAACTCTCACTCCAACTCCAGTTGCCCTGAAGTTGAAGAGTGCTCCTCCTCAAAGAATGAAAGTCCTTCCTTGGCAAACCCTAGATGGGCGTGCCTCCTTCTCTCCTCAAGGTGGACACCCACCCTAGGTCCTCCTCCTCTTCCTAGCTGTCCTCTTGAAGTGAAGATCACCTTGGCTTGTCCAAGGTAGGTTGAAGAAGAAGTAGGCACCAAGGGAGCAAGGGTTGCTCCCTTAATCTACTTCTTCTTGGCTCCTCCTTTGGATGTTGGTGTAGGTGGATATGCTAGGATAATAATGTAGCCAAGGGTGTCTCCTTTTGTGGTGGAATGATGGATATATACAGAAATGGAAGAGGGGGGTAGGCATGCCCTTTTGATGGAGGGCTAGGATAAGTTTGGGTGGTGGTTATGGGGATCCAATGGAGGAGGTTAATTGGCACCAAAATGGACGTGTGTAGGGGGTGGTTATGCCCTTTTGGTGGCCATCGAAGGTGGAGAGATACCACCATTTTTGGCACCAAAAGGGTGGATTCTAGAAGGGAGAAAATGAAGGGAAAAATTGGATGGTTGAATGTGGCTTTAGGCTTAAGTGTAGGGTGGAGATGGAGGGATTTTTGGAGGGACAAGGTGGCGCCAACTTTGGGTGGTTATGGGTAGGTTTGGCACCACCTTTTTGGTGGCTCTTGGAAGTGGTGGTGTGAAGAGGTGCTTGTTGGTTGGCGCCAAGATAGAGTAGGAGTAGGTGGAGTTTAGGTGGACATAAGTAAGGTTTAAGTGGAGGTTTATGTAGGTGGCGTTTAGGGCTAGCCATGGTGAGTAGGAAGAGCTCAGCTAAGCTAGCTAAGCTAGCTTAGCTAGGAGATGAGTGGAGGAGGAAGTAGGAGGATTAGGGTTTGTTGATGAGGAGCTGAAATGGAGCTGCATCGGAGCTCATCTGAGTTAACTACTGCTGAAGATAGCTGAAGTAGAGCTCAATAGCTAACTAATCTAGATAGTTCTTTGCTAGCTGCCAAGCTAATCTAGGTTGAATTAGTTTTCTTCTGTCTTGAGCTAAGGTGAGCTATCGTTGGTCTTCCCGAAGACTACCCAGCTAGCTGTGGTAGCTAGCTTAGTGTTAAATGTACGAATTGCTACGCTAACGTGTTTGGTTTTCGAAAAACCTGTCGTTGTAGCTTGAAAGCAAAGAATTCGTGTTCAACAAATAAAATTTATACCGAAATTAAAATTCCAGGTCGAACACAGGGAGGCAGACGTTTGATTTAAAAACTACGCGTTTCTTTTTATTTGTCACGAAGTAATTCAATTTAAACTATCTAATTATTTACAATAAATAGAAGAGAGAGAGAGGGTAAGAGAGAGAGAATATTACACATAGAAATCAAAATGAGATGTAGAATAAATAAAGAATTTATCATAAAGGAGATTGTTCATTACAACTAGAAAGCCTAAAACAATTGCACTAGAAAGCGATAAATTTACTCTAGAAAGCATTAAAAGAATGGAGGGAGAAATGTCCTCCTCGACGATCGCTTGGAGGATGAGCAGAACTACTCTAGAAAGCAGTAAATCTATACTAGAAAGCAGTAAAAAGAATAGGGAGAGAGAAATCCTCCTCAACGGTCGCTTGGAGGACGAGCCGGATGGGACAACGCCTGGACGAAGGAGGACGAAGCAGAAGAACAGGAACGGAGCAGCACGCCGTCATCGTCGTGAGATCCACTTCCGAAGGGGGATGAAAATTTGGACTTTATCTCACGAGAAGCATCCCGGGTGTGGGACAAGCTTCTCTTGAGCTTTGGAGGGGTAGAGAAGAGAAGGAAGGGATGAGAATTTCGTATGGAGGGGGTCTCCTTTTATAGTTGCAAGGAGTGGGGGCAAAATAGTCATTACAACTTTAAAATAATAAATGAGGGATCTTTAGTGACGGATAAATCCGTCACTAAAGCCCCCAACATGGGCGTAGCTTCCATGCCTACGTGCGGCTCCTCAACTGGCCGCTTCCTCAATGCCAACGCACGTTCATAAGATCTCAGCCGTTCGATCGCGAGATCGGACGACTTAAGACTCATCTCCTCTAGCTGCTGCGCCCGCTTGGTGCGTGCGATCGCGCGTCCATGCCATGCGTTCAATCGCGCGTGAACTCTATGGGCGCGCACGGCCGTCCGATCAAGATCTAATGCCTGCTCGCACTAAATCGCCCGCGCCTTCCAGCCCTTCACTGCGGCTCGAACCCGCGCCTGCTGCTCGCGTAAGCGCACTCGATCGCTGTGCTACGAGGCGCGAATGGTCAAGCGGGCGCTTTTAGGCACGGCTGATCACAGCTGTTGGATCAAGATCCAACGGCGGAGAGCGAGTGGGTGCGGGATCTTCAGAGGTTGCATGCGGCCGTTTGGGCAGCCGAGATGGTGCCACGTGGCGCCATCTTGGCCGTCCATCTTCTGGAAGTTGTAGATGGTGCCACAGATGTCGGATTGACATGATTTTTGCGTCGTTGGGCTACAATCGTCGATCTGAATTCATCTGTGTAGTCGGATTTGTCATCTGAAGTGCGGATTTACACCATCCTGGCCCTTGATCTTCTAGGGTTCCCCGATCACTATCTGATGCTACGGATGCCTGATTAGGGTGATCTTGGAGTCGTTGAACTCTAATCGCCACCCTGATCACATCCATATGGTTGGATCTTTGATCCGAGGCCCCGATAAAATGTTTACCTTGTCCAAGCACATAAAAGGAAACAATTAACCTCCATTTTATTCAAACTACTCTAAATGCAAGATGATGAATGTTATGCAATATTTATATCATGAAATGCAATCCTATGCTTAAGAACATGCATAAATAGACATTTTAAGTAGTGTAAATGTGTTTACATCACTTAGGTTAACTCAGCTCAACCAAGTTGAGCTAACCCAAGCTAGTTGAGGGCTTGTTCAGCTGACTAGGCTTAGCTAGTTGATGGAAGTAGCTAACCCTAGTCAGGTAGAGCTTCCTGGAGTTGGATGGAGCTAAGAGGAGCTATATGGAGCTGGGTCAACTGAGTTGAGCTAGCTTGAGTTGTCATTCAGTTGAGGTGAGTTGAATGGAGCTAAGATGAGCTAGCTTGAGCTACTATCTAGCTGAGATGAGCTTCTTCTTCATCTTTTTCCTTTCTTGGTGCTAAGGTTTATGGGTTCTGTCTTTTTGTTTTATCCCTGACACTCAAATAGAGATGTTAAAACTACAAAACAATGAAATGAATGCTTATCCTAAGAAATGCCTAAATGCAGCCCAAAAATTCGATTGCGGAATTAAAACCCTAAGAGCTAGGTGTGTTTTAGGGCATAAGAATGGTGAGAAATTTGCATTTATCATTGCCTTTATGTTTCGAGCTTGTTAAAATAAAAATATTTCTCACTAAAGAATATCAATGGTGGCAATTAAGTGGTATAATAAGGTGTCATTAAAGTGAATCAATAGTGTCATTAAATGGCAAAAATAGTGTCATTAAAGCAAATCAATGGTGGCAATTTAGAGATAAATAATTGTTGTTAAATAATATCAATAGTGATAATTAAACGACAAAACAAAATGTCATTAAAGCAAATCAATAGTGGCAATTTAGTGGTATAAAAAAAGTCGTTAAGTGAAGTATATAGCGACATTAATAGTGTCAATTAAATTGTCACTAATATAATTCAACAATAATGAAATAGTGGCAAAAAAGTTGCCACTAAAGAAGATCATTAGCGACGATAATTGCAGCAATTAAAGTGATGCTAATATCGATGATTTAGTGGCAATTATACAATTGTCGCTAATCCTTTAGTAATGCCAACGAAGGCGGCAATTATTTTAAGTGTCGTTAATTACATATAACGGTAAAGATAAGGTCTATAGTGGTAAATATTAAATGTCGCTAAAGACTATTTTTTTTGTAGTGAAGGCAAATACTTGAAAGTCGTAGAATAATCTGCCATGCTAGAATGGCCAACTTGTTAGATGTAGTGTTCCAGAGGATGTCTATGATGAAAAAAATGGTGCTAGGATTATTCCATGGCACACAGAAGGGATCAAAGTTGTAATGGCATTAGTAGACAAAGGTTGGTGTGGTACTAAAAGAATACATGAGTAAAAATCCATTGGACATCTTATAGAGGAAGCCAACTAAATCAAAAACCAACTAAAACCCTATAAAGGTTTGAGTTGGATACAATAAAAGAAAAATTGGGAGTTGAATGTTGAGACTAGTCATTTATTTCTTACTTGGATACAGTTACCCATGATAGAATATGTTTGAATAGATGCAAAGAACCCATACAATGTCCCCATTTAACATGGGAAAAGGATTGGTTTTGATATGCATACAACAAATCAGCATGATATCATAGTGGCAAATGATATTTATAGTGTTATATACCACATGGTTACTTGATACAGTCTCCATGCAGATATACATATCAAATTACATGACTTTAAGAAAAAAGATGATTAATATGTCATAGATTATTGCACTGTAATTTTACTATCAAAATTCATTTCTTGCATGTCCAGGACTATCAAAATGTGCATCTAAAAGGGTGTAAAGATTGGTATTCACCACGTACCATTTTGTTTTACTAAATAATTTTTAATTAAATAATCAAGCAAGGAAGTAACATTCAAAAAAGAAGAAGTGGAAACATATTTCCACTTGGATACTAAAGCATAGGAGGGAGGGAGTGATGGGGTGATCTTCTAGCAACTTGCACCAAAATCCTTGGAAAGTGCACCAAATTCTACCAAACCAATGAATGTTCATAGAGAAGAAAAAAAACCCCATTGATGGTAACTTCATCATCAGGCATAACTAGCTTTAATTAGTCACAATCAATTGACAACTGCTCCTATATAACCACCAGAGAGTCATAATTCATTGAATATCCTTTCTGAGAAGAGTGCATTAAATTAGGATTAAATATGCAATTTTAACAAGAAGATCATAAATGTAGAATAATCATGGGGTTTCCCAGGGGTTAAACTAAGGTCAATTGAGCATTAATGACTAATAAGAGGATCCGTATAGATAGAAATGGGTTTTCACGCACTTCGAGAGTTAAAACAGCACCTGAAACCCTAATTTTTGAATCGCTTAATTAATAGAGGTTTTGGTTAGGATAAATTCCATATTAACATTATAAAATTCATAGAAAAATATTCCATGAGGTTTTGTATCCTTGATTCCTTGGGTCTAAATTAAAATAAACCATCTGAACCCATTCTGACCTAAAATAGAATCTTAGACATGAAGTTGCCTTAATTTGGGTTTCTACATAAGTTATCCAGTCAAACTTGGTCAAAACCTAAATCATACTTCACCATCAGATTCCTTGGGTCTAAATTAAGTTTGTATCAAAATTTGGGCCTAATCAGAGATCATCTTGACCTAGTTTGCATTTTAGTCCAGTCTGATTCTTTTTCTCTCAAATAACCCCTCAGCTTTTGAAATATTCGCAAAGGGGCCCCCAACTTTGTTATCTTCTTCACCAATAGGTCTCCATTGCCTTCACGTATGCAGAATCCTACAACCCACCATGCGTTGATCTTCAATCAGGAAGATCTCCCTGATTTCATGGCCAACCCCTTCCAAAATTGGGAGGATCTTGAGACCTTCCTCTTTCATCTGAATGCAATCTCGAGCTTAGATTTGAGCCAAGATGCCCATGCAAACTTCTTGAAATCAAGAGTCCTAATCCCTGATTTCTTGAGCTTTCAAGCTTGTTTCCAAGCTTGGAAGCTCGTCTAATTGCCAATAAAAGATCCTAAGGGACTGCCTTACATCCTTAGCTTGGTTTTGGTCAGAATCTACCCTTCTTCCCTCCTCTCTGGTTGAATACTCCATGATCTCTGGTGAGCTTCTCTATCTGACCTCTTCGCCCACCGCCACAGACAATAGTCGGCAGGATTGTCTTCCTCAAGTTCTTCCACTGCTCGCAATACCAGCAAGGGTCTCCTTCCTCCGTCTTCCTCGCCATTCTTCCTTCCCGGAGATCTGCCCTTTCGTCTGATTAGGATAGCTTAGTTAGGTTTCCCTCTCCCCGTACTTTCTTTTCATCCACTTAAACCCTCGATTCGACCCACTTTCATCGACCTCCCCTTTGTCTTCCTTCTCTTTAGCCAAGCTTCAATGAGGTGGGCTCACTACACCGCACCAATCGCTACGCTATCACCTCCACAAGCTTCACCGTTTATCCCTGCACAAAACCCCTCAACTGATTTCATGATTCGTCCACTCACGACCTCCCCCAAACACCTCCTTCATCGTCCACCCTCTTCGACTCTGACACACCACCACATGCATCCTCACACCATGAAACACCCACCACCGCCTTCGCAGTGCTTTGGCGAAGCTCCTGAAGTATTTTAATGTGGTCATAAGGCCATTCTTGTGAATTCAGGTGTTCGCTGTTCGTCTTCGCTGCCGCCCCCATCTCTGCCTTTGTTTGCAGTCCTCCGGCTGGCAAACCTTCTGCCTCCAGCATCAGGAGATGCGGTTTCACCTCATGACGCCAACCGCATCTCCAATTGGCTTCCCAGCAGTAGCACCATCCGTAATTGAAGGGCTTCACCTCTGCTGCAGATGCACGAAGAAGAAGCAGTGGCTTTAGTGCCACATCGGTGAAAGAGGAACACACGCACGCCCATAAGTTGATTTTGTGCTTTGAGTTGTTTGCCCAAGCACTGAGGGGTCAGGTCCCTCTTCACTCAACCGCTCACACATCGGCTACCTCCACATGCTTGGTAGCCCTGGTCCCTTTACCCGGATCCCCAAATATCCAATTAGCTACTTGGATTTGAGAAAGAGAAAGGAGAATTTGTGAGAGAGCGGGGAGGGTTTTGCTCTCTTGGTCTTGTGTGTGCGGCTAACACTTAGCCTCTGAGGGGATTGGTGCCCTATGTTGTGAAGGAGAAAGCTCTGTGAAGGAGAAGAAAGGAAGGCTTGTGAAGAAGGGAAGGCCTGAACAAGACGAAGAGAAGCTGAAAAGAAGGAAAGAAGAAGAAAGAAGAGAAATAAAGAAGGCTTTGAAAGCCTTGTGCTTGTGCTTACTGATGATCACTTAAGTCGTCTGATTGATAAACCTATCATCTGATTGAGCATTATTTGAGATACTATTGCATTATTTAAGTACTATGGTTAATATTGAAATAATGAGATGCATGCTTAATTAGAGGATTAAATTGGTGATTCAAATCACCACTTTTTAGATTTTCTTCATTCTTTTTGTCAGTAGATACATTGGATTTCATTGAATAACTAATGTGATAAGTTATTATTCATTAAATATCTATTTGAATGCTCAATTAATTGTGCTCATTAATTCTGAATGTGATTAATGTTGTGAATTCCACATTTGCTCCTTATGTTCGACCTCGGACTCCATTGTAGATTCTGAGTTATAAATTTTATCTATTTTCGAGCGATTTCGACTTATTACGATGATTACATCCGTTAAAACATTGATCTCAGTCGATAAACACCCACTTCAAAAATGTACAACATTACATACAAAATGCATAAGCACTAACCAACCTTTGCTAAAACATCAGCTCAATTAATATGGAAGAATTGTGTATAGACATAAGATCCGATCTTTCTTGTATACATTAATGGAAATGAAGATAAAGATAAATTATTATTTTGATTGAAGAATTTGAACAAATGAGTTAGCAATATCTCAATTAAAGAAGACCTTTTTGAATATCTGGGGAATATACTTTCTGTGTCCTAGGGAAAAGTCAAGGATTAACCAGTCTTCATTTCCTTTCCCTTTACATGAGGAGGACTTCAGAGCCTTTTTTATATCTACTCTTGCTGTAGGTAGCCACCATTTTTGGACCACTATTGACACCAGTAGTAGTCCTCTCTCTTCGTTAAGAAAAACAAACCATTTACACATTCAAACACAAGTCAACTAATTTTAGAGTCTTCTTTCAAACATAATGACATGAAAAATTATCTTTAAGAACAAAAATGGAAAATTCGTCATATATTGGCAATGAGATATATACATAAAAGTATGGGTTACTCCAGTTGAGCTAGTTGAGCCCAAATAATACTCCATCTCAGCTTTAAATTTTAGATAACCACATCATAGTTAATAAAATCTATAACAAATGTGAATTCTTTTTAAGATAACACTAGAAATTCATCTTCTTGCTTGCCTCTGGAAAGGACTTTGTTCCTTTCCTTTTTTTTTATTGAAAGGGACTTTGTTTCTTTCTAATTAGATGGCAAAGAAGTAGTTCCTAGATGATATGTCAACTTAGAATGGATTTTCCTCTACTAAGAACATTCTTAGTTTTCCTCAAGTTGGGGAGGAGAAATGGAGGAGATGCATAGGAGGAGAAGGTGATCCCCTTTGCTCCCCCTCATGATGCAATGGCCAATCTCTAACCCAACATTGCCTCTAAGTCCATGACCCGAATGCATGTCTAGGATTGGGGACATGTCAGTTTTGTTCCCTTTCTTTTTTGTGAAAGATCTGTAAAAAAAAGGGTTAGCATACTTTAGAATGGGACTTCAACTTAGACATGTTCCATATTTTTTTAGTTTGTGACCCTTTCGCTTAGGCCCTCAGTTTTTGTATAGCACTATCAAAATTTGATGTAATATTTTGTTTAGAGGGACCTTAATTTTGTAAGAAATAGTATGTGGCTAGGTGTGCCTTTACTTGCAAATGTTTTTTTTTTAATGCTTTTGGTGGTTTGTGAATGTGAATGTGGGGTGTACCTACTTTGTTATATATTCTTCCATAGGTCACTTCTTTACAGGTGCGTGTTTTTGGAAAAAATGTGATAAAACAAGGGAAATGCTACCAAATTTTTGGCAGGATTTAGCACTTTAGTTATTTAGATTCCCCAAACTTGATTGTCAATTATAAATCCAATTCTATTGAGAGTTGCTTGGAAACAAGATCTCCACCACTGCATTCTCTGCCAGGAAAATCTATTTGTGTTTTTTTTTTTCATTTTTATGCACTTCGTCTACATCTTATTTATTCTCCATTCATTTAATAATCATGTAAGCAAATTAGTCTTGTGAAGAATTCTGGATATTTCATTTAGTCTTGACATGCAGCATCATTTATAAACCAAACTATTGCATCAAAGTTGTTATATGCTTTATATCAATCCTATTTCAGATTTTTTTTTCGATTTTATTTCATGACTTGTTTTATTTTTCCACTTCTGTCAATGTTTCATTAATTTTATTATTTGCTTTTGGTTTCTATTTTTATAGGCTCAATTTAATGAAGCAACTGAGAAGATGGATGGTTCAGAAGACGTACCCTTCATTGGTTGATGGAATTTACACAAAAAGTTGTTGGAAAAGATAAACGTGGTCATGTTAAGGGATATGGATTAATTTCACCACATTCTGATTTGTGGAGGCAGAAAGAAATTGAGGAACAAGGACAAAGGAAAGAGTAGGAAATACAAATTGAGATGTGATTTATGGAAGAGATAAAAGAAATGAAACAAAATCAAGCAAACTTTCAAAAAATGCTACCTCAATCTTTAGGAAGAGTAAATTTGCAGATTTCCCCATTATTGAAGAATTCACAGATATTATGTTTTTTAGTTAAATAATTAAGTATATTTAAGTTAAGAAACTAATCATATTAGCTGTAATTAGGGTACTCAAGATGTGGTGACGTAACAAGGCAACATTTATGAAAGTTCAAAGAAGACAAAGAATCAACATAAGGATGGGACTCAATCTATGTTGGTTGAAGGTCAGGTAAACTTTTATGTAAAATCACATTCAAATTTTAAGTTCAAATATTAAACTTCTGATAAAATATATGACTACATTAATCTTGATACTATCATCTTATTGCTATAATATTTCACATGTAGGATGTGTATCTACTAAGCATGGTAGACATGGAAAGGAAGGTTGCACTTGCACGAGTTCATAGTATTGATTGTAGTGCAATTATTGGAGGAGCTGCCATTGGTTCCACTTGTGTAGGGGTATATGTTGAAGTTTCCATCGATGAGGAAGAGATGTTGAATAGACCATATGACAAATATGAAGTTTTTGGTGACACAATTGGAGCATTCATTGCTTGGCCTAAGATGTTTGTTATGTCATGATAGTTATTGTGATAAAATTATTTTGAACCATGGTAGATAAATGTAACTTTTCTTTTATTTGTTGGTACAGGGACACCACGATCATTAATTTTGATGATAACAAAATACTTGTTATTTAACATTTGCATTGAGTTTTAGATTTCAGGATAGATGCAAATGGTTACAAGTGTGAAGGAGCTCAAGCTCGCATCCGTGGTGGAATGGAGGAGCTTGATGGAGGAGAAGGAGCTTCACATAGAGCAAGAGCTTGAAGACAAGAAGATGAAGAATAGGATAGAAGTTCTTTCTATTTTTATTCAAAGTATTTGTCTTTTTGTTCTTTACTTTTTATTTACTTAGATCATTTGTTAAAGAGCCCTAAGGTAACAAAAAGTAGTCCTATGAACATACACAACCCTAGGATACTTTGACTTCTCGTAGAGAACTTAGAAAACCAAAGTAAGCATTAAGCGAATTGATCAGACGTCCAATTTGGACATCAGATGTTTGATCTTAGACTTTAAGACGTCTGACTATTTGATCAGAAGTTCAAAATATTTAGGCTGGAAATCGCTCTTTGTCTTCCACTTTCAGACATCCAACCTTTAGTCCAGATGTCTTAGAAGACATCTGATGACCTTGCCAGACGTCCAACTAGAGGACCGTTGTCTTGTCAGACTTAATTGTTGAGGATTAACACTGAATATGATTTACATCTACTTTCAGATGTCCATAGTTCATCCCATACGTCTGATAAATAGACGTTAGGATAAGATCTGACCCTAATCATTTCTTGTCAGACCTAATAGCCATTTGAGCCTCGGGAAATCCATTCCCGCAATGATTTTTGTTTCCAGACGTCCAGACATATTGCCAGATGTCTGGCCTGTTGTCTGTGTAGCTTTACACTAGAACCTTATTTCAATCTTATGAAAACATGGAGGAAACCATCTTAGGGTTAGACGTCTGATTATTCTCCCAGACATCTTATAATTGAATCTTAGATGTTCATCTTGATCCAACTCAATCTAGATCTTCCACCCATCTAAATTAGATGACCGATCCCTATATCAGATGTTGACCCAGACGTCTAATAATAGATCCAGATGTTTAATAACCCTATCAGAATCATAAATGATCCTAATTTTGACCTGATTTGTCTTGGATTTATTCCCAATGGCTATTTATACCTTCCAAGACCTTCCTAAGGGTTCCTAATCCATTTATAAATAGAGGAGGACCCTTCCTTTTTTAAACACACCAAAGCAATACTTCTTCCACTCATATTGTGTCCAAGAGAAGAGAGAATCAAGAAGAAAGTCACCCTGCTAGCTAAGCTCCTAAGCATACATCCGAGAGCATTCTTTTAGCTGCACAACCACTTTCCCGTCTCCGTAGATTCGAGAGCGTCTTCGTGTCTTGCATGGCTTATGCACTCCGACTTCCATCTAAGGGAAGTTTCTTTTTCTTATAGTAGCTAGATTAACATTAGTACTTTGTGGCCCTATAGGATTGTTGTAATTTCTTTTTTTTGGTTGGGTATTCACCTTGTGAATTCCCATCTCCATCACAAGACAAAATGCTCTTCGTGAAGAGGAGGGGCTTTGAGGAATGCTACCCTCGTACATAGTAGTGTGGTTGTATTGAGGTTGAGTCACCCTCGTTTAAGTGACTCAGTTAGTGGATTTGATCAACTAGGTCGATCGGAAAATCCTAAGTCAAGGGCTTAGGTGGTGGTTTTTACCTGGGTTTGGGTTTTCACTTAAAAATACTTGTGTACTTGTGTGATTGTTGATTGTGTGAGATTGTTTATTCCGCATTATTTATTTATCATACAAATCTCACCCCCTCCGTCAGAACCTACATTATTTAGTGTATCTCAGAACTATTTTTTGATGAAATTTTTCTTTTTATCTTTTTAGGATCTCAAGTTGCTGATAGAAGATGCACCCCAATCATCGATAGAAATCTTTTCACGTGCTTTTAATTTAGTCAAAATATTTTTTTTAGACTTTTTTTTGCTTTATGTTGGAAACAATCTTCTTTGATTATGCTATTTTATAACTTTGACTTATTTATAAAATTTCTTCTTTCTAATAAAAGGCTATTGGTTGATGAATGTATATTGTTGTGATTGACGTGTGCCATTTTAGATTTTTGCTCTTTCTTACTAAGATTGAATTATAACATGTAGATGGTTTAGACCTCTTACTATTTTTTCATTATTTAATTTTGAAATGTAAATATTTATTTTTTATCATGATAGGTCTTTGAATTGTTTCATTGTTTAAATATTTATTCATTCCAATTTAGGAGTCATCCAAATATTAATATATACTTCATAATCAATGTTGATGTAAATCAAAGTGTAAAAATGATCCTTAAGATATAGCATTCAATAGCAATGAAAGTTAATTAATCAACTCTATAAAATAACAATGCTATTAGTGATAAAATTATGGAATTGAATAAATGGTTTATTAGCTAAAATTAGTGATAGATTTTATTAACCTTAATAATATCCATTAGCGACATCAAATTTTGTTGTAACAACAATTAAAGAGTTGTGAGATTAATTAGTGGTAAAAAGTGATTGTCTTTAAAGCATTTTATATTGTTAATTTGTTGTGACGATTATTTTTGTTGCAATTTTTTTTAATAATAGCATCAACTGTAGCAACAAAAAGATAGTCATTGAAAGTAACATTTACTGATGAAAGTATCGACAAAAATAATTACCACTAAGTATTCAAAAAATACTGACGATCTAAAATAGTCGATAAATCTTTAGCGACAGTTATATCGCCAGACAAGCGACAAATCCAAAAGGTGTCGGAAAATGTCTATAGCGACAAATATTAATACTTTATCGGCATATCTCATCTGTCGATAAGCATTATTTTTGTTGTAGTGAATTAGTACCAAGGGTGGAACAACTAAGCAACCAAATTAAGGATATCTCTTCTCAAATTCCACCAATTAAGCGAGCACACAACCAAGGTTTTCTTTTTCTCAAGTACAAATTAAGGATGACCATAAGCAAATTCAATCCTAATGGTTCACCTATACATGCAGCTCCTGATTTTATGCCTAAACAAATTAGTTTCGTGACCTAGATGGTGGAGCTTGAGTCAAAAAATCTTCCATTGTTGGGTATTATTCCACCATCTAAGATAGAGCAAAAAGATATACTTTACACAAATTTTCCAAGGGCTTTGGATATTGAAAATGATTTTTTAGTTCAAGCAGAGCATTTAGCTAGAAATGACCCTCCATTGGAAATTCGTCCAAGCAGGGATTAATCTCTTCTCTAAAAATTCCCTCAAAAATATAGGAGACACTAGATAAGATAAGGAACCAAATGAACCAAATTTCATAGAATTTTGATCATTGTGCAGGTGCTAGCAAAATCGTAAAGCCAAAAATTTTTTATTCGGTTTCAATTCTGACCCCTGTTCACTGATCGAATTTTTTAAAATTCCATAGGGGAATTTTTCCATGCAATTCATTCCAAATGAAATCCCATTCAAAGGGTTGTCTTTGGTCAGAATCGTAAAATTTTAGGGAGTCAATATTGGTTGTAGCAATTTTTTTAAATCTAATGAGTTGCTACTGCTTGACCCTGCAACAGAGATGTGATGTTAAAAATGTGGGTCAAGTAGCTTTACACACCATGCCAATTTTAACCCAATTTTTTTTTGTATTTTTAAAAATCTCTTTTCTTTGATATTTTTTTGTAATCTTTTTTTTTTAAAGGAAAGGGAAGGGGTACTTACTTCTTGCTTTTCAATGGTGTATAGTATGTGTGTGGATTCTTATCTTGACGCGATACCTACACATGAGATAGAGCAAAGGCAAGTAAAGTTATTACTAATCAAGTGAGATAGAAATAGAGTGAAAAGAGTGAGACATATTGATGAGGAAGTCATCATGGCTCCTAAATCATTGAATTAGGCTAGTTTACCTAACTAATTAACTAGTAAATAACAATTAAACATGGTTAATTATATACTAAGCTAATAATATTAAGGACCTTAATTATATGTTAAAATACTTAAATTATTAGTTACTGAAGATTTATTTACCTTAAATTAATAAATAGGACTTATATTCAAGCAAATAGTTACTAGTAATTATTATAATTAAATTTATATGATTTATAATACTTAAGTTAGTAATTAAAGTAATAATCTAAGTTACTAAATTAAATAAAGCTAAAAAGGAAAAAAATGTAATGTCAAGGCATAAATATATCATTTATCATATTTATAAGAATATATAAAAAGTTGAAAAAGAAATAATTTAATTTAATCATTAAAATCAAACTATTTACATTTTAGTCCTTAACTTTCAATTCAATTAAGTCCCTTTCATATATTCAGTCCTTTTTATATTACACATAGGTCCCTGTGAGCACAACCTTCCTCTTCTCTTCTTCCCTGTGGATGGTCATTGTGCATTGGTGACCTGAACCTCTGATGACCGCTTATTTGATGACTGAGATCTTTTAGCTTGGCTATTAGACATTCAATCACTGCCTACATTCCATCCAATGGCTCAGATGAGCCTATACCATTCTTCTCCAGCAAGATAACTTCACCATCGTAGGACATGATGAAGCCTATTTTGATGTATCTAGATGCTTATTCAGCCAAATACTACCTTCCTAGCCACCTATAAATACTCCCTTAGACCTTCAATTTGGGATGGCAATCCCCTATCCCTCTTCCCCCACCGTGGTTGCTAATAGGCTATTCCTCCTTTCTCCGACAACCTCTCACCTCTCCCTCGGAGCGATTCCAGCAAAATCACTCTCCCTCTCACCCCTTCTTCTTCTCCATTGCTGTGACAGAGCAAAGGAGTGATTAATTCTTCTCCTTATTGCCTTCCTGTTCTCGCTAGAATTTCTTCCTCAACAGATCTGATTTCATTTAATCTAGCGATGCCTTGCTGGTGCTCTCTATCCTCCTTTGTCCAGGTAACATGTAGCTTAGCCTTAGAATCTAGTTTAGAGTAGATTAGATTAGTTGATTAGGTTAGTTAGAGCAGTTCATCTTAGATTTAGCTTATCATCTTCTCTGAGTCCAGAAAGCCATTTCCAGCCTCGCTAGACTCCAATTCACCTACTTCACTTCACGATCACCTTCCTAATCTTCTCATGAACACTTTTCATCTTTTGATTTGCTTAATTAGACGCCTACATGCTTATTTCACCTCCACATCCACCTGAAGCCTCTACTATCTATGGTGGAGCTTCAGAATCGATTCCACACCCATATCGACCCTTCAACACCTTCACTACACTATCAGGGTCATATTTCACCTTTATTTCACTTCGATTAAGCCTCATACGTGAAACACCCAATTCACCTCAACCTCCAGACCTCGTTGTCTATGGTAGAGTTTCGGAGGAGTACTTCCACTTAATTGACCATTTCATCATCTTTGCCTTCATCAGAGGAATGATTCACCTCATATAATTTGATGTTTCTTCTATTCTTGAGTTCTAATGAACTAAAAGTTTTTTCATGATCAAATCACGTTTAATGAGTCTTATCATGTATCCATTGATTAAATTGATATGTTCTTGAGGTTTCATAAGACCTTAGGAATCTTTTAAGCTATTTCTCAAGCTATTTTGTGAAGTTTACACCTCTATCGCTCGAATCCAGTAGTCACCGAAGCTCTGGTGATCTCCGGTGACCTCAACAGTGAGCATTAATGTTTGAAATCCTCTGAGAAGCTCCAGATCATCTAATTAGAGTATACTGATCATATTCCACTCTGATTCTTTATTCCATTGATTTAATCATCCATCTAGATCTTGTCTTGCTCAGCTCCGAAGAGCTAAGGAGGTTGATTCATACTCACTAGGTTGATAGGATTCTGTTAGGATCAAATTTGGAGAGGTTTGAGTTGAATTACATCATGTTTTGTCACCTGTATAATTTGGGTTCTTTAAGTATTGCAGTTGAGTTTACTCGATTTCTGATGAGATTCCAAGCCTTGTAGAGCTTCGATTTGTTGTCCTTAATTTTTTGAAGGTATCTAGAACTAATTCAAAAGTTCAATTCTCTTGATTTAGTCTATCTGAGTCCCATCTATTCATCTCTATTGACCTGGGGAAGCTATGAAGCTTCCCAATGTAATGAAGTCCTAGAAGCTTTCCTTTAAGCTTCTAGCTATGTAGTTTAATCATAGGCACTGAGTGAAGTTGATAAGTGAGAGAGAGAGAGAGAGAGAGAGAAATGAGGTGTCAATTTTAGAATACAGGTTGAAGCTATTGCTGTTGGGAGTTATGGCGAGCTGTTAAGTTTGGAGCTTGATTTGAAGTAGTTCTAATGCTTTAATCAAGAAATTGAAAATGGAAATCGAGAGATTTATGATAGCTCTATTGATCTAGGCAAATGATTCGAGAAGAATTGATAAAGAGTGATCGGAATTTGATCTTGAATCTAGAATTGGAGCACTGCTGCGTAAGCATTGAGAAGGAAGCAGGACATATACTCCCACAACGAGCACTAACAACTTCTTTTAGCAATATAAAAGGAATCATACCTATTATCCTGTCGAGTGACATCGACATGGGCTGCGTGAGCTATGCGTGCATCGGGCCTGCAGGTACCTTATTGACTTTGATTATGCTGATGACGTGGCTCTACAGAGCGATCTTCAGGTGCTAGGTGTTGTGACATGTGTCCTTGGTGGAGTGGGCTTTAGTAGTGGATAATCTGATTTATCTGTTGATCTACGCGAAAAAGCCCATTAACTTTTTAAAGTGAGCCCAATGTGTGTTACAACACTTAGCCAAATCTCGAGTTATGCTGACAGCTATGTTGTGAAGGCTTATTGATGGTAATACCATTATTCATCATAACTAACTAAAATTTGTCAGATTTAAGTGTTAAATGCTCCCAAATGATTGTCTGAGCATCATAAATTCGTGCTGAATTGATTTTAGAAGATAAGAAAATAGGGTTAATTCTGTTGTTTTAATGTTCAACCACAAATGTAATTAACCAAAGGGTTAATCAGGGGTTAGATCAAGGCCAAATGAACTTAAAAGACCAAGAAGTGGGCTCAGAATAACTGAATCAGGGTTTCATGCATTTCGAGGATGAAAATAGTACTAAAAACCCAAATTATCAGCCTTACTAAAATTGAAAGGGTTATGGTAGAGATAAATTCAATCTAAACCTCCTAAAAATCATTAAAAAATATTCTAAGAGGTTTGGTACCTTTACTTTGACCATCTGAATCCATTTTGACTAAAAATAGAGATTCAGATAGGAATTTACCCTTATTTGGGCTTATGTGCAATTTACCCAGTCAAACATAGCTAAAACCAAAATCTAAGTTCACCATTAGATTTCTTGGGTCCAAATTAGGTTAACATCAAAATTTGAGTCTAATCAGAGCCCATCTTGACCTAGTTTGTAATTCAGTCCCTAGATCTCTATTCCTTTCAACTGAACTCTTAACTTTCAGGTTTTTCTGACCAAAATACCCCTAAGTTTTCATCTTCTTCACATTCAGGTCCCTTCCGCCTCTCAACTCAAGCATTCCAAAATGCAACCCAATAGTAATCCCAAGCCCATGACCGAACTCCTTCAATTAGAGATTCCTCTCTCAATCTGCAACCAAACACTTCCAAAATTGGAAGGAGAAATCACAAGAGGATTCCCCATTGTTTGAACATGATCTTGACTCTTGATTCGTTGCACAGAGCTCTAGCATGCTCATATTTCTAAATGCCTAGTTTCCAAATTCGCGAATCCTACACGTGAATTCTTCCAATTTAAGATTAAATTTGAGATCTATATAAGCTCCCTTAGATTTCAACGTGCTTCCCAGCTATGTTTAGGCCAAAAATACCTCTTCTCTTCCTTCTTCGGCCACCTCCGACCTTGGCTCCGATGACTCCACTCGACTTCTCTTCTCTGACCATCCAACAGCCACATTAGATGGTCCACCATCTTCCTCTCTCTCTTCCGCTCCTCACCGGTCACAGCAGGAGCTCTTTCCTCCGTCGTCGCCACTTCTCATCATCGGAGGACTTCATCTTCTTTAACTCTGGCAAGCCAAGCCGACATGCTCCCAACCTCCTTACTCCCCGATTAACTCCCCTTCTTCTTACTCTTTGTCTCTAGAGTATGTCTAGGCCCTTAGTTCTTACCTGCATCCACTATACATGCACATCCATCTCCGTCTTCCCCGACTCTGGCATGAGCTCCGGTGAGGTCACGTAGGCTTCATAGTACACCAAACATGACACCACCACCATCCACACATTCCCCTCATCCTAGAGACCAAAAGACCCAACTTTATTGGGGGTTTTGGCTACTAAAACCCTCCCCTGAATAAACCCATACTCCACCTGCAGCTCCACCTTCGTCCCACCACCTTCACCTCTCAAAACATACTGCCACCGTCTCCATCACCTTCCTCATCTCACGGTGAGTCCTCTGAGCCATTTAATCAGGGCATTTAGCCTATGCTCTTATCAACAGGTACTCGTTGGCTCTACACTTCAGTCTGCTATCATCTGCCGCTGTCAGCCCATCCCTGCCCTTGATTCGACCTCTAGTTGACGCGTGAAACGCTTGGCTTCGGGATAACCGGGTTTTAGTTTGTTATAACGTTGTAGTATAGCCAGTTATTACCAACATTTCAAGTATATAAATTTTTTACTCGGAAAATAAAAGAGTTCCCGAGGTCGAACTCAGGGAGCAAGTTGTATTCTAGAGATATACATGTTTCTTTTACAAAATAAAGAAAGAGAGAGGGAAAGAATTTGTTGTTCTCTTTGTTTTCTCCTCGTGATGTTCTTCTTTCTTTCTTTCTTCAGATCTCCTTCTTCTTCTTTGTTCTGCAGAGGTGATGCTCCTCTTTCTTTTCTTCAGATCTCCTTCTTCTTCTTCCTTGGTTTCTTCTTCTTTTTCTGCAGTCTCTTCTGTGAAGGTTTCTTCTTGTTTCTCCTCCCTGCGGCTAAGTGTCAGCTTCTTCTTTTCTTTTTCAGCCAGGGACGTCACCCCTCCTTTCTTCTTTTCCCTTCAGGCCGTCGTCTGATTTCCAAATCAGACGACTTAACTTCCTGTTGCTACAGTTAGCTTCCTTCTTCTTCCGCGGGTCTTCTTCTTCGCCTGTGCCTGCACACTTCAGAGTTTCTCGTCAAAGGCAAAACCTACTCTACCCTCCCCCCCCGCGTCTCTCTCTCTCTCTGAAACCACTCTTGGGAAAGCTCTCCCAGAGCTGCCGGGTAACCGGGTTCGGGTCAGGCCCGGGTCCAGGCCCACCGGCGTGCGTGGTGGGCGAGGAGTGCAGGTCAGTCTTAAGTCGGGTCGAATCGGGTCGGGTCAGGTCCGCGGGGCGTGAGCGCGGACGAGACCGGGTAACCGGGCGGGTGAAGGGGACCTCACCCCGTGTGCTGAGGCAGTAAGCCTTCAGCACTTTTGCATCTTATGTCGCTGCGACTCTTCAGGCGTTTCCGAGGTGGGACTAAATGTCCTACCTCAATTGCGCGCCCGCAGCGGGGAAGTCAGCAGGAGATTGCGGCGTCACGCGAAGCTTTCTGCCTTAGCTGCGAACCTGGTGTTTTGCCAAAACGCCTCGCAAGGCCTGGGAGTTGAATCTGGGCGTGGCGCTGAGCGTGGCGCGCCTGTAGCTGCAGGCGGAAGCAGTTCCTCCTGCGCGGCAATGGCGGCGGAGGTCGGGTGGCCTGTTCATAAGAAAACGGCCTCTCGGCCTAATCAGAGAGTGCCAGGAGCTTCGCCAGGGTGCGGCGAAGCTCGTGTGGGTGTTGGCGAGGCGCGGGGCGGCGTGCGAGGGCTGCCCTAGGTCGGACTGTGGGTCGGAGGATGGGTCTGTTCGGTGGGGTTGCAGAGGGTGATGTGGGGGAAGTGGCAGGGCGGAGGTTGATCAGGGTGAGGAGGCGGAGGTCCTGCGGTGGTCGGCGAGCCGTGTGGGTCGCTGAGGTGATGGGAGCGGCTCGCCGGAGGGTGGTCGGAGACGAAGGGGGTGAAGGTGGTCAGGGTCGGTCGAGGGCTTAATTGAATAAATTGAAAGCGGGGAAAGAAAGAGGAGAAGAAGGGGAGTAGCTCTAGCTTACTTGCAGGGACGAAGGGGGAGGAACAGGGCGACAGTCGTATCAACTGTCGCGCGGAGAAGACGATGCTCAGGAAAGGGGCGGCGGCGAGCAGAGAGCCGGAGAGGCGCCAGCTGGGTGCGGCGTGGCGCGGGAAGAGCAGGGGAGGAAGTCTCTGCTGCTGGTATTGCGGCAGAGCGAAGAGGTAGAGGGGGAGGAAACCGCCGGAGCTGGTGAGCGTCTGCCGGAGGAAGAAGAGAAGAAAGTTGGGGATTTTCTCCGTCAGATCCAGGCTGCCCCGGTCGGTGGAGCAACGGGGGGTATTTATAGGGATCAAACAGGGAGGAAGGCGGAGGGAGACGACGTGTCTCCCTCGCCGGAGGATGGTCGGAAACAAGAACCCATACCGTCCGTGCGTTCGCACGGCCGGTATGGTGGGTTACAACGACTAGGGGGGTGTCCCTGCGACGGCTGACGACGCAGGGCACCCCCGGTTTACTTGCCAGGTCCCCCACCTCACCCTGCGCGGCGCCATGCTCCGCGCAAGGTCGCCGGAGCATGGTGCTGGCAGGTTTTGCAGGAGGGACCTGATTGCAAAGAACGAAGGAGAGTTAGGGGCCAAAATGCGAGGGTTCAAAAGTTGAGGGCCAAAGAGTAAATATATGAGGACCAAAGTGTAAAGTCGGTCAAGGAGGTTTCTTCTTAGGCTCAAGTTTTTATACATGACTAATTAGGACCTAAGGAATCTGATGGTGAATTTCATTTTCATATTAAACCTTGTTTGACCGGTCAATTTGCGCAAAAACCCAAATTAAGTTATTAATTGGGCATGGTTCTCAAAAAAGGGTTCTGAAGGCCAAATTGAAGGTTCTAAACCCTGGAGATTATTTTTCTATGAATTTTAGAGGGTTTATTCTATTTTTACTTTGCCTCGAACCTTGTGAATTGAAGTGGGTTGTTTTAGGGTTACAGATTATCATTTAGTTTCTTGGAATTGCTGTAGCCCTTGCTAGATCATTTCATCCCACTCTTATTCTTATTAAGCTGCTTTGACCTATGTTTGGGCCCTGAATTACCCTGTATGCAGATTATACTGGTAAAATTGCATTTTTACCCCTTATGACTTGTTTTCTTCTCAAACTCAGGATTCTCTGAGTTAAGCCTTTCCTTGAGATATGTAGGAGCTTTTATCCTTTGTATTAGGTCAAAATGAGCTAGTTATGGCTCATGATGAGGTTCTCACCATACCCCCATGCCTAGCTTTTGCTAGTCCCTTAGCAAAAACTTAAGGTTTCAACCCTTGTTCTAGACCATGAAGTTTTTAATAGTTTTAGATAAGTGCCTTTTTTATTTGAGCATAGATTAGGTTAGAATGCTGACCATAGGCCTAAAAGGTACTCTAGTACTAATCAAGATCCAAATCTGTCTAGCCTTAGCCTCAGTCTTTTAGCAAAGGTTTTTAAGGCCCACAAGAACTAACCTAAGGTTTATTGGACTTCGTGGTTAAAGCACCCGTGCTTGAAATGATTTTAGTCCTGGCTCAGTTCGCAGTGCGTTTTGTAAGAGAGAGATAGAAAGTTTTTCTGTTTGGAGAGTTTTCTCTCTCTTTTTCTTTTTAGTTCTAGCCTAGGATTGGCTTTTCAACACGGTCTGTATCAGATTCCTTGCTCCCATCATCAATCCTCAAGGGTTCCTGGCGATCGATGCTTCGAGATAGCACCGCCCATGGCAACCCCCGGAACCCTGGCTATTGAGATTTCGAGATAATCCCATCCATGGTACTCCGTGGCTGAATCCAGACCCTGGCAATTGACACTTCGAGATAATGCCATCCATGGAATCTGAACCAGCAGAGTGCTTACATGCCCCCAGTAGGATATGTAAATATCCTAAGAGACAAGCACCGAGGAGATGATATTTTGTTACGCATCTTCGAGGGGATTTCCCGCCTCTCCGCGCTGGGAACTCGTCCAAATCAATCTTGTGTTGATCGGCCGCTCCTATTCTAGGTGATCTTTTCAGATTTTTGCGACGCTTCCGCGTGATTCTGATTTTTACGCTTACTGAACCAGGCTGTGTGTGAGGTTAGGGTGCTTAGGTTACTGAGTCCCGTAAACCAAAAATTAGTTAACGAGGTCGAATACTCCCTAAGCCTTAGACCTAATACTTCAGCTTTTCATTTTCCTCAACCTCTTGAGGAGTGTCCAGATCTTAATGGGTACTAAGAGTCTATTCAAGAATGCCTAAGGTTTGCATTCTTTACTAATCTCATTGTGCACTTTTCTTGAATGAGGTCTAGAACTTAAGTTAATTCCTTAGTTCCTTACTAATGACTATCACTTTTTCTTATAATTTTGTGCTCCTTTTTCATTTTGTTTTTCTTCTCCTTCACAAAATTTCCTTCTCCTCTTTTCCTCTTATTCTTTTTCGAAAATTTTTTAATTTTTATGGTGTTTTTGGCATATGTGAATTTTTTTGTTTGAAACCTTTTCTTACAAGTTTTTGTACTTTCCTACCCCCCCATGCCTAAGATTTGCAATGTCCTCATTGTAACCTAGGGGTTTTTATTCAACTAAGTTCATACATTAGGATAGCTGTTTTGATGAGTCTCAGATGCAAACACCTGAGGTGGAGTTGGCTGCCCTAAAGTGTGAACTTCAAGTGCAAAAAAAAAACTGTCAGAACAAGTTTCAGGTTTTCAAAGAGAATGACGGGCTGCCTCCCGTTAAGCGCTGAGTTTTACGCCATCGGCTGGGCGCAATAAGCTCAAGGGGAAAGGAGGGTATAAGATGCCTCAGCCAAATTAGTAGAAGTTACATCAATGAACGGCTTGAGTCTCTGACCGTTCACGATGAAAGGTTCAGAATCGTGGCTGAGTGGACTGATTTCGATTGCTCCATTTCCAAAAACCTGTCGGACCAAATATGGTCCGACCCACTTAGATCTCAGTTTTCCTGGGAAGAGTTTGAGTCGGGCATCAAAGAGTAGGACCTTTTGACCAGGATGAAAGATCTTTCTCGAGATGTGTTTGTCGTGGAAGGCTTTAACCCGCTCCTTGTAGATTTGCGAGTTCTCGTACGCGTCTATGCGTAATTCATCGATCTCGCTGATTTGGAGTTTTCTGTGGGTCCCAGCCTTGGAAAGATCTAGATTACAGTTCCGTACTGCCCAATAGGCTTTATGCTCCAGTTCGACGGGAAGGTGGCATGCCTTTCCGTACACCAGTCTAAAGGGAGACATGCCTAATTGGGTCTTGTGGGCGGTCCTATAGGCCCACAATGCTTCCGGAAGTCGGGACGACCAGTCCTTCCTGTCAGGTCGAACAGTGACTTGCAGGATTTTCTTGATCTCCCGATTAGACAGCTCAGCTAGACCATTAGTTTGGGGGTGGTAAGGAGTAGAGATTCGGTGAGACACCCCGTATTTGGTCATCAGTGACCTAAACTGAGCATTTGTGAAATGGGTCCCCCCATCAGAGATTATTGCACGAGGAATCCCGAACCTTGAGAAAATGTGTTGATGAATGAATTTGAGAACGATTTTGTGATCACAGGTTCGGGTCGGTATGGCTTCGATCCATTTGGACACGTAGTCCACAGCCAACAGAATGTATTCGAAACCATCCGAAACAGGAAAGGGGCCCATAAAATCAATCCCCCAAACATCAAAGATTTCGCATACTAGAATCGGTTGCATAGGCATCATGTCGCGATGGCTCATGTTGCCCAAAGTCTGGCAACGACTGCATGCCTTGCAATGACTGTATGCGTCTTTGAACAGTGTGGGCCAGTAAAAGCCGCACTGGAGGACTTTTGATGCGGTTTTATGCCCGGCAAAATGGCCACCGCATGCCTGGTCATGGCAGAAAGAGAGGATATTGTTGACTTCCCCTTCCGGGACACATCTCCGGATGATCTGATCGGCACCTATGCGGAAGAGGTACGGGTCTTCCCAAATGTAATACTTGGCATCGGAGCGTAATTTGTCTTTCTTGGCCTTCGGCCAATCGGACGGGGTCTGATGAGATGCCAAGTAATTTACAATATTAGCAAACCATGGAAGGCTAGTACCAATAGTCAGCAGGTGCTCATCGGGAAAATGCTCAGTGATGGGTCCGGAAGGGTCAATTATTTCAGAAGGAAGACGGGACAAGTGATCAGCTACCACGTTTTGTTTTCCTGCTTTGTCGCGAATCTCAAGGTCAAATTCTTGCAACAGCAAGATCCATCGGATCAATCTAGGTTTCGCGTCCTTCTTTGCAAGGAGATGCCTCACAGCCGTGTGATCCGAGTATATGATGACATGGGAACCCAGAAGGTACGATCTGAACTTCTCTAGGGCAAATACTACAGCTAGCAGCTCTTTCTCAGTAACCGTATAGTTACGCTGAGCCTCATCGAGTGTTTTGCTGGCGTAGTAAATGACCACAGGTTTCTTGTCATTTTTCTGCCCCAAAACCGCTCCTACAGCGAAGTCGGATGCATCACACATGATCTCAAAGGGTTGAGACCAATCAAGGGACTGTAGGATCGGGGCTTGGGTGACTCGGTCACGCAGGATTTCAAATGCTTGAGTGCATTCCTTGAAGATTTCGAAGGGAACATCCTTGGAGAGAAGAGTGGTCAGGGGGCGTGCGATTTTTGAAAAATCAGGGATAAATCGTCGATAAAAACCGACATGCCCTAAAAAGGATCGGATGTCCCTGATCGAGCTAGGCATAGGAAGGTGAGAAATCAGATTAACCTTAGCTCGATCCACTTGGATACCTTTCTCCGAAATTGAGTGTCCCAGGACAATTCCCTCAGGCACCATGAAATGGCTCTTTTCCCAGGAAAGAACCAAATTCACATCGATGCACCGCCTGAGTATCTGGACCAAGTGTTGGAGGCAATCGTCGAATGATGCTCCGAAAACTGAAAAGTCATCCATGAAGACTTCCATATAATCACCTACCATATCTGAGAATATGGCAAGCATGCATCGCTGAAAAGTAGCGGGTGCATTGCAAAGACCGAAAGGCATCCTTCGGAAAGCGTATGTTCCGAAGGGGCAGGTGAACGTGGTCTTTTCTTGGTCCTCAGGATGGATTGCCACCTGGTTATAACCGGAGTACCCGTCAAGAAAGCAGAAGAACCTATTTCCCGCTAGTTTTTCGAGAATTTGATCAATGAAGGGTAGTGGGAAATGATCCTTCTTCGTGGAGGAATTGAGTCGACGGTAATCTATACAGACTCTCCACGAGTTGGCTAATCGGGTAGGAATGATTTCTCCGGTCTCAGTCGTTATAGTGGTGAGTCCTGCCTTCTTGGGCACGACCTGAATTGGGCTCACCCAACGACTATCGGAGATCGGGTAGATGATCCCGGCATCTAACCACTTGATGATCTCCTTTTTCACGACCTCCTGCAGATTGGGGTTTAAGCGTCTCTGCATTTCACGAGAAGGTCGTGTGCCCTCTTCTGAATAGATATGATGAGTACAATAAGAGGGACTTATTCCAGTCAAATCATCGAGAGTCCATCCGATGGCTCTGCGATGTTGCTGGAGGACAACAATCAGACGGGATTCCTGTTCAGGACTGAGGTTGGAATTGATGATCACAGGAAGGGTCTGATTAGAACCCAAAAAGACGTATTTTAAGTGAGCAGGAAGGGGTTTCAGTTCGAGGATGGGGTTTTCAGTAGCAGCGGGTGGTTCAGTATAGATGTGAGGTTCAAGGGTGGGAGTTACTGGGTTGTTCACATCTGAATTTTACTCCTCTGTTTGCGGGTCAAGATCCTTCTGTGGTTGATGAGGCATACTCAAGTCATTCTGGAGGTGTGATTCATCAACCAAGGTCTTGATGTCACAAATTTGCTCGATGACGCCGCAATTAATTCCTTGTTGGGCCTTAAATATATCAATTTTCAGTGTTTGATCTCCAAACTTAAGCTCTATTTGGCCCTCCTCACAGCTGATGTTGGCTCTAGCAGTAGCCAAGAAAGGTCTCCCTAGAATGATTGGTGTATCCCTAGGGTTCTCAGGTGCATCCATGTCTAAGACTATAAAGTCCACTGGAAAATAGAAATCCCGCACTCTCACGATAACATCCTCGAGAATCCCTTTTGGTGACTTTATAGATCGATCTGCTAATTGTAATGTCACCTCGGTTGGTTTCAGCTCAGATTCTTCTAGATGGTCAAGTAAGGATGTGGGTATCAGATTTATAGATGCACCCAAGTCTAACAATGCTCTATCAAATTGGGTACCACCTATCTTACAGGAGATCAGGGGAGTTCCAGGATCTTTTGCCTTGGGTGGGAGTCTACTAAGGATTACAGAGCTGGCTTGCTCTGACAGAACAATTGGGCTCCCTCCCTTGGTTCGCGGCTTACGCTGGGGTGTACATATATTCTTTAGAAATCGTGCGTAAGCTGGTACGTGGCGGATTGCATCCATCAAGGGGATGTTTATGTGGACCTGCTCAAAGAGCTTGACCAGGTCCTCCTCAGGGGCCACGGGTTTGGTGGTCTTCTTTCCCTTGGTCAGGGCCTCGGGAAACGGGATCTTGGTTGGTTCTTCTAGGATAGGTTCAGGTTGTGGATCTAGAACAGCGGTACCTTGGATAACTATCCTAGGGTCATGGTTATCAGGCTGGGAGTGGTTTGGATAATGCGGGTCTTGAGTTGTCTTACCACTACGTGTTGTTACAGAATTTAATCCGGCCTGATTTTGGTTTGGGTTTGGTAGGAGGGGTGGCTGCTGCTGAAATCCTGCATAAGAAGTTGAGGCTTCCATCTCGTCTGGAGATGGAGCAGTAGGAGCCTGATAAATCCATTGGGCGTGGCCTAAATTTGGATTCATAACGCGCTTCTGGGTTGGCACGTTATTTGGGTTAGGAAGAGGTTGGGAAGGGAGTGTGCCTGGTTGGCGAGAATTTGCCAACTGGGCCAGTTGAGTTTTAACTTCTGTAAGCTCGTCCTTGTGCTGTTTTTGAATAGCCGCATTCGTTTTTTGAATGTCAGCCAGAGTCTGAAGGATTAAGGACATTTGATCTTGATTTGGCCCTGATGGATAAGTAGAGTTGGGCCGAGGCTGAGGCGGCTGGTAGTGACGAGAGGGCTGTGGGCGGGACTGAAAAGGTGGTCTTTGGGTTTGGGAATTTCCCGCCCACTGAAAATTGGGATGGTTTCGCCATCCAGGGTTGTAAGTGTTGGAGAATGGGTCGTTCTGGATGGCGTTGAGGTCCTCGCAGGTCTGAGGAACCTCCTGAGAATCAGGGAAAGGAGGAATGGAGTTCCCCCGGCTGGTGTAGAAAGGATCGGATGATCTTCCAGTCCAAGAATCAGATGGGGATGGATATGGATCCATCCCAGGGGAGGATCGGTGGAGGATGTTTTGCACAGTCTCCTGTGTGGAAGGAGGTTGTGCAAAGGAGTTATGCGCAGAGGTGGCTCGCTGCAAGTGCTGAGTCAGCTCATCCACCTTCTTTTCAATGATTGAGACCTTGTCCAATCGACTGGCCATTAATTCCAGGTCGACTGATGCGGACAGGCCCTGCGTCTCATGTGCTCCCTTAAGATTCGTCGCTGCGCGGGTATTTGTCCTGTCGAATAATCCCATGGAGTCATTGTTGATGGAGTTCTCGCACATGTTTTCGAGAATCTCCCATACGGTGTCTTCATGTTGACCCATGATGTTTCCTCCGCAAGTTGCATTGACGAAAAGGCGGATGTCCTCACGGAGTCCCTGGTAAAAAGATTGGACTTGTTCCCATTTAGGAACTCCGTGATGGGGGCACTTTCTCATGAGATCCTGAAAACGATCCCATGCCTCATGGAGAGGTTCTCCTGATTGTTGAGTGAAGTGTGTAATCTGATGGCGCAAGGCGTTGGTCCGACCAACGGGAAAAAACTTTTTCAAAAATTCGGATTGAAGTTCTTCCCAAGTGTTGATCGGCCGGGTCTGAGTTTGATACCAATGGGCGGCCTTGTCCATAAGAGAAAAGGAGAACATCTTCATGAGAAGAATATCCCGATTTTGCGCATCTGATCCAAAAGTGTGGGCCAGATGCTTTAGCTGTTTGATGTGCTGGAAGGGATCTTCAGAATTAAGCCCATGGAATTTAGGTATAGCATGAATCATGTTGGGCTTTAGTTCGGAATCAGGTCCTCCAGTCGGGATTCTGACTCGAGGCTCAATGGCCACCGCAGCAGGATTGTAGTGGTCCCGCATCATAGGACGCTGTGGTGGGTGCACGAAGTTTTGGAAGAGGTCATTGAGTCGCTGGAGCTGGTGTTCCAGATTATTTTCTTCCTCAACTGGCTGAGCCATGATGGGGGAAGAAGAAGAACTTGGTTCTGAATCAGAAGAGAGAATAATGTGAGGGTGTTGCTGCACAAACACGGGCGTCGAGGCTTGGCCTTGACGAGAGTGAATTTCTAATGGAGGTCTTAAGGGTGGTCCTAGGGACCTCCTTCCGTACATGCACAGTTGGGAGAGGTAAGTTAGAAGGTGCTGGACCCAATCAAGGCACCCAAAAATGTGTTGGGTGACTATAGAGGTACGGGGCAGATGGACCCCTTGATCAGAAAGATCGTCCACCTGAGAATTACCTGGGCAGCCAGAGAGGGAGAGTCCCGCGAAGACCCCTACACGGTAGAGCGTCCCCACGGGTTACAGGGTTTCCCCCACCCGACCTCTCTTGTCACTGCGGTTCCAGGTAGACCAGAATGGGGATCTTGACCTCTTAAGTCTACCAATTTTAAGATCAGGGTGCTTAAGGTTTTCACTTGAACTTTAGTCTTTTAAGTGCAAAGAGTGACCTAATTTAAGGTTGGTTGACCCAAGGGGTCAACTTTACCTCTTGTTTTCTTTAAGAGCTTTTAGGTCCTGTCTTTTAGGGTTCAAGTGTTTAGAGAGAGCCAATTGTTTAGGATTTTTCTTGTTAATTATTTTCAATCAATGGCTTGGGCACACCTCTTTTGGATTTCCTCAATTCTTGATTAAGGGGTGTGTCTCTACTGAAATCCTAATGTTTGACCTTATGTTGGCTCTACTTGGTCCATTTAACTCTTTGTTGGGCAATTAGGGCTCAAGCAAGAATGTGTTAGCCCTTAAATACCCTTAATAGTGTGCAGGAGTGATGAGTTGAAAACATGCAACTCTTTATGGTTACTAAGTATGGAAGACAGGTTAGCCCTATATTGCTTGTTCTTTTCTTTTCTACCTCTTTAGAGTTTAGGGGTTAATAGTGAGAGGAAAAATTTACCTGTCTTCGGAGTGGTTGTCGTGTGGTTGCTTGTCTTCTTGAGTTCCTGTAGCTGCACAAAAGAGAGGAGATTATCAGAAATTAAAAGAAACAGGAATGTTTACCTCTAGAATAGCCGTTGCTCCCCGGCAACGGCGCCAAAAATGAAACGCTTGGCTTCGGGATAACCGGGTTTTAGTTTGTTATAACGTTGTAGTATAGCCAGTTATTACCAACATTTCAAGTATATAAATTTTTTACTCGGAAAATAAAAGAGTTCCCGAGGTCGAACTCAGGGAGCAAGTTGTATTCTAGAGATATACATGTTTCTTTTACAAAATAAAGAAAGAGAGAGGGAAAGAATTTGTTGTTCTCTTTGTTTTCTCCTCGTGATGTTCTTCTTTCTTTCTTTCTTCAGATCTCCTTCTTCTTCTTTGTTCTGCAGAGGTGATGCTCCTCTTTCTTTTCTTCAGATCTCCTTCTTCTTCTTCCTTGGTTTCTTCTTCTTTTTCTGCAGTCTCTTCTGTGAAGGTTTCTTCTTGTTTCTCCTCCCTGCGGCTAAGTGTCAGCTTCTTCTTTTCTTTTTCAGCCAGGGACGTCACCCCTCCTTTCTTCTTTTCCCTTCAGGCCGTCGTCTGATTTCCAAATCAGACGACTTAACTTCCTGTTGCTACAGTTAGCTTCCTTCTTCTTCCGCGGGTCTTCTTCTTCGCCTGTGCCTGCACACTTCAGAGTTTCTCGTCAGAGGCAAAACCTACTCTACCCTCCCCCCCCGCGTCTCTCTCTCTCTCTGAAACCACTCTTGGGAAAGCTCTCCCAGAGCTGCCGGGTAACCGGGTTCGGGTCAGGCCCGGGTCCAGGCCCACCGGCGTGCGTGGTGGGCGAGGAGTGCAGGTCAGTCTTAAGTCGGGTCGAATCGGGTCGGGTCAGGTCCGCGGGGCGTGAGCGCGGACGAGACCGGGTAACCGGGCGGGTGAAGGGGACCTCACCCCGTGTGCTGAGGCAGTAAGCCTTCAGCACTTTTGCATCTTATGTCGCTGCGACTCTTCAGGCGTTTCCGAGGTGGGACTAAATGTCCTACCTCAATTGCGCGCCCGCAGCGGGGAAGTCAGCAGGAGATTGCGGCGTCACGCGAAGCTTTCTGCCTTAGCTGCGAACCTGGTGTTTTGCCAAAACGCCTCGCAAGGCCTGGGAGTTGAATCTGGGCGTGGCGCTGAGCGTGGCGCGCCTGTAGCTGCAGGCGGAAGCAGTTCCTCCTGCGCGGCAATGGCGGCGGAGGTCGGGTGGCCTGTTCATAAGAAAACGGCCTCTCGGCCTAATCAGAGAGTGCCAGGAGCTTCGCCAGGGTGCGGCGAAGCTCGTGTGGGTGTTGGTGAGGCGCGGGGCAGCGTGCGAGGGCTGCCCTAGGTCGGACTGTGGGTCGGAGGATGGGTCTGTTCGGTGGGGTTGCAGAGGGTGATGTGGGGGAAGTTGCAGGGCGGAGGTTGATCAGGGTGAGGAGGCGGAGGTCCTGCGGTGGTCGGCGAGCCGTGTGGGTCGCTGAGGTGATGGGAGCGGCTCGCCGGAGGGTGGTCGGAGACGAAGGGGGTGAAGGTGGTCAGGGTCGGTCGAGGGCTTAATTGAATAAATTGAAAGCGGGGAAAGAAAGAGGAGAAGAAGGGGAGTAGCTCTAGCTTACTTGCAGGGACGAAGGGGGAGGAACAGGGCGACAGTCGTATCGACTGTCGCGCGGAGAAGACGATGCTCAGGAAAGGGGCGGCGGCGAGCAGAGAGCCGGAGAGGCGCCAGCTGGGTGCGGCGTGGCGCGGGAAGAGCAGGGGAGGAAGTCTCTGCTGCTGGTATTGCGGCAGAGCGAAGAGGTAGAGGGGGAGGAAACCGCCGGAGCTGGTGAGCGTCTGCCGGAGGAAGAAGAGAAGAAAGTTGGGGATTTTCTCCGTCAGATCCAGGCTGCCCCGGTCGGTGGAGCAACGGGGGGTATTTATAGGGATCAAACAGGGAGGAAGGCGGAGGGAGACGACATGTCTCCCTCGCCGGAGGATGGTCGGAAACAAGAACCCATACCGTCCGTGCGTTCGCACGGCCGGTATGGTGGGTTACAACGACCAGGGGGGTGTCCCTGCGACGGCTGACGACGCAGGGCACCCCCGGTTTACTTGCCAGGTCCCCCACCTCACCCTGCGCGGCGCCATGCTCCGCGCAAGGTCGCCGGAGCATGGTGCTGGCAGGTTTTGCAGGAGGGACCTGATTGCAAAGAACGAAGGAGAGTTAGGGGCCAAAATGCGAGGGTTCAAAAGTTGAGGGCCAAAGAGTAAATATATGAGGACCAAAGTGTAAAGTCGGTCAAGGAGGTTTCTTCTTAGGCTCAAGTTTTTATACATGACTAATTAGGACCTAAGGAATCTGATGGTGAATTTCATTTTCATATTAAACCTTGTTTGACCGGTCAATTTGCGCAAAAACCCAAATTAAGTTATTAATTGGGCATGGTTCTCAAAAAAGAGTTCTGAAGGCCAAATTGAAGGTTCTAAACCCTGGAGATTATTTTTCTATGAATTTTAGAGGGTTTATTCTATTTTTACTTTGCCTCGAACCTTGTGAATTGAAGTGGGTTGTTTTAGGGTTACAGATTATCATTTAGTTTTTTGGAATTGCTGTAGCCCTTGCTAGATCATTTCATCCCACTCTTATTCTTATTAAGCTGCTTTGACCTATGTTTGGGCCCTGAATTACCCTGTATGCAGATTATACTGGTAAAATTGCATTTTTACCCCTTATGACTTGTTTTCTTCTCAAACTCAGGATTCTCTGAGTTAAGCCTTTCCTTGAGATATGTAGGAGCTTTTATCCTTTGTATTAGGTCAAAATGAGCTAGTTATGGCTCATGATGAGGTTCTCATCAACGCGAATTCAACCTACGAGGACATATGCAGCTCCAATTGAAGAAGAGAACAAAGCAGCTTTAGCAATTGACGAAGAGCTCCATTTGCTGCAAGCACGCGAGGACACTAAGACTAGATAGTCCCACATCGAGCACTTTTAAAAAAAATTTCAGTACTTATTGTTTTAAGCCCATTGCCATGCTACCTTCGAACACGGGGTTAGGTCCCATTGAACCCACGCCCATACGCACTTGGTCTGCTCGCCCACACCATGCGAGCGGGATCGGACCCCCTGCTTTGAATCAAATTGATTTGGACCAAATTTGGAATTGAGGAGAGAGAGAAGGGTTTGCTGTGAGAGAAGGGGGTTTTTTGCTCTGAGTTGACTCAGACCTTAGCCTAATTTGTGAAGGCATTGAGTTTTGACTTTTAAGTCATTTGATGCCCTTGAGAGATGCTAGAATTGTTGAGTATTTGGCTAAGTCTAATATGAGGAATTGTGAGAATTTGGCTAAGTATTTGAGGCATTTGAGAGTTAGTCTGGTCTTGAATTGAGAATAAGCATTGAGCAATTAATTGGTGGTTTCGACCACCATTTTTTCTCTCTCTCTACATTATTTTTTTCACTAACTCTTGACATACAATTTCCAAATCATTTGAATATATATGTTGAGTTTTGATTGATTATTGTGCTTATCTTTATATCATTTGATTAGTGATTAAATTCCAATAACTTGCTGCCTACGAACGAGCTCGGAACTCACATTTTTTGAGCTTTACAAATTTAAATGTCGATTCGATTTTCGTCACTATACTATGACGCGATTTTCTGAACATCGATGATTACCACACCAGCATTTTGGCGCCATTGTCGGGGATCAAGGCGCATTTCAGTCAC
This sequence comes from Thalassia testudinum, assembly GCA_037157565.1. Classification (NCBI taxonomy): domain Eukaryota; kingdom Viridiplantae; phylum Streptophyta; class Magnoliopsida; order Alismatales; family Hydrocharitaceae; genus Thalassia; species Thalassia testudinum. The sequence goes on from JAZHRO010000024.1 coordinate 220,520,549, forward strand.
TAATCCCACTTTCTAATTTGATTCTAACTTGCTATATCTACTTTGTTGTGTTGCCACAAGTGAACCTAAAGATTGACCACTCGAGCAACCACACCAGGGGCAGGTAACCACATTCCCTTCTTCTTTAAGCACCTCCTCTCTTGGAAATATTGAAAGAGAAATCAATTAGGATCAACTTTCCTTATTCGTTTAATAATCATCATTCAAGTTTCCTGATTTGATTTGATTGATTGATTAGAGATCCCCATCTTGATACTTGCACCTATTTTGGAAAGCAGGTTCCTTGGGCTATTCACCTTCTTGATTGAGCCTAAGGTACCATCTTTGGAAGAATTGGACTTGGAAATAGAGCGAATCTAGGGTTTCCACATTAGGGTTTTAAGGACTAGTACACACTTGCCTACTTTAAAAAGGAATATATTCTTGCATTGTGTGCTATCCAAGCCCTTGCTTGAATCAGTCTAATCAAGTAGACACTAAAATCAAGGCTTTATAATCACTTGGAACATTGAACTTTGGGACCTAATAACCTGTTTGAAAACCAATTCAGGATGATTTGGGTTCTTGACCTAAACCTCATCCTCAACTTTAGGACAGGTCAGGTGAAGTTGGTTCACTTTGTGAATCAACCAACCTCCAAATTAGGTCACAAATCGAATTAGCTTCAAATTCAAGTGAAATTCAAGGCACAAGCAGGATTAAAACTACTAGACTTAGGATTCAAGCTCACACATTCCGGACTACTTGGAATTGTAGTGACAAGGAAGGTCAAGTGGGGGAAGCCCTATAACCCATGGGGACGCTCTACCATGTAGGGGTCTTTATGGGACTCTCCCTTTCTGGCTACCCAAGTGAATCTAGGGTGGGTGAGTTTCTAATCCAAAGGACCATCTGCCTTGAACTGCCATAGTCACCTAGCCTTGTTGGGTGCCTCGATTGGGTCCAATACACATTCTATCCCTTATCTGAATCCATAGTGTATGTACGGTGGAGGTCCTTAAGACCAGTCTTGAGGCCTCCATTAGCAGTTCACTCTCGTCGGGGTCAAGCCTCGACCTAATTATTTGGGTTCCCTTCCAATTAGATCAAAATCTCTTCTGATCATTCCACTTTTTAGCCCAGTTTTCCATCCTCTACTTCTTTAGAGAATCATGACCTTGAAGGAGAAGGCCAGGTGCCTAACTTTCAGAATCAATTGTAGAATCTCCAAGATCTACTTCATGCAATCATAAATCCTTGACCACGTTCGTAGATGGGAGATCACTACAATCCCGTGGTGGTAGCTATCGAACCTAGGGTGTAAATCTTGGCTGGAGGACTTGATACTAAATTGAAGCTGAATATCACCAGCGCAATCCCCAAATTTCACGACTTAAACTCCAAAGATCCTTTCTAGCACATCAAATAACTGAAACATTTGGCCCAAACTTTTAGACCACCTATTCAAAATTAGGACATCCTGCTCATGAAAATGTTCTTCTCTCTTATGGACAAAGCTACCCATTGGTATCAAACCCTGACTCGACCGATCAACACATGGGAGGAACTACAATCTAAATTCTTGAAGAAATTCTTCCTGATTGGTTGCACTAATGCCTTGAGGCACCATATCATGCATTTCATGCAGAATGCGGGAGAACCACTTCATGAGGCATGGGATTGCTTGCTGGACCTCATGCGGAAATGCCCTCATCGCAGAGTTCCTAAATGGGAACAAGTCCAATCTTTTTACCAGGAACTCCGTGAGGACATGATATTATTTGTCAATGCAACTTGTGGTGGCAACATCATGGGTCAACATGAAGACACCATTTGGGAGATTCTTGAGAACATGTGTGAGAACTCCATAAACAATGATTCTATGGGTTTGTTCAACCGGAATACCACTCGTGCATTGACAAACACAGGAGGGGCACTCAAAACACAAGACCTATTCGCATTTGTCAACTTGGAGTTACTAGCCAGTCACCTGGATAAGACCTCCATTATAGAGAAGGTGGACAAATTGACTTGACATCTGCAGAGAGCCACCTCTTCACAGCAAAACACATATGCACATCTGCCCTTCGGTAGGGAGGCCATGCAAAACATTCACCACCATGCATATCATGGGATGGATACATATCCAACCCTGTCTGATCTTGGTTTTGGAGGAAACTTCGGACCATCCTACCCTAGTTGGGGGAACTTTGAACCCTCGTAGTTTGATTACTCTCGAGTTCCTTAGACCTGTGAGGATCTCCAAGCCATCCAGAATGTCTCATTCTCCAACTCATACAACCTTGGATGGTGTAATCATCCAAATTTTGTGTGGTCGGGAAATAATCAGAACTCGAGACCTCAATTCCAACCCCGACCACAAGCTTTGCAATTGTATCAGCCTACTTAGCTTAGGCCCAACCCGAGTTTCCAAATTGGGCCTACAAAGGAAGATCAAATGAGCTTGATTTTGCAGACCTTGGTTGATATGCAGAAGACCAACGTGGCCATATAGAAACAACATAAGGAAGTAATCACAGAGGTTTGAAATCAACTTGCATAGATGGCTGGGACTCGCCAGCCTGGTGCACTTCCTTCCCAACCTCTGTCGAATCCAAATAACATGTCAAACCAGAGGCATGTTATGAACCTAAGTCAGGTCCAAGCTCACTATGTCTATTAGGCCCCTTATGCACCTTCACTCGACAGGTTAGAGCTTCCACATCATACATGGGATATTAGCAGCAATCACCACTCTTGCCAACTCTGAATCCAAACTAGGTAGGCTTAAACATTGTTACTATACGTAGTGGTAAAATGACTTACGATCCACCTTATCCTAGCCATTCCAGCCCTGTTAGTTCAGAGCCCACCCCTAGGTTGGTCATCCAAGACACACCTATCCCAGATCCAGTGCCTAAACCAATTCTAGAGGAACTAACAGAGGTTCCATTTCTCGAGGCCTTGACCAAAGGAAATAGGAAACCCAAACCCATGGCACTTGAGGAGGAATTGGTCAAGCTCTTTGAACAAATCCAAATAAGCATTGCCTTGATGGATGCGATTCGCCACATATCGGCTTACGCACAATTTCTGAAGGACTTATGTACACCAAAAGCATAAGGCACAAAACAAGGATGGGAGTTCGATTGTTTTGTTTGAACAAGCCAGTTTTATATTCTTGAGTAAACTCCCACAGAAAGTGAAAGATCCTGACACTCCTCTGATCTCCTGTAAGATAAGCAACCTAGAATTTGATCGAGCTTTATTGGATTTTGGAGCCTCCATAAACCTGATCCCCACATCCCTACTAGATCATTTTGAGGAAATCGAGCTCAAATCAACTGAGGTGACTCTACCGCTGGGTGACGGATCAATAAAGTCACCAAGAGGAGTTCTCGAGGATGTTCTAGTTAGGATACGAGATTTCTACTTCCTGGTGGACTTCATTGTACTAAACATGGATACTCTTGAAAATTTGAAAGATACACCGATCAACTTAGGGAGACCATTCCTAGCCACATCTAGGGCAAATATCAATTGCAAAGAGGGCCAAATCGAGTTAAAGTTTGGGAATAAGACGTTAAGGATCGATATCTTCAAGGCCTGGAAGGAATAAGCTATGGGGCAATCGAAGAAGTCTCTGACATAAGTTCCCTGGTTGAGGATTCGATTACAGAGGTGAACCTAATTCTCCCAGAACCTCAACCATAGGAAGATCTTGACCCACAGATTGAGGAGCTTGAAGCTGATCTAGACCTATCCATAGCTTCCACCTTGTCTTTTGAGGCCAATCTCGAACCCCCACCCACTACTGATAACCTGGTGCTTGAATTAAAGCCCCTCCTGGATCATCTGAAATACGTATTTTTGGGTTTGAATCAAACATTTCTTGTGATTATCAACTCTTGACTCACTCCTAATTAGGAAACAAAGTTGACTTCTGTCCTTCAGCAACATCAAAGAGCCATTGGATGGACTCTAGATGACCTGATTGGAATAAGTCCCTCGTATTGCATGCATTGGATCTATATTGAAGAGGGCTCAGGACTGTCTTGAGAAATGCAAAGAAGGCTAAACCTAAATCTACAGGAGGTAGTGAAAAAGGAAATTATCAAGTGGCTTGATGTAAGAATCATCTACCCCATCTCTGATAGCCACTGGGTGAGCCCCATCCAAGTTGGTTCTAAAAAGGCAGTGCTCACAATGATTACGATCGAATATGGAGAAACCATCCCGACTCAAATTGTGAACTCATGGAGAGTCTACATAGACTATCGAAAACTGAATGCCTTTAATAAGAATGACCATTTCCCTTTCCTATTCATTGATCAAATTCTAAAGAAACTAATAGGAAATCGATTTTTCTATTTCCTGGATGGGTATTTCGGATAACCAAGTGGAAATCCATCCCGAAGATCCGGAGAAGACCAGTACGTGTTCTGCTGGATGCCATTTAGGCTATGCAACGTAGCTACCACCATTCAGCAGTGTATGCTAGCCATATTCTCTGATTTGGTAGGTAAATACCTTGAAGTCTTCATGGACGACTTCTCGATTTTCGATGAATCTTTCGATGATTGTCTCCCGTGCTTGGTCTATATCCTTCGAAGATGCATCAGTGTGAACCTGGTTCTCTCATGGGAAAAGAGCCACTTTATCTTTTCGGAGGGTAGTGTGCTTGGACACCTTGTATCCCAGAGAGGTATCCAAGTTGACCGAGCTAAGGTGAACTTGATATCCAAATTACCTGTGCATTCCTCGGTCAAAGACATCAGATCGCTTTTGGGGCACATCGATTTCTATCATCGATTCATATATGATTTCTCAAAGATTGCGCATCCCTTAACCTCTTAAAGGGCAGAGCTTCGAGTACATCTTACTTGCTGTTGATTACGTCTTGAAATGGATCGAAGCCGTACCCACAAGAATGATTGATCGTAAAGTTATTCTCTAGCTCATTCAGGAGAACATCTTTTCCAGATTTGGGGTTCTTGAAGCCTTCATCAGTGGTGTCAGGTCTCATTTATGCGAACGTGCACTTCTAGTCCCTGATGAAAAAGTACTGGGTGTCACATTGTATTTCGAATCCTTATCATCCCTAGACTAATGGATTGGCTGAGCTCTCTAATCGGGAGATCAAGAAAATCCTTCAGGTCACTGTTTGGCTTGATAGGAAGGATTGGTCCACCCAACTTCTGGAAGCCTTATGGGCCTATAGGATGGCCCATAAGACCCAGTTAGGGATGTCTCCATTCAGGCTCGTATACGGGAAGGCATGTCACCTCCCTATAGAGATGGAGCATAAGGCTTACTGGGTAGTGTGGAAATGCAATCTAGATCTCATGAAGATTGGAATCCACCATCGATTGCAAATGAGCGAGATCGAGGAGTTACGCAATAATGCGTACGAGAACTTGCATATCTACATAGAGCAGGTCAAAGCCTTTCATGGCAAACACATATCGCAACAATCATTCCATCCTAGTTAGAAATTGCTCCTCTTTTATGCCAAGCTTAACCTCTTCCCAGGAAAACTGAGATCGAAATGGATAGGACACTTTCTCTTTCGAAGAATATTTGGAAATGGAGTTGTAGAAATGAGTGGACTCAGCCATTACTCAAAACCATTTGTTGTGAATAGTCAGAGACTGAAATCGTTCCTTGAACTAATCGATTTGAATCTAGTTGTATCTTTTGATCTTCATTCTCCCTAAGCTGCATTGCACCCAGCTGATGGCGTTAAACTTAGCGCTTAATAGGAGGCAACCCATCATTGGAAAAGCTTGAGACCCTTCTTACCTATCTTTGACCTAAAGTCATATTACACTTTAGGGTTTGTCCGTTAGAACAAGCCGACTCCACCTCTGATAATCGTATCAGAGCTTGAAATCATCCACAGCAGTCATCTTGACCCATTTGCCACCTACCTAAAACTGTTTTAATGTATGATGTAAGTTCAACTTGAATCTGCCTAATTTACAATGAGGACATTGTGCAAAATGCTCTAAAATTCAATTCATGGAAGGGTTTCATTGAAAATAAAAAAACAAAAAAAAGAGATGAAAGGAGGAGAGCTGAATTGGAAGATCAGAGTTGAGAAAGAAAAAGAGAAAAGGAAAAATAGAGAAAAAGAAGAAAACAAAGAAAAATTGAGTTAGTCCCTGTAATTGATTATGGAACTTACCTAAGTTCTAGGATGGATCGGATGATGAATTAAGACCTGAAGGGCTAAATCTTAGGAGATAAGTAAAGAGTACTAACCTTAGGCTTCTTGGTCCTATTCTAGGGATTAAACACTCATGTATTTGTTAAGATCTAAACTATTCCTCTAGAGGTTGAGGAAGTTGTGAGGCTAATGTATTAAGTCTAAGCCTTAGGGATTATTCGACCTCGTTGCATGCCCTTGGGTTTGTGGGACTTGGTAACCTAAGCACCCAAAAATCACACACCAGTTTGGTTTAGTGCACTTAATGAAGTATAATGCCAAAAGTGTTATGTTTTGAAAATGTTTTCCGAAGATTTGGCTTAGGAGCGGCTCGGAGACACAAGTTAATTAGATGAGTTCCCAGTGCGGAGAGGAGGAATGAAAAAAACTCTCGTCGAAGATGCGTTATAACATATCGTCTTCTCAGTGCTTGTCTCTTAGGATATCCAAATATCCTACCAGGGGCACGTAAGCACATTATGCTGGTTCAGGTACCATGGGTGGGATTATTTTGAAATGTCGATTGCTAGGACCTGAATTTAGATATAGAACGCCATGGGAGGCACTATCCCAAAGTGTCGAAAGCTAGGATTCTGGGGGTTGCCATGGGTGGTGCTATCCCAAAGCATCGAAAGCCAGGGACTCTGCAAGGATTGATGGTGGGGATAAGGAATCTAATACATACCGTGTTTAGGGCCAATTCGATGTTGGATTTAGGGGAACATAAAAAGAAAAGAGAGAAAACTCTCAAAATAAATATCCCTTTCTATCTCTCTTATTAAAAATGCACTAGCAAACTGAACTTGGACTTACTACGTATACGCATGGGTGCTTTAACCACTAGGGTCAACGAACCTTTGGGTAGTTTTTGCAGGCCTTAGAAACCTTCGTGGCAGACCCAAGGCTGACGCTAGTCAAGTCTGGATCTTGGATGGTACATGAGTACCTCTGGGCTTGTTGGTATTTTGATCTAATTTTTAGAGATAGGGCTCAGTAAGGCATCCTGATGAAAAAAGTTCGGCTTAAAGATCTAGTTTGGTCCATAGGATTTTGCTAGGGACTAGCAAAAGTTATGCATGGGGGCATGATGGTAACACCATCATTCATCATAACTAACTAAAATTAGTTAGATTCAAGTGTTAAATGCTCCTGCATGATCGCTTGAGGATTGTAAATCTGTGCAAAATTGATTTGAGAAGAAGATAAGAAAACATGGTTAATTCTGCTATTTTAACATTCAATCACAAATGAAGATTGACCAAGGTGTTGATTAGGGGTTAATTCAAGGTCAAATGAACCTAAAAGACCAGGTAGTGGGTTCATATTGACTAAATCAGGGTTTCATGCATTTCGAGGAGTAAAATAGTATGGAAAATCCTAATTATCAGCCACACTCAAATTGAAAGGGTTTTGGTAGAGATAAATTCAATATAAACCTCCTAAAATTCATTGAAACACTTTCACCATCTGAACCAATTTTGACCAAAAACAGAGTTTCAGACGGGAATTTACCTTAATTTGGGCTTATGTGCAATTTAATTAGTCAAACATGGTTAGTACCCAAATCCAAGTTTACCATTAGATTCCTTGGGTCCAAATTAGGTTAACACCAAACTTTGGGCCCAATTAGAGTCTATCTTGACGTAGTTTGCAATTCAGTCCCCAGATTGCTGTTCATTTCAACTTAACCCTTAACTTTGAAGTTTTTCTCACCAAAATGCCCCTAAGTTCTCATCTTCTTCACAATCAGGTCCTTGCCGCCTCTCAACTCAAGGTTTCCAAAATGCAACCCAACATAATCCCAAACCCATGACCGAACTCCTTCAATTAGAGATTCCTCTCTCAATATGCAACCAAACACTTCCAAAATTGGAAGGAGAAATCACAAGAGGATTCCCCATTGTTTGAACATAATCTTGACTCTTGATTCATTGCACAGAGCTCTAGCGTGCTCATATTTATAAACAACTATTTTCCAAATTTGCGAATCCTACATGAAAATTCTTCTAATTTAAGCTTAAATTCGAGCTCTAGATAAGCTCCCCTAGATTTCAACGTGCTTCCCAGCCAGGTTTAGGCCAAAAATACCTCTTCTATTCCTTTTTCGGCCACCTCTGACCTTGTCTTTGGCGACTCCACTCGACTTCCCTTCTCCGACCATCCAACAGCCACATTAGACGGTCCACCATCTCCCTCTCTCTCTTTCGCCCCTCACAGGCCACAGCAGGAGCTCTTTCCTCGTTCGTTGTCGTCGCTTCTCATCACCGGAGGACTTCATCTTCTTCAACTTCGACAAGCCAAACCGGCATGCTCCCAACCTCCTCTCTCCCCAATTAGCTCCCCTTCTTCTTCCTCTTTGTCTCTAGAGTACATCTAGGCCCTTAGTTCCTAGTTGCATCCACTATAGATGCACATCCATCTTTGTCTTCCCTGACTCTGGCACGAGCTCCTTATAGTTAGTAAGTTAAGTATTCCTTAATTTAAGTAGTTAAGTACCTTAGTTTAATCTAAATTATGCATTTAGTATTAAGTTATGTATATTAAGAAGTACTAATTAAGTTAAGTAATTAAGAATATACTAAGTTATAAGATAATGTATGGTAATTAAACTATGGCAAAGAATATTTATAGTAGTAATGTATTCATATTTAGTAATTAGGCTAAGTAACCTAATATAAATTTTATATAAGTATTGTAAGAATAAGTTAAGTATAAATTAATTAATAGACTCTTATAATTAAGGAATAAAGAAATAATTTAAGAATAGTTGGTGAATAAATGCTTATTTAGTCTCCAAGTGAATGACCTAGACTCTAAACAAGTATAAATTTATAAAATATGTAGACTATCTTGCTCATTATACTATATACAATAACGACAATTTAATAAAGTGAGGTAGTTTAACATCACATCACATATCGCCTGTTACCTCACTAGCAATGCCACTAAAGAGTATGTTCGTTATGCATGTGAGTGTGATAAAAACACCTTGTAGTACATCTTTTGAGTGTTAAACACATTAATAAAAATCAGGTCACTTAAGTTCCAAAGTGGGTTTTAGTGAGTCTTGAGTTAAACATGGGGAGGCAAATATGGGCATTCTCTCACTAATTTGTCACTCTTTCCTTATCATATTTTTGGCCCTTTTTCATTTGCCATTTTTTTTGTCTTTTTACTTAGATAAGATGAACACACAAGAGAGTGGAATCACAAGGGAATACTGAGATGATAAAAACACTAAGTAGATTTTATTCCATAAAAATAAAGAGAAGTACATGGTCACATAATGGAAGAACATAAGAGAAGATGAAAATGGATGAAAGCATAATAGCATAAACGAGAAACATATAAGAAAGCTTATCAAAACAAAAAGAAAAACAAGTCGAGGTGCTTGGCGGGTCAAGGCCTTGCTTGATGGTAACACCATCATTCTCCATAACTAACTTGAATTAGTTGGAATTGAGAGATAAATTCTCCTAAATGATTGCCTGAGGATTACAATTCCGTATTGACCTAATTTAGGAAGAAAATAAGAAAACAAGGTTAATTCTACTGTTTTAACAGTACATCACGATTGCAGATTAACCATGGGGTTACTCAGGGGCTAATTAAAGGTCAAATGCACATAAAAGGCTAAGAAGTGGGTGTACACTGACAGAATTAGGATTTTACGCATTTCGACGACGAAAACAGGATTGAAAATCCTAATGATCGACCCTACTTAAATTGAAAAGGTTCTGGTCAGGATAAAATCAACCTAAACCTCTTAAAATTCATGGAAAAATATTCTAAGAGGTTTGGTACCTTTTGTTTGACAATTTGAACCCATTTTGACTTAGAACAAAATTGCAAATGGGAATTTGCCCTGATTTGGGCTTTTATGTAATTTACCTAGTCAAACGTGGTCAAAACAAAAATACAAGTTTACCATTAGATTCCTTAGGTTCAAATTAGGATAAACACCAAATATTGGGCCCAATCAGAGTCCATCTTGACTTAGTTTGCATTTTAGCCCTTAGAAACTCTATTTCTCACAGTTAGACCCCTAGGTTTCAAGTTTATTGCATTGAACCCCCTAACTATGTCTTAGTCTTCTCAAAAGAACCCTTGCCGCCATGAATAGTGTGAATAGGCTTCACACCCAAACCGCCGAACTTCAATCAAGGAGTTCTCCTTGATTCGTCAATTAAATCCCTCCAAAATTGGAAGGAATGATCTTTAGGAGATTCCTTAGCGATTGAGCTTGGTCATGAGCCCTAACACAAATCCTAGAGCACTAGTGAACTCACAAAATTATTGTGGATTCATTGCGATTTTCATGAGGAATTTACGCTGATTTTTGTGTAATTTGGGGTTGCTGCATCCTTTACTTAAACTCCCCAAAGTTCCTAGATCAAGACAAGCCTGGTTCCAGCCAAATTCTACATCTTCCTCTCATCTCCGACCACCTTTGTGGTGGCTTTGGCGACCCGCCTCCTCCATCTTTCTACGGCCTCCCAACGGCCAAATTGGGAGTGTCTCCCTCTTACTCACCGTCGTCCGCTACTCGCCAATCAAAGTAAGGGCCTCCTCCCCCTCTCCTCGTTGTCATATTGCTCATTGTTTATCGTGCTTGATCAGGTTTTAAAAAGGTCGCGTTGTAGTATAGCCAAAAAAGCGTTCAAAACAAATACAATTTTATTACTTGAATTTAAAGTCTAAGGTCGAACATAGGGAGCAAATGGAATTCATGCACTAATCTCAATCACAAATGCAATTTGAACACATAATACTACTCAAAAGCTAATTAAAAATATAAAGCATGAGTATGAGAATAATTGTAGCTAAAAATAAATGGAGAGTTTATGAAGAATTGGACGTCTGATTACAAAATCAGATGTCTTAAAAATGATGTGCTAGAGTGGCTCTCTTTCTCTGATTTCTTTCTTTTGCTTCTTCTCCTGTTCTTCTTTCTCTTTCTCTTTATCTTCCTTCTTCTCTGTTCTCTGGCATCTCCTTCCTTCTTCTGATTTTGGCTTCTCTCTTCTTCAGCTTTGCCTTTCCTTTAGCTTCCTCTACCTTCAGTTTCTTCTTTCCCTTTTTTCTCTCTCTGATTCTCTGTTGTCTGCCTTTCTGCTTCTTCTTCCTCTTCCTTGTCTTCTTCCTTCCTTCTTTGTCCTTTCTCTTCCTTAGCTTTCTTCCTCCTTCCTTCTCTCTTCTTCGCTACCTGACCTTTTCTTCTTCTCTGTATTTGGATAAGTGTGGAGCAAAGCTTTCCACAGCAAAACCCCCCTTCCCTTGCGTAGCATTCCTCTCTTCTCTCTTCTCTATTTTAGTTTGCTCTCCCAGAGCCACATCTAGGTCAGGTAATCGGACCTAATGGAGACCCAGGTCTAGGCTCATGGGTGTGGGTGGTGAGAAAGGAGTGAGTCGATCGAGTAAACGGGTCGTGACCAGGTTTGCGTGGGCAGTGCCATGGATGAGGTCGTGAGAGGGGGGAGAGGGACCTCACCCTGTGACTTGGAGGCGACAAGGCTAATGCACAAAATCAATTTATGTGCATACGCCCATTCGTCCAGTTTCGAGGTGGGACTAAATGGCCCACCTCCCTTGCATGCGCCGCAGTAGAGATGTATAGCTCAATTGGCGAGGCTGTGTGGGCTGTTGACTCCAATTGGGAACTTGAGCGCGCTCGTGCCTCAAGTCCGTGTCGCCTGGGACTCACGCCTGGAGAAGCAGCAGCTGGAACACAGGAAGCGAGCTCCAAGCTTCTTCATCCATGGTGGTCGGGGTGCCTGAATTTGAAATCATAGCACAGCCTTGTGGCCACGTCAACATGTCCAGGGAGATTCGCCAAGGCACGGTGAATAGGTGGCGGTGGTCGGTGTGGCGTGGGAACGGTTGTGGTGGCGTGCCTAGGGTTCTCTAGTATGGCCAACACGGATGAATGAGAGGAAGGCAACCCAACCACTGGTATTGTGGTTGGGCGATGAGAGAGAGAGGGAGGAACTGTTGGAGCTTGTGGAGATGTTGTGGCCGGTGAGGAGAGAAGAATGTGAGGTGGACCGGCCCAATTCCAAGCTGGGGAGAAGCGGTTGAATCAGGGGCTGCTTAAATAGGCTTCTGTGGATGGATTGTGCTTGGAAGCAAAGCTTCCAAGGAAGGTATGTTTGCCGAAGTTAAAGCAAAGCTTCAAAAAGACCCAAATCTCTCATGTGTTTGCATGAGAGATTGGGTACAAATTAGGGCTCAGTGATGGGTTCATACTGGAAGAGATTACTCAGAGAATCTCCCTTCCAATTTTGGGAGGGATTCTCTAAGAAATCAAGGAGGAATCGCCTTCTCAAGTTCGCTGGAGTAGGATTCCCTCCGCTATAATGGTGGATGGACCTATTTGCAAGGACGATGAAGAAGCTAGGGAGCCAAATGCAACGGTTTTCGAAAGATAGGGACAAAAATGTAATCAGGTTGGACTTATTTGCAAAGTAGGTCAAGATGAGTTCCCCTTAGGTCCAAATTTTGGTATAAACCTAATTTGGACCTAAGAAATCCAATGGTGAAGTTGAATTTTGGGTTTGACTACGTTTTACTGGATAATTTATGTAATAATCCAATTTAGGGCAAATATCTAGTTGAGACCCCATTCTAGGTCAAACTAGGTTCCAATGGCCAAATTGAAGGTTCTAAGCCTTAGAGAATATTTTTATATGATTTTTAGAGGATTTAGGTGAATTTTATCTTGACCATAATCTTGGTTAATCAAGCAGGTCTGTTTTAGGGTTACAAGAAGTCATTTAATTCCCGGAACTCACACGAATCCTTTTCTGTCTGAACCAACCTACTTTTTATCTTGTTAAGACCTTTTAACCTTTGTCTAGCCCTTTAGAAACCCGTTGTTGTATTGCAATGGTAAAATTATAGTTTTACCCCTTATTTCTTGCTTTTATCTCAGAATGATTATTCAGTGAATTAGGACCTCCAGTTGGTTATGTAGGAGCTCTTGTTCTCTTTTATGGGTCAAAATTAGTTATTTAGGGCTCATGATGGTGTTCCCATCATACCCCCATGCCTAGCTTTTGCTAGTCTCTTAGCAAAATTTTAAGGTTTTAAAATTGATTCTAGACCATGAGTTCTTTTGATGCTAAAAAACTATGATGAATGCTTTATTTTGTAGATTAGGTTAGAATGCCGATAATAGGCTTAGAGGTACTCAAGTACCAACCAAGATTTGGACCTAACCAGCTCTAGCTTCAGTCTGCTGCGAAGTTTTTTAAGTCCCACAGGAATTATCCTAAGGTTCATTCGACTCCGCGGTTAAAGCACCTGTTGATTGCACTGCAAAAATACACCTGCAAATGTGCTGTCTTGTGCTATTTCCTAGCATTACCAGTGCATATTAGGGTTCCATAGTTGCATTTGTAAAAATACATGCATACATACATTTAATTGAGAGGGGGGAGAATGAAATAAATGGCCTTGCATTTAACATTTTTCTTCAAGTGCATCTTTGCAAAATTCACCATCTTTTTATTTTTATTTCTACTTAATTTTGAATTCTTCCTGCGGCTGCATGGATGGATGGACCTTCCTCCTCGCCCCATTCCCTGCTCAAGCCCTTCCCTGCAGCTGCATCTCCCTGCCCAAGCCATGCATGAGCCATGCACTGCAGGGCATGGCCGTGCATGGCTTCCTCTTCTTTAGAAAGACCATGACTCCTTCTTTGCAAACAGCTTGGTCCAGCCAAAAAGAACCCACACAGCAGCTCCACTTCCTTCCAGGCCACCGTCCCCTCCCCTCTCCCTCCACACGCAGGCCCTCCTCCTTGTAGTTTCCCTACTAGGAGGGGGTGACGTAATAAATTGTGGAAATATAATATAAAATAATCTCACAAAATTCAATCACACAAGGTACACAATTAGTTTTAGGTGGAAACCCAAACCGGGTGAAAACCACCACCTAACCCTCTCGAGTTAGGATTTTTTGATCAACCAAGTTGATCAAATCCACTAAACGAATCACTTAAACGAGGGTGATTCAACCTCAATTACAACCATGCTACTTTATACGAGGGTAGCGTACCTCAAACCCCTTCTCTTCACGAGAAGGATTTTGTCCCACGAAGGAGACGGGAATTCGTAAAGAGAATACCCAACCAAAGAACAAAGATAAATAATAAATATGGTCCTATAGAGCCAACAAAGATTTAAACCTATCTTCTATAGGAATTAGGAAACTCCCCTTTGATGGAAGTGCGTCGAATCGATGACGTGGGTGCGTGAGCTACACGACGGCGCAACGTCGCTCTCGTGAACTACGGTGGGAGAGCGGGTGTGCAAATGCTTGATGCTCTCAAGATGAAGAACTTGAGCTTGGAGAGCAAGAGCTTTTCTTAGACACAAAAGAGTAGAAAGTAGGTTGCTTGGGTGTGTCTAGATGTGTCTTGAGTGGCAAAGGCTCCCCTCTATTTATAGAGGCCTTAGGAAGGCTTTGGAAGGCTTTGGAAAGCTTCCATAGCCGTTGGGTGCAAAGCCCAAGAGAATCAGGCCGAAATCAGGAACAATGACTGCATTGACAGGGTTATCAGACGTCTGATCCTGGCATCAGACATCTGGAAGATCAGTTTAAGACGTCTAGGATCAAAGTCAAACGTCTGATTTTAGGTGGGTTTCTTCCTGACTTGAATCAGATCTAAACTGGGTTCTAGTGCAAGTCCATCAGACGACATACAGGATGTCTGGAAACCTACTTTTCTGCGGGAATGGATTTGCAGGAGATTGCAACGGCTATAAGATCTCTGAAAAGAGATTTTGGGTCAGCCGAGGCAAAACGGTCATTTATAAGACATCTGGAAAAATCATCAGACATCTTTTAAAACATCTAAACTAAGGTCTAGACGTCTGATTTCATCAGACAGAACTAAATAGGTCCAGCCTAAATGTTATCGGACGTCTGAGTCAACAGTCAGACGTCTTAAAACTCATTATCAGACGTCTGATTTTAGGATTAGACATCTGAAAAGGCTGTTTGAACCCTATATTGGTTTTCTAGGTTCTCTACAGAAAACCTAAGTATCCTAGGGTTGTGCAGGTGTTCCTAGGACTACTGTTAGGGTACTTTGAGGCTCTTTAACATGATGTTCTAAGGAACAAAAAGAGCAAGGAAATAAAGGCAAAAGTACATGAAAGAAATAAACAGAATTCTATCCTATTCTTCTTGTCCTTCCATCTTCAATCTATCGCTTGTCGCGAATCTCCTCTATTCTCCATCAAGCTCCTCCAATCCATCCTGGATGCGAGCTCGATCTCCGTCTAATCACGTCTCCATTTGTAATTTTCCTGAAATCTAAGACTCCAAGTGCAAATGTTAAATGACACATGTTTTGTTATCATCAAAACAAATGATCGTGGTGCTCTAGCACCAACAATCTCCCCCTTTTTGATGATGACAAAACCATAATAACTCAAACAATTCTCCCCCTTTTTGACATTATCAAAAAGGTTTGATTGATTTTAAATTTCCTATAACTCCCCCTTAAAACATGCTCTTCTATGAATTTCTTTAAACAAAAGTAATGTCCTCCCCCTTTTTGTAACAACAAGATAGCTATTATTTTTCTCCCCCTTACTAAAGCAAATTTAGCTAACTTACATCTCCCCCTTAATAATTGACAATTAGCTCATAATTTTTTAACTCCCCCTATCTAAATGCTAATGATAAAAAGATAGGGTAAAGAATTTTTACCTCACCTACCATGGCCAATAAAATGGCCCATATGGTGGTGGTGGATGCCACATCGGATGGGGCTCCCATCCGTAGCTTGAAGGCCCGGGCATTGGCGTCGGTCTCCAGTCTGGTGGTTGACGTGTGGCGGGTCCATCATTTGTTCGCCGTCTCGTCGGTCTTCTTGTTCTCCTCCTTGGTCTACTCCTTGGTTCTCCCAACTCGAGTTGACCAGCCTGGAGCTTGTAGGTCCAGTCCTTTGTGTTGTAGTTATCCCTGAAACCTACAAAACAAGATTCCAATTCTTTCTTTGGTATCCAAGTGAGCTTGGATCCGGATCTGTTAGCGGGTCTCTTTGACGGAGATCCTTTCTCAACCTTAGGGCTATAAAAATTATTTACTTTGTTGATTAATTTGTTAGAGTTTTCCCTAAGACATGCGATTTCCTTTTCTATAGTATGCATCTTAGTCTTTAAATCAGAGATTTCTAACTTTAAAATATCATTTTCTTCAATCAATTTAGTATTTTCATTGATTAAATTTTTATTTTCTAATAACATGTTATTATCATTAGGACTAGTTTCTATGTCCTTAAGTTATTTTTCTAACCTATCATTTTCATTTTTAAGAAAACTAAGGTTCTTTTTAATGTTTTTATTTTCTATTTTAAGTGTTTTACTAACTTCAAGAAGCTCATTAAATGCATCTTGTAAATCAAAATTTACCTCGTTGTTGGAGTCGCTTCCGCTTTCACTGTTGCTATAACTTCCTCTAGCCATGAAACCAAAGCAAGCGGTTTCTTCTTCTATAGACTTTTCTTCTTCTTCCTCCGAGCTCGAATCGTCCCAAGTGGCCTGGAACTCCTTCTTCTTAGATTTCTTCTCCTTTTCCTTCTTCTTCTCCTTTTTGAGAAGAGGGCATTCTGGTCGTAGATGCCCTTTCTCGTCGCAGTGGTAGCAATGTCTTAGGCTCTCCTTCTTCTCCTTCTTCTTTGATTCCCTACAAAACTTGGAAAATTTTTTAAGTAAAATTTTAAAGTCTTCGTCGTCGGAACTTACCTCGCTATCCGACGTGGCTTTGAAGGCGAGAGTCTTCTTCAATTTTGGCTCCGGTGTATCCTTCTTCTTTTGTTTCAACTTTGTCTTGTAGGCCATTAGATTGCCTAGGAGATCTTCCATGTTGGGCTCCTCTACTTCGTTTGCCTCCTTGATGGCAGTGACTTTCTGTTCCCACTCTGGTCCAAGGGAACGAAGAAGCTTCTCTTGAAGCTCCCCCTTGATGAAAGTCTTCCCTAAAGGTTTCAAAATATTTACAATGAGAGTGAACCTAGTGTTCATCTCACTTAAAGATTCGTTAGGCTTCATAGAAAAAGATTCAAATTCTTGAGAAAGTAAATTTATTTTAGAAGTTTTCACCTTAGAGGTACATTCGTGAGTTACCTCAAGTGTGTGCTAAATCTCGTATGTGGTGGCGCATTGCGAGATTCTGTTGAACTCCTCTGGGCTGAGCGCGCAATAAAGGTCATTCATGGTCTTTGCATTCAAAGAGAGCTCACGAATTTGTTGTTGTGAGTAGCCTCCCGTGGGTTTCTCTGGGATCTCAAATGGCGTCTCACACCTGGCCCAAATCGTGAAGTTATTGGCTTGAAGCTAAGTCTTCATCTGCAGCTTCCAGTAGGGGTAGTTACTCCCGTCGAAGAATGGCAGATGGGTCGTGGACTGCCCCTCGGAGATTCGGATTACGGAACTTCTCCACTCCATGATCTTCTTGCCGAGTATTACTCCGATTAGCAAGAACCTACTCTGATACCAATTGTAGTTTCCCTACTAGGAGGGGGTGACGTAATAAATTGCGGAAATATAATATAAAACAATATCACAAAATTCAATCACACAAGGTACATAATTATTTTTAGGTGGAAACCCAAACCGGGTGAAAACCACCACCTAACTCTCTCGAGTTAAGATTTTTCGATCAACCAAGTTGATCAAATCCACTAAACGAATCACTTAAACGAGGGTGATTCAGCCTCAATTACAACCACGCTACTTTATACGAGGGTAGCGTACCTCAAACCCCTGCTCTTCACGAGAAGGATTTTGTCCCACGAATGAGACGGGAATTCGCAAAGCGAATACCCAACCAAAGAACAAAGATAAATAATAAATATGGTCCTATAGAGCCAACAAAGATTTAAACCTAGCTTCTATAGGAATTAGGAAACTCCCCTTTGATGGAAGTGCGTCGAATCGATGACGCGGGTGCGTGAGCTACATGACGGCGCAATGTCGCTCGTGAACTATGGCGGGAGAGTGGGTGCGCAAATGCTTGACGCTCTCAAGATGAAGAACTTAAGCTTGGAGAGAAAGAGCTTTTCTTGGACACAAAAGAGTAGAAAGTAGGTTGCTTGAGTGTGTCTAGATGTGTCTTGAGTGGCAAAGGCTCCCCTCTATTTATAGAGGCCTTAGGAAGGCTTTGGAAAGCTTCCATAGCCGTTGGGTGCAAAGCCCAAGAGAATCATGCCAAAATCAGGAACAATAATTGCACTGACAGGGTTATCAGACGTCTGATCCTAGCATCAGACATCTGGAAGATCAGTTTAAGACGTTTGGGATTAAAGTCAGACGTCTGATTTTAGGAGGGTTTCTTCCTGACTTGAATCAAATCTAAACAGGGTTCTAGTGCAAGTCCATCAGACGACATACAGGACGTCTGACACTATGTCTGGACGTCTGGAAACCTACTTTTCTGCGGGAATGGATTTGCAAGAGATTGCAACAGCTATAAGATCTCTGAAAAGAGATTTTGGGTCAGCCGAGGCAAAATGGTCATTTATCAGACGTCTGGAAAAATCATCAGACGTCTTCTAAGACGTCTGGACGTCTGATTTCATCAGACATAACTAAATAGGTCCAGCCTAAATGTTATCGGACGTCTGAGTCAACAGTCAGACGTCTTAAAACTCATTATCAGACTTCTGAAAAGGCTGTTTGAACCCTATATTGGTTTTCTAGGTTCTCTACAGAAAACCTAAGTATCCTAGGGTTGTGCAGGTGTTCCTAGGACTACTGTTAGGGTACTTTGAAGCTCTTTAACATGATGTTCTAAGGAACAAAAAGAGTAAGGAAATAAAGACAAAAGTACATGAAAGAAATAAACAGAATTCTATCCTATTCTTCTTATCCTTCCATCTTCAATCTATTGCTCCTCGCGAATCTCCTCTATTCTCCATCAAGCTCCTCCAATCCATCCTGGATGCGAGCTCGATCTCTGTCTAATCACGTCTCCATTTGTAATTTGCCTGAAATCTAAGACTCCAAGTGCAAATGTTAAATGACACGTGTTTTGTCATCATCAAAACAAATGATCGTGGTACTTTAGCACCAACACTCCTCCGAGGAGACACCCGGTGGACAGGAGCAACTCACGGTAGTGCACAACCACCACCGTGAGTCCACCACCGCCCAGCTCACCAAAGAGTCGGTGGGTGTGGTGGCTCTTCCCTTGTTTTTTCCGTTTGAAGCGCTTCAGCCATTGGTGCAAAGCTTCAGCTGTGAAGCTCAACCTGCCACCGCATGCCCTGCAGCAGCTGGTCGAGCCCCACAGCAGCAGCAGCAAGGCGACAGCAGCACATGTGGGTCTTCCGCGTGCACCTACAGGCGCCCTCGCCTCCAGCTTCTTTGCGCAAGCACCCTGTCGCGCTCTCTCTTCTGCCTACAGCCAGCCACCGCACGCCCCTGCAGCGGCCGGCCAAGCTTCAACGCGCCTGCCAGCCAACACCCGCAAGCACTGCGCAAGCAACAGGTCGCCCTCGCCCTCCACCGCGCACGCCAGCAACCTTCTCCGCACGCTCTGTCGCGACGTTCTGCCCGCAAGCCAGCAGCCGGAGCCACTCTTTCGCGTGCGCGCCGAGTCGCCCTCCACCGCGCGCGCGCCGAGTCAGCTCCTGGTTGCGCGGCTCGCCCGGCCACTGTAGCCACTGTTCACGCGTTTCTGCGGAACACTGTGGCTACAGTGGGGTGACCGGAAAGCTTCTCACTTATCTGGTCACCTGGCTTGCCACAATCGGCCGCAGCCCGCGCATGCCTCTTGACCCGCGTCACCCGCACTCGCCCGCGTACGTCTGCTTGCGCCTGCCTCTCGCAGCACCTGCGTCGCCCGCTCTCTTCACCCATGCGTGCCTGCCAGTGCCCATTCCAGCCCTTTCGAGCAGTGCGGTCTGCTGCGGTCCTCTCCGTGCTCATCGCCCTCCAGCGCGCGCTTCTCTGCGTGCATACGCACCTGCGTGCGAGATTGAAGCCTCAGACGACGCACTGGGCTTGCAGATGACTTAACCCGCCTCTTCTTCACAATAGCGCGTCATCTCTCTCTCTCTCTCTTTCTCACAGCACTGTCTCCCTATCTCTTTACCGACACTCACACACATACACTCACACTTTCATACACACACACACACACCTATACACTATTATATACATATATATATATATACGTATACATATATATATTGATATATATACATATATTTATATACATATATATATATATATATATTTATATCTATATATATAATAGTATTTATATAACTAAGTATTAGTATACATATATATATATACATATATCTATATACTTATATATATATACATATATATACACATATACTTATACATACATATATATACATATATTTATACATACATATATATATATATATACATACATATATATATCTATAACTTTATATACATATATATACATACTTATACATATATATATATATATATCTATACATATATCTATCTATACATATACTTATATATATATATATATACATATACATATACATATACATATATATATATATATATACATATACACGTATACATACATAACTCCATATATATACCTATATATTTATAACCATATATATATATAGATATATTTACATATATACATATATATATATTTTCATGTTACTTATCATACGTGGTATCGCGGGAATATCTGCACCAGTTGCTGATATTCCCCGATACACGCGTACAAAAAGCGTGGTCGCACACATCTTCCACCATCCACCTTACACTCCACGCGGCACCTCGTCTTGTCAGTTGTGTCTTTCTAGACAACGACCGACTCGACACCGTGCTACACTCCATCTCCGCCTCCACCCCCACCCCTTTATACATATATAGTATATACATATATATCTATACTATATTTACTTTATTTCTATTTCTCTTGCATACCAGTAAAAAGATAAAAATATATATAAAAGAGAACAGATAATCTTTGACTTGCAGGTACTCCATTTTGCGAATAACAAGACCCGTTTTGGAACCTTGATTAGCTCAAAGCTAAGAACTTAATTTTGAGGGTGTGCCTCAAGGACAAAGATTACTAGAAAAAATCTAAATAGAAAAACACCAAAAACACAATAAATGAATGGAAGAGACTCGTTGTCGGAAAGGCGTAAAAACTTGACTTGTAACCCCACTTCCCTGAGTTCGACCCTGGGCCTAAAAGTGACCAAGATAAAATCAAGTAGGCCAGGTTAAAAATTTTGTAAAGAGATGTTTAGGTCCGATTAGGTTAACCACTATACACACTTCAACGATAAAATCACCATATTAACAACCTATCCGGGTCCGACACCACCTGTGCTTGTAACATATTTTAGCCTCGGTTCAATTTGTAGTGCGTTTTTTCGTAAGAGAGACAGAAGAATTTTCTTTGTTTAGAGAGTTTTCTCTCTCTTTTCTTTTTATTTCTAGCTTCTGATTGGCTTCTCAACATGATCTGTATCGGATTCCTAGTCCCAATCATCAATCCTCGAAGGGTCCCTGGCAATCGATGCTTCATGATAGCACCGCCCATGGCAACCCCCAGAACCCTGGCTTTCAAGATTTCGAGATAATCCTGCCCATGGCGTTCTGTAGCTAAATCCAGACCCTGGCAATCGACATTTCGTGATAATGCCGCCCATGGCATCTGAACCAGCACAGGGTGCTTACATGCCCCTAGTAGGATATGTAAATATCCTAGGAGACAAGCACTAAGGAGACGATATGTTATTGCACATCTTTGAGGGAAATTTTCCGGCTCTTCATGCAGGGAACTCATCCAAATCAACTTGTATTGATCGACTGCTCCTAATCTAGGCGACTTTTTCAAAATAGTTTAAACGCATTTGAGTGATTTTGATACTTATGCGCACTGAACCAGACTTTGTGTGGATTGGGGTGCTTAGGTTACCGAGTCCCGAAAACTAGAGTCCAGTTAACAAGGCCGAATACTCCCTAAGCCTTAGACCTAATACTTAAGCTTTACATTTTCCCCAACCGCTTGAGGATTATCTAGATCTTAGCGGATACTTGAATTTTTAAGCCTAAGAGTCTAGCCCAAGAGGCCTAAAATCAGCGTTCCTACTAATCCCTTCTATATTTCGTTCGTACTTTTTTTTCCTTTCCTTTTCTTTTTCTTGCTATGGTCTAGAACTCAGTTAATCCCTTAATTTCTTAATAATGACTATCACTTTTCTTTTTCTTTTCACTTGTGCTCCTTTTTGACATTTCCCCCTTTTTCTCCTCAAGTTTTGTATGGCCTCAAAATTTTATTTTCTCCTTCATTTTTTTGTTTTTTTTCACAATTTTCTATTTTTTTGGTCTTTTTGGAATATGTGATTTTTTATTGAAAACCCTTCTGAATTTTGATTTCTTATATTTTTGCACTTTACCACCCCCCATGCCTAAGTTTTGCAATGTTCTCATTGTAAACGGAGGTGTGAAATAGGTTTAGGTTTAGGAATTTTAGAACAGGATTTATCGGGTGGGCAAATGGGTCGGGAATGACTGTTGCGGACGATTTTAAGCTCTGGCACATGTACTAGAGGTGGGATTGACTGCTCAGAAATTGAACTCAGGGTGCAGTAAACGTGAAGTTCAGAAGGATAATCAGAAGGATCTCGGGTTTTTGGAATGACAGGTTGCCTCCCATCAAGCGCTAAATTCAATGCCTTCAGCCAAGCGGGAAATGGTATGGAGAGGGAGTGGTCAAATTAGCTGAGTTTTGTAGAACAAGCACCTTGATTAGAAGCCTAGTTGGTCCAACCAGGTGCTTGTTCAGACCAACAGGCTGATGATGTAGCCCAAACTCAATCAATTTGGTGGGTTGACAAATGTAGATCAAGAGGTGTGGAACCCACCATATACTATGGAGCTCGGAATGATATGGAAGTGTGAATCCAGAGTTTAGCTTAGTCGAATCAGCCTGGTCAAAGTAGGGATCCTTAAAATGATCAGTGGATGATGCAGAAACCCTATAGGAATGATCAGAGAATGATGGGGCATGATTTGTACTCTGATCAATGTCCGAAACCTGAAAAAGATGTGGAGGTGAGTCATCTACAATCGGCTCAGTAAGAGGGGAATCAGAATAGAAATTGAGTCTAGTTGGGGGTCGGGGTTGAAAACGAGTTTGGATAGGTTCTATATATGCGGAGGAGGTGGCTTCAATAAGAATTATGTATGAGGGCTCCTCGGAAAAGGAATTACAGGTGGGTTCATTTAGAGAGTCCTCATAGTGGCCATCAAATTCAAAGGAAAATGCCTAAAGAGTGTCTATAGAATGTAGAGAATCTGAGTCAAGAAAAGATTCGAATTCGAGGCTGTAGACACTCTTGACACTTTTTGATTTTGATTCTTGAGGATGGAAAAGAAATGATTCCATCTTACTGGAACCTGAAATTAAATCAGTGATCTCGGGATCAGGGGCCTCAGAGTCAGAGTCGGAGAATGAATCATGTGAGCTGAGGTCGTAGATGGGCTCATCGTAGTTAGGAAATAATGGTTCTCCAAAATCATGGTAAGATTTGAAATCTTCGGAGAAATTGCGAGAATCAAGTTCTGAGTTTGATTCGAGATCAGAGGTTCCACCACAGAATAAATCACAAGATGTAGACTCAGCAACCTGACTTAGGTCCAGCCTATTCTTCGATTCTGAGCTCAAAGAGGTGTCCTTATTTGGTCTAGGCTCAAATTCTAGGCTTGTAGGAAAGACCCAATCAAAACCCCACTCTTCCAACTCCTTGGTTTTTGTATCGTAGATTGGCGTGATTTCGAGGAAATCAATCTGTATTTCTGAGGATGTTGGAGAGGGATATTCATCAAACAAAGACCCAGAATCATAATCTTCATTTAAACTTTGATCTTCGTCATATGGGGCCTTGTAATCTTCCCAATAAGTTTCAGATCTAGATTCTAGGCTGAGGATATGGGTTGAATCATTAAAATCTAGGTCAGGATTGCCTTCAAGGGTCACCTTATTAGAATAAGGGGCGGGATTTACACCCTCAAGAGGTTCTGTTCTAATCTCATCATTATAGGAGTCTCGGAATTCTATGCTTGGTGACCCAGGATTTTGGTTTTTTAGGGCTGGCTCAAAATCGTGTTCTCCTGCAATTGGGACTTCCCAACCTAATTCAAGATCAGGCATGTTATATTCCATCTGGGTTGGGAATCCACAACAATCTTGTGCCTCAAACCCATGATTTGGGAAGTTAGATTGATCCTCAATATTATTCCAATACATTTCATAAACTGTTTGGGGCATGTACGGGTATTTCTGATAGATAACTTGTTTCAACAATCTCATCATTTCTTCCCATTTTTCAAGATCATCTTGGTGTTTTTCCCAAAGTACAGGATTTGTCATGCATTGGAGGTATTCAAAGTTATGCAATTTTTCTATCTCAATGTATTATGTTATGAGAATGTCTTGGGTTGATCCTTTTGTGGCTTCTGTTAATAACAATTGGGCACAATTTTCGATGAAGGTTGTTGTTGTCGGGATACTAACCTAAATGTCTTCTATGGGTTTTGAGGTTTTGTACTCAATTTCATAGAATTCAAGGGCATCCTCAACCATTCTATCTCTCATGGATCTTTGTGATTCAGGTTTCTTTAATGGTTTTCCCAAGTAACCAGGCTGCATATTTGAATCAGATGGTGGAATCAAGATGTAGAATCAGAATTCAAGTCTTAGAATGAAGTGATTTAATCTGAATAGACTCCTAAAGAAAATCTATGTGTGTGCTCTAAATAGAAGGGATGAGGGACTGGATGTGAAGTTAACCCAATCAAGGCACCCAAAGATTTTTGGATGACTATAGAGGTTCGGTGCGGATGATACCCCTGGATCAAAAAGTCGTCCACCAGAGAATTACCTAGGCAGCCAGAGAGGGAGAGTCCCGCAAAGACCCCTACACGGTAGAGTGCCCCCACGGGTTACAGGGTTTCCCCCACCTGACCACTCTTGTCATTAAGGGTCTAGGTAGACCAGAATGGATAACTTGACCTCTTAAGTCTACTAGTTTTATATCCTAACTTGTGCCTTTGATTTCACTTGAATTAGTAGTTGTTGTAACTTGTAACCTAATTTGGAGGTTGGTTGGCCTACAATGTAGTCCAACTTCACCTGACTTGCCCTAAAGATGGTAGAATGACTCTAGGTCAAGACTTAGAAATCACCCTGATTTGACTCCCAAGTTATTAGGTCCAAGTATTTTAAGGTTCAAGTGAGTTTAGAATCTGATTTTAGGGTTTTTCTTGATTAAATCTTTTCAATCAAGGGCTTGGGTAGCACATAAATGCAGGTGGGTTTGTTTCCTTTTATGTAGGCAAGTGTGAACTAGCACTCCAAAACCCTAATGTAGAAACCCTAATTTAACTTTATTTCCAAGTCCTCTTTGAGTTTTACAAATGTTCTCCTTGGACTTCAAACAATAAGTGCATAGTCCAAGGAGGTGAGAAATTAAGCGTAATCCCTAATATGCACAGGAATTTTGGGGTGGGATCTCTAAAAAATCGCTTCAACTTCAATAAGTTTTGAAAAAAAAATTTTGCAAATTTGGAAGCTTGCCTTTTAAATGATGATTACTATGAAAATACGACAGGTGTATCCTAATTGATTGTTACCTTTTTGCCTTCCCAAGATTGGGAGGTTTGATTAGGGAAAAATAGAGAAGTTACCTACCCTGGAGTGGTTGATTTGCGTGGAAGATCTCTCCGTGAAATTCTTCGCAAAATCACAATAAAACAAATAGGGCAAGTTAGTGTTCAAACATAATCAAATAATGCAGAGAATAGTGATGAATTGCACATTGCTCCCCGGCAACAACACCAAAATGTTTATCGTGCTTGATCGGGTTTTAAAAAGGTCGCGTTGTAGTACAGCCAAAAAAGCGTTCAAAACAAATACAGTTTTATTACTTGAATTTAAAGTCCAAGGTCGAACACAGGGAGAAAATGGAATTCATGCACTAATCTCAAAAACAAATGCAATTTGAACACATAATACTACTCAAAAACTAATTAAAAATATAAAGCATGAGTATGAGAATAATTGTAGCTAAAAATAAATGGAAAGTTTATGAAGAATTGGACGTCTGATTACAAAATCAGACGGCTTAAAAATGATGTACTACAGTGGCTCTCTTTCTCTGATTTCTTTCTTCTACTTCTTCTCTTGTTCTTCTCTCTTTCTCTTTATCTTCCTTTTCTCTATTCTCTGGTGTCTCCTTCCTTCTTCTTCTAATTTTGGCTTCTCTCTTCTTCAGCTTTGCCTTTCCTTTAGCTTCCATTGCCTCTAGTTTCTTCTTTCCCTTCTTTCTTTCTCTGATTCTCTGCCGGCTGCCTTTTTGCTTCTTCTTCCTCTTCCTTGGCTTCTTCTTCCTTCCTTCTTTGGCCTTTCTCTTCCTTAGCTTTCTTCCTCCTTTCTTTCTTCTTCACTGCCTGACCTTTTCTTCTTCTCTGTATTTGGCTAAGTGTGGAGCAAAGCTTTCCACAACAAAACCCCCCTTCCCCTACGTAGCGTTCCTCTCTTCTCTCTTCTCTATTTCAGTTTGCTCTCCTCGAGCAACATCCTGGTTGGGTAATCGGACTTAATGGAGACCCGGGTCCAGGCTCACCGACGTGGGTGGTGAGCGAGGAGTGAGTCTGTCGGGTAAACGGGTCGTGGCCAGGTCCGCGTGGGCAGTGCTGTGGACAAGGCCGTGAAAGGGGGAGAGAGGGACCTCACCCCGTGACTTGGAGGCGACAAGGCTAATGCAAAAAATCAATTTATGTGCATACGCCCGTTCGTCCAGTTTCGAGGTGGGACTAAACATCCCACCTAAGTTATCTTTTCCTAATTTCTTTCTTTTTTATCTTTTTCAAATTTTCATTTTTTTTTTATTTTATAAGAAACTAGAAGAAATTATACGGAGTTAACAAAATAATTTCAGGAATTGATTATCCACGCCCCCATGCCTAAATGATGCAATGTCTTCATTTTAAAAATAAAGACATGAAAAGGGCAGAGTAAACAGAATATCACTTGAATTTCGTGAAAATCCAGTCAGCTCCACAGCGAACGTGGAATATACACAAGTGCTAAATGTAATGCCTTTAGCTAGGCATAAAATACATACAAGGAAGAAATGGAGAATTCACAAGTTCATGTCAGAATAAAAATAAAAATATTGATCCTTAGACCCGCCAACAGAATATGTCCATAGATGTGGACCAAGTTATGATGCAGACCCATGCCTCAGGGTCGAGTGGTTCTAAGGTTCTAGATGAAAATTGCCCAAAATCGAAGGTTGTTAAGTTTGCAGGGCCGGGCCTGAGGTTTTGTGGTGTGTAACCCAAGACCAAAGTGTTGGACAACAGGAAAAGATGGTTCAATAGGTTCAGATGTCCTCTTAACATTCAGCTCAGAAAAATAATCAGTTATTTCAAGCTTAGGTTACACATGAAATATATCATAAGGGTCCTGGTAGAAAGTAGGTAGCTTTAGGTTAACAAGTACCCTTAGATCCAAAATCAAAGTTCCCTCAGAATTAGCTTCCCAGATTTTTATTTCCAACTTCCTATCCTCCGAAATCAATGTTTCCCAAACCTCCAAATCATTGTACACCCCATATGATTTACCCAAGTCCAGAGATTGTGGCTGACTCAGAATTGACTTGGGTACAATGATTTCCAAATCAAAATCAATCCCTTCAGGGTGTGGTTGAGGAATGGGGTTATTGATTGAATCTTCTAGTAACTGAGGATTCGAATCCTCTAAGTTAGCCCCCAACGAATCCAAGTCTTCAATAATTAGGCTATCAAATGGTTCGTCAGATTCACCAAGCCCGTTTGTCTCACTAAAATCATCTTCCTTACGCTCAAGTGAGACTTCACTAATAGATTCTTCACCTTCATAATCAAAGAATTCATGATCCTCATCTATATATGTCTCAAAATCGATTGTCATTTAATGGTCCGTGTAGACATATTTTTTGTCATTCCCTGGCTCTGGGATCTCGAGTGAGAAAGTTGATTCATCCTCAAAGGGTTACTTTAGACCAACCTGGTCATCTCCAATCTCAGAATATGTATCCCCCTCGACAGGTGCCTGAGCAGGTTCAGACATTGGCTCTCCTGAAGGGGTTCATCTTAAGAATCATCCCAAGATTTGATTAGAGCAACCACAAATTTCATCCTCAACCTCGATAATTTCCCAAGAAGAAACTCACCCAGGTCCCTATCCCTAACACTTTAAAGCAAATCCAATAGAAAACTATTAAGTTCATCAATCATTTTGATCATAGGCTCCAATGCTTCAGTGCATGGTGTTGGCTGAGCTTCTAAAGATTGTATAGTGTCCCTCAAATTAGCCAACACCCTATCTTGGATCTGCTTCACTTGAACCGAATGGTTCAGTTTAGGTTTGGGTGGGTTTGAGTTAGATCTAGGGGAGTCAAGATATCGAGGTTCTCAGGTCCCTCCCTGATAGTAGGTCGTTTCAGTTTGTTTAAAGGATGGTGGCGACCTATATTCAATGGAATACTGGGGAGGGTATGTGTTATAATCATTATATCCTTCATGATTGTAGATCAGGTTGGCTTGGTGATCAAAGGATGGAGATCTATAATCATTATAGCTCTGGGAAGGATAGTAATCATAGTCTTGTTATCCAGGGTTAAACCCTAAACATTGAGGTCCGGATTTATACCCCCAATCAAAGTTATCCCAACTAGTGGATGGATAATTACAAGTCAAGTCAGGATAGCAATCATCTTGGGGATAAGTGATAGTAGGAGGGTAGGATTGGAAATGTGTGAAAGATGTGAAAGGATACATTGTGGAGTAAGAGGGAAATCAGAAGAGAGAAAGGAGCCCAACAATACAAGCAATCAACCATATCCTTAGGTGGGTTAGCCTAAAGACCTACAGACTCCCAGGACCCATGTTGAGATTATAAACGATTTGACATACTTTTATCCGATCAATCCAATCAGTTAGAAAGAGGGACTGGGGAGAAAGTTCTTCCTTTGGCTTATGCCTCCGATTCCTAATGTACCCCCCAGCCACGGTCGTTTGACGCTACTCCCCTAGCTAGACATCAAATGGACCAACAAAACTAGATTAATCGAAAAAATCTGTCTGAGCCTTGAAGAGCGAATTAATCCTTATGCCTAAGGTCTACTTGATTTTAATTAGGCTTGGAATGATTGAGCTCTTGGAATGTGATGGGCCCTTTAGATGAATTGTGCCCTTAATGATTAATTCAAAATGTGTGTGTGTGCACAACCATGGTTTGCAAACATGGTTATTTGTTGATGTGTCTTTTAGGGTTTAACCTTGCTTAGTAGCTTTTGGGGTTTAATTCTTATGTTGGTTCAATCAAGGTTTAGTAGAACACTCCATGTTTAGAAAACATGGGTAATGATATGTTCCTTTAAAAATAAAAAATAATGTGGAGTGCGTGGTTTAGCCCTAAGAATCAACCCTAGGTGGCAAGCTACTTGATGGATCAATTTTAGATTGAGTGGTGCGGCCCAAACAGTTCAAGTAATTGGCCTATTACACCACTTGGTTATGGCACACAGAAATGTTTGACCTATTCAAATTTCTACTCACTTATTTGTGTGCTGAGTTGTGTACTGGGTCCACAGGTCAGATCTCAGTTAAGAGGTAGAATCGATGTGATTGTGCGCCTTAGGGTGAGAAGTTGTGGGTGTTAAGTGTGTAGCTTTCAGAAAATCCCACAAGAGAAGAGTATTTTTTTTTGTGTTTTATATATACGAGAGTGAGATGAGTGGAGGTGGCAAACAAACAGCCAAATCTATCCTAGGGTTTATAAAAACCACCTCAGTTGATTTGGGTTTGAGTTATTAGTGTGGTGAAATGAACTACTGGGTGGGGGTGGTGGGGATAAACTTACAAAACCTTCATTCGCACTTTTCTCTGATCTAACAGCTTTGGCCCACCTCGGATGAGTAACTGTAATCACAGTAAGATCAGAGAAAAAGTGAGATAAAAGTTAGGTAAGGTGGAAAAAATGAGAGAAAAATCAAAGAGCATTGCCTCCCTGGCAACAGTGCCAAAATGATGCAGGCACGCTTCACGAATTAAAATCAGGGTTCGGAGGACCCATCGTCGTAGCTCGCAAAATGCATCTATCAGATAAAATTTATAACCGAAACTTGAAAAGTGAGTCCCAGGTCGCACACAGGGAGGTGAACATTTGGTTTTGAAAATCCGCATTTCTCTTTTCTTTGTTTCTGTCGTTTTTATCTTTTCTGATTTTTTTGATAGTTTTAACAAACAAGAGATCAGGTCGATGACTTCTAACTAATCTACTTGCAACAAAATAAGAGAGAGAGAGAGAAACAATCATTTATTTATAAACGAAAGTCTGTTTCACTACGAAAGTAGAAAATCTATACTATGAAAGCGTAAAAAGATAGAATGGGGTGAGAGAAATCCCCATTGACGGTCGCTCGGAGGACAACTCACTTTGACATCACCTGGAGGAAGGTGGTAAGGAGCGAGATGAAGGACGACAGAGGATGGGGTAAGATAGCGTCGCGGCGAGGATCTTCTTCCTGAAAGGCGATGAGAGGACGGCCACGAGATGCTCCACGAATGGGGATGAGGGGAGGGAAAACTATTTGATTTTCTACTCTAGAGGAGCATCCCAGGTTGGGACAAGCTCTCTCTAGAGCCTTGGAGGTGATGAGAGGAAGAAAGGAAGAGATGAAGAAAAATGGGAGGGGTAAGGGTCCTTTAATAGTAGAGGAAAGAATCAAATTCGTATACAGGACATTTAGTGACGGTCATAAACGTCACTGAAGATCCACCGCAAACGTCGCTGAAGATAGCCCACATGCCCACGCTGCCGCTACGCTGGTGCACGTGCTGTGTCGTGTGCTATGCGCCTACGTACGTCCCCGCCGCGCACGCGCGCGTCGGTGCTGCTGTGCACGTGCAGTGGCACGTGCATGCGCATGGGTGGCTAGGGTTGCGCCACGTGGTGCGATCTGGGCTGTCCATCTTCTTTTCGTTGAAGGGACTGCTACAGAGGTCGGATTGAGTCAATTTTCACGCTATTGGGCTACGATCATCGACCCAAATCCATCCGCGCAGTCGGATTTGTCATTTGAAGCTCCGAATTATGTCAGTCCCTTGGCCGTTGATCTTTCTCGGACTGCATATGGTGCTACAGGACTCCGATCGAGGCAATTTCGGAGGTGTTCGACTCCGATCGTCATCTTGATCAGATCCGTACAGTCAGATCATCAATCCGAGGCTCCAAAATAAATATCCTTCTCTCCTGATGTTACGACCCGGTTCCCGGATCCCTACAGGACCCGAGATCGGCTCGCCTCGACTAATCCCAAGACCTAGTCGTCCAACAAGAAATAACAGAAAAGCAGGAAAGTAAACCACATTTACATATGCAGTACAACTAAGCAGTAAAAAAAATATACAAGTAGTAAAGGAAAGTAAAGCTGTTGTTCCATTACATACCACCACAACAACAGAACAACGGAAACGAAAGTAAACAGTAGAGACAACAGTAGCTAAAAAGTTAGGTACTTACAACAACAGTAAGGGGGTACAACAAGAAAGTGCAAAAAGCTACGGCTGGGCTCGACTGGGCCCAACACCCTCCGTAGCCGGAAGCTCGGGCTGCTCAACTCCTGGTCCTGAAAAGTGTTATGAAAAAGATAGAGTCAACGAACACTGAGTAGAGTGGTATCTATACTATCTAAAGCAGTAAAAGCAACAGGTTTAATTCTCTTTCCTATTTATTGTGTTTCATGTGTATTTCCTTTTCACTTATTTTTTTCAAACATCCAGATATTCTTGATCTAGCATGTTCCTTATGGGAATGATCTTGATTGCAGTCTTTTCCGAAGAGTAGACAGTACACATGGTGCTCTCCTGGCTGGAAGAGTCCTCCGTGGTAGTCCTACACCCAATCAAGCACCCCGAGGTCACTGTCAAGACGTAGTAATGACGACAACACGCGTGATAAGCACACGGGTAGCTACCCCGCACTGACACGTGGTCAGTCATTTCCGCTAGCGGATCTGCCCAAAGTACATCACGGAACAATATAGGGCCTTGCCCTCTCAGAACAAGGGTCTTGCCCCTCCACAGTCCGTGCACCCTAGTCTGACTACCCTGGTTTGCCCAGAGGGCCTAACAAGTCGGTGTAGGGTGGCTAGCTGAACCTCGGGCCCCGTGGACTAGCTAGCTCTCTCCCTACACTAGTAGCTCGCCACGGTACCGCGTACATGAGGGCCAACAGGAGTCGGTGTGGAGTGGCCAATCCTAACCCTGAGTCTCAACCCAAGGGCGGCTAGCTCCGCTCTACATGAAAAGGGGACAGTTGCTCTCCTTGGTATCACGTACTCTAGGGCCAGCACACTTTCCGTCTACATTCCAGGTTTCCATCTAACCACAAGAGTTCTACTACTAATTCCCCATATTGTTCATGCTCATGTTCACCTCATTTATTCCAATCAAGATTCCATCATTCATAATTCAATTCTTATTTATATATATACAGGCAGCTCGTGTTCTAAAATGCAATACATGCCACTGGTGATTTCACAGGCAATTGGTTATACATGCAGCTCGTATTCTAACAGGCAATCCACAATTATTTTATAGGCAATTGCTAGCAGTTTATCTCAATTTTTGCATACGACTACCTTATATCATACAAACGGTGCATTCATTTCTCTACCCTAGGGTTCCAGTCAGTTAATTCTACAACACATGCTTATTTGAATATTATTAAAGGCATTAAACCACTCTACCAGACAACTCAGGAGTACTGGGGGCTCGAACCGTAGACCCAGGCGTCTCCGCGAGCCCCAAACACGCAGCAGGCTGAAACTCTATACCAAGGAATATATCACAAATGGAAGGTTCAAAACAATGTACAAAGGTATCTAGTATGTAGAGAAACCCGCAAGGAAACTATAGTACTTCGTTTGCGTAAATCGGATCTCGATCGGACCCCAAACGGGTCAAAAACGTGTCTACTATCCAAAATCAGACATCTGGGAATAAGTCCAAACGTCTTAAAAGATACAAGAACCTTACCTCAAGTCCCTGCGATGTCCTCAGACGTCCAGGCCTCCTCTACGACCGTCTGAAGGCAGTTCCAGACGTCGGACCACTCCTCCGGTCGTCTGGAAGCACCTCCGGACGTCTGGTGGTCTGATCAGACGTCCGAAAGTACGTGGGAGAGCATTCCGCGCTCCTTCCTAAGGCTGCTCCTGCGTACGACAGTCACAGCCACCAAATCAGGCTTGACAACCACTTCTGCGGTGAGGCCTGCATGGCCGTAACCACGAAAAGAACGTACCTTCACGATAAAAGAGCTTTCAGACGTCTGGTCTTAACTCCAGACGATTGATACTGGAAAATTTCCAGTACCAGAACCTGCTCCAAGCTCCTTCCGCCGTGCACCTCCTCGCGCTGCCGCAGCTCCAGACGCTGCAGATGGTCGAGGACACCTCTCCGAGATCTCTCCTCCAGCATGTGCCAGTGGTGGCTGTGCGAGCTCCGCCGAGCTCCCACCGGAGCTCTCCGACCTCGGCCTCCTCCTCCTCCCGCACTCTCCTCCTTCTCGCCCTCTCTCTCTCCCTCGCTCACCTCCTCTCGCAGGCTCTGAAGGTGGGGGCGGTGGTGTGTGGAGTGGAAAGGAGAGGAGGAGAGGGGTTTAAATAAGTGGAGTGGGGGCTTAGGGTTCGGGGAAAAGGAGGAAAAATGAGAGAGAGGAAGAAGGTCCTATGCGTCGCACGCACGCAAGGCGTAATATGCATACAGAAATTTCATTTTCAGACATCCGGGAAAGGGTCCAGATGTCTAGACAGACGTCTGACTGAGACTCTAGACATCTTAAAAGGCAAAAAGTGGGATGGGTCTTTACATCATAACAAACTTAAAGGAAGTTTCATCCCCGAAACTTAAACTAGCTAGGGTGCAGAAAAAGGAACATAAAATACATAACAAACTTAAAGAGGACAGAAGTAGGTCCAAAAAGACGTACCCTCAAAAAACTCTGAGTACAGCTTTCACATCGCTGCCTCAGGCTCCCAGGTAGCCTCCTCATACCGTTGGCTTCTCCACAAGACCTTCACCAGTGATACCTGCTTCCGCCTTAAACTCCCGACGGCTCTGTCTAGTATCTGCACGGGTCTCTCGAGGTAGGTCAGGTCGTCACCCACCTCGACACTCTCATGGCTTAGAACGTGACTGGGATCGGCAACGTACTTCTTGAGGTTGGACACGTGGAACACATCGTACACTTCAGAAAGCTGGAGAGGAAGGGCAAGCCGATAAGCAACGGGTCCTACCCGCTCCAGGACCTCAAAGGTCCCCATAAACCTCGGTGCAAGCTTCCCTTTCACCCTAAAACGTTGCAGGCCCTTCATGGGCGAAACACAGAGAAAGACGTGATCCCCAACCTCGAACTGCACCTCTAGGCGTGTCCGGTCAGCATAGTTCTTCTGCCTGCTCCTGACAGTGCGGAGTCATCTGTGAATCTGCTCTATCACCTCTTGACTCTACCGAATCATATTAGGGCCAACCTCCCACTTGGTCCCCACCTCGACCTAACTCAAGGGTGCAATACACCTCCATCCGTACAAAGCCTTGTAAGGTGCCATGTCAATGCTCGAGTGGTAACTGTTATTGTATGCAAACTCTGCCAGGGGTAAATGCTCCTCCTAGGAGCCTCTCCAGTCCAGTACACAGGTGCGTAAAAGATCCTTAAGTGTCTGTATGGTGCGCTCTGACTGTCCATCCGTCTGGGGGTGGTACGCGGTGCTGAACCTCAACCGTGTCCCCAAAGCCTGCTGAAACTCAGCCTAGAACTAAGAAGTAAACCAGGTATCCTTGTCGGATACAATCTCATGCGGAACTCTG
The DNA here is from genome assembly GCA_037157565.1 of Thalassia testudinum. Classification (NCBI taxonomy): domain Eukaryota; kingdom Viridiplantae; phylum Streptophyta; class Magnoliopsida; order Alismatales; family Hydrocharitaceae; genus Thalassia; species Thalassia testudinum. The sequence goes on from JAZHRO010000024.1 coordinate 220,555,691, forward strand.
TGCAGGCGTACCACATCGCAGATGTACCTCTCTGCCAACTGTGCTGGTCCCAAGGTGACTCAGATCGGCAGGAAATGTGACGTCTTTGTCAACCTATTTACTATCACCCAGACTGTGTCGTGTCCTCGCTGAATAACAGGTAGACCCACTACCAAGTCCATGGTGATGTTCTCTCACTTCCACTCAGGTACAGGAAGTGGCTGCAACGGCCCAGCAGGCCTCTGGTGCTCGACCTTCACCTGTTAGCACACTAAACACTGCTGCACAAACTCACCAACATCCCGCTTCATCCCTCTCCACCAAAAGTCGCGTCTCAGATCATGATACATCTTCGTGTCCCGGGACGTATGGTGAACCTGGACCTGTGTGCCTCAGCCAGGAGCTCTCCCAACAACTCCTCGTCCCTGGGAACGCACAAGCGTCCCCCCATGCGCAGCACCTTGTCTGTAAAGGAAAAGTCTCCTGGGCCTCCTGACAACACTCTGTCCCACAGCGCCTATAAGTACATGTCTGTCATCTACCCTGTGATGATGCGGTTTATCAGCTCTGGTCACGTCTGTCGCGTCACTGTCACTGCCCCACAATACCCCTGTGACTCCTGGGGTCGCCATCTGCCTACCTCCTCCATAAGTCTCCAACTCTACACCTGTAGACTGGCCAAGTGGGTAGGCGCCTTCCGGCTCAAGGCATTAGCCACCACATTGGCCTTCCCTGGATGGTAGGAGATGCTGCAGTCGTTGTCCTTCAGGAGCTCTAACCAACGTCTCTGTCTCATGTTAAGCTCCTTTTGGTCAAATAAGTACCTAAGGCTCTTATGATCTGTGAAAATCTGAAAAGTCTCACCGTAAAGGTAATGCCTCCATGTCTTCAGCGCGAAGACAACAGCTGCCAGCTCTAAGTCATGGGTAGGGTAGTTATACTCATGGGACTTCAGTTACTGTGAAGCGTAAGCAACCACATGACCCCGCTGCATGAGCACACCTCCTAACCCCTGCAACGAAGCATCTGTGTATACCACAAAATTGCCACTGCTGTCCGGGATGGTAAGTACAGGAGCTGAAGTCAGTCGCTCCTTCAACTCCTGAAAACATGCCTCACACACATCTGTCCAAGCAAAGGGCACGTCCTTCCGAGTCAACTGGGTTATAAGACGTGCAATCTGCAAGAATCCTCTGATAAACCGCCGATAGTAACCTGCCAGTCCCAAAAAGCTGTGTATCTCTGTCACTATACGTGGCCTCTCCCACCTGAGTACGGCCTCAACCTTGGCTGGGTTCACAGCCAAACCATCCCCTGAAATCACGTGGCCTAAGAAAGTCACCTGCCTCAACCAAAACACGCACTTGTTGTACTTGGCATACAGCCTGCGTCACTTCAAAGTGTCCAGAATCATCCGTAGATGTTGTCCGTGCTGCGCTTGGTCCCGTGAGTAAATGAGTACGTCGTCGATGAATACCACCACAAACTGGTCCAAGTACGGCCTGAAAACCTGGTTCATCAAATCCATAAAAGCAGCGGGGGCGTTGGTTAACCCAAACGGCATGACCAAGAACTCATAGTACCCGTACCGAGTACAGAAAGCTATCTTGGAGACATCGGTCTCCCTGATCCTCAACTTGCGGTAGCCTGACCTCAAATCTATCTTGGAGAACACTGTGGCATCTCGCAACTGGTCAAAAAGGTCATCAATCCTTGGTAGCGGATACTTATTTTTGATGGTGACCTTATTCAGCTGTTGGTAGTCAACACAAAGTCGCAGGGTACCATCCTTCACAAACAACACAGGGGCTCCCTACAGGGATGAACTGGGCCTCACAAAGCCCTTCTCCAACATCCTGTAGCTGTGACTTGAGCTCTCACAGCTCAAGTGGTGCCATCCGGTATGGTGCAGTAGAAATAGGGCTGGTCCCCGATACCAGTGAGATCTCAAACTCGATCTCACGCTCAGGCGATAGTCCTGGCAACTCCTCTAGAAACATGTTGAGGTACTCACAAACTACCGGAATACTCTGGAAATCAGCCACAGGACTAGGCTCTGCCACTACACTGGCTAAAAAGCCCTCACACCCCTGGCTCAAAAGCCTCATTGCCCGAAGCACAGAGATGCATCTAAAACCTCCATCCACCGGCTGTCCGTGAAACTTAATGGGAGGCAACTCCGGTATGGAGAAGACGATCTTCCTCCCGAAACAGTCCACCAGGGCGTGGTAGGCGGACAGCCAGTCTATCCCTAAAATCACGCCAAAATCCTCCATCGGTATCACAATCAGGTCAGCGGGGAGGCTGTGTCCCTCTATACTGACCTCACAGTCCGTGTAGACCTCCTCAGCTACAAACAACTAGCCACCTGGGCTTCTGATCACAAACGTATACTCTAACAGTACAATGTCCTACCCCAAACTGACGGCAAAACTCACAGCAGCAAAAGAGTGTGTGTAGCCAGAATCAAAAAGTACGTACACTAATCTGCCAAAAACAGTAACCCTACTTGCCACCACTGAACCAAAAGCCCTGGCGTCTCTGTGTGTCAGGGCATTGATACGCCCCTCAATCCTCGATGCATACGAAGCAGCTACGCTTTAGGTCGGGCAAGCAGCCACTGGTCGGTACCCTCCTCGTGACTGCTGCCCTCCCCCACGTGCCTGGGGACCACGACCACCAGCTCGGCCTCCAGTGCTCGGTGCGGGGAGCATCTGCTGTGCTCCGACCATAGATGAGCAGTCCCTCCTGATGTGGCCTGGCTGGCCACACTTGTAGCAGAGGGGAACACGGCCTCCTCCCTCGGTAGGTCCCTGCTGGCGACTGGGCGGGGGTCCAGTGCTGGCAGCTAGCCCCTGTCTGGGGTCCTTAAAGGCCATCGACAGCCCCGCAAAACAAGATGACTCTCCTACGGGTGCTGCATGCCTCCTTTCTCGATGGCCCTGAGAGTACTCTGGCTGGTAGGACCTCTTCCATCCGCTATCAGTGTCTCATGCGGCTGGGTTGGTCTCCTCGTAGGTCATGGCTGCCTCAACCACTCGTGAGAAGGTGAGCAGCTTCATGGGTTTGACATACCCCCGAATAGTAGGTCGGAGCCCCTCAGTAAACCTCCACAGGTGCTCTTCCTCCGTAGCCACGGTTGTCGAGGCAAAATGTGACAACTCCAGGAAGCGCGTGCGAAATGCGCTGACAGTCATCATTCCCTGGTGGAGAGTGTGGAACTCTCGCCTCCTCTGGTCCTGCCAGGTCTGCGGAAAGTATTGCTCGCAGAAGAGGGTCACGAACTGGTCCCACATCGGCTCTCCCCTCTCCTAGCCTTTAACTGCCCTTCACCACTTGTGTGCTGCACTCTCTAACTGGTACGTGGCAAAGGCCACGCAGCACTCTGTGGAAAGGCAAAGGGTGTCAAACACTTTCTCGATTTGCTCCAGCCAGTCCTCTGCCTCAGACGGGTCCTCATCCCCCTTGAAAGAAGGGTCTTCAGCTTCCAGAACTGTCCGAAAAGTTCATGGTGCAACTGCAGTAGGGGAACGGGCACGCCTCCAGGCAAGGAGGGCTTGTGCTCGGAAGTGTCAGAGTGCAGTGGAGGTGGTAGAGGACCACACCCTCCCCCTCCTGCTCATCCGGCGCTGCGACGGTCTCTCTATCCCACCGAGGACTCCCCCTCCACGTCTTCAAGGAGAGGTGCCCGTGGAGGTTGGTGGAGCTCCTCTCGTATAATATCTCTTATCAGCTGGGCGAGATCCTGGACCTGAACGCCCGGGAGAAGAGGTGGGTCAACTGGTACCTCAGGCCCGGCACATCCGCTCCTCCGACCTCGTCCAAGGCTGCGACCATGGCCCACCTCAAGAACTCCCTGACGAGACATCTCCTGCAAGGAGTCACGAAAGACAGAACAAAAGGGTCAACGATACCGAATTTCTTCGAAAGAGGACTCAAAACGGATATCAAAGTGATACATTGTGGTGGCTACCCTAATTACATGCACGTGAACGATTATTCTCAAGCCATTTGGTTCATTTCTCGGGACAACCTTGCTTTGATACCATCTTGTTACGACCCAGTTCCCAGATCCCTATAGGACCCGAGACCGGCTCGTCTCAACTAATCTCATGACCCAATCGTCTAACAAGAAATAACCAAAAAGCAGGAAAGTAAATCACATTCACATATGCAATATAACTAAGCAGTAAAAAAAATGTACAAGCAATAAAGGAAAGTAAAACTGCTTTTCCATTACATACCACCACAACAACAGAACAACGGAAACGAAAATAAACAGTAGAGACAACAGTAGCTAAAAAGTCTGGTACTTACTACAACAATAAGGGGGTACAACAAGAAAGTGCAAAAAACTATGGCTGGGCTTTACTGGGCCCAGCACCCTCCGCAGCCGGAAGCTCGGGCTGCTCAACTCCTGGTCCTGAAAGTGTTATGAAAAAGACAGAGTCAGCGAACGCTGAGTAAAGTGATATCTGTACTATCTAAAGCAGTAAAAGTAACATATTTAATTCTCTTTTCCATTTATTGTCTTTCATGTGTATTTCCTTTTTACCCATTTTTCTCAAACATCCAGATATTCTTGATCTAGCATGTTCCTCGTGAGAACGATCTTGATTGCAATCTTTTCCGAAGAGTAGAAGGTACACGTGGTGCTCTCCTGGCTGGGAGAGTCCCCCGTGGTAGTCCTACACCCAGTCAACCACCCCGAGGTCACTGTCAAGACATAGCGGTGACTACGGCACGCATGATAAGCGCACGGGTAGCTACCCCGCACTGACACGTGGTCAGTGGTTTCTGCTAGCAAGTATGCCCAAAGTACAACACGGAACAATATAGGGCCTTGCCCTCTCAGAACAGGGATCTCGCCCCTCTACAGTCCGCGCACCCTCGTCTGACTACCTTGATTTGTCCAGAGGGCCTAACAAGTCGATGTAGGGTGAATAGCTGAACCCCGGGCCCCGTAGGCTGGCTAGCTCTCACCCTACACTAGTAGCTCTCCTTGGTACTGCGTACATGGGGGCCAACAAGAGTCAGTGTAGAATGGCCAATCATAACCCTGGGTCTTAACCCAAGGGCATCTAGCTCCGCTCTACACGAAAAGGGGATAATCGCACTCCTTGGTACCACGTACTCAAGGGCCAGCACACTTTCCATCTACATTCCAGGTTTCCATCTAACCACAGGAGCTCTACTCCTAATTCCCCATAGGGTTCATGCTCATGTTCACGTCATTTATTCCAATCCAGATTCCATCATTCACAATTCAATTCTTATTTATATATATACAGGCAGCTCATGTTCCATAATGTAATACATGCCACTGGTGATTTCACAGGCAATTAGTTATACATGCAGCTCGTATTCTAACAGGCAATCCATAATTATTTTATAGGCAATTGCTAGCAGTTTATCTCAATTTTTGCATACGAGTATCTTATATCATACAAACGGTGCATTCATTTCTCTACCCTAGGGTTCATGCCACATCCTAGGGTTCCAGTCAGTTAATTCTACAACACATGCTTATTTGAATATTATTAATGGCATTAAACCACTCTACCAGACAACTTGGGAGTACTGGGGGCTCGAACCGCAAACCCAGGCATCTCCGCAAGCCCCAAACACGTAGCAGGCTAAAACTCTATACCAAGGAATGTATCACAAATGGAAGGTTCAGAACAATGTACAAAGGTATCTAGTACGTAGAGAAACTCGCAAGGAAACTATAGGTACTTCGTTTGCGTAAATCGGATCTCGATCGGACCCCAAACGGGTCAAAAACATGTCTACTGTCCAAAATCAAACGTCTAGGAATAAGTTCAGACATCTTAAAAGATACAAGAACCTTACCTCAAGTCCCTACGATGTCCTCAGACGTCTAGGCCTCCTCTGCGACTGTCTGCAGGCAGTTCCAGACGTCGGACCACTCCTCCGGTCATCTGGAAGCACCTCCGGACGTCTGGTGATCTGATCAGACGTCCGAAAGTGCTTAGGAGAGCGTTCTGTGCTCCTTCCCAAGGCTGCTCTTGCATATGACAGTCGCAGCCACCAAATCAGACCCGACAACCACTTCTGCGGTGAGGCTTGCATGGCTGTAACTGCGAAAAGAACGTACCTTCGCGATAAAAGAGCTTTCAAACGTCTGGTCTTAACTCCAAACGTCCAGATGCTTCGCCAGCCATCTGGACTCCTCTCCAGACGTCTAATACTGGAAAACTTCCAGTACCAAAACCTGCTCCCACCTCCTTCCACCACGCACCTCCTCGCGCCACTGCAGCTCCAGACGTTGTAGATGGTCGAGGACGCCTCTCCGGGATCTCTCCTCCTCCCGCACGCACCCACGATGGCCGTGCGAGCTCCACCGAGCTCCCACCGGAGCTCTTCGATCTCGACCTCCTCCTCCTCCCACACTCTCCTCCTTCTCGCCCTCTCGCTCTCCCTCGCTCACCTCCTCTCGCAGGCTCTGAAGGTGGGGGCAGTGGTGTGTGGAGTGGAAAGGAGAGGAGGAGAGGGGTTTCAATAGGTGGAGTGGGGGCTTAGGGTTCGGGGAAAAGGAGGAAAAAGGAGGGAGAGGAAGAAGGTCTTGCCCGCCGCGCACGCACAGGGCGCAAGACGCGTATAGAAATTTCATTTTCAGACATCTGGGAAAGGGTCCAGATGTCTGGACAGACGTCTGATTGAGACTCTAGACGTCTTAAAAGGATAAAAGTGGGATAGGTCTTTACACCTAGCCACAAAAAGGACGCAATTAACTTAAATTATATACAACTACTCTAAATGCAGAATGATGCATGTTATGCAATATTTATAACATGAAATGCAAATCTAAGACTAGGAACATGCATGAATAGGCATTTTACCCTCAATAATTGTGTCTACATCATACATCAATATCCATGTCACTGTACTTTGATTCTTTTCCTAGTTCCCCGTAGGGCTTGTGCATAGTACTCGTCTCATTTCAATACATGGCATGTATCTCTATTCACATTCTAGTTTCATAATCATAGAACAGGCAGCTCGTGATTTAACAGGATAAGCATTTAATCTTATCAATTTAAATATTCAATTGCTCATAGTAGGGAAATGTAACAACATGCATTTTCAAATTATAACAAGCAAGGTTCAAGTAGTGTACATACACCATTCTCAACTCCAGGGTACATCTCATGTCCTAGGTTTCAAGAAGATATTTCTAATTGAGAATGCACTTAACAAATTAAACCACATGAGTAGAGAGGACCACTCTACCAAAGTGTACAGGTGGTATGGAGGCACAAACGGTGGATCCTGGTGTCCCCACAGGTCTCAGGCACACTACAGACTGGAACCCTATTCCAAACAGTTGGTCAAACCAGACATTAATGACGTTGACCAAATTCTAGTATGTCAAAACAAGCTCAAAACAGTATGGAAACGACCCTAACATATAGGAAATTCCAAACGAAACCCAACGGTACTTCGTTTGAGCAAAACCGATTTCGTTTGGGCCCTGAACCGACCCAAACACTCTTCCCAATTCACCTGAATTAGACCAAGCAGGTTGGTATGGCTGGACAAACCACCCGGTGGCTGTGTTAGCGAAATCAGACCATAATCAGATGTCTTAAAAGTGCACAGAGTCTCACCTTGCTCTCCTATGTCTGTTCCAGTTGTTTGTTGCCCCTCACAACCATCTCAGGGTGTCTCTAGATGTCTGACACTGCTCCTGATCATCTGGGAGAGTAGTTAGACATCTAACGCTACTTCCAGGTGTCCTAAAGGGCCTCAAACACTGCGCCAACGTGCCTTCCCAATGTCTCTGGCACACGCACAGCAGAAAAATGACACCCTAACAACTACAGCAGTACGCATGCACGATATAGAGTTCGGGCAGAGAAATACTTTGGTAATCTGCGTGCTACTAGACGTCCTGAGCTCCCTTTGAACATCCCATGATCCCTCCAGACGTCTGGCGAACGTCACAAACATCTGATAATGCAGAAAAAATGACTCCCATGTCCACGCGCAGGGCCTCCTTGCGAGCTTTCCTCCTTGCCTGCTGCGCCTCTCCTCGAGCTGGTGCTGCTGCAACTACAGCAACGACGCCTGCAACAGCTTCAGAACCTCCTCCCCACGCTCCCTCTCTCTTCCTCTCCCAAGCTCCTCCCTTGCTCGAACTCAAGCTCCCAACCTCTCCCTCTCACGCCGACTACAAGGGATGGAAGGGGGGAAATGAAGGAGAAGGTGGGGGGAAAAGATGTGTGCCGCTAGGGATGGTGAGAGTGGAGGACGAGGGGTGTAGGTGGAGGGTTTTAAGGGTTTTATAGAGGAGGGGGTAGGGTTTGTGGGGTGGCGTGGGGGTGTAGTGTAGGATAAGGTGGGGTCGGGAAATTGCACTCGGCCCCACAGAACAATTACTGGGGTGTTGAAATTATGCAGGACCCCTCCCAAGATCCAAAATCTCCGCACGTGGTCATTTCAATGCGCAGAATTTACGCAAAGGCCCCTAAGTTTTCAGAAAAGCCCAAATGACCCTCGGAATGGGCCATTTCAACGGCTTGATGGCTCCAGGGACCAACTTTGAGCTGTATGGAGGTGGCGGAAGACTTGTGGAAGAGGTGCCTTGCAATGGAGGTCTTAAGGGCCATTTATAGGTGAAGAAAGGCCTTGGTTTGGCCTTGAACTACCCTCAAAAGCCCCCAAATTGTGCTTGGAACCGCGCTGAGCTGATCTGACACATTGTACTGTCACCCTCGCTGCCACACATGAGCTCACATACGTAGTGGCAACACAGCTTCATTGCATTCATCCATCGCCTGATTGATGGCTGAAAGGTGCTCATTGATTGAGGATGTTTCACTTAACTAAATAATATCGAGGAAATAATGTGTCGTAACAATTCATGTGGTGGAAAAATTCTCAATCAAAGATTACTAGAAATACACCAAAGTGGAATCACAAAATCAAGTTATATTACAAGGAGGCACAAATCCAATAAAATCACAAATATTTATCATTCCCGACCACAATTACGAGGTAAGTATTATCACAAAAAATATTCAATCAAAATCTACTGCGAACCAAAGAGAAATGAAGAGATTAAGAGAGAAAGAGAAAAAAAGAGAAAATGCAAGGGTCACATGAGCAAATTCAATCCAATAAAATATCTTAAACATTGACTCAAATCCACCGAAGGTGTAAAAACTAATAACCTTTTACTGTAGCAAAACAGGAGCCTACTCTCCTGCCGTGGGCGCACGCAGAGGAGATGCCCGGCGACAAGGCTGACGGCGAGGATGCTCCGGAGGAAGGGGCACTTAATGGCGGTGACCGCGAGCTCAGGGGCGACCGGTGGTGATGTGGACGGCGGGGAAGACAACGTAGGCTTTGGGTTCACGTCGAGTTTTCAGAGATCGAAGAAGACAAAGACGAAGTCGTGGTGGGTGTCGCAGTAGGGTCGCGAAGAGGCTGGAGCCGAGATGGAGTGGGCGCAGTCGGTGGTAGTGGCGCGGTGCACGCCATGCGTTGTTGGCTGTCGCAGTAGGGTCGAGGAAGCAGAACGAAGGTGGCTCGTGCTCGTCGGTGGATGGGCTACTGCTGGACAGAGGGTCGAGAGGGTGGAGAGCATTCCCGGCTGCGAAGGAGGGCAGCAAGCAGAGGAGGCGCAGCGAGGTCGTCGTTCACGGTGGCATGGGTGTCGTCCTCTGTCGCTATGCAAACAGAGAGAGGGAGAACCAGCAGGGGGTGCGTGGGACCGGCCGAGGAAGATCAAGAGAGGGGGCGGATGCGGTGGAGGTTGCTGTTGTTGAGTGTAGTGAGACTGAGGTGTGCTGGTGTGGCTGCGAGAGGGAGATGGAAGGAGGTCCGAGGAGGAAGGGGGTCGAGCCCTGTTCTCCCCGTGGGAGGAAGAAGACGAGGGGCGTTGGGGGTCGTCGCGGTGGCGAGGAGGCAAACATTGGCGAAGGTCGCGGTGGTGAGGGTTGGAGTCGAGGTGCGATGGGTGGACGAGAGAGAGAGAACGATGGTGGGTGGTGTGTTGCAGGGAAGACGAAGGGGAGGGAGCGGGAACCCATGAAAAAACAGAGCGAGAGCGGTGGGTGCTCGTTTTGAGGAAGAGGTGGGGAGGCCTCCCTCATGCGTGCGTGGGGGCCTTCCTTGATGGCGAGCACCGGGCTTTTCTCTCGTCAGAGTGGGCGGTTAAAGAAAAACGGAAATAAGGGTGTACGTGATTGAGGGAAAAAAGAGTGGGTGCGATCTCCTACCAAAATGGGCCGATAATTATTCTAGAAAATGAAGAGGCAGTGGGGAAAGAAATTAAGGCGGTGAAATTAGAGTAGGTGGCAGTGGTCTCATAATTTCAAGAAAAGAATGTTCAGAGAGGGAAAAATTAGAGGTTTCTTCGTTGCTATACACTTAAAAGAAAAATAGATGAATGACAACTCATGAGTTTAAATAATTTTTTATTGTAATACATGTTTGAAGTCTATTTTAATTTCTAAATTAAATATTCCTAGGTTTTATTATTTTTCACTGAAGTTGATCTATCACTAATCAATGCACCCCCATCGCACTTAGGCATCACGCGATTGCAATCGCTACGATCCCAGCTAGCCACGTGGCACACCACATGCTCGTGGATTGCGCGAATGTGCACCAACGGTGTGGATGGAATCGCCAATGGGCGAACATGATCGTGCAAATCGTGCTTGGGTAACGCAACCACATCACATCTATTGGCCACAGATAGCACTACGCTAGTAACATGCCAACATGCGAGAGGGGGTCGCGGATCATGATTTGAACGTGTGTCCCCCGTGCTCAACGGATGGATCCTATCCACCGAGTTACGTGAAGCGCGGGCAAATCTCGACCATCCATTTAAGATCATGAGATCGCAGGAGAGGCGAAACATTAGGCATACGATGGAGATCAAATGATGGGGATCATTCACGCTCGTGCGATGAGGAGAAGCACCGTGCATTGCTTGCACGCAATGGGTGGTGTTCGCAAGCGAAATCGAGGTTTAAAAACTGCGTAGTAGTATAGCCAAAATCGCTTTGAAAATAAATAATATTTATTAATCGAATTTGAAGTCTGAGGTCGAACACATGGAGCAAATAGGAATTCACACACTAATCTCAAATAATGTAAATGAGCACACGAATTTAAACCAAATAAACTACTCAATAATGATAATCAATGTAAAACGTGAGTATAACAAGAATTCAACATGATAAAAAGAGATTTATAACAAAATAATGGTGATTTAGATCACCAATTATTTAGTATAGTTATATGTAAACTAAGGTAATCAATAATGCCAGAGTAATAAGGACTAAAGTAATCAAATATATGCACAGTAGCTTGAATGTTACAGTGCCTTCTTTGTTTCTTCTTCTTGCTTCTGCCTTTCTTCCTATGTTTTCTCTTCTTCTTCTGTTGGCCCTTTTGTTCTTTTACTTATTCAACTCTTCTTCTTCACGCTATCCAGACCTTCTTACTTCTTCTTCTTGGCTCAAGTCTTCTCCTCTTCTTCTTGCCTTGGCTTCTCTTTTCTTTTCTTTCTCTTCTTCTCTTCTTCAAACACAGAGGGGGATCCTTCTTCAAACGGCTAAGTGTCAGCTGTTATTCTCTGTAGCAAAACCCCCTGCCCCCGCACACAATCATCTCTTTCTCTCCTTAGGTCATGCTCTCCCAGAGCCTCCAACAGTATCGGGTTATTGGGTTTCGGACCTAGAACGCACCCCGGTCCAAGGCTACGAGCATGATCGCAGCCAAGGAGTGGAGTCGGGTTAGGCAGGTTGGGTCTGCGCCAGGCCCGCGGTGGACAGGTCACAGGCGAGGCACAGGTGAGCGGGTAAGCGGGGGACCCCACCCCCCAAGTGTCTGAGGCGATAAGCCCCAGGCATTTTTCAATTTATGCACTGTGGTGCGCTCTTCAACTAACAATGTGAGACTAAAGTCCTACACCTTCTTCTCTTGCGTCTCTATAGGGAAAACCTCGTTCAATTGGGCGTGCTCTTGTGTTTGGTGTCTCCAATCCAGAGCCTAGGTGTGTGCATTGAGCCAAACCGCATGTCCTGGAGATGCAATCTGGGGCGTGCGAGGCCACGAACTTGAAGAACACGATGGCGACGGGTGGAGCTCCGACAAAACCTAAAAAACACGCAAAATGGCCTCACAGCCAAATTAAACTCGCTCAGGAGGTTCGCCGGAGGTTGGCGGATGTAGTGGCGGTGGTTTCGTGGTGAGGCAAGGCGTGGAGTGATGTGTTGGAAGCGGCAAAGGTCGAAGAACAGTGGGTTGTTCGATGGCGAGTTTGAGTGGTCGAGAGGATGAATAAGGAGAGGGGTTTTGAAGAGGGTGGAGAGGTGAAGGTTGTGTAGTGGTCAGCGAGTTGATTGGTGGTCTGTGGTGGTGAGATGGGCTCGCCGGAGTGGTCGCCGAAGATGGAGGAGATGAGGGTGAATGGAGGCATCGAGGGTCAAATTGAATGATAGAAGAAAGGAAGGGGAAGTAGAGGGGAAGGAGTTATAAGACCTAGTATTAGGGACAAAAGAGGTAGGGCGGCATCAGCTGTGGTTGGCCGTCACCGTGGACAAAAGGTTTTCCTATGAGGGAGACCACGAGGGTGAAGGGTCTAGGGCACCTCTGAGTTAGCTATCGAGAGGCGGAGGAAGTCGGGGAGGAAGGAAATGCTCCCAATCTGGTTGTTGGGAGGCCGTAGGATGACGGAAGGAGATGCTCGCTAGAGCTAGGTCGGAGGAGGCCGGAGGTAGGGTTAGGAAGAGCTTTTTAGCCTCAAAACTAGCTACTCTCCTTGGCTGTGCTCTGGGGATCTTTTTATAGGGCTTAGGAGGGGTTTTAAGCTTGGAAGCCAAGTTTCCAAGCTAGGAATTGACGTCGGAGTCGGAAACCCATTTGTTCCATGAGTTCGCATTAGGATTTGAGTGAGAATTGGAGCCCAAGATGCAGCTCAAATTGTAGAGAAATCTATCAAGAATCTCCCTTCCAATTTTGGAAGGGATTCGCCAATCAATCAGGGAGAAATCCCTAGTCGAAGATCGCTGGAGTAGGATTCCTCTGCGATAATGGTGGAGGGACCTATTTGCAAAGATTGACGACAAAGATAGGGGCCTTTTTGTAAGGAATTCAAAAGTTAGGTGTCTGAATGAGATAGAAAGAGTTTGACTGGACCAAAATGCAAAATTGGTAAAAATGATCTCAGATTGAATTCAAATTTTGGTACAAACCTAATTTGGACTCAAGGAATCCAATGGTGAAGTCAGATTTAGGCTTCGACCAAGTTTGATTGGGTAATTTATGTAAAAACCCAAATTAGGGTAAATGTTTGTCTAAGACTCTGTTTTGGGTCAAGATGGGTTCTGATGGTCAAATTGAAGGTTCCAAACCCTAGAAAATATTTTCTGTAAATTTTAGAGGGTTTAGGTGAATTTTATCTGACCATAACCTCAGTTAATTAAGCAGGTTTATTTTTAGGGTTTCAAAGGTCATTTAATTCTCAAAACACATGCAAACACTTTTATGTTTATTCTACCCCACTAGTTAGACTTTTAGGACCATTTGACCCTCAATTACCCCTTGAGAAAATCCGTGATTGTACTGCATTCATGATATGATGGTAAAACTGTAGTTTTAACCATGTTTTCTTATCTTTCCCTCGAAATGAGTTTACAATGGAGTATGGCTCTCTGACAGTTATGTAGGAGCTTTTACTGACTTAATTGAATCAAAATGAGCTAGTTATGACTCATGATGGTGTTCCCATCATACCCCCATACCTAGCTTTTGCTAGTCCCTTAGCAAAATCTCATGGAATTACCTTTAGTTCTAGAGCATATGCCTTTCTATGCTGACAACTCTGATGTGTGCTTTTCTTTTTATAGAGTAGGTCAGAATGCCAATAGTAGGCCTAAAGGTACTCAAGTACCAACCAAGATCCGGACCTGACCAGCTCTAACCTCAGTCTGCCACGAAGGCTTCTAAGGCCCACGGGAACTAACCTAAGGTTCGTTGAACTCCGTAGTTAAAGCACCCATGCTTGTAACATATTTTAGCCTAGGTTCAATTTGCAGTGCATTTTTGTAAGAGAGACAGAAGAATTTTTCTTTGTTTTTGGAGAGTTTTCTCTCTTTTCTTTTTATTTCTAGCCTCAGATTAGCTTTACAATATGGCCTGTATCAGATTCCTAGTTCCCACCATCAATCCTCGCAGGGTCCTTGGCAATCGATGCTTCGAGATAGCACCGCCCATGGCAACCCCTAGAACCCTAGCTTTCGAGATTTCGAGATAATTCCGCCCATGGCATTCTGTAACTAAATCCAGACCCTGGCAATCGACATTTCGTGATAATGTCGCCCATGGCATCTGAACCAGCACAAGGTGCTTACATGCCCCCGATAGGATATTTGAATATCCTAGGAGACGAACACCAAGGAGATGATATGTCATTATGCATCTTCGAGGGGAATTTCCTGCCTCTCCACGTCGGGAACTCGTCCAAATCAACTTGTGTTGATCAGTCGCTCCTAATCTAGGTAACTTTTTCAGAACAGATTCAACGCATTTGCGTGATTTTGATATTTAAGCGCACTGAACCAAATTGTGTGTGGATTGGGGTGCTTAGGTTATCGAGTCCCGCAAACCAGAGGTTAGTTAACGAGGCCGAATAATCCCTAAGCCTTAGACCTAATACTTAAGCTTCGCATTTTCCCCAACCTCTTGAGGACTATCCAGGTCTTAGCGGATACTTGAATTTTTAAGCCTAAAATCACTGCCTAAGAGGCTTAAGATCAGTGTTCGTACTAATCTCTTTTGTCTCTTAGCACTTTTTGTCTTTCATTTTCTTTTTTGAATTAGTCTAGAATTGAGTCAATTCCTTAATCTTTTACTAATGACTCTCTTTTTCTTTTTTTTAAAATTATGCTCCTTTTTTGACATTTTTATCTCCTCTCCTTTCCTCCTCAAAAATGATATACAATTAATTCACTCAAAATTTCCTTCCTTCTCCTATTTTTGTTCTTTTTCAATTTTTTATTATTTTTTATTATTTTTTGGAATATGTGCTTTTTTTGTGAGAACCCTTCCAAACTGTGAATTTTTGTATGTTTGCGCTTTACCAGCCCTCCATGCCTAAGTTTTGCAATGTCCTCATTGTAAATGGAGGGTGTGAAACAATTTTGGATTTAGAAATTAGAACAGGATTATCGGGTAGGCGAATAGGTCGGGAATGACTATTGCAGATGATTTCAAGCCCTGGTACGAGTACCAGAGGTGGGATTGACTGTTCTAATACTGAACTCAGAGTGCAATAGACATGAAGTACAGAAGGATAATCAGAAGGATCTCAGGTTTTTGGAATGGCAGGTTGCCTCCCGTTAAGCGCTAAATTCAATGCCTTCAGCCGAGAGGAAAATGGTATAGAGAAGGAGTGGTGAAATCAGACGAGTTTTGCAGAACAAGCACCTTAATTAATAGCCTAGTTGGTCCAACCAGGTGCTTGTTCAAATCAGCAGGCTGATGATGCAGCCCAAACCCAATTAATCCAGCAGGTTTATAGATGTAGATCAAGAGATGCGAAACCCACCATATGCTGTGGAGCTCGGGATGATGCGGAAGTGTGAATCCAAGGTTTGGCTGAGTCGAATTAACCTGGTTAGAGTAGGGATCCTCAAATGAAAATGAATCAGGGGAGGATGTAGGAACCCTACAAAAATGATCAGATAAGGATGAGGCATGATTTGTAGTCTGATCGATATCTGAAACCTAATTGGAATGTGGAAGAGAATCATTTGCAACCAGATTGAGAGGAGAATTAGAGTAAAAATTGAGTTCAGTTGCTGGTCGGGGTTGAAAACGGGTTTGGGAAGGTTCTACATGTGTTGAAGAGGTGGCATCAATAACAATTGTGTAAGAGGCTCTTCTAGTAAGGATTCAAAGGTGGGTTCATTTAGAGAGTCCTCATAATAGTCATCAAATTCAAAGGTAAATGCCTGGAGAGTGTTTATAGGATGAAGGAAATCTGAGTCAAGAAAAGATTCGAACTTTGGGTTGTAGACACTCTCAGAAATTTTTATTTTTGATTCCTGAGTATCAAAAAGAAATGTTTCCATTTCAATGGAACTTGATTTTGAATCAGTGATCTCGAGATCAAGGACCTCAGAGTCAGAGTCGAAGAATGGATCATGTATGCTGAGGTCGTAGATTGGCTCATAGTCGTCAGGAAATAATGGTTCTCCGAAATCATAGTAAGATTCGAAATCGTCGGAGAACTTGAGAGAATCAAGTTTTGAACTTGATTCGGGATCAGAGGTTCCACCATAGCATAAATCAAAAGATGTAGACTCAGCAACCTGACTTGGGTCTAGCCTATTCTCAAATTTTGAGCTCAAAAGGGTGTCCTTATTAGGTCTGGGCTTGAGTTTTTGGCTTTTAGGAAGACCCAATCAAAACCCAACTCTTCCAACTCCTCGATTTATGTATCATAGATAGGCGTGAATTTCGAAAAGTCAATTTGTATTTTTGAGGAGGTTGGAGAGGTGTATTCATCAAATAAAAGCCCAGAATCATAATCCCGATTCAAAATATGATTTTCATCACATGGGGCCTTGTAATTATCCCAAGAAGGCTCAAATCCAGATTCTAGGCTAAGGGTGTGGGTTGAATCACTAGAATCTATGTTGAGTTCTACAAGGATGTCAGAATTGCTTTCGAGGGTTACCTTATCAAAGTACGGAGTAGAATTTACACTCTTGAGAGGTTCTGATTCAATCTCATTATCATAGGAGTCTAGGAAATCTAAGCTTGGCGAACCAGGGTTTTATGTCTCAGGGCTGGCTCAAAATCGTGTTCTCCTGTAATTGGATCCTCCCAACCCGCCTCAAGGTCAGGCATATCAATCTGTATATTAGGTTGATCATATTTCATTTGGGTTGGAGGTCCACAACAACCTTGATTCTCAAACCCGGGATTTGAAAAATTAGATAGATCCTCAGTATTATTCCAAGATGTTTCGCTAAATGTTTGGGGAGTGTACGGGTATTTTTGATCAATAATTTACTTTAATAATTTTATCATCTCTTCCCATTTTTCAAGATCATCTTGGTGTCTTTCCCAAAGTACAAGATTTGTCATGCATTGGAAATATTCAAAGTTATGTAATTTCTCTAACTCAATGTATCCTGTCATGAGAACATCCCGAGTAGATGCATTTGTTACTTATGTTATAATTACTTGGGCACAGTTTATGATGAAGGTTGTTGTTATTGATACATTAACCTGAATGTCTTCAATTGATTTTGAGGTTCTGTCATCATCTCATAAAATCTAAGGGCATCCTCAACCATTCTATCTTTCATGGATATTTGAGATTCAGGTTTCTTCAATGGTTTTTGTAAGTAGCTAGGTTGCATTTTTGAATCAAATGGTGGGATCAAGATGTAGAATCAAAATTCAAGATTAGATTGAAATTGATTAGATCTGAGAAGAGATTCCCAAGAAAATTTGTGTGTGCTCTAAATAGAATGGATGAGGGACTAGATGTGAGATTGACCCAATCAAGGCATCCGAAGATTTTTGGATGACTAAGGCAATTTCAAGGCGAATGATACCTCTGAATCAGAAATTCATACACCCGAGAATTACCTGGGCAAACAGAAAGGGAGAGCCCCGCAATGACCCCTACATGGTAGAGCGTCCCCATGGGTTATAGGGTTTCCCCCACCCGACCTTCCTTGTCACTGAGGGTCCAGGTAGACCGAAATGTATGAACTTAAGTCCTTAAGTCTACCACTTTTATGTCCTAATTTGTGCCTTGAGTTTCACTTGATTAAATTTTAATTTGACTTGTAACCTAAGTTGGAGGTTGGTTGGCCTACAATGTAGACCAGCTTCACCTGACCTGCCCTAAAGATGGCAGAATGAAATCTAGGTCAAGACCTAGAAATCACCCTGATTTGACTCTCAGGTTATTAGGTCCACAGATTTTAGGGTTCAAGTGAATTTAGAGCTTGTTTTTAGGATTTTTCTTGATTAAATCTTTTCAATCAAGGGCTTGGGTAGCATACAAATGCGGGAGGGTAACTTTCCTTTAATTCAGGCAAACATGTGTACTATCACTTTAAAACCCTAATACAAAAACCCTAATTAGCTCTATTTTCAAGTCTAATTGATCTTGATATGTTCACCCTGGGCTTCAAGCAAGAAGTGTGTTAGCCCAAAAGTGATTAGAAATTAAACGTAGTCCCTAATAGGCACAGGAAATTTGGGGTAAGATCTCTAAACAGAATTGCTTCAACTCAATAAGATTTGAAAAGATTTTTGCAAATCAGGGAAATTTGCACTTTAAATGATAATTACTATGAAATAAGGCAGGTGATTCCTAATTAATTATTTCCTTTTTTCTTTTGTCTTCCCAAAATTAGGAGGTTGATTAGGGAAGAATGGAGAAGTTACCTGCTCTGGTGTGGTTATTTTGCATGGAAGATCCCCTCGTAAAGTACCTCGCAAAATCACAAGGAAGCAAACAAGGCAAGTCAGTGCTCAAATATAATCAAATAATGTAAAGAATAGTGGTAAATTACGTGTTGCTCCCCGGCAACGGCGCCAAATGTTTGCAAGTGAAATCGAGGTTTAAAAACTACGTTGTATTATAGCCGAAATCGCTTTGAAAATAAATAATATTTATTACTCGAATTTGAAGTCTAAGGTCAAACACAGGGAGCAAATAGGAATTCACACACTAATCTCGAATAGTGCAGATGAGCACAAAAATTTAATGATAATCAATGTAGAACGTGAGTATAACAAGAATTCAACATGATAAAAAGAGATCTATAGCAAAATAATGGTGATTTAGATCACCAATTATTTAGTATAGTTATATGTAAACTAAGGTAATCAATAATGCCACAGTAATAAGGACCAAAGTAATCAAATATATGCACAGTAGCTTGAATGCTATAGTGCCTTCTTTGTTTCTTCTTCTTGCTTCTGCCTTTCTTCCTGCATTTTCTCTTCTTCTTCTTCTATTAGCCCTTCTGTTCTTCTACTTATTCAAATCATCTTCTTCACGTTGTCCAGACCTTCTTCCTTCCTCCTTCTTATCTCAAGTCTTCTCCTCTTCTTCTTGCCTTGGCTTCTCTTTTCTTTTGTTTCTTTTCTTCTCTTCTTTACATAGAGGAGGATCCTTCTTCAAACGACTAAGTGTCAGCCGTTATTCTCTGTAGCAAAACCCCCTGCCCCCACACACGATCCTCTCTTTCTCTCCTTAGGTCACGCTCTCCCAGAGCCTCCAACAGTACCAGGTTATCGAGTTTCGGACCTAGAACGCACCTGGGTCCAGGGCTGCGAGCGTGATCACAGCCGAGGAGTGGAGTCGGGTTAGGCGGGTCAGGTCTGCACCAGGCCCGTAGGGAACAAGTCACGGGCGAGGCACAGGTGAACGGGTGAGCGGGGGACCTCACCCCCCAAGTGTCTAAGCCGATAAGACCCAGGCATTTTTCAATTTATGTGCTGCGATGCGCTCTTCAACTAACGATGTGGGACTAAAGTCCCACACCTTCATCGCTTGCGTCTCTGTAGGGAAAACCTCATTCAGTTGGGTGTGCTCTTGTGCTTGGTGTCTCCAATCCAAAGCCTGGGTGAGTGTGTTGAGCCAAACTACACGTCCTAGAGATGCAACTTGGGGTGTGCGAGATCGTGAACTTGAAGAACATGGTGGCGACGGGCAAAGCTCCGACGAAACCTAAAAAACACGCAACACGACCTCACGGCCAAATTAAACTCGCTTAGGAGGTTCGCCTGAGGTTGGCGAATGTAGTGGCAGTGGTTTCATGGTGAGGCGAGGCGTGGAGTGATGTGTTGGAAGCGACAAAGGTCGAAGAACAGTGGGTCGTTCGATGGCGAGTTTGAGTGGGCGAGAGGATGAATAAGGAGAGGGGTTTTGAAGAGGGTGGAGAGGTGAAGGTTGTGCAGTGGTCGGTGAGTTGATTGGTGGTCTGTGGTGGTGAGATGGGCTCGCCAAAGTGGTCGCCGAAGATGGAGGAGATGAGGGTGAATGGCGACGTCGAGGGTCGAATTGAATGATAGAAGAAAGGAAGAGGAAGTAGAGGGGAAAGAGTTATAGGACCTAGTATTAGGGACAAAAGAGGTAGGGCGACGTCGACTGTGGTTGGCCGGCACCATGGACGAAAGGTTTTCCGATGAGGGAGACCACGAGGATGAAGGGGCTAGGGCACCTCTGAGTTAGCTGTCGAGAGGCGGAGGAAGTTGGGGAGGAAGGAAATGCTCCCAATCTAATCGTTGGGAGGTGGTAGGACGACGGAAGGAGATGCTCGCCAAAGCTAGGTCAGAGGAGGCCGGAGGTAGGGTTAGGAAGAGCTTTTTAGCCTCAAAACTAGCTACTCTCCTCGGTCGTGCTATGGGGATCTTTTTATAGGGCTCAGGAGGGGTTTTAAGCTTGGAATCCAAGCTTCCAAGCTAGGAATTCTCGTCAGAGTCGGAAACCCATTTGTTCCACGAGTTCGCATTAGGATTTGAGTGAGAATTGGAGCACAAGATGCAACTCAAATTGTAGGGAAATCTGTCAAGAATCTCCCTTCCAATTTTGGAAGGGATTCGCCAATTAATCAGGAGTAGGATTCCTCCACGATAATGGTGGAGGGACCTATTTACAAAGAGTGGTGACAAAGATAGGGCCTTTTTGTAAGGAATTCAAAAGTTAGTGGTCTGAATGAGATAGAAAGAGTCTGACTGGACCAAAATGCAAAATTAGTCAAGATGATTTCAGATTGGGACCAAATTTTGGTACAAACCTAATTTGGATCCAAGGAATATAATTGTGAAGTTAGATTTAGGTTTCGAACAAGTTTGACTGGGTAATTTATGCAAAAACCCAAATTAGGGTAAGTGTCTGTTTAAGACTTTGTTTTAGGTTAAGACGGGTTCTGATGGTCAAATTGAAGGTTCCAAACCATAGAGAATATTTTCTATAAATTTAGAGGGTTTAGGTGAATTTCATCCTGACCAAAACCTCAGTTAATTAAGCAGGTCTATTTTTAGGATTTCAAAAGTCATTTAATTCTCAAAACATGTGCAAACCCTTTTCTGTTTGTTCTACCCCACTAGTTAGACTTTTAGGACCATTTAACCCTCAATTACCCATGGGAAACTCCATGCTTGTACTGCATTCATGATATGATGGTAAAACTGCAGTTTTAACCCCATTTTCTTATCTTTCCCTCAGAATGACTTTGCAATGGAATATGGCTCTCTGGCAGTTATGTAGGAGCATTTACTGTCTTAATTAGATCAAAATGAACTAGTTATAGCTCATGATGGTGTTCCCATCAGGTGGCTATGCAACAGACACATGGCGAATCATGGGCCATTGATCATCAGATCAACGACCAGGACTTCTTCAGCTTATTACGGGAGCCACGGGGGTCTGTTAGATTTCGATTTTCATCCTGAATCCATCCATGTGGCCTGATTGCTCATTTGAGGTATGTTTCAATGTTCTCTTTCATAACCTGGCCATTAAACGTTAGTTCCAAGCAATATCAATATAAAAACTATGCAGAATGCATCTATGCCCTTAAACTTGCTAGATTATCGCAATTAAATGCACAGGCCCTCGAAATTGACTCTACATGACATAATTAACGCTATTATTTGTAGAGTCATCACGTCCCCGGTGTATATTCCTGCTTTCGTTTACATTTTAGTTTACATCTTGACTTCTAGGTTGCTCTTTATCTTTGTTTATTGCTTTGTGTGTAGAAAATCGAGTATTAGCACAAGATCAGGACGTAAAGTGGTTGACAGGAAAAATGTGCGAGTGAAGAATTCTAGGTATTAGTCTTCATCTTAGTCTTAGGTCTCCTTTAGCAAAATTAAAAAAAAATATATCTTCTTTGTCCACTTAGGTTTTGATTTGGACCCTAGGATTAGATTTGCTTCCTTATTTGCATTTTTTGTTTGTTTGAAAAAGAGAACTTGAAAAAAAAATTCCACTTGTGGTTTTGTTTTCAAGTTACACTTGGAAAATCACATTTCTAAATTTGGGCAGACTGCAAATCTAATTTTGAAAATCAATTACGAAAAATTCTGACTTGAGGAGGCAAATGGAGTAGGCGCATGCACGACTTAGGTGTTTTAAGGAATTAAAGTCACATGTGAGATAAGAATTAAGTGGAAATTGGTCATTGGCACATGAGTTAATGTGGGAATTCATGTTGGAGCCAGCTACATTGAGCAATTAAGGGTATGCATTCGAAATTTGGGAGTGAATTAAGAGGGTGTTAGGGTTGTTCCAAGAGAGAAAGTGATTAGTGGTCCTATGGAGAAAAAATGTAAGGGTGTCCAACAATAGTTGGAATTTCTTTGAAACTTAGGTATTTATGTAAGTGACATTATTGATGAAGGACATATTACGATAGAATCCCCCATAATTCCTACAAATAAAAGCACAAGATTATTTATGCACATAATAGGATAAAAATAAAACGAAATCATGTAAACCTAAGTTTGAATGCATGCATTTATTTTACAATCAAATGCTAATATAAATGCACCTAAATTGCAGGGACTAACCAATTTAGGCTTAATATAAAGTCCACTGAGGTGGACTCATCACACTTCATACAAAGATTTTTCACCGTCCTCATAGTATAACTTCCTCCTACAGGATTTTTCCTTATATATATATATATATGTATGTATGTATGTATGTATGTATGTATGTATATAGCTAACTAATCGAAAGACGATCTTGTTGAAATTAAAGATAGAATGTTAAATGAGCATCACTTATTCGAATGTCAATAAATAAAAGGAAACTTAGTACTAATGATGATAATTATTATTATTATACCTGCTCTTGGTTGAAATTTAATACCTAATAGTCCAATAGTCTAAAATGGGTCCTAGCAAGCCACAAGTAATAATCCTACACTTGGATGTTAGATTCAGATGTGGAAAGGGGTCAAGGAGAAAGAAGATGGAAAGAACTCTCACAAAATGTCAAGGGTTGTTGACCATGCAAGTTAATGTTGGGAAATGTGCTATAACTTGAGAGCAAATCAACAACCTCGAGGTGCACTATTTTGTTATCCATGTAGAAATGAACACCCTGAGGCAAATGGATGAATTTGATTTGTTCGATTGTTCCCTCTCCAAAGTGATTGGGACGGTCCATTTTATATTGTCTCATTGGTAGTACATAAGGTAGGAGAGAATCTATTAGATTTGTACATACGCAAGTTCTTGGAATCCAAGTAGATACATCCCGATACATGTTAATGGAATAAGTAGTAAGATCCATTGTTGATGTTGCTTCACTTTTTGAGATTGATAGGTGTGATCTTTCACTGGCACCTATTTTTAGTTTAAGGCAACCATTGTCTTGCCCATGATAAATCTAGAGATCCTTTAAGTCATTCAAATCCTTAAGGAGCTTTGATATAGCTTGTGCTCTTCTCTAACCTTCATCTAGATCCTACCCCAATTCCTAGACAATGCTAGATTCCAATCCAGATCCTTTTAAGAGTCTTAGCTTCAACATCTGACTCTATTTCATGAGTTATTTCTAATTGCTCTAAACATTGTGGCCAGTGGTGTATTGTAAAATCTGGTTGAACTCCTTCAGGCTTAAGGTGCAGTATAATGCATTCATCGCCTTCACGTTCAAATTCAGTTCCTTGAGTTGATCTTTGCAAATATCCTTCCTTGAGCTTCTCCAAAATCTCGTAGGGAGTTTCGCATCTCTCCCAAACCGAGTAGTCATTGGCCTGCAACAACATTTTCATGAGTAATTTCCAATTAGCAGTAGTTTTTACATTCGAAGTATGGTAGCTGATGAGAACCTCATCATAAGGCATAACTAGCTCATTTTGACCTAATACAAAGGATAAAAGCTCCTACATAACTCAAGGAAAGGCTTAACTCAAAGAATTCTGAGTTTAAGAAGAAAATAGAAACTAAGGGGTAAAAATGCAATTTCACCAATTCAATCTGAAAATAGGGTAACTCAGGGAGCAAACATAGGTCAAAATAACCTAATAAGAAGAAAAGTGGGATGAGATGACTCAAAGAGAGCTACAGCAACTCCAAGGAATTAAATGACATCCTGTAACCCTAAAAACAAACCCACTTCAATTCACGAGGTTCAAGGCAAAGAAAGAATCGAATAAACCCTCTAAAATTCATATAAAAATAATCTCTAGGGTTTAGAACCTCCAATTTGGCCTTAGGAACCCATTTTGACCTACATTGAGAACCATGCCCAATTAACAACTTAATTTGGGTTTTTGCGTAATTTGACCAGTCAAACAAGGTTTAATCTAGAAATAAAATTCACCATCCGAATCATTAGGTCCTGATTGGTCATGTATAAAAATTTGAGCCTAAGAAGAAACCTTCTTGACAACTTTACACTTTGGTCCTCATATATTTACTTTTTGGCCCTCAACTTTTGAACCCTCACATTTTGGCCCCTAACTCTCCTTCGTTCTTTACGTTTAGGTCCCTCCTGCAAAACCTGAGCAGCACCATGCTCCGGCGACCTTGCGCGGAGCATGGCGCCGTGCAGGGTGAGGGGGGGCCTGCCAAGTCAAATGAGGGTGCCCTGCATCGTCAGCCGTCGCAGGAGCACCCCCTGAGTGCTGCAACCACCCATACCGGCCGTACGAACGCACGGACGGTATGGGTCTCCTTCCTCCGGCGAGGGAGGCACGTCGCCTCCCTTCGCCCTCCTCTCCGTCTCTACCTCTATAAAAACCCCACAAGCTCTGTCGTTCTCCTGAGCTCGGATCTGATGGAGAAACCCCCCCCTTTCCTCTCTTCCCACTCCGGCAGAAGCCCTCCAGCTCCGGCGGTTCTTCCTCCTCCTCGTCGCTCTGCTGCAATACCAGCAGCAGAGCCACCTTCCTGATCTTCCTCTGCGTCGCGCAATACCAGCGCGTGCTGCCTCTGCCCCGTCGTTGCCGCCGTCCTCCCCCACTGGGCACCTTCTTCTCCGGCGACAACAGGTACAGCCGTCCGCCTCCTCGCCCCCTTCGTCCCTTTAGTTAGGTTAGAACTACTTCCCTGCCTCCTCTCTCTCTTTTCCCCCTGCTATTTTTATCTAATTACCCCTCGACCGCGCCTAATCACCCTCACCTTCTCCATCTCCAGCCAAACTCCGGTGACCCGCTCCCGTCACTCTAGCACCCCACACGGCTCGCCGACCCTCACAGAACCTCCACCTCCTCACCCTGATCAACCTCCGCCCTTCCACTTCCCACCAATCGCCCTCTGCAGACCCACCGACCAAACCCATCTCCCAACCTGCAGTTTGACCTAGGGCGGCCCTTAGGCTCCGCCCCGCCACCTGCAGACCCCCCGACCACCTTCGCCGTGCTACGACGAAGGTCCTCCGCGTATCTGATTAGGCCGAGAGGCCGTTTCTCTGTGAGCAGGTACTTCGCTCGCCGCCACCATTGCTGAGTGAAGCAGCTTTTTCGACCTGCTCCTCCAGGCACGCCACGCCCAGGTCAGACTCCCAGGCTGCGCGGGGCATCTCCGCAAAGAAGTCCCAGGCTGCAGTTGGGGCAAAGCCTTCGCGTGGAGCCTCGATTGTGTGCTGCCTCCTCCGCGCGGGCGTCCAATTGGGGTGGGACATTTAGCCCCACCTCGGAAACTCACTAAGGCGAGCGGGCGCTTAAAGGCAAAAAGTGCCTTAAGCTGTTCGCCTCAGATCACGGGGTGAGGTCCCCTTCACCCGCCCGATTACCCGGCCTCATCCGTGCTCACACCCCGCGGACCTGGCCTGACCCGATTAGCCCGACCTACACTCCTCGCCCACCACCGCACACCGGTGGGCCTGGACCTGGGCGCGACCCACGTACCCGATTAACCGATTGCTATGGGAGAGCTTTCCTAAGAGCGAATTCTGAGAGAGAGAGACGCGGGGGGAGGTTAGAGTAGGTTTTGCCCTCTGATCGAACTTTGAGTGTGCAGGCACAGGTGAAGAAGAAGAAGAAGAGAAGGCAGGAAGAAGAAGAAGAAAGCCACAGAGGAAAGAAGAAAAGACGCACTGTAGCAGCAGCTACTTAAGTCGTCTGATTGAGAAATCAGACGACGCTCTGAAGACAAAGAAGAGAAGCAGAAGACGAAGAGAAAGAAGAACGCACTTGGCCGAGAAAAGAAAGAGCAGAAGAAGAGGAAGCAGACCGCAAGAGAAGAGAAGGAAAAAGAAGAAGAAGAAGGCCAAGAAAGAAGGACTGCGAGAAGAAGAAAGAAGAAGAAAAAAAAGAGAAGAGAAAAGAAGACAGACTAGAAAGAAGAAGGAGAAGCCAACAAATTCTCTCTCTCTCTCTCTCTTTATTTTTGTAATAGAAATACTGTACTTCTAGAATACAACTTGCTCCCTGAGTTTGACCTCGGGAGAACTTTATTTTCCGAGTAAAAAATATCTGTAATGATGGCAATAACTAGCTGTACTACAACGCTATTTCTTTAACAAAACCTAGTCATAAGTTATCGGCCGTTATCAGTAGCCAAATGGTAGATTGTCCTTCGCTTCATCTTGTAGCAAAAATCTTCCCTTCCATCGGATCCTCGCCAGGTGTAACACCAAAATCGTGAGAACTTTGCTTTGATACCAATTGTAGATTGTACTACAGGGGGGAATGGACTAATAATGTAGAATGATGAACTGATCAAAATGATATCAATCACACAAAAAGCATTTACCACAATGACAATCAGTTTTTAGGTGGAAAACTAGCCCAAGCAAAAACTACCACTTAAGTCGCCTTGACTTAGGATTTTCTGATCAATCGAATTGACCTCATCACTATCGTAACACTTAAACAAGGTTGGAACAACCTCGATACAACAACACTTAAACTGAGGGTAGTGTACCTTAAGACCTTTTCTCCATTAAGAGAATTTTGTTTCCAATAGAGACGGGAGTTTGCAACTGGATACCCAAACAAAAATAAAACAAAATACAAATAACCTATACAGCCCAAATATAAAGTAAATGAACTTCACCTATTGGAAAGGGAACTTCCCTGAGATGGAAGTAGATCGGCGTGGAAGCGTGAAGTCAATAATGCTCTCTGATATGAAATGCAATGGTTGAGAGTAGCTTGACAATGTTTCACTTTGATCTTCTCTCTAAATGATAGTGGTAGGAAGAATTGGGCACTCTATTGTGTTTCTCATTTCTCCTGTATGTGTCTATGTCGTGTCTAAGCAAGGGAGTGTTCATAGCTATTTATAGAAGTCATGGGAATAATCTAGATGTGTAAAAATAAGAGATATTCCTATTAAAGCAAGGCTGTTAGAAAGTGAGTCAAGAATCTGGAAAATTCAGTAGACTCATCAGACAGTTGTAGCTAATCAACACCTGGTCCTTGTGCTAAAATGAAGTCAATCTACTAGCACAAACCTTTGGTCAATGCCCTACAATAGGAGTCAAAGTCCATGGTAGTTCTTCATTGGTTGGACGGTAATGAGATATCTGGTCCTATAGTTGTTGGACAACTCCTGGTCATCCGACTACTATAGTATTCTTAGGTCTTGAATCCCTAAACTTGGAAATTCAAGGTCATAGGTCACATTGGATAAATAGTATCAGACAATGCCTTAGTATAGGATTGGATGGCCCTTGGATGGGGATTGGACATCTGGTTAATATGGATTTATCCAAGTAATTGGGGTATTAATTAGTCACAAGTTCCAAGAAAAAATTGACATTGAATAGCCAACGTCAACATGATAGGTCGACCATTGGTCAATGCCCTATATAGGAGTTGGTTGGTGGGTCACTTCATCAGACAATTGGCTTCTATGGCATTGGTCCACACCAAATAAAATTAGACGACGCCCTACACCTATGTTGGGTTGTTTTGAAACCTTAATGTGTACAATTTGGATACCAAGGCTTCCTAATGTCTATCTAAGTTAACTATATTTTAGGGCTCTTTTACAAAGATCTAAGAAAAGATAAAAGGGCAACTAAAATTACATCAATTACAATAAAATAAATCTAATCCTATTCTTCTTTCTTCAAGCTTTCATCCATGCTCCTTGATACTTTTGTTCATGAGCTCCATTAACCTTCCATAGAGCTTGAGCTTGAGCTTCCAAGTTTTATCCAAAGCTAATTTAGAAATACTTAATCTTTAATTGAAATGTTAATTCATAAACATTTTGTTATTATCAAAATCAACGATCATGTTGTATGTTCACCAACAGTAACAGTAAGAGAGGCATGGTACCATAATTCATGAATCCCAAATTCTTCCTTATTAGCATGATAAAGCCAATAATAATTTTGATGGAATCCTACTTGTAGAGAAATGAAATGTTTTTTAAGGAGTTAAATAACATTTGATTTAACATTTAATTGGATATAATTTGGTTGGTCATGATTCAAAAGGTTTGGATATCAATTAATTGAAATTTGGATACCAAATCCAAATTCTCCATAATTAGTTGAGTTAATCATGCAAAAGTCAAGTAGGATTAAACCCCAACCATTGCATCTCAATCTAATGGTTGCCCATCATATTGGGATTCAAGGATCCCTATAAATATCTCCTAAAGGGAAATAGAGGATCCTAACTAATTGCGCAGCAATCATGGGTCCTAAAATACCTAAATTGGGGTAGGAACCTAATTAACATTGTATATATGTTGCATTTATATTATGCATTTCATACATTTGCATCTCTTTATATAGTTTTCCACATAATAATGTTTTTGTGAACCCAATTTTGATACAATGCCTTAATCTTATGAATGTAGGTCCACAAGTAATAAATGGAGGACTAGAATCCAGAAGGCGGATGCAAGAAGAATCTAAATGATGCAATGAGGATCGAAGGAAATCCCTACAAAAAAGAAGAGGAAAGGAGGAAGAGAATCCAATTTTCCCATCCATGAACCTAAAACCCAAGCTAACCTAAGCCTTAACCTCTAAGCCAGAACGAAGTACTCTCTACCTAATCCTCATTACCTAATTCCTAGGCCAATTGTCCGTTTCCACCTTTAATTTTCCTTTTGGATCTCAATTGGGCTAGGTGGCTCTTGATTGGACTCCTATTAAGCCAATCAGGTGTACCTAACATTAATTAGGTCTGACCTAGATTCCCCTACCAACACCCTTATCCTACACCCTCACCTAGTCTTAAGTTGTTGCCTTAATAACCTACTCCTGTGGTGATCCTAAATCCTACCACACCTTAGCCTTAATAACCCAACTCAATTCCATTTAATTGGATCAACAAATTGTGGATCTAACTTATTACACCTAAAAAACGAAAAAGAAACCACCCAACGCATGCCCCCCTCCCATAAAAACACACGCATGCACACACACACACGCAAAAAGGAAAAGAAGAGATCGCACACACCCTTCCTCATTTTTCTCACGATCTCTTTTTCTCTCTTTCTCCCACTCAACGCACACCCAAAGAAAGGCCACCCATCCCACACACATTTTCTCCCTCCCCCACCACGACTCTTGATTTTTTTCTCCTATCCAACGCTTCTCCCTCGTGTCCTCCCCTCGTTCACATCAACAAACGGCATCAACCACAGACCTCCGCACCTTCGTGTATCCTTTACGCCAAGGTTGCAGCAAGGGACCTCTCCTTTCCTCCTCGACGTTGACGTTACACATCTCGCACGTGGAACAACGAAGAGAGCAATCCACTTCAAGTCTTTCATTGTCCATTCATATTTGCATTTCACATATTTTATTTTGTTTTTAGTTGGATCATGAACCTAAGTTTCTTTAATTTTCGTGCAATTGAAATAGACGTGATAGGTGGATGTTGTTATTCACTTGTGAATGTACTTTATTAAATATTTAGTTATTTAGTATAAGCACCACATATTTTTCATTGTAGTTAATTTGCATGATAAAAAAAATGATGAAATTCTATGATTGACATGTTAGCATATTTACTTTTATTTTAGATAGTATGAATATAATTATATTGCCTCCTTATTGGATTGACTTTACTCCGGCTATGTTTTATTCTTCATTTATTAGCAAGATAGGATATTAAATTTGATCATAATTTTTCACGCAATAGCATCATTAATTTTTCATCACAAAATCATGCTTTCACTAACAAATCATAATAAAAAAATCCTAATTAACTCCTCATCGCTTGGTGAAGAAGAAGAGAGCACTACCACCTCTTCTCTAATCTTCTAGTTTGGAAGTCAGCTTGGGCATCCAACTTACTTTCTGGATGTCTAAGGAGAAATAAATCAAATGTCCAAGTTGCATTTTGGATGTTTGTTCTCTAGTTCTTCAGTGTTGGAGGCCTTCTTATTGTTAAGAGGACACGTCATTCTAGGAGGGGGATGAGTGTAGTCCTTAGGTCTCACAAGAGCATTCGCTAAGAAGAATAGATTTGGTATTCTTGATGTAATGGGTTTCGTCAATCTACTAAGAAGAAGGGTTCCTTCCATACTGAGACTTATTGTAGGAGGCACTGCAATGGGGGTGCTGAACTACGCCACAAATGAAGATATACTTCTATCTTATAGGACCTCAAAATGAGTGAAAAATAGTTTCTCATGTGATTCTGGTAATAGGGTGCTTTTCACTTACTCACATGATCGATTTTTTGCATCGGATTGATCGTGGTTTAAAGTTTTAAAATGCCTGATTTTTTTCTTTTGCGATGCCATAGAGCAATCCAATCACTTCCTTACAAGTATTTGACTGAGGCTTACAAGTGTTGACTTTTGTATGTCTTAGACGAGCATTCTGAATAATATAATGAGATTACATATTCATCTAAATTTGATGTATGTTGATTCGAAGATCAAGAAGATCAATTATTTCTGACCTAAGTTCGAATGACAGCCTTTTCTAGAGGTCGTTGCCTGATTGATGTTCTTGAATGGGGATTTAGGAACTGTCATGTGGGTCAGGTTGAGTTAACCTGATGAAATAAGAGATAGCGAAAGTCCTTCTCCAATGTTGTTATAGACAAGACATATCCTTTGACCTAAAACAAATATGTCTCTGTTCTTGAACACGTGCATTTGATGGACCAATAGTAGATGTACCCACTGTGGTGTTAATACTAGAAAGCTGGTGCATATGAGAAGGGACAGGAGGTGTGTGACCTCTTGAAAGGATAATACAAATCTGTTGCATAAGTATATATAATAAATTAGAGGCATGAGCTTAATCCATGTATATCGGGAATGACAATTCCACATGTGGTCATAAAGTCCTGATCAGACCCTATGTAAGAAAGAGAAGAAAATAAACCTTTGGGAAAGGTTTTGATCTTCATTCTGGTACCAATGATACAAGGAGATATCAAAAATAATATTATCCAAGGAGAAATGATGACTTTTTAATGGGATTAGATCTTATAAGAATATTTTCTCCATGTGTGAAAGATTCACGAGTATTTTGAATACTTGAGGGGGTAAAGTGCCAAAATTCCATGAATCTTATAGCTTCATTATTAGCGTGATGAAACCAATAATAACTTTGATGGATTCTTACTTGAAAGATAAATCAATTGTAGTTTAAGGAGTTAAATTGCACTTAATTTGATGATTAATTACACCTAATTTGATTACGTAAAAAATTCAAATATTGAATTGCAATTACTTTAAGTTTAGATACTATATCTAAACATCCCATAAATTATGAACTTATCGTGCAAAATTCAAGTAGGATTTGATCCCCTCCATTGTTGGATAGATATCAAGGGTTGCCACCGAAGTAGGATTAAGGTTAGAATCCCTATAAATATCTCCTAAGTGCAAACCCTAATCACCATACTTCATAATCTCCAAACATCCTCAAGAGAGCCACAACTGTAGGAGTCATCAAGGATTTAATCCCATGGTAGCCAAACGTCTAATAGCCTTATTAGATGTCCAACACAGGTATAACAAATCATCCAATTTGAGAATTGGACGTCCAAATATTGAAGGGCTCCTTGTCAGGGTGTAACCCTTCTCTAGCCAGTCGACCAACACTTCTTGTTGGTTGTCCAATCCATATTGTGGTAGGTTTTTGCACTCCTTTTGAAGGAGTTCTTGACATGAATTCGAGGTTGTAAGGCAAGGAGTCGCGTCAGATTTGCGAAGAGTTCACACTCACATCTAGGATTAGCTCTCCACGATACAAAAGGTCTCATATGCCCGGAGAAGGTTATCAAGTCTACCAGCACTTATTTGAGAAGGCACCACACATGGGGTGTTGTACCATGCCACCTGTGAAGGTATAACATTCTTATACGCGTGGGATCCTGAAACGATTGAAAATTAGTTCCAATCATGTGGTTTCGATTTTAGGACATTTATTTCATATTCATGATTAGGATTTCAACATTGATTCGATCTTGTAGTTTAAAACATTGTAAACGCCTATTTTTCATGCTTTCATGATCCCATGAGTCGATGTGATCAATCCTTTCAACAAGTACCAATGCTAAAGCTTACTATCAATACATGTAGCCTATTGGTTAGGGCTTAAGCCAATCAAGAATCCAACTTGTGAACATCAAGTATCGATACTAAAGCTTAATATCGATACTAATTGCCTACTGGTTATGGCTTGGTTTGAATTGAGTGCCAAGTTATGGTTACTCAGTACCAATACCAACTATCTATTGGGTCAAAATTGCTTGTACCTATTTTTGAGGATTTTGATTCATAAATGACTGTTAATGCTCCCTAAACACTAAAGCATTCTAACTCTATAAATAAGACTTCCTAACTTTGTTTTAGACACACCAAACACAATGAAATGATTTGTGCTCTATATTCACTCTCCACTCTTTCTATATACAAGAAGTGCTTAGTTTCCCATATTCTATAATTTGTACTCTCTCTCAAAGAGCTCGTTGTGCACCCATTAATTTGCTATACCTATGTATGTGTGCCTATACTCGATTATTAGGCTCCCAAGTTGGTAACTCATTTCTAATTTATTTTGGTGAGAAGTTTAAGGTAAAGTTGTAAGATTTTATTTTTATTTTACACCTATACTCAATTTTTCTTTCGTTGAATTGTATATTTAAGTTGAGGTAACTTATTGATTATCTTATTTGTTTAGTGAAATTGATTTTCTCAAATAAGAGATCAAAGTTAAAAATTTTAAATTAAAAAATTTAAGTAATTGAGTATCAAACTATTTATTTAAAATAATGTGGTGTGAATCCTTTCTATTTATTCATAAATATTAGTGGTAGAAATTAAAGAAGAAAAAAGAACAGATAGAAGCAAAGGTAAATCACATCCTGCGGCCAGCGGACGGGACAGTGATAATTATAATTTACTCAATTTGTTACGTTTGGGAACCACAGGCCATCATCACCAGTCGCCGATAGCTCCTCAGTCGCTTCCCCACACCACAATCCAAGCGAAAAAGGGCCTCTCTTCCGGGGAAAAGAGAAAAAAAAAAAAACGCAATGCTCTACTCCTGTTCCATGTCAGTGCACCTCTCATCACCACCCCTCCCCTCTCCACAGCACTCCACAAAGCCCCTCCCTTCTCCACGCCCACGATTGCCTCAACAGGACAAGAAACCCGCAGGTCTTGTGGCCGCAGCAGCGGCAGCAGCCGTGGTCCTCCACTGCAGCCCGGTGGAAGCGGGAATCCTCTCGGGCTTCGGCGGGATCGAATCGGTACCTGGACCACAGCTCCCGCAGGTGGACTTCCTGAACAGGTGGAGCGAGGAGAAGCAGCGAAAGTACGCGGAACTGGACCAGAGGTTCAAGTCGTCCTCCGTGCTCAAGGAGCTCCTGGAGAAGTCCAAGGCAAACCAGGAGAGGAACAAGAGGGAGTTGCAGGACAAGTACTGCTTACGTGGGGCCGAGTGGGGGATTGGCGACTGCTCCACCGCCGGGATGTCCGACGCTGAGAAGGAGCAGTTCATTGACATGTTGAAGACGAGGAGCGCTTCCGCAACACATCAGTAAATTAATTAAATCAAATCCCAATCCTATCTCTGCCTATACATGATAATTAATTGATATTTATGTTGCAGGAGAATAAAAAATGCTTGCTTTCCTTCTTTGATATTATTTGTGGATTTACTATTGATTTGTTAAATTTGCCGTAGATTGTGCCAATTTATTTTCCTCGTTCTTGCTGAAGGTTTGCGATTTTGTAGCTGCGCATTTGCAAAGATTTTTTTGTCAGGTTTCTGCATTTTTTGTCTTTCTTTTCCGTCCCTTGATCTCCCAAGCAGCATATATATGTTTCTTAGGCTTGGTTGTGGGAATCATTCGGTGACTGCCAGCTTGTCTTCCATTCACGTAAATATTCGCACATAATTATTTTGGATTATATATAACACCAACACAGAATATTCTCTATTTATGAGTTTTTATCTTATAAAATATATCCAGCAACGGAAACTAACCCTACCACTCTCCTTCTACATCAACTTTACTTATTTCAGGTTGCCTTCGAAAATCTTTAAATCTTGAAGTGTCAAGTCCTTTGATTAATATATTCAGAGCTCAATCTTCTAATGTTATCAAATTCACATCAATCTCTTCAAAGAGTATCTTCTATTGTAGGAAACAATAGTGAACCTCCATATGCTCTATTCTTGCATATTACATTCTCTACGAAATGGATTGCAGATAGATTATCACAATATAGTGTCACTTGATAATCAATTGATGTGCTTTCCATAGCTGCAATAATTGCTACTCTATACTCGAAGTCTGTTGTTGACAATAATATTATCAATTGTCTCTTATCATAGCAAAAAGCTACTCTTGATCCAAAACTGAACATGTAGTTGATTGTTAATCTTCATGCATCATGATTGTCGACTTAATCCACATCATTATAGGCAATTAATATGTACTCTTCATTTTTCTTATAAAGGATGTCAATATCTACAATTCCTTTGGTGTATCTTACTATACATAGTACAACTTCTAGATAAAACTTCCTCGGATTTTGCATAAATCTACTAGTTACACCAACTGCAAGAGCTATAACCAACATGGTCGTGGTTAGGTAGATTAAACTAACTATAAGTTATCTATACATTGTTAGATGTTCCATCTCTTTGCCTTCTTATAAACATAACTTGATGTTTGTTTCAATTGAAGTTGATATAAATTTGCAATGAGACATACCGTGCTTCCGGAGAAGACCTTTTGCATATTTCCTTTGATGTAGAAAGATGCCTTCACTAATTTACTTCACCTCAAGGCCAAGGAAATACTTCAATTCCCCAAGTTCTTTCATCTGAAATCTAATGGATAAGTTGTGCTAGGTTCTCTTGATTTCTTCTGTATCATCACCTGTAATGATTTTATCATCTACATACACAAAAACTATGGATAGCTTTCCTTTAATGGACTTAAGTAACAAATCGACTTGAGTCAGCAGGAATGACCTAATATTCCAATTGTAAAAGGAACTCTGCTATCTTTTTGTAGCATGCTCTCAGTGCCTACTCCAAGCCATGGAGTGCCTTTTCAAGCTCACAAACATATTGAGAATGCTTCTTATCCTCTAGTCCTCTTGGTTACTCCAAATAGATCTAATCTAGTTCACCATGAAGAAACACATTCTTTACGTCTATTTGTTCCCAGACTTGTTGGCTGTGAGTGCTAACAACACTCAAACTATGGTCATCTTTGCTAGTAGGCTAAATGTCTTGTTATAATCTAACCAATATTATTAAGAGAAATCTCAAGAAAACAATCGAGCCTTGTATCTTTCTATAGAGCCACTAGAACAAGTCTTCACCTTAAAGACCCACTTACAAGATACTGGCTGCACATCATAAGCTTAGGTACAAGATCCTAAGTTTGATTTTACTGCAGAGCTTAGAGCTCCTCCTCCCTAGCTTTCTTCCATTCTAGACTCTTAAAATCCTCTTCATAGCTTAAGGATTCCTTTTATTCCTTCTTCAGCAAATGCAGCTTCTACGTACCTTGAAGTTGGCTTCCTTACTTTGTTAGACCATTGAAGTAGGACAATCGACTCTTCTTAGATCTCTTGCTAGCTAGGTTGAACTTTTTCTGGAGTTGATGAATTTCATTTTTCTAAGGACTCACTATCTTCTCTAGTAACATAGGTGGTTCTAGTGGCTTGTCACTTTTCTTACAACTATTATCTTCTTATTATATTTCTTCCATTTTCTCTTCCACTTCATCTTCCAGGACTTTCATATCAAGAAAAATAATCCTTTTTAGGTGACCACCAAGATGATGCTTTATTAAAGAGAACATTCCTTGATATATAGCAGTTATTGGTGGTTGATTCACAACATCTTGAACTCTTTCTCTAATTATCATATCCAATGAATAATCATTGAACTACTTTTTTATCAAACTTACTGCTTAGGTGGTCAAGAACAAAGGCATGGTAAAGAAAATGAAAGACTCAAAAGTGACCTGCTGTTGGCCTAAGTTTCCAAAGCTTCTAGAATGGTGAAATGAAGCCTAGCTTTGCCTATGGTAGCTTATTAATTATGTCAGCTACTATCATAAATTCTCCCTAAAAGCTAGGATGAATATTTTTTGCATGTAATATGCTATGACATATCTCTGCCAAGTGTCGATTCTTCCTTTTTACAACTTCATTCTATTGCAATGACTATAGAAATATTAATTGTCGTTAGATCCTTATCTCTTTAAGATAAGTGGAGAATTCAATAAATGTATGCTCTCCATTATCTGTTTGTAGACAACATATCCATCTTCCGATTTCACTCTCACCTTCTCCTAGAATTCCTTGAATTTAGGTAGAGCCTTTGACCTCTCTTTGATGAAGAATACCTAAACATACCTTGAATAATCGTCAATGAATGTTACCATGTATGGCATACCATTAACTGATGAAGTCTTAATCGAACCACATACATTTGAGTGGACTAGCTCTAAAGGTGCCTTAGCTCTATACTTGGATTCTTTATAAGGTACCTGATGGACCTTACCAAACTGACACAGAACACAAATAGTATCTTCTCAATCATCTAGCTAAGGAAGTCCTTTAATCATCGATCATTGCATCATGATCTTCAATTTGTGGTAACTAACATGTGCTAGTCGTGTGTGCCAAAGATTAGTTGTCTCATTTTTCTTCGTCTTGTCTACATATGCAATCTTTACCGACATTACACAGACAGACTCTACTCTTCTCCCCTTCATAATTATTGTATTCAATAGCTTTAAGTTTTGATAGACCCACACATCTTCAGGCCTGAACACCACATAATGTATAGTCAATGTTCATCTATAAACTAAGAGAAGATTTTTTGTTATACTTGGCACATGATAAATATGATATAGCTTTACTTTTTGAGAACTAAATGCAGGAATGATTGTTGTTGAACCTATATGCAATATAGGCATCTTCGCTTTATTAGTTTTTACCACAACTTTTCCCCCTTTATACTCAAATAAATTTGAGAGCTTTTCTATATCAACGATTATGTGATTTGAGCATCCCCAATCGATAATCCAATCATTTGGATAGTCCATTCTTGTAGGTGTGTCTACTACTAAAGCTATTTTGCCTTTGTTTATCACCATTGAGACATTCATCCCATTCTTCATGTGTAAGATATTTTTGTTTAATTTTTCAAGTCGCAGCATTGCCTTCGACTAAACTCTTCTTAGACCAACAACCATGTACATAATGCCCTTTCCTGCTAGAGTTGAAGCATGTGTCGTTCTTTCACCAATCACCGAAATATGACTTCTCCACTTGGCTAAATTGTACTCCCCTAGCTTGAAGCTCTATTGTGGTTGTGACTTCCTAATGAAAGGCCCATTTTTCTTGGGTGCATAGCTAGTTGATTCTTGTTGCTTTCCTTTTCTCTTGATATTGAATAGGGCTTCTCTACTTGTTATTAAGATATCAACCATTTCCTTGATTAAAGCCTCTTGATTTGCCAAGAGACTTTCTAACTTTAACAAAGTGGATTGAATGGACCACCTAGATATGGCCATAACAAAAGCTCCATGTTCTGATCACAAATCATGAATGATAATTCTTCTCATCCGAGACTCATTAATTTTTTATTGCAAATTTAATCGAGAAGTCTCATCCCTTCACACTTGAGTGTCATTAGCTCGTTCTCTGGCAACTAGAGTTGTGCATTGCTTTTGTGCAAGAAGAGTGTGGCTAACGTGTCCCATGCTTGCTTCGATGTGGTAGCCTCCCATATATGCTCTATTGACTCTTCCTTGATGGTTGTTTTGAGCACGAATATCGCTTTGCTACTCTCGATCTTCCAATTTTTTATCGCATCTGCACGCTTGGCATGTAGTGATGTCATGTCATGTCCTCTGAGAACCTCCTAGAGATGTTGTCCTTGTAGGCAAGACTTGATGCAAGTCCTCCATTAGTTATAATTGTGGTCATTCAATTTCTTTCTTGTTGTATTCGAATCAAGGGTGTTTGCTATCGTGCCTTCAAAATGTTCCATCTCTATTGGACAAAATTGGCACCGAACCAATTTTTCTCACAAGCCCCAACTGTGTGTTTGCAGACCATCCTTTAACAGACTCAAGAAACTCGATCGAATATTCAGGCAATACCTCCCCTCGAAACGGTCCCTAGACAACATAACTCAAACTCTACATATCCCTCCCCGCTTCTTTTTGACTAACAGGTAAAAATAAAAATACCTAGCTGTGAGGACCTATTTCTAACTAAGTTCTGATATCGAATGTAGGATTTCCAAGAACAAAATAGTGCACTAAAAGTATTTAAATGCATAACATAATATGGACTTTCATTTACAACACAGATAGCCCACGCAACAAGCCCAGATTGAGCCCAACCTCAACTCAAATCTCTTCTAGCCACATTCATATTATCGCTCACACATTACACGATGGGCCCTTCTTGCACACCACCCCTATCACACAATGGGTTACACACCACACGTTGAAATGCCCTTCTCAATCTCACAACACAACACAGCCAATACGCCAATGGTTATTTATAGCTTTCGTATTGCGGTGGAACCGATGGGCTGCGGAAGTCCACCACAAATTTTTCCTTTTTTTTAATTCCTAGCTTGATTGTCAGTGGTGTTTCTTAACACAAAATGTTAATTGATTTCATGTTTGTTCGTGAGTGGAAAATAGGGTTGGTTTCCATGTATTTGGCACCAATGTTGTTGCAATAGATTGTGGGAGTTGTGAGTGGATGGCCAAGTGAGAAGGGACTAAATCCAAGCAAGTGCTATTATTATATTACAATGGCCTTATATTGAACCTCTGTGGAGGATCTTGATATGGTATGTTGTTTCTTATATGCCCTCAAAGAATAGAGCATTGCTAGGAAAGAGGGTAAAGGTGGAGGTAAAATTTCCTCTCATCTGGGCATGAAGCCCAATCTACATCAGAGTAGGTTGTGAGAATAAATTTGTTATTGTTTGGCAAGAACAATCCTAGATTAATGGTACCTTTGAGATGTGGTAAGACTATTTGTAATGCTTCAAAACAAAGATGTGTTATTTGACTAATACAATTCAAGAGGAATGTAATATCTAGTCTAGTAAATGAACGTATCGAAGACTATGAATGATTTGTTTAAATCTAGTTGCATCAGATCATGGAGTGCTGGATTTCTTAATTTGTTAGTGTTTTAGCCATTGATGAGGCCATCGGAGTTTTGAAAGCTTTTAGGCCATCAAATTTTTGTTTGAGTAGCCAACAAGTAATTTACCATTGTTGAATTAATAAAGTGCCACTTGGAGTTATATTTATTTCAAACTAAGTATGAGGGTGTCCAAGATCCTAAACAGGGAATGAAGCTTGATGTTGAGAAAATGTTTAATTAAGTATTGCTGAGGAGGAGCTGATTAGTAATATACCATCAACATATAACGAAATAAGTGACATGTTTAGGCCTTTTGTGCATGAAGAGAGAACTATCCATTTTTGAATTATGAAAACCAAGAGAGTGAACAAATGGAGATAAGCAATGAAGCCAGGCTTGAGGGGTCTATTTAAGGCCACAAAATGACTTGTGTAGCTTGCACACATATGTAGGATAGTCTTTTTGAATAAAGCCTTGTGGTTGTATCATGTAAATATTCTCATCAAGATTTCAAATGAAGGCATTCTGTATATCAAACTACCTCATTAGCCATGAGTAAGTGGTAGCTAATCCTGAAAAATTGTTGCACTGTTGTGCTCTTGATAGTGCTGAATGTTTCATTATAATAAATCCCTTCTCATTGATAAAATCTTTTAGCAACAAGGTGAGCTTTATGTAATTAATGGTTCCATCTGATTTCCATTTAATAAGACAAATCCATTTGTTTTTGATAAAATTTATGGATGGCTTTCTAGGAACAAAAGTACATGTATTATTCTTGATAAGGACATTCAAATTCATCAATCATAGGCAATATCCAATCTTGATTCTTGGTTGCTTAAGTATATAGCAAGTAGGCTCAACTCCATCATTTGCGATATGTGGGGATTGGGGTAGGAGATATGTTTAGAATTATAGGCTTTCCTTTTGTATATACCATTATGCCGTGCAACCTCTCATCATTAGTGAGTTCAAGATCCAAGAGTGTGGATAGGATCTTTCACCAATAAGATGTGGCTTTTGTTGCTTAAGTAGTGTAGTTAAAGATACACAAGTAATGATTTAATGGCACGACATAGCAATAATAAGTACAATAATATATGGTAGAGAAATGGAGCAACGAAAACAAGTCCACTATATGTGTGTGTATGCATGCACGTGCGTGTGTGTACCACTATACAAAAAGTTCTAGTTGCAAAAGAAAAGCACTTCATGTACATCGATAACAATTTTGGTGGTGCGGTGTTTGCCCATATTTACATCATACAAGTATAACAAAAAAAAGCAGTTGCATAGTAGAATTACTATTTACACAACATTGCAATGTAACTAAGCTATCAAAACAATCCAAATCCTCCAACTATAGCATCATAATCTTCCATGACATTGAGTAGTTTGACAATACATTTGATGTGAACGGCATCCTATAATACAAATATCAAGGATAGATCCAACTCCAAGTCTCTAAGCATTGTTGTGGTGCCCCAAATTTCCAACTTGGAATGCTAACCTGTAGACCACTTGCAATCACCTATACTTGTATAATTTCATACGCATAACATACATCCAATGAATAACAAAAGTGAGAAAAAAAAATAAACATGCATAAAATATCTACATCCATAACCATCATCACAGCCATTCACCACTACAGTTATATTTACATACCACCACAAACTATATTCGTAAGCATAGCTCTTAAGGTTTAGTGGCTACGAAAAGGGATCCCATATATTTTATACAAAAAGGTTATCCATCAATCAAAAAAAGTACTACTTAATGTCCTTAGGTACTTTGGCTATCTCCAGGCAATCCCTCTATTGCTAGGTACGTTGCTATATGCCTGTATCTTAAAGTACTATGGTACTCTCTCACCTACCATCTTATCTTGAAAAAGAAAATGTGACGTAAGTGCAAGTCAAGTGACTCGGTAGGCCTTTAATCTAGTACTTTATTAGTATAATCGGAGGCATATACATATATATAATTCTTACTTACTTAACCCAGGAATTCCTTCTTCTAGTTGTTTATTTTAACTAAGTTTATCCCTACTTAGATCTATTATAACATATTCATCTCTCTAAGCGTTGACCCCAATTGGCCAACTTAAGTGATAATCATCCCTCACACTTAATCGAAATAGATGTCGTATACACACTCCCTTATCCAAGTTCTAAGGATGGGCTACCTTGACTTTCGATCATTCAATCTCCTAGACTCAGATTCAAAAGTTGCCTAGGATTATTGTGGTTAGTCACTTTCTTACCTAGTGGGTGATTGCCACATCCCATTATGTAGGCAATTGTTCCATGTATGGATATAATCGCGAAAACACGTGTTCGTCAAAGTAAATACATGTAGAAATTCTTAAAATTTTTATAAATAAATCGAACTCAAAATTAATGAAATTGGGGTTTTCAAAACTAATAGTAAAAAATAACTAGAATCAAGAAATAAAATAGCCAGCACTATGATGAAAGCAACTAATAGTGGAACTAAAATAAGCAACTTGAAATAAAGAGCAAAAATAACTAGAAGTTTCTATTTCAAAGTAGAGTTTGAATACAAAACGATCACAACTAGAACTTGATCAGAAATGAAATTCTATTATAACTTAAATAAAGAAAAATTAAATTAGATCTATCTAAACTCTTAAAGGCGAGGCTTAGGTGGCGGTAAGGATATAGAGGTGGGATCCCGTGTGAAGGCACACTCACGATGACTTCTTGAAGTAGAGAGAGATGGAGAGGCTTCCTATGCATGAGTATAACTCAAGAGCAAGGCGCTCTCTTGACGTGCATGCATAATGGAGAGAGAGACCGAATGGGAGAGCTCCGCCTCCGTTGGCAATAAAAGGGATAATAAATAAAGAACTTGGAGAAAGAGATCGGGTGGAGTTGTGCCTGATCTTAAAAAAGATAATAATAAGAATGGAGGGCTTCGGCTGGAAAGGAATGAGATATATGTAGGTAGAGGTTGGTGGGATTTTAAAAGGCAAAGAGAGAGGTTTCGGTTAAGGGGGATATGGGAGTAATCGAGTGGAATGGGTCACGTAGGGGATTGATTTGGATTTTGAGGGATTCATGTGGACGTGGGTGGGTTTTTGTTGATGTCGGTGAAGATTGGATTTACATTTAGGATACGGAGATAGAAAGGTTACATAGGATTAGGTGGAGGGGATAATGCATGGGAAAAATTGAGTTCCGTGGAAGGGATACGTAGGGTTGCTGTGTTGTTCGGTGACTTTTGCATGGGAAGGGTTGGGGAGTACGTTGGTATTAAGTTGCATGTGGGTGGAGATTGGATGTGGGATTAGTGGGTTACGTAGGAAAATTATTTGGGATTGGGCATGGTGTTCGGTGCTGTTTGTGTTTTTTTGTTTTTTTTTTTTAGCATGGGAATATTGGTGTTTGGTTGGGAGTTAACTAGGAGGGATAGGTGGGATATGGGATTTTGGGTGGATATGTTTGCATGGGATTGTTGCGTTAAGTAGAGTGTGATTTGGAATTGGGTTGAGTGGGGTTATTTTGTGGTGGGATTAAGTTGATGTGTGCATGGCTTATAAGGTTGGTGATAAGTATGGCCGACCACTTTAGGTAGAATAATTATAAGATGTTTGGTCGGTCAACCAAGGCTTAGTTGAGTTAGGTTAGCTAAGGTCTAGGTGTAGGAAATTGGATTCCTAAATAGGTTAGAGTAAAGGTCTAATTAGGCTAAGGTGTAGGTGGTTCAACTTCTTTGTACAATTTAGCTCAATCTAATTTCGCCTCTTTGCCAAGCTATAACCAGACTTATACCTGGCACCTACAAACACAACAGTCTGCACCTACACCGACGATCAGTAACCGTCGCTGTAGGTACAAAGTGCTATTTCGTCAACCTTTCTAGCCGTTCTCCAAAGAGGCGTCACTGTAGGCAACACTGACAGTAGAAACCATCGATGTTGTATCTAGAGCTACAATGACGGTCACATTTTTAAAGCTACCCATTTTATGTGATAGCAACAACAACGGTCTTATCTATTGGTGTAGCATAAAAAATGTTGCTAAAACTATCACTATTCGTAATAACTCCAACTTTCTCTTTCACATAATACCTACATGACTATCAGTTACTATATCTATCAAAGTAGATATGGAGGTTTTCATTATTAAATCATATTCAATTTTATAATCTTGCAATATCTTAATAAATTTAAGATTGAATATTACCATCAACAACAATGTTTACCTTCATTCAAGTAAGATTAAAGCAAAATATACAAGACATGACTCTTGAAATAGCAAATTAAATTATTCACATTCACATCCAATGAAATAATTTTTTTATATGATTCTAAAATAAAATTATGTATCTACAAACATTATAAGTGGCATAAGCCACAAGTATCTATCAATCTCACTTTATACACTCTTAAACTAGTAAACAACATTCCAACCTAAGAGTAGATGATACAAGTAGCTCCTATCCTAGAAGTTATTCATAAAAATGTAAGCCCTCTTAGGTCTTCCTCCAATTACCCTAATGGTTTGTTGGTTGCCACATGCTTCAACTATGAGATCTTGAGCAACTCGAAAAGGTTCTCAAACTCGAGATGATGTACAACTGTAAATCATTAAACATGATGTTATAGCTCTTGAAAAAAAAGATATTATAATTTTCCTATGCACAAATAAAATCATCACTAACCTATTCATTAAGATAATAAAAAGATGAGTAACCTATTCTACTAGCAAATAGTAGATTAAGCTCTTCAATAGGAAGTAGGGCAATAATAGAGGTAGAATTGACAATAGCAAGATGACCCATAGGCAATTA
Organism: Thalassia testudinum; assembly: GCA_037157565.1. Lineage (NCBI taxonomy): Eukaryota > Viridiplantae > Streptophyta > Magnoliopsida > Alismatales > Hydrocharitaceae > Thalassia > Thalassia testudinum. Next base: position 220,600,067 of record JAZHRO010000024.1, read on the forward strand.
TAGTGCAAATCCCTCGTAGCTTTTGTAGAAATTAAAGAAACAAAGTTAACAAACTAGTTAAGAATGGCTACACCACAAAAGAAATAGGAAGCAACAAAAAGGAGGAAAGAAACCAAAAATCAAAGAGATGGTATAACTTTCCCCAACTATCAATGATTAAAGTAGTATATCTTGAGTCATTGATAAACCAAAGGAATGCTTAGTCATGGATGCATACCCCAATAAAAATGCAAAGCAAAGATAAAAAAAAGGAATTACCAAGGGGATTTGCTTGTTAATTAATAGTTGAAACTATTGAGACAAACTATAGATATCTGGTGGCATATGATGAAAGAGAATGACATGCAAATTACAAAGGACGGAGGACCAATGTATTACCACAAGCATATTCAATATCAACTACCAGGAAATTCCTTTTGGCAGGGCAAGCATATTAAATATCAACTACCATTTTCTGGGTTGATTATGCAATGGAAGTTATTCAACAAGTTTCCGATTTCTGTGAATGCATGGAAGGCACTGACCATACCATTTGCATAAACATAATAACATAGCTATTTGCATATGGAAGCCTGAGGGAGTACATTAATCATTTATCTATTTAGACATACAACCTTGAATGCCTCCTGTAATTTTTTTTTTTTTGTTAATGAATGTTCCAAGTATGTAGGTATCAGATGTAGCATAGAAACGTCAACATGAGAGCAAACATATGTAGATTATATACTTATCTAATGTAACCAACTAGGGATTGTTAATTGAAAATGAAAATTGTAGACTAAGCCCAAACACATATAAATCTGACGCATTTGGATCTTAGATGTGGAAAATCTCAAAATTTACAAGGATCATAACCCATGAGGAATGAGCAAAATTGTAGCATATGGGAATAAGCAAATTTTCACTTTACCTAAAGTAACTGTAGCAAATGTAATTCTCTATTCTGAATAAATGAAGTGGATGACAACCACCCTTTTACTGTTTGAAGGGAAGAAGCAAAATAGAAAAATCTCAAAAAGTGTTGATTTAGATAGTGTAATCTTGCTTTTAAGGTGATTATACAAATTGTTATTCATGATGTTGTATGTTGAAAGGAAAATGTGCAACAACAAAAATATACCATCCTTATTAAATCAATGAAAGCATCTAAAATATACCATTAGATTCTTTGCCAAATCAATGAAAGCATCTAAAATATACCATTAGATTCTTTACCTTCTCATTCACTGCAATTCCATCCTTGTGTTTCCAACTAGTCATGTAAATGTTAGCTCTTATAGGAATTAGTTCATCTACCTATGTCTAATGTTTGTATTAAGAGCTAAGTATTAACGAATTATTCCAATGTCAATAGATTGATATTAAATAAAAACATATTGCCTTTTCATTGATAATCCTAGCAAACATCTTTGTTCCAGTGCAATGGGGATCCTCAAGTTTTAACCGATTTCTCCTATTTTGCTCACACATTTTCTAAAGGTAGAAGGGTATTCAAATAAAAAGTAAGTGATATATTTGTCATAAAAATATTGAGAAAAGTGTAATTCATTTGCATTAAGATAATACCTGATGTTCATCACTAAGCCAAATATGAGCAAGTGTAAGAAATTGTTGTTTGTCAATCTGAGCATCTTCAACTGTGTCTCACATCTCTTTTGGGGATTGTCTTCTATCAAATACTTTGCTCTTAATTTAATTCTTCCATGCCCTTCAGTTTGTAGCTGCACTATGCATGACATATTTCCTTGTCTTTTCATTACAATATGGCTGAAATTCAATCTTCTCCTACAAAACATATGATATTGTTGTAAATATTTTCAATAACCAAGAAGTTAACAAAAAAGATGAAATATAACTAGCTCTTAAACCTAAATGGCCTCCCATATTGTTGTCTTATATTTAGGTCCCATGCCCTTCCAACTGGCATATCCCATGGGGGGCAAAATTTGATTTTCTTATCGCAGATTCGATAAAGTTTGTTAACTTAGCAGCTTCTCCAATGAGAATGCCAGCAACACCAACTTGAACCTCCATCTTCACGTCATCTTCCAACTCCCATATTTCATTCATTAAGGTAGGACCTCTCATCTTCTTTAATTGAGATGAAGCTACTCCTAGCACAATAAAGAGCAGATAAAAGAAGAGATCTTATATAGTTTTCCCCAAAAGAATTTGAGAAAAGATTCTAAATACTCTCCAATTTTTTTTTTAAAAAATTTGACCTAGCTCCGAGACATCTTGTATTGGAGCACCAGGTGATGAAGCTGAAGTTGATTGCTTACTTGCAATTGTAGGTTTTTTTATTTTTCTTGTATCAACGACTTTATAGTTCCTTTTCCTCCCCATTTATCTAAAAAAGAAAAGACAAGAAAAAGAATCGTCAAAAAATACATAACTGTTACTAAGTAAAGTCATTAATTTGAAGTATCTTCTAATTAGAAGCTGCAGACCTGTAATACCTGTTGGTGCTAGAGCACCACGATCATTTGTTTTGATGATAACAAAACACGTGTTATTTAACATTTGCACTTGGAGTCTTAGATTTCAGATCAATTGCAAATGTAGACGTGATTAGACGGAATTCGAGCTCGCATCCAGGATGGAATGGAGGAGCTTGATGGAAAATAGAGGAGATTCACGAGGAGCGATGGCTTGAAGAAGGAAGGAGATGAAGAATATGATAGACTTCCTTCTCTTATACTCTTTGTATTTTTCGTTTCTTTTGTTGCTCTTTATTTTTGTCACTTATATTCATGTTAAAGAGCCTCAAAGTACCCTAACAGTAGTCCTAGGAACACCGGCACAACCCTAGGATACTTAGGTTTTCTGTAGAGAACTTAGAAAACCAATATAGGGTTCAAACATCATTTCCAAACGTCTAATTCCAAAATCAAACGTCTGATAATGTGTTTTAAGACGTCTGACTGTTGATTCAGACGTCTGATAAACATTCAGGCTGGACTTGGTAGTTCTGTCTGATGAAATTAGACGTCCAGACCTTAGACCAGACGTCTTAGGAGACGTCTGATAACTTTGCCAGGCGTCCAATTAGTGGACCGTTGGCTCTCTTAGCATACACTCAAGGATATGACCATTAAAGCTTTATCAGATGTCCTTAAGCCCTTCCAGACGTCTGATAATTTACCGTTTTGCCTCGACTGACCCGAAAATCTCTTCTCAGAGATTTTCTAGCCGTTGCAAATCCATTCCCACGAAAAAGTAGGTTTCTAGACGTCCAGACATAGTGCCAGATGTCCTGTATGTCGTCTGATGGACTTGCGCTAGAACCCTATTTAGATCTTATTCAAGTCAGGAAGAGACCCGCCCAAAATCAGACGTCTGACCTTGAAATCAGACGTCTTAAAGTGGTCTTCCAGACGTCTGATGCCAGAATCAGACGTCTGATAACCCTGTCAGTGCAATGATTGTTCCTAATTTCGGGTTGATTCACTTGGGCTTTGCATCCAACAGCTATGAAAGCTTTTCCAATCCTTCCAAAGCCTTCCTAAGGCCTCTATAAATAGAGGGGAGCCTTTACACACCTAGAAACATAAGACACACCTTGCATTACACTTTCAAACCATTTTATGTCTCTCTTGCTCTCCAAGCTCTAATTCTTCATCTTGAGAGCATCAAGCTTTGCGCACCTGCTCTCCCGCCGTAGTTCACGAGAGCGACGTAGCGCCGTCGTGTTGTTCACGCATCCGTGTCGCCGACGCACTCCTTTCAAAGGGAAGCATCCTATTTCTTATAGAAGCCTAGGTTTAATATTACTTTGTTGGCTCTATAGGATTATTGTTATTTTATCTTTTTTATTTGGTTGGGTTTTCGCTTTGCGAATTTCCGTCTCCTTCGTGGGACAAAATCCTTCTCGTGAAGAGAAGGGGTTTGAGGTACGCTACCCTCGTATAAAGTAGCGTGGTTGTAATTGAGGTTGAATCACCCTCGTTTAAGTGATTCGGTTAGTGGATTTGATCAACTTGGTTGATCGAAAAATCCTAACTCGAGAGGGTTAGGTGGTGGTTTTTACCCGATTTGGGTTTCCACCTATAAATCTTCATGTACTTTGTGTGATTGCTTATTTTGTGAGATTTTTTATATTTCAATTCCGCATTTTTTACGTCACGCTGATCTCACCCCCTCCGAGTAGGGAAACTACAATACCTAGGTTTCAGATATTGGCCAAGATGTTCTTTCCACATAAATCAAGCAGTCATGGTAAACAAGAATAACCAATAAAGTTTCCTTAGCAGATCCTAAGATGCCTTTAGTTTAAATGGAAAATATTCAACAAGAGGAAGGATTGACTCGTTAGCAGAAACTTTTTAGCTTCTCTCCTGAAATAAATTTCAATAGAGTTTTAGGAAACATCCTAAGACTGAATAATGGGATTCACATGAAGCATACAAAATCCCATCTAGGAAAACTTCTCTCTTGAAGTGATAGTGTTATCATTTAGCAATATAGCAAATGCAAATGTTTTTTATTTTTCTCTCATCCATAGTCCTCAAATGTTATCAAAAATTAGCAGGCAAAATAGTGTAGAATCTGAACCATTTTCTCATTAACCAGAGGGTACAAAAGAAATCAAATTTCCCTTTTGATATAAAATCATATGGAAAATCTTTGGTTTTTTCCTTCTTCCTCTATACAAAAAAAATCAATGATATGTTGTTCTTATGCTTTCTTTGTCACCTTTTTGCAGGGTATCCATACAATCTGGACTTTGATTATGGTGCACTCAACTAGCTGTAGCATTTCTCCATCAATAATCTTGGGGATCCTTTTATTGAAAGCAACTATGGTGTTCATTCTAGGCAATTTGAAGTTGGTGTGCTGGATTGGTTTGCCTTGCCTTTGGGAACTAGAAAAGAATGAGTATTGGGGATACAAAGGAAACTTACGCTTACATTTATCATAAAGTTCTCTCCACAAAGCAAATATTAGATGAAATATTATGTAGATCTACATGTATTGGATGATCTTTTTATGCATTAGATTAGTACTATTCGAACCTCTTGGCACAAGTCTAAAGTAAGCTTGGCTCCAATAGCAACCTCTTCATGGTTATCGATCCTTCATGTCTGTTATGACCCGGTTCCTGAATCCCTACAGGACACGAGATTCAACCGACTCGACTGATCCCAAGACCCAGTTGTCCAACAAGAAAGTAACCAAAAAGCAGGAAAGTAAACTACATTCACTATGCTAAGCAACTAACAGCAACAAAAGTACAGAAGTAAAGAAGTAAAACTACTACAGTACACACCACCACAACAATAGAAAAGTAACCAGGTACAAGAATGTAAATTACAGGATGTACGAGTACAAATGTAAAGGTGCAAGAGTCTGCTCACTACAACAGAAAGGAGTACAACAAAGAAGCTACAACTATTGGGTTCTACTGGGCCTAGCACCTTCTGCAGCCGTAGGCTCTGGTTGCTCAACACCTGGACCTGTAAAGGGTTATGAGTACATAAAGTCAACGAATGCTGAGTAGAGTGGCAACCAACTAACTAAAGCAATAAAAGTGGATATGTAGCTGTTGTTTTCCAATGTCATTATTTCACAAGTTATTCCCTTTTTACCCATTGGTTTATTTATCAGATCTCTTTCTTGATCTCGATTGTTCCTCGTGGGAATGATCTTGATTGCAGTATTTTCCGAAGAGTAGAAGGTACACATGATGCTCTCCTAGCCGGGAAAGTCCTCCGTGGTGATCCTACACCTAGTCAACCACCTCAAGGTCACAGACAGATGTAACGGTCAAGCTAGGGAGGAAGAGCAAGCCCGTAAGCAACAGGTCCTACCTGCTCCAGGACCTCAAAAGGCCCCACAAACCTCGATGTGAGCTTCCCTTTCACCCCAAAACACTGCAGGCCCTTCATGGGCGAAACACGTAGAAAGACGTGATCCCCAACCTCGAACTGCACCTCTCTGCACTTCCGATCGGCATAACTTTTCTGTCTGCTCCTGACAGTACGAAGTCGTCTGTGAATCTGCTCAACCACCTCCAGACTCTACCGGATCAGCTTGGGGTTAACCTCCCACTTGGTCCCCACCTCAACCCAACTCAAGGGCGCAATACACCTCCGTTCATACAGAGCCTCATAGGGTGTCATGCCGGTGCTCGAGTGATAACTGCTATTATATGCAAACTCTGCCAGGGGCAAATGCTCCTCGCAAGAGCCCTTCTAGTCCAGTACACAGGCACGCAAAAGGTCCTCAAGCATCTGTATCGTGTGCTCTGACTGTCCGTCCATCTGAGGGTGGTACGTCGTTTTGAACCTCAACCGTATCCCCAAAGCCTGCTGAAACTCAGCATAAAACTGAAATGTAAAACGGGTATCCCGGTCGGATACAATCTCACGCGGAACTCCATGCAAACGTACCACATCACGGATATATCTTGTTGGTGCTAGAGCACCACGATCATTTGTTTTGATGATAACAAAACACGTGTTATTTAACATTTGCAATTTGAGTCCTAGATTTCAGGTCAATTGCAAATGAAGACGTGTTTAGACGGAAATCGAGCTCGCATCCAGGACGGATTGGAGGAGCTTGACGGAAAATAGAGGAGGTTCGCGTGGAGCGAAAGATTGGAGATGGAAGACAAGAAGAATAGGATAGATTCTTTTTTATCCTTTCATGTATCTCTTGTATTTATTTTCTTGCTCTTCATTTTCCTTAGACATTATGTTAAAGAGCCTCAAAGAACCCTAACAGTAGTCCTAGGAACACCTGCACAACCCTAGGATACGTAGGTTTTCTGTAAAACACTTAGAAAACCAATATAGGGTTAAAACTGAATTTCCAGACGTCTAATCCCAAAATCAGACGTCTGATAAAGTATTTTAAGACGTCTGACTGTTGTTTCAGACGTCTGATAACTGTTAGGCTGGACTTAGTTTTCTGTCTGATGAAATCAGACGTCCAGACCTTAGACCAGACGTCTTAGAAGACGTCTGATGAATTTGCCAGACGTCCAGTTAGTGGACCGTTGGCTGGCTTAGAAGACACTCAAGAATATGACCGTTAGATCCTTATCAGACGTCCATAGGACTTCACAGACGTCTGATAAATGACCGTTTTGCCTCGGCTGACCCAAAATCTCTTCTCAGAGATTTTCTAGCCGTTGCAACGTTTGGAAATCAATTCCCACGGTAAAAGTAGGTTTCCAGACGTCCAGACTTAGTGCCAGACGTCCTCTATGTCGTCTGATGGACTTGTACAAAAACCCTGTTTAGATCTGATTCAAGTCAGGGAGAAACCCGCATAGAATCAGACGTCTGACCTTTAAATCAGACGTCTTAAAGTGACCTTACAGACGTCTGATACCAGAGTTAGACGTCTGATAACCCTGTCAAATGCAATCATTGTCCTGATTTCGGCCTGATTCTCTTGGGCTTTGCACCCAACGGCTATGGAAGCTTTTCCAAGCCTTCCAAAGCCTTCCTAAGGCCTCTATAAATAGAGGGGAACCTTTGTAACTTAAAAAGACACCTAGAAACACAAGATACACACTAAGAGAAACAAGAGACACACCTAAGCAACTTAGTTCCACTCTTTTGTGTCCAATTGAGGCCCTTGCTCTCCAAGCTCTAGCTTCATTCTCTTGAGAGCATCAAGCCTTCGCGCGCCCGCTCTCCCACTGTTGATAACGAGAGCGACGAAGCGCCATCGCGTGGCACACGCACCGCGTCATCGTCGACGCACTCCTTGCAAAGGGGAGTTTTCTATTTCCTATAGAAGCTAGGTTTAATTACTTTGTTGGCTCTATAGGACTATTGTTTCTTTTATCTTTGTCTTTTGGTTGGGTATTCGCTTTGCGAATTCCCGTCTCCTTCGTGGGACAAAATCCTTCTCGTGGAGAGAAGGGGTTGAGGAACGCTACCCTCGTACTTGTAGCGTGGTTGTACTGAGGTTGAATCACCCTCGTTCAAAGTGATTCGTTTAGTGGATTTTGATCAACTTGGTTGATCGGAAAATCCTAACTCGAGAGGGTTAGGTGGTGGTTTTCACCCGGTTTGGGTTTCCACCTAAAAATACCTGTGTACATTGTGCGATTGATTTTTGTGAGATTGCTTTATATTTTTATTTCCGCATATTTTTACGTCACCCCTCCTAGTAGGGAACTTTCAATTGGTATCAGAGCAGGTTTTCCGCCGACAGGAGTAACATCCGCGGAAAGATAACATGGAGGGAAGCTGTTCCACAAGCAGGATTTCCGAGGGGCAGTCCACAACCCGTCCGCCGTTCTTCGACGGAAGCAACTACCCCTACTGGAAGCTGCGGATGAAGACGTGGCTTCAAGCCACCGACTTCACGGTCTGGGCTAGATGCGAGACGCCATTCGACATCCCAGAAAAACCCGCGGGAGGATACTCGCAGCAGCAGATTCAGGAACTCTCTCTCAACGCAAAAACAATGAACGCATTGTATTGCGCGCTCAGCTCGGAGGAGTTCAATAGAATCTCGCAATGCGCCACCGCATACGAGATCTGGCACACACTCGAGGTAACTCATGAAGGTACCTCTAAGGTAAAAACTTCTAAACTCAATTTACTTTCACAAGAATTTGAGGCTTTTTCTATGAAATCTGACGAAACTTTAAGTGAGATGAACACTAGGTTCACTCTCATAGTGAATAACTTGAAAGCTTTAGGAAAGACTTTCATCAAGGGGGAGCTTCAAGGGAAGCTTCTTCGTTCCCTTGGACCGGAATGGGAACAGAAAGTCACCGCCATCGAAGAGGCGAACGAAATAGAGGAGCTCAACATGGAAGATCTCCTAGGCAATCTGATGGCCTACGAGACTAAGTTGAAGCAAAAGAAGAAGGATACACCGGAGCCTAAACTAAAGAAGACTCTCGCCTTCAAAGCCGCGTCGGATAGCGAGGTAAGTTCCGACGACGAAGACTTTAGAATTTTACTTAAAAATTTTTCCAAGTTTTGTAGGGAATTAAAGAAAGAGAAAAAGGAGAAGAAAGAAAGCCCGAGACGTTGCTACCACTGCAACGGGAAAGGGCATCTGCGACCAGAATGCCCTCTTCTCAAAAAGGAGAAGAAGAAGGAAAAGGAGAAGAAATCCAAGAAGAAGGCGTTCCAAGCCACTTGGGACGATTCTAGCTCGGAGGAAGAAGAAGAAAAGACCATAGAAGAAGAAACCGCTTGCTTCGGTTTCATGGCCAGAGGAAGCGACAGCGAAAGCGAAAGCGACTCAGACAACGAGGTAAATCTCGATCTTCAAGAAGCATTTAATGAACTTTTTGAGATTAGTAAATCACTTAGGGTAGAAAATAAAGGCATTAAAAAGAACCTTAGTTTTCTTAGAAATGAAAATGATAGGTTAGAAAAACAACTCAAGGACATAGAAACTAGTCCTAAGGATAATAACCTATTATTAGAAAATCAAGACCTCATCAATGAAAATAATAAATTGATTGAGGAAAATGATAGTCTAAAAATAGAAATTTCTGATTTAAAGACTAAGATGAATACTATAGAAAGAGAAATTGCATGTCTTAGGGAAAGCTCTAACAAACTAATCAACAAAGTAGATGATTTTTATAGCCCTAAGGTTGAGAAAGGATCTCCGTCAAGGAGACCCTCTAACAAATCCGGATCCAAGCCCACTTGGATACCGAAAAAAGAATTAGAATCTTGTTTTGTAGGGTTCAGGGATGACTACAACATAAAGGACTGGACCTACAAGCTCAAGGCTGGTCAACTTAAGTTGGGAGAACCAATGAGTAGACCAAGGAGGAGAAGAAGAAGACCGACGAGACGGCGAACAAACGACGGACCCGCCGCACGTCGACCACCAGATTGGAGACCGGCGCCGATGCCCGGGCCTCCAAGCTACGGATGGGAGCCCCATCCGATGTGGCATCCACCACCACCATTCGGGCCATTTTATTGGCCATGGTAGGTGAAGTAAAATTCTTAACCCTATCCTTTTTATAAGCATTTAGATAGGGGAAGTTAAAAATGATGAGCTTATTGTCAATTTTTAAGGGGGAGATACAAGTTAGCTAAATTTCCTTTAGTAAGGGGGAGAAAAATAATAGCTATCTTGTTGTTATAAAAAGGGGGAGGACATTACCTTTGTTAAAAATAAATAGAAGAGCATGTTTTAAGGGGGAGTAATAGGAAATATAAAATCAATCAAACCTTTTTGATAATGTCAAAAAGGGGGAGGATTTTTATGCATTATTATTTACGGTTTTGTCATCATCAAAAAGGGGGAGATTGTTGGTGCTAGAGCACCACGATCATTTGTTTTGATGATAACAAAACACGTGTTATTTAACATTTGCAATTTGAGTCCTAGATTTCAGGTCAATTGCAAATGAAGACGTGTTTAGACGGAAATCGAGCTCGCATCCAGGACGGATTGGAGGAGCTTGACGGAAAATAGAGGAGGTTCGCGTGGAGCGAAAGATTGGAGATGGAAGACAAGAAGAATAGGATAGATTCTTTTTTATCCTTTCATGTATCTCTTGTATTTATTTTCTTGCTCTTCATTTTCCTTAGACATTATGTTAAAGAGCCTCAAAGAACCCTAACAGTAGTCCTAGGAACACCTGCACAACCCTAGGATACGTAGGTTTTCTGTAAAACACTTAGAAAACCAATATAGGGTTAAAACTGAATTTCCAGACGTCTAATCCCAAAATCAGACGTCTGATAAAGTATTTTAAGACGTCTGACTGTTGTTTCAGACGTCTGATAACTGTTAGGCTGGACTTAGTTTTCTGTCTGATGAAATCAGACGTCCAGACCTTAGACCAGACGTCTTAGAAGACGTCTGATGAATTTGCCAGACGTCCAGTTAGTGGACCGTTGGCTGGCTTAGAAGACACTCAAGAATATGACCGTTAGATCCTTATCAGACGTCCATAGGACTTCACAGACGTCTGATAAATGACCGTTTTGCCTCGGCTGACCCAAAATCTCTTCTCAGAGATTTTCTAGCCGTTGCAACGTTTGGAAATCAATTCCCACGGTAAAAGTAGGTTTCCAGACGTCCAGACTTAGTGCCAGACGTCCTCTATGTCGTCTGATGGACTTGTACAAAAACCCTGTTTAGATCTGATTCAAGTCAGGGAGAAACCCGCATAGAATCAGACGTCTGACCTTTAAATCAGACGTCTTAAAGTGACCTTACAGACGTCTGATACCAGAGTTAGACGTCTGATAACCCTGTCAAATGCAATCATTGTCCTGATTTCGGCCTGATTCTCTTGGGCTTTGCACCCAACGGCTATGGAAGCTTTTCCAAGCCTTCCAAAGCCTTCCTAAGGCCTCTATAAATAGAGGGGAACCTTTGTAACTTAAAAAGACACCTAGAAACACAAGATACACACTAAGAGAAACAAGAGACACACCTAAGCAACTTAGTTCCACTCTTTTGTGTCCAATTGAGGCCCTTGCTCTCCAAGCTCTAGCTTCATTCTCTTGAGAGCATCAAGCCTTCGCGCGCCCGCTCTCCCACTGTTGATAACGAGAGCGACGAAGCGCCATCGCGTGGCACACGCACCGCGTCATCGTCGACGCACTCCTTGCAAAGGGGAGTTTTCTATTTCCTATAGAAGCTAGGTTTAATTACTTTGTTGGCTCTATAGGACTATTGTTTCTTTTATCTTTGTCTTTTGGTTGGGTATTCGCTTTGCGAATTCCCGTCTCCTTCGTGGGACAAAATCCTTCTCGTGGAGAGAAGGGGTTGAGGAACGCTACCCTCGTACTTGTAGCGTGGTTGTACTGAGGTTGAATCACCCTCGTTCAAAGTGATTCGTTTAGTGGATTTTGATCAACTTGGTTGATCGGAAAATCCTAACTCGAGAGGGTTAGGTGGTGGTTTTCACCCGGTTTGGGTTTCCACCTAAAAATACCTGTGTACATTGTGCGATTGATTTTTGTGAGATTGCTTTATATTTTTATTTCCGCATATTTTTACGTCACCCCTCCTAGTAGGGAACTTTCATATCTCTCTGCCAACTGTGCTGGTCCCAAGGTGACTTGGATCAGCAAGAAACATGTCACCTTCGTCAATCTGTCTACAATCACCCAGACTGCGTCGTGTCCTCGCTGGGTAATGGGCAAGCCACCACCAAGTCTATGGTGATGCTCTCCCACTTCCACTCTAGCACTGGAAGTGGCTGCAACGGCCCTGCAGGCCTCTGATGCTCAGCCTTCACCTGCTGGCACACTAAACACTGCTACACGAACTCACCTACATTTCGCTTCATCCCCCTCCACCAAAAGTCCCGTCTCAGATCATGATACATCTTTGTGTTCCCGGGATGTACGGTGAACCTGGAACCGTGTGCCTCAGTTAGGAGCTCTCTCAACAACTCTTCATTTCTGGGAACGCAAAAATGTCCCCTCATGCGCAGTATCTCGTCAGTAAAGGAGAAGTCTCCAGGGTCCCCTGACAGTACTCTGTCACGCAACGACTGCAGGTAGAGGTCTGTCATCTATCCTGTAATGATACGGTTTATCAGCTCTGGTCTCATCTGTCGTGTCATAGTCACTGCCTCATAGTGCCCCAGTAACTCTAGGGGTCGCCAACTGCCCAACTCCTCCATGAGTCTCCAACTCTGTGCCTGTAAACTGGCCAAGTGGGCGGGTGCCTTCCGGCTCAAGGCATCAGCCACCATGTTGGCCTTCCCCGGATGGTAGGAGATGCTGCAGTCATAGTCCTTCACGAGCTCTAACCAACGTCTCTGTCTCATGTTAAGTTCCTTCTGATCAAACAAATACCTGAGACTCTTATGATCCGTGAATATCTCAAAAGTCTCACCCTACAGGTAGTGCCTCCATGTCTTCAACGCAAAGACAACAGCTGCCAGCTCTAAGTCGTGGGTAGGGTAGCTATGCTCATGGGGCTTCAGTTGCCGCGAAGCGTAAGCGACAACGTGACCCTGCTGCATGAGCACACCCCCTAACCCCTACAACGAAGCATCTGTGTACACAACAAAATCGCCACTGCTGTCTGGGATGGTAAGCACAGGAGCCAAAGTCAACCTCTCCTTCAACTCCTGAAAGCATGCCTCACAAGCGTTTGTCCAAGAAAAGGGCACGTCCTTCTGGGTCAACTGTGTCATAGGACGTGCAATCTGCGAGAAACCTCTGATAAACTACAGGTAGTAACCTACCAGTCCCAAGAAATCGTGGATCTCTATCACTGTACGTGGTCTCTCCCACCTGAGCACTACCTCTACCTTGGCTGGGTCCATAGCCAAGCCATACCCTGAAATCACATGAACTAAGAAGGTCACCTGCCTCAACCAGAACTCGCACTTGCTGTATTTGGAGTACAACCTACGTCGTCTCAATGTGTCCAAAACCACCCATAAGTGTTGTTCGTGCTGCGCCTGATCCCACGAGTAGATGAGCACATCATTGATAAATGCTACCATAAACTGATCTAGATACGGTCTGAACACTCGGTTCATCAAATCCATGAAAGCAACGGCGGCGTTGGTCAACCCAAATAGCATGACCAAAAACTCGTAGTGTCCGTACCGAGTGCGGAAAGCTGTCTTAGAGATGTCGGTCTCCTTGATCCTCAACTAGTGGTAGCCAGACCTCAAGTTTATCTTAGAGAAAACCGTGGCACCTCGCAACTGGTCAAACAAATCATCAATCCTCGGCAGTGGATACCTGTTCTTGATGGTGACCCTATTCAGCTGTCTGTAGTCCACACAAAGGCGTAGGGTCCCATCCTTCTTCTTCACAAATAATACCGGGGCTCCCCACGGAGACGCACTGGGCCTCACAAAGCCCTTCTCCAGAAGATCCTGTAATTGGGACTTGAGCTCTCGCAGCTCAAGTGGTGCCATCTTGTAAGGTACTGTAGAAATGGAGCTGGTCCTCGGTACCAGTGAGATCTCGAACTCGATTTCACGCTTAGGCGGTAGTCCTGGCAGCTCCTCTGGAAACACGTTAGGGTACTCTCTGACCACCAGGATGCTCTGAAAGTCTGCCACAGGGTTGAGCTCTACCACTACACAAGCTAGAAAGCCCTCACACCCTTGGCTCAAAAGTCTCGCCACCCGAAGTGCAGAAATGCACCTGAAGCCTCCATCCTCCAGTTGTCCGTGAAACTCAAAAGAAGGTATCTCCGGTATGGAGAAGACGATCTTCCTCTCAAAACAGTCCACCAAAGCATGGTAACCGGATAGCCAATCCATCCCCAGAATCATGCCAACGTCCTCCATCGGTATCACAATTAGGTCAGCAGGGAGGTTGTGTCTCCCAACACTGACCTTACAGCTTGTGTAAACCTCCTCAGCTATAAACAGTTGACCACCCAATCCTCTGATCACAAAAGGATCCTCTAACAACACATAGTCCGGTACCAAACTGACAGCAAAACTAGCAGCAACAAACGAGTACGTGGCGTCGAAATCAAAAAGTGTGTAAACTAGTCTGCTGGAAACTGTAACCATACCTGTCACCACTGAAGTTGAAGCTCTGGTGTCTCTGTGTGACAGGGCGTTGGTACGCCCCTCAGCCCTGGGTGCGGAAGAAGCAGCCACACTCTACGTCGGACGGGTAACCGCTAGCCGGTACCCTCCCCTCGACTGCTGTCCTCCCCCACACGCCTGGGAACTATGGCCTCCTACTCGTCCTCCAACGCTCGGCGTGGGGAGCATCTGTAGACCTCTAGCCCTAAACGAGCAGTCCCTCCTGATGTGTCCCGGCTGGCTACACTAGTAGCAAAGGGGAACTCGACTCTCGCCCTTGGTAGGTCCCTGCTGAAGGCTGGGCGGGGGTCCAGTGCTGGCAGCTGGCCCCTGTCGGGGGCCCCCAAAGGCCACTGACAGCCCCGAAAAGCGTGACGGCTCTCCTGCGGGCACCGCGTGCCTCCTCTCTCGTCGTCCCTATGAGTAGTCTAGCTGGTAGGGCCTCTTTCGTCCGCTGTCAGTGTCACGTGCGGCTGGGTTGGTCTCCTCATATGTCATAGCTGCCTCCACCACTCTCGAGAATGTGGGCAGCTTCAGGGGTTTGACGTACCCCCGAATGGTAGATCGGAGCCCCTCGGTGAACCTCCATAGGCGCTCCTCCTCCACAGCTGTCGCAGCGAAACAAGACAGCTCCAGAAAATGCATACGATACACGCTCACAGTCATCATCCCCTGGCAGACAGTGTGGAACTCCCGCCTCCTCTGATCCTGCCACGTCTGCAGGAAGTACTGCTCGCAGAAGAGGTCCACAAACTGGTCCCACGTTTGCTCTACCCTCTCCTGACCTCTGACCGCCCTCCACCACCTATGTGCTGCGCTCTCCAGCTGGTACGTGGCAAAGGCCACGCAACACTCTGCAAGGGGGCGAAGGGTGTCAAACACCTTCTCGATCTGCTCGAGCCAGTCCTCCGCCTCGGTCGGGTCCTCATCCCCCTTGAAGGAGGGGGGCTTCATCTTTCGGAACTATCCAAAAAGCTCGTAGTGTTGCTGAAGTGGGGAAACGAGCATGCCTCCAGGCAGGGAGGGCTCGTGCTCGGAAGTGTCAGAGTGCGGTGGGGGCGGTGGAGGACCACCCCCTCCCCCACGTCCAGTGCTGCGTCTGTCTCGCGGTCCCATAGAGGACTCCCCTCCACGTCCCCAGGGAGAGGCGCCCGTGGAGGCGGGTGGAGCTCCTCTCGTACAATCTCCCATATTAACTGGGCGAGGTCCTGGGCCTGAATGCCCGGAAGAAGTGGCTGGTCCACAGAAACGTCGAGCTCAACACGTCAGCCCCTCCGACCTCGTCCACGACAACGTCCGCGGCCTGCCTCAATGACTCCACGTCGAGGCATCTCCTGCAAGGAGACGCGAACAATAGAACAGGAAAACGTCAATTTCAACGGACACTCAACAAAAGAACCTCAGAATAGATGTCAAAAGGTACGTTGTGGTGGTTACTCTAGTTACAAGCACGTGAATTGGTTATTCTCAAGCTAGTTGGTTCACTTTTCAGGATGACCTTGCTCTGATGCCATCTTGTTACGATCCGGTTCCCGAATCTCTACAGAACACGAGACCGGACCGAGTCGACTGATCCCAAGAACTAGTCGTCCAACGAGAAAGTAACCAAAAAGCAGGAAAGTAAACCGCATTCACTATGCTAAGCAACTAACAGTAACAAAAGTATACCAGTAAAGAAGTAAAACTACTACAATACACACCACCACAACAGTAGAAAAGTAACCAGGTACAAGAATATAAAGTATAGAATGTAAGAGTACAAACGTAAAGGTGCAAAAGTCTACTCACTACAACAGAAAGAAGTATAACAAAGAAGCTACAACTACTGGGCTCTACTGGGCCCAGCACCCTCTGCAGCCGTAGGCTCTGGCTGCTCAACACCTGGACCTGAAAAGGGTTATGAGTACACAAAGTTAGCGAACGCTAAGTAGAGTGGAAACCAACTAACTAAAGCAGTAAAAGTGGACAAGTAGCTGTTGTTTTCCAATATCATTATTTCACCAGTTATTCCCTTTTTACCCATTGGTTTATTTATCACATCTCTTTCTTGATCTCGAATGTTCCTCATGGGAACGATCTTGATTGCAGTCTTTTCCGAAGAGTAGAAGGCACACGTGGTGCTCTCCTAGCCAGGAGAGTCTCCCGTGGTGATCCTACACCCAATCAACCACCCCAAGGTCACCTGACAAACATAACGGTGACTACGACACGTGCGATAAGCATATGGGTAGCTACCCCGCACTGGCACGCAGTCAGTTATTTTCGTTAGCGAGTGCACCCAAAGCACGGCACGGAACTAGTATAGGGCCTAGCCATCCTAGTAACAGGGATCTAGCCGCTAAGAAACAAACAGGGGTCTCGCCCCTCCACAGTCCGTGCACCCTCGTCTAACTACCCTGGTTTGCCCAGTGGACCTAACAAGTCGGTGTAGGGCGGCTAGCTGAACCCCGGGCCCTGTGGGGTGGCTAGCTCTCTCCCTACACTAGTAGCTCTCCCCGGTACTGTGTACGCAAGGGCCAAGAAGTCGGTACAGAGTGGCCAATCCTAACCCCAGGTCCTGATTGCACAGCAGAAATACACCAATAAAAATGCCATCTTGAGTTATTTCCTAGCATTGCCATTGCATATTAGGTAGCCATAGTTGCATTTGTAAAAATTGACACATGCATGCATTTATTTGAGAGGGGAGGAAAGTGAATAATTGGCCTTGTAATTAACGTCTTCATCAAGGGTTGCATCGCAATTTTTGCCTTCTTCATTTCTTTATTTGCTTTGAAATCTTCTTCCCCGCGCGGTTGCAAGGCATGACTTGCTCTTCTTCGCGCCATTCTCTGCCAATGCATGCCCTGCCAGCTGCATGGCTAGTCATGCACACCCAGGGCATGGCCGTGCATGCCTCCATCTCCTTTAAATTTCCCTGCCCACTTCCTTACAAAGAGAGCCTGGCACAAAAAGAACACAGCAGCCACCTTCGTCAGGCCATCTTCCTCCCTTTCTCCCCTCCATACGCAGTACCTCTTCCCCCTGAAGAGATACACTGTGGGTAGGAGCAGGCTCACAGTGGTCTACGACCACCACAGTGAGTTCCACCACCGGACAGCTCATCTAAGAGTAGGTGGGTGTGGTGGGTTCATTCTCTGTTTCCATCGCTGAAGACCTTCACGCCATTGCCGCAGCTCCAAGCTTCAAAGCTCAGTAGCAGCAGCAGTAGCAGCCCACGCGCACGCCAGCAGCTGGCGCAAGCTCCTTCCGCGCGCGCAGGCGCCTTCCAGCGCGCCCGCGCATGCAGAACTGGCCTCAACCGGTTGCTGAAGCCGCGCGGCACTGTAGCTATTGTTCACATGTTTCTACGCGGCGCTGTAGCTACAGTGCGGTGACCGGAAAGTTCCTCACTTATCCGGTCATCGAGCACTCTCTCTTCTCGTAGCTACCGCCTCCAGCCCATCGCCGCGTCAGCACCTGTGCCCTCTCCAGCGCCCGTGCCGACGTCTGCACCCGCTTCCACTCCAGCGCCCGCACCTGCCCGCGCTCGCGCCTACGTCTTCGTCCGCGTCCACTCTCGCCCGCAGCGCGGTGCGCTGCGCTACGCAGTGCGCAACGAGTTACATTCTCTCGCCCGCGCGTGTCCTCCAGCGCCCACGTAAAGCGCCTGTGCGCATGCGCGTGCCTTGGCGTCCAGACGGTGCCTACGTGCTCTAGACGGCTTAAACGCCCGCGCTCTCTCTCTCACAGCCACTCCCTCACTCTCCAGCAGACACACACACATACACACACCACACTTGTACACACTCACGTGTACACACACACACTCACTTGTACACACCTATATATATACTTATATATATATATACATATATATTTATATATATATACATATTAGTACCTATACAACTATATATAAGTATATATACATACATACATATATATATATATTTATACATATATACATACATATATACATAGATATCTATATATATATATATATATATATATATATATATATCTATAACTATTTATATATATAGATATATGTAGATATATATATATATATATATATATATCTACATATATCTATATATATAAATAGTTATACTAATATATCTATATACATATATTACTATATATATGTATATATATCTATATCTATATAGTTATATATATACATATATATCTAGTTATAAATATATATATATATATATATACCTATATATATATTTACATATCTATATACATATATATACATAACTACCTCTACATCTATATAATTACAACACTATCTATACATATATATAAATATATATTTTTACATATACACATATATATTTACATTCATATCACTTATCTGTATCCCTATACCATGCCTTATATCGTGGGAATAACTGCACCAGTTGCTGATATTCCCCGATACCCGCGTAGAGAAAGCACCTCCGCACACACTCCCACACATCCACCCTACACTCCACGCGGCACTTCGTCCTGTTGGTTGCGTCTTCCTAGACGTCGATCAACTCGACACCATGCTACACGCCATTTCCACCTCCACCCCCACCCCTATATGTATAATGTATATATATATATCTGTATATATATAGACTATATTTATTTCTTTACAAGCAACCTCTATTTCTCTTTCGTTTCCTTCTATTAAAAAGATAAAAAATAGTAAAAGAGAAGATAATCCTTGTCTTGCAGGAACTCGGTCTTGCAAATAGCAAGACCAGTTTTTGGAACCCTAATTTGGCTCAAAGTCAAGGACTTGATTTTGAGGGTGTACCTCAAGGACAAAATTTTCAGAAAAGAAATCTTAAATAAAAAACCAAAAACATAATAAACGTACAGAAGAGATTCGTTGTAGGAAAGGCGTAGAAACTTATTCACCCTTAATCCCCGCCTCTCTGAGTTCGACCCTGGGCTTAAAAGTGACCAAGATAAAATCAAGTAGGCCAGTTAAAAAAATTTTGTAAAAAGATGGTTAGGTTCAATTTAGGTTAACCACTATACTTACTTCAACGATAATTTCACCATATTAACACAACCTATCCGGGTCCCCACCATCCTTTTTCTGGCGCCGTTGTCGAGGAGGTACGTATTGAGGTAAGTTTCTACTCCATTCCTTTAGTTTTCTCTTCTCACACCCTTCTCTTCACAGGTGTTTTTGTTTGCTGGTGTGCAGGTGAACCAGTTGCAAGGAGGAGGCAAGCAGAGGAAGTCGGAGACGTGGGCAGATCCAAGGTGGGAACGAGAGCGTGAAGTCGCCGACACCGCATTGGAGCTTCGCCCACGTTGCTGAACAGGTAAGTCTCTATCTTAGCAACTTAGGTCAACTTGTCACCTTAATAAAAAAAACCTAAAAAAAAAAAAACTCCTTGGGATTTCTTGGGGCAAGTGGATTAAAAATCACTTTCTTAATTGTTTGCCATCACTCCCACCACCCCGGGATTTCCCTCCAAACTTCTCATAGCGAAGATCTAAGAATCTTGATTCTTGAATCTTTCGCCATGTGAAGTATTCTTTGAGGCAAGATTAAATAGATTGATTGCCATCCCTCCTTGCCTCATTTATCCGCAATCTAGGATCACATTTTTTGGTTGGGGAGACTTGGAATTGAGTTGATTCCAACCCCACCACGACCTTTCACGTGCCTAAGATTTGATCCCGAATACTTCAACCACAACACTTTGATTTTATTTATCTTGTGGTTGAGCCTTGTGTGTGGAACATCATTCTGGTGATTGGGAGCACTTGAATTGAAGTGCTTTGGCTCCCTTTCACACTAAATTAAAATTGACTCGTGCATCCACACATAGAAATTTCCACTTAGGGAAGCCCATTGCATTTTTAGCATGCATTAACTAACTCACATTGAAGAAGGGTTTGTTGGGCATAGAAAAACTTGTATTCTCTCAAAACTCGGAGATTGGTTGAATTGGTAATTCAGCGAAATCTTAAAATCCATACCACTTAAGGTTGAAATCCTAAAAATCATTCACCAACTAAAACTTCAATTCAGGGAGATTTCCCCGTTGCATGCTTAGTTTACACTCTCTAAAATTAACACACTTGGGCATTACCTGTAAACAACACCCTTCACATTCCAGAAGCACTTGATCCTAAGCCTCTAATTAAAACTGGTAGCAACTTGACCCTTATTAAGGATTGGAGGTCTAACTACCTGCGTGTAGCACCTACGTGCTGGTGAGGGTTCCCGCATTCTATCGGATGTCTAAGACTGGGGCAAACAGCCTTTTAATCTGGCCTGGTGGTTCCGCGATGCTCGCATCTGGTTCCGTAAGTCGTGATAATAGGTAACATAGATCTTTAGGTCTAAGGGCACACTATAGAGGTTAGGGCTTTGATTGTCTTGATTTGTCATCAAGTGTACCTTTGCGGCATCATTTCTCTCATCTCCTTTTCCCTTCTTATCCCCCCAATTCTACCTATGGTAGTGCATGTTTGGGAGGTCACAGAACCCTGAATTGTTTGAATTGTCTGATAATTTTAGAAGAACGGAAACCGAATCGTCATCCTCCTCCACAAACATGGCTGCACGCCCACCCCTAAATCCCGAGGGAGGAAATCGCCCTCAAAACCCACCAAGTGGTGGAGCCATGGATCCCATAACCTGCCTCCAAGCCCAAATGGAAATGTATAATGAGCAAATTGAAGCCATTAGCAAAACCTTGGAGGAAATACAGAACCCTCCCAAACGGAAGGAGCTTAGGTCTCTTAGCTCCTATCAGAATCCCGCTGCTATAGAGACCATAGGATAAATTTGGGTCCCCATGGGCGAGGACGATTTCGAACTGAAACCAAATGTAATTGGCCTGATTAACTTTCACTTCCATGGTCTTGCAAGTGAAGATCCTTTTCTCCATTTGGAAGACCTAACCCGATTGGTTGAAACTGTTAAATCGAGAAACATCGGGTTACCAATAGTCCTCATGAAAATGTTCCCATTTTCGTTGCGGGATAAAGCATCTCAATGGTTACGCACCCTTGGGAGAACCATCTATTCTTGGGAAGAGATGCGAACAGCATTTCTCAAGAAATTCTTCCCAATCGGGTGAACCAATGCACTTCGCCGTGCTATAACTTCCTTTACGCAACAAAATGGCAAACAGTTTCATGAGGCTTGGGAGAGGTATAATGACCTCCTCCAGAAGTGTCTGCACCACGGTCTGCCTAAGTGGCATATAGCCCAGATTTTCTATCATGGGCTAAATGAGACTTTGAAGCAGATTGTAGACACTTCCTGTGGAGGGAATTTCATGAATAAAGATGAGAATGGAGCATTCGAATTATTTGAAAACATGAGTGAAAACTCAATGAACAATGCCTCCATTGTCGCCTTTAATCGTACCATCCTGCCCTATAATGTTCACAAAGTTGACACGAGACCCTCCCATTCATCCACTGATCTTAACCTTATCGCACAAAAATTGGATGAAGTCTCCATCATGCACAAGAAGCCGGACGAGCTTCTGGCCAATCCCGCCCGTTCTATGGCAAACACCCCCACCTCACCACTTCGTCACAATCCTAATTCTTCCAACACCAGGCTTATCTCCAAAAACCCCGTGAGATCTTCCTTACCGAGCGTCGTGCCGAGCGATTCGGTAAGTCATGTGGATCTAGCTTCTGCAAGCCAGTATTTTGACACGAAGGACCAAGCCTCTGTGTGCTCAGATGCGTATTTACATGCGAACTCGTCTTCTGGTTTAGAAGACGCTTGCGCCCTGGGGAACAACCCGTTCTCTGCCACTTATAACCCAGGGTGGCGAAATCATCCTAATTTTGCATGGTCCAATAACTCACAGTGCCAAAACCCCACGACTGGGCCAATGCGACCATCCGCACCCGTCATCTCGAGGGCCCAGTCTAATCCTGTGGCGAATTCGCCATCGGGTCCTTGCATACCGCAAACAGAACACGCATCAAGTCCTCTTGAGAAATTGATGCAAATGATGATGGAAATGTCAAAGCACCATGAAGAGAACATGACCTCTCTTCAGCACCAATTGGCGCAGTAGAATGCTGAGATCAGTCAACTACACATGGCGACTCGATCTCAGGGCACTCTCCCAGCCCAACCTGTTCCCAACTTGCAAAAGTTCGTACCCCGTGGTCCTTAACCACAGGTATGACCTTCTCAGGGGCAGGTTCATCAGATTCTGCAGGCTCCGAGCATTCCACCGGGATTTCAGGCTAATCCCACGGTAGCACCTCACTCTTATGTCCCTATTGTGAACCCTCCTCCGCCTTATGATCCCACTGGACCTGCAACGTCCAATGCGATTACTACAAGGAGCGGTAAGCAAACCGTCAATCCGCCTCGACCTGATCCTGGCCCATCTTCATCATCGCCCTCTCATTCGAGATGCGTACCGCATTTGCGAGAGGACGATACACCCAACTTAGTGCCAGAATCGATCCCATTCCCTGAGGCTCTACTGAGGGAGCCAAAAGGCAAGAAAAAGGATACGCAGACCTTTGATAACCTGCGTAATTTATTCAGGGATGTTGAAATCAAGGTACCCCTGTTAGAGGCTATCGATCACATACCTACTGTCGCCCGATTTTTCAAAGACTACACTACACCCAGGCGACAGTCAAAGAAAATAAAGAATCCGATGGTTCTCTCGCCTCATGCGAGTTGTGCTATACTGTCAAATCTACCACCGAAGTAGAAAGATTCGGGCACACCACTTATTTCCTATAGCATCCAAGGCTGCAACTTTAACCGTGCCCTGCTTGATCTAGGATCTTCCATCAATCTTATACCAACCATCATGCTCGAGAAATTTTCCTTAGGAAATCTGAAACACACCCCTGTCACGTTACAGTTGGCAGATTGTTCTGTCAAAATACCAAAGGGTGTGGTGGAAGATGTGGTGGTTAGGTCAACAGTCTCTATTTTATTGTTGAATTTCTTGTTTTGGATATGAAAGTTCCTAGCTCACTTTCTGATTGTCCGATCATCCTTGGTCGATCTTTCTCGGCCACAGCCCACGCCCATATTGACTGCGAGTCGGGCTGTATTGAGATTGCCGTTGGATCTGAGAAGCTCAAGCTTAACATCTTCAAAGCAACCAAGAACTTTAATTGCGATTGCATCGAGGATGACACGTCTGACGAGGACATGGCCATCAGTGCGTGTATCGGGCTTATAGGGACCTATTCTAACTACTGTGGATTGCCTTTAAACACAGACAATTGCCTGACCAACACCTATTGTGACATTCCCCCATCCCTCCCTTTTCTCGTACCTTCTCCTGACCAGACTTCTGACGAGGTTTTCTCCGCTTCCCACACCTCGTGGTCTGAGTCATATTCAGGCTACTCACTGCCGGTCCACACTCTTGAAGACAGGATTGCCCTTTCTTTCTCACCAAATTAGGCGGAATTGCAACTCCACACTGGGACCTTGAGCCCAAATACTACTCACTGGGGCTATCACCTTTTTGGATCCATCCATCCAAGATGCCCCTCTTCTTGGCCAATCTGAGGGCCAACTTCTTCCTCCTGAATTGTTTTCTCCTGATCCACTTGGGACACTTTCGTCCCAAGGAATGCCAGATCTTTCACCATCCACTCCCGAGCTGAAAGAGCTACCTAGTACGCTTAAGTATGTCTTCTTGGGACCAAATGAAACGCTCCCCGTAATCATCAGTTCAAAATTGACCAGGGACCAAGAGTGAAAACTAACAAAGGTCCTTATGGAACATAAGGTAGCCATTGGATGGTCTTTATCAGACTTAACTGGCATTAGCCCCTCCTACTGCACTCACCGTATATATACGGAGGTGGAGGCTCGACCTTCCCGTGAGATGCAGCGACATCTCAACCCTAACATGCGGGAGGTCATTAAAAAGGAAATAATTAAGTCGTTGGATGCTGGTATAATATACCCGATTAGCAATAGCCCCTAGGTGAGTCCTATTCACGTCATGCCCAAAAAGGCGGGACTCACCATCCGTATCAATGACAGGGGCGAATCCATCCCTACACGCACTCCTACATCCTGGAGAGTGTGTGTAGATTATAGGAAACTCAATGCTGCAACTAAGAAAGATCACTTTCCGCTACTTTTCATTGACCAAATCCTGGAGTGGTTAGTGGGAAATAAATTTTTCTGTTTCCTGGATGGATTCTCAGGATATAACAAGGTGGCAATTGACCCCCAGGGACCAATAGAAAACCTCTTTTACCTGTCCCTTCGGCACCTTTGCATTTAGAAGAATGCCGTTCGGACTTTGTAATGCACGAGCAACTTTCCAGAGATGTATGTTGGCGATCTTCCATGACATGGTGGGTGACTTTCTCGAGGTTTTTATGGATGACTTTTTGATCTTTGGACCCTCTTTTGATGACTGTCTTGCCAACCTGACCCGTATCCCTAGGAGATGTATTGATATGAATCTCATGCTTTCCTGGGAGAAAAGTCATTTCATGGTACACGAGGGAATTGTTCTCGGGCATATCATCTCCGATAGGGGTATCGAGGTTGACAGAGCTAAGCTCGATGTAATTGCTGATTTACCTGTTCCTGGCTCTGTCAAACAAATCCGCTCCTTCCTGGGACACGTCTGTTTCTATAGGAGAATCATGAAAGACTTCAAGATTTCTCGACCTTTAACTCATCTCCTATCAACCGATGTGCCCTTCGATATGGGCCCCGACTGCATACAAGCATTCACGTAGCTGCGTGATGCTGTCACCAAGGCCCTTGTTCTCCAGCCACCTGATTGGTCCCTCGACTTTGAACTCATGTGTGACGCTTCCGACCTTGCAGTCGGAGCAATCCTGGGACAAAGATGCAATAGACCCCCTTCGTGGTGTGCTATGCTAGTAAGACGTTGGACGAGGCCCAGCGTAATTATACTACTACTGAGAAAGAACTACTGGGATCGTCTTTGGGCTAGAGAAATTCCGCTCTTACCTTCTGGGCTCACATGTTATTGTTTTCACTGATCACGCGGCCATTCGCCATCTCATGCACAAGAAGGATGCCAAGCCTAGACTGATTCGTTGGATCCTTCTGCTTCAAGAATTTGACATTGAGATCCGCAATAAGGCCGGAGCCCAGAATGTTGTGGCCGATCATCTTTCGAGACTAGACCCTGACCACATTGGACTTACCTTGCCGATCAATGAGATTTTTCCCGATGAGCACCTATTCGCAATTAATGTGGCAGGTGGACCTTGGTATGCCGACATTGCCAATTACCTTGCTTCTGGTTCCCTTTCTCGTGGCTGGCCTAAAAACCAGTGCGAGCGTCTCATGGCAAAAGCAAAGTATTATTTCTAGGATAATCTACTTCTTTTTCGAATAGGTGCTGATCAGATCATTCATCACTGTATTCATGACAGCGAAATCCCCAGTGTGCTATCCTTCTGCCATGATCAGGCCTGCGGAGGCCATTTCTCTGGGAGGAAAACTACAGCCAAGGTGTTGCAGTGCGGTTTCTTTTGGCCCTCCCTTCACCAGGATGCACACAATTATGCCAAGCATTGCACTAGGTGACAGTCGTTAGGGTCAATGTCACGGCGTGACATGATGCCCTTGCAACCCATCCTAGCTGCTAAAATTTTTGACATTTGGGGAATCGATTTCATGGGTCCCTTTCCTCCTTCCGACGGCTTCGAATACATCCTTGTGGCTATTGATTATGTTTCGAAATGGATCGAGGCTATTCCCACGTGCCATGTTGACCATGTCATATCCACTCGATTCGTCAGAGATCACATTTTTGCGCGCTTTGGGATCCCTCGAGCCATTATCTCGGATGGAGGAAGCCACTTTACCCATTCTTCTTTTCGGGCACTTCTGAGGAAATATGGAGTCCACCATCGTATCACATCTCCGTATCATCCTCAGATGAACGGCCAGGCAGAGGTGTCGAACCGGCAAATCAAGCAAATTCTCCAAAAAACGGTTTGGCCTGATAGTAAGGATTGGTCCGACAAGCTAATTGACGCACTTTGGGCATATCGAACCGCCTTCAAGGCTCCCTTAGGTATGTCTCCTTACAGAATCGTTTATGGGAAGCCTTGTCATTTGCCCATGGAGCTGGAGCACTGCGCTTATTAGGTGATTCGCCAATGTAACCTCGACCCAGACCTGTGTGGTCGAGAAAGGAAACTCCAACTCCAAGAGCTGGAAGAGCTCCGTCGTGAAGCCTATGATTCTGCCTTAACTTTCAAGCAACGCACTAAGGCTTTTCACGACAGCCGTATTCGGCAGAAGGAATTTGAGCCATCTCAGCAAGTTTGGCTTTATAATGCCCGGCTCAAATTCTTTCCAGGGAAATTGAAGTCCAAATGGATTGGTCCCTTCCAGGTCTCGGGACCATTTCCCAATGGGGCCGTTGAAATTGAAGATCCCAAATCTGGGCATAAATTTACGATCAATGGGCAGCGTTTAAAACCTTATCTTACTCATGAACCTGCCCCAGTTGGAGAAACTGTTGCCCTGCTGGAGGGTAACTAATGTCGAACCTCATTCTGAGTCTAGCTGGGGATGTTAAATTCAGAGCTCGTTGGGAGGCACCCTAGCAACACTCCGCCACTGCCACAAACACTTCACTTCGCACCTTTTCACTTCACCACCCACCATCCACCCACCCTACCACCCTGCTGTATACCTTGCACCTCAACTCTCGTACCCGATCTTTAGACCTTCCTCTACCCTACCCTGCATGCATATGAGGAGATAGCATCGTTTGGCATAGGGGGTTGGATAGGCATCTACAGGATCTGGGTATTATATGGTATCATGTAGCTTCCATCCATCTATAAATATGTACAAAAAAAAAAAACATGTTTAGTAATGATCTGAAGGCTGAAACAAAAATACAATAAGTGTTTATGGATATTCAACCACTGTTATGAAGACTTTCTAGGCCAAAAAAGCTTGATTCGCTCAGGCTCGGCTTAATTCACTTGAGCATTAACAAGATAGATCGGAATCTCTCCTAACTAAGGACATATTCTTGTACCTGAGACACCAGTACAGGATCTGTTGGTTTGCTTCTACTTGAGAGCTTAAGTAATCTTGGTTCACACTACACATATCAAGAATGATCAGGTGAACATAAGATCCAACCCTAGTGTTCATTAGGGAAGGTGGAGTCCTTACCTGTGCGCGCAGGTAGACTTTTTATCCCAGGCTTTAGTCTTGTATTTAGGAGAGACTCTTTCCACCAAAAAGGAACTCTCCCACCAAAAGAAAAGTGTGCTCCTCCAAATAAAGTTGTAAGAGATATACTGACACGTGTTTCAAAAAAAAAATTGTGCAAATAAGTCAGTATATCTCGCAAATGTCTGTAAATTCGTCTCCCTCAAAAATGTTTCAGGGCAAAGTTACAAATATCCTGTTTCTACCATATATTCTTTGAGCCACAAATGTAATAAAATGGGAATTGAGTTTTCCATCATCTTTTTAAGGGTCAATCTGAAAACATGAGCTAAAACTAGGACCAACTTGCACATAAAGATTCGTGAAACCCTGAGCTTGAGTCTTAATATTCATCTGGTTAGTCTTGATCCTTCACTATGCACAAGCCATAATCTCTTGAGCTCTCGAGTATGGCAAAAACCTCCTGAGTCCTAGAAATCGTTCTTAAGATTTAAATATCCAGAGTCCAGGTTAGTCAAGAGATGGTTTATGTCGCATAAGACTTAAAGTACTGGTAGTCTTCTCTACAATTGGTTCTCACAATATCCAACAAATAAACACACCTATGTTGCCTCAGAAGAAAATCTTCAGCGTAAGATCATTTCTAAATACAATACAAAATGTTTTGCTAGGGACTAGCAAAAGATAGGCATGGGGGTATGATTGTACAGCAAAAATACACCAATAAAAATGCCATCTTGTGTTATTTCCTAGCATTGCCATTGCATATTAGGTAGCCATAGTTACATTTGTAAAAACTGACACATGCATGCATTTATTTGAGAGGGGAGGAAAGTGAATAATTGGCCTTGTAATTAACGTCTTCATCAATGGTTGCATCGCAATTTTCGCCTTCTTCATTTCTTTATTTGCTTTGAAATCTTCTTCCCCGCGCGGCTGCAGGGCATGGCTTGCTCTTCTTTACACCATTCCCTGCCAATGCATGCCCTGCCAGCTGCATGGCTGGTCATGCACACCTAGGGCATGGCCGTGCATGCTCCGTCTCCTTTAAATTGCCCTGCTGCTTCCTTGCAAAGAGAGCCTGGCACAAAAAGAACACAGCAGCCACCTTCTTCAGGCCATCTTCCTCCCTTTCTCCCCTCCATACGCAGTACCTCTTCCCCCTAAAGAGATACACTGTGGGCAAGAGCAGGCTCCCAGTGGTCTACGACCACCACTATGAGTTCCACCACCGCCCAGCTCATCCAAGAGCAGGTGGGTGTGGTGGGTTCATTCTCTGTTTCCATCACTGAAGACCTTCACGCCATTGCCGCAGCTCCAAGCTTCAAAGCTCAGCAGCAGCAGTAGCACGGCACCAGTAGCAGCAGTAGCAGTCCGCGCGCATGCCAGCAGTCGATGCAAGCTCCTTCCACGCGCGCAGGCGCCTTCCAGCGCACCCGCAGAATCGGCCGCAGCCGGTTGTCGAAGCCGCGCGACACTGTAGCTACTGTTCACGCGTTTCTGCGCGGCATTGTAGCTACAGTGCGGTGACCGGAAAGTTTCTCACTTATCCGGTCACCAAGCGCTCTCTCTCCGCACCACTACCGCCCCCAGCCCGTCGCCGCGTCAGCGCCAGCGCCCACATCTGCACCCGCTTCCGCTCCAGCACCCGCACCTGCCCGCGCTCGCGCCCACGTCTTCGTCCACGTCCACTCTCACCCACAGCGCGGTGCGCTGTACTACGCAGTGCACTGCGGGCTGCACTCTCTCGCCCGCGCATGTCCTCTAGCTCCCGCGTGAAGCTCCTGTGCGCATGCACGTGCCTTGGTGTCCAGATGGCGCCTGCGTGCTCCAGACGGCTTAAATGCCCGCGCTCTCTCTCTCACAGCCACTCCCTCACTCTCCAGCAGACACACACATACACACACCACACTTGTACACACTCACATGTACACACACACACTCACTTGTACACACCTATATATATACTTATATATATATACATATTAATACCTATACAACTATATATAAGTATATATACATACATACATAAATATATATATATATATATATATATTTATACATATATATATATACATATATACATACATATATACATAGATATCTATAGATATAAATACATATATATATATATATGTCTACATATATCTATATATATAAATACTTATACTAATATATCTATATATATATATATATAGTTATATATATACATATATATCTAGTTATAAATACATATATATATATACCTATATATATATTTACATATCTATATACGTATATATACATAACTACCTATACATCTATATAATTACAACACTATCTATACATATATATAAATATATATTTTTACATATACACATATATATTTACATTCATATTACCTATCTGTATCCCTACACCACACGTTATATCGTGGGAATAACTACACCAGTTGCTGATATTCCCCGATACCTGCGTAGAGAAAGCGCCTCCACACACACTCCCACACATCCACCCTACACTCCACGTGGCACTTCGTCCTGTTGGTTGCATCTTCGTAGACATCGATCAACTCGACACCATGCTACAGCCATTTCCACCTCCACCCCCACCCCTATATGTATAATATATATATATCTGTATATATATAGACTATATTTATTTCTTTACAAGCAACCTCTATTTCTCTTTTGTTTCCTGCTATTAAAAAGATAAAAAAATAGTAAAAGGGAAAAGATAATCCTTGTCTTGCAGGTACTCGATCTTGCAAATAGCAAGACAAGTTTTTGGACCCCTAATTTGGCTCAAAGCCAAGGACCTGATTTTGAGGGTGTACCTCAAGGATAAAATTTTTGGAAAAAAGAATCTTAAATAAAAAACCGAAAACATAATAAACGCACGGAAGAGATTCATTGTAGGAAAGGAGTAGAAACTTATTCACCCTTAAGCCCCGCCTCCCTGAGTTCGACCCTGGGCCTAAAAGTGACCAAGATAAAATCAAGTATGCCAGGTTAAAATTTTTTTGTAAAAAGATGGTTAGACTCGATTTAGGTTAACCACTATACTTACTTCAACGATAATTTCACTATATTAACACAACCTATCCGGGTCCCCACCAGGTCCCAACCCCAGGGTGGCTAGCTCCGCTCTACACAAAACAGGGGGACAGTCACTCTCCTTGGTACTCCGTATTCAAGGGCCAGCTCACTTCCCCACTCACATTTCCAGATCCATTCCATTTATTTCCAGGAGCTCTACTCCTAATTCCCCGTAGGGTTCATGCTCATATTCCTCAGGCCAAGCCATACCACGTTTCATCATTTCTATTTCCATTCTCAGGTTTTACATATGCAGCTCGTATTGTTATCGTTTACATTTTCATACACAAGTTATACACAGATAGCTCGTATTTCCATCATTCACATCACCATTCTCAATTTATATACATGCAGCTCGTATTATGTCATTTAACGTATACAACAGGAATTTACATGCAACAGTTTGCTAGCACAAGTACTTTACATTTCACAGGAAGCTGTTATTTAATTACCGGCAATTGTTATCATTCTATCTACCCATTCAAGACTGCAGTTCAATCATCCAATTATAAACATTTCAAGTGTTTCTCGTCCTAGGATTCATGCCATATCCTATGTTCTAATCATTCATTCCGCACATGCATTTAGGTCATAATTAATTTAGGGGGAAGCCACTCTACCAGTAAACCCGGAGTAGTGGGGGCATGAACGGTAGGCTCACGTGCCTCAGCAAGCCCCGAACCCACAATGGAACGAAGTCCTATCACAAGGATCAATCACAAGAGAATATTCAGAATAATATAGAAAGTCTTCTAACAAGTAGAGGAATTCATACAGGAAACATCGGTATCTTATTTGCGGAAAACGGACCTCAAACGGACCCTAAACGGGTCAAAAATAGCATTTCTGATTCAAATCAGATGTCTGGAACAACTTCCAGACGTCTAAAAAGTGTCCATTGTCATACCTCAAGCCCTGTGCCAATCCTTAGACATCCAGGAACACTTCTGGACCGTCTAGACCCAGCTCCAGACGTCTGACCACCTCTCCGGACGTCTGGAAGTGCCTACAGTCGTCTGGTAAGCTCCCCAGGCGTTTGAAAAGCATGGGAGGGTGTGTCCCGCGCCTTCCCAAAGCGAATCCTACACGCAGACACCCAATCTTCTCAAAACGGACATGCAAAAAGGGATCGACAGAGCGGCCTGCATGGTCGTATCCGCAAAGAAAATGTACCTTCGCGAAGCCTTCTCCTCAGACGTCTGGAACCACCTTCAGACGTCAGGACCATCGTCTGGAGGTCACTCCATATGTCTGATTCTGGGAAAAATCCAGAACCAAAACCTGCTTCTACTGCTCCCACGTCGCGCGTGGCCGCGTCGTGCCTCCTCGCCTACAACTCCGGCTACAGCATTGTCAGGGGGGGACCTCCCCGACGTACTCCTCTACCTCGCATATGCATCGCTCCAGCCGTGCGCTTACCGGTGAGCTCCCACGCGAGCTCACAAGCTCACCTCCTCCTCTCCTTCTCACACCGCTCCTCTACGCCGCTCTCGCACCCTCTCGCTGGAGGGAAGAAAAAGGAAGGTGGCTGGTGGTTGAGAAGTGAGGGGAACGAGAGAGGAGGAGGGGGTTATATAAGGTTGGGGTTCGGGTTTGCTTGGAGGCGAGGGAAGAGAGAGAAGGAGGAAAAATGACGGGTACTGTCTACACTCAGCACGCGCGTAGACGCGAGGTCGTACCCAAAGATTTTCGATTTCCAGACGACTGGGAAGGTGTCCAGACGTCTGACCCACAGTCGAGACGTCTTACCAGACGTCTGACCCACAGTCCAGATGTCTTAAAAGGCTCAACAGCACGAGTCTTAACAACATCCAAATTAACAATAAGCACAATTTTCATCAGAGCATACTCCCGGTTGTGTGTATCTGCAAGGATTAAATTTCCCCTATCAATATGTCTAGGCATAAGCAGGTAGGCAAGACTAAGGCAATTGCAATATTAACATTATTAAATAATTTCAAAGATATGCTCAACTATCTCATTTGATAGAAGATGTTTCACACCAAAAATCTTTCACAAATATTCACTAGGGGCCTTTGTAGCCCCTAAAGTTCTAGTGGCTAAAATCATCCTTACTCAACATGTGCTAACCTCTAATTCGAAGTTCATAATGAACGTATGCTTTGAAAAATGAATTACATTAATAGTTTTCTATGGGAGGGAAAACCATAACCAATCGGTCTTCATTCAAAAGGAGTGGCAGTTATAGATGGAAAGACCCTTTGGTCCTACTTCAACTTTGTTCATACCCTTTTTCTTCGTTTGCCTCCACAATCTCCTCTAATCTTTGGCAAGCAGCAACTACTCATTCATCATATGTGAGGCCCTTGTCTCAAGCCAGGCAAAAGGTCCAACATCTAGATAATAGACACATTAGTTTCTTGGCTATTCACTGGCAATTAAGTTTCCTAGCTGGAAAATAAAAATATCAATTAGTAATCTTTAATACATGGCATGGTTGGTGGATAGGCTACTGAACAAGAGTACTATTCAATCATTTAATGCATCCATTAGTTGGGGATAGGGGGAAGGTATATCCAATATTGACTTATAGTTTTTTTTCTCCATTATAATGCAAAATTTCATTCAGAAAACTTGGGGGATCAAGAATATTTTTTACTTTGGGAAAAAAAAGCAAATTGACCAACAGTTTTATTTGTTCAAAAAAAAATCTGTAAAAAAAAATTGATCGGCAATTTTAAAAGCATCCTTTTCATGCTCATGTATTAAATATTATTATTTACCAAAAGCCATCAAATCACATTAAATTATGGTAAGGGC
Source organism: Thalassia testudinum (assembly GCA_037157565.1). Lineage (NCBI taxonomy): Eukaryota > Viridiplantae > Streptophyta > Magnoliopsida > Alismatales > Hydrocharitaceae > Thalassia > Thalassia testudinum. Next base: position 220,633,539 of record JAZHRO010000024.1, read on the forward strand.
AGTAACAAAGGTGGAGCAATGGAGGTAATCATCCCCCACTGCCTAAACGTAAGGTGGTGTTTGATACATGGGTTAAGTGAGTTAATTTATACTTATTCACCACTTAACTCGCTTTTTATTTACGTAATGTTAAGAGGAGTTAATGTAATGTAAATTTATTTTCATCCTTTGTGGAATAAGTTTAACCTACTATGGGAACACTATCATGAGCCCTAACTAGCTCATTTTGACCCAGTGAAGAGAATAAATGCTCCTATATAACCAACTGAAGGTCATAATTCACCGCATAACCATTTTGAGAGAAAAATAAGAAATTAAGGGTAAAACTACCATTTTACCAATGCAATACAACTACGGGTTTTCTTAAGGGCTAAACAAAGGTCAAATGGTCTTAATAAGATAACAAGTGGGTTGAATTTGATAGAAAAGAGTTTGTATGTGTTCTGTGAATTAAATGACTTCTTGAAACCCTAAAAACAGACCCACTTAATTAACCAAGGTTCTGGTCAGGATAAAATTCACTTAAACCCTCTAAAAATCAAATAAAAATATTCTCTAGGGTTTAGTACTTTCAATTTAGCCATTAGAGCCCATCTTAACCTAGAATGGGGTCTCAGACAGATATTTACCTTAATTTGAATTTTTGCATAAATTTCCTAGTCAAATGTGGTCAAACCCAAAATCCAACTTCACCATTGGATTCCTTAGGTCCAAATTAGGTTTGTACCAAAATTTGGACCCAAGATGAGTTTGCCTTGACCTAATTTGCAAAAAGGTCCTATCTGATTATATTTCTACCCCTAACTTTCAAAAACCCTTACTAACAGCCCCCTAGATTTCTCGTCATCTTCACAAGTAGGCCCCTTTTCCATTATCACGGAGGAAACCTACTTCGGTGAACTTTGACAGAGAAGATCTCCTTGATTGCTTGGAGGATCTCTTCCAAAATTGGAAGGAAGATCCTCTGAGAAATCCCCATCAGTATGAACCCATCTTTGAGCATTGATTCCCTCCCAATCTCTCATGCGAATGCATGAGAGATGTGGGTATCTCAAAAACTTCCATCTCCGAAGACCTTCCAATCTTGGGAAGCTTGCTTCCCAAGAACTAACTGACCTTTAGAGCCCTATTTAAAGAAGCCCATATCACCTTGACTCCTCCACGCTTGATTTCGGCCGCGAATACCTCAAATTCTTCTCTTCTCCTCACGGTTGTAGGCTCCTCGACGTTCGGTGACCTTCCCTGCTCCTCCTCCTCGTCCGACCGCAATACCTGCGGTGGATTCCTCTTCCTTGCTCTCATCCGCATCTCATCGTACCAGCAGGTGCTACTCCCTCTTCGTCCTCGTCGATCCCACCTCACAGGAGCCGCCTTCATCTCTGGCGTCGGCCATACCAGACCCAACGCCCTCGCTCACCCCCTTCGTCCCTTGACCTCCCAGCTAAGTTCCCTCTCACCTCTACTTTCTTTTCGCATTTACCCCACTTCAAATCGACCACATTCGCCCTTCGCACCTCCATCTCCATCTCCGACCACCAACTCTGGCAAGGCCATCCCACCTCCACAGGCCACCAAAACCCTCACCGACAAGCCCACAACCTCCGCCACACCTCACTGAGCACTTCCCTTCACTCCACTCACCGTGCCACTCACCCAAATCACCCCCCGAACACACCCACTCACTCGCACACAGTGTGACCTAGGTACGCACTCACAGGCACCCACACGCCATGCCACCACCCATAGCACATCTGCCGTGCTCCAGCGATCCTCTCTGAACGATTTGATGTGGACGCGAGGCCGTTCCTGTGTTTTCAGGTTTTGGCCCCTTCCACCATTGGTGAGCAAGCTTGAAGCTCGCTTGAAGCCACTCCAGGTGCTGCCAAGCCCAGGCTGAAGTCCCAGGCTGCGTAGAGTTCCCTCGCGCACGGTTCCAGGCTCTCAATTCCAGTCGAAGGCCTTAGTAGCTGCTGCAATTGGGAGCAACAACCTCTGCTGCAGGCGTGCGAAGAAAGGAGGCGCGGATAGTCCCACCTCGTAAACGAAGGGGCACCCGCACCTGAATAAATTGAAAAAGTGTTGTAACCTCATCACCTCAGTTACCATGGGGTGAGGTCCCACTCACCCGACCCGGTCTCATCCGCGACACACCCCCGCGGACCTGGCTGACCCGACCGGACCTGCACTCCTCACCCACTACCACTTGCCGGTGGGCCTGGTCCCAAGTACGCACCCGACCCGATAACCCGGATACCTATGTGGCTCTGAGAGAGCGGATCCTAAGAGAGAAAGAGAGGAGTGTCGCGCGGCTAGGGGGAGGGTTTTGCTACAGGGGTCTTTGGCCAACTCTTAGCCAATTCAGAGGAAGAAGAGGTGGTCAAGGATGAAGGCAGAAGAAGAAGAAGAGAGGCTCGCAAAGGTAAAGGCAGAGAAAGAAGAAGCAAGACTAAAGAAAGAGCTGAAGAGAAAGAGAAGGATCACAGAAGAAAAAGAGGAAGCTAAAGCAGAAGCCAAAGAAGAAGAAGAAGCCAAGAAGCTAAAGAAGAGAAGGACCTCAGAGAAGGCAAAAGCGGAGACAGAGAAGATGAAAAGAAGAAGAAGCAAAGAAGAACAAATTAGACACTTTAAGTCATCTGATTCCTTCATCAGACGACAGATCATTAGCTTACATTGCATATTCATACATTGAGTTCCTTGGTGATATTGTAGGAGTATTTGGTGATCTACATCACCATTTTACTCCCATATTTTTGCACTTTGATACCGCTATTATTGCATACTCTTTTAATTCTGAATTGTGATCTTGATTTCTAAATACCAATTTGCTCCCTGTGTTCGACCTCGGACATTTTCGAGTAATAAAATTGTATTTATTTTCAAAGCGATTTCAACTATACTGCAACATGATTATTTAAACATCAATCTCGCAGCGTCAATATTTTGGTGCCGTTGCCGGGGAGCAATGGGCAATTTAGAATTCTTGATTACAATTTCTGACACAGAATCTAACTTGCTATATCTCTTTTGCTGTGGTTGTTTCAGGGAGAGGATACACCAAAAGAAAGTCAACCACACAACAAACACACCAGGGGCAGGTAAATTGTGATTACTCTCTCTCTTAAGCCTCTCATTCTGAAAAGGTTAAAAAAGATAAAATCAATTAGGGCTACTTGCTTTCCATTCTTAGATAATCCATCAAGTTGCCTGATTTGATTTCAACAACAAAACCTAATTTGTGCACCCGTTTAAGCTACCTAGGGCTATCATATTCTTGTTTGAGCCCTAGATACCACAATTGACAAACTAAATTGGACCAAAATTAGAGCCAATTAAGGATTCCAAGTTAAGGTTTTAGAGACGCAGTTGCATAAACAAGAATCAATTTTTCCAAATGATGTGTGCCTAAGCCTTGGTTGAATTGATCTACCCAAGCAAACCCTAAAAATCAGGCTCTTAATCTCACTTGAATCCTAAAAGAGGGACCTAAAACTTCTCAAAGGACAAACAAGTGAAGTTGACCCACCTTTTTGGGTCAACCAATATTGAAATTAGGTCACTTTTTGCACTCAATACATCCTAAAGTTCAAGTGAAATCCTAAGCACCCTTGCTCATAATTAAAATTGGTAGACTTAAGAGGTCAAGTCCCCATTCTGGTCTACCTGGAATATCAATGACAAGAGAGGTCGGGTAGGGGAAACCCTGTAACTCGTGGGGTCGCTCTACCGTGTAAGGGTCTTCACGGGACTCTCCCTCTCTGGCTTCCCAGGTAATTCTCAGGCGGACGGCTTTTTGACTAAGGGGTATCATCAGCCCTGAACCTCTATAGTCATCCAAAATTTTTGGGTGTCTTGATTGGGTCCATCACATTCTACTCTCATCTAGACCATCGGTGCAAGTTTGGTAGGAGATCCTTAACACCATCCTTGAGGCCTCCTTTAGTCATTCATTCCCATCGAGGCCAGGCCTCGACTTCCGTGTTTGTGCAGCAACCCCATCACATAGACATCTCTTCTGATTCATCTGAACCTAATTCTCCTTCATCCATCATCATGGCACAACCCACAGAAGAAGAGAATAACCTTGAGAATCAACTTCAGCGCCTTAATGATTTATTTCAAGCCTTTGTAAATCCACTGCAGCGTCCTATGATGCGAGATCACTGCAATCCCGCTACAGTGGCGATCGAACCTCGAGTCCAAATCCCGGTTGGAGGTCCTGATACTGAACTCAAGCCCAACATGATTCATGCTATTCAGAAGTTTCATGGGCTCAATTCCAAGGATCCTTTCCAGCACATCAAACAACTTAAGCATCTGGCCTAGACCTTCAGGTCAGATGTTCAAAATCGGGATATCCTTCTCATGAAAATGTTCTCCTTCTCTCTCATGGACAAAGTAGATCACTGGTATCAGACTTCAACACATCCAATCAACACATGGGTTAAACTACAATATGAGTTTCTGAAAAAGTTCTTCCCAGTTGATCGAACAAATGCTTTACGACACCAGATCACTCACTTCACACAGCAGCCTGGAGAACCACTTCACGAAGCATGGGATCATTTCCTGGATCTCAGGCGAAAATGCTCCCATCACGGAGTTCCTAAATGGAAACAAGTCCCATCTTTTTACTAGGGACTCCGTGAAGATATCCGTTTATTCGTCAATGCAACTTGCAAAGGAAATATCATGGGTCAACACGAAGACATTGTGTGGGAGATTCTCCAGAATATGTGCGAGAACTCTATCAATAATGACTCCATGGGCATATTCGACCAGATGAATGGCCGTGCATCGACGAATACAAGGGGGACACATGAGTCGGAGGGCCTATCCTCTTCTGTCGACTTGGAATTGATGGCCAGTCTGTTGGACAAGGTCTCTATCATTGAGAAGAAGGTGGATGAGCTAACTCGACATCTGCAGCGAGCCACCTCTACGCAAAACCCATTCGCACAGCCACCTTCTGGGAGGGAAGCTGTGCATAACATCTACCATCGATCTTCTCAAGGGATGGACCCGTATCTACCCCCATCTGACTCTAGGGCCAGAGGAAACTCCAATCCTACCTACTCTAGTTGAGGGAACTCTGCACCCTCATACTCTGACTTTTCTGAAGTGTCTCAGACCTGCGAGGACCTCAACGCCATCCAGAATGACCCATTCTCTAATACCTACCTTGGATGGTGAAATCATCCTAATTTCTTGTGGGCGAGAAACAATCAAAATCAAAGACCACCATATTAACCCCGTCCACAAGCTCCTCGTCCATATCAGTTGCCTCAGCCTTGGCCCAACCCCACCTATCAATCTGGGCCAACTCAGACAGATCAAATGACTCTTATCCTTCAGACTCTAGATGACATTCAAAAGACAAATGCAGCTATGCAGAAATAGCACAAAGATGAGATCATAGAGCTTCACAATCAACTCACCTAGATGGCAAATTCCCTCCAACTTGGTACACTCCCTGCGTAACCTTTGTCGAATCCGAATAACGTGCCGAACCAAAGGCACGTTATGAACCCAAATCTGAGCCAAGCAGACATGATTTATCAAGCCCCTTCTGCTCCATCACCCGACGGGATGGAAGCTTCGACATCATACTCGGGGTTTCCACAGCAGCCACCTATTTTACCTACACCAAACCCAAACCAGGCAGGACTAAATTCAGTAACAACCCATAGTGGCAAGGCAACACAAGACCCACCTTACCCAAGCCACTTACAACCTGGTAGTAACCCAAACCCTAGGATAGTCATCCAGGATACCCCTGTCCCAGATCAAGAACCTGGACCTATTCTAGAGGAACCATCCAAGGTTCCATTTCCGGAGGCCTTGACCAAGGAAAAGAGGACAATCAAACCCGTGGCACCTGAAGAGGACCTGGTCAAGTTCTTTGAGTAGGTCCATATAAACATCCCCTTGATGGATGTGATTCGCCACGTACCAACTTACGCACGATTTCTGAAAGACGTGTGTACACCTAAGCGTAAGCCGCGAACCAAAAGTGGGAGCCCAATCGTATTGTCGGAGCAAGCTAGCTCTGTCATTTTGAGCAACTCCCACATAAGGCAAAAGACCCAGGTACTCCCCTAATTTCTTGTACAATTGGTGATATCCAATTTGATAGAGCTTTGTTGGATCTAGGAGCCTCCATAAACCTAATACCTACATCTCTACTTAACCATCTTGAGGAATCTGAGCTCAAACCAACAGAGGTGACATTATAGTTGGCAGACCGATTTATTAAGTCACCTAAAGGAGTTCTTGAGGATGTCATTGTTAGGGTTTGGGATTTTTATTTCTCGGTGGGCTTCATAGTCTTGGATATGGATGCTCTAGAAAATCTGAAAAACACACCGATCATACTAAGGAGACCCTTTCTGGCCACTGCTAGGGCCAACATCAATTGAGGAGGGCCAAATTCAACTGAAATTTGGGAACTAAACATTAAAAATCAACATCTTTAAGGCCCAACAAGGGATTAATTGCAGAGTTATAGAACAGATATGTGACATTGAGGCTGTGGTTGACGATCAATATATTGAGGAAAACCTGACTACTTCTGATCAACCACAAGAGGATCAAAACCCGCAATCAGAGGAGTTCAAACTCAACCTAGACACACCCATAACTCCTTCCCTTGCTCCTGACACACACCCTAAACCACCCGTTGCTGCTGATAACCCTATTTTGGAACTAAATCCTCTTCTCGATCATCTAAAGTACGTTTTTTTGGGTTCCAATCAGATGTTTCCTATGATTATCAACTCTAGACTCACCTGATCAAAAATCCTGTTTGATTACTGTTCTCCAGCAACATCGAAGAGCCATTGGATGGACTCTCGACGATTTGATTGGCATCATCCCCTCTTACTGTACACACTACATCTATACTGAAGAGGGCACACGACCTTCCCGTGAAATGCAAAGACGTCTGAATCCTAATCTGTGGGAAATCATGAAAAAGGAAATCATCAAGTGGTTAGATGCTGGGATCATCTACCCGATCTCCGACAGTTGATGGGTGAGTCCAATCTAGGTTGTGCCTAAGAAGGCAAGACTCACGATAATCATGACTGAAACAGGAGAAATCATACCGACCCATGTGGCAAATTCGTGGAGAGTTTGCATTGATTACAGAAGACTCAATACCTCCATGAAGAAGGATCATTTCCCACTACTATTTATTGATCAGATCCTCGAAAAACTAGCGGCAAATAGATTCTTCTACTTTTTGGATGGGTACTCCGGTTATAACCAGGTGGCAATCCATCTTGAGGACCAAGAGATGACCACTTTCACTTGCCCCTTCGGGATGTACGCGTTCCAAAGGATGCCTTTCAGTCTCTGCAATGCACCCGCTACTTTTTAACAGTGCATGCTTGCCATATTCTCAGATATGGTAGGTGATTATCTGAAAGTCTTCATGGATAACTTCTTAGTGTTTGGCGAATCATTTGACGATTGCCTCCTGCACTTGGTCCAGATCCTCAAGCAGTGCATTGACGTGAATCTAGTTCTTTCCTGGGAAAAGAGCCACTTCATGATACCTGAAGGAATTGTCCTAGGACATCTCATTTCAGAAAAAGGCATCCAAGTTGATCGAGCCAAGGTGAATCTGATTTCCAAACTCCCTATGCCTAACTTGATCAAGAACATCTGATCTTTCCTAAGGCACATCGGTTTTTACCGTCGATTCATCCCTGATTTCTTGAAAATCATGCGCCCCCTGACTAATCTACTATCTAAGGATGTTCCATTTGAAATCTCCAAGGAATGCACTCAAGCATTTGAGATCCTACGTGATTGAGTTACCCAAGCTCCGATCCTACAGTCCCCTGATTGGTCTCAACCCTTTGAGATCATGTGCGATGATTCTGATTTCGCTGTAGGAGTGGCACTTTGGCAGAAAATTGATGGGAAACCCGTGGTCATCTACTACACTAGCAAGACACTTGACAAGGCTCCGCGTAACTACACAGTTATAGAGAAGGAGCTGCTAGCCGTAGTATTTTCCTTGAAAAAATTCAGATCATATCTTCTGGGTTCCCATGTTATCATTTACTCTGATCACATAGCTATGAGACATCTCCTTGCAAAGAAGGACACGAAACCTTGACTAATCTGCTGGATCTTGCTGTTGCAAGAGTTTGACCTCAAGATTCGCGACAAGGTGGAAAATAGAACGCGGTAGCCGATCACTTGTCCCGCCTTCCTTCTGACATCATCGACCCTTCCGGACCCATTACGGAACATTTTCCGGATGAGCACCTCCTGACTATCAGTATATGCTTTCATGGTTTGCTGATCTAGTCAACTACCTGGCATGACAACAGATCCCATCTGATTAGCCGAAGGCCAAGAAAGACAAATTACTTTCCGATGCCAAGTACTATTTATGGGAAGACCCGTATCTCTTCCGCATCGGTGCTGATCAAATCATACGACGGTGTGTCCCTGAAGCGAAAATTTAGGGCATCTTGTTCTTCTGCCATGACCAGGCATGCGGTGGACACTTCTCGAGTCATAAAACTGTAGCAAAAGTCCTCCAGTGCAGCTTCTATTGGTCCATGATTTTCAAAGAAGCATACAATCACTGTAAGGCATGCACTCATTGCCAGGCCTTAGGCAACATGAGCCACCATGATATGATGCCCTTACAACCGATTCTCATATGCGAAATCTTCGATGTCTAGGGGATTGATTTTATGGGACCCCTTCCTATTTCGGACGGCTTTGAGTACATTCTGCTTGTTGTTGACTACATGTCCAAATGGATCAAATCCATTCCGACCCAAACTAATAATCATAAGGTGGTTATCAAATTCATTCATTAGAACATCTTTTCTCAGTTCGGGATTCCACGTACTATAATCTCTGATGAAGGGACCCATTTAACTAATGCTCAGTTCAGGTCACTGATGACCAAATACGAGGTGTCACACTGAATCTCTACTCCTTATCACCCCTAAACTAACGGTCTAGCTGAGCTATTGAATCTGGAGATCAAGAAAATCCTCCAGGTCACTGTTCGACCTGACAGGAAAGACTAGTCATTCTGACTTCCGGAAGCTTTGTGGGCTTATAGGATCGCCCACAAACCCAATTAGGTATGTCTCCCTTCAGATTAGTGTACGGGAAGGCATGTCACCTCCCCGTCGAATTGGAGCATAAAGCCTATTGGGCAGTACGAAACTGCAATCTCTATCTTTCTAAGGTAAGAACCCACAGAAAGCTTCAAATGAGTGAGATCGATGAATTACACCATGACACGTATGAGAACTCACGAATTTACAAAGAGTAGGTTAAAGCCTTTCACGACAAGCACATATCCGGAAAGATCTTTTACCCTGGTCAAAAAGTCTTACTCTTTGATGCCAAACTCAAACTATTCTCATGAAAACTCAGATCAAAATGGATCGGACCTTACCTCATCCGACGAATCTTTGGAAATGGAGCCGTCAAGACCAGTCAACTCAGCCATGATTCAGAACCTTTTGTCATGAACAGTCAGAGACTCAAATCATTCATTAAGCTTACCGATACAAATCTGACTGAGACATCTTTTACCCTCCATTCTCCTTGAGCTCATTGCGCCTAACAGATGGCGTTGAACTCAGCACTTAACGGGAGGCAACCCGTCATTTTTGAAAAACTCGAAACCTTTCTTGACATTCCTATGCTGAACTCATATTGCACTTTAGGGTTCATCCATTAGAACAACCAACTCAACCTCTGGTACACATACCCGAGCTTGAAATCATTCGCAATAGTCATCCCGACCCATTCACCCACCCAAAACCTGTTCTAATGAATGATCTAAGCTGAACTCGAACCCACCTAATTTACAATGAGGACATTGCAAACCGTAGGCTTGGGGCGGTATGAAAGTGCAAAATGCCATGAAAATCATCTCACAAGAAAGGGTTTCATCGAAAAAATTACATATCCCAAAACAAAATAAAAAATTCTTGAAAAAGAACAAAAAAATGAGGAGAGAAAATTTTGAGGGCATATAAATTTTGAGGAGAAAAAGAGGAGTTAAAAATGCCAAAAAGGCGAACAAGTTGAAAAGAAAAGAAAAAGAGATAGTCATTAGTAAGAAATTAAGGAAATGACTTATTTCTAGACCATATCAAAAGAAAGAAAATGAAAGGCAAAAAGTGTTAATGCAACAAAGAAGAGATTAGTAGGAACGCTAATTTTAGGCCTCTTAGGCTGTGATCATAGGCTTAAAAATTCAAGTACTCGCTAAGATCTGGATAGTCCTTAAGAGGTTGGGGAAAATGCGAAGCTTAAGTATTAGGTCTAAGGCTTAGGGAGCATTCAGCCTCGTTAATTGACCTCTGGTTTGCGGGACTCGGTAACCTAAGCACCCCAATCCACACACAGTCTGGTTCAGTGCGCTTAAGTATCAAAATTACGCAAATGTGTTTAAATTATTCTGAAAAAGTCATCTAGATTATGACCGACTAATCAACACAAGTTGATTTGGACGAGTTCCCGGCACAGAGAGGTGGGAAATTCCCCTCGAAGATGCGCAATAACATGTCGTCTCCTCAGTGCTTGTCTCCTAGGATATCTACATATCCTACTGGGGACATGTAAGCACCCTGTGCTGGTTTAGATGCCGTGGGAAGCATTATCCTAAAATGTCGATTGCCAAGGTCTGGATTTAGCTACAGAACACCATGGGCAGGATTATCTCAAAATCTCGAAAGCCAGGGTTCTAGGGGTTACCATGGGCGGTGCTATCTCGAAGCATCGATTGCTAGGGACCCTTCAAGGAATGATGATGGGGACTAGGAATCCGATATAGATCGTGTTGTGAAGCTAATCCGAAGCTAGAAATAAAAAGAAAAGAGAGAGAAAACTCTCCACAAAGAAAAATTCCTCTGTCTCTCTCTAACAAAAACGCACTGCAAACTGAACCGAGGCTAAAACATGTTACAAGCACGAGTGTTTTAACCGCGGAGTTCAACGAACCTTAGGATAGTTCCTGTGGGCCTTAGAAACCTTCGCGGCAGACTGAGGTTAGAGTTGGTCAGGTCCGGATCTTGGGTGGTACTTGAGTACTCTAGGCCTACTATCGGCATTCTAACCAAATCTACAAAAGAAAGCACACATCATAGTTTTTTAGCATCAAAGGATTTCATAGTCTAGAATAAAAGTTAAAACCTTGAAATTTTGCTAAGGGACTAGCAAAAGCTAGGCATGGGGGTATGATGGGAACACCATCATGATCCCTAACTAGCTCATTTTGACCCAATGAAGAGAATAAATGCTCCTACATAACCAACTGAAGGTCACAATTCACTCCATAACCATTCTAAGAGAAAAATAAGAAACTAGGGATAAAATTATAATTTTACCAATGCAGTACAACCATAGGTTTTCTCAAGGGCTAAACAAAGGTCAAATGGTCTTAATAAGATAACAAGTGGGTCGGATTTGACAGAAAAGGGTTTGTGTGTGTTCTGTGAATTAAATGACTTCTTGAAATCCTAAAAACTGACCCACTTAATTAACCAAGGTTCTAGTCAGGATAAAATTCAATTAGACCCTCTAAAAATCGTAAAACAATATTATCTAGGGTTTAGTACCTTCAATTTGGCCATTAGAACCCATCTTGACCTAGAATGGGGTCTTAGACAGATATTTACCTTAATTTGGGATTTTGCATAAATTTTCCAATCAAACATGGTCAAACCCAAAATCCCACTTCGCCATTGGATTCCTAAGGTCCCAATTAGGTTTGTACCAAAATTTGGACCCAAGATGAGTTTGCCTTAACCTCATTTGCAAAAAGGTCCTATCTAATTACATTTCTACCCCTAACTTTCAACAACCCTTGCTAACAGCCCCCTAACTTTCTCGTCGTCTTCACAAGTAGGTCTCTCCACCATTATCGCGAAGGAAACCTACTCCGGCGAACTTTGACAGAGAAGATCTCCTTGATTGCTTAGAGGATTTCTTAAAAAATTGAAAGGAAGATCCTTTGAGAAATCCCCGTCAGTATGAACCCATCTTTGAGCATTAATTCCCTCCCAATCTCTCATGTGAACACATGAGAGATATGGGTATCTCAACAACTTCCATCTCCAGCGACCTTCCAAGCTTGGGAAGCTTGCTTCCCAAGCCCTAACCGACCTTCAGAGCCCTATTTAAAAAGCCCAGATCACCCTGACTCCACACTCAATTTTGAACACGAATACCTCAAATTCTTCTCTTCTCCTCACGACCATAGGCTCCTCGACGTTCGGCGACCTTCCCTACTCCTCCTCGTCGTCCGACCGCCACACCTGCGGCGGATTCCTCTTCCTTGCTCTCATCCACGTCTCGCCGAACCAGTAAGCGCTACTCCCTCTTCGTCCTTGCTGATCCCACCTCACCGAAGCCACCTTCATCTCCGACGTCGGCCATACCAGACCCGACACCCACGCTCACCCCCTTCGTCCCTTGACCTCTCAGCTAAGTTCCCTCTCACCTCTACTTTCTTTCTGCATTTACTCCACTTCAAATCGACCACTTCCGCCCTTCGCACCTCCATCTCCTTCATCTCTGACCACCAACTCCGGCGAGGCCATCCCACCTCCACAGGCCACCAAAACCCTCGCCGACAAGCCCACAACCTCCGCCACACCTCACTGAGCACTTCCCCTCACTCCATTCACTGTGCCACTCACCAAATCACCCCCCGAACACACCCACTCACTCACACACAATGTGACCTAGGCACGAACTCACAGGCACCCACACGCCACTCCACCACCCCCAGCACATCCGCCGTGCTCCGGCGATCCTCTCTGAACGATTTGACGTGGTCGCGAGGCCGTTCTTGTGTTTTCAGGTTTAGGCCCCTTCCGCCATTGGCGAGCGAGCTTGAAGCTGACTTAAAGTTGCTCCAGGTGTTGCCAAGGCCAGGTTGAAGTCCCAAGATGCACGGAATTCCCTCTCACATGGTTCCAAGCTCTCAATTCCAATCGAAGGCCTTAGTAGCTGCTACAATTGGAAGCAACAACCTCTGTTGCAGGCGCGCGAAGAAAGGAGGTGCGGATAGTCCCACCTCGAAAACGAAGGGGCACCCACACCTGAATAAATTGAAAAAGTGTTGTAACCTCATCGCCTTAGTTACCACGGTGTGAGGTCCCACTCACCTGACCCAGTCTCGTCCGCGACACGCCCCCGCAAACCTGGCTGACCCGACCCGACCTGCACTCCTCACCCACTATCACACATCGGTGGGTCTGGTCTCGGGTATGCACCCGACCCGATAACCCAGATACCTATGTGGCTCTGGGAGAGCGGATCCTAAGAGAGAAGGAGAGGAGTGTCACACGGCTAGGGGGAGGGTTTTGCTACAGGGGTCTTTGGACAACACTTAGCCAATTCAGAGGAAGAAGAGGATTAGGGTTGAAGGCAGAAGAAGAAGAAGAGAGGCTCGTAAAGGTAAAGGCAGAGAAAGAAGAAGAAGAAGCAGGACTGAAGAAAGAGCTGAAGGAAAAGAGAAGGTTCATAGAAGAAGAGGAAGCTAAAGCAGAAGCCAAAGAAGAAGAAGTTAAGAAGCTAAAGAAGAGAAGGACCTCAGAGAAGGCAAAAGTAGAGATAGAGAAGAAGAAAAGAAGAAGAAGCAAAGAAGAAGAAATTAGACACTTTAAGTCGTCTGATTCCTTCGTCAAACGACAGATCATTAGCTTACATTGCATATTCATACATTGAGTTCCTTGGTGATATTGTAGGAGTATTTGGTGATCTACATCACCATTTTACTCCCATATTTTTGCACTTTGATACTGCTATTATTGCATACTCTTTTAATTCTGAATTGTGATCTTGATTTCTAAATACCAATTTGCTCCCTATGTTTGACCTCGAACATTTTCGAGTAATAAAATTGTATTTGTTTTCAAAGTGATTTTGATTATACTGCAACGCGATTATTTAAACATCTATCTCGTAGCGTTAACACCTACATAAATACCAAAATGACAAAACCTACTTATTCTATCATTTTATTCCACTCATTTTCTATTCATCTATTTATTCCACAACTATATCCCCTTTACCCTTTGGGGAATAATACTGGGGGATCTTAGATAATAGACGCAAACCTGATCTCACTTTGAGAATGGGAAAACTTCATGCCTACCCTTCATACTCCAAGCCCTTTACCAACTCCATTCCACTAAGGAAAAGTAGGCATGGAGAGGAGAGAGAGAACTAGGGAGGGTGCAGAAATCAAGGCCCTTTCCATTGAACAAACCATATGTTGTTACAAGAATATTTTTGAAAAGGAACAGGGGAACCCATTCCTTTTCTTGCTTCTTGTCTTCCCAACTCATCAATCCCAATATTCAATCTTCTCCAATCCACACACACCATTTGTTCTTACTAGTTGGATATTTTTGGAAAGAAAGCTTAGATTTTGATGTTCTAAGGATTCAACAAGAAAGCTTCAAGTGAAGGTTGAAGATTGGACATAGTGTCCTAGGCTCTTGATTGTTAGGTTACTGCTTGCTTTTCTCATCTAGTTCTAGGTGGGGTACAGTACCATGGTCAACTAGTGCTCATCACATTTTCCACTAGGCCTTTCTTGTTAGAAGAAACACTTTATAACAAGTCAATCACATTACCATTGAGATTAGAAGTTGGAAACATGGCATCCAAGTCTAAGTACATTCTATTCTATATTAAACTAGATCAACTGAAAGACTTCTTTGATGCTCTCATCTTCACTTTAAGGTAGATGCCATTGGAAACTATTGCACTTACACAAGTAGCCCCTGATTCTTTTAATACTCAGATAGATACATCCATAAAGTTGCTCCATCTTGCATTGCATGCACCTGCATTGGCATTTGCCAAAAAGTCCACTAGCTAGTGTTTATTTTGTTGATAGGAATCAAGCAGAGAAGGGAATTGGAAATTCCTCACTGATTCTGCTCCTTTGTCTGTATGAAGAAATATAATGGATGTTTTTTTTAGAGGGAGTGCAATGCAAATTCACATCAATCTAACACAATTCCAAGATGGTATAGAAAGTGAGATTTACCCTTGTCAACAAAAGTAGAAGCCAATGAATAAACATACATGTTAAGAAGCTATATAAAGCAAAATTAGTCCAAAAAAAATTTTAAAAAAAGAAAGAAAGAAAAGGAGAGGAAAAAAAACTAGAAATCTTGACAAGGCAATTAGGATCATGTACTCAAACTGTGATCCCAACACTCATAAGAGTAGTGCTGCTAATGCATTTATCAAGAATCTTGATAAGGCAATCGATAACAAAGCACTTTATGATACATTTTTAGCTTTTGGGAACATTCTCTCTTGCAAGATTGCCACAGATGCTAGTGGCCAGTCTAAGGGTTATGGGTTTGCTCAATTTGAATAAGAGGATGAGACTGCACAGACGACAATTGATAAGCTTAATGGTATGCTTCTCAATGATAACCAAGTTTTTGTGGGACCATTTATTCATAAACAAGAGTGGGAAAAAACTGCAAACAATACAAAGTTCAATAATGTTTTTATCAAGAACTTGTTAGAGTCTACCACTAATGAGGATTTGCAGAAAAATTTTTTATGAGTTTGATACAATAACTAGTGTTGTAGTTATGAAAGGAGAAGATGGGAAATCTAAATGCTTTGGATTTGTGAACTTTGAGAATCCTGATACTACGACACAAGCAGTTGAATCCCTTATTGGGAAGAAATTTGATGACAAGAAGTGGTATGTTGGGAAAGCCCAAAAGAAGTCTAAGAGGAAGGAGTTAAAAAGCAAGTTTGAGCAGAACATAAAAGAAGTTCTTGACAAATATCAGGGAATGAACCTCTACCTAAAAAAATTGCATGATAGCATTGGTGATGATAAATTGAAAGAGATGATGTTTTTCGATTTTGGCACCATTACTTCTTGCAAGGTTATGTGGGATGCTAATGGTATTAGCACAGGTTCTAGCTTTGTTGCTTGTTCGACACCTGAGGAAGCCTCTCGAGCTTTTGCTAAGATGAATGAGAAGATGGTTGTTAACGTAAAGAAGATAGAAGAGCTAGATTGTAGGCATAGTCTTCTCAGATGCAACCTATTAGCATGTAGCCCTCAATTGCTCCTCAAATGCCTATGTATCCTCCTGGTAGTATTGGTCTTGGACAATAAATATTTTACAGCCAAGCACCTCCGACTCTTATTTCTACTCAGCATGGATTTGGCTTCCAGTAGCCACTTGTCCTTGGCATGTGGCCTATGGTGCTTCAATGCCCTTATTCTCTATGCCTTTTGTTTGACAAGGTCAACATGGGTCACACCTTAGATGTGGTGGGGGAGGACACACGCAACAAGATCAACAGCCAGCAGGCATGCTTCAAGTAGAAACATGAATGAGGTGCCTATGCTAAGAGTAGGTAGGGGAACATGGGCGGGTTCCCTATGAGAGACATTGTTGTTCCACAACCCATGCCCATTTCTTCCCTAGCTAAAGATCTTGCAAATGCACCCCCTAATCAACAGAAAATTATGCTAGGTGAAAGTCTATACCCACTTGTTTATCAGTTGGAGCACAGCATGGCAGCCAAGGTAATTGGGATGCTCCTGGAGATGGACCTGACCAAAGTTCTCCATTTGTTGGAATCCCCTCTGATGCTCAAAAGGCCAAAGTTGTTGAAGCAATGGAGGTTCTAAGGACAGTTTTGCAATAGCAGTATCAGCAGCTTGGTGCTCCTACCAATCAACTTGCTGGACTCTCTCCCTAAATGATGGATTGTGAGGTGGTGTCTTATTTAAAGTTTGAAACTTTTAGTTTTAAAGGGTTTGGACTTCTGGTAAAAAAAACACTTTGAAGCATTTCATCAACAAATAGAAGGCATTTCATCAAAAACCTATCTGAATCAAAGGGAACAAACACTTTGAAGCATTTCTTCAAACAATTAAAAGGCATTTCATCAAACACATAGCTAAGAGAATAGACCCTCTCCCACCTCCATTGATCTATTACTTTGCACTAGAACCAGATCCCTTCATGGGAAAAAAAATTGATATATATAGAGTGAAAAAAATCAAATGAGAGAAATCGAGTGGGAGAGATCCAATCTAGCATAGAACTAATAAGAGAGCATTGAGAGAGATCGATAAAGAGAAATCAAATGAGAGAGATCAAGTCAAGTGGGAGAGATTCAATCGAGTGGAATTCAATCAACAAAACAGAGAGAGAGAGATCGACAGAGGGATAGATTTAAGTGCATAGTTGAGGGACACTAAGAGAAAATATGCAAGATCGATCTGAAACCTTAAAAGATGTCTCTTTGCCTTTAATGATCTCCAAGAAGGAAGAAGACAACGAGCACAAGAA
This sequence comes from Thalassia testudinum, assembly GCA_037157565.1. Classification (NCBI taxonomy): domain Eukaryota; kingdom Viridiplantae; phylum Streptophyta; class Magnoliopsida; order Alismatales; family Hydrocharitaceae; genus Thalassia; species Thalassia testudinum. The sequence goes on from JAZHRO010000024.1 coordinate 220,650,890, forward strand.
TAGAGACGTAGACAACTAACCTAGGTTGACAAGAGGTTTTGGGGGTTGCGATTGATCGGAGGTGACGACGATCGAGTGAAATAGCATCGACGCCAAGGTGTTGCGCTTAAGGAGCTCGATCGGGTGAAATGAGTCAACAATAAGGTGCTGCATCGAGTTGAGGTCGAGGTTGATGCTTGAGAAATCAACTGAAAAGAGTTGAGGTGGAGGCCGAGGGTTTGGACCGGACAAGGAAGAAGACACATTTGCCCCCACTATTTTCGAACCTACTGGTGTAGCTTTCAACAGCAACAACATATGATATAAGCTACAACGGCATTTTTTTGATGTCAATGTAGGCCCACCGTTGGTGTGGGACAATTTCTTTGTAGTGACACATTAAAACAATGACATTAAGGTACCAGATATACCTAAGGGAAAATCACATAAAAACCCAAACTTATGCATTATTTACAAAATACCCTAAAATGACTAATCTAACCTATATAGATGAAATCTAACCCGAATTACCCTTAGGCTAACATTAGTTAGGCATTAAATAATGTAAATATAAGTAATTCCCCGTAGAGACATCACTGGACACCTCCAAGTGGGTTGCCTTTCCAGCACTCCATCGAGTTGCCTTACATATCCATGAGTTTGGCTCATACTCTTAGATACGACTCATCAATAATTGTGTCCCATGGTAATAGAGGTCTTACCTTTCATCAACCAATCCACATTCATCCCATAAGTATTCCAAGTTCTTTTCCCTCCCATTGGTTAAAATGAGCATTCACAGCACTAGTAACAAGGTTGGATGTTTCCTCGTAGATACATCATCAAGAACCCCCAAGTGGACTACCTTTTCGTCACTCAACTTCCCTATCATGGATTATTATGGTTGGTTAACGTTCTTATCTAGCAGGTGATTGCTACATCCCATCATGTGGTTGATTTCCTATAGAGACATCATCAGATGCCCTAGGCAGGATGCCTTTCCAGCACTCGCCTTACATATCCACAAGTGCGACTTGCATGTTTGGCACAGCTTAATAGTCACCCTATCCCAAGTAATGGAGGGATCCACCCTCCTGTCTAATTCCAACCTCATTGGTCACTGAGTTCATCTCTATGGGCTCCCTTAGTGGCTAACTCCACAAGGTGGACGGCTCCCATATGACCCCATGCAACCTTGGAACCATAGGGCAAGCCAAAGGATTAAATACCATAACCCAACTATGGCTTACTCTCTTAATTAGAAGTCTAACTCCATCACTAGACTTCTTCTAGACCTCCTGTATTAGATGTCTAATACTTTATGAGACGTCTAATACTGCTCATTCAAAGATCCAACACCATCATTAGACACCTAGACCTTGCATCAGACTTCCCCTGGAAGGAGCATTGGGTCATAGTATGCCCCACAAGATCCATCAAATGTCCAACACTAATATCAAACATCTAGAACCTCCAAATAAGGCATCTAGCCTTTGTATCAAATGTCTCCTAGAAGGGACCTTGGTCCCATCTTCCTAACTTATCCTAGCAAACATCCATACTTATGGTTGGATGTCCAGGACCCTCCCTATACATCTGACCACTTGGTCAAGCTTTTGTTAAGCAGAATCCACAAGTCCAAAACCTCAACCTCACTATAAGGGATGGCTAATTTGGCCATCAAACGTCAAAGATCCTTGGATCAAACATCTAGATAGGTGATCAAATGTTCATTGATGATCGTTTGTCATCTTTCTCACCCTATTACAACTTCCAACCCATTCCTAGTCCCTCATACGCATATCAAGCATGGAAATACATGATCCAACCCTTTTATAAACATGATTGAAGACATCTAAACTCTATTATATTTAGAATCGAATCATGGCTTCACTTCATCATGCAAGTGCCCTATCAAACTCCTATGTGATCACCATTTCTGTCCCCCACAACATGATGCATACAAAATCATTCACTTGGGGGTTCATTTTAGCTATCATTACCAAGAAACTTAGAAGGGAAATCAAGAGAATAGTATGCCCTACTTGCTGCTATTGAGAGTATCTTGCTACTACAGGTCTTCTTCCTCTGCCATGGACCTCCAACACCCCCCTAAGGTAACAAAAGTTTAATAGCCAACTCATCTTATGATCATGCATCAAGAACAAGATTCAAATTTAATGTGTAGCAAATAGATTGGGGAAAATTCATCTCCATTCCTCCCTGTTCTTCAAGCATAACATGAATGCAAAACATCCTCCTACTCTTTGGGACCCAAAATCCCCACTTGAGAAATAAGCCCTAAATCTTACCTCAAGAATAGGATTGGCATGGAAAGAAGGATCCCTTCCTCTACTTCCAAACTAAAAGAGAGGCGTGCTCCACCTCCAGCACCTCCTTCCATAGCAATGGAGGCTGATGGTTATCTCTTCCTCCTCCCAAAGGATAACGATGGCAGGAGATAAATGTCAGGAAATTAAATGGGGATAAGTGAGGCATTGCAGGGGTGAGGGTGTATATAAGATAAGGGGAAAACTTATAAGTTGTCCTTCCCTTTTCTCCTCTTTACTCCCACCTCATCATAGCAACTTTCTTTTTCTTCCAAGTCCTTCCCAAGGAAATTTTACCTCCTACTTAAGCCTTTTTTTCTTGATAATCCTTTAGGCCCTTTACTAAAAATTCTTAGGCTTCTAATTTCCTAGCCTAGGTGATTGAGATCATCATTCTTATGAGAGGGCTAATTTCCTTTTATACCAAAACTGATAAATGAATGATTATTAATACTAAAATGCCTAGATTATGTTAGTTTCCTAGCTAGTTTTAGTGTAAATAATTGCATAGTAGGTTTAGGGCATGCATTTAACACTAATCAAATTTTTGTACTAATTAATGTATTTTGTACATATGCAAGTTATGGGAAAAATAAATAGCGGAGCTTAATAAGAAGCAATGACATGTGTTCACCTAAAAAAAAGACAAAGATTGAAGAGTAAACACAGAGTGAAGACAAGGGACAAGCGAACACATGGAACACTCAAAACCTTTTCCAAAACTGACCTTAGGACAACCCATTTTATCTAAACCTATGTCCTAAACCTATCTTAGGAGAACCACTTATAAACCTCTACCACTGATCTCAAATCCTAAGGCCTAAAATCCATTACCAAAAATAGAAACCAAGAACTTATCCCTTTCTCATGGTTGGCCATGGTAGCTTCTTTAAGAACCTTTATGGCCTGCCACCTAAGCCTCCTCATCAACCTTTCAACCTAGATATAAGGGCCCCAATTAATCCCTCCTGGTTGACCTCCATAAGGCTTCTCCATGACTCCACCTAAAGGCCAAATCCTCTCCTTAAAACCCTCAACCAAAACCCAACTCCTATGACTCAATATCCACCATCAAAACCTAGATGTAGGGCCCTTATTCCTTCACCTTAGCTGAAGACACTAGGACCTTCTAGAACCCTTCATAACCACCCCCCGGGTCCTTTTTATCACCCTTAGATGCCTATCCAAGGGCCTACCTTAAGCTTGATTTATTGGCCTTACCAAAGCCCTCGATTAAATCCAATGGCCCACATTTAATGACACTCTTTATAAAAAGAGTAGGCCTACTACCATCTAGAGTGGAATTCTTCCATGCTCTACTTTAGTTTACATTAGTCCACCACCCAATTAACCTTAACCTATCCATCCAACCTCTCTCTCTATCTCTCCATCACCTTGACTTTAAGGCCTTCCTCTAAGTCAAGGTGAGTCCACGTCACCTTTGGTGTGGATCCTTCGAGTATGCCTTCACCTCCGCTTCCTCACTAGCAACTACGTCTACAGGGCTACACCTTCATGGTCGACTTTTTATACTTCTCTTTTGTGTTTATTTTTAGTCTCTTAAGCATTCCTTTATTTTTCTTCTATTATTCAAACTAGTTTGTAATAGACTCTTGCTTTTAGTAATAAAATTATGTTTTTTTTCCTCCATCACATATCTATCTCTTTTACTACTTTCATAGTTAAATTAATATTATCTCTTTTATTACCTTATATCAAAAATCATAAAAAATAATAAAGTAGAAAAAGACCAAAATTATAATAATCTTAGGAAAGCGTGAATACCCAGTTGCCTCCCTATAAGACAACCTAGACTCCGATTTGAATTCTGTAAATTCATATTTTCGAGTTCGGCACCAATCTTCTTTTAAATTATCTACCAATTATTTGCTACAACAAATGCATTTTTACGTATACATCTTTGCAAGATTAATAACACCTTAATTAGTATATAATTAACATTGAGGTCTCACATTTGCTATGACTTGATTCTAGATTGGCCCATGAGGGAGGTGGTAGATCATGGAATACTTGCGACAAAATTCTATGTTAGTATTTAGCCTATGTAGATTTGGCAACCCATTGATTAATGTTTCGCAAGGTGTCAAGCCAATATGTAAGGAAGTTGGTCTGCATAATCCAATACTAGATATAAATGTCTTCTCAAGATGTGATTCACACAACTCCAATAATTGGAGTGGAGTTTTGAGCTTTATCATTATAATTTTGGAAGTCCAATTCCACCGATGGTTGTTTTAATAGATAGATCAAAATAAGAATAAAGGAACTAGAACAACTTAGAGAAGTTATCTAGTATATTTTCCATTCGAAGCATAATGGTAATTCACACAAACAAATTCTTGAAGGAAGAATAGTGGGATAAGAACTTAAACCTTGAACTGCCCATATATGTCTCCATTTATGTAGGACATATGGGATATACAACATATCTCAAGGGGTTGGCCATCGTCTTAATAATCCTGTAGATATTACACTTCACTAGAGTTGTGTGACAAACACCTAGTGATTTTGATTAGGAATGTGGTTAATTAACAAATTGGAGATCACTCATAATTGGAGAATTACATAGTAGTGCTTAGATTAATTTATTAATGCATAAATCCCAATTGGAGAACTGAAAAGAAATTAATAAAATCAAATTAGAATAATATTTGATCTAAGTCTTGAATTGGGGTGATCCTAACGATTGACAGACCATGAATTGGCTACAAGATCTCCCTGCACACGAAACAACAACTAGCAATGTGAATTAAAGGGAATAATGATTGTATATTTCAAATAGTTAAAATATATAATTTATATGCACTTATAGAAGCATTGAGGGCATTTTGGTAATCATCAAAGTGTTGGACTTTCCTCTACTTAGAAAGAGGACTAGAGAAGGGCATTGTTGAAATTTTAGAGAAACTAGATTTCTCTAAAAACCCTGATTAGGAATCTCTATATAAAGGAGGGTTCTTCAATATTTTATGGTTGATGAGGGGAGAAAAATCACCTCACATATTGGGTCGAATGGAGGATCCGACTGCCTGGTAAATTGTGGGGATTTGGCACTTCAGGACAGATCCATTTACCTAGGTCCGTGTACCCAGCTGAGTGGTGAACCGCTCCGGATCCGCATGGCAACCAACCGACAGAATAACCATAGTAATCGAAAAGGAATCATGTGAGTACGATGCTAACTTATAATTGTCTGTCGGTTACTACGTGATATGCTATTAATAGCATAATCCCGTGATGGTGAGAACAGAAAAGAAGCCCGCAACAGAGGGAAGTCCACCCTATAAATACTGGGAGTGGACTAGCTTTTAAGGGTTATGCAATCAAAGAGAGAAAGAAATATAGAGAGTTTATACCACTTAACTACTAGCGAAAATTGGGAGTATCATCCTCTATCCAGACGTACACCCTTCTTTGGTGGAACTGAGTCATCAAACCTCATGCATATATTCTCTGTGATTATTTGCTCAGTCAAGGTTCCTATTCTAAGGACCTTGACCAATTGGCGACATCTATGGGAACGTGCAGTACTATGTTTCTCAATTTAATCCCTCCTGCTATGGCTCCCTCTACACGTCACTCTTCTCATGCTGATTCGAAGAAGCCTGGCCCCGTGGAATCTAGTGTTTCTGTGTTAAGGAAGCGCCAGCAGCCCTCCAGGCCAAGCAAGGGCAAGGAGGTGCGGCCACCGAGTCTGACTCAAGAGTTGATGGTAACACCATCATCTATCATAACTAGATTAATTTAGCCAGAATCCAGTGATAAATACTCCTGAATAAGCATCTAAGGATCATAATTCCTTTCTGAACTGAATGTGAGAAGAAGACAAGAAATTGGGTTAATTTTTTTATTTCAATGAGAAATCACTAATGTAGATTAACTGAGGGACTAATTGGTGTCTAATATAAGGTCAAATGAGCTTAATTTTTCAAAAGTGGGCTGAAGCTGATTGAATCATGGTTTTCTGGAATTTGAGAATTAATTTATTGATAAAAATCTCAAATATAGCCTCACTTCAAGTAAATGAGTTCTAGTAGAAATAAATGTAATATAAACCTCCTAGAAATCATTTAAAAATATTCTAAGAGTTTTGGATCCTTCACTTTGACCAAAGGAACCCACTTTGACCAAAAAGAGACTTAGGTGGGAATTTGCTCTACTTGGGCTCCTGTGTAATTTACCTAGTAAAACTTGGTCAAAACTCAAATCTAAGGTCACCATTATATTCCTTGGGTCCAAATTTGGTTAACCCCAAAAATTGAGCCCAATCAAAGTCAATCTTGACCTAGTTTGCATCTTAGCCCTTAGGTTTTTGTTTGCTATAAAAATGCCCCTAGGTTTTTGATTCTTTTTACAACCAAGCCCCTAGCTTTTTGACTTGCCTTGCAAGAAGATCCTTCCTCCACCACCTTCTTCTTCTTCCTAAAGTGGCAAGTGCAGCAGCAGAGGACCCATCACCAACGAGATTTCATCCTCAATTTGATGAATCAAATCAAGACCAAATCCCACCAAATTTGGTGGGATTGATCTTTAGATCTTTCCCCATCTAATGAACCAACTCACAAGCTCAATCTCAGCTAATTCCTCGCCGACGAGCTCGAGATTGACGAACTCAAGAAATGGCCAATGCATATGCCAAATGCACAATTCTTGGCCCAATGAAGAATTCCTCTTCTATAAATAAGGCTTGACCCACACAAGTCAAAGGCATGCCAATTTCACCAGTTCTCCCTCTCTTCATCATCCACGCCAACAAACATTGAAGCACCACTGGAGCTTCTTCTTCCTCCTTCTTCACCCTCTACCACATACAATAGGCAGAGAGGTTTCTTCCCCATGCTTCCACAAAACGAAACTTCCCACGAAGCTTGGGCCTCCAATCCTCTTCTTCAGCTTCGGTAACTCCTCCTCCTTCTTCCTTGTCAGTGTACCTCCGGTGACATCCTCCCCTCTTCCTTTCCTCCAATATGTTTAGGGATTTTACTTCTCCACCCCCCACTTAGGTTTCTGGAGCTTCTTAGCTCCATTCATCCACTCCTCCGAATCTAACCACCACCGCGTCGACCACCGTCATCGCCTCATTCTCTCTACCTTCCTCGCATTCAATTATGTTAGGAAAAAGGTCCCCCTCACCCTCACAAACCTTTTGCCTAACCCAATTGGCTTGCACATCGTCTCCATCACCGTTGACGAAGCTTCTTCGAGCTTCACCGCCACCACTCTACACCCACGATTGTTGTCAATACCCATAGGGCTTTGCTCCAACGTGCTTCTCCGGAGCTCTACGTTTTTAATTGGGCCTAAAGGCCATCTTTTCACGTGTAGGTGCTTGCTAGATTTCGTGTCCTCTCCGATGATGCCAAGTTGTCTTCGACAAGCTCACCATGAAGGCAACACCTCAATAGCTGTGGGTTCCCTTGAGGAAATCTGGGATGTTGATTTGGCTATCCAATGCCAATTGAGCTTTCAATCGAAGACCACCTTCACGGCTGTGCACGCGAAGGAGAAGAACATGGAAGAAGATGTGGGACTTTTAGTCCCACATCGTGAGTGGACAAGTTGAAATCCGAACATAAGGGAGTTGCCTCCCCCACTATTTGCCCAAGAAGCAGGGGGTTGGGTACCCATTCACCCATGCACACCCTCACCTACCCTCACGCCAGGCAAGTCTAGGTTTGGGTTTTGTTATGAATCCAAAGACAGAGGAAAGAGAAAGAGGAAGGGTTGTTGGGTTCAAGGCATGGGTTGGGTTTTAGCCTTGGAATGCGTGCCTGGCCTTAGGCAGGTTTTGGCTTGCTTTGAGTTGAGTTGAAGTACAAACGTCTGGACTTGGGTTTGATTTCGCACTTTAAGTCGTTTGATGGTTGGGCAAGGACATCTTATTTGAGCTGAATAAAGCTAAGTGTTAAGGTTATTTGTATTAATTGAAAAACAAAATTTTTGTCCTCTAACACTTCATTTATTTTTGGGATTTGAGAGTTCATTTACACATTTGAGATTGACATTCATTGCATATTATATTTATTTTTGAATCAGATTATTGTGCTTTATTTTTTTGATTAGTGGTTGAATTACACAATTTGCTCCTTGAGTCAACCTCGAAACTCACATTTCGAGCATTATAAATTTTAAATGTTGATTTACTTTTGTTGACTATACTACGACGCATTTCTTAATCTTCGACAAAAGCGCATTAGCAGGAGCCTCCCCGTCAGGAGAACCCTCAAAAGGATGCTATCCCTGATATGCAAGAGAAGGAGGACGAATACGAGTCTAAGCTAGCGGCCCTAAGGGCCAAGCAACAGTCAGTGGTGGAGTAGTTGCAAGAGATCCGGTTAATGAAAGACCAAGCTGAAGTTCGGCAAGAGGAGCCCCAGAGTTCCAGCCCCACCGATGACCAACTAAAGTGGCATCACATGATGGAAAAGGAAAACGCCTACCTACGAGAATAGCTCGAAAAGGTGAAGTGAGAGCTTAGTAGCTAGAAGGGTGAGGTCCTTCTTGGCCTACTGAAGACCCCCTCCCACCCCCACGGGAGTCAAACAAGTAGTCTGGGGCTCACCCTCTAGTTACCAGCGGCAAAGGCTCGATCCCCGAGATCGTCCGCTAGGACCCTCGGGCCATGAGAGGCATGAGGCCCCAGGCGTATGTGACCACGTACCCCTTCACTAAGGAGGTGATGACCGCCTTGCTCCCCGAAAAATTCAAGTAGCCCATCTTGGCACAATATAATGGGACGTCGGACCCTAACAACTTAATAGGAAGTTACAAGTAGATGATGTTGGTCCACGGATGCCTGGATGGAGTTCTCTGTAGGGTATTCCTGTCTTACTTGTTCATGATGACCCATGAGTGGTTCAATGAATTACCAGCAGGCCAAATCACTTGCTTCCAAGAATTGGCCGATAAATTTTTTTAGTATTTTGCCAGCCAACAGCAGATTAGGGATAATCCTGAAGGGCTGTCAGAAATCTACCAGAGGAAGTAGGATTCTTTCCACTCCTACCTAGACTAGTTCAAGACTCAATATTTCAAATGCAAGTGGCCTCATGATGCTATAGCTATCCAGTACTTCAAGTTAGTCATACTGACTTACAAGTTTTAGTATGACATTGACGATTTTGCTCCAAGAGACATGACGGAGCTATGGGATCGTGCCACTAAGTTTAACAAATAGGACAACTCTTTTCGCTCTCGCAGTCATCTGGAAGATGGACAATATGAGGACCGAGCCTCCCCTGAGGCAAGGAGGATCCTAGTTGAGGCAGCACCAATATCAGCCAGGAATGGTCGCCACCTCAATAAGCGGAAAGGAAATTTTCCAAATATGACGGACCGACTCAACAAGAACCGACCTAACGATCCCTACCAACCCAGGTGGGACCCTTACAAAGAATACACTCCCTTAGCCATGAATCAAGCGGATGTGCTAGCGGAGGTGTGGTCTACAGATAAAGACTTGCTTCCCCCGCTAAAGCCTATAAAGAAGAAGTCGGAGACTAGGCCTTACTACAAATACCATTAGTCTCGGGGACACACCATGGAGGATTGCCATGATCTACGTGACCAAATCGAGTCTCAAATCCGACATGGTAATTTGGCCCATTTCATTAAACGAAATGAAGGCCAAGATAAAGGGAAACGCCCTGTGGAGGGTCTCGAAGGCTATCACCATGAGAAACTCCAGTAGTTCCAAGGAGTCCACATAGTATCCCTTTCGGAGAAAGGGGTAGTGGAGACTAGGGCCCTAGTGGCCCAGCAGGTGATTCTGATGAAACTCTCGCCTAAGGAGTTTCACCACTAGTTTATGACGGTATTCAAGGCTAGACATTCGGGTGATCACGCTACCAACGCCTCGTCACCCCAGTCGATGCTATCTCCCCAACACTTGGCTGAAGGATAGATAGATGTAATCATTAGTGTTAATGCAGCAGCCAGCCCCATGGGAGGTTCAGGGGTCGCCCCTCCCTTTATGAGGGCCATTTGGGAGGTGTATCCCACTCTACAATGGGGAGAGAGGAGTTCCGCCAAGCAAGCCGCCACAAGGCTCTTCTCCCCCTTGCTAGATCTGGCAAATCATATGGATCCCTTGTTAGTAACACTCCTCCTGGACGGTTGTCAATGATGCGGATTTTATGCAGTTTGTAAAATACGTTGTTGTAATGCGTAAAATCGACCAACTCTTAAATTTATAAACCTAGATAGTGGGGTATCTAGGGTCGTCCAAGGAGGCAATATGTTTGCAAATTAATTCTCTTGCTTACAAAATAGATCTCAACATTCTTTTTGGTCTTTTCAACTATATCATTTTTTTTAGGATTTTGAAATAACGAGAGAAAACACGAGTTGTTGGCGAAAAAGTAAATAACAACTACGATTACTAAGCAAACACCTAAGTGACAAGTAATTCCTCTTCCTAAGCTCACTCTAGGCACGTGGAGGCCTAGAGTAATTAGGGAGAGGGAGTGAAGAGTGCTAGAATCACAGCAATCAAAATGCAACTAAAAGAAATTGCAAAGAAGGCAACTAGATTAATGAGAAAGTGTTTTACAGAAAAACCTAGTAGATGAATGCTTCTATTGCTAGAGAATTGCAATAAATAAAATGAAACACAAATCCTCTAGATAGATGGTGAAGAAGAGGGCTTCTTGCTCCAAGCTTGGTAGCTCCCGAGCTTGAAAAGAGTCCTCCAACTCCTTCCTTGCTATGCTCCGCCAAGGTGATGTCCTCCAAAGAAAGCCCTAAGGGGGCATGCCCTAACCTTTTCTCCAAGGGTGGATGTCCACCCTAGGTCCTTCTCCTTTTCCTGGCCATCCTCCTTGAAGTAGAAAAGTCCTCCTCCTTGGCGTGGCCCAAGTTGAAGAGAGTGTGGAGAAGAAGGCACCAAAGCGGCTGGTGATGTGCCCCTTTAATCTTCTTCTCTACTCCTTCTTCTTGGCCGTAGGTGTAGGTGGGTATAGGTAGAAAAATACACTAATGGAGGATGCTCTAAAATGGTGGTAGGTGGTGGGTTTATATAGAGTAGGAAGGGGGCTAAGGTGACTCTTGAAATGGAGGGCTAAGATGGGAAGATGGAGGTGGTTGGGGATCCTATGGCTAAGGGCAATAGGTGCCAACCCAAGGGACACCTAGGGGGTGGTTATGGGTGGTGTCACCCCTTGAAGTTGGCGCCAAAATGGCTTCTAGAAGGGGGGATTAGGTGGTGCCAAGTAGGGTTCTAGAAGGAGGGATGATGTGGAGGGTGGAGATGGGTTTAAAGGGAGATGTGTGGTGGAGATGAAGGGGATTTTTGGAGGGAAAAGTGGTGCCAACAAGGGGTTAGTTAGGGTGGTTTTGGCGCCACTTTTAGGTGTCTTTTGGAGGTGGTGGGTAGGCTAGGTTGGCGCCAAGTAGGGTTAGCTTATGTGGAGCTTAGCTGAAGCTAGTTGGTGGAGTTGTTAGGTAGGGTTTTTGGGTGGTACAAGCCAAGGAAGCTGGAGCATAGCTAAGCTAAGCTAGCTTAGCTAATGGTGGAGTAGAGGAGGAGGTGTTGGAGCTAGGGTTTGAAGAGAGGAGTTGAGGAGAAGTCTGGAGCTGGAACTGGAGCTGGCAGCTGCTGAAGAGGTTGGCATGGAGCTACTCTAGCTGGCTTAGCTTGCTAGTTCTTTGCTAGCTGCTAAGCCAAGCTAAAGTGAGCTGGCTTCTACCATAATTAGCTGAGGTGAGCTGGGTCTGCTGCTCCCGGGGAGGATCAAGCTGGTTGAGGCAGCTAAGGTAGCTTAGCTCAACTGAGTTGAGCTAAGCTGAGTCCCTGGGAGCTGGACTTGAGCTTCCTGATCTGGAATGAGTTCTTCTTCAGCTGGCTGGAGTTGAGTGGAGCTGGATGTAGCTGGATCTGAGCTGGGGTGAACTCCAGTCAACTCAGCTGAGCTAGCTAGAGCTCCCTATGGACTTGTGGGAGCTATAATTAGCTACACTCAACTATGTTGAACTGGATCTGAGCTGACTTGAGCTAGGGTGAGCTAAGATGAACTCTCTTGAGCTGCCATTCAGCTGAGATTAGCTGAATGGAGCTGGGATGAGCTAACCCTAGTTCAAGTGAGCTAGGTTCCAGGTGTGGTGAGCTAGATCAAGCTGAGTTCTAGCTAGTTTGAGCTTCTCCTTCACCATTTGCCTTCTTGAGTGCTAGGGTTTTTGGGATCTGTATATCTGTTTATCCCTAACACTCAAAAAAACATATCAAAAAGATAATAAAAAATGCAATGCATGCTTAACCTAATTTATGCCTATATGCAGCCCAAAAACCCATTTGCGAAGTAAAATCCTAAGAGATAGGTTTGTTTTAATGCATAAGAATGATGATAAACTGGCGTTTATCACACCCCCATGCTTATCTTTTGCTAGTCTCTTAGCAGAACTTCAATTTTTTCGGAAAACGAAATTTTTGGGAAACCTAACTTTTCTACTTTTGAGGAGAAAAAGATTAAGGGACCTTGGTTGATCTAAACATAGGAGGTACGGGATTTGTTAAAGATAAACATTGGGATTTGTTTTGAATCCAACCATTAGACAAAACGAGATCAATATATTGATGTAAACACATTTACACTACTTAAAATGTCTATTTATGCATGTTCTTAAGCATAGGATTGCATTTCATGATATAAATATTGCATTACATGCATCATTTTGCATTTAGAGTAGTTTGAATAAAATGGAGGTTAATTGTCTCCTTTTATGTGCTTGGGCAGGGCAAACATTTTATCGGGGCCTCGGATCAAAGATCCAACCATATGGATGTGGTCAGGGCGACGATTGGAGTTCAACGACTCCAAGATTGCCCTAATCAGGCATCCGTAGCATCAGATAGTGACCTGGGAACCCTAGAAGATCAAGGGCCAGGATGGTGTAAATTCGCACTTCAGATGATAAATCCGACTGCACGGATGAATTCGGATCGACGATCGCAGCCCAACGACACAAAAATCGAGTCAATCCAACATCTGTGGCACCATCTACAACTTCCAGAAGATGAAGCGGCCGTTTGGGCGGTTGAGGTGGCACCACGTGGCGCTATCTTGGCCGTCCATCTTCTGGAAGTTGTAGATGGTGCCACGGATGTCGGATTGACTCAATTTTTGTATCGTTGGGCTGCGATCGTCGATCCAAATTCATCCGTGCGGTCGGATTTATCATCTGAAGTGTGGATTTACACCATCCTGGCCCTTGATCTTCTAGGGTTCCTGGGTCACTATCTGATGCTATGGATGCCTGATTAGGGCGATCTTGGAGTCGTTGAACTCCAATCGTCGCCCTGACCACATCCATACGGTTGGATCTTTGATCCGAGGCCTCGATAAAATGTTTGCCCTGTCCAAGCACATAAAAGGAGACAATTAACCTCCATTTTATTCAAACTACTCTAAATGCAAAATGATGCATGTAACGCAATATTTATATCATGAAATGCAATCCTATGCTTAAGAACATGCATAAATAGACATTTTAAGTAGTGTAAATGTGTTTACATCATACCCCCATGCCTATCTTTTGTTAGTCCCAAGCAAAAAAACTATATGCTATTTATAAAAGAATTAGGTTAGATTATTTGGACTTGAGTTATTTTTCAATCATTAAGAAATTATCTACTTAGGAACTGAACTTTCAAAGACACAACAGTGCCCGGGTATCAGCCAAAATGCAGACAGCTTCAAGCCCTCGCCTTATTAAAAGAAAAATTTCCTCTTTTTTATTTTCTCTTTTTCTCTTTTCTAATTTTTTTGATTTTCAAATTTTTGGGTTTAAGAGTGACTTTCTACGGCCATTCAACTCACCCAAAATTTGATGAGAACCCTAAGCTTTAAGCATCTTATTGTGATTGTGATAGACTCGTTGACCAGCAATTAGAACGGACTTTGGATTTCTACGCCTCTAGACCTAACCAGAATTCTACCTAAAAGTGTACTTTACAACCGGTAGCTTTCTCCCTACTTTTATTTTTTTTTTTACGGGGTCAACACAAGGGTGAATCCAGTGTATATCTCCCCGGTTTATTCTACTTCTCCGCTTCTTCCTAAGTGTTTTGGAAATTTTTAGTACATTTTCTGAGCTGGGTTCTGGACAACCGGTCGATGAGCTGTTACCACCGACAACTTGCCAGCCATACTCGTGCGGCGAAGTGTGGCTTATTTCTTTTTGTTCTTTTCTCCTTTTTTTTTTTTTAAAGTAGGTGGCTTCCCTAGTCTAAGATTTACCTAAAGGCAATAAACTAAGAAAGGTCCAGTGATTGGGCTCTGGACAACCTACCTATGGGCTGTTACCCACGATAACTTACTAGCCATATCACCCTAGAAGGTTCATTAGCTACCCAATTTCCATTAGAATCGCCGAACAACGAGTCAGTGCAAAGAAAGTGTGTAGATGCTTAAAACTCAAAATTCCCTCAAATCAGAGGGTGGGTTGATAAGTCGTGTACTTATCACGCAAACTTATTTATTCCAATTGTAATGGAATTAAGATGGCGAGGACTCAAAAATAAATCCACATTTTAGTGGATACACAGGCTAATTAAGTCCAAAGACCTGTGGGGTCTTTGTGTTCAGATCCTAATGTAAAATTTCTTAGGATTGAAAAGTCCTAATGTCCAACTAATCCTTTCTTTTTTAAAAAAAAAAAAATAAGAAGAGAGATAATTTACATGGATTTCACAAGGCTGACCAAATAATTCAAGAATGAATCCACCCCCCCATGCCTAGCTGATGTAATGTCCACATTGAAAAAGAGATATGAAACAAAGGGTTGAATATGAAAGATGTCACCTGGATATGAAGCTCGTATTTAGCCTTGTGTCATATGTACAATTGCTGAGTTTAATGCCGTCAGCTAGGCGAAGTCCAGCCAAAGAAGTCACAGAATGGCTAGAGCAACAGAGTCTGAGACGGGTTCTAGAAGATTACGGCCAACAACAGGCTTCAAACGTTGACCGTTGACTTTAAAGGTGTTACCCGTCTTTGGGTCAGAAATCTGAACGGCACCATTAGGAAAAATCTGATCAATTATGAATGGGCCATTCCATTTAGATCAAAGTTTACCAGGAAAGAGCTTAAGTTTAGAATCAAATAACCAGACCTTCTGGTTTGGCTCAAAGCTCTTGCGGGAAATCAATTGATCATGTAGAGCTTTGGTCCGAGCCTTGTAGATCTTGGCATTCTCATAAGCATCATTTCTAAGCTCCTCCAACTCAGATAGTTGGAGTTTCCTGGTCTTTCCAGCTAGATTCAGATCTAAATTGCATTGTTTGATTGCCCAGAATGCCCTGTGTTCAATCTCTACGGGTAGATGGCACACCTTTCCATACACCAAACGGAATGGAGACATGCCGATGGGCGTTTTATATGTCGTACGGTAGGCCCAAAGAGCGTCCTCAAGCTTTTGAGTCCAATCCTTGCGATCAGGCCTAACCATTTTTTGCAGAATGTTCTTGATCTCTCGATTGGAGATCTCGGCTTGTCCATTCGTTTGGGGATGGTAAGGTGTGGAAATTCGATGATTAACCCTGTATTTGGCCAATAAATTTCGGAATTGGGCATTAGTAAAATGAGTGCCACCATCACTGATGATAGCCCTCGGAATCTCGAACCTACTGGAGATATTTTTCTTGACAAAATTGATGACCACCTTGTGGCCATTGGTTCGGGTGGAAATTGCCTCAATCCATTTGGACACATAATCAACAGCAACAAGAATGTACTGATGTCCAAATGAAGGGATAAAGGGTCCCATGAAATCGATGCCCCAAACATCGAAAATCTCTACAGGAAGAATAGGGTTTAGGGGCATCATGTCTCTCTTAGTTATGTTCCCGAGTGACTGACATCGAGAACATGACCTTGAGAAGTCCTGGGCATCCTTGAATAAAGACGGCCAATAGAAGCCAGATTGCAAGATTTTTATAGCCGTCTTTCTTCCGGAGAAATGTCCACCACACCCAGATGCATGGCAGAACTCGAGTATACTGTTGAATTCATTCTCCGGTATGCATCGGCGAATAATCTGATCAGAGTCGATGCGATACAGTTCAGGGTCCTCTCAAAAGTAGTATTTGGCCTCAGATTTGAGTCTATCTTGTTGTTGCTTGGTCCAATCCTGGGGGATTTGACCAACAGCCAAATAGTTAACAATGTCAGCAAACCATGGGGTGTGGAAACCTAAAACTGTAAGAATGGTTTCGTCTAGAAAAGTATCAACAATCGGAATGTCCGGACAAGAAGAATCACCTAGGAGTCTCGACAAATGATCCGCTACCACATTTTGCACCCCGGCTTTATCCTTGATTTCAAGATTAAATTCTTGAAGAAGAAGAATCCAACGAATAAGCCGGGGTTTAGCATCCTTTTTAGCCAAGAGATGTCTCAAGGCCAAGTGGTCGGTATAAACAATAACATGAGACCCCAAGAGATAAGCCCTGAATTTTTCCAATGCAAATACTACAGCTAGTAATTCCTTTTCAGTAACAGTGTAATTCCTCTGGGCTCATCCAGAGTTTTACTAGCGTAGTAAATGACAGAGGGCTTTCGGTCAATTTTCTGACCCAGGACAGCCCTGACCGCATAATCAGAAGCGTCGGTCATGATCTCAAATGGGGTTGTCCAAATTGGTGGTTGCAAAATTGGAGCATAGGTGACTGCCATTTTCAGAAAATCAAATGCCTTTCGACATGATTCGTCAAAAATAAACGGCGTTTCTTTGGCAAGAAGATTGCTCAAAGGACGAGCAACCTTCGAGAAATCCTTGATGAATCTTGGATAAAATCCCACATGGCCAAGAAATGATCTGATTTGTTTAACAGATGTGGGAGGAGGAAGTTTAGCGATAGCATCAACCTTAGCTTTGTCTGCTTCAATTCCCCGTTCAAAGATTACATGACCCAAAACGATGCCTTCTTGGGTCATGAAATGACTCTTTTCCCAGCTAAGGACCAGTCGTGTCTTGATACATCGCTTAAGAATCATTTCCAAATTAGCCAAACAAGAGTCAAATGATTCTCCAAAAACAGAGAAATCATCCATGAAGACTTCTATAAACTCTCCCACCATGTCGGAAAATATGGCTAGCATACACCTTTGAAAAGTCGCAGGTGCATTGCATAACCCAAAAGGCATCCTACGAAAAGCAAAGGTTCCGTAGGGACAGGTGAAAGTAGTTTTTTCCTGATCCTCGAGATGGATAAGAACTTGGTTATATCCCGAGTAGCCATCAAGAAAACAGAAGTACTTCTGCCCAGCTAATTTTTCCAAGATTTGATCAATGAAGGGCAGGGGAAAATGATCCTTTTTAGTGGTTGTGTTCAGCTTCCTGTAATCAATACAAACTCTCCAAGAGGAAGTTAAACGAGTTGTGACAGATTCACCTCTCTCATTAGTCACAACAGTAATCCCGGCTTTCTTTGGAACAATCTGAACGGGACTTACCCAAGGACTGTCAGAGATTGGATAAATAATTCATGCATCGAACCACTTGATGATTTCCTTTTTGATCGCTTCTCGCATATTTGGATTCAATCTCCTCTGCATCTGGCGAGAAGGGCGGGATCCATCTTCCAAAAATATTCTATGATTACAGTAAGATGGCTCGATCCCCCTGAGGTCATGAATGGTCCAACCAATTGCCTCCTTATGTTCCTTTAGGACCTTAATCAATTTAATCTCTTGCTCCTTTGTCAATTTAGCACTAATAATCATAGGGAGCGTATTCTGCGGTCCTAAAAATTGATATTTTAAATTCTCGGGCAATGGTTTCAATTCAAGCTGGGGTGGGGTAATGATTGATGGTAGGGTAGATGCTGAAGATTCAACAAGAGGAAGAGGTTTTGAGTGAACAAAATCAGTAACCTCTTCCGAAGATGTCAGGTTAGAGGGTTGCAGGTCAAATTCATCATCCAAAGAGGAACTTTCAATTGAAGAAACTGTCAAACAAGTTTCAATATTAACATTATCCTCATCAAGTTCCTCAATAAATCCACAATCCTCAAATTTGTTGATCACCTTAAAAATATCCAATTTCATTCGTTGGTCCCCAAAGGCGATTTCCATGCTATCGCTTTCACAATTAATGTTGGCCTTTGCGGTAGCCAGGAACGGACGCCCCAGAATGATGGGCGTGTTTCTCAGATTATCTGGTACATCCATGTCAAGGACAAGGAAATCTACAGGAAAATAGAAATCCTTGACCTTAACCATAACATCTTCAATAACGCCTCGCGGGTTTGTGACCGAACGGTCCGCTAACTGTAGCGTTACTGAAGTTGGCCGAAGTTCACCTAACCCAAACTTCTCATAAAGAGAAGTCGGGATTAGGTTGATGGATGCACCGAGATCCAAAAGTGCTCTATCAAATGTGTAATCTCCGATAACGCAAGAAATCAAAGGAGCACCAGGATCTCTCTTTTTCTGAGGGAGGTAGTGCAGGATAACAGAGCTAGCCTGCTCGGAGAGTACCACCTTCCTCGGAACAGATTCTCTCGACTTACGCTTTTGTGTACATAATTCCTTTAAAAATTTTGCGTAAGCCGGTATGTGCTTGATAGCATCAAGGAGCGGAATATTGATCTCAACATTCTTAAATAAATTCAGAAGCTCCTCATTGCTATCAACAGACTTCTTCTTCTTTGCTTTGGCTAAGGCTTCAGGAAAAGGAACATGAGTCAGATCTTTGCAATCAGGTTCCTGAGTCTTGATTTCTCCTCTAAAATTCTCCTCTCTCTCCTCAGATTCTTCAGGATTCAAAAGATCAGAATAGTGTGTTGTGGATCCTGAGTCTTCTTACCACTCCTCAAAGTGACAGAATTTGCAGAAGCGTAAGAATTTGGGTCTTGGGGAGGGTTAGGAAAGATTGGAGGGGCTTGATTGACCATGAATTGTTGATTAGTAGAAGAAGAAGATGAGGAACCCTGCTCAACCACCTGAGCATGTGCGTGCGGGTCCCTCTGATTTCTGTACCCTTGGGCTTGATTGCCCGAATTTATAATGTTTCGCGGGTTGGGTACGGGTTGGGATGGTAGAGATCCAGGTTGACGAGAGTTAGCAATGAGCCCGGATTGCAAGTTGTCTAGCGAGTTTTTCATTTGCTGCATAAGCTGGAGCATAGATCCTTGCATCTCTACCATTTGACGGTTCAAATCAGCCTGCCCTGCGGGTTGACGGTCATTCCAAGTTGGCTGATTGACCTGATTCGGAGGCAACTGAGTATATACTTGACCCTGACCCATTGGACGTTGCGGAGCATAGTTGCTAGGTCAGAATTGGGTCTGTTGCCCCGGATTTTTCCAAGAGAAGTTAGGGTGGTTTCTCCAACCTGGATTATAGGCATTCGAGTAGGGGTTGGATCTAACATTCTCTTGTACAGCACAGACATCCTCATAGGGTGAGGATGGAGAGAAAGAAAGGGAAGGATCAGAAAAACTGGGATCAAAGGCCCCAGTTGGGAACCCATGGGGTTCCGAGAAATGCTGACTCATAGATTGAGTCGCATCGAGTTGATTCATGAACTCCCGTCCAGAAGAAGCTCGTGAGGAATGGAATCCTGAATTTTGGGATTGAGTGGATTGAGAGTTGTTCATAGAATTGCCAGCTAGCCACTCTTCCATTCTTTTAGCAACCAAGTCCACCTTATCAAGTTTATTACAAATCAATTCCATATCAAATGAATGAGAGTCATGGACTTCATTGACATTTGATCTGGGTTGCTGGGACCGGTTAAAAGTATCCATGGAGGCATGATTAATTGAATTCTCACTCATTTCCTCAAATAAATCATGTGCACTATCTGCATCTTTATTGAGGAAATTGCCTCCGCAAGAAGCATCCACATGGTTTCTGAGTTGCTCATTCAACCCATGATAGAAGATCTGCACGAGTTGCCATTTCGGCACCTCGTGGTGTGGACACCTCAGCAATAAGTCCTGGAATCGCTCCCAGGCCACATGAAACTGCTCCCCCGGCCGCTGGGTAAAGGTAGTGATTGCCCGTCTCAAAGCATTAGTACGACCGACTAGGAAGAATTTTTTCGGAAAGGCCGATTTCAACTCATTCCAAGTTGTAATTGGTCTTCCTATTGTCCTATACCAATGCGCGGTTTTATCCCTAAGAGAGTGGGGGAAGAGCCTCATGATCATTTGCTCCTCGTAAACGTTTCGAGCCTCGGTGGTCTGGACCAAAGTGGTCAAATCTTCCAAGTGCTGAAACGGATCTTCGGAGCCAAGCCCATGATAATGTTTAATCAGGCTTAACACCTGGAGCTTGATTTCTACGTCACCGGCTGGAATCTGGACCCCGGGACGTTCCCTGTAATTCGAAGGATGATAAAAATCCTTCAAGGGCTGAGCGCCTTGCATTCTCTGGAACCATTCCTGCATTCTCTGCATTTGTTCCAGCTGCCTTCGAAATTCCTCCTGTGGATTTTCAAGCAGAGGAGGCTGTTGTTCGGCCATGGGATCAAATTGATCAAAATCTAACTTGCGCCTCCTAGAATGTTCTAACGGTCCTTCCAATCGGGGATTCAATGACCGTCTTCCCAGCATAAACTAGGAGAAGGTCAGAAGGACGGGGGATAGGGGACCCTGCAACACAACAAAACAAGGCTGTCCTTAAGTGGGGTAGCCTAAGGATCTACTGACTCCCAAAACCAACCTTAAGACTGTAGGTGATTTACTCTACTTATGTCTGTTTAATCCAACCAGTTAGAAGGAGGGACTGGGGAGAAGGTTCTTCCTTTGGCTTTCGCCTCCGGTTCCTAGTGTACCCCCCAGCCGCGGTCGTTTGACGCTACTCCCCTAGCTAGACATCAGATTAATCAGTATAAGTAGGTTAATCAAAAATAATCTCAGACTACGCCCTGAAGAGCAAATCAAACCTTAAGGCCAATGTCTACTCAATTTTATTAAGGCCTGGGATTGTGGTGCTTATGGAATGTGATGGGCCCTTACAATGGGTTGTGCCCTTAATGATTGATTGGAATTTATGTAAGTGCGTGCACAACTAGGGTTTTCAAGCAAGATTATTGATAATGCGTGAATTTTAATGTTCAAATCTTGCTTAAGTAGCTTTTAGGGTTCAAATTAGGTGAATTGCAATCAAGTTTCTAGGCAAACCAAGTTGTAAAACACAGGTGAAGATTGTTTTCCTTTAAAATCAGAAAGAAAGTGGAGTGCCTGGAATATACCTAGATTGAAAACCCTAAGGAGGAGCTACTTGATGAGTTGGTTTAAAATAAAGTGGTGCGGCCCAAACAACTCAAACAATTGGCTACAAATGCACCACTAAGTTAAACACTCAAAAATGGTTAACCTAGAATAATTTCTACTCTGTTATGTGTTGCTTTATGTGTATCGGTTCCACAGATCAGAACCTGGTTGAGTAGAAAACAAATCAAGTTGATCAAGTGCCTTGAATGTGGGTGTGTGTTGTGTGTTTGTTGAAAATTACCCCACAAGATTATCTTTTTGTTATTTTATTTTTTATGGATGAGGGTGGAATGAATGTGAGTGAAAATCCAAACAACCAAACTATTCCTAGGATTTATGCAAACACCTAGGTTAATTGGGATTTGGATTTAATGTGGCGAATGAAATCTATGGAGGGGGAAAGAATGGAGGAGTACTTACAGTTGTCTTCAACTGCACTTTACTCCAGTCTACCGCTTGTTGATTCCTTGATGGAGGTCTCTGCAAAACAATAGACACAAGAGAAAGCTAGTTAGAAAACAAATAAAGTGCAAGAAATGCGAAGAAAAGATCAGAAATCGTTGCCTCCCCAGCAACGGCGCCAAAATGTTGAAACGTTTTGCGAACGCTACGCTTACGTGTTTGGTTTTGGAACACCCGTCGTTGTAGTTCGAAAGCGAAGAATTCGTGTTCAACAAATAAAAATTTATACCGAAAAGAATTCCGGGTCGAACATAGGGAGGCTACGTTGATCTATATTCGCAATTATATTTTTTTAGGATTTTCGATAAGCAAGGCGATATAATTACAATGGAGCTATCAGACTAAAAGAAAGAGAGAGAGAGAGAGAACATGCATTCAATATTTCAATTGTTTATAAAAGTTACACTAGAATGCGGAAAATCAATTACACTATAAAGCAGGAAAATTCTACACTAGAAAAGCTGTAAATAAGAATGGGAGAGAGAAGTTATCCTCCTCGACGATTGCTTGGAGGATGAGCCGGACGGGACGACGCCTGAACGAAGGAGAACGAAGGAGGACGAAGCAGAAGAACGGGAACGGAGCAGCACGCCGTCGTCGTCGCGGGATCCACTTCCGAAGGGGAATGAAAATTGGACTTTATCTCGCAAGAAGCATCCCGGGTGTGGGACAAGCTTCTTTTGAGCTTTGGAGGGGTAGAGAGGAGAAAGAAGGGATGAGAATTCCGTATGGAGGGGGTCTCCTTTTACAGTTGCAAGGAGTGGGGGCAAAATGGACATTACAAATTCAAAACAATAAATAAGTGTAACGACCCGATTCCCGAGTCCCTACGAGACACGAGAACCGGATCGACTCGACTAATCCCAAGACCTAGTCGTCCAACAAGGAAGTAACCAAAACAGCAGCAAAATAAACCACATTCAGCATGAATATAACTAACAGTAAGGAAATACGGTATATACCACCACAACTGTAGAACAACATTCATAACATAATATGAAACTGCAGGTAAAGAAAAGTACAGCGGTAACAAGAACTACTCACTACAGTGGAACCAAAAAGAGGTACAAGAGAACAGTGGTAACTCTACTGGACCCTACTCGGCCCAGCGTCCTCTGCAGCCGCTGACCCTGGCTGCTCAACACCTGGTCCTGATAGGTAACGAGTGTAACACGTCAGCAAAACACTGAGTAGAGTGGCAACTAAAACAAAAGAAACAGTAGAGTGTACAGTAGCTGTTATGTTCTGTTACTTTCTTTAATTACGTCTTTCTATTGTCTCACAATTTATCTATTTCTCAGATCCTTCACTTGATCTCGAATGTTCCTCGTGGGAACGATCTTGATTGCAGTCTTTTCCGAATAGTAGAAGTAACACGTGGTGCTCTCCTGGCCGGGAAAGTCCCCCGTGGTGGTCCTACTCTCAGTCAACCACCCCAGGGTCACGGACAGACGTAACGGTGACTACGGCACGCGCGATAAACGCACAGGTACCTAACCCGCACTGGCAAGCGGTCAGTCGTTTCCGTTAACGGGTGCGCCCAAAGAACAGCACGGAACCAGTACAGGGCAGAGCCCTCTCAGTAACAGGGGTCCAACCCCTCCACAGTAACCAAACAGGGGCCTTGCCCCTCCACAGTCCGCGCACCCTAGCCTGACTACCCTGGTTTGCCCAGTGGGCCTAACAAGTCGGTGTAGGAGGCTAGCAGAACCCCGGGGCCCGTGGGGTAGCTAGTACCTCCCTACACTAGTAGCTCTCCTCGATACTACGTACACGAGGGCCAGCAAGTCGGTACAAAGTGGCCAGTCCTAACCCCGGGTCCCTAGGGCAGCTGGCTCCGCTCTGCACTAAACAGGTACAGGTACTTCCCTTGGTACTACGTACCCAAGAGACAGCACACTACCACGTCTTTCTTTCTCAGTTCCATTCCTTTCTCTTTCCAGGAGTTCCACTCCTAATTCCCCATAGGGTTCCAGTTCTTTTAACTCAGCACATTCAGGTTTCACCTTCCCAGTTTCACACTCATACATCCCATATTCCCGGACATGCTCATTTATTCATAATAGGCAGCTGTTAAACCAATTTACAGGTAGCTATTATTTCCTTTCCACATTTTTCAAGACTGCAGTATTCATATATTCCACTAGTTCTTCCCATCCTAGGATTCATGCCATACCCTAGGATCTATCATACAATCTAGTTTTCCAGCCCTAGGATTCATGCAACACCCTAGGATCTACCATTCATTCTAGTTTCTCATTCCTAGGATTCATGCAATGTCCTAGGTTCTATTTATGGTTCCATAATTAACAGATTATACTAATAAACTTAAAAGCCACTCTATCGATTACAACAGAAGTACTGGGGGCATGGTCGGGAGTCCCGCGTGCCTCCGCAACCCCTAAGACTGCAACAGAACGGGGTCCTATCACAAGGATCAAACACAAGGAGTTTCTCAAAACAGTATACAACTACTGTAGATGGGTAGGGGATGTAATTCCGAAAAGCACGCAACTCGAAACGTGGAAAACGGACTCCGAACGGGCCCTAAACGGGTCGAAAACGACAAAACAGTGCAAAATCAGACGTCTGGAACTTATTCCAGACGTCTTAAAAAGTGGATCAAGGGTTACCTTGCTCTGCATGGTCTCTCAGACGTCCAGAAGCCTGCGGGGACGTCTGACCTAGTTCCCAGACGTCCGATGATCACCCTGGACGTCTGGAAGTCGTTCCCGTCGTCTGGCACTGCAGCCAAACGTCTGATTCGTGTTGGGTGGCGAATCAGAACCTGCGCGTACCCATTTCCTCTCTCTCTCAGTACGGTCAGTCGTAGAAAAGGAAGGAAAATGGAAATAACTCACCTTTCAGACGTCTGTACAGTCCTCCAGACGTCGTCCCCGTCGTCTGGCTGGAAGCCCAGACGTCTGATTCTGGAGAAAATTCCATAATCAGGGCGCGACTCGCCCTCCGCTCGCGATGCTCGGCCGCGCCGCGACTCGTCTGCCTGCTGCTCGAGCCGCAGCAGGCCTCCCGTGTCACCCCGCGTCCGCTGCTTCCCCCGCCGGTCGGCCCTAGTAGCCCCGGCGAGCTCGCCCTCACGGCCGAGTGCCTCTTCCCACGCGCAGCACCTCCTCCCACGCTCACCGCGGCTATCGCTGCCGCCGCTCACTCGCGCTGGCTCTCGCGCACCGGCTGGAAGGAGAAGAGGAAAGGGGGCGGAGGTGACGGGAGTGAGGGGGAGGGCGTGGCCTTTTAAGGCCACGCGAGGAGGAGAGAGAGAGCGGGACAGAGGGCGTAGGAGGGAGAGGGAAAAAGAGAGAGAGAGACGCTCGCAGGTCTGCGCGCTCAGGCGCGTAGATGAAACACGCGTGCCGAAAATAACCGAATCCCAGACGTCTGGAAGGGGTTCCAGACGTCTGGTCAGACGTCTGGGACACCTCCCAGACGTCTTATAAACGTCTGAAGCCGCGCGTTCATAACAATCAGGGGTCTTTAGTGACGGATAAATCCGTCACTAAAGCCCCAACGTAGGCGTAGCTTCCGCGCCTACGCGTGCCTCCTCGGCTGCCCGCTCATCAACGTCCACGCACGTCCAGCGCTTTTCAGCCGTCCGATCGCGAGATCGGACAGCTTAAGATGCGTCCGCGCCCGCTGCGTTGTGCGCCCCCCGCGCGTCTGATTGCGCATTCGATTGTGCATCCAATCGCGCGTCGACGCTATCGGGCGCGTGCGGCCATACGATCTCCATCTAACGCTCCACCCGTGCCCAATCACCGCGCCTTCCAGCCCCCTCTTCATGGCTAGAACTCGCGCCCGGCGCTCGCGATAGCACGCTCGACCACTGCGCTATGGGGCGCTGATGGTCGAGCGGACGCTTTTAAAAGAGAGAGCCCACAGCCATTGGATTAATATCCAACGGCTTAGAGCGATCGGGCGCGGGGCCTTCACAAGATGAAGCGGCCGTTTAGGCGGCTAAGATGGCACCACGTGGTGCTATCTTGGCTGTCCATCTTCTGGAAGTTGTAGATGGTGCCACGGATGTCGGATTGACTCGATTTTTGTATCGTTGGGCGGCGATCGTCGATCCAAATTCATCCGTACGGTCGGATTTATCATCTGAAGTGCGGATTTACACCATCCTGGCCCTTGATCTTCTAGGGTTCCCGGGTCACTATCTGATGCTACGGATGCCTGATTAGGCGATCTTGGAGTCGTTGAACTCCAATCGTCGCCCTGACCACATCCATACGGTTGGATCTTTGATCCGAGGTCCCGATAAAATGTTTGCCCTGTCCAAGCACATAAAAGGAGACAATTAACCTCCATTTTATTCAAACTACTCTAAATGCAAAATGATGCATGTAATGCAATATTTATATCATGAAATGCAATCCTATGCTTAAGAACATGCATAAATAGACATTTTAAGTAGTGTAAATGTGTTTACATCATATATCCTCCAGAAAATTCACAAATTAACCCCTTGTTAATTCAGATGACTTGAAATTTTTACTTTTAGGATTTTTCTGGCTTATGAATCTGATTCGCAACTTGCAAAAATCCTTTAAAACGTTGTGTCTGTGCTTGTGAAAAGGCAACATTTATAGGGGCATGTTAATTTATTTATTCTTTTTTTCTCTCCCCCATGCTTATTTTTAGCTTAGTCTTACAACAGATGTGTCGGGATCATCAATCCCGTTACCAATCCTCAAGGGGCCTCTGGCGCCAGTACTTCGGGATAACACTATCCATGACACCACCCAGGAGCTTACAATCCCAAAACACAACGCAGTGTAAAGGGGCGCTCCAAGCAAACTCTAGCTCTTGCTCCGACACTATAGGTAGAGCACCGTCCAAGACACTTGAGCTGCTAAAATGCACTTTAATGCTCCATCTAAAGATACGAAATATAGGTATGGAGCAGCGTCGAGGCAGTAACATGTTGACATCGCATCCTCAAAGGAGACATTTTCCTCCTTCTTGGCGATGGGAACTCAAACTAATGATCTGCTTCAGACTTTTACTAGGTCCAAACACGGGAGTTTTTCAAATTTTTAGTTATTTTTAAGTGTTGGCTTGTGTGTGAAAATTGACACAAGAAGTTTCTCAAGTCATGCAAGTTTTTGAATCAGAAACTAAGCCAAATACTTTCCACATTACAAAATAGGATCAAGTCACCTGAACTATCATGAGTTCAAGTGGAATTTTTAGAGAAGGATATCTGATCTAGTCTAAAATAGACCCTGAAATTCTAATGATCAGATCCACATCCTCATCCCTAGTTTGTTAAAGATTAAATCCCATTGTACCAAAAGTGAGTTTTTCGACCTTAGTCTCTATTTCAAAATTTTTCCTCAAAAAGTTTCCAACATTTTTATTTTTTTGGTTATGCAAGTAGGAAATAAACTAAAGAAAAATGCATGTTTTTAGGTTTTGGAAATCCTAAATCGATCGTCAAATTTTAAAAACACCCCCCCATGCTTAAGATGTGCCATGTCCTCATGCATTAGGAGGGAAAAGGGATCACCTTAGTGAAGAATGGTCGGGTTTAGGATGATCAAAACCTGGAAAAAGAAGAAAAAAAGGAAAGCAGGAAAAAAATGATGGGTTACCTCCCATCCAGTGTTATCTTTTACGCCATTCAGCCGGACGTGAACGTATGCACGTAAGAAAGAAAATCATGTAAATAGTTGGACACTTGGATGCCAGCAAAAAGGGTGCCTTCTTCTAGATCCCTAGAAAATTGATTAGCAGCAATATTGGGATCAAAGTTGGATGGAAAATGATAAGTGTAGCCCGAGTCTGGCCATGGTTTTAAATCAGGTTTGATGCCAAACTCGGGCGGGGTTGGTGGCAGGTCCGTAAGAAAGGAGTCGGGGAAGGGATGGTGAGGATTGGGTGAAGTTAGTGTGGAAAAATTAGGTGTGTGAATAGTGGGTGGGTTAGGGTGATCAGGGGGTGCATCAGGAATGGATTTGGGGTCAAGACAAGTCTCCAGATCACAGATTTCGCCGACCATTGATTCAGAATCAGAATCCTCAAAAAAATTGTGGTTGGTAAGGGTATCTATCAACATTGTCTCCTCCACCATATTGGAAATTTCCATATCTGAGTCCTCAAAAAAGTTATCATCATGGAATCTCTTGGAGGATTTGAAAATATCTAAAGTGATAGTTTGGCCGACACAAGTGATATCCATTTTGCCTGTGTGGCAATTGATATTTGCCTTTGCAGTGGCCAAAAAAGGACGTCCAAGGATTATTGTGGAGTCCAGCAATGATTCAGGTACCTCAATGTCAAGAACCAGAAAGTCTGCAGGGAAGACACAATTCTGGACCTTGACCAAAACATCCTCGACAATCCCACGAGGTTTGATTGTAGATCGGTCGACTAATTGCAGGGTAACCTCGATGGGTTTTAATTCACCGATCTGAAATTCTTCAAATAAAATCCTGGGAATAATATTAACTGAGGCACCAAGATCAAGGAGGGCGCGATTAAAAATAGTATCATCAATAATTACTAAGATTAAAGGCACCCCCAGATCTTTCATCTTAGGAGGCAGCTTACTCTGTATGACAGAGCTTACTGTCTCTGAAAGATGCACCTGTCCTAAATTTTTGGCCTGCCTTTAGGAGTACAGATCTTCAAAAATTTGGCATAGGCAGGTATATATTTGATGGCATCTAGGAGAGGAATATTGATTTGAACTTGCCCAAATAGATCCATGAGTTCTTCTGTGGTGAGCTCAGATTTCTTTTTTTTGTTGGTGGTGGGGTGGAGAGCTTGCGGGAAAGGGATAGGAATCATGTCTTGCGATTTTTGTATTTCTTTTTCTTCCTGATGGGGAGGTGGGGAGTCAATTTGCACAGGTATTTCACCAGGTTTGTGTGAAGGCCCGGGATCAGTGGTGATTTTCCCACCCCTCAAAGTAACTGCATGTGCAGTTGGATTATTATTTGGAGGAGGTGGGGGGGCTGTGGTTGCGAAAACCTAGGAGGCTGCTGAGGTGGTGGATTAGTAGGTGGCTGATTCGAGTAGTGTGGATTTCTGCCCGGATATTGGTTCCTTTGGTGATTAGGGTTGGGCATGGGTTGGGATGGAAGATGTCCTGCTGGTCTTTGCGTGGGAGTAACCCCAATCTGGTTGTTTAGATTTGTGATGGTGCGGGTTACTTTCGTCATTTTTGTTTGCATTTCCTGCAGGGTTCGCATCATCTGGGCATTGATGTCTTGTTTGGATGGCCCAGGATGGAAGGTTGGATTCGACCCATACCCATTAAAATGATCTGGTTGGGAAGGAACCTGATTATTCCAGGAGTAGTTCGGGTAATTTTTCCAATTGGAAGAATTTTTAAAGGGCTCCTGGATGGCAGAAATATTTTTAGTGGGGTTTAGATCTGGATAGTTGTAATTTCCCAGTGAATCATGGGCAACCTCAGAATATTGGTAATAATCAGCAGGAGTGTTGAGATTGTGCAAATTTTCTCTTCGTGGAAAGTTAGGTTGGGTTAGATGTGGACTATGTGGAGCTTGGGTTGATGTAGCTAGTCTTTCCTCAATTTTCTTTTGATTAATATGCATCTGGTCAAGTTCTTGAGCGATCATTTGAAAATCATCTTGGGTGACAGGGATAAATTGAGTGCCTACTTCATGAACATCGAACTGCGGGTTTTGAGTTCTGCAAAATGTGTTCATGGAAGCTTGATTAAATGAGTTTTCACTCATTTCTTCAAAAAGGTCATAGACACTTTCAGCATCTTTATTTAAGAAGTTGCCGCCACACGAGGCATCGACAAAATGTCAGATTTGATCTTCTAACCCATGATAGAAGATTTGCAGGAGCTGCCATAAAGGAATCTCATGGTGCGGGCAACTTCTTAAGAGATCTTGAAATCTTTCCCAAGAATCATGGAAAGTCTCACCAGATTTTTGGTGAAAGGTCGTAATAGATCTTCGCAGGGAATTGGTACGACCTATGAGAAAGAATTTCTTGAGGAAGGCGCTCTTGAGCTGAGGCCAAGTTGTGATGGGTCAGCCAATGGTCCTGAACCAATAAGCAGCCTTATCTTTAAGAGATAATGGAAAAAGCCGCATCAGCCATATGTCTTCTTACACATTTCGGGAACAGGTTGTTTGTGCAAGAAGAGTCAGTTCTTCAAGGTGGCTGAAAGGGTCTTCCCTAGGAAGGCCATGAAAGTTTTTAATTAGGTTCAGGACTGTAGGCTTGATCTCGAAGTCCCCCTCTGGTATGACCACCCCTGGTCGTTCCTCATAATAAGACGGATCATAAAAGTCTTTTAGAGGAATAACAGGCTGCTGACGGGGTGGTGGGTTTGGCCTTTGATTGGCTAGGTTTTGGATGTTCCTAGTCAATGTTTGTTGATTGGAATTTAATTTATCAATCTGCTCAGCCATCAATTTTAAAAGATCAGGCAATGGGTCTTGATGTTGTGTTTGGGGCAATTCAAGATTAGGGAGCTCCAAGTGTGGGAAGTTAAAGGTGGGTGGATTTTGGGTGGAAGGGTTAGAATTAGGGTTAGTAGTGGGGTTAGAGGAAAGATTAGAGGTGGAAGTGGAAGGGTTAGTGGACCCATTTTTTTTATTTTCCATTTTTTTAGGAGAAGAAGACAGAAAAAGTGGTCTTTTTGCACGGGGGGCGAAATCAAATGGTCCTTCCAGGTGCGGATTTTGAGATCGTCGCCCATGCATAAAATGGAAGAATGGGAGGGGAGGAAAAGAGAAAGAGATGAGAGAATGTGTGCAAATCAAACAACCAAAGCTAGACCTAACTTAAGTGTGACTCCCTAAAAATAAACCTAAGACTTGGTCTACGTAGGAAATAAGTAATCAATAGTGAATACCCGTTCTGTCAACAAATCTAGCCAAGTTGCTTAAAGGGAGGTTTGGGCCCAAACGTTTCCAAGGGAAAACCCCAGGTGCTTGTACAAACCCGCGCCTGGTCGTTTGACATGGCCCCTTAGCCTGAACACCAAATATAAATGACAGAATTGGTATTAACTAAAGAAAACTTAAGACCTATATAACAAGCCTAAGTTAATGAAGCCTTAGGGGTCAAGTTGCTATGGATTTTAGTTAGGTCTAGGATACTATAGTGCACACAGAATGTGGAGGCCGTTTATTGGGTTGTTGCCCTGTTATTTCAATTTTTTGTGTGTGCAAGAATTGGAGAGTGGCTCCAATGAAAAGCAAGTTGTCACACAATTATTGTATTTCTGTCTTTTAGGATTGGATTTAGCTTAGTGTATTTTTAAGGTTTTCTTTTTAAGTTTTCAAACAAGTTTGAGATTCCACAAACAAGAGGAAATCAAGTTGTATGGGTGAAGATATGTTTCCTTTTGTTGTTTGTTTCTAAAAGTGAGAAAAAAAGAAACCCTAATCCAATTGGTCCTAGGATAAAAATTTAACCACCAATGAGTTGTTTTTAGTCTTTCTGAATAGATAGTGGTCCAAACAATGCAACCAATACTACTACCTTAAGTAAAATAAAACAAGGATTCCAGACAAAATTTTTGTAAGATTTTATAAATTTGTTTGATAATTGTTTTGAATTTTTAATTGTACTGGTGTCAAAGTCCATAAATGATACTCGTGGGTATTTTGAACTTTTCAGTATTATCACTGACCTCAGAAAATTTTGGTGATTTTATATGATATGTAAAATTTCACAAGGATTCCACAAAGCTAAATTCCACAAAAATTGGATGAGTATAACAATTCTCAAAATTCACGGACAGTAGCAAAATTGGAAGATTAGAGGGTGCGACCCTCTGCAGTCCATGAATTTTTAAAAATTAAATACAAAGCCAATTGATCTGAAATTTGGAACAGATGTTTCTAACTCAATTTGAAATCACTGTATGATATTTTATGATTTTAGGAGGCTTGTGATGTTAGGAATCGATTTTTCAAGTCCGGACAGAAATCTGGACCCGAAAAATAGAACACCAATACTTGCAATGGAGTGGTGTTAAAGAAACATTCAAGCAAACAATGGATTTTAAAATGCACCACTCCACTTAATTAAGTTGTTTAGGGTCCTAAAAGCCAAGTTTAGTGTATTTTGGTAGTTTTTTAGGTTAAGTGTGACAAGTAAGAACCAACCTGAATGTTTACGGGACGACAAGGAACTTTGAGCTTTCGCTTTCAAATTCCCGCTTTCCCGTTGTAGTTCCTGCACACACAAGAGAGAAGAAAGAGAAGGGGATGAGATCCACTTCAAGCAAGAGAAGAAAGAATAAGCAAAGTCGTGTGTTTGCAAAATTAATTCTCTTGCGTACAAAGTAGATCTCAACTTTCTTTTTGGTTTTTTCAACTATATCATTTTTTTTAGGATTTTGAAATAACGAGAGAAAACACGAGTTGTTGGCGAAAAAGTAAATAACAACTACGATTACTAAGCTAACACCTAAGTGACAAGTAATTCCTCTTCCTAAGCTCACTCTAGGCACATGGAGGCCAAGAGTAATTAGGGAGAGGGAGTGAAGAGTGCTAGAATCACAGCAATCAAAATGCAACTAAAAGAAATTGCAAAGAAGGCAACTAGATTAATGAGAAAGTGTTTTATAGAAAAACCTAGTAGATGAATGCTTCTAATGCTAGAGATTTGCAATAAATAAAATGAAACACAAATCCTCTAGATATATGGTGAAGAAGAGGGCTTCTTGCTCCAAGCTTGGTAGCTCCCGAGCTTGAAAAGAGTCCTCCAACTCCTTCCTTGCTATGCTCCGCCAAGGTGATGTCCTCCAAAGAAAGCCCTAAGGGGGCGTGCCCTAACCTTTTCTCCAAGGGTGGACGTCCACCCTAGGTCCTTCTCCTTTTCCTGGCCATCCTCCTTGAAGTAGAAAAGTCCTCCTCCTTGGCGTGGCCCAAGTTGAAGAGAGTGGGGAGAAGAAGGCACCAAAGGGGCTGGTGATGTGCCCCTTTAATCTTCTTCTCTACTCCTTCTTCTTTGTCGTAGGTGTAGGTGGGTATAGGTAGAAAAATACACTAATGGAGGATGCTCTAAAATGGTGGTAGGTGGTGGGTTTATATAGAGTAGGAAGGGGGCTAAGGTGACTCTTGAAATGGAGGGCTAAGATGGGAAGATGGAGGTGGTTGGGGATCCTATGGCTAAGGGCAATTGGCACCAACCCAAGGGACACCTAGGGGGTGGTTATGGGTGGTGGCACCCCTTGAAGTTGGCGCAAAAATGGCTTCTAGAAGGGGGGATTAGGTGGTGCCAAGTAGGGTTCTAGAAGGAGGGATGATGTGGAGGGTGGAGATGGGTTTAAGGGGAGATGTGTGGTGGAGATGAAGGGGATTTTTGGAGGGAAAAGTGGTGCCAACAAGGGGGTAGTTAGGGTGGTTTTGGCGCCACTTTTAGGTGTCTTTTGGAGGTGGTGGGTAGGCTAGGTTGGCGCCAAGTAGGGTTAGCTTATGTGGAGCTTAGCTGAAGCTAGTTGGTGGAGTTGTTAGGTAGGGTTTTTGGGTGGTACAAGCCAAGGAAGCTGGAGCATAGCTAAGCTAAGCTAGCTTAGCTAATGGTGGAGTAGAGGAGGAGGTGTTGGAGCTAGGGTTTGAAGAGAGGAGTTGAGGAGAAGTCTGGAGCTGGAACTGGAGCTGGCAGCTGCTGAAGAGGTTGGCATGGAGCTACTCTAGCTGGCTTAGCTTGCTAGTTCTTTGCTAGCTGCTAAGCCAAGCTAAAGTGAGCTGGCTTCTACCATAATTAGCTGAGGTGAGCTGGGTCTGGTGCTCCCGGGGAGGATCAAGCTGGTTGAGGCAGCTAAGGTAGCTTAGCTCAACTGAGTTGAGCTAAGCTGAGTCCCTGGGAGCTGGACTTGAGCTTCCTGAGCTGGAATGAGTTCTTCTTCAGCTGGCTGGAGTTGAGTGGAGCTGGATGTAGCTGGATCTGAGCTGGGGTGAACTCCAGTCAACTCAGCTGAGCTAGCTAGAGCTCCCTATGGACTTGTGGGAGCTATAATGAGCTACACTCAACTATGTTGAACTGGATCTGAGCTGACTTGAGCTAGGGTGAGCTAAGATGAACTCTCCTGAGCTGCCATTCAGCTGAGATTAGCTGAATGGAGCTGGGATGAGCTAACCCTAGTTCAAGTGAGCTAGGTTCCAGGTGTGGTGAGCTGGATCAAGCTGAGTTCCAGCTAGTCTGAGCTTCTCCTTCATCATTTGCCTTCTTGAGTGCTAGGATTTTAGGGATCTGTATATCTGTTCATCCCTAACACTCACAAAAACATATCAAAAAGATAATAAAAAATGCAATGCATGCCTAACCTAATTTATTCCTAAATGCATCCCAAAAATCCGTTTGCGGAGTAAAATCCTAAGAGCTCGGTTTGTTTTAATGCATAAGAATGATGATAAACTGGCATTTATCAGTCAACAACCCCATCTCCTTGTAGACGAGGGTAGCATCGTGGATGTCGTTTTCCTCAAGATTCTCACGTAGTTGGGCCTCAACGAGGGCCATCTGTCTTTACCAACCCTACCGATAGTGGGTTTCGAGAACCACAAAGTAATTCCCAAAGGAGAAATCAGCCTGCTGATGTTGATATGTGATGGAGATAAACACCTCAACAGAACAACCACTTTCATAGTGGCGGGGCTGATGGCAACTTTTAACCACATTATAGGCCTCCCCATGACTCACGCTTTCCGTGCAATCCCCTCCTCGTACTTTCAATTCATACTTTTCAACTCTCCACGTGGGATCAGGATTGTCCACGGAGACCAGTTTGTAGGCTGAGAATTGCTGTGCATTGAGCTTGAGAACACAATGGAGAGAATCCCCCCCAAACCTCATAAGTGGGGGAAGAAGAGAAGTCTGATCCACGCCTTGTGGGAGGACGAACCCCCTGCTCAACAGCCTACATAGGAAATGAAGCCTAGTTCTTCAACCATGGCCATTCAATTATACCCTAATGCAACTGATAAATTGATCCATATAGGGGCCAAGCTATCTACGGCCAATGTCCACAAGGTACTCCTACTGAGGGCCAATGCAGACATTTTCGCATGGTCAGTCAATGACCTACCAAGAGTCGACCCATCTTTGATCAAGCACCAGCTCAATATATAGCTGAGCTCTGGAGCAGTCAAACAAGCTCGACGACATAAATCCGCCTAGCAATGGTAAGCGGCCGCTGCTGAAGCAAACAAGCTTTTGGATGCAGGCTTCATCAAGCAATCCGTTTACCCAGAGTGGCTATCCCATTTTGTGATGGTCAGGAAGTCAAATGGAAAGTAAAGGATGTGCGTGGACTTCACAAATGTAAACTATGCCTATCCAAAGATGGGTTCCCCCTATTGAAGATCGATGCCCTTGTGGATTACTGCGACGAGCAATCTCATATGTCTTTCCTCGATCTTATAGTGATTATTACTAGATAAGTCTAGCTCTGGCTAATTGGTCCCACACATCATTTGTAATTGATAGAGGTCTGTTTCGGTATAAAGTCATGCCCTTTGGCTTGAAAAATGCTGAAGCTACTTATCAGCGTCTTGTAAATCTGGTGTTTGCCCATTTAATTGGAAAGTCATTTGAAGTGTATATTGCTGATATACTTGTTAAAGGGTTAAACTTCTCCCCACACTTGGGAAATTTAACCCAAGTATTCCAAGTTTTAAGAGACACCCAACTCCACCTAAATCCTAAAAAGTATGCATTTGGCATATCTTCAGGAAAATTCCTGGGTTTCATGGTCTCTAACTGGGGAATAGAAGCAAATCCTGACAAAATCCATGCAATTATGGCCCTGACACCCTCGACTAACCTGAAGGGAATCCAGTCGTTAGTTAGCAACATTGCATCTATAGGTCGATTCTTATCTCGATCTTTTGACAAATGTTTTCCCCTTTTTGAATGTATCAACAAGGGGAAAGGGTATACGCTAACGCATTGTACCCCTCAGTGCCAACAGGCCCTCAAAGAGATCAAGAAATACCTTCAAGAGCCTCCTATCCTCACATCTCCAAGGGGTAGGGAAACCCTGTTCCTTTACCTGGCGGCTTCAATGATTGCAATTAGTGCCATCTTGCTATGTAAGCGTGATGGTATACAACAGCCAGTGTATTTTCTGAGTAAAACTTACCAGGGGGTAGAAGTAAAGTACACCATGATCAAAAAGCTTGGCCTTGCCTTGGAAACTTCTGTCAGAGAGCTCTACCCATACTTCCAGGCCCACACAATAATTGGATTCACAAATTACCCCCTTGTGCCAGATGCTTTATAGGCCAACCAGGTCAACCAAACAAAAGAAGTTGGCCATGGAATTGGTGGAATTTGATGTGAAATATCAAGCACGAAAATCCATTAAAGTCCAAGTCTTGGTGGATTTTCTAACAGAATTCACAGATCCAGGCCCTCCCACCACTCTACCATGGAAGTTGTACGTTGATGGGTCCTCCATGATGGTGGGGGCAAGCGTTGGAATCGCCTAGACTACCCCTGATGGCACTACTCTTAAGAATGCCATCAAGCTAGCTTTCCCTGCCTCCAACAACGTGGTGGAGTACTGATGAGGTATGGCTCATCATAACTAAAATGCCTAAGTTAAGCTAGAATCTAAGTTAACACTACATTATTAACATGATAAAAGGGTTAAGTGTGGAAATTAAGGAAAATGACCTAAAACAGCAAATTGGTGTTAAAAATGCATAATTAGGTCAATTAATGAGATATTCTATTCAAAAATGCAAAATGATGATCCAATTACAAATTGAACACATGATTGAGTTCACAAGTACAAATCAAGGGTTAAATTAACTTCTTAAATGTTCAATTGAGCTCCAATAAAAACATCATGGCATTTAGACATCAATAGGACCCCGCATTCATTAGATTACATATAGTCCTCATATCATTCACATTTCTTAAGCATAAAACCTCCAAGGGCATTTCTACAAACCCGCAGGGACCCATTTATAGGACTTTAAGGACTGCTCTGCTATGAATCTTTCCACTAATCAGTCTTTGCACAATTCTTCTACCATTTTGCCCAATTGGGCCTATGTGTAATTTACCCAACAAGTTTGGTACTATTGATGAGCCATGGGTGCATTGCTCACGTGAAGAACATGCATAACAGGCACCATTGATTCTTTTGCTCATCCATCCAACGACCGATCATTCACTTCCGAGCCTGCACCTTTGCGCGAAGGATCGTAGCCTCACCTAGATCCCATCTGACGATGGGTATTTGGTTTGGAATTTCCCTTGCACCCATCTCTTTCCCATCCACCATTTGCCCTAATTGGGATTAATCTCACTTAACAGTGCTTAGATCTCTTGCGCACCTATATAGGAACGTTCCCTTAGCTAACGCGCGGCTGCTACATTCTTGAGTTGGTCCCTTCATCCCCTCCAGTTCCCTCACTTCATCAACTGTTGTTCCTCTACATGAGCAACGGAATTCCACCTTCTCCGACTCTTCCTTGCCGCTAAGGATTCCATAACACCCCAGGGTGACCCAAAACTCCACTAGTGAGTTTTCCCTCTACCGAAGCCTCTTCCTACTTCCTCACTACAACCACTAAGGCTGCTAATCAAACTGAACGGTTCGAATTCGACTCGAATTCATTCAATGAAATATTCGATAAAAGTTCATTCGAAAAAAAATGAACTGAACATGAACATTAAAACTACGTTCGTTAGCTGAACGAATTGAATATGAACGTAGCATATGTTCATTCGATAAAAGTTCAAGTTCGAAAACGCATACAAACAAAAATATGTGTGATATAATTTATATAATTATGCATTTATGTAGAGATAAAGAATTCACTTTATTAAAAAAAAGATTAACCCCCCCCCCCCCACCCCTAGCCTCGAAAGTAAAAAAAAAAAACCCAAGGGCCAAACCCATGGGGCCATGCCCACTCCCCCTGCTCTCCTCAAACTCAAAGTCTCGATTTCTCGAAGACCTCAAGTCCTCAACCCCTCCCCTCCCCATGCTAAAAAGTCACAAGTCCCACTCCCACAACCAAAAACCCTAAGCCCCTCCAAATCCACCTCCACCTCCATGCTCCCCTCTCCCCTTCCCCACACAGATCCCCTTCCAGACTCCATTCCCACAAGGCTCTCCTCCGACCAAACCCTAACAACCTCCCACTTTGATCGACCTCCTCCATCTCCCCCTCCCCTTCTCCCTCTCCTTCCCCATCGGAGAGCAACGAGTCTCGATGGCTTCGCAACTTGCAGCGGTGGCTCCGAGAGGAGTCCCGGTGGAACACTGAGCGTGAGTGACTCCTCCACGAGATCATCACCCTCTGTGAGAGGCTCAAGGCAATCGAACGAGGGGGAAGGGATCCAACGATCGTGGAGGTACTTCTAAAGGCCCTCAAGGAGTAGGGGATGCCACCGCCGGTGCTGGTGCAAGAGGCAGAGGTGAAGGAGACACCTTTGTTGTCAATAAGAAGAGTCCACTCAGCAAGGTGAACATGATCTTTATGATCATGGTTATGCATTTGCCTCTTTGTTTTCTCTCTCACTTCATTATGCTCTTAAGTTTTTGTTATATGCTCTTCTATGTCATGTTTGTTTAATATCAGGTTGAGAACGGTGGTACTTACTAAGAGCTTGAGGTGATGAAATGATCATCCTTTTAATATCTAGTTATGCAGCCTACTTCATGGTCGACCATTTGATTCACAAGCTTCTCATTTAGTAGCTTACCCTAATTCATTATCCTTTCCTATTGGTGGTTGTCACTTGGAATGTAGTGTAATTAGTACCAAGCCTAGATTCTTGCACTATATTTTTTCAATGGATACATTCTATTATTTGTTCTCTATTACACCTAAGATGCCACTGCATGACTGGCTCCATACATGACACTGTTTAGATACATGCTTTGCATTTTTAACTGCTAAGTAGAGATCCTATAGCACGATGTTGTATTACACCTATTTCAAACCCCAAGTTTGGTGTGAGTATAAGTTAGTTCCTTCCACCATAAATGGTTGAAAATTTGTAACTAAATTCATCCAGTCATGAAATTTCAATTCTGTGCTATTCCTCTTGTGTGAGTGCCTGCAAGACTTTCCCTATCTGTCGTTTGTTCCTCACCATGTATCCAAAAATAGATGAACCTTAGTAAGCCAAGAATGAGATGGGGTTCTATGTGCTGTTGTTTTGTGGACAAGTAATAATGAGTAATCGGTACTTATTTCTTGTTAAGTTGTATGCTTTTTGTTTTTTGGATAAGTAGGGGACAATTGGGGTTTATGTCTATGTAACATTATATCCACATAAATGGATTCTTTGATTTTTATCATGGGTTTTCTTTTGGATGGGATAAGTTAACCCCTTTACTTGATTGAGTTGGTTAGAAATCAATTACCAAATTAATTAACTAAATATGGTATATAATGCATTCCTTTTGCAAAAGAAGACATATTATGCATTCTCAGGTAAAAAAATAGATGAGATATTCAATCATTACTCAAGTCATCCCTCCTTAAAGTGGTAACCATTATTTTAACTAATGGTGGCTGTTGCCCCCATTTTTATGTACAAGATCATGCAGTTTGTTGCAATGAGTAAGGCCACAACGTCATATTAAGCAAGTATATTTAAAGATCTCTTTTGGTATCATCTACCTTTGAACTTGGCATGGAGCGTGACATTCTCTGAAATGGTTGGCATAGTAATGTGGGAATTGTACAATCCCTCCACTCAATTTTACTGTACTTTATTATGTTACATAGACCTCACAGAAATGTAACATATTATGTATTTTTTTTTCAGATTTTTTTTAATATCCAAAGTGCTTACCCATGAGAAAATTGAATCATTATGTGGCTAGTAT
Organism: Thalassia testudinum; assembly: GCA_037157565.1. Taxonomy (NCBI): domain Eukaryota; kingdom Viridiplantae; phylum Streptophyta; class Magnoliopsida; order Alismatales; family Hydrocharitaceae; genus Thalassia; species Thalassia testudinum. The sequence continues at coordinate 220,690,725 of JAZHRO010000024.1, forward strand.
AGATTTTAGCTCCAATGCATTGGTGGTAGTTATATATCTATGCCATATAGACCTTGAGACTTAGACAATTACTGAACGAACTGTTAGCAAACATACTGTTATCGAACGAACAATTATCAACGAATTGTTAAGAAACATATTGTTATCAAACATATTATCAAACTTAATCAAACGTGTTCGTTCGAACAAAATAAGTGAACTAATAATGAACTAAACTCAAATGTTTGATTTCGCTATCAAACCGAACTCGAACATTAGTAACCAAACATTTAATGAACTCAAACCGAACTCGAACGTGGAATATTTTATCGAACTCGAACATACCTATGTTCGAGTCTGTTCGATTCGATTAGCACCCCTAGCAGCCACCAGCTATAGTTTCTCCCAAGGTCCCATTCTTCTGTCAGATTAGGATTTGCTTGCTTTCTAGATTAGTTGTAGTACCTGTTAGTGTAGTGTAGATTAGTTAAGTGTAGTTTAAATGTTGAATTAGATGATTGAGTAGCTTAGATTAGAGTTAGATTAGATCAGATCGATTTTGCCCTCTCAGACCAATTTAGATCAGAGAGGTGGTTTTCCACTTCCATTTCGATCCGCTAATCTTCCTCCACATCTCATCTTCCACATTCACTAATTTCCTTCATTATTTACTTCATCATTCACCCATCCATCAGACCATTAACAGATCTAGAGCTTTCTAGCTCTTAGATCTGTTACATGTGCCCATTCCACCTAGGGGGCTTCCCATACATGTCAGATGATCACAAAAGGCTCCCCTTCTATTTTAATTGCGACAATTTACTTGATTATTATGGATTTGATTTCCATGCCTGATTTATAGATCAAATATTCAATTTGGTTTAATTGGTGTTTAATCGAGTGAATTGAGTGTGTTTGAGCCCAATTGAGCCTATGGTGATGAATTGGAGCTCAGTAATTTGAATTTTCATCGAATGTGTGCTTTGTTCCCAATTTGAATCGAGTGCCCTGTTTTCTTCTCTTTTAGAGAGCCCAGCCAAGGAAAATCAGTGATCCTGATTTGAGGCCTAAACAATGATCCAGGCTACTTCAAGGCATCACTTAGGACCCTTGAGCACTAAGTAATAGTGTGTAGGAATCCTAGTTGAGCATATCAACATGGTGAAGCCATACCAACCACCTAGGTAGGCAACATTGATTTTCCAAGAAATCTTATTTCATCCACAGATTTAGAGTTGAACAAGTAATGAGGGTTTGATACGAAGCTATTGAGTGGTTTTACAAGGAATTTTATGGTCTGATTTGATCTCTCTTACTCTACTGTCTATAGTAGTAGTAGGATGATCAGATTAGGGTTTTTACACTTTGGATTCCAAACCTCATTGGTTTTCTTTAAGTCTTAAATCTTTTGAATGAGATTTGTGATGCATTTGAATGAGAATTCAATGAGTTTGAATCCCTATTGTTGATTCTTACCTTCACACTGTCTATAGTGTAAGGTTGATAAGTCGATTTTCACTTTTGAATAATGTAAATAAGATGATTTGTCGTTTTAGTAACAAAGTGGTGGAAAACCACTTAACAAAACAATTAAAATTAAAATTAAACCACTCACAGGAGAGCAGGTCGTGTCCATAGGGAGGCAATGACTTATTTAAACTTGCAATTAGGTAGAAATCAAGTTCGCTGAAATATTCGTCAAAGCAAACAATGCCTATGTAGCTCTGAATGTAAACCTTAAATTTATGGAGAAGTCAAGGGGTGTTAATGTAATTTTTACATAAGAAAATTAGCCATGTGCAAGGATATGCCATGTACTTTTCACTTGCATGTATACTAAAATGTAATTCAAAATTAAATACAATGCACATAGAGATGAATAAGAAGGCTTAACAATTCTCTAGAAGCATAAGCATGAAGGCATAAATTCACCACAATTTAATTAACCAAATAAATCAAGAAAATGAATGTGGCAATGGCAATTCCTGTAAATAGAAATGCAAGTAGAAATAGAGGATTATACCTCTCTCCTCCTCGCACACGGGAGAGAGGCTCATTCAAAGAGCTACTCCTACAAGAGGTCGGCTGAAGCGAGGCTTTCGCAGCAGCGGCAGTGGCGCATCGTGAGATGGCTTGGGCCGTGATTGCACCGCAAAAATACACCTGCAATTGTGTCGTCTTGTGCTATTTCCTAGCATTACCAGTGCATATTAGGTATCCATAGTCGCATTTGTAAGAATACACGCATGCATGCATTTAATTGAGAGGGGAGGAGAGTGAAATAAAATGGCTGTGAACGTTTTCCTCAAGTGCTACTTCGCAAAATCACCATCTTTATTTTTAATTTTATTTGACTTTGAATTTCTCCGCGCGGCTGCAGGCATGGCCTCTTCTTCCTCTTCGCGCCATGCTCTACAGCATGCTTGCCCTACAGCCGCATGCACAAGCACTCCCTGCCAGCCATGCAAAGCCATGCACAGCCAGGGCATGGCTGCGCATGTCTCTTTGCTCTTTAAAAAGAGCTCAGCCTTCTTCCTTGCGGCGAGAGCCTGGTCCACCAAAAAAAACCCAATGCAGCTCTTCTTCTCCAGGCCGTCTCCTCCCCTCTCCCTCCATACGCAGCCTCTCCTCCTCTGAGGGGCCACTTTACGGGCAAGAGCAACTCACAGTGGTGCACAACCGCCACTATGAGTCCACCACCGCCCAGCTCATCAAAGAGCCGGTGGGCGTGGTGGTTCTCTCTTCCCTGTTTCGTCGTTCAGCCATTTCTGCCATTGGAGCAGGAGCTTCAAGCTTTGAAGCTCAAGCTCCGCAGCAGCAGCAGCAAGGCGGCAGCAGAAACGCAGTCCACCACGCACCCGCACGCAGGCCACTGCGCGTGCTTGCAGACCTCCCTTACCCCTCTCCACGCGCCCTGTCGCGAATCGCCTCTCCGCAAGCCAGCAGCCAGCGTTGCTTCTCCGCGCGCGCACCGAGCCGCTTCTCACCTTCCGCACTCACAACACCAGGCGCACCCAGTCGCGTGGCTCAACCCGGCACTGTAGCCACCGTTCACACATTTCAGTGGAACACTGTGGCTACAGTGCGGTGACCGGTAAGTTTCTCACTTATCCGGTCACCCGACGCACCGCAACCGGTCCTAGCCCGCGCCCACGTCCAACCCCACGCCCGCTCCAGTGCCCACCCGCGCGTCTGCGTTCTCCCGCATACGCTCGCCCGCTTCAGCGTCTGCGTGCGCCCGCTCCCTTCGACCGCGTACGCCCGCCCGCTTCTTCTCACCCGCACTCGCCTCTTCACGCAACGCGATGCACTGCGGCCTCTCTCCTTCGCGTTCACTCCCTCTAGTGCACGCGCCTTCACGGGCCTACGCACCTGCGCATGCGCGTGAAGCCATCAGACAACTCCCTAAGGACGCGGATGACTTAACTCTAGCCTTCTTCACTCCAGCAAAATCGAGTGCCCTCCCTCTCTCTCTCCCTCCCTCTCATCAAAGAGCCGGAGGGTGTGGTGGTTCTCTCTTCCCTGTTTCGTCGTTCATCCATTTCCAATATTGGAGCAGGAGCTTCAAGCTTTGAAGCTCAAGCTCCGCAGCAGCAGCAGCAAGGTGGCAGCAGCAACGCAGGCCACCGCGCGCCCACACGAAGGCCACTGCGCACGCTTGCAGGCCACCCTCACCCCTCTCCACGTGCCCTGTCACGAACCGCCTCTCCACAAGCCAGCATCTGACGCTGCTTCTCCGCACGCGCGCCGGGCCGCTCCTCACCTTCTGCACTCACAGCACAGGGCACACCTGGTCTCCCGGCTCGACCCGACACTGTAGCCATTGTTCACGCGTTTCAGTAGAACACTGTGGCTACGGTGCGGTGACCGGTAAGTTTCTCACTTATCCGGTCACCCGGTGCGTCGCAACCGATCCCAGTCCGCACCCGCGTCCAGCCCCGCACCCGCTCCAGCGCCCGCCCGCGCGTCTGCATTCGCCTGCGTATGCCCGCCCGCTTCAGCGTCTGCGTGCACCTGCTCCCTTTGCCCGCGTACGCCCGCCCACTTCTTCGCACCCTCACTCGCCTCTTCACGCAGCGTAGTGTGCTGCGGCCTCTCTCCTTTGCGTTCACTCCCTCCAGTGCGCGTGCCTTTGCGCGCCTGCACTTGCACATGAACCCATCAGACGACGCCCTGAGGACGCAGACGACTTAACTCCAGCCTTCTTCACTCCAGCAGAACCGAGCGCCCTCTCTCTCTCTCTCTCACAACACTCTCTCCCTCTCTCTCTGCAGATACACATACACACACACTCACACTCTCTCACACACACACTCTCACTTATACATTATTGTATACTTATATATATATATACATATACATATATTTATATATATATATATATATACATATACATACACATATATATTTACATATATACATATATTTATATACGTATAAAAATATAAATATATATATATATATATTATTACCTATATAACTAAGTATAAGTATAGATACATATATATTGATTTATACATATATATATACACATATACTTATACATATATATATACACAAAGATACATACATATATACATATATATCTATAGCTATATATATATATATATACATCTATATAGTTATATATACATACTTATACATATATATATATATCTATACATATACATATATATACATACATATATATATACACATATATATATACATATAAAACTACATATATATACCTATATATTTATAACCATATACATATATATACGTATAGATATATTTACATATATACATATATATATTTTTTCACATTACTTACCATACGTGGTATCGCGGGAATATCTGCACCAGTTGCTGATATTCCCCGATACACGCGTACAAAAAGCGTGTTCGCACTCATCTTCCACCAATCCACCTTACATTCCATGCGGCACTTCATCCTGTTGGTTGCGTCTTCCTAGACGACAACCGACTTGACACCGTGCTACACGCTATATCCACCTCCACCCCCACCCCTTTATGCATATATAATATATACCTATATATATATACTATATTTACTTTATTTCTGCTTCTCTTTCCTGCCAGTAAAAAGATAAAAAATATATATATAAAAGAGAAAAGATAATCCTTGACTTGCAGGTACTCAGTCTTGCGAATAGCAAGATCAGTTTTGAAACCCTAATTTGGCTCAAAGCCAAGAACCTGATTTTGAGGATGTGCCTCAAGGACAAGAATTATCAGAAAAAAAATCTTAAATAGAAAAACACCAAAATCACAATAAACGAACGGAAGAGATTCGTTGTAGGAAAGACGTAGAAACTGATTCACTTCTAATCCCACTTCCCTGAGTTCGACCTTGGGCCTAAAAGTGACCAAGATAAAATCAAATAGGCCAGGTAAAAAATTTTGTAAAGAGATGGTTAGGCTCGATTTAGGTTAACCACTATACTCATTTCAACGATAAAATCACCATATTAACATAACCTATCTGGGTCTACACCACACCCCCTTTCAGGTCGCTGGATGGAGGAGAGAAGCGACAGCGGCAAAGGCGGTTGCTACTGCTCTTGCGCACGCTGCAGCTGGAGGTGCGGGCGGCGGGTGCTACAGGCAGCGGCGCGGTGAGGTGCAGGCACACGTAAGGAGGTATGCACGGGCTGAAGAGGGTGCGGCTACTGCGGGCGACAGGGCTGAGGCGCACTAGCTGGAGGTGCAGGCAGCAACTGAGATGCGAGGGGAAAAAGGTGCGCTATGGCTAGAAGTGGGCATGCGCGCGTGCTGCGGTGGAGATGCAACGCGTGCGGGTGCATGCTGTAGGAAGGCACATGGGCATAAGTGTAGCGCGCTCTGTGCGCGCAACTGGAGGCAAGGGCCGCTGACTGGAGTTGCTCTGCACGTGAGGGCGAGGTGGCGGAGGTGTAGCGCGCTCTGCACGCGCGGCTGGAAGGCATGCGGGCTGAGCTGCGGGCATGTCGTGCATGCTGCAGGAGTTGTGTGGTGTGCACGGGGTGGTTGTGGAGGGTTGCTGTGGGTGTTTTGGATTTGCAGCAAGGGGCGCGCACGGTCCCGCTGCTGCGGGAATGGAGTGGTTCTTGGGTTCTTTTTGTTGGAGTGGAGGAAAAATAGAGAATGGGGAAGAAGATGGAGGTGGATGCTGGTGATGGTTGATGACGGTGGTTGCGTGGCCTTCAGGCACACGCTCACAGTGAGTTGCACAAGCCACTGATGGCGCAGCAGTCTGTTACCCTGCCTACCCGCGGTGGAGTGGTCTTGTGCTCACGGTGGGAGGCTGGTGGTATGGAATGAAGAAGCTCTAAGCTCTGCACAATGGTGGTCAGAATGGTGGTGGCCTCCCTTTTGCATGGTCATCTCCTCCTCCCTTTGTAGCTGAATTTGAAATCCAAAGAGGCAGCTTAGATGCTCTTCATGGCCAATGAATGCTTGCAGCTGTGCGTGAATGGTTGTGCGAGGAGAAGAAGCAGTTGTTACCTGTGGAGGAAGAGAATAAGAAAATAGTAAAATATTATGGTTATTTATGCATAAATCCTTAACTCTATGTTAAATTAAAATAATGCAAGTAATTCACCTAATTGATTAACTAATCAAATGCATGAATTCTAAGTTAATTCTAAATGCATGCAATGAATGAATTATGCAATTAAGCTAAAAAATATGAATTAATTTATTTACATCCTAATATGTGCTATCTAAATGTTAAAATTACCTTAATGTCTAGACACTTAAATACTTAAATAGCCCACAAATATGAGCTAATCAAAGGTGAGAAGCACATAGGAGTTTTTACTTTATTCTGGAATCAACTTAGATTTTGATCAGGGTTTCCAAATGTATCTAAGGATGGTTTTAATTTAACTCAGATCAAACCTTGAAGGTCTAATCCAAGTCTTCTATTTCAGCAACAGCATGGAGGCATAGTGCAATAGTAGTAGATCAATCCATGACTGGGATGATCATGCAGCTGAGTGAGAGAATATGCAGGTTGGCAATTGTAGCAACACAAGTTGCTGAAATCGAGTTGTTATAGCAGTTGCTGAATGATTGGTTAAATTAGTAGCAGCTGCTAAAATCTGTCAACAGTACTGGTATGGATGGAATTTCAAGGAGTGTTGTGGCTGTTTTGAAGGATTAGATTAGTCTATTAGACACTGTACTGTTAGAATTTACAACAAGCATTCATGTACTAGAATTTGAATTTAAATCCAAAAGGAATAGCTTGTAATCCATGTTTGATTCTTTGTCAGCTAATTGTATAAAGTCTAAATTGTCCAATATGAAATTTAAGGTGTAAATCATGTTTAAAATCTTATACATCTTCCATGTGTCATGTTGGACATTCTTGAATGCTTAAATACCTTTTCTAGAACTTAAAACTCGAAAGAAGGCCTTAGGTTTCACTTTAAAACACTCATTTAGGCCAAAATTGGGTTAGTTTTGTAAATAAATAAAAATCATAAAAAAAAATAAAATAAACCTATATTGAGTAAGATCATGTATTTCTTTAAGTGGTTGCAAAGTTGCAAATTAATCCGAACTCCTGGCTTGGTAGAACAGACCAGTCGACGGTTCTGTATACTTTGAAACTTAATAAAAGAAATCAATTCAAAAACCCCAAAAAGAGTTATTCTTTCTCTCATCTCACTCTCTCTCTCTCTCATCTCCTATCTCTATTAGACATATAAAAATCATAAAAATCAGAAAATACTAAAAAACACCTAAAAATACCTTGTACATTAAAATTATACTTGTAAATATAACTTAATACTAATATATATGTGAATATTGTATTATATGTAAATAATGTACATAAATAACTTATACTTGTATTCTATATATTTAATTAAGTATTTTGGATGATTTATTGTATATATAACTTTATGGTATAATTATATAATAATTTATATTAGATTAAATGTTTATAATCCTAAGTAATTATAAATACCTATGTACATACCCATAATCATATTTATTACTGTAAATATATGTTTAAGCAATTATTATATATTATATGATACCTGTATATTTATTTAATTATGTATTTATTGTAAGTAATTAAGTTATTAAGTTAATTAGGTAAATTATTAAGTTAAAATAAAATAAATCAGTACATTAAGTTAATACTAAAGTAATCTATAGTGTATAATTGTATAGTATTATTTTAAGTACTTCCAACCTATTTATAACATATTTATGCTATATAATAGTATTTATAACCTAAATATGTATATATCTATCTTAAACGTGCATTTAAATGTATCTAAATTAAAATAAATGTTATAAAATAAAAAAAAATGTGTAATAAATAATTTATTATATAAATTAACTATGTATAAGGCCAATTGCACCATTAATTTATCAAATTGTACGTTAATTAAGAAATTAAACCTTAATTTAACATGTATAATTCCCTAACTTTAACTAATTTTAATATATATTTAAATAACTTATTTATGCAAATTAATTATTCAATTATGTAGACCTATATAAGGGCTTTCTAAATATATAATTTATTTAAAATTTGGAAATATTTTTGGCCCCTAAATCAAGGGTCAAAACCTTGAAATCAGAACATGTACGCAGTGCTCACAACGCCAATTCCCCTGCGAATTAGTCCCACATCGGTGATGTGCGGATGCTTAATGTTGTATAAATTATTTTTGCGTTGAGGCCTTCCTAGTTGTCACAGCACAAGGCGCTTATATACCATTACCCTTTCCCTTCTCTCTGATACATGAGCATATGCTGAGAAATGAATTGGTGTGCGAGCTGGGGCCTGTGCATTGTGTTGGGCCTAATGTGGGCCAATTATGGGCCTGAAAATAGACAAAAATGCATCCTAATTGAACTAGGACCGACTTAGTAGTGGTCTGGTCCCACCCCCTTAGGGTGCTATGTATTCCACGAAAGGCTAGCTCACCCACTAAAAAAACCAATTTTTGGTTGAGTGAACAGTGAACCGTAGAGGAGCTGAAGTGTGAAAAAACTAAGTGTCGAAGGGAGAGAATCATCTGAGCGGCTAAGTTTTGAGAGATGTCGAGTGTTACTAGTATGTGCAGTGTGTGTGTACGTGTGTGTGTATGTGTATATAGTATATAATATAATATATATGTATATATATAATAAATAAAAATATATATATAATGTATACCTATACATAGGTAATATATATATACACATATATATATAATTAGAGTAGTAAGGCTTTAGTGACATATAAATTCGTCACTATAGATATATATTTATGTTAGTAAATGTAATTCTTTTACCTAATGTTTTGTACATATTTCTACTAAGGCTATAGTAACATTTATATATGTTCCTGTATATATAGTGTATGTTACTAAAGTTAATATTATATGTTAGTATATTTAGTCTAGTGTATATTAGTACTTATTTTTTTATCTATACTTAGGTATTATTAGGATAGTTGTATATAACTACATAGTGTAATCATACATAGTTTTTTATGCATGTTTAGTTGTAAATATGTTTAAGGCATTGTAGTGAATGTTAATTGATTCTTTTATACATAATTGACTAATTCATTAATTAATTAATTCATTGATTCATTTTGTAAATATAACTGACATTTTTGGAATAAAAGAACATTTTTGAAACATAGAGAGTGATGGATATCAATAACTGCCTCCCAGTGAATGACCTAGAATAAATCAATAAAAATTATGTAAATAAAGAAAATGATGTGACATCTGTTTGCATTGTGACAACTATACTACAATAACAACATTAAAACATCATTTTTAACTTGCAATAGTTTTTGCGATCATATTTTTGGCACAATTGCTAGGGAGGCAACTCTCTATACGCCAAATTTTTTCTTTTATTCTTTATTTGTAAATATTTTTTATTTCATTTTAAATAGACATTCTTTCATTTATATTCTTTGTTATATATACATTCTTTTATTTAATTTATTCTTTGATTGAAATACACCTCATGACCTTTTTGTATAACATGTTAGAGGTGGTGAAATAAAAGTACATGTTAGAAATACTACAGTGCCACAAACTAGTGACCAACAGATCATGTATATCAAAAAATTTGAATTTTCAAACAAAAAATGAGAAATAATAATATGCTCACATTTGAAGAACAAAGGTATCGGATGACGCACCAAGTTGACAATAACATGTAAAAATAAAAAAAGAATGAAAAGAACCACCCAAATTAATCTCTTGCAGCTGTCTGGGTGCACCATCAAAGGTTGCAATTCATTAAAAAATGATGTGCCTGCCCAAACTGTACTATTTTATGTTTCTTAGGGAAGAACAAGAAAAGCCATGTTCTTGACGAATTTGCAAAAGCCAAGGGAGCGTTCCTTTCTAAAGAATATTCTCTCAAATGGGGTAGCTTCTACAGGTTCATGAGGATTTGTTCTGATGACAATAACGCAGATGATCGATGTCTTGGGTAATGATCCCCTAGTTAATGTCAAAAAATGAATGGAGACAACAAATGACCATAAAATCTTCTCCAACAATAGAATAGGTATCAAGGAATGAAAGGAGCCTTCCAGTTAATAAGATTGCCCTTGATTGTAGGACTAGATCTATTGAGTTTTTATTGAGATATAATAATATAGATTTGAGAAAATTTAAAGAAAAAAAGATAATTTTCATTAAACTTGGAAAACTACCGGATAGTCGTGATGAGAAGGGAGGAGGACCAATTTAAAGAGCGTCATTCCCCTCTAGAAGGTGAAGATGGCCTCACTGGTGTTGGATCTCCCCCCGGTGGTGGCCCCATATGGGGGAAGCAGAAGGTAGGAGGGGTTGTAGAGGTTGAGAACAGGACCGAAGAGGGCATCACAACATGAAGGAAGGCGCCCTAGTGGGAGGGTTGAGGGCGTTCATAGGAGAATGAGGGTGGCAGAAGGTGAGGAATAGGGGAGCAGCAGTAGTGATTCTCAGGGAAGTGGTTGAGGAGGGAAGAAGGGTGGTGGGGGTTATAAGGGGGGTAGGAGGGATGGCTGAGAGATGAGAAAGGGGGGTGGTGGGGTTCATCATGGGGAGTGGTAGTGGCTAAGGGAGGGAAGGGTGGTAGTAGGGGTTGTCGGGGGGGGGGGGGGGTGTGAGGAAGTGGGTTTACTAACCTTGATGGCAGCAAAAGTTGCTAGAGAGGGAAGAGGATGAGGATGAGGACAGCAGGAGGGCAACACTGGAGCAAATAAGGAGGACAACAAGGAGGAGGAGGGCGACGATTACCTGGACAATAAGGGTGAGGACGACGAGTTAGAGGAGGACCAAAAGGGCAACGAGGCAAAGGAGGGTGAGGAAGGTGACAATGTTGAGGTGGGTCGAGTGATGTTTCATGGGGATGAGGAAGGGTTTTAGGTTTCACAAAGGGGGAAAATCACAAGGAAGGGTGGGGGTTGCTCAAATTGGGTATTTTTATTTCTTTTCGGTGACGTTTGAAGGGGTGGCCATCTAGCTGCTATCATTTTGGCAATGTTAATAAATTAACGTGGTTGCAACTAGAGACGTTAGATAAAAAAAAATGCCGCATTAGGTCCTTTTTGTTGTAGTGTTAGGTGCAATTAATCACCAAATTGAATGTAATTTAACTCCTTAAATCACATCAATCCAATGCACAGGTGTTGGTGCAAAGGTAGCACGATCATTAATTTTGATGATAATAAAACACTTGTGATTTAACATTTGTATTTGAGTTTATAAATTTCAGAATAATGAAAATAGATACAAGTGTGAAGGAGCTCAAGCTCGCATCCATGGTGGATTGGGGGAGCTTAATGAAGGAGGAGCTTCGTGTGGAGCGAAAGCGTGAAGATCAAGAAGAATAGGATAGCTACATTTGTTCATGTATTCATTTGTCTTGTACTTTGCTTACTTTATTTCTTAGATTCATGTAAAAATCCCAAAGTACCTTACCTTAGTCCTAGGAAACCTTACACCTCACTAGGACTATTAGACAAACACTTAAAAAAATCAAAAAACCAAACTTGGCTTCAAATAGCCCTGATCAGACGTCCAATCTGAACTTCAGACATCTGATCTGTGACTTTAAGACGTCTGACCTTTTGTATAGACGTCCAAGCACTTAGGTTGGACATAGTTCATTCTGTCCATTGCTTTCAGATGACCAGCCCATAGTCCAAACGTTTGATGCCATTGATAGCATCCAACAATAGGATCGTTGCATTGCCAGAAGATAATTCTCGGAGATTACCCTATAATTAATTTAATAACACTTTCAGACATCCATAGAGCATCCCAAACGTCTGATAAATAGACATTACACTAAGATCTAACCCAAATCACTTTTGTCAGATATTTTAGCAGTTAAGCCTCCCAGAAAATCCATTCTTACAGAGGATTGCCTCTCCAGAAATTCCAACTCATGTATTTATTCAATTTATTTCTATCATGTACTCTCAGGAAGCAAAATGATCGCAATTAATCACTAATCAAGTAAGCAAAATAACGCTCAAGAGATTGATATAACAAGAAATATATTCAATGTAAAGTAAGACATATACAAACTCAATAAAAAATATATAAGTCAAATGTCAAAAAATTGGTTGCAATCAGAGATGAGAACTCTCTTCAACACTTAGGGATTTCCAACCCAAAGTCTTTGTATAAGGCCTTAATCAGACGTCATAAAATTTGCACTAAAGCGAGCTTAAGCAAAATCGGCACTTTTCCTTTAGGTCTAACAATCCTTCTCTTCCTCTTCTTTTCTTTCTCTACTCAAATTCGGACTAGGCCCAGACCCGCCCAAGAATGCGTGGGCGGGTGAGGCCACATGCGTGGGTATGCTAGGGACTTGACCCCCTATGCTTAGGTGAATAGCTAAGGTGCACTTTTCCTAATATACACTGCAGAGAGCTCAGTCACTCATGATGTGGTACTATCAATGCCACTCCTCCTGCGTGTCTCTACGTGAGGGAGCTTTGTCCAATTGCTACTACAGCTGGCTTCTATCCTACAAGTTGATGATCTAGGAGGATTCCTAAAGCTATTCTGCACTCGAGGAAGGTAGAAGCTGTGCAAGTGGATGCCAGACGGAGGTGAATGACTCCTGAGAAGATGACTGGTGACGGCGAAGGTCCTGCAAAAAGAACATGGGCTTAGGGCCCCAATCAAAGGCCTAGAGTGCTTCATCGGAGTGAGGCGAAGTTGGTGGTGGTGGTAATTTGGTGTTTGGACTCGTGTGGTGACTGACGATGAAGCTTTGATAGAGCTCAGGCAACCGAAGTTGGGGAGGGTGATGGAGGCGATGTGGGATCAAATTAGGTTGGGTGAAAGGTGAATGGAGGTGTGGGGAGCTTTTTGCCAAACCTAATTAAGTTAGCGGAAGATGGAGGAGGCGAGGCAACGAAGTGGTCGGTGCGGTGGAGGTCGGAGTCTGAGAAGGTGAAGGACCTAATGTTTGGAGCTCTAGAGCTCCAAAACTCTAATTGGAGGGGAAAGAAGAACCCCTATACTACTTTGTAGAAAGGAGGGGAGTGGGTCACTGGTGGTGCGTTGTTTGATGCGAAATTGCAATGAGGTTTCTACATTGTCGTTGTAGTTATAAAACATGTCAAAACAAATAAATTTATAAAATTGGTAAGTCTAAGTCGTTCACAGGGAGACAAAATGAGATTATCAAAACCTTTCACATTAACTATTGTACTATAATGAAAGCACATGAAGAGAGACAAGATTTCCATTGAATAATGCCCTTTATTACTAATCATGAAAAGTTTTACACATACTTATAGAGGAAAGCTTATAAATAGCATAAAAATATAATAAGGAAAGAAAGAAAGAGGAAGAGAGAGAGAGAGAGAGAGTGATCATAGAGTCGCTTGTAGGATGCTCGTAGAAACTCGGTAGAGCTTCAAACCCAAGACATCGGGAAGAAGACCAAAGAGAGCTCGGAGAGAAAGGGTGTGGACTATGGTGGCCTAAATTATCTAAGGATAATTCTTGTATCTCTAGGTATCTAAGTTATGTTCCAAAGGATAGAGGCTAAGTCATTTTATAGAAAAGTAGGTGATTTCCTATTGGTTGATCTAGAGTGCTTAGGATTACTAATTTGAATGGTTTAGATTTAATCAAAAGTGATGCCTAAGATTGGTTGAATAGGGACCTTAGGATCTAAGTTGTAGGGCTAGGATAGGATAAGGGTTTTCTAAAAATAGGCAATCTAGGTGGGTGGCTATCAAGGGATAAAATCTTTCCAAGAGATAAGATCTTATCTCTTGGCCAACCACTAAGGGATAAAATGTTCTTAAGTTGGCACTAACTTAAGAAGATTAGGCTAGGAATTTCATGGGTCTTATGTGAGTAGGGTTAGGGCTAGGTTTTGTAGACATAGGTTCTGAGAATAGATTCCTAATTAGGCTAGGTTGACTCTAAGTCTAGTGGGTTGGGTCTAAATAGGTTCCATGAACCCAATTGACTTATACTAAGTCAATTAAGTGAGCTCATGGATCTAAATAGGTTTTGGGATTAAGGATTGGTTCTAGAATAGGTTGGTTAGGATCCTGGATAGTAGAACAACTCTATGGATAAAGGATTAGGATCATGGATAGTGTTATCCATGATTTTGGCTTTTGAGCTCACTTATCCAATTTGAGCACCTTAATGATAGGAGTTGAGAAAAGGGCATCCTAAGGTTCTAAGGGTAGGGTTAGGTTATTTTAGTCCCTCTCTTTCCTCTTCTTTAATTGGATCTTCATTTCTTCCTTAATCAAGTCTTGGTCTTCAACCAGTTCCTAGCTTTGTAGCTTTATCTTTATCCCACTTTTATTTTGCATGGTTCCAAGTCATTCTACGTCCTTTACCTACATTATTCACAAAAGTCTAGAATTAGATAATTAGGCCCAAAATAAACACAATGCATATGATATGCATGCATGCTGTAAATGCAATATTCACATTCTAAATGCATGATTTTACAAAGGAGTAAACCCTAGATTAAGCTAATTAGGGTAATAAATAAAGCTGTTATCATGCGCTAGCAAGGAAGGTGAAGAAGAGTTGGCCGGAGTGGAAGGAGTGGCCGGAGCTGAAGCTTCATGAGAAGCTTCATATAAGCTCAAGGAAGAACCCTTTGTCTATTGTGCCTGGCAGAAGGCAAGGAAAGAGAACGAGGAGCTCTGGTGGTGCTTTCAAAGAACACCGGCGACGACGAGGAAGAGAGGATTTTCGACGTAATTGGGGATGCCTTGGACTTGTAGACATAGGAGGCTTTATATAGGATGTCAAGTCTTGCTTGCGTATTTGGCTGACTTTAAGCTTGTGGATCTTAGAGCACACTGATGTGAATTTTAGCCAAATCAAAGCTCGAGAGTTGGTTCATTAGATGCAGAATAGCTTGATTGACAATCTCACTAATTTTGGTGAGATTTCATTGAGATTTGACCATCCAATTCGAGAATCAAATCTCGACATTGGTTGGTTTCACATTGCTACACCTGCCTTTTTTGCTTGAGGAAGACGATGGTGGAGGGACTCAAATGTAAGAAAAACTCAAAAGTTAGGGGCCTGTTCATGATAAATATCATAAAATTAGGGGTAATTTTGTAATAGATAGAAACTTATGGGCTAAAATGTTAACTAGGTCAAGATGGACTCTGATTGAGCTCACATTTTGGGGTTAACCTAATTTGGATCCAAGGAATCTAATGGTGACCTTAGATTTGAGTTTTGACCAAGTTTGACTAGGTAATTTATACATAAGCCCAAAATATATTAATTTTCCTCATAAGTCTCTGTTTTTTGTCAAAATAGGTTCAATTGGTCAAAGTAAAGATTTCAAACCTCATAGAATATTTTTTGATAATTTTTAGGATGTTTAGATTACATTTATTTCTACCAGAATCTGTTTAATTGAAGTGGGGCTGAAATTATAGCTTTTATTAATAAAATAATCTTCAGAACGTAGAAAATCCTGATTCAGTCAGTTCGAGCTCACTTCTTCGAAATTTAAGTTCATTTGACCTCAGATTAGGCACTGATTAACCCCTGAGTTAATATGCATTTGTGATTAGGTGTTAAAATAGTAGAATTAACTTATTTTCTCTTCTTCTCAAACCCAACTTAGGAAATAATTATGATCCTCTGATGAATATTAAAAAACATTTATTACTGCAATTAAGCAAGTTTTCACCAATGATGGTGCTACCATCAAAAAGTATGCATTCTTTTGGTTATATTAGCCTTATAATAATTCCTGTATTAAGCTAGAATGCTATAGTTTTAGGTAGACATAGTTAAAAATGCACCTATAGTAGGATGCCTTTAAAAATGATTAGGATCTTCAAACTATTTGATGTAGCATGAAGGCATTTTCTCCATCGACTCTGTTCTTATCTAGTTGCTAAATGTCTAACATTCTCGTTGTTAGTGATTAATAGAAGGAAGAAGTCGGCTAATTGGTAAATACTTTTCATAGCTAAATCTTTACCCTATAGGGAGACAAACTGCTTCTTCAACTTTCTAGTTGGTAAGAGAGAAAATGGTTGACATATTAACCTCTTCTTTTCTAGATTTTGGATTTACATATGAGATGTGGTGCATGGGTGCTCCGGAAGAAAATTGCCAACATAAAAAGAGCATTTGTTGTAGCGTAATTTTTTCGAAAATAGAAAAAATATAAATGGAACTCTATAAGTCTCAAGTCGAATACAAGGAGGCGTATGATCTATTTAACTAAATGCAAAATGCAAAGCAAGTATGAGCTAACTACACTAATAAAGAAGGAGGTGAGAAGGACATCAAAACCAAGCAATTATATAGAGATGGGAGATGGGAAGCAGGACTTGCAAATAATATGATGAGAAATAGAACTTTATTGCAACTAGAATAACTGTCAAGAGTACAACTAGAATGACTAGAACATAAAATAGAATGTCTACTAGAAATCTATTAGAAGTACAACTAGAAAAGAATTAGAAAAAGAGAAGGAGGTGAGATGGAGTGTAGTCCGTTGCAACTATCGCCTTGGAGATGAGGATGAAGTAGAGGTAGAGGGTAAGGAAGAAGAAAAGGAGGACGGCCACCAAGAAGCAACAAAGTCTGGACGTGAAGAAGCTTGCTCATGGAGGAAGGTGGTGAGATGGTCGACTATTTAGGAGGGCTAAAGAGAAGGTGGTGAGATGTGGGAATTATTCTAAACTAAGGAGGTTTAATTAAGGAAAGTGAGGGGGTAGGGTCCTATTTATAGAGGTTTCTAGGTTTTAGATGGAGTGCTAGGATCTAATTAGGTTGGGATCAAGGGCTAGGATCAAACCCAAATGGATAGGTTAGGTGATGTAGAGACATTTATTCCTCATAAAATGTCTATTTATGCATGCTCCTAAGCTCATAATTGCATTCAGTATTATAAATATTGCATAGCATGCATCATCCTGCATTTAGAGTAGTTTGTACAAATTATAGCTTAATTCTCTTATTTTTGTGGTCAAGGGGGAGATATATTTCAGGGTTCTAAATGAAGAATCCAACCATACGAATGGATCTGGAAAGACGATTGCATTCTGGCAACGCAAAAATTATCTCGATCCAACATCTGTAGCAGCCCTAACAAAGGAAAGAAGATGGATGGCCCAAATGGCGCCATGTGGCTCCATCCAAGCTACTCAACACCAACCATAATTTGTTGCTCAGTTCTAAAGCACATCCACCACGCTAAGTCGTTAGATCAGGCTAACCACGTCATTGCACACTTGGAGCCATCCAGATCGCACCTTCACCTTCATAGCGCAGCGGTTGCAACCAAGCACTCACATGTGAGCGATGCAGGGTCTAATCACAATTCGCTGAGGCAAATGCGATTAAATTTGAGTGCCTGATGATGATCGGGCAACTGAGGATGCGTCGTGTCAGTCAGGCGTGATGAAGAGCATGATCAACGACAGAAAGCATGTCGTGTGGCACCGTGGATGTGTGCAATCGAGATGCGCAAGATCTACATGCATGATGAGCATGCATCCTGAGGCATCGGATGAAGATCGGAGGGTTGAGATTTCACCCAACCTTGGGACAGCTGCGCCAATGGTGCATGAGCATGCTACGCGCACTGAATGAGTAGAGGCGGGATGTGCGTGGGCCTTCAATGTTGTAGTTGGCCAAATGATTTGCCACCCTTCACCCTTTACCTATATAAACCCCATTACCCCCTCCATTCTTCATCTCTTCCTATTCTCTCCACACCTCCAAAGCTCTAAAGAGCTTGTCCCAAGCCCGAGATGCTCCTCTAGAGTAGAAAGTAAAGAATTTTTCCCGCATTCTCATCCCATTCGTGGAGCATCCCGTGGCCATCTTCTCACTATGTCCAGGAAGCAGATCTTCGCCGCAACACCGTCCTACCCCATCCTCCTTCCTCCAATTCCATTTTTTGTCTAGTCTCTCACCACCTTCATCTAGGCATCGTCAAAGTGAGTTGTCCTCCAAGCAGCCGTCGAGGGGGATCTCATCTCATTCTATCTTTTTATTACTTTTTATTGTAGTTTTCTTTCTTCATTAATATTATAGCAAACATTTATTGAGATTTTATATATAGATTTGTTCTCTCTCTAATTAGTTGTAGAGTAGATTAGTTAAATAAATCCCTGCTTGCTATTTTATTTATCTAAAAATAACAAAAAAAAATACAAAGCCCCAAAATATCATAAACAAATAAAAGCAAACGTGGATTTTTTTTAAATCAAATGTTCACTTTCCCATGTTCGACCTGGGGCTCACCTTGAGTTTTGGTTATAAATATTATTTGATTAGTGATTTTTTTGTAACTACGACGATGGGTTTTTAAACTCTATTTTTCTCACGTAAAATCTTACTCATCACTAAGTTGTTTTAGTTGGAATTAAATGGAAGGCTGGGATTACATAGGAGGTATGATGAAGGGTTGAGATTGGAGGAGGGGGGACAGCAACTAAATGTTGGTTCTAGGGATAGGTGGTTGGCCATTAGGTGTATGATTAGGGCCTTAGGATGTGGCTTTGATGGTTGGGATTTAATGGAAGAGGATAGGCTTATCAAGTAGGATTTGTTGGGACAAAGAGATAGGATTTAATCTAGGCCATGGGATTA
This sequence comes from Thalassia testudinum, assembly GCA_037157565.1. NCBI lineage: Eukaryota > Viridiplantae > Streptophyta > Magnoliopsida > Alismatales > Hydrocharitaceae > Thalassia > Thalassia testudinum. Next base: position 220,709,786 of record JAZHRO010000024.1, read on the forward strand.
TGATCTAAGGGTGGTGATACCTCCTAGAGGGGATGCCTAAAAGGTTTGGAAAAACCTAAGGGGGGTAGCACCTAAAGGATAGAGGCTAGGGTTTTTCTACTTAGGTTTTAAGGGAGAGGATAAGATAAGGTTATTTTTGGGTTGTTAGGATCTAAGTGAGTTCATTTAACCAACCAAAATAGGTTATTAATTAGTTCCATGGTTGGATAAATTAGGTTGCTAATTAGGCTAGGTAGGTGGGTCCTAGGTTAGGAAAAATTGTCTCTAAATAGATTTAAATAGGTTAGCCTTTTTGCTAATTATGCTAAGCCAGATAAATAGGCTCATCCCCTCTGCATAAGTGGGCTCAAATATGAAAGTCAATCTCCAAGGCTCAAAATTGCTTCAAGTCTGGTACTTGCACATAATATAACAAAGATATTAAGGCATCAGATATAAGTTTGGGAAAAATTGTAGAAAAATCCAAAATTATTCAATATTTACAAAATACACTTATATGACTAAATTGAACTAACTAAATGCATTCTACTCCAATCAACCCTCATATTAGCATTAGATAGGCATAATTAATGTAAATATATATAGAAATGTCAAGCGGCCATGAGAAGAAGAAAATGAAAGAAAGCGTGTGTGGTGGGAGAAATTTCCTTAGAGACAACTAAATTAAAACTCAATCCATAATAATGAAGAACTTGGATATGATACACTGCTAGTGTTAAATTGCTTGAAAGAAGGCTTAGTTGTAACAATTATAAATAGCCGAAAAGGAGTTGGATGAGCTTTGTCCAAGTCTAGGACAAAGAGATGGATGGGGGGGGAAATGGATGATTTCTCTGTTAAATCTATTTTAAATTACTTGAACACATGATGCTTGCTACCTTAGAATGTGTTGGTTGATTTGGAAGGCAGGCTTGCATTGAAGTTGAACTCTTTTACTTGGTTATTACATATAGAATGGATCATGACAAAGGTGTATTATAGGAACATTGCATCACATGCTCCCTTTGCCATGTTGATCAGGGCTATTCAATATTTTCTTTCTTTGTCCATGCATTCAAGAAGTTTAGAATCAGGATGATGTTAGTTGGATTGATTACTCTTCTTTGGCAGAGTTCTAGGAGTCCTTTGGCAATGGAGCCAATAGGTCTAAAGGGGAACAGGTGTTGGCTATTTTGTGGTCCATTTGATTGCATCAGAGTGGGGTTATTTTTAGAGGGAAGAGGTTCTATGTAAATATATATATTTTAAATCAAGCCTTATCATTCAAGGGGCAATGGTCTATCTTGTAGAGGGGGTATGCCCTTCAGTAAATGTAATCTACTTGAAGGAGTTCAATGAATTTGGAGGATCACTAATCTTGAGTGACCTTCCTTCCACTTTCAATAAAACAAAATAAAAGAAGACTTATGCAAATGAAAAACAAAATCAAATCTAAAGTTAAATAAAATTCAATGAAGCTTCTTGCTTTAATTTCAAGTTATGTGGTTGTCTTATCCCAATGTCTCTCCTAACTTTTTTGTTCCAAAAAAGAAAACTCTTACATAATGCTGCTAAGACTTATTTTTATTGGGTTTTTTTTCTTGCGATTTTGGTAACTCAATAGTTTTTTTTCTTTTAGAAGGAAAAGGAAAAGGATGACTACTGGATATTAGTAGCCATGCATTTCATTCCACCATAAAAAAAGTAGTACAAGCTAAGATAACTATTTTTGGATCCATTCTTTTGCTTTCGGCCTTGAGTGTATTGGTAACTGTTTTCGGTTGCCTGTTTCTCAGGTTCTCATGAGTCATTCACAATCCACCAAAGCATTTTAGCCTACAAACTTTAGGAGCACTTGAGAGAGCCTATTTGTAACACCCAAAAATTCGAGTCTTGAGTTGTTTCAGAATGGTTCGAGTCACTTCGAACTCATAGGCATGCTTTTGGTTTTGTACAAGTATGAACACCTTGTAAAATGTGAAGAAACACATGTTTTCAGTCAACACTAAGTCAAACCTCATAAAAAGGGTACAATGCATGGCACCATTGGATACCTCTCGTCACAAGCTTTTCAACGACACTTGTTTCCCACGAATCTGAGGTGTATAACTCAAGTGATGTTCAAAACAAGTTGATTATGACCTAAATGTAAGGTGAACCAAACCTAGGGGTAATTTGGGTATTTTACCCACAAATCTTAAACCTAAACCTAATGTTGGGTCTATAAAAAGGGTTCGTGGAAGTTGGAGTCGTCATTACCCTCCAAGTGCCACCAAAATTAAAGAGAAAGAAAGAGAGAAAATAAGGAAAGAGGTTCATTTTGGAAAGTTAGGGACTTGTACGTAATAGGAAAAACTCCAAGGTTCTCCACTGTAATTATCATAGAGGTGACAACGACGGCATTCGTGTGTTGTCTAATCTGGCAACGGGGCACGGATGGGCTCCACATGTTATGTGGAGGGCAATCTCACAGGTGCATTCACGCAAAGGGGAGCAGTGCATGGGTGTATGGATGGTTGACGCATGTTGTGACGTGCGGTGTGGATTGAGCAACGTGGGTGGCGATCTATGTGAGGCATGCATGGACAAATGAACAGTTGACATGTGGCAAGTTGAGGACTGGCATCGGTTCAAGTGAACCGGTCAGTCTGGTTTGGCTCAACAACCCCTTTACGTTGTTTCGAGCGATTTAAGGCCTTCCTAACCTCGGGTTTCGATAAATAAGGTACCGTTGGAATCATATCGATGCATACTACGCATTGGTCTCCTTTATTTTCGTTTTTTTATTACTGTTCCTAATGTAAAAAATCAAAAATGTGTCCAAGGTGGTTCTAACCCTTTTCTTGACATGTTTGGTTCAGAGAAATCCCTCGATGCGTACACACACTATGAGGAGGGTGTGACACGTGTTCCTAGACCCTTTGCGCATGATTTGGAGTCACCGTGACCCTTCGATGATGTTAGGTAGAGCAGTTTACTCTTCTCTTGTTTCCATTTCGTTTATGGGTAATTGTGGATTTGTTTCGTGTGGTTCTTTGCGTATCTCATGTTTGTTGGTGTGAGTTTCTCTCTTTGCTGAGTTTGGAACCCTGTGAGAGTATGGTTTCTATTTTGGGATATTGCACGATTATTTAATACTAAGATGTTAAAATGTGACCTTATTATTACATGTACAAAACGAACTCCATTTTTCGTGAAATAAGTCCCATTGTGTTCGTTAGTGGATAAATTACTTCAGACCATTACCATAAATTGGAAACTAAATGGTTAATTTGGGGAAATATGTGATTATTTCATAAATATTTGAATCAATGAAAGTATTGAGTAATTTTAGTTGGATTTAGTGATTTAGTTATCTCGAATTAATTATTAAATCAATATGACATTTCTATTTGGATGTAGAGGTTAGATAATTGGTTTTAATGTCGTTACTTGCTGGATTTGGCTGTAACTTTGATCTTTTAAATCAATTTTGGGTTGGCTTTGGGAGTTACTGGCCTCCCTACGACTCTTTGGCTATGCTTCGTGGACAACTGGGATAGTAGGATGTGTGGCTTGAGGGTTAAAGTTATTCTTTCTCGACCGATGGTGACTCATTGGTTGTTTGTGGTTCAACGTGTATAGTGCTTGTGCGTGTTCATGCCACACAACATAGCCACCACCCCTTTCCGCAATAACTCTAGTTTCACGCCCAAAACCTAAGCCCCTAAATGAAGGCCGGGGTTCTGAGGGTGGCAATAGGAAAGGTGTTGGGTTATTTAATTCAAGTTTCCTAAAACAAAGTCAAACTACCAAAATTTCTATTATAAGAAAAATGGAAGAAAGCATCCTAAAAGATAGTATATAAAGGAAAATTCTCGACACAACAGAACATACACTAAGCTAGCAATTTGAAATAGAAAGCCATGGTAAAACTAGAGCATAAAAAGTTACCTGTCAAGCGATACACGACAAATCTAGTGTAGCAACAAATTTTTGCCTATTGGTGACTCATGACGGCAACCTGAAAGTAGGTCATAAAATAGGGATGAACCAATTAGCTCAATAAGGAATAAACAACTACTACAATCTAATAAAAATAAGGTAGTGTACAATTTTGCTAATCGGCTAGATCTCTAGCCCAAACCAAAACCCCAGGTTCCAACCTTAACCCAATTTAACCTAACCAACCACCATGGTCCAAGCCCATTAATTGTTCACCTTGATTAATGCAACATTTCTAAATCAACCCTTCATACTGAAGGAGATCTTGATGTATCCTCTCTAATGGTACACTTGTACCATAACCCCTCCTTGGCCTTAGGAGAGATTAAAACACTCACCACCAGACAAGAATACTCGTTCTAGCCGTGAGAACGTTGACTATACTCAAAGTCTGTGGAAACTATTCCACACAAGACATCTCTGAGTTTCTAGTCCAAATGATTCGGTGGGAGCGACTCCCTGCTGCCCGTGATCCATGGGAATGTTCCATCCAAGATCACGCATTCCTCAATGTCAGAATCCCTGGAAGCTATTCCACTCAAGATCCCACATTCTCTTACTCGTTCGGATATCTGGAAACTGTTCCACTCAAGATTTACATGATCCTCGTCACTCGAGAATCCCTGGAAACTGTTCCACTCAAGATCTCTCGAGTCACGGGCCTAAGATCCCTGAAAACTATTCTACCAAAGATATCATGGCACCTCTCATTAACTCAGACTCAAGACACCCCCAGTGCCTCATCTCTATGACGGCACCAGGTGAATCCCCAACCAAGAACTATTCATGTTCTAAGGTTGGATTGCAGTAGCAACTAGCTACCCAGACTCCCAGGTTTCCAACCTACAACAATGAACTCATTTGTTCACTAAGTCCCAGCACCTCGCCTTACAAGTTCACTTATTTGAGCTAATAGTTCCTATGTCCTTTTCCATTGATCAGTATCGGATCAGGAAATCTTAAAGACCTACTGGATCACCTAAGTCTTACCCAAGACCTTAGGATCCAAGCCTTTTATTTATTAGACTCTAGCTAAGTCATAGATGCCATGATGTGAGGTTCCATTCGTTACTTAGCAAATTCAGGTCACTTTTAATCTTTTAGGGAGCTTTAAGCTCAATTAAAGGCACCCTACACCCATCTAGGATTTAATTGGAATTCCACCATTTTTCCTCCTATTAGAGCACCTACCAGAACCCCAATTAGGTTCTAGATTGGGCTCAATTATCCCTTAGGTTCCCTAGTGTTAGAAATCCTAAAACCTACATATATGGATCGATTCCACAACCAAAACCTTTTCCTCTACCATTACATGATTAGGCCCTACATAGCCCATTAAGATCCATTTCGGCTCATTAGGAAGTTGCAAGTCTTATTCAACCATGCATGAGGCCATTAGGGTTCTCTTGCAAAATTTATCTAGTGCTTCCAAGCCCAAATCTCTCATTATCCTTAGATTAGGCCCTTTAATCATGAAGGCTTGCTTTAGTTTCTAAGTAGGGTTTAAACAATATAAATCTAATCAAAACATAGGGAGAGCATCCAATCTATCAAAAATTCCCTTAATTCCCTCTTTAGCAACAACACCATCGATTTGCCCCTAAAACCTTTGTGGATGACATAATTCCATCATGTAGCCACTAACCCCCAAAATCATGATCCATCCCCATCTTTTGGCTCATCCAAAACATTCCACATCATAGGAAACAATGGAAATTAAATCAAAGCAAGGTAATAGTCCCTACCTGGAGCTCCTTCATTTCTTTTTCTTCTTTTCCCCTACTCGAGCAAGAGCCACAGCAAAACCAGCAGCACCAGCGGTAGCAACACCAGTAGCTGTAGTAACACAACAGTAGCAGCAACAACAACAGCTGCGACAACACAACAATTGTAGCAGCAGTAACAACAGTTGTAGCAATTGCAACATAACAGTAGCAACGACAGTAACACTAGCAATAACAGAAGTTGCGACAGCATAGTAGGAACATAGCAACTACAACAGCAATAGCAGTTACAGTAGCAGCACCTTGGTGTTGACGGCAACAGCTGGTGACAAGGGTGGCTGCTAGCAAGGTCGGAGAGGTGGTGGTTGATCGGCATTGGAGAAAGCAATGGAGAGGGGATGGTGAATGCCACTGGTGAAGAGAAAGAGGAATGCTTGAGGAGAAAGATAAAAATTAGGTTTTTGTTTTAATTTTTTAAAGTTGCCTTAGATTAAATAAGGGATAGGAATTTTACATCAAGGCCCCTCCACCACTTGGCTTCCAAGAAAGGCCCACTAACATCATTTCCAAGCAAATAACTCCTCATCTTTTTATTTCTCTCATATTTGTTTAACTTAGTTAATAATCTTAAGGGGCTTCTCATTCCCAAGGCCCTTAATCCTCCAGTAAACAACCAATTAGGGTTTTAATTAGCCCATTAAGTACATTAAAAATTTGAACCCTTACACCTAGGGTGACGAATCAAGGTGACTTTATGGGTATAAGCTGCTTTCTCAACTAAGGAGATGGCTTATACAGGTCTTGAGTCTCAGGAAGTCACATGAGATCACCTCATGCCTTGAGGTGTTGATTATTGGGTGTTTGACTGTGATAAGTTGGGCTAGATACATAAAATGAACTAGATAATGTGGTGATTAATACATAAATTAATTGATAATATAGTACCCATTTTCTCTTACTCTATTTTTGTTGCACTCAGTTGTTATTGTTGCTACTCTATTTAGTTTTTAGTGACATGTTCCATGGGTTCCATACTCAGGTGTACTGGGAAGCTAGCAAGGTGATTATCGTTGGTACATCTCCTCGACCTATGTACTTTCGTTCTTCAATAACCCCTTCAGTTAGTACTTCATTATTTCATTAAATTATTGCTTTATGGTTGCTTGTTTGGCTATTGTTGTTTTATGATTACGCATTGGATGACTGTGATCTTGTGTTTACTATTTCCCCACGTAGAAATGAAAGGTGTTGTTTCTCATACTTTGCGATGCCACATCTAGTGGCTTACTATAGATGATTAGTTTTGTGTAGAATTACACAAAGGTCATGCTAAGCCAAGTTGGAACCTAACTCACAAACCAACCCAAGTCTACCGATTGAGATTATTTCAATCCAATACAATCTAATCCATCTTACGTCCTAATTCAACCCAACCCAACCTGTAAAGTTGGGTTGGGTTGGACTTCTTTGTCATATATTTCCTATTTGGTAACAAAATTTAAACTCATGACTCAACCATTCAAGTTGTAACTGAGCAAATAAAACAATAAAACCTAAAATGATCTTAAACAAAAAAAATTAAGAAATAATCTAAAGCTTATAATAGGAGTGTTGGGTTTTTGATGGAGGAAATGGCAGAACAAACAGGAAATGCTAAATAGACTTTTAATTTCTAAATATAATGGGCCTCGTGAGTGTAACGTCACATAAGTCTAAAAAATAATAGAATATTTGGATTTTTTAATCTAGAAAAAAAATTTATATGGGTTGCAGGATGAGTTGGATTGGGTTGACCCTCCAACCCAACCCATATTTTGATGGGTTGAACAAAATATAACCTAATCCAATCTATTGAAACTCTTAACCTGACCCGACCCAACCTAATCCAATAGGTTTGTGTCAGATTAGGTCGCGGGCTGAAGTCAACCCATTTGTAGCCTTAGTTTCTTGTGCTTAAACTATTTTCTACTAGGAAGCTTTTCAAGGATCTCATTTGATGCTTTATTTTTGATGTGGATATTTTATATAGAAATGCAATCAATGATTGCTGTAGTTGCACAGATGGTCATCATGATTGTAGTAATTTTTTATTTTTTTTGTATTTTGCCTTGCAGTCGAGCTATTGGTGACTTTAAATTTACAGTCTTTTACTATGAAGTGAGTGGAGTTTCTATATGAATTACTAACAAAAGATCAAGAGGTTACTTCCAAAACCCTTATTATTTAGTTATTTGTGTTCTTACAATTTCATGGTTGAGGATAATATCCTTGATTGGTATAACATCTCTTCAATGCTGATGATTGTTGCTACCTATTGCAGGTCATACACACTATTTCTGTTTCTCTTGGTGATCTTAAATTTTATGCGGGGGATTTGTAGTCAACAAGAAAATGCTATTTTCAATCCTTGGAACTTAGGCAGAACTCAATAAAGATCTATCAAATGTCTCCTCCATTATATCTAAGTTCATGTCCATTTATCTTAAAGTTGTTAGCTTCATAGTCTTCATGACCCGTTTATCGACTTTGGGATAATGTCTTGATCAGTTGAATTATCCATATAGTGTTTATAATTTACTCATTTAGCTTTGAAAGGTAGAAATGGAAAATTTTCCATCCCTCAATCTTGATCATTGGCCATAGGCCATAGTAAATTTTCGTAGTGTTCCTATTTAGCGTGTGATTTGGTTGATTTTTATCTCGTATCATGAGTTTGAAACATAATAGGGTTGGATTAAGCATATTTCTTAACAACAAGGCAATGGCCATAGTTTATAGTCTTTGTACTAATATGTAAGTAGCATTGGTGTCCTGTCCAACATTTAAAATTAAATCATATTTTTTATTTGATGATAATGTTGTAGAAGTTGATGGAGGTAAACAAAGACGAGAACTAGAAATAAGCATGCTATGCCCTTGCATTTTATTTTCCCATTCAAATGGTTAACCTCTCAAGAAATAACCTATAAGTTCAGGACGATTTGCCACCTTCCTGCAAAGAAGAATTAACCCAAGTATCTAATACAATGTGCCCCACAGAACACTATAGAGCTGCTTATTTCAATTTTGTTGATGATTTCTATGATTTTGTTGATATTCACTCTTAAACTCAAGAAGTTCTAGATATCCAGGCAGTAAAGTGATTAGCTTCCTCTTCGGCGACAACTTATTGTATATTCATTTGATAAGGTTGGCTGAAGCTTGTTTGTTTCAGTTCTATTTTCCTCCCTCTCCTTTTGATGGATGGACGCTTACGACAACTTTTTCCCGGATTCCTGGCTTTTGAATTTTTATTTGTTTTTTCATTCCCCAGTTTTTTGACTTTTATTATGCTATCCTTGTAGTCTGTTGAGTTGGAAATGTCGCTTGAAAAAGTTATCGATGTTGATAGAGGTCTCATAGATTGTAATGACAATGATGACTTGCCCCCTTTTGCTTACATGTCTCCGTAGAACCATAAATTTTTTTTATCTCTTTTTATCTTGCAATTTTTTGTGAAACTATGTTTAAAATCTTATATTATAAAACATGCATATATTCTATACTTTCATTTGTTAGGTTAGTATGATACTAGATTAGAAAATTTTATGGTAAGAAACAAATGTATACATGATGGCCTTATGGAGTGTCTTTTTTGGATTATCAAGCTTTTATTTTAGTTTTTTTTTTTAATGTAAAGAAACAATTTCAATTTTTTTTTAATGTGAAATGACATAAATGTTGATTATGATTTCAATGTGAATTGTATCTTCTTTATTAGTGTTTGTTGTGATTATAGTAACGGGTACATATAGCAAATATGAGTAGTAGGAATGGAAAAGAAAAATAGTTTATTTGATTTAAGATGATGTTTAAATGTCGTTTAAGGTATTCAAAGGTGATGTTTAAATGTTATCTAAAGCAGTTTAAAATGACATTTAAACATCACTAGAAGTGTACAAAGTGATGTTTAAATGTCATTAAAATGTGTGAAAATGTTGCCTAACGATCTTTGAAGTATTCAAATAGGATTAAAAAGATGTTTAAATGTCGTCAAAAGAAGTATAAGATGATGTTTAAGTATCTTTGACAGTTACTTAAAGTAACATTTAGACGTCACAGTAAGATGAGTAAAGAGATGTTTAAATATCTTTAAAAGAAGTATAAGATGACGTTTAAGCATTTTTGAAAGCTACCTTAAGTTGCATTTAAATGTCATAATATGATGCATAAGGAAACGTTTAAATCTTGCTAAAAAAACCTATAAGATGACGTTTAAACATTTTTTAAAGCTACTTAAAGTAATGCTTAAATGTCATATTAAGATGCATAAGGATATGTTTAAACGTTGTCAAAGAATCCATAGATGAGTCTAAAGAAGGTTAAGGCGATGGTTAAACGTCTTCAAAATAATTTATCACGATGTTTTAAATGTTGTCATAGATAACATATGGTGACGTTTAAATGTCACCTTAGGTTTGCTTTGGTGATGATTAAATGTCCTCAAAAGATTTTTAAGGCGACAATAGCATAGGTTTTTGATAAGTGGTTGAACTTTTAGGAGATATTTAAACATTGCATTAAGAAATGTTTTAGGCAACGTTTGATTGTAGATGTTGATGTAGACTTAAGATGACACACCCGAGGTGATATTTTTTTAACGTCTACAAAAATTTAAGATGATGTTTATTTCGCTTATGATGACGTTAAATAAACATCATTGAAAGCTTTCTTTTTGTAGTGTAATTTGATTACGTACAAAATCTAAGGGTTGGATTACAGTTAATTAATATTTTGATACTCGATTAAAACTCTCATAAGTTGTTCTGGGTCAATTCGATGAAAATCCAATAGATTAGATCTTAACCCTTGAATGGAGATCTAAGGGTTCCTATCAAATTAATTTTAGTTTTGAAACCCTACAAATATCTCCCTAAACCTAGAGGGAAACCCTAATTGGTTTTTCTAATTGTGTGCACCCTCCACCAAAGAGAATTGGAAGAAGGGTCATCGACCTTCTTCATCATCTATTCTTCTTCCTTCTGGTTCCTTGAAGAACAAAGATGACAACCAAGAAGGTTGTTAGGCGCCTCCCTTCTCCTTCTTGAAGAAGAAGAAAGGCATTTACGAGCATAGCCAGCTGACGCCTTCCTCCTCTTTCCAGCGCAAGGGCGGCATCTAAGAGTCTTCGTAGATGTCCAATAAGTGCATCAAATTGTGGATTTGATCCACAAAGGGGAGTCTGTGGATAGTAGGTCTTGGGTGTTGATCAAGGGCTTCCCTAGTTGACATGCTGCTACTTGCAGTGGCTTGTTGAAGTTACTGCAAGCCTTCTCTTGGACGATCCAAGGCAACAATCACTTTGGGGTTTGCAAAGGAGTTCGCAAGACAGGAATTATTCTTGTCACATACAATGAAACCAAGTGTTGAAGGGCCACATATGTCTGTCGAGAAGAAAGAAGTCCTTATAGGTGGGACTTGATGCAGGAGGCACAACACGTGTGGTGCTGTGCTACGCCATTGATGAATCCGTATTCAATTAGATAATTCATGTTTAACTTATGTTGGTTTGAGGGTATTTTAGGCATAATTGCATTTGGTTAGTGCATTATAGGTATTAATGCATCATATTGTAAATAATGTAATTTTAGTTTAATTATTGTATCTTGTAATTTAGTTTTATATTGTGCATTGATGTACACTTGTTTATCATTGCAGGAATACATTCTAGGTCTAGAAGGAACCCACATCAGAATTGAGCTCAATCAGACAACCATCTTCAATCAAGTCACCTAACCCAATTCCTAACCTAAATCACCCTAGCCACAACACCATAGCCTAGGTCCACATCATCAATCCCAAGCCTCCACCTCCAACCAATTACCTTGTGGCACATCACCTACATCATAATTGCCACCTATATGGCCGGCCCTTATCACTACAAATAAAATCCCTATAGTCAACCACCCTACTTCCAATCCCTACCATCCAACTTCCATCTAAAGGCCATCAAAATCCGACCCAAACCTAGCCCTAACTACTCACCATGGCCAGCAACTTATCCCTTCGGGAAAAAAAAAATTATGGCCGACCAAGCAACCTTCATCTCTACCCTCCATTTATTATCCACTTAATCTCAACCATCCATCACTTAGATCTAACAACCCTAGCCTATCCAAAAGAACCCTACCCCACCTAGCAATTAATCATGGTTGTCCCTTCCACATATTTTCCATCTTGGCCCTCCAGTTAGAAAAGTCAAATATTTATTTACAGCTACCAAATGTGTAACATTCTCCATTAGGGCATATGATTAAATGGTGGAAACTCCTGATATTGATGAATAATTCAAAACCCTATTCCAACCCTAGCTATGGGCCAGTGGACAAGATGTCTATTTCCCCGTAGTTTAGTCTATTCTTGCTATCACTGGGTAGACCTAGCGAATGGGTTGGGCCACTGCTAGCCTAGCTCACTCATGGGCCAAGCTTACGATCAAGAAATTTCTGACCAGGCTCAATCGAAGATTTGGCCTCATCAGCCACGGGCTAGGTTTGGGTTTGGTGTTTGAACCCATCTTGGGCCAACCCATTCCAATTTGATGTTGCATCCTATTTTCTAGATATTTACTAATTTTCTCTTTATGTTTTTCTGTCAAGATGCATTATTCAAAACTCAGCAAAATATAAGGTTGATTTCTTTCACGTAATATGATAAGATTATCTTTGTAAACAAAAATAATGGACATGGTGATCTTATTACCATTTGATTTGTGTATAGATATGGATTACTTATCATAATTTAAAGACTAGTATTTCTTGCTTGTTAGTTAAATGTTTTCCTTCTCTTATTTGTTTTGTTCAATTTATAAAAATCACAATATTTTTATAAAACTAAGTCCAAAACTATGGGCCAATAGGACACCTCACCCAAACCAATATAGGTCAGCCTTGAACCCATTTTGTGCTGTTGATCGGGCCAAACCAGGCTTGGGCTTGGTTCTATTTTAATGTTAGCTTGGTCAGGATCTTGAATAGGTCTAGCACCAGGCGATGATGGGCTCAAAGGGTTTTGAGTCATAAAGGGCAAAAATCTTGACATCGATGACTTCGCATATAGATTTCTACTTCTCTTTCAGGGCACACGCCGTTGTATTTAAAAGATTATACCTATCTAAAAATAAATCCCTCAATGATGCATAACCATAGTTGATAGCAACTTCAACTATCTCCTTGATTAAGATGACCTCCACTCATAGATCCATCTCACTACACCACTATTAGTTAGAGATGAGTTAACTAGTGGAGTTAAAACCATCAAGCTCCATGAAAGAGCCTTATTCCACCTTGGTTTACTTGTAGGAGACGAAGGGGTTCACACCACTTCGCATTGTCGAACCTTGCATCAATTACCATCTATGTAGAAAGTTCACCTCTTGCACCGTTCTCCTTACATGTGACAAACATCCTTGTGACCTTGGATTCTTTACATACGTTTGATTATCTCTATATTATACAATGTAGAGAACAATCAATGTACTTGTGGGTCCCATGAAGTAACATAGAAATTCCATAAGCTTTAATCTCTGAATCTTCGACATGTCCCTACGAAAACTTGGTGCCCGAGACATATGAGAAGCAAACTGTCGTCCACTCAAACATTAGGGGCCTAACCAATGCGTTATCAGAGAAGGGGCGGGGTGTCCCTCAAATTTATTCCCTTATGTATTGCCTTTCACTGGAATAATTGTAGATCGCATCGTGTAGTTAATCATATACTCGTGTTATATGTTGACTGACACCATCAAAACTTCCCGACAACCAACATTTTTGTTTTTGTTTTTTTTGTTTTTTTTGGAAAGGGACAACTTACAATTATACCGACACTTTCTATTTCTCTAGAGCCTTTGAAAAGTACTTAACACCTATGGACTGGTCAAAGAGTATGCAAGTCATTTTAATAAAAAAGAAAAAAGAAAAAAAAGGACAAATATTGACAAAATAAAAATTGAAGTTTAAAATGACTTTGGCGCACCTGTACAGGATTGCCATAGGCTATTTTGAACTTTCGAAAAGTGTTACCAAGTTATAGAGAATAGTATGAATTGCCATCCTATAGCAACTGACTAAAGACACAAAAGTAGCAGTTGAGAGGGCAAATGATTATTCCTTTTTCTTCCCAAACAATCAATATTCGTCAAGATAGGTATAGAGCATTTCATCCTTCTTCATTTTGCGCCTGCTGAGTAGAGCCTTCAAGAGGCGTTTGCCTTTGCTCACATTTTGTTCGGCATCCTTACCATCATCCCTTTCAGCTTGTAAGCGCACAGATGATAATTTCCAATTTTCCATCGGGAACTGCAAAGCCAATGATAAACTTGGTTACCAAAAAAATCCTTCTGCCGTTTTTTTTTTCACTCTGATAACATATGCCATTCTGAAACACATCGAATCAAATAGGACATCCTGGAATGTTCTATTTATACCTTTAGTTTCTGAAATAAAAGAATGAAAATATATATATATATATATATATGACAGAAGGATGCTAAATTTGTCTGTATCAAAGGTCAGAGTTCTATAGCATTCCCAAGGCTCTATCAAGTTCTATAGCACTTGAAAAGCTTCTATACCAAATGCTTAACTTTCAAAAGCAGGCATATTCATCATTAATTTGTTATAAAGTAGATCTAGGTGAGTATGGGTCAGATCAAGGTTTGGCTAAGTGGTTGGTTTTTATCACAGGGCCTATTTGGTAGAAGGAATTAAAAATCAGGAATTGCAAAACCAATGAAATTAAGAGAACAAAGAATTGAAATAGGTGTTTGGGTGAAGAAAATACCATGAGAAGGAATTACAAGAGACAAAAATCAGAATTGGAGGAGGAATAGAACAACTCCGCCCCCAGTGTGGAATTGTTTTATCCCGGCATTAAAGGCCAAAATCAAAAACAAAGCAAGTCTAGAATAAACTGCGCCAGATAAGGAATTTGGAGCTCTATTCCTGTAATCAAACATAACCTTAGGAATCCTAATCGGTTTCAGAAGACTTTACTAAAGTTTCTAAAGATAAAACAAAGAAAGGAAATTGTCATGATGAGATTCTAGTTCAGGTTATTTAAAATGAAACAATAGAGGAAATCTTTTTTCTTTGTTTTTTTTGTATAGAACAGGAGAGGAAATCACAATTGCTGATATATCAGATTTCTTAGGCCTTCATAAAAGTAAAGCCCAACATAGAAAGGATAAAAGGCTATGTAAGAAATGGAGGATACCTTTTGCGCGAAGCTGGAGGGATTGAATAAGCCCGATCTACTTATTACAGAACCAGAACGGATAAATGGATTTGGATTTGGATTTGGGTTGGAAGGAGGTGTTCCTGTTCTTCTATCAACAGAAACGCCTGAACTTTTTTCTGGTACAAGGTTGTTAAACACGACAAGTTTAGAAATAATACAAGGAGAAGTACGGTGAAATCAAATGAGCTGTTTGGTTGATATTACCTTGAACAAAAACTGTCCCCTGGCGGGGAGAAGGGGAAGGGGAACGTGCCTTCCGAAATGGTGATGATGACCGAGGCCTTTGTGAAGAAGGTGAACGCCTTTTCCTGCACGAAGCACCAGAAAATATATGTACTTAAATTTGAACTCCAGTTTTTTTCGAAAGAAATTTAACTCTAGTTAAAAACCTGATAGCAAATGCAAATACCTAAATGAAGGTGTTCTCTCCTTTATGGTTGATCGGACAGCTAAATGTGAGAGATCGGTGAATATTTGACTCATTGCAGGATAAATCATGACAAGGCTTTGAAAAACAGATGTAGAATGAAAAATAAAAATACCATTTTGAAATAATCTAGATTCAGGATCCTCCTTATACTGGTGGACTTCAGGATTATATGGTACGGCAAGATTTCCAGATCCAGGCATCGTCTCATCCACTGCCAGCGTTATACAGATTGAACGAACACATGATTTCCTCACTATTATGAAAAAGTGATCACTAAAATAAAAATGTGACCACGACGTCAGTCAAAGAGGTCTTTGATTAGACAGACGGATCCTATGCGATTATAAATGCACAATATTTATGTATTTTTTAAATAATGAAGACAATAACAAATAGTCTATTGTACAAAGAATAATTTGGAGATATCGCAGTCAAGGGAGGAACCTAAAAATCCAACATATATCAGAGCATACATGAGGATCCGTTTTATTTGCTTTGTTTGTTAATTATTTATGAAAAGCACAACAATAAATGAGATAAATTAGCTAACATAACCACTAAATATGTGAGGGGTGTTCTACAAAGTAGTGCAAGTTCACTACTGAAATATCTCATGAATAGTGATTGTTGTGGAGTGTACTTGAACAAAATAATACATACAAAAAATAGCTCAAATGAATTATGAATAATTACTTTTTTTTAAAGGTGAATTATGAATAATTGCAAGTGGTGGCAGTGCATTTTCAGTGCTTTTTTTATTAGGGCATATGAGGAAATTCCTTCAACGGTTAGGCTGTATATCAGAAAAACTGGCATTAGATGAACCATTCAATTTCTGCAGACAAACTTCGAGAGCAGTGCAGGCTGCAGATCCTAACTGCTACTTTCTGAGGGATAGGATATTAAAAGAAATATAAACTACAATTCCTCAAACTAGAGAAACAAAGACAACTGGTAAAATCAAAAGAAAGCTTAAGGTCAATTCTAGTGGCATTTGAATGCACCAAGGGAAATTACCTGGTATTATATAGCGTTTGTGGTATCTGGGGGAAGTAATAACCAGAGATTGTTGAGAAAGTCCTGCATGGTCGATGAAATCCTGGCATGTTCTTAGCCTCTAAAATTTCAAAAAATTAAATAGATTACATAGCTATTGGATATAAACTCAAATGGCTAATGAGATTTGTATGGCAAAAGCTACCCCCCTCTTAGTTGGACTAATCTGTAGATTAGTCATAGTTTACACGACTTGTTTGTTGACATATACCAAGACAAACACACCATTTCAATTGGTTATTTTCCTGATATCACATCTTTTTCAACAGAAATTGCCGACAGCCTGTAACGAATCCTTTAATTAACATTTTCAACGGATAACGAGTAGAAATAAAACATATAATAACTAAAAGGATAATTTACTTATAACATCCTTATATTTGTCATAAGCTACTAACATTGGAAGAAGAATGATAGCGGAAACTAAACATCACTAAGCACTGAGTAGTCCTGTGGATTAAAAATGAAACCACCACGTCTAGCCTAAGGTAAATAAAGACCATTATCAACTTTCTTCCCTGATCAAAATGTCACAATAAAGTAATTAATGAGCAAAATGCTCATTAATCATTGGGTCAATAAAACGTGGAAATCATACAAAAAATATATATATCAATATTTTCATCAACATTAGAATGATCAATGCAGATAATTCGTTTGAAGTTTACAAATGTACTATTTAACCAGAAAGGTCTTCCTACAATTTTTCCATATTTAATCTTAAAAGTTGACATTATCTTATTATATTGGGCCATCCCCTAAAATCCCACCGCTAGCACAAGTGGCCTTCGAACAATGTCCACCCTTACACCCAACTTTGGTACAAGTATCTAAATTTATTTCTTTATTTCTTTTATATGAGGGCTACATATATGGATCAATACATTCACGAAGAATATCAATCGAGTCTTGTGGCCTCATCACTTGCATTTCTTAGAATCTCATTACACCTCGGAAGGTGTTGCCCTTTAGGTTTAAGGGATGATTCTCACAAGTTGGAAATGGATGATCTTTTCTAATCTGTAACAAATAATCTCATAAGATTGGTGCCAAAACCATATTTATTTATTTTTTCTTGAATTTAATATCTATACCTTTATTTATCATAGTAATCGTTTAGGATTGTAATTTTACATATCTTAAGAAATCATATGATTTAACATTAATATCTATGGCATAACATTAACAGCTATAAACGTTATTGTAGACAAAAACAAAATAAATAAACTGACTAATCGATGGCTTACCATGTGCTTTAGAATGTATGAAGTAACGTATATACACACTGACATTGGTATTAAAAGAAACCAAGAGACAATTTAAAGCTTCCATCGGATATCAACTAGGCACACATGGAAACACATGCTAACATTTTTTCAAAAACAATTTGCATGTAAAGAATAAAAAATAAATTAAATGCATTTAAGAAACAAGGACTATCAATAGCGTAGGGAAATTTTCTTTGAGAACTGCTTTGCATATATTTTACATAATATTTTCATACACCATGTCATTATTTCCCTTCATCAATCACAATCCCTCATTGCATGATAGAAATCTACTTTGTTCATATGAAATTTATGATTCTTATTAATATCGATCCATGCGACCTTAATGTCAATAGTAAAACACCATACATATACATAATATATATAAATACAATTGTCTAAAAGTTGAAAATCCTATATATGTACTTGTAAGTTGTCATATCAGATGCATGAATGCATCTACTCCGAGCATATTATTCCTTAGTGGGGTAAACGGCAACCAAAGCTATTTTTCATCAAGTAAGCATTAATCTCATGATAATAAATTATGAAAATAAACCTAAAACATACTTCTCTTTCTAAAGTTAGTTTCCCTCGTACTGTAAAGAAATTGAAAGATGTTATGCCTCTAAGACCCTTTTTCGATGTCATTGCTCCACCCACCTTGGTTGCCTTGTCAAAGATGCCAACCGAGAGAGATATACATAGAATAGAGGTTGGAGAAATGGGATTACCCAAGTCCACAATGGACACCTTTATGTGACTTGAGATGATTACAAATGAAAATGGTTCCACATCCGAATCAGATTTTCGAATCCTATATTCGATTCTAATTAGATCCAAGAATTCGGATTCGGATAATTTTTTGATTTAGATTTGGATTTGGATATCTGATTATATGCATTTGAATTCAGATTCAAATCTCAAATTCGGATTCAGATATCCGATTATATGCATTTGGATTTAAATTCAGATCTCGGATTCGAATTCGAAATCCACATCACCTTTCACTTCAATATGTACCCATCATTGCTATGAATTTACTTGAAGGGAGTTAACTGACCACTTAATCCATGGTATTATGGCTTCATAATATATTCGCTTTATTGGTATTTCAAGTTAGCATCATCACTAGTACAAGCACTGCAAATTATTGGTTGAAGCACCATAAGCCAAAGTTAGCATAGTTTTCTAAAATCTTGATTTAATAGTAAATATACCGGTACAAAATTCAAAAATAAATATTTTTTGAAAAGTAATTTAGAAATAAATATACAAAATATATTTTATTCTTGTTGATTTTTTATTCTTATTTTTTCATTCTTTATTTTATATAATGTATTTTAATCTAATTACTTTTTGTTGAGTTATTTATTTCTTGTATTTTATTTTCTAATGGAGTTATGATGTAATGTGCCCTTACCTCTCTCTATATAAAGAAATATAGGGTTTGAGAATAAATCAACTCAATTATTTCTCCCAACTTAATACCAGAGCAATAGTCGTAGATTAGTGCCCAAGGTATCCTACCAAATAAGCCCTCCACACCTTCCACCAATCTCCCTCCTCTCCTCGTCAACAACAACCACGTTGCCAGCCTCCTCTCTCCTCCAGTAAGCAGTATACCAAATGCTGCACCACCAACATCACTACTTGCGGTTGTTCCAAGACCCAACACAACACTGCTGGGGACCTAGGGTTAGATTGAACCCTAGTGACGCAACCGCCTATTGTTGGGGGCCTCAGGTCCGCCTATTGCGGTTGCTGCTGCTATTGTTGGTCTTCCTCAATCTATATGCAGCGTTGCTAGGAAGTTGTTACCTTGTTAAGGATGTTTCTACGTCCCCCCTGTCCATTTCATCATTTTCAAGCATCTAGGAGGGAGAGGTTGCTTTGTTAAGGGGAGATCTTACCTCTAATAGGTGCAGTTACACCTTGGTTCGTCTAAAATTCATTGTTTCAAACCTTAAATCTCATGCTCAATGGATGATTTGATGTTCTAATTGTTTTCTATTAGTCTTGGGTTTGTGAGTGAAAGCAAGATAGCGTCCTTTAGTTTGTCCGAGGTGACTTCGAACTCGAATGTGAAGATGAGAGCATACAAGCAATTTTTTGGTCCCATGATTAAATTGGAAGAGGCCAATTATCACTGATGGTCGCAGACATTTCTTATTACAGTAGGTCATGGAAAGGAGCACATCCCGCAACACCTAGAGCCCACACAGAAGACAAGAATCAATGCCACTTGGGATAGGAATAACGCAATGTTAAGTGCTTGGATGAGGAATTGCGTTATACCCAAGACAAGAGATGCAATCATGTATTACAACATTACAAAGGAGATATGGGATACCCTTCATGAGAGATACTCTCATGAGAACTCTACATGTGTTTTCTAGACTTATCATGAGCTATTCCAATTGCTCCAGGAGGGGAATTCCTTGGCACAGTATTATTCTACCATGAAGGGTCTCCTAGAGAGACATAATGCCTACAAGCCTATGTGTACATGTGCTTCTCAGCAAGAGTTCAGGAAAGAGCTGGTTGTTTCTCTCTTCCTATCAGGTCTTGGCAATGTTGTTAAGGCTATCACCTCAGGCTACCAGGCTACTGGGCCAAGCAAAAAAGCCAAAGGTCTCCTTGGAACTATTCCAGGCTAGGGACCTCATCCGAGCCATCACCCAATCGCCTTCTTTGTTACTTAGGTCGTCTTGCGCCTCATCGCCTTACTCCTAATTCACTTTAGGTAAAAAGACCATAAGACTCTTATTTAGTCTTAAGTTATATATATTATAGATATATTTGTGTTATATGTTATTATATATATATATATGACAGCTTTTATATGCTCAATTTGCATTCTCTTCCTAACTCAGACAATTGTTTGTCTGCTTAGACATATATGTATAAGTCATACACATATGTTATTGTATATCTGTAATGATATAATCATGATATATTACAGTTTAATGATGTGTGTATGTATACATTTTTTATTGTCAATAACTCTCTAATGATATATAACAAAATTTGTATAAGTTATGGTATTAAGTTTGTATTGTATTGTAAATATAGCATATTATAATACATGTATTGTCTTGAGTACGACTCAGAGGTAACCTTTTGGGCTAGCATTTAGGGCTATTGGTGAATGTCTCTACCTTCAGGAAGGCCTTCTCTTTATTGTGGTACATTTGGCTCAGACATGATGGAGTGATTTTCCATAAGAAGTCTCAATAGAGGGAGTGCTTTATCATTATAATGCTCTTTGAATTTTTGATGTAATTAGTTTCTTTATGCAATGGAGGGTTAATATTCACTGTTAACACTTATTTTTTTCAAAAAAAATACATGCCACTATCTTATTTTGGTAGATACATATGATATATATTTTGGTTGTTTGTTTTGGTTTATAATTATAAATGCAATATGTAGGTTTACATATTGTATGATAATATAAATATATATGTTATTGTTACTTAAATATGATGGGATCGTTGTTTTTTCGTTTACTTAAATAATATTATCATATGTTTCTTATGAAAGTCGATGTTCCCATAATAGTTAGGCATATTCAATATTTTAAGAAATAAAAGGATGTCACCTCAATTTAATTGAGCAATCGCCTTTTTGTCGCCTCTCGCCTCGGGCAATTAAGGAGCTTGTCGCATTGCGGTTGCCTAACGCCTTGACAGCTTTAAATCTTAGGCCTAAGTTTACTATTGTACGAGACCAGATCTTGACCCTATTAAAGCTTCCTTCACTTAAGGAGATATACAATAGATTGAGTAGGATTGCAATACAATCTCCTATCACTGAGACCATGGGTCAAACCTCTGCTCTTGTTGCGACCCTTGGACGCGGTAGAGGTGCCTCTTCTACATGTGGTTGTGGTTATGGTCATGGATCTAGGGGGCATGATCATACCCTATGTACCTACTGTGGACATCTAGGACATTCAAAGGCTACCTGTTGGATCAAGCATGGTCAATCTGCAATGGCTAATCAAGCTGCTAAGCTTACAGAGGCTTCTTCTGGGATAGTATCTCGTGTTGAATTTGATTATCTTATACGGTGATTTTCATAGCTTTCCCAATTGTTAAAACCTTCTGCGATCGTAGCTCTTGCTTCCTCCTTAGGTATCGAGCTAGTTTGCTCCTCTTCCATGTTATAGTAGGATAAAGATTGGTAGGTAGATTCCGATGCATCACGCCATTTTTACGGAACCAGAGATTGTTTCCTTTCCTTAGGTCAGTACCTCTAGAACGTATTGTATAAGTGGCAAATAGGAGACATTCCCATATTGCAGGCCAAGAGGAGATCCCTCTATCTTTCACATTACGATTGTTAATGTGCTTTTTGTGCCAAATTTTCCCATCAGCTTATTAGATGTTAGTTGTATTATAAAGGAACTGAACTACAAAGCTATTTTTAATGTCTAGTCTTATATCTTGCAAGACAAGCTCATGGGAATGACGATTGGTAGAGGACGTGAAGAATGTGGAGTATACCACCTGAGCCAGACTCTACTGTTGTTGTGGGTCATGGGAAGGTTGCCTTTGCCATTAGGTCTCCTTTCCAGTGGCACCTCCGCCTTGGCCATCTCTCCTTCGATAGGATCTGGCTTGTTATACCCCATATTTATCCCACGATTGTTATCACCTACGATACTTGTCAACTTGGCAAACATCATTGTGCCAGTTTCCCAGCATCTTAGAGTCTTGAGTCTACTTCATTCCAGCTTATCCATATAGATGTATAGGACCTTAGTCGGATTCCATATAGATGTATATCACCGTTATTTTTTGGTTATTATTGATGATTTTTCTCAAGTGTCATGGATATGTCTATTGAAAAATAAGTTTGATATTGGTTCTGTCATTAAGAATTTTATGATAGAAATAAAGACCAAGTTTTCAATTACTATAAAAGTTGTTCGTTTAAGTAATGGTTTGGAATTGTGCACACATTATTTACATTCTTTTTATAAATCTCATGGCATCATTCATTAGACTGACTATGTCATTCCTCTTAGCAGAATAGGGCTACTGAAAGGAAACATCGCGCCATCTACGTAATGTTGTTCGTACTCTTTTGATACATTACTTTGTGCTTTCACTTTATTGGGGTGATACAGTTGTGACTGTATGTTTTTTTATCAATAGGATGCCTAGCTCGACTATTCATAAGTAAATTCCATTGAATATATTATATCCTGATAGGGAGTTATTTCTTGTTACTCCCACAATCTTTGGATGTATTGCTTTCATGATTTCACCTAGATGGCACAAATTGGCACCTAGGGCGGTTTAGTGTGTTTTCTTGAGGTAATTTAGGATGCAGAAGGGATATCGATGTTTTGATCCCTTATCAACTCAGCATCTTGTATCTGTCGATGTTACTTTTTATAAGTCTATTGCTTACTTTTCTACTAGGTGTGATATTTCCACTAATACTACTATTACCCTTATGTTTGTTCTTCCTGTAGCTTTTGAGATTTCTATTACTGGGCCACCTTCTACCAGCACTACTACCACTACTATGCCTCAAAAATATAATGAACCCATTGTTACTTACAGGCAACCTCATACTATGCTACAAATGCCCCCTTTTCGTCGCCTCCCTCCTTAGATCAAGTAAGCATAGAGATTTTAGAAAATGATGATCCTTTGCTTAGTGGTGATGCTACAGGGGATACTTCTTCAGGGAGTGATCAGGTGGATATTCCAGTGGACTTAGATCTTCCAATTGCCATTCCAAAGGCACCCCATACCTGTGCTAGATATCACATGGCAGGCAGCTTGGTCACTAGCAGCCTTGGGAATGCATTTGAAAGCTTCTGTCATGTACTTCCTATTGCAGAGATACCTACCACATATCAGAAGGTTATGTTATATCTAAAATGATGTCAAGCCATGAAGGATGAAATGACTACTCTTTGATCTTAAGGCATGTGGGAGCTCACACCC
Source organism: Thalassia testudinum (assembly GCA_037157565.1). Classification (NCBI taxonomy): domain Eukaryota; kingdom Viridiplantae; phylum Streptophyta; class Magnoliopsida; order Alismatales; family Hydrocharitaceae; genus Thalassia; species Thalassia testudinum. Next base: position 220,733,472 of record JAZHRO010000024.1, read on the forward strand.
TTACCTCTAAGGGCTGCTATAGTGGGTTGTTACTAGGTGTTCGCACTCAAATACAACCCTGATGAGTCAATTGCTAGACACAAGGCTCGTTTGGTGAGAAGACTTTACTCATACCTATGGGGTTGACTTTTTTTATACCTTCTCCCTAGTTTCACGTTTGTCCACTATTCGTATATTGATGTTAGTTGCAGTACAGAAAGATTGATAACTTCACCAGCTTGATATGAAGAATGCTTTTCTATATGATAATCTTCAGGAGTAGGTATGTATGCAGCAACCCCTCAGCTATGAGGTTCAAGGAGAGTGTATATGTCATCTATAAAAGGTCATTTATAGCTTAAAGTAGAGTCTGAGAACTTGGTTCTAGAAACTCTCTCAGGTGGTAGTCAGTTTGCTTGCAAAGATCGTCTTCTGATCATTCCCTGATTGTCAGAAAGATAGAAATGAGTGACGACACTCCTGGTATATGTTGATGATCTGATAGTTACTGGAGATGACACGACAAATGCAACAAAGATAAAGAGGACTCAGGCAAATCAGTTTGTTATAAAGGATCTGGAGCCACTATGATATTTCCTTGGAATAGAAGTAGCTCGTACCAAAGGTGGTATCGTTCTATTTCAAACGATGTCTTGAAGGAGGCTTGTATGCTGGGTGCTAAGCCAGCTAACGTTCTTATGGATTCCAAGGCATAACTACATGACAGATATGCAAAGATAGTGGATAGTAGATGGTATAGATAGCTTGTGGGAAAGCCGTTATACTTAACCATCACCAGGCCTGGTATATCTTTTGTAATTGGGAAGTTGATCAGTTCATATAGAGGCCTACTAGGCAACATTAGGATGCAACTATGATGATGCTCAAGTACTTGAAGAGGGCACTAGGACAAGGTCTTCCTTTTACCAAAGGAACTGCTATGGTAGTGGTTAGATACTCAAATGCATATTATATTGGCAATCATGATAGGAAATCCACCATGGGCTTCTATACTTATATTGCAGGGAACTTGGAGACTTAGAAAAGTAAAAAATAGATAGTTGTTTCCAAGTCAAGTACGAAATTTGACTACAGGGCTATGGCTTAGACATCTACATAATTGATGTAGGTCAAGTCCCTTTCGACTTATCTGCATGTGGAGATTGATGGACCCATTGAATTATGATGTGGCAATCGGGCTGTTGCCTATATTGCTAATAGCTCCATGTTTCATGAGCGCACCAAACATATGGAGGTGTATTGTCACTACACTTGGGATTTAATCCAAAAAAAATTCATCTTCACTACATAGGTCACCTTAGATGATTAGACGACTAATATCTTCACTAAGCCTTTAACACGCTCTTCCTTTGATGTCTATACTTCCAAACCAAGCATGATTGACATCTATGTTCCAACTTGTAAGAGAGTGTTGACTTATTTATTTCTCGCATTTGGGTGCTATCATTTTTATTTTCTAATAGGATTATGATGTAATTTGTACCCACCTCTCGCTCTATATAAAGAAAGGTAAGATTCGAGAATGAATCAACTTAATTATTTCTCCCAACTCTTTTATATAGTTAGCTAATTATTCATTCTTTTTGGGATTTTTGGGAGAATATGAACTTTATTAATTAGAAAAGGAGACCTTAACTCTTTATATAGAGAGAGGGTTTTGGTATACATGGAAATGCAACTAAATAATTACTAAAAATAGAAAAGACCTAAATGGAAAATAACTCAATAATATCCTATTGATTTTATTTTCTAACACACTCCCGCAAGTCGAGACACAGGAGATGTCAAAGACTTGGATCCTTAAGGTGGTGGATATTAACTTTTGTCAATGTAATAGTCCCTTTTTGTGTCTTCAACCTTAGGTGCTTCTTGTACGCCCTCACGGAGCCAGTCCACCCTTGATTTCTCCTGAGGTGCATGAGAGTTGCTGATTATCTGGTGTCGCGACTCGCTCCTGGCTGCCTACAGGACCTCGACGAACCCCAAGACCCAGTCATCCAACGAGAAAGAACCAAATGCCATAATCATTCCACAACCACATGAGAAATATAACTAAGTAGAAAAATATATGACTGAAAATAAAAGAAAGAAAACAGCAAACCACTAGTATCTCACATTATACAGCGGAAAATATACGTATAGAACATATTCATCACAACTGAAATTAGTAGGACATACAACTAAATACAACCATGAGCTACAGGTACTCACTACTAACAAAACTCTGTAAAAGAAATGACAAGAAATTACAGCTGGGCTCGATTGGGCACAACGCCCTCAACAGCCAGTGGCTCTGGCTGCTCAAATCCTTGACCTGAACAAGGTTATAAATTATGTGGTCAGCTAATGCTGAGTACAGTGGTGGTTAAATCATATAATTTAAACAGATATCTAATTAAACATGCATTTAACAGTTTATTTATTGTCATCCATTTCCAATTATCGTTTTTCTGATCCGAGTATTCTAATCAGGTTCCATAACATTTCTCAATCTTCTTATTCCCTAAGGGAACGATGTTGCTTGCAGTTTTCTCGCGATGCAGGATGTACACGTGGCACTCTTCTGGTCGGAAGAATCCCCCATGATAGTCCTACACCTGGTCTACTACCCCAAGGTCATGATCGTGACATAGCGGTGACTACGGCACGCGTGATAAGCACACAGGTAGCTACCCCGCACTGGCACGCGGTCAGTCGTTTCCGCTAACGGGTATGCCCAAACGTACAGCACAGAACAACACAGGACCTTGCCCTTTCAAAACAGGGGTCTCACCCCTCATAGTCCGCGTACCCTTATCCGACTATCCCGGTATGCCCAACAGGCTAATAAGAGTCGAAGTAGGGTGACTAGTCCTAACCCCGGGTCCTATCAAGCGGCTAGCTCCTTCCCTACACTAAGTAACCTCGATACTACGTACACGAGGACCAAACAGGAATCGACGTAGAATGGTCAAACTCACACGAGGGCCAACTCACTTCCCTTAACCAAGTCTGGACAGCCGCCTGTAGGCGACATGTTCCAAAACCCGTAGGTTTTCCGTACTACAGTATTCCTGGTTTCTTTTTAAATTCCCCGTAATGTTTGTACATGGACTTTCTTAGTCCCACATCTAGTTCATTGTTCGTAGAATATGCAACTAAAATTTCACCATCAATTACTTAGTATAAACAGGCATGACATAATTCATTACAGGCAGCTCATGTTTTATTTCTTTTCAGGAAATAATAATTTAATCATTCACTGAAGGTACATTCCTTTCTTTCAACCCTAGAGTTTATTTCACAATCATAGGGTTCGATTCTATAGCAGCATGCATTTACTTCTTTTCAGTCTTAAGGTTCATCTCCAAACCTAAGTTCAGTAAATTCTACGCATACAATTTAATTATTAATTTCAAGGTTAATGTAAAACCACTCTACAAGGATAACCGGGAGATGTGGGGGCACAATCGACGGAGCTTACAATCCCTGGAAGTTCCATGCACACCACGAACGAACGACCTATCACATTAACGCATATGTCAAAATGAGCTTAGAACTGTATAGCCATACCAATACGTAGGGAAACTCGAAAGGAAACCAACGACGTTTCGTTTGCGGAAAACCGACTTCGTTTGGACCCTGAACGGGCCCAAAAACACTAACTCTGATCAAAATCAGACGTCTGGGAAGAGTCCCAAACGTCTTAAATGATCTCAGTAACACCTTGCTCAGGACGCCTTTTCTGGACGTCTGGAACTCTGTGCAGACGTCTGAAGGTGTCTTCAAATGTCTGGAGACACTTCCGGACATCTGAAACTACCTCGATCCTCACACCAGCGCGCTTCCCCAACCTCTGATATACGTACACGCATGGTAAAAATTTTGGTAGGAAAATAAACAAAATATGCGCTATCAGACGTCTGAGATTTACCTTCGGATGTCCAACCCGACGTTTGGAGGTCACTCCGGACGTCTGATTCTGCGGAAAAAATGATTCCACAGAACTATTTTTTTGACCCTTTTTCCTCTCCGCAGAAGCTGCAACAGCTTCACTCTCCCTCTCCTCTCGCTTAGCTGCAGGGCTCCTGCAACAGCTCCGCCCCTCTAGATCCTCCTACTGCAGCTCCCTGCTCTCCGTCGCCTCCCACTCTTGGCTGTGGTGTGGGGAGAATGAATGAGGGGGTATATAAGGAGGTGGGAAGGATGGCAGGCGACATGGAGGGGAGTAAGGAGAGATGGCGTCATGGGGATGGAGCGGCGTAGGGGTGAGGTGCGGTGTGCTGCGGTGTGCATAGGGAGATGGAGAAGGTGTGCGGGTAGGGGAGTGGTGGTGGGGGAGATTGCGGGGATGCCACTGCAATTTTCCTTTCCCCCTCAAAAACCCTAAAAACAAAACCTAAGAGGTTTAAAATTGCACAAAACCCCTACAAATCCCGAAAATGCTAAACGATCCTAGGAAAGGGTCATTCAACATAACTTAAAGAAAGTTTCGTCCCCAAAACTTGAGCTGACCAGGGTGCGAAAATAAAGTAAATGTGCATAACTTAAAGGGGATCAAAATAAGTCAGAAACGATGTACCCTCAAAAAGATCGAGGTACTGTGCTTGCATAGCTGCCTTAGGCTCCCAAGTGGCATCCTCGTACCGTTGGCTTCTCCACAGGACTTTCACCAAGGGTACCTCTTTCTGCCTCAATCTCCGGACGACTCTGTCTAGCATCTGTACAAGCCTCTCGGGATAGGTCAAGTTGTCTCCCACCTCAATGCTCTCGTGGCTCAAAACATGGCTGGGATCGGTGATGTATTTTCTGAGGTTGGACACGTGGAACACGTCGTGAACTCCGGAGAGCTAGGGAGGAAGGGCAAGCCGATAAGCAACGAGTCCTACCCGCTCCAGAACCTCAAAAGGCCCCACAAATCTCAACGCAAGCTTCCCTCTCACCCCAAACTGCTGTAAGCCCTTCATGGGTGAAACACGGAAGAAGACATGATCCCCAACCTCGAATTGTACCTCTTTATACTACAGATCAGTATAACTCTTCTGCCTACTTCTGACAGTACGGAGTTGTCTGTGGATCTACTCGAACACCTCCTGACTCTGGCGCAACCTAGGACCAACTTCCTACTTAGTCCCCACCTCAACCCAACTCAAGGGAGCAATACACCTCCCATACAGAGCCTCATACTGTACTATACCGATGCTTGAGTGATAATGTTGTATGCAAACTCTACCAAGGGCAAATACTCCTCCCAAGAGCCTCTCCAGTCCAACATGCAAACACATGGATCCTCAAGGGTCAGAATAGTGCGCTCCGACTATTCATCGGTCTGGAGGTGATAGGCCATACTGAACCTCAGACGCGTCCCAAAAGCCTCGCTGAAACTCCATCCAGAACTGGGAATTGAAACGAGTGTCTCTATCTGAAATAATCTCATGAGGGACTCTGTGAAAGCATACTACATCTTGAATGTAACGCTCTACCAACTGTGCTGGTCCAAAAAGTGACTCGGATTGGCAGAAATCGTGTCTTCATCAATCTGTCCACTATCACCCAGATTGTATCGTGTCCTCGCTGTGTCACAGGTAATCCCACTACCAGGTCCATAGTGACACTCTCCCACTTCCACTCTGGCACTGGAAGTGGCTGCAATGGCCCTGGAGGCCTCTAGTGCTCGACCTTCATCTGCTGGCATACCAGACACTGCTGAACAAACCTACCAACATCCCACTCCATGCCCCTCCACCAGAAATCACGTCGTAGGTCGTGGTACATCTTCGTGTTCCCAAGGTGTATGGTGAATCTGGACCCATGTGCTTCAATCAGGAGCTCTCTTAACAGCTCATCTCTAGGAACACAAAGCGTTCCCTCATACGCAAGACCTCGTCAGTGAACGAGAACTCTTTTGGGTTCCCTGTCAATACCCAGTTTCGCAGTGTCTGCAGGTATGGATCCGTCATCTGTCTAGTACTAATATGATCTATCAACTCCGGTCGTGCTTGCCTCGCCACTGTCATTATTTTGCAGTATCCCTGTGACTCCTGGGGTCGCCAACTACTCACTTCCTCCATGAGTCTCCAACTTTGTGCTTGTAGACTAGCCAAGTGGGCAAGCGCCTTCCGGCTCAAAGAGTCAGCCACCACATTGGCCTTCCCTGAATGGTAGGAGGTGCTGCAGTCGTAGTCCTTCAGGAACTCCAACCGTCTCTGTCTCATGTTGAGCTCCTTTTGGTCAAACAGATATCTGAGGCTTTTATGATCAGTGAAGATCTCCGTCTCTCCGTACAGGTAATGCCTCCATGTCTTCAATGCGAAGACAACTGCCGCCAACTCCAAGTCATGCGTGGGGTAGTTATACTCATAGGGCTTTAGTTGTCATGAGGTGTAAGCGACAACGTGGCTCCGCTGCATAAGCACACCCCCCAATCCCTATAACAAGGCGTCAGTGTAGACCACGAATCCGCCACCGCTGTCTGGGATGGTGAGTACTGGAGCTGAGATCAGCCTCTCTTTCAATTCCTGAAAGCATGACTCACACTCATTTATCCAGGTGAAGGGCACGTCCTTCCAGGTCAACTGAGTCATAGGACATGCAATCTACGAGAAACCTCGAATAAATCGCCTGTAGTACCCTGCCAGCTCTAGAAACTACGTATCTGTCACTGTACGCAGCCTCTCCCACCTGAGTACGGCCTCAACTTTAGCTTGATCCACAACCAACCCGTCTCCTGAGATTACATGGCCCAAGAAGGTAACCTATCTCAACCAGAACTCACACTCGTATTTGGCATACAGCCTGTGCCGTCTCAACGTATTCAGGACCATGCAAAGATGTCCATGCTGTGTCTGATCCCAGGAGTAGAGTACGTCGTCAATAAATACCATCACGAACTGATCTAGGTACGGCCGGAAGACGCTGTTCATTAGATCCATGAAGGTGGTGAGGGCGTTGGTCAACCCAAATGGTATGACTAGGAACTTGTAGTGACCATATCGCATGCGTAAAGCCGTCTTGGAGATGTCGGTCTCCTTGATCCTCAACTAATGGTAGCCCGACCTCAGATCTATCTTGGAAAAATACTGTGGCGTCTCTCAGCTAATCGAAGAGATCATCGATGCAAGGCAGCGGGTACTTGTTCTTGACGATGACCTGGTTCAGCTGTCTATAGTTTATGCACAGCCGTAGGGTACCATCCTTCACAAACAGGACAGGAGCTCCCCATGGGGATGCACTGGGTCTCACAAAGCCCTTCTCCAATAGATCCTATAACTGCGACTTAAGCTCTCACAGCTCAAATGGAGCCATCCTATACAGTGCAGTACAGATGGGGCCGATCCCTAGTGCTAAGGAGATCTCAAACTCGATCTCACGCTCAGGTAGCAGTCCTGGCAGCTCCTCTGGAAAGACGTCAGGGTACTCACAGACCACCGGGATACTCTGTAAGTCGATCATGGGACTAGGCTCTGCTATGACACAAGCTAGGAAGCCCTCACACCCCTGGCTCAGTAACTTCGCTGCCTAAAGTGTGGAGATGCACCTGAATCCTCCGTCTACTGGCTGGCAGTGAAACTCGAAAGGTGACAACTTTGGTATGGAGATCTTCCTCCCAAAGCAGTCTACTAAGGCATGATAAGCAGCCAGCCAATTCATTCCTAAGATCACACCGAAATCCTCCATCGGGATCACGATTAGGTCAACCGAAAGACTGTATCCCCCTATAGCGACCTTACAATCAGGAAGAACCTCCTCGACAACAAATACCTATCCACCTGGGCCTCTAACTAGGAATGGCTCCTTTAATAGTACACTGCCCGATCCTAAGCTGACAGCAAAGCTCGTAGAGACGAACAAGTACGTGGCACCAAAATCAAAAAGCACGTAAATGAGCTTGCCGGAAACTGTAATCATACTTGCTACTACAGAGCCTGAAGCTCTAGCATCTCCATGAGTCATGGTGTTGATATGTCCCTCAGCCCTCGGTACAGAAGAAGCAGCCCCGCTCTATTTCAGGCGAGAAGCAGCTGGCCAGTACTCTTGTGACTGTTGTCCTCCTTGGGCCTAATAACCGCAGCCGCCAGATCGGCCTCCAATGCTCGGTGCTGGGAGCGTCTGCTGTGCTCTGTCTTGGATGGACAGTCCCTCCGTATGTGGCCCGACTGGCCACAAAGCGGGACGCGACCTCCTCCCTCTACCTGTTGTCCCTGCTAGTAGATAGACAGGGGTCTGCAGTCGGCTGGTCCCTGTCTAGGGCCCCCAAAGGTCCCTAGCGAACCTACAGCACAGGACGACTCCCCCGTAGGTGTCGGGTATCGGGTGCCTCCTCTCCCGACAGCCCTGCTCCTGCTGGTAGGGCCTCTTCTGTCCTCCCCCATCGACATCTCGCACGGACAGGTTGGTCTCCTCGTAAGTCATGGCCGCTTCGACTACGCAAGAGAAGGTAGACAGCTTCAGGGGTTTTATATATCCCCGGATAGCAGGTCGGAGGCCCTTAGTAAACCTCCACAAGCACTCGGTAGACGCAGATGTCGAGGCGAAGCGTAACAACACCAGCAAACGTGTACGATACGCACTAACCGTCATCACCCCCTAGCAGAGAGTGGAACTCCCGCTTTCTCTGATCCTGCCAGGTCTGTGGGAAGTACTGCTCACAGAAGAGCGCCACAAACCGGTCCCACACCGGCTCTCCCTCCTATCCTCTGACCGCTCTCCACCACCTGTGGGCTGTACTCTCTAACTGGTAAGTGGCAAAGGCCATGTGGCACTCTACAAGAGGATAGAGTGTGTCGAAAATCTCCATCTACTCCAACTGATCTTCTGACTCAGACGGGCTCTCATCCCCATTGAAGGAGGGGGGCATCAGCTTCCGAAACTGGTCGAAAAACTCGTGGAGCCGCAACGAGGGAACGAGTGCACCTCTAGGCAAGGAGAACTCATGCCCTGAAGTGTCTAAAGGAGGTGGGGGTGGTGGAGGATCACCCCCTCCCCTTTCAGCCCGCCCAGTGCCATGGCGGCTTGCCTGCCTCACGGATGACTCCCCTTCCGTATCCCCAGGGAGATGTGGTTGAGAAGAAGACTGCTGGAGCTCATCCCATACTCTATCCCGGATCAATCGGGCAAGATCCTGGGCCTGGATGCCTAGAAGGAGGGGTAGGTCGACTGGTGCATCAAGTCAAGCACATCTACCCCTACGACCTCGCCCACGGCAACGACCACGTTCGCGGCCCGCCTCAAGGGCTCCCTGACGAGACATCTACACGGAGATCAAAAGACGAGAACCAAACTGTCAAGGACACATGATCAGAGAGAAATAAGACTCGGAAGCGACAATCAAGAAAATACGTTGTGATGGCTATCTTAGCTACATGTACAAGTGTGGTTACTTCCATACCATTTAATTCATTTCTCGGGATGAACTTGCTCTGATACCATATTGTCGCGACCCGCTACCGGCTCCCTACAGGACCCAAGAACGACTCACCTCGACGAACCCCAAGACCTAGTCGTCCAACGAGAAAAATCAAATGCCATAATCATTCCACAACTACACAAGAAATGTAACTAAGTAAAAAAATATATGACTAAAATAAAGGAAAGAAAACAACAAACCACTAGTATCTCATATTATATAGCGGAAAATACAAGTATAGAACATAGCCATCACAACTAAAACTAGAACATACAACAGAATACAACCATGAGCTACAGGTACTCACTATTAACAAAACTCTGTAAAAGAAACGACAGGAAACTACAACTGGGCTCGACTGGGCCCAGCACCCTCAGCAACCGGTGGCTCTGGCTGCTCAAATCCTTGACTTGAACAAGGTCATAATTATGTGGTCAGCTAATACTGAGTAGAGTGGTGGTTAAATCATATAATTTAAATAGATAATTGTTAAGACCCGTGCTATTTGAGCCTTTTAAGACGTCTGGACATAGGTCAGACGTCTGGTAAGACGTCTGGACTGTAGGTCAGACGTTTGGACACCTTCCCAGACGTCTGAAAATCAAAAAAATTGAGTACGAGCTCGCGTCTGCGCACGTGCTGCGCACAGACAGTACTCTCGTTTTTCCTCCCCTTCTCTCTCCCCGCCTCCAGCAAAACTCTAAACCCACCGACCTTATATAAGACCCCCTTCCCCTCTCGTTCTCCCCACACCAACCCTTCCCCTCTTCTTCTCCACTCCAACGAGAGAGGCAGTGTGAGCGAGAGCGCGCAGGCAACGTCGAGGACCGGCGTGAGGGGAGGAGAGCAAGCTCGCGAGCTCGTGTGGGAGCTCACCGGTGAGCGCACGACCGAAGCAACGTGTGCGCGAGGAGTGCATTGGGGAGGTCCTCCCCAACACTGCTGCAGGCAATGGGGCACGACGCAACCACGCGCGGCGCGAGAGGGCGGAAGCAGGTTCTGGTTCTAGATTTTTCCCAGAATCAGACGTCTGGAGCGACGTCCAGACGACGGAGCAAATGTCTGGAGGTGGTTCCAGACGTTTCAGGTGAGAGTTTCGCGAAGGTACATTCCCTTTGCGGATACGGCCATGCAAGCCGCTCCGCAGTAACTCTTTGCATGCCCGTTTTGAGAGATCTGCTGGTGGCATGCAGGATTCACTTCGGGAAGGCGTGGGGCACACCCGCCCACGCATTTCAGATGTCTGGGCAACATACCAGACAACGAGAAGCGCTTCCAGACGCCCAGAGAGGTGGTCGGACGTCTGGAGCTGGGTCCAGACGGTCCAGAAGAGTTCTTGGACGTCTGAGGATTAGCGCAGGGGTTTAAGGTAGACACTGGACACTTTTAAGACATCTGGAAGTTATTCCAGACGTCTGATTTGAGTCAGAAACCCTATTTTTGACCATTTAAGGTCCGTTTAAGGTCCATTTCCCGCAAATAAGATATCGATGTGTTCCTTGTGAGTCCCTCTGCTTATTAGAAGGTTTTCCATATTGTTCTGATAGTTCCCTTGTGGTTGTTCCTCGTAATAGGACTTCGTTCCGTTGCAGGTTCGAGGCTTGCTGAGGCACGTGAACCTCCCGTTCAAGCCCTCTATACTCTGGGTCTACTGGTAGAGTGGCTTCCCCCTAATTTAATTATAACCTAAATACATGTGTAGAATGAATGATTAGAACATAGGGTATGACATAAATCCTAGGATGAAAAACACTTGAAATGTCTGTAATGGATGATTGAATTGCAGTCTTGAATGAGTAGATAGAATGATAAAAAAATTGCCTATAAATAAATAACAGCTGCCTGTGAAATATGAAGTACTTGTACTAGCTAACTGTTGCATGTAAATTTCCTGTTGTATACGTTAAATGACATAATACGAGCTGCATGTATATAAATTGAGAATGGAAATGTAAATGATGAAATGCGAGCTGCCTGTGTATAACCTGTATATGGAAATGTGAACGATAACAGTATGAGCTGCATATGTATAACCTAAGAATGGAAATAGAAATGATGAAACCTGGCATGACTTGGCATGAGGAATATGAGCATGAATCCTATGGGGAATTAGGAGTAAAACTCCTGGAAATAAATGGAATGGATCTGGAGATGTGAGTGGGAAAGTGAGCTGGCCCTTGAATACGGAGTACCAAGGAGTGCAATTGTCCCCCTGTTTAGTGCAGAGCAGAGCTAGCCGCCCTTGGGTTGGGACCTGGGGTTAGGATTGGCCACTCTGTAACCACTTCTTGACCCTCATGTACACAGTACCTGGGAGAGCTACTAGTGTAGGGAGAGCTAGCCACCCAACGGAACTCGGGGTTCAGCTTCCTGCCCTACACCGACTTGTTAGGCCCACTTAGCAAACCAGGGTAGTCAGGCGATGGTGTGCGGACTGTTGAGGAACAAGACCCCTGTTTGGTTCTTAGAGGCTAGACCCCTATTACTGAGAGGGCTAGGCCCTATACTGGCTCTGTGTTGTGCTTTGGGCACACCCGCTAACGGAAACGACTGACCGCGTGCCAGTGTGGGGTAGCTACTCGTGCGGTTATCGTGCGTGCCCTAGTCACCATTACGTCTGTCCGTAACCTTGGGGTGGTTGACTAGGTGTAGGATCACCATGAGGGACTCCCAGCCAGGAGAGCACCACGTGTGCCTTCTACTCTTCGGAAAAGACTGCAATCAAGATCATTCCTACGAGGAACATTCGAGATCAAGAAAGACCTTGATAAATAAACCAAGTGGTGAAAAAAATAATTAGTTAAAGAAAGTAATTGAAAAATAACAGCTACCTGTCCACTTTTACTGCTTTAGTTAGTTAGTTCACTCTACTCAACGTTCGCTGACTTTGTGTACTCATAACCCTTTTCAAGTCTAGGTATTGAGCAACCAGAGCCCACAGCTGCAGAGGGTGCTGGGCTCAGTAGAGCCCAGTAGTTGTAGCTTCTTGTTGTACTCATTTCTATTGTAGTGAGTAGACTCTTGTACCTTTATATTCTATTCTTTATGTTCCTGTACTTATTACTTTCTACTGTTGTGGTGGTGATACGTACTGTAGCAGTTTTTACTTCTTTACTGTTGTACCTTTTTACTATTAGTTGCTTAGCATAGTGAATGTGGTTTACTTTCCTTCCTTTTAGTTAACTTCTCGTTGGACGACTGGGTCTTAGGATCAGTCAAGTCGGTTAGGTCTCGTGTCCTGTAGGGATTTGGGAACCGGATCGTAACAATAGCTAACTAAACATGCATTTAACAGTTTATTTATTGTCATCCGTTTCCAGTTATCATTTTTCTGACCCGAGTACTCTAATCAGGTTCCATAACATTTCTCAATCTTCTTGTTCCCTAAGGGAACGATTTTGCTTGCAGCTTTCTCGCGATGCAGGATGTACATGTGGCACTTTTCTAGCCGAAAGAGTCCCCCGTGGTAGTCCTACACCCGGTCTACTACCCTGAGGTCACAGTCATGACATAGCAGTTACTACAGCAGGCGTGATAAGCGCATGGGTAGCTACCCCACACTGGCACGCGATCAGTCGTTTCCGCTGACGGGTACACCCAAACGTACAGCACGGAACAGCACAGAACCTTGCCCATCAAATCTGGGGTCTCGCCCCTCACAATCTGCGTATCCTTGTCTAACTATCCCGGTTTGCCCAACCGGCTAACAAGAGTCGATGTAGAGTGACTAGTCCTAACCCCGTGTCCCATGAGGCAGTTAGCTCCTTCCCTACACTAAGTAACTCACCTTGATACTACGTACACAAGGATCAAACAGGAATCGACGTAAAGTGGCCAAACCCACCCTGGGTCTCAACCCAAGGGGTGGCAAGCTCCCCTCTACTCTAAAGGGATGGTTGCTCTCCTCGGTACTACGTACACGAGAGCTAGCTCACTTCCCTTAACCAAGTCCGGACAGCCGCCCGTAGGCGACGTTCCAAAACCCGCAGGTTTTTCGTACTACAGTATTCCTAGTTTCTTCCTAAATTCCCCGTAAGGTTTGTACATGGACTTTCTTATTCCCACATCTGGTTCGTTGTTCGTAGAACAGGCAACTCAAATTCCATCAATTACGTAGTACAAGCAAGTATGACAGTTCATAACAGACAGCCCATGGTTTATTTATTTTCAGGAAATAATCATTTAATCATTCACTGAATGTACATTCCTTTCTTTCAGCCCTAGGGTTTATTTTACAATCTTAGGGTTCGATTCTATAGCAGCATGCATTTACTTCTTTTCAATCCTAGGGTTCATCTCACAACCTAGGTTCAATTAATTTTACGTATGCAATTTAATTATTAATTTCGAGGTTAATGTAAAACTACTCTACCAGGATAACCGGGAGATGTGGGTGCACAGTCGACAGAGCTTGCAATCCCCACAGGTTCAGTACACACCACGAACGAATGACCTATCACATTGACCCATATATCAAAATGAGCTCATAACTGTATAAACATTATACCAATACATAAGGAAACTCAAAAGGAAACCAACGACGTTTCATTTGTGGAAAACCGACTTCATTTGGGCCCTGAACGAGCCCAAAAACACCAACTCTGATCAAAATCAAACGTTTGAGAAGAGTCCCAAAAGTCTTTAATGATCTCAGGGACTCACTTTGCTCAGGGCTCCTTTTCTGGACGTCTGGAACTCTGTGCAGACATCTGAGGGTGTTTTCAAATGTCTGGAGACACTTCTGAACGTCTGAAACTGTCTCGATCCTCGCACCAGCGCACTTCCCCAACCTCTAACATACGTACGCGCATGGTAAGAATTTTGGTAGGAAAATAAACAAAATACGCGCTATCAGACGTCTGAAATTCACCTTCGGATGTCCAACCCGACGTCAGGTCACTCTGGACGTCTGATTCTGCAAAAAAAAAAATAATTTTGCATAATCGTTTTTTCGACCCTTTTTCCTCTCCACAAAAGCTACAGTAGCTTCTCCACTCTCCCTCTCCTCTCGCTCAGCTACAGGACTCCTGCAGCAGCTCCGCCCCTCTGGATCCTTTTGCTGCTGCTCCCTGCTCTCCGTCACCTCCCCCTCTTGGCTGTGGTGTGGGGAAAATGGAGGGGGTATATAAGGAGGTGGTAAGGATGGGGGGCGACATGGAGGGGAGTAAGGGGAGATGACGTCGTGGGGATGGAGCGGCGTAGGGGTGAGGTGCTGCGTGTTGCGGTGTACATAGGGAGATGGAGAGGGTGTACGGGTATAGGAGTGATGGTGGGGAAAATTACAGGGATGCCCCTGCAATTTTCCTTTCCCTTTCAGAAACCCCTAAAACAAAACCTAAGGGGTTTAAAATTGCACAAAAACCCCTACGAATCCTGAAAACGTCAAATAATCCTAAGAAAGGGTCATTTCATCTGGACATCTTGAGGTTGCTCTCGTCTTCATTGTTTCTTCCGCTCAAACATATAAGGACCCAAACAAGACAACTTATATGGGGGTAGAGAACCTGCGCAACCTTATACGGCCAACAAGTCCTGCTGCAGCGTGAGAGAGAGGGCAGTAGCAGTAGCACTTACTGTTGTCGCTAATGTCACTACTACTATCGCTAATGTCACCGCTGCTATCACTAATGTCGTAGTTGTTTGCAGCACCAGTAATAGCGGAAGGAGAGGAAGAAGAGAGGAGAGGTTTGGAAAAGGAGAGGGCCTCTTCGGTGGCTTATCAAAGATCGGCGACACCACAAAGGGCTCCCCCCTCTAAGTTTTCTCCTTCTCAACCTTAACCCACCAAGATCGGTTGCTCCGATACCATGTTGAAATTTTTGAGAGAATATGAACTTTATTAATTAGAAAAGAGAAGCCTTAACCCTCTTTATATAAAGAGAGGGCCTCGACATATATGAAAACACAACTAAACAATTATTAAAAATAGAAAAAACCTAAATGAAAAATAACTCAATAATATCCTATTGATTTTATTTCCTAACACATATTTGTAGGAAAGCTAATAATTTATACATGTCAACCGTTGATACTTGTATGGAGTAACTACTTCTACAAAAGTATCAATCTTTAAACAACGAAGTCATTTAATTTTATTCTATCCTTTATAGTAAAGTTTTTAATATTAATTTCTATTTATATATAAAATATTAATTCTCATACAAATCTTCTTTCAAGTTTTATTTCCATTTATACTTGTCGAATAAATAATGGATTCGGATTCATATTTAAATCTAATCAATATCTAATTTGAATTTAAATTTGATTAATGTCCGATTCAAATTCATATATGATTTTATTAAGATATGATAATAAAAATCCCTTTCTGACTTAATATATGAATCCATTTCCAAATTCAATTTTGGAAAATAAATGCAGATATGAAAATACACATCCGAACTAAATCCAACCCTACTTGGGATCAAAAATAGGGAAAATGGATAAGATATAAGAAAAAGTTCAAATGACTATTGGTGGGGTGGTTACCAACATTGCGAAGAGGGAGAGTAATTCATGAAATATTTAATCAATGCTTATTATTTTCATATGGTGATTTTGCAAGAAGGTCAATGGGCAATCCAATAATTACGTAACCCATGAGTTCTGATAACTTAATTACCCTTCATTTAAGTGGAAGTCAAGGACGTTACATTCTACCCTCCAAAAAAAAATTCGCCCTTGCTATTAAGAAAAAGAGTGAAACTTACCAAATAGGTGTGGGTGTTATTCATGTATAACTTCTAATTCCTAGGTAGCTTCTTTTCCATGATGTTGGCAAAGTACTTTAACAATTGGCACAACCCGATGTCGTAAATGATGCTTCTTCCGATCTACGATTTGGATTGATTTCTCTTCAAAAGATAAATCCTCTTGAATCTCTATAGAAGGATGTTGAATCACATGCGAGGGATCTTTAACATACTTCTTGAGCATAAACACGCGGAACACATCATGCAATCTAGCATATTGCATTGGGAGTGCCAAGTGATAAGCTACTTTACCGATTCGTTCCAAAATCTCAAATGGTCCTATATATATAGGACTCAACTTTCCTTTATTCCCAAATCTCACCACTCCAGAAGTTAGAGAAATTTTTAGGAAAACATGATCCCCTACTTCAAAAGTCAATTCTTGTTTTCTTGTATCTGCAATCTTTCTACCTACATTGGGCAGCCACTAGTCTCTTCTTAATGATATCCACGTTGCCATGGATCTTAATAATTTCCTCTCCAAGAATTCATCTCTCACCAACATCACTCCAACATAGTGGTGATCAATAAGGCCTCTTACACAATGTCTCATATGGTGCCATCTTGATGCTTGCACAATAGCTATTAGTGTTGTAAAAGTCAGTAGTCGGTATTCAGTCGGCCAAGCTACTGACTAAAGAGTACGGTATGCGAGAGAGTAGTCAGGCATTTTTTTAATACACACACCCATGTATATAGACACATACATGATACATCAAAAAGTAAAATTATCATTGCATAAAAGTAAACTATTTTCAAGCTTACAATAATACCAACGAAACAAAAGTACTAGTTTAAAATAAATACACAAGTTCCAAATAAAAGACAAGTTCAAAATAAAAGCACAAATTCCTTCACTTTAATCAACAAAACAATAGAAAATACATCTAAAGTCAATCACCCAAGTAGGAAATATGTTCTGTCGGGGAGAGGGATGTTCTGTCGGGTAGAGTTGGGGGGTGGGGGGTCGAGTGAGTTTAAATTTTTTTTTTCGATTTTATAACCTCTACGTAAAAATCGTCCGAGTACTCGACCGACTACACTGACTACTCGACCAAGTAGTCGGTGTGGCCGACTACAATATCGATTATTGGTTATTCGATCGGGTGAGGGAGGGCGACTACAATTACTCGACCGAGTAGATCGATTTTTGCAACACTGGTAGCTATTGTTGTAGGTGAATTCCATCAAGGGTAAATGACGATCCCAACTTCCTACAAAATCCAGAGAACAAGTCCTTAACATGTCCTCAAGTGTTTGGATAATTCTTTCAAATTAACCATCTGCCTAAGGGCAGAAAGCTATACTGAACTTCAATTGTGAACCCAATGTATATTCTACATTCTTCCATAAATGAGAGGTAAATCTATGGCATGTGCATCAAACAAGCAAGTTAACAAAAATAATCAAGTGGTGCCTCCTAAAATTAAATAGGGGATAAGGTTGACCCTTGCATCTCGATCAAATATAATAGAGATCGGGATTCCATGTAATTTCATAATCTCATACACATAGAGTTCTGCAAGGGTCTTCACAGATTGGATAACTTGAATTGGCAAGTAGGTTGATTTTGTGAAGCGATCCATGATGGCCCATATTGCATCCTTCCCATTTCTGGTCTTTGGTAAGTTGGTTATGAAATCCATAGTAACATCCTCTAACATCCTTGACTTCCATATTTTAAAAAAAAGAGGATAATTAAGTTATTGGAACTCAAAGGTTACACATTTATTGGATTGCCCATTAACCTTACAAAATCAATATCTAAAAATAGTAAGCATTAATTAAATATCTTATGAATTGCACTTCCTCATCTCAGCGTTGGTAACCACTACCAATAGCTCTTTCAACTTTTTCTTATCTCTTATCCCTTCTTGTTTTTGATCCCAAGTCACACAAAGGTATCCATTATGGACTTGGGTAATTCCTTTTCCCCAACCTATATACTATATATATCTCTCTCTCAAATGGCATCTTCGACAAGGCAACCAAGGCAAGTGGGCCAGTGACATCAGAAAGAGATCTTAGAAGCGTGACATCTTTTTTATTTTGAGAAGTATGTTCTATGTTTATTTTCATAATTTATTATCACAAGATTAATGCTCACTCGATGAAAAATAGCTTTGATTGCCATTTACCCCACCAAGGAATGATAGGCTCGGAGTAGATTCATTCTTGTATAAGGTACAAATATAGGATTTTAAAGTTTTTGACATATATATATATATATATGATGTTTTACTATTGCCATTACAATCGCATGGATCAATATTAATTAGAATCACAAATTTTATATGAACATATTAGATTTCTATCATAGGAAATGTCGTTGAATGAGGGATTATGATTAATGAAGGGCAATAATGATGTCGTTGAATGAGCAAAAATATTACAAACCAATTCTAAAAGAAATTCCCATGTAATATTGATATTCCTTTCTTAAATACATATGTAATTTTTAAAAAAAATTTGTTAGCATGCATTTTCTTGTGTCCCCTGGTTGTTGATATCTAAAGGAAGTTTTAAATTATCACTTGGTTTCTTCAAATACCAACATTAATGTGTATATGCATTCCGTGGGAAGCACATGGTAAGCTTTTGATTTGTTGATTTATGTATTCTATTTTTGTCTATAATAAAGTTTATAGTCATTGACAGGACAAATGAGCAATTCAATTAGTTTGAGAAATCTTATATACCTTTATATAGTAAGGCACAAAAGAAAAAATTACAAACACATCCATACATAGTGAAATAATAAAAACAAGCCACATATTATTGATAGGATAAATGAGCGATTCAATTAGTTTGAGAAATCTTATATGCCTTTATATAGTAAGGCACAAAAGAAAAATTACAAACACATCCATACATAATGAAATAATAAAAACAAGCCACATAACTCAACACTTCCTTTTAAGTTGGAGCATACACATTGAACATGCTCAGCTTGAAACACAATAACTCAATACGTTTCTTTACGAGTGCTTTAATAAAGATATCCACAATCTGATCTCCAATGACAATATAAAATGTTAAAATTTTCTCTACTAGAATGACATCTCTGATGAAATGACAATCTACCTTTATATGCTTTGTTTGCTCATGAAATGCTAAGTTGCTACTTTATTATCATAGTACATGAGAGTAGGACCCGAGATAGGCAAACCTAAATCCTACAAGATAAATCTCACGTACAACTCACAGGTAGTATGGGACTTTGTCTTATACTCAGATTCAACACTTGATCTTAAAACTACATTTTGTCTCCTACTCTTCCAGGTGACAAGATTACCATCTACATAGGTGTAACAGCTTGTAGTACTCCTATCCTCATGTGCCCTAGCATAATCAACATTTAAGTAGCCCCATATATCTAAATGACCATGTCTTCTAAAGGAAAACCCTTTTTCCAAAAGCATGTTTGAGGTACCTTAATACCTAACACGCACCATCCCAATGTATCTCTCTATGAGACTACATAAATCGATTGAGTCACCCAACTGCAAAAGCAATATCTAGTCTCCTTACTGTCAAATATAAGAGATTTCTCACCATTGCACGGTATCTGGTCACATCCTCAAGTAATGGACTCTCTAAATCAGCAAGTGATTTACAAACGGCCCATTGGGACACTAGCAAGTTTGCAACCAAGCATTTCTGCCTCTCTCAACATATCCAACACATTTCCTCTGTGACAAAACAAGACCACCATCAATGTGCTACATCTTAATGCCTAGAAAATAATTTATCAGTCCCAAGTCCCTAGTCACAAATTAAGATGTAA
This sequence comes from Thalassia testudinum, assembly GCA_037157565.1. Taxonomy (NCBI): domain Eukaryota; kingdom Viridiplantae; phylum Streptophyta; class Magnoliopsida; order Alismatales; family Hydrocharitaceae; genus Thalassia; species Thalassia testudinum. Next base: position 220,753,393 of record JAZHRO010000024.1, read on the forward strand.
GAAAATCTTGATAATCTCTATGCCCTCTTTATCACTCCCTGTAAGCAGAATATCATTCACATAATAAGAATAACTGATCCAATAACTTGCGGATGGTAAAGACTGAGTAATCAGTTGTAGATTTAGTAAAGCCATATTTTTTAACAGCATTACTAAACCTCTCAAACCAAGCCTATGAACTCTACTTGAGATGATAAATAACCTTTAATCTACATACCTTCTGATACCCCCTCTAAATCATAAAGCCTGAGGGTTGCTGCATATATACCTATTCCTCGAGGTCCCCATAAAAGAATGCATGTTTAATATCCAACTAAAAAATCAGCCAATCATTGTTTACTACCAAAGAGAGTAGAATCCGTACTAAATTGAGACAAGCAACAGGTGAGAATGTCTCAAAATAATCAACTCCAAATGTTTATGTATAACCTTTAGCAACCAACCAAGTCTTGAATTATTCAACTGAACCATCTGGACAGCGCTTAAGGGTAAACACCTACACCACACTATAGCAGCATTAAGACGTATGTCAACAAGTTCCCAAATCCCTCTAGATTGGAGAGCTGCCATCTTTTTCTCCACAGCTAAGGTCCAGGAAGGATCTTGGAAGGCCTCTAGATGATTCCTAAGAGCATGATGGTTGTCCATCGCAAAAGATAAAAGTCCCCCTAGTGCAGGAAACAAGGTTCAGGAAGTTCGCATGTGGTATGCGATCGGTTAGGTCACTGCATAGAGTATGCGATATTTGGACGACTATGTGGATGAGCATGTAGTTTTGCATTTTTTATTTTAAACAATATAAAATAATTAGTTAACTTATTAAAATTTATATCATATGCAATATTATAACTATACAACTACCTTAAGTAATATAATAAAAACAACATAGTTAATGTTCTTACCCTTTAATTACTATACAACTTAAAATATAAAGATTAAACATCTTGGAAAAAGGAAATGTAGAAATTAGAATCCAAATGTTCAAATTTATTATCAACGAACATAAACAATATATCTAAATCAAGAGTCTAAAATGAAAACTAAATCAAAAATTTCAAATCAACTTAAATTAAAACATGTTATTAAGAATCTAAAATAAAATCTAGATCAAAAACCTAAAATCAAACCTGAGAATCTAAAATAAAATCTAAACCAAAAACTTAAAATCAAATGTAAATCAAAACAAAAAAAAAGTGTATAATGAACATCATGTTAAGCAATACCTAAAAGGATAAGAAGAAGAATTATCTTAAAGACTCAAATCAAAATCATCTAACATATACCTCAAGAGCCTAACTTGTTGCCACTGTCGACCAAAAGAATCCCCCCCCCCCCCGACCTCAATATCTAGCTACTTGTCGCCACAATCGGGAGGCGTTGGGTTAATGTGGGTTTTTCTGAGAAGAGCCTACCGATGACTTTATCTCAAAATCGGGTGAGTATGTGGCCGAATAAATGACTACTCAGCCAGACCCGAGTATAGGACTGCATGGCAGTACTCGATTTAGGAAAGGGTCCACTGATGCCTATGCTGGCACCTACTCAACCTAGGTGGCCGACTTCCTGAACACTGGCAGGAAAATGGTCAAGTGACATAATTTGAAACAAAATGCTTAGCACAAGATCTCTGTGGTTTCCTTTGTATGATAGGAAAGTCCACATCAGTTACCTCAGTTGTTGTAGGCCTTTGATCTCCAGTAGAATCCATAAGATCAATAGAGGATTGAGTAGGTATAGTAGAAAGGGGCTCATCTACTAGAGATGTGGTGATGCAGGCCTGCGTTGGAAGTGTTTAAGGAAGGTGTATGTAATCAAAGTTTTAAAAGATGTGAGGTAGTACCAAGACGATTTGCCTTCATCGAGGTGAGGCGTAAGCCTCGAAGCACTTAAGGCGTAACCCTCAGTTTTTTAATGGAAAATAAGCAAAAATAACACAAATATATACTTTTAAGTGCTAATAATAAAAAAAAATGTACAAACACACTTTTATGCTATTTTTATTCTATCACAACATTTAAATGTCCATTACTAAATATTATTACTGCATAGTATAAATAAAATATTCATATATAAACTAATATAACAAGATTTAAATACACATAAGTACCACAAACACTTCAAAAAATCAAAATACTAGTCATAAAGTGGTACTAAAAAAATCAAATCATAATAAAAAAATATTTTTTTAAGAGTATTAATAATAAACATGTAACAAAAAGATTTAAATAAATAATCACCACATAGCCTTTTCAGAAAATACTAATTCAGGGATCACATAACATGTAAATTTATCACATAAAACATTCAAATATACTTTAACATAACTAAACAGTAAATAAAGGAATAAGTAACAAGAAAAAAAATGTAACGTGTAAATTAAGAGAGGTCGAGACTCTTACCAACAGCAACAAGAAGTGAGGTTGAGACTTAAAAGGGAAAGAGGGCAGCGATGGGCAATGGAGAAGAGACAAACTAGTAAGGGATGGTACATAGGGAAGGTAACTGACAACTGGCGATGTAGCAATAGCCATCGGTAATGGTAATGGAGTCCAAAGATGGACAATGACTTACAACAACTAAGGGCAATGGATTTTTTAAGGTTTGAGAAGTTAGGACCATTGTTTGGGGTCATGTGATTGGCATAAGATTTTAGAAAAGGATTTTATTTGCTTTATTAGGTTATATGTAACTCACATGACCTTCAAATGTGAACTTTCAACTGAGGTTATAGCTTCAATTCTGCCTCGTCACTTCACCTCAACTCCACCTCGACAAATCGAGGCGCATGCCTCATACTAAAACCCTGAGGCTATAACCTCAAATCGATTTTCTTTCGCCTCATCTCGGGACGTATGCCTTGAGTGTTTCAAGGCTAGCTTTTTAAAATCATGTCTATAACCTTAAGATGTCTAGGAAATGTAGCAGGAGGGACATCTGTCTGAGGTACAGTAGGCTCAGAGGGCACTAGAGGCACAGTAGTAGGCATGAGAAGTGGGGCATCCTATGGAACAATAGAAAACTTCCAAATAACAGAGTAATATGGGATCTCCTTAAAAAAGGTGGCTTCTCTACTGACAAAAAAACGACGTATCAGTGGGTCAAATCGTCAAAACACCAGTATCCCTTCTGGGTTCTAGAATCTACAAAGATACATCAACAACAACAACCAAGCCTTTTCCCACACTAAGTGGGGTCGGCTATATGAATTCTTTGCCTCCACATAGATCGAACTTCAACCATTTCAGGACTTAAATTAAAGTAATTGAGAAAAAAAATATAGATCGAGAAAAAAACTTGCCCATTTTGAATAAGTGAACAAAACAAACACATTTAAAGATTTTAGGTGGTATAAAAAATAACTCTCGATCAACAAATAAAATAAAATAAGGGGTCTTTCCACCCTAAACAGACGAAACCCGATTGATTCAGAATGCTGCTGTGAGAACTGAATCAACCCAAAACGTAGTGGAAACATGTATCTAAAACATAAAAGTACAGGCAACATCACGCAAATGTCTCAACTTTCGTTCAACCACCCAATTTGGTTGGGATATATAAATACAAGTATAGTGAACAACGCCCAAGGACTGAAAAAACTAAGTCAAAGTAACATTTACAAATTTGAATTTATTATTAGTTTAAAACATACAAATAAATAAGAATAAAAAACTGAGTCTTTATTTCATGAATATATTTTTTTATCAATACAAAGATTTTAGATTTCTCCACCATAAAAACTCAACAGGCATGGGTATTTTATTTTTTTTTTGAAAAAGGAAAGGGTAGTTATCCAGAATGATAACTACCCAGAATCTTATAAAATAGAATCAACAATAAACAATATTACAACAGGCAGACACCAAGGTCCCCCACTCACAATGACTCAACCCAAAGAGAAAACAAAGAGTCGACAAACTCAACAAAGTTCTCCACATAAGGTCTCAAGCCCCGGAAGACCACCGCATTCCTGCCCAACCAGATTCCCCAAAGGACCGCCAACGGCCTGGCCATCTCCTTCGTACGGAAAACAAACCGTCCGCCACCACCACCTCCACTTCTGAAGCTATGCCAGAATTCCTCAAACAGCCAACACTCCCACCATCTCCCGCCCATCCTGTCCCAAATCTGCACCACAAAAGGGCAATCAAAAAAAAGGTGGTCAACGTCCTCCTCACCACCCCCACACAAAGAGCATACCTTACACTCTCCAGGGGCCCACCTTGCCCTCCACACCTTAGTCACCAACCTTCTCCTCCTAAGCAACCAGACAAAAATCTTGACTTTCAGCGGACACGCGACTTTCCAAATCTGTCTGCACTCCCTTACCAGATCCAGCTCCACCTCAGGATCACCAGCAGACAATCTCCTGTACGCGGCCGCAACTGAAAACTCACCTTCATCCCAACTAAACATGTCTGTACCAGTCGCCGGATGCAGTCCCTCCAACTCAGCAAGTAAGGTCTGGAAATCATGCGTTCTCGCATCTGACAGACTGCCAACGAAACGCGGGCACCACCCATCATCCCACACCTCAGCCACAGACGCCATCTTGTTCTGGGACAAGGCAAACAGTCTCTGAAATCTTCTGCAAAGTGCTCCATCACCTGTCCAGTCATCCTGCCAAAATCTGAAAATCCCCCCTGTTCCCAACACAGGGACGAAGCAGTTCCTCACCCTAGGGGCCACCGTCGACAAGCCTTTCAGGAAGTGAGAAGCATCCCTAGGCGAAGACACCAGGAGATCCCAACGCATCGGACAGCCATATGCCGTCTCAAACACCTTGCCCAACAGATCCCCCTTTCCTTCCAACAGGCACCCCACCCACTTCACCAACAAACTGTCATTAGATCTCTCCAAATCCCTCACGCCGAGCCCCCCATCTCTCAGTGGTCTGCAGACCTCCTTCCAAGGGACCAACCTAGCACCCTGTCCACTCGTCCCCTGATTGGACCAAAAGAAATTCCTCATTGTTCGTTCAATCTTTGCAATCACTTGTCGAGGCATCTTCAGTACAGAAATGAAATATGACGGCATCGCCGACAGAACCGCCTTGAGCAGGATCAACCTCCCACCTCTAGACAGAAGCCTGGACGCCCACCCCTCCAGCCTCCCAACCAACCTCTCCACCAGGGAAGTCTAGTCTCTCATCAGAATCCTCCCATCTGACAACTGCAGGCCCAAATACTTAATCGGAAGCTTACCCTGTTCTGTGCCAAGACCTAAACTACATCCCCTTGCCTCTGCCTCAGTAATGTTGAAAGGGACAAAATCCGACTTAGCCAGGTTAATCTGCAATCCGGACGCCTCACCCAGTAAGAAAACAAGGAACCTCAACCTTCTGGCCTCCGTTTCTCCACCTTCAATAAAGATCGTATCATCCGCATATTGGAGCAAAGGGATACTCGTCCCATCCCTCAGGGAGAAACCACTCACCAATCTTCTTTCACAAGACCTCGCCGCCCTAGCAAGAGCATCCACAGCAATCATAAAGAGCATCGGGGCTAACGAACAACCTTGCCTCACCCCCTCCTAGGTTGGATCCAACCCCCAGCTGGGTTTCCATTGATAAGAACTGAGAAAGACGTCGTAGTGACGCACCTCTTCATCCATTCGATCCACACTGGCAGGAACCCCCTCTTCACCAAGGACGCCCAAAGAAACGACCACTGGATCGAATCATAAGCTTTGCTGAAATCGACCTTCCATAAGAAAGCCTTCTTCTTATCTCTCTTCCAAGATGAAAGGATTTCCGAGGCCATCACATAACCCTCCAAAATATTCCTGCCAGGGACAAAAGCAGTTTGCACCGAGTCTATAATATCACCCAAAGTCCTCAATCTGTTCGCCAGAAGCTTCTCTACCACCAAGTAAATAGCATTCAAAAGAGCTATCGGTCTGAACTCCTGAATCTCAGCACCCTCCCTCTTCGGCAATAAGAACATATAGAATTTGTTCAGCCTATTAAATCCCGAGTTGCCCGTTCTAAACTCTTGTACCACTTGCATTACGTCTTCTTTCACCACCGGCCAGAACTCTCTGTAGAAGGCAACCGGAAAGCCATCCAGCCCTAGACACCCATCCGCGTTCAACCCCCAAACTGCCTCACGGACCTCATCCTCCCCAAAAGAGTCCGTCAAGAGGTCGGCGTCTGTCTCCCTGATCTGTGGTATCCCAGATCCTAACCACCTCCACCTTCCTCCCCGTCTCCATCCCGTAAAACCTCTAAAATAACTTGCAGCTACCCCTCCCACCGCTTCCCTTCCCACAAACTCCTCCCCATCCACCACCAATCTATCAATCCAGTTCCTCCTTCTCCTGCCCGACATAGCCATATGAAAAAAGCGGGTATTGGAATCGGCCTCCTTAAGCCACTTCTGCCTAGATCTCACCCTCCACTCCACCTCCGCTTTCCAGTCTTCTCCTGAATCACCTGAGTCTGCCTTGCTCTGTAAACCCTGTCATCTTCTGAAAGGAGCCCAACATCCTCTGCTCTGTCCAGGCATGTAATCGCAGCAAAAGCCTCCTCTTTCTTCCTCCCGCGTTCCTCCCTAATCTGCCAACAGGCATGAGTATAATCATCCACAAGAATAAAAAAAAAAATGAAAACTCTTAAGGCTCTTGACCCAGCATGGCCCCATAGATCAACATGAATAAGACAAAAAGGAAACTTAACTCTTTTATTACTAGTAGGAAAAGATACCCTTTGATGCTTGCAAAGTTGATAAGCCTCACAGAAAAGAGTCCAAAGAATACATGCTTGAAAACTAACGATGAAGAATTGAAATGCTAGGATGTCCCAATCAGTGATTAAAATGTCATCTACATGCCCCCGACGTGTCGGCGAAATGAGGGTTTTTTATGAGATGCCATATCGACACGATATACTTATCGAAATGCAGAGATGTCTCCGGCATACTAGTGACATGTCACCGAAATTATCGACATGCTGACAGTATGTCAATTTGTATTGTTGCCTGCTGCTGCTAGGTCGCGTGCGTGTGATACATGCTACATGCCATTACTACCATTGGTTGTTGTTAGCTGCACTGCTGCTATTATTACACGAGTTATGTATTGCATATCGCCAACTTGAAAGATGTTGATGATCTGTACTGTGGAAGGCTCTTCAAAACATGATTTTAGTTTTCTAGAGCCTATGCATTTTTTCATATTGTAATATTTTTCCCCATTTAAAGTCATTTTTAGTAATTTCCTCAAAATTCCCTAATACCACCAATATATCCCCTTTTGAATTAACATTAACACTTTTTTATTGTAGTCCTTAATTTTAAAAGTATTTATCCTGTTGGGAATCAAAGAAGACCCATGTGCAGCTAGTAGGCCATGTGGCAGCATCTCAGGGCCTCTATGGGTTGTTGGTTTTGGTAGTCCAAAAGATCAAATTTTAAGTCTTTTCTTATTTGTTAAGTTTGTCATTTTTAGCAAATAGGTTTTAGGAAAAATATGTTAGGACATTTGCAAAGATTTGATTGTTGTAAATCTAGAAGATTTTATTAGATTTGATTAGCTTTAATTAGTTAAGTCTACTTTTAGAAGTAGAAATATGTACTCTCTATATCAAGAGAGCCTTTCCAACTATTTTGAGTAGAGCAATAAAGTAAATTCTTCCAATCAAGCTCTCTACCTCTCTCTCCATGTGGTGGCTCTCTCTCTTCCTCAAATAGCCACGCAACTACAGCAGCCATAACAGGGAAATTCCTCCCTATTTTCACATCAAATCAATCCCATCATGGACTATTCTCCACACCAATCAAACCTCCACGCTTCCCACGTGCGTGCCAATTCTCAACATATCCATTTAAATAGGAAGTATAAGATAATGTTTAAGGTTTAAATGGAAATATTTATCTATTTAAATAGTTATTCTTAAAATTCTAATCATTTTAATCAATTTTATCATTTTTGTCGTCATGCGTCGGCGTGCCTCCGACATGCTCTCAGCATATCTTCAAAATGGACTATTTTTAGGGCATTGAAATTGTCGAAATTTGACGTCGAAACACAAGCATTTCTACAGCATACCCTCGGTGTGTTGGCGAAATATGCACTTGAAAATTCTTCGAAACGGTGTCGAAATCAACATTTCAAACCTTGATCCCAATCTAAGGTGCTACTAAAGAACAAATGGAGCACAAGCAGCAACAATGGAATAATTTTCAGGTGAAAGGTGCAACTAGTAAAGACCATCCTACTCAAGTCATCCACCAATCTGCTTCATTATTTGGAGGTCCTACAGAAAGAAGAAATTATCATGGAAAACGGCTCTGCAATTCAACACCTTTGTAATCTAACTTATAGTCATTAAATTCCGGGTAAATTTAAGTGCATGCATAATATCAGATAGAGGCAAATTTAAAGACAAGGAAATGTCACCTATGTTCATCACAAGAGACAAGGCACCATCTACTACCCTGACATAAACTAAGATAGTCAAAGGTCTAAGAGATGAGAACAAAGTAGCATCTATAATATGGGAGGAGGCGCCTAAATTAACAAGCCATGATGGTGTACGAGTACCTCTAGCACTAGCAGCAGTACCTGTCAGACGAGTCATCAAGGCACCAGCAATAGAAGCCTGAGATGACATAAGCCTGTCACACTCCTCTTTGGAAATAATGATCCTAATAGTACTGAGTCCCTTTACCATATTCCACCTGGTTAGCTCGATGCCCCTATGGAAAGCCATATTTTATTTAGCATCTATCAATTAGTGATTTGTCTTGTAACAATGATCACAAAATAAACCAGTACGGCCTCTGCCACAGCCTCCTATTCTCGCACCTCATCCTCTCCCCCTACCTCTAGATGTCCCCTTACCATGACCAATAGATGTCATGGCAGAAGAATTTGAAGGTGGAATAGGGCCAGAAATCTCCAGTCCTGAGAGTCAAGCATATATTTAGGCAAGTGTAAGAATCTCTTCTAGGGTTATATGCTGGTCTTTTACTACCTTGTACTTAGGACCTAGGCCAACAAGTAACTGAATAATTCTAAATGCCTCTTGTTGCTTGGTAATGACGACAACATCAGATGAGATGGGCTAATAAGTATCCTACTCATCCTATAAGCTCTACATGGAACGATAATATTTGACAAGGGACATAGTTCCCTTTCGGAAGGAGTGAAGTTTCTCAATGACCTTGTACAGGCAGCTAATATTATTATTGTGGGAATGTATCTCATGAAGAGCTTCCCACATCTTCTTGGCAAAGGCATGACATGACTTGCTTGGCAATTTATTCCTTCATACCATTCAACATACAGGTGGCGACCTAGTCATTGTCTGCTTCTCAATCTGCTGTCTAGACTACAGGCTCATCTTGGGTGAGAATGCACTTATTGCAATGCGAACGCACAAATCGAGAGAAAAACATGGACAAAAGAAGAAAGTTGGTATTATCCAACTTAATGGAGGTCCCCTGTATAAAGGAAGATGCGCTTATGGTAGAGAATTTTCCCAAAGTCGTTGGGGGGATCCTTCTTGTCTTCCATAGCACCTAATTTGCAGGGATCAAATAATCAAGAATTCAAAGGAATCAAATCATAGAACTGCTACTGCTGAAATCATGCCCAGATGATTTCTGACATATGTAGATCCAGGAAATCTAAATCAAGTGTAGCAACAACCTACTGCGGCTAGAAGAGGCCCCAGTAGGGTTGCCTTTTCCTCCTAAGACTTGTTGTGACACTAACGTTGCTGGAGGAGGAAGGGCAGCAACTACATCGCGCCTACCCAGATAGACCCCCCTCATGCTACAAAGGGGCCTGCGATGACAAGATAACGCAACAACAGTGCTATTGCACTCGAGATGCACCAAGAAGGTGTTGCAGTAGCCTATATGGCCACTAGAATGCCCCATCTGCCCTTGGCACTGGCACTGGCCCTAGATGTTGCCACTACTAACCTTGGGCGACGGTGCTGGGTATGCTGCTGCCTGGGGCTAGGCTAGTAGTGGTGAACAGGGGTTGGTGGCACCCTAGAGAAAGAGAGCAAAGGGCTTTTGGTGGAGGTGTAAAGGGGTTAGGGTTGGTGGGGTACCTGGGCACTGATCTAGGACCACTACTCTGATACCATAATAGGATAAATGAGTAATTCAATTAATTTGAGAAGCCTTATGTGCCTTTATATAGAGCGAGGCACAAAAAGAAAAATTAGCACACCCATACAAAATGAAATAATAAAAGCAAGCCACCTAACTCAACAATTATCAATGTTATGCCGTAGATATCAATGTTAAATCATATGATTTCTCAAAATCTGTATATTATACAATCCTAAATGATTACTAAGATAAATAAAAGAATAGGTATTAAATTCAAGAAAAAAAATAATTACGATTTTGGCACGCAATCCGAAAGGGTCATTTGTTTCCAATCCTATGGGACTGTCTGTTTCCCACTTGAAAAAATCATTCGTTTCTGATTCGTGAGAATCGTCCATTAAGCCTAAAGGGCAATTCCTTTCGAGGGTGTAATGGGATTCTAAGGAATCCAAGTGGTAAGGCCACATGACTCAGTTGATGTCCTTTTTGAATGTATCAGTCTGTATATGTAGCCTTCACATAAGTTAAAAGAAATAAATAAATAAATTTCGATACTCATACCACAATTGGGTGTGACGGTGGGACATATATCAATCGAAAGCCGCTTATGCCAGTGGTAAGGTTTTGAGGGATGGCCCAACAAGATAATGTCAACTTTCAAGATTAATTATAAAACATTGTGGGAAGACCTCTCAAGTTAAATATTATATTTGTAAACTTCAAATGAATTATCAGTAATGATCATGCAAATGTCGATAAAAATATTGATATTTTCTTTATGATTTCCACATTTTATTGTTCCAATAATTACTAAGCATTTTGCTCATTAATTACTTTATTGTGACATTTTGATGGGAAGAAAGTTGATCATGGTCTTTAATGAAGATTTTGCTTGGTCTTTATTTACCTTAGGCTAGACATGATGGTTTTATGTCATTTTTAATCTACTGGATTACTTAATGCTTAATTATGCGGTTTTGTTTCCACTATCATTCTTCTTTCAATGTCAGTAGCTTATGACAAGTACGAGGATGCTACGAGTAAATTATTCTTTTGGTTATTATATGTTTCATTTCTACTAGTTATCTATTGAGAATGTTCATTAAAGCATAGCTTGGGCCTGAGTCATTACACAACTACCCTATAGATGACGAAGATAAACTCAAAACAAGAGAGCACCTGTTCAATACAAGAAACTTGGATGTCTGTTCTCAAGACCTCATTGACCTTTTCATCAAGGAGACCATTCACCTTAAATGAAACTGAGCCCAAGTGATCAACAGTGTTAACCAGAGCTTTGACAGCATAGTCTTTTAACGTATCAACCACTCTGCAAGAATTGAGTGAATACATCAGAATCAAGAAATGAAGTGATACTGGCAGTCATCTTTTCTTATGACCAAAAGAACTGAGATGGAAATCTATACATGGATCAAACACTGGAGAGCCCAACACATGTTTTTAAGCCATCTTACAAGAATTCCAAAAGCAAACTATTAGTAGAATCTAGTGGCATACATCTGTTTCTGATCATCGCTCATGAAAGATAACTCAAAATATTCTGCTGCAGAATACAACTGTGACCGGAGATTCTTCAAATCCTGGCAAGCAAGAAAACAAAAATCACAATCAAACTTGTATTCTGTTCAAATATCAACTGGTGTGTAAGGAAGATGTATCAACTAAGCTTCCAGAATCATCTTATTGCTTCCCAAATTGCAATATTTACTACTCCTGTATGTGTATAGAAATTGCAAAATAAAAGTATTGCATATTTTGAAGTGATTAATTTTAGAGTGGAAAAAAGTACAACATACATAAATCAGAAAAGTGAAACATACAAAAGAGCAGAAAGAAGGGCGAGAACATTTGGATGTACTGTCAACTACGTATATCTATATTAACCAATGGATCCACCTTCCATCATTCTATTTCTGATTTTTTTTTTGTTAATAAGACTTACACAATGCCAGTTCTCCCCTTCTGTATTACAGGTAACACTTTTAAGGAGAAGCCTCTGGATCAGTGATATCTTACCTTGAGACTATCCGAGAAGAGCAAGCTCTGTTGCATGGAGAGCTCATCAAAGGTGGAAGATCTCCCCCCACAAGCAGAAACCGATTCGCAATCCGGCATGGCCTCCATTTCCTCATTCATCCAAACAACTGAGGCCCGTTTTTTCCTCCTCTCCCACTACTAGGGAGGAAAACAGCACCAACACAATTTAACCTACTAACACCGCAGAATTCTCCGATCACGGAACGAAATCCAACCCAATAAATATGGAAAACGTAAATAAACATATGAATGCAAAACACCCAAAAGTTTTCGAGAAAAACCAAACAAGTGTGATAGCCCAAAACCACTCAACAACCTGGAATCAGAAAATTGGATAACCCTAAAATAACCAAGGCAGCCTCCCCATTGTCCCATTTCCTGAAGTCAAAGTGCAAAAGATACACTATAATACCCTTTCTCCTAGTCGTCCAACAAAACCAAATTTGGGTTAACACATACTCTCCACAGCCCATGCCTTTTAAAGAATGCACACAAGAAGCCAAGACCGGGTACTTTACCCAACAACCACCAACTGTAATTAATGGGTTAGCATCAAAACGAAAGCTTGCGCAGGAAACAAAATAACGGGCTGCTGGAATTAACAGACAGAATGGGGAGAAGGAACTTGACGGGCAAAGAGACAAAAAAATTAAAAAGGTGGAGTTTTGGGTTTTATAGACTCACTTATACTCAGCCCACGGCCACGGTGGCTTCTTCTTCTTCTTCTTCTTCTTGTTTCTTCTCTGCAAAGCTTTGACGCCCAGAGACCATAACACCTTAATGCTAAGAAGGAGGAAGTCTTGTGGGGGCAGTGATGGAGATAGATTTTGCAGGTTCCTTTGTTGTTGTTCTCCTCCTCCTCCTCCTCCTCCTCCTCCTTCTTCCTTCTAAGGAAATTGCCTGCGACAATAAAGGCCAGACGAGATCGCTTTTTCTTTTTTATCTCGCTTTCCTTTGCGAGAGTTGGGTGTTGTGTTCTCCAGTGCAGTGACCACCACCTCCAGCAGCTCTCCTTCCTTCTAACCTTTCCTCTCCCCGTCCGTCGATCTTATCACTCCATCTGTCCACACTGAGGTGAGACGAGACTAATTAAGAGGGGTCGTACCGTTTCTCACGAGGGTGAGGATGTATGTCTGCACATGGAAGATGTGTACCATAATAAACATGGTTCTGCGATAATATAAAAATCAACAAAAACAAAGGAATCAAGTGCCCGGTGTCATTCGTTGAAATAAAACAAAAAAATCCCTTGGCGTCATTCTATCGCTCGGCGAGAACTTTGGAAATGACTGAGAATGAACAATACCATCCGAAGAGAGACAATGCTTAGGTTGTCAAATGAATATTAATATATTTAATAAATTAAATCTAAATCTTATTAAGAGTATTCAAATGTTAACCGATTCGGAAGAAAGAAAAAAATTTTTATTGTGAATTAAATTCTATGATTTAAATTTATTTATATGAAAAAAAAGATTAGATTGGATTGTCGACATTTTGATAGGTTCAACTATCTTAAGTCAGGTTCAACGGGTTTTTACTTGTCTACCCGACATCTTGACAAATTCGATTACCCGAAGTTGGATCTGTCAAATCCACTTCCATTTACCAAGCAATTTAGTGAATCCGGCAACCTGATAGTGGACCTGATTGTTTAAAGACAAACTGCTGAGCCATTCCACTTTCAGTAAACTAACAGGCATAGTGGTTATGGAGCACATCCTCCCTTTTGATTAGATCGTGAGATCGTGGGTTGAGAACCTACAATACCCACGATCAAGGATCACTTAGCCTATAAATACCTAGGATGCTCTAGGAAAAGAGGTGACACAATATGAGAGAAAAGAGAGGAAAAGAGAGTTTTTTCATGCTTCGTACTCATCAAACTCAAATAGTGAAACTTGAGAGCTAAGTACTCTCCCCAATTGTACACCATTCAAGGTGAAACTGGGTCAACAATTTCCCTTGTTCTTGTGTGATTGCATTTGAGTTGAGCACTCTTTTTTAAGAGGTCTCGATCAATTAACAACGTATGTGGGAAACGTTTGATTTTCTCATGTTTCTCATTCCCAACTACCTATAATGGCTCCTTTTACTCGTCATTCTTCCCGAGCAAATCTTGAGAAGCAAGCTCCATTGAGCTCTAGCATTTCTATTTCAAGGAAACGCCGCCAAGCAGCAAAGTCGAGCAAGGCGAAGGAGGTGTAGTCTAACCAACAATTTGAGCCTTCTTATTAGGAGAATCTTCAAGAGGATCGACTCCTACAGATCCAAACGAGGGAGGAGTATGAAGCCAAGCTCACCGCCTTAAAGGCAAAATAAGAGTTGGTGGTAAACTAGCTTGAGGAGTTCGGCAATTGAAGGAAAAGGCAAAATTACAGTTGGAGGAACCACCGAACTCTAGCCCCACCGACGACTAGTTGAAGTGGCATCGTGTGGTAGAGTAGGAGAACGCCTGCCTGCTCGAAAAGCTAAAATGTGAGCTTAGTAGCCAGATGGGTAAAGTCCCACCTGATCCACCAAAGGCTTCATCCTCGCCATTGCGGGAGTTAAAGGAGCAGTCGAGAGCCATGCCCATGGTGACTAGTGTAGGAGGTTCCATCCCCGAGATTGTCCACTAGGTCACTCGGCCAATAAGGGGCATACACCCCTGGGCATACATGACCACGTACCCCTTCACAAAGAAGGTGATAATCGCCCCTCTACTAGAGAAGTTTAAGCACCCCATTTTAGCTCAATTATGACCCTAACAGCTTTGTTGGAAGTTATCAGCAGATGATGCTAGTTCATGGGCATCCTGACGAGGTACTCTACCGAGTACTCCGTTAGCCAAATTGGCTACTTGCAAGAGCTGGCCGACAAGTTTTGCCAATACTCCGTTGGCCAACAGCATGTTAGAGACAACTCAGAAAGATTGTCAGAAGTCTGGCAACGAAGACAGGAGTCTTTCCACTCTTACCTTGACTAGTTCAAGACCCAATACTTCAAGTACAAGAGGTCTCACGACGCCATTGCCATCTAATATTTCAAGTCGGGCCTTTTGACTTAGAAGTTCTAATATGATATTGATGATTCTTCGTCCAAGAACATGGTGGAGTTATGGGATAGAGCCACAAGATTCGCGGAATAGGATGATTCCTTCCGCTCTCGTGGGTGTCTGGCAGATAGCTACGGGGATGATCACCATTATTCCCCAAATGAGAGGAAGGTGGTAGCAGAGACCACTCCTGTCTCGATCTGCGGTGGAAACCACTTTAATAAAGGAAAAGGGAACTTCCAAGACCAAAAGGGGGACTGGCAAAATCGAGGTCGCACCAATGGTCCCCAGCAGCCTAGGCGAGTGATGTAGACACATCCATTTAGGTTTAAATGCCTATTTATGCATGTTCCTAGGCTTAGATTTGCATTCCATATTATAAATATTGCATAGCTACATCATTCTGCATTTAGAGTAGTTGTGTATATTTTAGGTTAATTGTGTCCTTTTTGTGTCAGGAGAGAAGGAGATTTATTTTGGAGCCTCGGATTGATGATCCAATCATATGGATTTGATCAGGATGATGATCGGAGTCCAATGCCTCCGAAATCGCCTTGATTGGAGTCCCGTAGCACCATATGCAGTCCGAGAAAGATCAACGGCCAAGGGTCTAGGTGACGTAATTCGGAGCTTCAAGTGACAAATCTGACCATGCGGAAGGATTCGAGTCGACGATCGTAGCCCAATGGCGTGAAAATCGACTCAATCCGACCTCTGTAGTAGCCTCTACAATGGAAAGAAGATGAACGGCCTAAATCGCCGTGCCACATGGCGCAACCCAGGTTGCCCATGCACAGGCACTTGCCACCGCACACGCATAGCAGCACGGAGGCACACATGTGCAGCAGCGTAGCGGGCGCGCATGGGCACACGCAGAGGCAGCGGCAACGCACGCGAGCACGTAGCTCGTGGAGCACGCAACACGGGCATGCAGAGCGGGCACCAGCGCAACGGCAGCGTGGGCACAAGGCTGTCTTCAGCGATGTTTGCAGTGGATCTTCAGCGACATTTATGACCGCCACTAAATTTCCTGTATACGAAATTGATCATTTCTTCCACTATAAAGGGACCCCTACCCCTCCCATTCTTCTTCATCTCTTCCTTTCTTCTCCTCACCACCTCCAAGGCTCTAGAGAGAGCTTGTCCCAAGCCTGGGATGCTCCTCTAAAGTAAAAAATAAACATTTGTTCCCGCCTTGCATCCCCCTTTGTGGAGCATCCCGTGGCCATCTTCTCACCTCCCTTCGGAAAGAAGATCCTCGCCGCGACGCCGTCCTGCCCTGCCCTCCGTCCTCTGGCTCCATCCTCGTTCGTCCTGCTCCTCACCACCTTCCTCCAGGCGATGTCAGAGTGAGTCATCCTCCAAACGACCGTCGAGGGGGATTTCTCTCACCTATCTCTATCTTTATTGCTTTCGTAGTATAGATTTCCCGCTTTCTTAGTTGTAACAAACATTTATTTCAAAATATATGGTTGTTTCTCTCTCTCTCTCTTATATTTTACAAGTAGATTAACTAGATAAAGTTTCATCGACCTAATCTCTTGCCCTATTAAAAATACCAAAAAAATAGAAAAGATAAAAATGACAAAAATAAATAAAAGCGAAACACGTATCTTTCAAAACTAAATGTTCGCCTCCCCGTGTTCAACCCGGGACTCACTTTTCAAGTTTGGTTATAAATTTTATCTGATTGACAGATTTTCTCACGAATCGAACTACGACAACGGGTTTTCTAAACTCGAACCCTTTCCGCGTGCGAATCCGCCGCAATCAGCGGGACTACTATGAGGAGTACACTCCCTTGGCTGTAAACTAAGCAAATATATTAGCTGAGGTTTAGTTGACGAATAAAGACCTCCTTCTACCTTCTAGGCCTCTAAAAAAGAAAGTGGACTTCGAGCCTTACTATAAGTTTCATCAGGGCTAGGGGCATGCCACAGAAGATTGCCGAGACCAATGAGACCAGATTGAGTCTCAAATCCAGCATGGTAATCTGGCCTAGTTCGTTAAGCATAACAAAGGCCAAGATGAGGGCAAGCGGCCCATGGAGGGCCTAGAAGAGTATTACCAGGAGAATCTCTAACAACTCTAAAGGGTGAACATAGTTTCCTTGGAAGATCAGATTACGGAGGAGCCCACGAAAACAATGGCCGAATAGGGGATTTTGCCTGAACTTCTCCCTCCCGAGTATCACTGCCGAGTCCTGGCATTGCTGGCAACCAAGCTCCAAGCTGACGAAGGAGACTTGTCCTCTCCCTTCTCGGCACTCTCCCAGTAAAAGTCGTCAGTAAAAGAACGTGTGGATGTCATTTTTGGAGTCAATGCCACTCCTCGCGCACAGTCCACTTGTTCTGAAGGTGGAGCTTCTAGGGAAGTGTATCCCACTCTTCAGTGGGCCATTCCAGATGATTGAGGCACCATTTGCTAGGTGGCCTCAAGGTTTTTTGCCTCACTGCCGGATCCGGCCAACCACATAGATCCACTCCTGGTGTCTCTCTTGCTCACAGGGCAGCTTCAGCCACAACTTCTTATTGATGAAGTGTTGTGGATGCCCTCTTCCTTAAAACCCTCCTCCAATTAGGGCTTAAGGAAGATCTCTCCTTGTCAACACACCCAGTGGTAGGGTTTGGGAATCCCAAGGTGATGCCAAAGGGGGAGATCAATCTGCCAGTATCTATATGCGATGGAGACAAGTACCTGAATCAGATGGCTACGTTTATTGTGGCCGACCTGGCTGTTGCGTTTGACTACATCATAGGCCGCCTGACAACTCATGTGTTTTGGGTGATTCCTTCCTTTTACCTTCAATTTGTGCTTTTTCAAACTCCACAAGTGGTCAGAATTGTTCACGAAGATCAATCTGCCGAGCACGAGCTCTTACGGATTGAGTTGGAATGCTCATTGGAGAGAAGACCCCACAAACCACAAAAATGGGGGAGAAAGCGAAGCCAGGTCTAGACGATCTACTAGGATGACCTGGTAATTATGTCAACTACTCCATAGGTACAACCTAGTTTCTCTACTGTGGAAATTCAACTCTATCCTGACGTCGCTGACAAGCTCGTCCAGGTGGGAGCAAATATTTATCCCTCCAAGGTTCATGAATTGCTCCTTTTGTTGAGAGCTAATGTAGATGTGTTCTCTTGGTGTACCAATGATTCATCAGGAGTTGATCCATCGTTGATTGAGCATTACCTCAACATTCAGTCGGGTGCTTGATCGGTAAAATGGTAACACCAGCATAAATCCGTGGAGTAGTGATAACTCTACATCTAAGGATGATAATTCCATCAACCGAGGTCAGTTTTGGGGATATATGTGTGTAATGATATACCATAATGAGCTTGGGAGCATCACATGCATGATAAATTAAAATTGCTTATAGACAATGTTTAATGGTCGTATGTACAAGTGCGTATTGAAACAGGCCTCAGATGAGCAATCGGACCGCACAAATGAACTCAAATCGACGAATCGAGTCCAACGGACTCGAAATCACTCAAATCCGATATCCGGAGCTCCCTCAATTGGCCCAAGAAGTTCTAGCCGTTCATCAGATCAACGACCCACAAGCAGCCACGTCACCGCATCCACCGTGCCCCCCACCGACGTAGCCTCACAAAGCAATGCTTTAAGCCGTTCGATCCTCCGATTGAACGGTTGAGAGCTCACGATCGCCCACACCCTCTCTTCAACACACCCTCACCACACAATCTCGACCGCACATCTCCCATCTAACAGCTGAGGAGCAGCGGCTAAAACTTTCGCATTGCAACAAACTAATGCACACAGCACGTTGGTCCGCACCTCACCCACGAGCAACGAGCGCTCGTTCGAGCCGCAGCGGGGCTCCAATTGGCAGCAGGAGAGCATGAGAATGAAATTCGACCACTGATGTGAAAGCCGACGGCGAGGATCACGCCACGTGATGCAACGATTGCACGTTGATGCACCCGGGCGAGAATGTGCATGATCCGCAATGCGCACCCACGCGAAATCTCAACCGTCCGATCTTCGATCGGACAGCTCACAGCGCGAGCACACAGATCACGTTGTGGCTTGAGAAGAAGAAGAACGCACGCCTACGATGGACCGACGGGAGGAGGGCTTCACCAACATTTTTGGAAGGGGTTTAGCGATGTCCTAGACGTTGCTAAACCCCCTTACCTCAATTAGAAGCCCTTTTCTCCTATTTAAATCCCCTTCAACCACCCCATTGAAGGCATTGAATACACACACACCTTCCACCCTACTCCTAGCTCCTTCCTAGCTTCACCAAGCATACTTCCCACTCGCCGGAGTTGTCAAGCCACCGACGAATCCCTCCTCCACCGTCGTGGCTGCCTTGCCTTCTCCTCTCTCTTTCTTTACCCTAGTTTCATATTGTTTTTGCTCAAGCTTTTAGCCATTGTTGTATTTTCAAACAAACTCAAGCTGCATGCTAAATGTTAATGTTGATGTTGTTTCTTATATAGCTCTCATTTTGTTCAAATGAATGCTATGATTCAAAGAAAAATTCTAGCCCTACTCTCTCTCTCTCTTTCTCGTTTTCTCGCAAGCAAACCAAACTTCATGTGACAACTAAAAGCAACAGAGTAATTCGATTTTACGCCTCCTTGTGTTTGACACTTGGACTCACCAAATTCACATTCTAAATTAAAATTGACGTCGTGAACGCATGCTATAATGACACAATTAAACAACTGCATCCCGCGCACATTAGTTTTTGGCGCCATTGCCGGGGAGGCAATGGATTTCTTTTGTTGCTTTCATCCTGCATTCGTATTCACATTGTCTAACTCATTTTCTCCCTCTACTTGATTGATTGCAGGAACTCGACGCGTGGGCGATGAAGGAGCGCGATTCGCGACTGTAGAGATGGAGTAAAGTGCGGCGAAGACCAGTTGTGAGTATCACTCCACCCTTTGGTTGTTTGCGTGCTTAAAAAAAAAGGAAAAAAATAAAAAATATGAGTAAAAAGATTGACGTGGTGAATGACTACTTGACCCACATTCCAAACTCATCACCCAACAAAAAATACACCCTAACATTCTTAAGGAGATAATCTTTTTAAGTGTTCTTCTTTCTTTTGAGTGGTGTTTGTGAAGCCACCGTGATTTGACTTGGGCCGCACCACTCACCATAACTAAAATCTAACTCACTTGGTAGAACTGCATGAATACTAGGCTGAACTCATTAGGGTTGCTTTTCTAGGGCCACATCACTCTAAAGGAAATCAACTTTCACCCGTTGTGTGCAAAACTTTGTGTGCCCACTTGAACCTAGTCTGAAAACACTAAGGCACTTCAACCCTAAAAGGCACTAAAGTAAAGGACAAACATTAAAAGATACCACATCTTAAAATCTTTGCTTGAGAACCATGTCTTATTAAGTGCACACACGCTCAAATCGATTAAATAAGAGGCACAACCCCAATTAACGCCTCATCACATATCTTGAGCACAAGCACTACCCTAGCCCCTCATTAAAATGGAGTAGACGTGCCCTAGGTAGGACTAGTTTAAGTCTTGGAGGTGTGATTTGGTTTGCTGGGCATTTGACCTTCATTCCCTTTGTAGAATTTGGTGTCTAAGCTGCGGAGAAGTGTCAAATGACCGCGGTTGTGGGGTCTACGGAACCAGCAGCGAAAGCCAAAGGAAGAACCTTTCCCTCAATCTCCTCGTAATCAACCTGGCCAGATTAACATTGGGAAGGGCAGTTAAGTGCTTACAGGCTTGATCATTTCCTTTGAGGCTTCTAGGTCACCTAAGGTATACACTGTAAGGACTGGACTTGTCTGCTTGTTTGTGCACACACTTCTCGCATCTGTTTCTCTCCGCATCCCTCTTCGTTCTTCCCAAGTGAATGCACAGGAGACGATCATTGCATCCCGAGTTTATTTTGGATAGGGCAATCAAGAGGAGATTTGATTTTACACAAGAAATGGCTAAATCAATAATTGATGAGGTTGAGGACTAACCCCCACCCAATGCTATGGCCATTATTTAGGCCTAGATCTTTGCCAACCACCAACTACAACAACAACAAATCCAAACCATTATGCAAGCCATACACAGATTGCAAAACCCTCAAGGGCAACCCCCATTGAACCCACCTAACCCACCACAACCTTCGGAGGGCCAACCTAGGCCCCTCTACAACTTTTATGATCCGTCTGTTATTCCGATCGAGCCCCATCTTAGGGTCCCCGAAGGGGGAGATAATTTTGAGCTGAAACCTAATGTCTTGAATTTCATTCAGAGCCACTTTCATGGGAGCTCAAATGAGGACCCCATCCAACATCTAGAGGACCTTGACCGGATCACTAAAACTGTAAAACCCAGGAACATCAGCTTAGACATTGTTTTGATTAAGATGTTCCCTTTCTCCCTAAAAGACAAGGCATCTCACTGGCTTAGAACCTTAGGGAGACCCATCTCCACCTGTGAGGAATTGAGGCATGCAGTTTTGAAGAAAATTTTCCCCATAGGTATGACTAATGCCCTCAGAAGAGCCATTACTACATTTACACTCCAAGGTGGGGAACAATTCCATGAGGCGTGGGAGCGATTTAATGAATTATTGAGGAAATGCCCACACCATGAGGTTCCAAGGTGGTAATTGGCCCGAATCTTCTACCATGGTCTGGACAGCAACCTTATGAACTTTGTTGATGCCTCATATGGAGGAAACTTTTTAAACAAAGATGAGGAGAGCGCATTCGAACTCTTTAAGTCCATAAGTGAGAATTCGCTCAACAATGCCTCCATGACCCAATTTAATCGATCCAGTCAACCTTGTGGTGGGATCTATGAGGTGTAAGCAAATTCTGAAATGGTTGACATTGACATTGTAGCCAAAAAGTTGGATCGAGTTGAATTGGTGGACAAAAGATTGATGAGGTGCTAAACCAGACCAGGAACCTGCTACAGACTCTCTCCCTAGCAAAGGGAGCTCACAACGTAGACATGGTGCAGCCAATGAGCCAAATGAACCTGGAACAACCCCTGACAATGTTCCAGGGAGGGACATTTGCGCCCTCAACCCCTAAATACTCACTTTCCTCCCCTTCAGCACCTTCTATCTTTGAAGATGTCTAATCTATCCAAGGTTATTCCAAACCTGACCCCTTCTCCAACACCTACAATGCCGGATGGCATAATCACTCGAATTTGTCCTGGATGAACAAAAAATTGAACCAATTCCAGAACCAACCCAGGCCAAATCCCCCCTCCTATCAGTAAGGACCATCGGTTAGACCACCCTATAATCAGAATAGGGCAGCTCCTCCCCCTCAAAACCAAATGGACACATTGATAAAAATGATGGCTGACATGAATCAAAAACACCAGGAAGAAATGACCTTAGTGAAGGGACAATTGAGCCAGTTGTTGGATTGTAAACAACAGGGATCCCTTCCTTCTTAGCCACAACTGAACCCGCAAAATGTAATTAACAGAAGCCCCAATTCACAAGGGTTCCAAGCCAATCCTGGATATGCCCACATGGTCCAGCAAGCCCCACAAACACCCCCTAGTTTCGGTGCTCCTTCTTCCTCTTTTTCTCAAGGATCTACCCATGGTCTCAACACCTCTGCCAACGCGGTTATCTTGAGAAGTGGCACTAAAACCTAGGACCCCAAATGGCCAACCCCTCTCGTAACCTCACTTCCTGAGATACCCGAGTCTGAGGGTGAGCAGGAGGAACCCAAGGACATGGAGACTAACCCGATTCAAGCCCAAAACCATACCCTGAGGCCTTGGAGAAAAGGAAGAAAAAGAAAGCTATAGTTGAGAATGAGGAGCTGTTGGAGATTTTTAAACAAGTCCAGATTAATATTCCACTCCTCGAAGCAATTAAACATATCTCGGCTTATGCTAAGTTCTCGAAGGATGTCTGTACGCCGAAGCATAAGCCAAAAACCCAAGCACCTAGGAAGGTAGTGCTCTCAAAATAAGCTAGTTCAGTGATATTGAGCAACCTGCCTCCCAAACGAACTGACCTAGGAGCGCCCCTAATTTCTTGTAATATTGGGGACATGACATTTGATAGAGCACTCTTGGACTTAGGTGCTTCGATCAACCTCATCCCGACGACCCTGTATCATCAGTTTGGATTTGGAGAATTGAAACCCACACCTGTAACCATCCGATTGGCTGATAGATCTGTGAAAACCCCAAAGGGGGTAGTCGAGGACGTAATTGTTCAGGTCCAGGACTTCTACTTCCCGGTCAACTTTTTGGTTCTCGATATGGAAGTCCCCAAACAACTACAAAACACACCCATCATCCTGGGCAGACCCTTCTTAGCTACGACTAAGGCAAACATTGATTGCGACACGAGATGTATGGAAATCGCCTTTGGAGACAAGAAATGCAATTGGATATCTTTAGGGCAACCAAGTCTTTTGATTTTGAATGGATCAAGGAGCACGATCCCATGGAACCTCTGGTTGAAGAATGCCTTACTCTCAGCTCTTCAGCAGACCATCTGACTCAACCAGCCAATGACTATCCTGACCCATCCCAACCTGTGGAGATTGACATTTGCATAGCTGATTACCTTCCTCAACCACCATTTGAGGAGATTGATGTTGATCAACTCCCGCCTTTCCCTTACCTGTCGAATGTTGTCCCACCTACACCCGAACTGAAGCCTTTGCCTGATAATCTCAAGTATGTCTTCCTTGGACCTGACCAGACCTTCCCTGTGATTATCAATGCCCATTTAACTAAGGAACAAGAGCTTAGGTTGACTACAACCCTCTCTGAACATCAGGCTGCCATTATGGACAATTTCTGACTTGAGGGGAATTAGCCCCACCTATTGCACTCAAGATTTATTTGGAAAATGGGGCTCGACCTTCTTGCCAGATGAAGAGACAATTGAACTCGAATATGTGAGAGGTCGTTAAAAAGGAGATAATCAAGTGGCTTGATGCTGATATCATTTACCCAATTTCCGATAGCCCCTTGGTGAGCCCTACTCAAGTGGTACCCAAGAAAGCCGGGCTCACTATTGTCACCAATGATCAGGGAAAATCCATCCCCACCCGAACTACTACTGCATGGCGGGCGTGCATCGACTATAAGAAGCTTAATGAGGCTACCAAGAAAGATCATTTCCCTCTGCCATTCATTAATCCAATTCTCGAGTGATTGGCAGAGCAGAAATATTTTTGCTTCCTAGATGGATATTCAAGATACAACCAAGTTGCTATTGTACCAGAAGATCAAGAGAAGACCACATTCACTTATCCGTATGGCATGTTCGCATTCCGTCGTATGCCATTCGGGTTATGCAATGCACCAGCTACCTTTCATCATTGCATGCTAGCCATCTTTTCAGAGATGGTGGGTGAATACCTGGAGGTCTTTGTGGATGATTTCTCCGTGTTCGGGAATTCATTCGACCATTGTCTTAGCAACTTGGAGAAGATCGTGAAGCGATGTATTGAGGTCAACTTGGTTTTAAGCTGGAAAAAGAGCCATTTCATGGTTCAGGAAGGAATTGTCCTTGGTCACATCGTCTCGCATAGAGGCATTGAAGTAGATCAAGCTAAGGTTGATCTAATTTCCAAACTTCCACCTCCTAGCTCGGTCCGGCAAATCCGATCTTTCCTAGGACATGTTGGCTTCTATAGAAGGTTCATTAAAGATTTCTCCAAACTCTCTAAACCCTTGACTGACCTTCTAGCCAATGGCGCCTTTTTTCACACGACACCTGATTGCATCAAGGCTTACAACACTCTCAGGGAAACATTCTCCACTGCCCCTGTATTACAACCCCCGGACTAGTCCTAGGACTTTGAGATTATGTGCGATGCATCAGATTTTGCCATCGGCGCTGTCCTAGGAAAAAGAAGAGAAAAGAAACCCGTGGTGATCTACTACGTGAGCAAGATGTTGGATGAGGCTCAACGGAATTATACTGTCACAGAAAAAGAACTGCTCGCCATAGTCTTTGGATTAGAAAAGTTCCGATCATATCTTCTGGGATCTCACGTGACGATTTACACTGACCACTCGGCTATCTGGCATTTGTTGAAAAAAACCCAGGCTCATTAAATGGATCCTGCTCTTGCAGGAATTTGACTTGGAAATATGCGACAAAGTCGGGTCCAAGAACATTGTAGCCAATCACCAGTTCAGACTCCACCCAGACCACATTGGACCATCATTACCCTTGACTAACACCTTTCCTGATGAACAACTTCTAGCTGTGCAAGGAAGAAAGCTACCCTGGTATGCAGACTTCGTCAACTATTTGGTGGTAGGATAGACTCCGCACGGCTGGTTTAGCCAGCAATAGGATAATTTCTTGGCTGAAGCCAAGCACTATTTCTGGGATGATCCCATGCTGTTTAGACTCTGTGCCGACCAGATCATTAGGAGGTGTATTCCTGAGGAAGAAGTCCAAAGTGTGCTATCCTTTTATCATGACCAAGCCTGTGGTGGCCACTTTTCAGGGAAGAAAACAGCTGTAAAGGTTTTGCAGTCCGGATTTTACTAGCCCTCCCTATTCAAGGATGCACACAACTTCGCTAAGACTTGCTCTCGCTACCAGACATTAGGGACTATGACCAGAAAGGACATGATGCCCCTCCAGGCCATTCTGATTGTCGAAATCTTCGATGTCTGTGGCATCGATTTTATGGGTCCCTTCCTACCATCCGACAGCTTTGAATACATACTAGTCTCAGTAGACTATGTCTCGAAATGGATTGAAGCCGTCGCCACCCGAAGATGTGATCATAAGGTTGTCATGGGCTTTGTTAAGCAAAACATCTTCTCTCGGTTTAGGATACGGAAGGCCCTGATCAGTGATGGTGCGAGTCACTTTATTTATGCCCAATTTTGTGCCTTGCTTAGAAAATACGGGGTTACTCACCGCATTGCCACCCTATATCACCCATAAACAAATGGGCAAACCGAGGTCTCTAATAGGCAGATCAAGAATATTCTGCAGAAAACTGTGAGACCTAACCGGAAGGATTGGTCCACACGACTGGATGATGCCCTTTGGTCATATAGGACCGCTTTTAAGACCCCGATAGGCATATCGCCTTATCGCCTGGTCTTTGGCAAAGCTTGCCACCTTCTAGTCGAGTTGGAACATCGGGCTTACTGGCCTGTTAAGCAGTGCAACATGGATTCTCAATTAGCCGAGGCACAAAGGGCACTCCAACTCTCCGAGCTCGAGGAAATCCATCGGGACACGTATGAGAACAGTCAACTTTACAAAGAAAAGATGAAAGTCATCCATAACCGACACATCTATAGGAAAACCTTCGAGCCCAACCAGCAAGTCTGGCTTTTTGATGCCCGACTCAAACTTTTCCCTGGGAAGCTGAGATCAAAGTGGACAGGACCATATCCGGTGGTCAAACCTTATCCCAATGGGGCGGTTGAAATTGCAGATCCTAACACTAGGCAAACCTTTATAGTAAACGGTCAGAGATTAAAATATTTTCTTACCCAGGTTCCCCCAAAGGAAGTTGTCACCCTCATTAAGTGTTGACACAGAGCCTCACCCAGCTGGAGGCAATAAACTCAGCGCTTCCTGGGAGGCAACCCAGAAGATTCAGACTAATAAGGAACACGGCAACACTCAGGTGATTTCTTTCTGCACCCCCTTTACATCAATTTATTTGCCAATGAGGACATTGTCCAACTTAAGCATGGGGGGGTGGTAATTCGCATTCTCTGAGTTTATATTATCAGCCTGAATTATATAATAAATAAATTCAAAAAAAAAAAAGGAAGGAGAACTTAGGCATTAGGAGCTTGTCAATGGTGGGAAATAATACGAGAAGAACCTAACACTTAGACTTTTTAGGCCTTCAGGCTTAATCAGCCCAGGTATCCACTAAAATAAGGATTTAGCCTCGAATCCTTGCAACCTTAATTTACTGTAATTCTCCAATAAAGTAGGGTGATAAGTATACGACTTATCAACTCACCTTCTGACTCGAAGGGACTTTTAGTCTAAGCATCTGTACACATTTTTGCACTGACTCATTTCTCGGAGATTCTAACAGAAATTGGGTAGCTAATGAACTTTCTAGGGTGGTATGGCTGGCAAGTTGTCATGGGTAATAGCCCATTGGCCAGTTGTCTAGATCCTAGCAACAGGATCACTTTCTTTTATTGCCTCTAGGTAAATCTGAGATCAAGGAAGCCACCTACTAAACAACAAAAGAAAAAGAAAAGAAGAAAAAGAGACAAAAAAGGAGAAATAGAAAAATAGAAAAGGAAGAAAAAGAAAAAAATAAATAAGCCACACTTTACCATACAAGTATGGCTGGTAAGTGATCGTGGGTAATAGCCCATTGGCTGGTTGTCCAGAACCCAGCTTACTAAATGCACAATAAGTCCAAAACACCTAAGGAAGAAGCGGGGAAGTAGAGCAATTCGGGGAGATATACATTGGAATCACCCTTGTGTTGACCCCAAATAAAATAAGAGTAGGGAGAAAGCTATCGATTAGATAGATACACCTTCAGGCAAGCACTTCCTTTTCCAGTCACTTAGGGGCGTAGAAACCCAAAATCTGTTCTAATTACAGTTGAATGAGTCTATCACAACATTCACACCAAGATACTTAGCACTTAGAGTCTTTTTCGAGTTATGGGTGGGTTGGGTAGCCATAACTCAATTCCAACAATCCAAAAAAAAAAGAGAAAAGATGAAAAAAAATATATATGTATATATGCTTTAAAGTGAGGATTTGGGTGGTTCGCATTTTGGCAGACACACGAGTGCTGTTTAGTCTCTGTAGATCAGGCTCGTAGTATATTTCCTCCCGTTGACAAGCAACGGATGTCTAAGTAATTAATTCCTAATCCCGAATGGAAATAATGGCTAGGATAAACCTTGCTAGGGACTAGCAAGGGATGAGCATGGAGGTATGATAACTCTACATCTAAGGATGATAATTCCATCAACCAGGGTCAGTTTTGGGAATATATGTGCGTAATGATATACCATAATGGGATTGGGAACATTACATGCATGACAAATTAAAATTGCTTATAGTTAATGTTTAATGGCCATATGTACAAGTGCATATTGAAACAGGCCTCAGATGAGTAATCGGACTGCACGGATGGACTCAGATTGACAAATCGAGTCCAACGGACTCGAAATCACTTAAATCCGACATCCGGAGCTCCCTCGATTGGCCTAAGAAGTTCTGGCCGTTGATCTCCCATAAGTATCCACATCATCGCATCCACCGCGTCCCCCACCCACACAGCCTCATGAAGCAGCGCTTTAAGCCGTCCGATCCTCCGATCGGAGGGCTAAGAGCTCACGATCGCCTGCACCCTCTCTTCAGCACACCCTCACCGCACAATCTCAGCCACACATCTCCCATCTAACAGTTGAGGAGTAGCGGCCAAAACTTCCGCGCTACGACAAACCAACGCATGCAGCGCATTTGTCCGTGCCTCACCCGAGAGCAATGAGCGCCCGTTTGAGCTGCGGTAAGGCTCCAATTGGTAGAGGAGCGCGCGCAGATGATATTCGACCGCTGATGCGAAAGTCGACGGCGAGGATCGCGCCATGCGACGCAACGGATGCTCGTGGATGCGTTCGGGCGAGAATGCAACGAGCGCTCGTTTCAGCCGTAGCGGGGCTCCAATTGGTAGCAGGAGCGCACGCAGATGAAATTCGACCGCTGATGCGAAAGCCGACGGCGAGGATCGCGCCATGCGGCCCAATGGATGCGCGTTGATGCGCCCGGGTGAGAATGTGCGCGATCCACAGCATGCGCCCACGCGAAATCTCAATCGTCCGATCTTCGATCGGACGGCTCACAGCGCGACCACACGGATCGCAGGCACGGCTTGGGAAGAAGAAGAACTCACGCCTACAATGAACCGGCGGGAGGAGGGCTTTAGCGACGTTTTTTGAAGGGGTTTAGCGAAGTTTTGGACGTTGCTAAAACCCCTTACCTCAATTAGAAGCCCTTTTCTCCTACTCCACCTCCTCCATACTTAATGTGGATGGCCACATGGTCCAAAAACCACCTCCTTCTTCCTCCTTTTTGGCACCAACATAGTGTAACCACCACCATCCTTAGCACCCTTTCACCATCGCGCCACCTATAACACCCCTTTGATTGTGCAGTAATCATAGGAACTAATCTACATAAATTAAGTTAGATCCTAGCTTAACTTAGTAATAATGCAGGCATGAGCAGCATATTTTGTATCGTAGTTGATTTGTTTAGCTATGTAAATAATAAAGCTATTTTTACATTCTAATTGATAGGTAATAATAATTGCAGATGATTCAGGGCCGCAGATGATAAATTTGACTATACGGATGGACTCAGAGCGATGATCGTAGTCCAACAATGTGAGAATCGCCTCAATCAAAGCCTTGTAGCACCACGTATAAAGGCAGGAAGATGGATGGTTAGGATGGCGCCACGTGGCCCAACCCAACGGCCTACCGCTGCCCCCCATCCACTAAAGGACATTCTACGTGCTTTGTAGGCCATTGGATCATCATCCAACGACCACAAAAGCGCTATGTCACCTGCTCCCCTTCAAGCATCCAGTGGCTCTTCATCTCAACCGTTAGATCTTCATCCAACGACTGAGAGCGATCATGTGTTAAAACATAAACGCAACCATCCACGGCAGCAACGCAATGGAGAGCACCTTCAAATGAGAGCCAAGAGCACCTGTTAGAAATGCACAGCATGGGCAAATTTGTGCTCAGCTCAAGGTGTTGAAATTCGATTATGCGATTAAGATCAAGCAGTAGACAGCTCGATACGTGGCGTACGGAGGTGCATTGGATCAACACACGTGCGATGATTTGTGGAACACGCGGGGGCGAAGAGGCAGTGGCGAGCGCCCGACATGGGTCGATCTCAATCGTCGATCATCAAAATCAGACGACCGAATTTGAACGCGCACGTGCGCTTAATGAGAGAAGAGGCGGTTGATGTGCATACATCTAATTGACCTAAAATGTCTATGCATGCATGTTTCTAGTGTCATAGAAGCATTCATCATTATAGATATTATATAGCATGCATCATAATGCATTTAGGATAGATTGTACAAATTATAGGCTAATTTTCCTTTTCTGTGGTCAGGGAACAAGCCAATATCATTTTGGGGCCTCGGATTGAAGATCCAACCGTACAGATCTGATCAGGACGACGATCAAAGTTCAACGACTCTGAGATTGCCCCGATCGAACCTTCATAGTATCAAATTTAGTCAGAGAAAGATCAGAGGTTAAGGGCCAAGGTGGTGTAAAATCCGCACATCAGATGACAAATCCAACCACACGGATGGGTTTGGATCAACGATCGTAGCTCAACAACATGAAAATCGATCCAATCTGACATCTGTGGCACCATCTACAAGTTAGAGAAGATGGACAGCCAAGATGGTGCCACGTGGTGCCATCCCAGCCCCCCGATGTCGGCCTAAGCCTCCCGCTCCACCTCTTCAAGCGATGATCAGCGCATCTCAGCCATTGGATCATTGATCCATTGGCTGAGAATGCACCACGTCTCTCTCAGGCTGGTGCTCTCATCTACTGAAGGATAAGGCGCACTCAATCTCGACCATTGGATCGAGATCCAACGGTCATGAGCGTTTGCGCCTTAAATCATAAACGCGACACAAAGCGAGGCGTAGTGCATTAGTTGCACGCCTCCACGCGAAGAGAGTGGAGAGGGTTTGAGGCCCCACGTAGCTCAAATCGAGTGGGAGAGCGGGCATAGATGAAATCACACCACTGGATCGCGATCGAGAGGCATTAGTAGCAGCTACGTGGCAGCACGAATGAGCGAGCGTGCCCATGCGCGATCTGACACCTAAGTAGACGTGTGATCTGACGCTAAGGCATGATTTGAAGGTGTGGGCGTGCATGATCTAGGCCGTTGATTGTTGATAAAATGGCTGTAGTGGTGCGGTGCTTGGGTTGAGGCATTTTCAGCTGAAGAGGAGGAGGTGAGAGCGTGGCTTCTCATGGGCGCTTGGATCAGAGATGAAGGGCGAAGATGGAGTGCGCAACTTCACCAATGGTTAGCTTCTGCGATGTGCACATCTGTCACTAAAAACCCTATCATCAATTTCAAGCCTTTAAAAGACCTTTTTGCCCCCAACTTTTGAACCTATAAAAGGGTACCCCTACCACTCATTTTCTTCATCCCTTTCTCTCTTCTCTCACCCCCTCCAAAGCTCTATGAGCTCATCCAAAACCCGAGATGCTCCATTAGAGTTATAAATATCATTTTTTCATCTTCTCATTCCCGTTCGTGGAGTGCCCGTGGTTGTCCTCTCACCGC
Source organism: Thalassia testudinum (assembly GCA_037157565.1). NCBI lineage: Eukaryota > Viridiplantae > Streptophyta > Magnoliopsida > Alismatales > Hydrocharitaceae > Thalassia > Thalassia testudinum. The sequence goes on from JAZHRO010000024.1 coordinate 220,784,872, forward strand.
CATTCAGGAAGTGGATCCTGCCACGACGTCACCCTACTTCATCCTCTGTCCTCCAGCTCTATCCTCCATCCAACATTTCACCACCCTCGTCTGGGTGCTTCGTCAACGTGGCTCGTCCTCCAAGTAGCCGTCAAGGAGGATAACTTCTCATCCACTTCTCTTTTATCACTTTCTAGTGTAGATTTCCTTCTTTCTAGTGTAGCACATAGATGTAATGAACATGTTTCTATCATTATAAAATTCTTGTTTATTTTCTCCCTATTTTCTCTTTATTTGTATTATTCTATCTCTCTTCTATTAATTATTCTTTAAGTAGAATAGCTAGTAGATTAATTTCAACTAGCTAATCTGCTTCGTGACAATAAATCCAATGCGATTTTTAATCAAACGTTTTCCTCCCCGTGTTCGACCCGGGATTTACCTTGAGTTTCAGTTAAATTATCTGTTTGACGAATTTTTACGCAACTATAACGATGGGTTCTCTAAACTCAAAGCTTTTAGCATAAAAATCCCGAACAACAGCAGTGGATCGGGAGGCGCAAAGAGCGCCACATGGCCCGATCAGACGGCAGTGCACGTTGGGTGCGTGATGGAGGCGCGTGAGCGCGCATTTTGGATGCAATCTAAGTTGTAGATCTCCAGATCGATGACTCTTGTTGATACAAATCATTTGCATGGATTGGGGCTCTAAAAAATATGTTTTGCCCCTCACTTTGGCTATAAGAAGGACCCCGAACCCCCCATTTGAGAGGAATTCTACCTTCGAGCATCTCCCACGCAATTCTCCTCTGAAGAGCCCTCTTCCTCCGAGCCGTCCACCAAGGCCACCCTTGGTGCACTGTTGCTGCTCCTCCATGTCTCTCCAAAGGCCACCAAGGACCACTCCTTGGTGCCCTTGTTCTAGTAGAATAAATAGTCATCTTTTTAATTCTTCTAGTAGTTCTATTTCTAGTAGTTTTGTTCTAGTTGTTCTAATTTAGTTCTAGTTATTCTAGTTAATTTTCTTGCCAAGCATTCAAGTAGATTAAGAACTTGCATGATTACTATTTGAATAAAGTTGATTTGCTTCATATCTATCTTGCTTATTATTCTAGTTCTAGTTAGATTAGATCATTATTGAATCAAGTCGCATTTCCACCTCCCTGAGTTCAATCGGGACTTACCAAGTTTTGTAAAATTATTTATCGATGTGCTTTTGCACTATACTACAATGAAAATATATCAAAAACGCGATTTCACATTTCGACACCCTTCACCATAATAACCACCCCTTAACCACCCTTTAATGGGCGCCAACTCAAAGGCAACCACCACCTCCACAACCTTCCATAAATGGCACCAAAATGAAGGCTTACATCCACCCTTCATCCACCTTGAAATCCCATCTCCACCCTCCAATTTTTGGTGCCAAAACATTCACCTTCTAGAACCTTACTTTGGCGCCAACTCAACCCTAACCTACCCTCTTCATAACCATTCAATTGGCACCAATAATCATCCACCATCCATCCCATAGCTACCACCAAATAACCATATCCTAAAGATCCAAAAAGGCCACACCACTTAGCCATATTCCTACCATGGTTGGAGCTAACCACCAACTCCCTTATCCTATAAATAAACCATGCAACCACCACATTATCCCCATCCTTGGCTACATATTTTCAACACCAAAAATCTACATTCAAAGCCTGGGAAGGAGAGTAGGTGATGTAAACACGTTTACACTACTTAAGATGTCTATTTATGCATGTTATTAAGCATAGCATTGCATTGCATAATATAAATATTGCATAACATGCATCATCTTGCATTTAGAGTAGTTTGAATAAAATGGAAGTTAATTGTCTGCTTTTATGTGCTTGGACAGGGCAAACTCTTTTCGGGGCCTCGGATCGAAGATCCAACTGTACAGATGTGATCAAGGCGACAATTGAAGTTCAACAACTCCAAGATCGCCCTAATCAGGCATCTGTAGCATCAGATAGTGATCGGGGAACCCTAGAAGATCAAGGGCCAAGATGGTGTGAATCCGCACTTCAAACGACAAATCCGATCACACAGATGGATTCGGATCGACGATCGCAGCCTAACAATGCAAAAATCAACTCAATCTGACAACCGTGGCACCATCTACATCATCCAAAAGATGGACGGCCAAGATGGCACCACGTGGCGCCATCTCAGCCATCCAACCGGCCCTCAAGCACCGCCGCACCTTCTCTTCTTCAATCAGAGCGCCTCTTCTCCGCCGTTTGATCTTGATCCAACGGCTGTGGACGCGTGCGCCTTAAATCGTCCGCGCGACACTTTCCACCGCGTAGCGCAGCGGTCGCAAGGCATTGCGTGTTCACAGGACGCGAGTTCGACTCGCAATCTGCGGGCACGCGAGATTAAAGGTGATCGCCCAATCGGCTGTGGGTGGCCCAGATCACCCAATAGCGCCCACACACCCATCCTTTAGCGACAGTTTTATCCGTCACTAAAGGTCCTAAATTAATGTTTTTAAAGATGTAATGACCAAATTGCCTGCACTCCTTGCAACTATAAAAGGAGACCCCCTCCACACGAAATTCTCATCCCTTCCTTCTCTTCTCTACCTCTCCAAAGCTAAAGAGAAGCTTGTCCCATACCCGGGATGCTCCTCGGGAGATAAAGTCAAAATTTTCATCCCCGTTCGGAAGTGGATCCCGCGACGACGACGTGCTACCCCGTTCCCGTTCTTCTGCTTTGTCCTCCTTCGTCCTGCTCCGTCCTCCTTCGTCCAGGTGTCGTCCTGTCCAGCTCGTCCGCCAAGCGATCATCGAGGAGGATAACTTCTCTCTCCCATTCTTCTTTACAACCTTCTAGTGTAGAATTTTCCTGCTTTCTAGTGTAGCTGATTTCCCGCTTTCTAGTGTAATTCTTATTTGATTTTATTGTATAAACATCTTGAATTACTGAATGCATGTTTTCTCCCTCTCTCTCTCCCTCTCCCTTTTTTTTTTTTGTCTGATTGTTGTTATAGCTTCATTGTAATTACATCGCCTCGCTTTTCAAGAAAAATTCTAAAAAAAATATAATTGCGAATATAGATTGACGTAGCCTCCCCGTGTTCGACTTGGAATTTCAATTTCGGTATAAATTTTATTTGTTGAACACAAGTTCTTCACTTTCAAGGTACAACGACAAGGTTTTAAAAACAAACACGTTAGCGTAGCAACTTACACGTTCAACATTTTGGCGCCGTTGCCGGGGAGGCAACGAATTATGATCTTCTTTTCGCATTTCTTGCACTTTATTATTTTCTAACTTGCTTTCTCTTGTGTCTACTGTTTTGCAGAGACCTCCATCAGGGAATCATCAAGCGGTAGGCTGGAGTAAAGTGCAGTTGAAGACAACTGTAAGTGCTCCCCATTCCTCCCCCCTCCATAGATTTCATTCGCCACATTAAATCCAAATTCCAATTAACCTAGGTGTTTGCATAAATCCTAGGAATAGTTTGGTTGTTTGGATTCTCATTCACATTCATTCCACCCTCATTTATATATAAAAATAAAATAAAAAGATAATCTTGTGGGGCAATTTTCAATAAACACACAACATACACCTACATTCAAGGCACTTAATCAAATTGATTTGTTTCTACTCAACTGGGTTCTGATATGTGGAACCGGTACACACAAAGCAACACATAAAAGAGTAGAAATCATTCTAGGTTAACCATCTTTGAGTGCCTAACTTAGTGGTGCATTTGTGGCCAATTGTTTGAGTTGTTTGGGCCGCACCACTCTACTTAAAATCAACTCATTAAGTAGCTCCTCATTAGGGTTTTCAATATAGGTCTATTCCAGGCAGTCCACTTTCTTTTTGGTTTTAAAGGAAAACAATCTTCACCCGTGTTTGACAACTTGGTTTGCCTAGAAACTTGATTGCAATCCACCTAATTTGAAACCCTAAAAGCTACTTAAGCAAGATTTGAACATTAAAATCCACGCATCACAAATAATCTTACTTGAAAACCCTGGTCATGCACGCACTTACACAAATCTCAATCAATCATTAACGGCACAACCCATTTTAAGGGCCCATCACATTCCATAAGCACCACAATCCCAGGCCTTAATAAAATTGAGTAGACGTTGGCCTTAAGGTCTGATTCGCTCTTCAGGGCCTAGTCTGAGATTGTCTTTGATTAACCTACTTGTACTGATTAATCTGATGTCTAGCTAGGGGAGTAGCGTCAAACGACCACGACTGGGGGGTATACTAGGAACCGGAGGCGAAAGCTGAAGGAAGAACCTTCTCCCCAGTCCCTCCTTCCAACTGGTTGGATTAAACAGACGCAAGTAGAGTAAATCATTTATAGTCTTAAGGCAGGTTTTGGGAGTCAGTAGATCCTTAGGCTACCCCACTTAAGAACAACCTTGTTTTGTTGTGCTGCAAGATCCCTATCCCCAGTCCTTCCGACCTTCTCCTAGTTTATGCTAGGAAGACGGTCATTGAATCCCCGATTAGAAGGACCATTAGAGCATTCAAGGAGATGCAAATTGGATTTTGGTCAAATTGATCCCATGGCCGACCAATAGCCTCCTCTGCTTGGAAATCCACAGGAAGAATTTCGAAGGCAGCTGGAACAAATGTAGAGAATGCAGGAATGGTTCCAGAGAATGCAGGATGCTCAGCCCTTGAAGGATTTTTATGATCCTTTAAATTATGGGGAATGTCCCGGTGTCCAGATTCCAGCCGGTGACGTAGAAATCAAGCCCCAGGTGTAAAGCCTGATTAAACATTATCATGGGCTTGGCTCCAAAGATCTGTTTCAGCACTTGGAGGACTTGACCACTTTGGTCCAGACCACCAAGGCATGAAACATAAACGAGAAGCAAATGATCATAAGGCTCTTCCCTCACTCTCTTAGGGATAAGGCCACGCATTGGTATAGGACAATAGGAAGACCAATTACAACTTGGAATGAGTTGAAATCAGCCTTTCTGAAGAAATTCTTCCCAGTCGAACGTATTAATGCTTTGAGATGGGCAATCACTACCTTTACCCAGCGGCCGGGGGAGTAGTTTCATGTGGCCTGGAAGTGATTTCAGGACTTATTGCGGAGGTGTCTACACCACGAGGTGCCGAAATGGTAACTCGTGCAGATCTTCTATCATGGGTTGACTAAGTAACTCAGAAATCATGTGGATGCTTCTTGCGGAGGCAATTTCCTCAATAAAGATGTAGATAGTGGACATGATTTATTTGAGGAAATGAGTGAGAATTCAATCAATCATGCCTCCATAGATACATTTAACCGATCCCAGCAGCCCAGATCAAATGTCAGTGAAGTCCATGACTCTCATTCATTTGATATGGAATTGATTTGTAACAAACTTGATAAGGTGGACTTAGTTGCTAAGAGAATGGAAAAGTGGATGGCTGGCAATTCTATGAACAACTCTCGATCCACTTAATCCCAAAATTCAGGATTCCATTCCTCACGAGCTCCTTCTGGACGGGAGTTCGTGAATCAACTCGATGCAGCTCAACCTGTGAGTCAACATTCTTCGGAACCCCACGGGTTCCAAACTAGGGCCTTTGATCCCAGTTTTTCTGATCCTTCCCTTTCTTTCTCTCCATCCTCACCCTATGAGGATGTTTGTGCTGTACAAGAGAATGTTAGATCCAACCCCTACTCTAATGCCTATAATCCAGGTTGGAGAAACCACCCTAACTTCTCTTGGAAAAACCCGGGGCAACTGACCCAATTCTGACCCAGCAACTATGCTCCACAACGACCAATGGGTCAGGGTCAAGTATATACTCAGTTGCCTCCAAATCAGGTCAATCATCCAGCTTGGAATGCCCGTCAACCCGCAGGGTAGGCTGATTTGAACCATCAAATGGTAGAGATGCAAGGATCCATGCTCCAGCTCATGTAGCAAATGAAAACCTCGCTGGACAACTTGCAGTCTGGGCTCATTGCTAACTCTCGACAATTCGGATCTCTACCATCCCAACCCGTACCTAACTCGCGAAATATTATGAATTCGAGCAACCAAGCTCATGGGTACGGAAATCAGAGGGACCCACACGCAAATGCTTAGGTGGTTGAGCAGAGTTCTTCGTCCTCTTCTTCTTCTTCTGCAAATCAACAATTCATGGCTAATCAAGCCCCTCCAATCTTTCCTAACCCTCCCCAAGACCCAAATTCTTATGCATCTGCAAATTCTGTCACTTTGAGGAGTGGTAAGCAGACTCAGGATCCACAACCACACTATTTTGATCTTTTGAATCCTGAAGAACCTGAGGAGAGAGAGGAGAATTCTAAAGGAGAAATCAAGGCTCAGGAACCTAATTCCAAAGATCTAACACATGTTCCTTTTCCTGAAGCCTTAACCAAATCAAAGAAGAAGAAGTCTGTTGATAGCAATGAGGAACTTCTGAATCTTTTTAAGAATGTTGAGATCAATATCCCGCTCCTTGATGCTATCAAGCACATACCGGCTTACGCAAGATTTTTAAAGGAATTATGTACACAAAAGCGTAAGTTGAGAGAATCTATTCCGAGGAAGGTGGTACTCTCTGAGCAGGTTAGTTCTATTATCCTGCACTACGTCCCTCAGAAGAAGAGAGATCTTGGTGCTTTGAGATCGGAGATTGCACATTTAATAGAGCACTTTTGGATCTGGGTGCATCCATCAACCTAATTCTGACTTCTCTTTACGAGAAGTTTGGGTTAGGTGAACTTCGGCCAACTTCTGTAACGCTACAGTCAGCGGACTGCTCGGTCACAAATCCGCGAGGCATTATTGAAGATGTGATAGTTAAGGTCAAGGATTTCTATTTTCCTGTAGATTTCCTTGTCCTTGACATGGATGTACCTGATAATCTGAGGAACACGCCCATCATTCTGGGGCGTCCGTTCCTGCCTACCGCTAAGGCCAACATTAATTGTGAAAGCGGTAGCATGGAAATCGCCTTTGGGGATCAACGAATGAAATTGGATATTTTTAAGGCGATTAACAAATTTAAGGATTGTGGATTTATTGAGGAACTTGATGAGGATAATGAAAACATTGAAACTTGTTTGATGGTTTCTTCAATCGAAAGTTCCTCTTTGGATGACGAGTTTGACCCGCAACACTCTATGGTTGACCTGCCATCTTCTGAAGAGGTTATTGATTTTGTTCACTCACAACCTCTTCCTCTTGTTGAATCTTCAGCATCTACCTTACCATTAATCATCAACCCGCCTAAGCTTGAATTGAAACCATTGCTTGAGAATTTGAAATATTAATTTTTAGGACCTCAGAAGATGCTCCCTGTGATTATCAGTGCTAAATTGACAAAGGAGAAAGAGATTAAATTGATCAAGGTCCTGAGGGAACATAAGGAGGCAATTGGTTGGACCATTATGACCTCAGGGGGATCGAGCCATCTTACTGTAATCATAGAATATTCTTGGAAGATGGATCTCGCCCTTCTCGCCAGATGAAAAGGAGATTGAATCCAAATATGCGAGAAGTGGTAAAAAAGGAAATCATAAAGTGGTTCGTTGTAAGAATTATTTATCCAAACTCTGATAGTCCCTAGGTAAGTCCCGTACAGATTGTTCCGAAGAAAGTCGGGATTACCATTGTGACTAACGAGAGAGGAGAATCTGTCACAACTCGTTCAGCTTCCTCTTGGAGGGTTTGTATTGATTATAGGAAGCTGAACACAGCCACTAAAAAGGATCATTTTCCCCTGTCCTTCATCGATCAAATCTTGGAAAGATTAGCCGGGCAGAAGTATTTTTGTTTTCTTGATGGCTACTTGGGATACAACCAAGTTCCTATCCATCCCGAGGATCAGGAAAAAACTACTTTCACCTATCCCTACGGAACCTTTACTTTTCGTAGGATGCCTTTCAGGTTATGCAATGCACCTGCGACTTTTCAAAGGTGTATGCTAGCCATATTTTTTGACATGGTGGGAGAGTTTATGGAAGTCTTCATAGATGATTTCTCTATTTTCAGAGAATCATTTGACTCTTGTTTGGCAAATCTGGAAATGATTCTTAAGCGATGTATCAAAACATGATTGGTCCTTAGCTGGGAAAAGAGTCATTTCATGATAGAAGAAGGCATCGTTTTGGGTCATGTAATCTCTGAACGGGGAATTGAAGTGGATAAAGCTAAGGTTGATGCTATCGCTAAACTTCCTCCTCCCACATCTGTTAAACAGATCCGATCATTTCTTGGCCATGTGGGATTTTATCGAAGATTCATCAAGGATTTCTTGAAGGTTGCTCGTCCCTTGAGCAATCTTCTTGCCAAAGAAATACCGTTTGTTTTTGACGAATCATGCCGAAAGGTATTTGATTTCCTGAAAACGGCAATCACATGTGCTCCAGTTTTGCAACCACCAATTTGGACAGCCCCTTTTGAGATCATGACCGATGCTTCTGATTAGACGGTCGAGGCTGTCCTGGGTCAGAAAATTGATAGAAAGCCCTCTGTCATCAACTACGCTAGTAAAACTCTGGGTGAAGCCCAGAGAAATTACACTACTATTGAAAAGGAATTACTAGCTATAGTGTTCGCTTTGGAAAAATTCAGGGCTTATCTCTTAGGGTCTCATGTTATCATCTATACCGACCACTCGGCCTTGAAACATCTCCTGGCCAAAAAGGATGCTAAACCCCAGCTTATTCGTTGGATTCTTCTGCTTCAAGAATTTGATCTTGAAATCAAGGATAAAACTGGGGTACAAAATGTGGTAGCAGATCATTTGTCGAGACTCCTAGGTGATTCTTCTCGTCCGAACATTCCAATTGCTGACACTTTTCCGGATGAAACCATTCATACAGTTTTAGGTGTCCACACCCCATGGTTTGCTGACATTGTTAACTATTTGGCTGTTGGTCAAATCCCCCAGGATTGGACCAAGCAACAACGGGATAGACTCAAATCTGAGGCCAAATACTACTTCTGGGAGGACCCTGAGCTGTACCGCATCGGCTCTGATCAGATTATTCGCTGATGTATACCGGAGAATGAATTCAACAGTATACTCAAATTCTACCATGCATCTGGGTGTGGTGGACATTTCTCCGGGAAAAAGACGGCTGCAAAAATCTTACAATCTGGCTTCTATTGGCCGTCTTTATTCAAGGATGCCCAGGATTTCTCAAGGTCATGTTCTCGATATCAAGCACTCGGGAGCATAACTAAGAGAGATATGATGCCCCTAAACCCAATTCTTCCTGTCGAAATTTTCGATGTTTAGGGCATCGATTTCATGGGACCCTTTATCCCTTCATTTGGACATCAGTACATTCTTATTGCTGTTGATTATGTGTCCAAATGGATTGAGGCGATTCCTACCCGAACTAATGACCACAAGGTGGTCATCGATTTTGTCAAGAAAAATATCTTCAGTAGGTTCGGGATTCCAAGGGCTATCATCAGTGATGGTGGCACTCATTTTACTAATGCCCAATTCCAGAATTTATTGGTCAAATATGGGGTTAATCACCGAATTTCCACACCTTACCATCCCCAGACGAATGGATAAGCCAAGATCTCCAATCAAGAGATCAAGAACATTCTGCAGAAAACGGTTAGACCTGATCACAAGGATTGGACTCAAAAGCTTGAGGATGCTCTTTGGGCCTACTGTATGGCATATAAAATGCCCATTGGCATGTCTCCATTCCGTTTGGTGTATGGAAAGGCATGCCATCTACCCGTAGAGATTGAACACAAGGCATTCTGGGCGATCAAATAATGCAATTTAGATCTAAATTTAGCTGGGAAGACCAGGAAACTCCAACTATCTGAGTTGAAGGAGCTTAGAAATGATGCATATGAGAATGCCAAGGTCTACAAGGCATGGACCAAAGCTCTACATGATCAACTGATTTCCCGCAAGAGCTTTGAGCCAAACCAGAAGGTTTGGTTATTCTCTTCTAAACTTAAGCTCTTTCCTGGCAAACTTAGATCTAAATGGAATGGCCCATTCATAATTGACCAGATTTTTCCAAATGGAGCCGTTCAGATTTCTGACCTAAAGATGGGTAACACATTTAAAGTCAATGGTCAACGTCTGAACCCTGTTATTGACCGTATTCTTCCAGAACCCGTCTCAGACACAGTTGCTCTAGCCTTTCTGTGACTTCTTTGGTTGGACTTCACCTAGCTGACGACATTAAACTCAGCAGTTGCACATATGACACAAGGCTGATACGAGCTTCATATTCAGGTGACATCTTTCATATTCTACCCTTTCTTTTATGTATCTTTTTCAATGAGGACATTGCATCAGCTAGGCATGGGGGGGTGGATTCATTTTTGAATCATTTGGTCAACTTTGTGAAATTCATGTAAATTATTTTTCTCTTCTTATTTATACATAAAAAAAAATCAAAATTAGGAAGGATTAGTTGGACATTAGGACTTTTCAATCTTAGGAAATTTTACATTAGGATCTGAACACAAAGACCCTTCAGGTCTTTGGATTTAATTCGCCTGTGTATCCACTAAAATGTGGATTTGTCTTTCGAGTCGTCGCCATCTTAATTCTATCGTAATTGGAGTAAATAAGTTTGGGTGATAAGTACACGACTTATCAACCCATCCTCTGATTTGAGGAAATTTTTGAGTTTTAAGCATCTACACACTTTCTTTGCACTGACTCGTTGTTCGACGATTCTAACGGAAATTGGGTAGCTAATGAACCTTCTAGGGTGATATGGCTGGCAAGTTATCGTGGGTAACAGCCCATAGGTAGGTTGTCCAGAGCCCAGTCACTGGACCTTTCTCTTTTTGCGGCCTTTAGGTAAATCTTAGACCAGGGAAGCCACTTACTTAAAAAAAAAATCACAAAGAAAAGGAGAAAAGAAAAGAAAAAAATAAACCACACTTCGCCGCACAAGTATGGCTAGCAAGTTGTCGGTGGTAACAGCTCATCGACCGGTTGTCTAGAGCCCAGCTCAATAAATGCACTGAAAATTCCCAAAACACTTAGGAAGAAGCGGAGAAATAGAATAAACCAGGGATATATACACTGGATTCACCCTTGTGTTGACCCCGTAAAAAAATAAAAGTAGGGAGAAAGCTACCGGTTGTAAAGATACACCTTTAGGCAGGATTCTTTTTAGGTCACCTAGAGGCGTAGAAATCCAAAGTCCATTTTAATTGCCAGTCAACGAGTCTATCACATTCACAATAAGATGCTTAGAACTTAGGATTCTCATCAAGTCTTGGGTGAGTTGAATGGCCGTAGAAAGCCACTCTTTAACCCTAAAACTTGAAAATCCAAAAAAATTAGAAAAGACGAAAAAGAGAAAAAGAAATTTTTCTTTGAATAAGGCGAGGGCTTGAGGCGGTCTGCATTTTGGCAAATACTCGGGCACTGTTGTGTCTTTGAAAGTTCAGATCCTAAGTAGACAGTTTCTTAATGATTGAAAATAACTCATGCCCAAATAATCCAACCTAATTCTTTTATAAATAGCATATAGTTTTTGCTAGGGACTAGCAAAAGATTGGCATGAGGGTATGATGTAAACATGTTTACACTACTTAAGATGTCTATTTATGCATGTTATTAAGCATAGGATTGCATTGCATGCTATAAATATTGCATAACATGCATCATCTTGCATTTAGAGTAGTTTGAATAAAATGGAGGTTAATTGTCTCCTTTTATGTGCTTGAACAGGGCAAACTTTTTATCGAAACCTCGGATCAAAGATCCAATTGTACAGATGTGATCAGGGCGACGATTGGAGTTCAACGACTCCAAGATCACCCTAATCAGGCATCTGTAGCATCAGATAGTGATCGGGGAACCCTAGAAGATCAAGGGCCAATATGGTGTGAATACACACTTCAAACGACAAATCTGACCGCATGGATGGATTCGGATCGACGATCGCAGCCTAACGGCGCGAAAATCGACTTAATCCGACAACCGTGACACCATCTACATCATCCAGAAAATGGACGGCCAAGATGGTGCCACGTGGTGCCATCTCAGCACCGCCGCACCTTCTCTTCTTCAATCAGAGCGCTGCTACTCCGCCGTTGGATCTTGATCCAACGGTTGTGGACGCGCGCACCTTAAATCGTCCGCGCGACGCTTTCAACCACGTAGCGCAGCGGTCGCGAGGCATTACGCGTTCACAAGACGCGAGTTCGACTCGCGATCTGCGGGCACTCTTGATTAAAGGCGACCGCCCGATCGGCTGTGGGCGGCCCATATCACTCGATAGCGCCCACGCACTATTGCACGTGCGACAAGGACGCGGTATTGCACGCGGGCGGGCGACGGCGCGATCTAAGCCGTTCGATCTCGCGATCGAACGGCTGAGGATGGTTGAACGTGCGCAAGCATTGCGTGCGCGAGCAAGTGGGAGAGCGCGCACGCGCCTCCCACTACGCCCACATTCAAACCTTTAGCGACAGTTTTATCCGTCACTAAAGGTCCTGAATTAATGTTTTTAAAGATGTAATGACCAAATTGCCCGCACTCCTTGCAACTATAAAAGGAGACCCCCTCCACACGAAATTCTCATCCCTTCCTTCTCTTCTCTACCTCTCCAAAGCTCAAGAGAAGCTTGTCCCACACCAGGGATGCTCCTCGCGAGATAAAGTCAAAATTTTCGTCCCCGTTCAGAAGTGGATCCCGCGACAATGTGCTACCCCATTCCCATTCTTCTGCTTCGTCCTCCTTTGTCCTGCTCCGTCCTCCTTCGTCTAGGTGTCATCCTGTCCGGCTCGTCCTCCAAGAGATCGTCGAGGAGGATAACTTCTCTCTCCCGTTCTTCTTTACAGCTTTTTGGTGTAGAATTTTTCTGCTTTCTAGTGTAGCTGATTTCCTACTTTCTAGTGTAATTCTTATTTGGTTTTATTGTGTAAACATTTTGAATTATTGAATGCATGTTTTCTCTCTCTCTCTCTCTCTCTCTCTCCCCCTTTTTTTTAGTCTGATTGTTGTTATAGCTTCATTGTAATTACATCGCTTCGCTTTTCAAGAAAAATTCTAGAAAAAATATAATTGCGAATATAGATTGACGTAGCCTCCTTATGTTCGACCCGGAATTTCAATTTCGGTATAAATTTTATTTGTTGAACACGAGTTCTTCGCTTTTAAGCTACAACGACAAGGTTTTAAAAACCAAACACATTAGCGTAGCAACTCGCACGTTCAACAGTAGGCGTGCACATGAGGAGGGTCCACACCATGCCCTTCTAGTTTCTATATCATACTTTCTTCTTCCTTGGAACTAAGCCAAGGAGCAAGCCATTGAGGATAGCCAGGCAAGGAAGAGAAGGGTGGATGTCCACCACCCTTAGGAGCACTCTAGAGTAATTCATCTTAGGAGAAGAGTAAGGGGGAATCCTTTTCAAGTGCGGGAGCAACCATATTTGGAGCGAGGATCGTCTTAGGCTTCATTTTGAGTATTCTTCTATCTCCTTATATTTCTTTTGTATTAGCTATTTTGTAACAAACATTCCTCTACATTTGGAGGTTACTTATGTAGGAATCTTCCACACAAGTGTGCCCTCCATATGTGACATTAGTATCTTTATTTATAGTAATACAAAGTCACTTGCCTTTCAATTTTTGTTCGCTTTTTACTTCTTGGATTCTAGTAATTTTTGTTGCATACTCCACCTTTCTAATTACCCTAAGTGCACTTACCTAAGGTGAGCTTAGAAAGGTAGGGCTTCTTTCTTTATTTATTTAGGTGTACTTCTAGTTTTCGTTGCCTCCAATTTCGAAAACCCTAAAAAATTCGCAAACTCGAAAAAACCAAAATGGAAAGAGGATTTAAGAGGGTGAAAGAGAGATTATCACTTTGATAACTAAAATTCACCTCCTTGGTCGACCTTGGATACTCCCACTATCTAATTTATAAATTTTAAAAATTGTTCAAATTTGCATGTTACAACGACAACAGAACCTGCATTTACAAATTGTGTAATTTTCGTATCATTTTTGGCATCGTTGTTTGGGAGGCATGATTTAGTTATTATGCCATCTCTCTCTTGCTTATTTTAAATCTTCACTATTTCTATTTTTGTGTTTTGATTAGGTGTAAAGCACAAACAGGAGAGAGATTTTGGATTGACTTGGAGTGAAAGCTTCAAGATATCTTTTCTTCTCACGGTTTCTAGGCAAGTACCTAGCCAAAACTTCCACTAAATCCTAAGAAAATACAAAAAAATCTTTAAAATATCAAAACTCATAAAAATAAGAAAATTTAAGGGTGGTGAAACCCTAAAATCAATTTGTTTGTTTGGTTGAATCACTTTTCCACCACCTTCTCTTCAATGGTGCTTCATTTTCCAAAATCTAGACTTCTGTCTTGATATTGAAAAATCAAGTTTGGGCATAAAGAGACTTCCTAAAATCCCCAAATTCTAAAGCCCCTTTGAGTTAGGGAAATTTTAGATAATTTGTTCTAGTAAAAAAAAATTAGAAAATTCAAAGATTGCCAGAGGGTCAAACCCTAATTCCTTCCTATTTTCTTACTATTCTTGAGTTTTATAAAATTTTCTACTCATTAGATTTGAACAAAATTTATATTTTTGCAATCTTTGAGAAATTCTCTACAACATATAAAATTTTTAAAAATTTTCGGAGTTGTTTGGGGATTCTGTAGAATCAATTTTTCAAATCTACCTTTTTTTGATTTTGACAATAATGTTGAAAAAAATCTCAAAAAAATATCAAACAAGTTTGAAAATTTTCAAAAAAATTATTTTCAAAATCCTTGTTTGATTTCCTTTCCAATGGTGGTGTTGTTTGTCTTATTTGAGCCACCATTTAAAAAGATATTTTAAAATCCATTCACATCTTAAGAGTTTCCGAGTTAGGGTTTTACAATTAGGGTTTCATTTCCTCTTTTTAGTTACACATCAAATCCAAATGAGTCGGATTTCACTAACAAAACATGTTTGCAATTTGTGTGTGGCACTCAAGAACTTGTTTGAAAATATAAAAATAAAAAACCCTAAAATACACAAAAATCTATATCAAAACACTAAAAAGCTTTCCATTTAAATCCTTTGTTTGTAAAGCTTTTTGTTTTGGCATTGGGCATCACTTTCGCCCAATTCGCACATGCAAAATAAGATTAATCCGTGCAACTACTGCAATAATGCCCTTCATAAAACCTATGCACTTTATTATCTTAATCCTAAACTAAGACTGGTAGCAACTTGACCCCTAGGGAATTCATCCAATTTAGGCTTGATATTTGTCTACTAAGTTATTTTCAATTGACTTCAATTACTTAACTTAACTTGGTTCTAGGTTGAGGAAAAGTGTCAAAAGACTGGGTACAGGTTTATACAAGTCCCTAGTGATTTTCATGGGACATGCTTGAGCCCAATCCCCCCTTGCAGCTTAACTAGGTTAATTAAGGGAAGGGTGGTTAATTTTTGATTATTTGGTAAACAAATAACTAAGTGTTAGGTTTTAAGGAGTCAACCTTAAGGCTAGGCTTAGATTTTTTTTGCTTGAGTGCACGCAAATTCTCTCTTCTCTTCCCTTCTCTCCTCCTCCGTTCTTCTATGTATGCACGGCCATTGGTCACAAAAGCCGCACTTGGAGGAACCAATTGATTTCGCCCTACGCACAAAAAAATCGACTTCTTTGCATTCTTTTTCCTCTTCTTCTAAGAAAACAATGGAAAACAATCTGAATAGGTCCAATGTTGCCTTTGCTTCTCACCTACACGAAACTAACCAACAACCTAACATCTTCATGCCTAACCTTCACCTTGAAATGCCTCAAAATTCGGAGTTGCCAAATCGTCAGAATCAGAATCCCCCTCCTTATCCTTTATTTATGATGGTTGAGCCATTGGCTTAACTTCAAGCTAATCAACAATAGTTGGTTAGGATTGTCATGAACCTAGCCAACCAACAACAAAATCCGCCACTCCCTGAGGAGCCTGTCATTCCTTTGAAGGATTTCTATGATCCTTCTAATTATGAAGACCTGGGGTGGTCATACCTGAGGGAGACTTTCAAATTAAGCTTGCAATCCTAAACCTAATCAAACATTTCCATGGTCTACCCAAAGAAGACCCATTTAGCCACCTCGAGGAGTTGACTGTCCTTGCCCATACTACTCGTTCCCATAATATGCAAGAAGATCTGTGGCCTATGAGACTCTTCCCCCTGATTTTAAAGGACAAGGACGCTTATTAGTTCAAGATTATAAGTAGACCAATCACTACTTGGCCTCAACTCAAGAGTGCATTTCTAAAAAAATTCTTTCCTACAGGTCGTACTAATGCTCTTTGACGATCCATTACGACCTTTCAACAAAAGCATGGTGAATCACTACATGCATCTTGGGAGAGATTTAAAGAACTCTTGAGAAGTTGCCCACATCATTAGGTACCACTCTGGAAACTTGTACAGATCATCTACCACGGATTGGATGATCAATTAAGAAGATTTGTTGAAGCCTCAAGCAGTGGCAATAGATAATTATACATTATTTCTTGAGAGAATGACTCTTATGTGTGTCCCTAGGCTAATCAATTGCATCTTGCATTATGAATAATGCATAATATTCATCATCATGCATTTAGGGTAATTTGTATAAATTGTATATTAATTTACCTCTTTTGATAGCTAGGGCATAGGGCAACACACAAATAGGACTCAAACAGGGAATCTAACTATACGGATGCAATCAGGGCGATGATTGGAGACCGATGCCTTTGAAATCACCTCAATCGAACATTGGTAATATCATCTATAATGAAAACAAGGTGGACGGCCATGGTGGCGCCACGTGGCGCCATCACAGCCTGCTCAAGTCCCTCCATTACCCACACACCTCTAATCTACGCCGATGGATCTTGATCTGACAATTGAAAGCGAGCCATGCCATCCCATGGCTGGGCACCCTCTCAAGCTTAGAAGCATACTTCATCATGTATCTCGGCCGTTGGATCAAGATCCAACGGCCAAGACCAGGCCACGTCACCTGTTGTCTTCTTAGGCCAGGATTGATCGCGATTGTTGGATTTCCATCCAATGGTCATGATCAAGTGCACTCGAGCATAGACCAGTAGTGCCCATGTGTTTCTTGTAAACACGAGACACAGGATCGACCCGTGATTTGCAAGCGAAGGCATGTTTTATTCCAACCGTGAGATGGAGATCAAGCATTAGCAGGGCATGATGGAGTGCGATTTCAAAGCATGCAAAGTGCGTGTGCTCAGGATCGCTCGATCATGATCGAGTGGCAGAGATCAAGACACGCTAGCTCGAGCACGCGATGAACTGCGGAGGAAGCACCACTCGTCAAAGAGGATGTGCACGATCGTAAGAGGGATGATCTCAGCACGCAGTGAGTGCATGATTTGAGCCATCCATCCACGTTCCGATAGCTACCATGCTCCTTCATCTTGCTCATGCGATGCATAATTGCGTGTGCATGCTACACACAATGCGAGGGCATGCACACGTGTGTTGCGCATGACGCGTGCCTCTTGTGCGGGCATTGAGTTCCATGTGCGGATTTTGGCCTTTCTCACCCCTATATAAACTCTATAGCCCATCCCTTTGGATATCATCCCTTCCTACCTCTATCCTCACCTCTTTAGAGCTAGGAACACCATCCTAAGCTCCATTTCTATTGTCCCAAGCCTTTGGGAAACTCCACTAGAAGAAAACAAATAATTTTTGTCCCTCCTCTCACCCCCGTTCATGGAGCTCCCACCGACCATCCTCTCATCTCCCGTTCAAGGAAGTGGATCAACCTGATGTCGCCCTACCTCTTGCCTTCTTCCTCTAGCTTCGTCCTCCTTCCTTTGACTTCAATCCTCTTCGTCTGGGTGCCGCTCAAGCATTCATCTCCTAAGCAACTGTCGAGGGAGATTCTCTCTCTCCTCTCTATCTTTCCCTACCTTTTTCTGTAGCTTTATTTTTCACAATAGATGTTTATTTTGTGTAACAAACATTTTCCCACCTTTAATATATTGGTGTTTATCTCTCTCTCTCTTTATATTGCTTAGATTAGTTTCAACTTGTTATTTTTGTAGGATCTAAAGATAGAATGGCTACGCGCACAAACACTCAAACGCAATATCAGTAATAACAAAAAATATTTGCACAAGTTACAAACACAGAAATCGGCACACGATATATAATGGTTCCCCACTCACTTGGGTACTCCGCTACCTAAGCCTCCCAGCTTAGGATTTTTAACCCGATTCCCTCAACCTCGAGGAAATCAATATACTAAATGAGGTAATTCACGGGTTACCTCAACCTAATTACAATAATGGGTTTGTCACAACCCAATGAGCAACAAGCTTAATTACAAATAAGAGAACAGGTGTAAGACAAAAGAAATCTTACAACTAAATACCTAAGCCTCTCAACAAATATATATAAATGATATTACCGATTTGAGAGCTTAGAATGAACGATATTTGCTTTGTGGATGCGTGAACAAAACACGTTGAGGAGTTTGCAAAACATAGAGATTTGAGGGCAGCAAGCACTTTTCTTCTCTTCAAATATGGTGGAAATTTGAAATATAACTCTAGGAATTTTTCTTCTCTTTTCTAATGTGCAAACTAAGGGTCCAAGGGTTTATTTATAGAGTTAGAACCTTAGTGGGTCGTCCACTAGACATTGGAGTTTAAATCCCAACGTTCATATAACCAAAATTAATTTTCTAGCCGTTTAGTTTTGAGCCAACGACTAACTGGTACCGGTACTAAAGTATGTGTACCGGTATTCGTTGCTTCCAGATTTGGATTTCAAACACTTAACACAAATCTGTAACCCACTTGTACCAGTATTGATCATGAGTACCGGTACACGTGGGGTACATGTTTGCTTCTTTGAAAAAATCCAAACCTATAACTCACATGTACCTGTACTAAACTTTAGTACCAGTACTTGTGGGTTAACAAGTACCTTTTTAAGTAAATTAATCAATTACATTCTTTGAAAATGATCGTAGTATAAATCCTAGTTTATCTCTAATTAATTTTACAATCTAAGTTGATTCTTTGTTAAGAGGCATACATTCTATAAAATAAAAAATCTAATCTAGAAAATCTAAAGGTCGAAGATGATCTTCTCCTCTTCGACTCCTCCTTGTCATCATGCTTGTTTCCCTTGATCTTCACCTAAATCTGAAAAGCACTCAATTGCAAATATTAATTTATAATAACTTTGTTAACACAAAAATAAGATGTGAAATAAGTTTCCAACAATCTCTCCCTTTTTGTTGTTGACAAAACTATCTTACAAATAGATAATTATAAAAAAAATATTTTTAGCAATATCATATGAAGAAAAATTATTTATTTTAATCCTCCCCCTCAATATATGCTCCCCCCTAAAAATATTACTATTTTCTCATTATTTTTCTCCCCCTTTTTGTTAATCGTCAAAAAAATGAACTTGTAAAAAAAAAATATCATACCAAAAAATTACCAGTAGTAAAATGGTGCTTACAGATACCAAACTCCACCAATCCACCTTTCTTGATCTTCATGTAGTTTGTAGAATGGTTGGAGTGTTCCACTTTTCGCCTTGAACACCCATTGATCGTGTTGATCCCAGTGATCTAACCCTGCAAAATAATGTAAAATATCGTTTCTAGGTACCCATTTTCTTGTGGGTCCTTTTAGGTTAGTACCTTTCAAATCCTGAGATTTATAGACCTCTCTTGTGTTAGATCTATAATTCTTGAGATTTTTGGCCTTTTGGTACATCCATGCATACCTAGGTGCATGTGATTTATTTTGTGTATTCTTTTTACTCTGAAATTTTGATTTTAGAGAATTACAAAATTCAGTATTTGATCTAGCTGTTGTTTTGAAATTATTCAAAGTCCCTTTAAAGTGCTCATAAATATCTTCTAGCTCTACTATCCTTGCATGCAACTGATTATTAGTCTCTTTTGACATTTATAATTCAATTTCTAAACATGATTTGTCTACTTCTAATGTTTGATAATTATTCTTTAAAACTTTATTTTCCTTTTTAAACAACCTAGCTTTATGATATAATTCTTCGTAAGCTTCAAGTAATTCTTCAAAAGAAAAGTTAGGGTTTACCTCATCTTTTATGTCTTCTGTAGTGGCTACCAAGCAAAGGTGTGCGACCTCATCATCATCGGAATCGATGTCCATGTTGGAGTCGCTATCACTCCACGTCGCTTTAAGAGCTTTCTTCTTCTTGTTCGCTTCTTTTGTGTTTTCTTCTTCTTGTTTATAGAGCAATCCTTTCTCAAATGTCCATTTTTCTTGCACTCAAAACAAATAATATTAGATGAAATTTTATTCACTTGCTTACCTCGCTTCCAGAGAAATTTCTGAAATTTTCTTGTAAGCATCTCCATTTCTTCATCATCTTTGGATTCCGAGGTGCTTGAATTTGTGTCCTCCTTAATTGCTCTAAAGGCAATACTCTTCTTCTTGCTTGACATCTTCTCTTCGTTTTTCTTCATATTCTCCAGTTGAACCTCATAAGCCATGAGGCTTCCAATCAGATCATCAAGCAAAAGGACTGAAAGGTCCTTTGCCTCTTGAATTGCTATTAGCTTTAGAGACTAGTCACTTGTACACTTGCTCCTTTTTCAGCTTGACTCTTAGATTCTTTGTGGGATTCACGATCTCTGCAAATCTTGTGTACATATCTTTGATTGTTTCACCTTTCTCCATCCTGAAACACTCAACTTTCTGTTAGAATAGATATGCATGTTTCTTTAACTTTACTAATACCTTCATAGGTGACTTGTAGTGTGTTCCATATCTCATATGCGGACTCGCAAGACGAGATATGATTGAATTCCTCCCTTAACAACGCACAATAAAGTGCGTTCATCGCCTTCGCGTTGTCGGCAATTTTCTTCTTTTGATCCGCCATCCATGCTACTCCTTGCGGCTCCAGATCTTAGTACTTCTCTTGAATGAGTGTCCATGACTCCTCATCCATTGCCTTGAGGAAGATTTGCATCCTCTTCCAGTATCCATAGTCTGTCCCATCGAAGTAGGGAGGACGTATGGATGACTATCCTTAGGTGCGCTTAGTTGATGATGCCATAGCGAGTGAGGTTTTTACTTCTCGTAATCTACTATGATACCACTTGTAGGATCTAAAGATAGAATGGCTACGTGCACAAACACTCAAACACAATATTAGTAATAACAAAAAATATTTGCACAAGTTACAAACACAGAAATCGGCACACGATGTATAGTGGTTCCCCACTCACTTGGGTACTTCGCTACTTAAGCCTCTCAGCTTAGGATTTTTAACCCGATTCCCTCAACCTCGAGGAAATCAATATACTAAATGAGGTAATTCAAGGATTACCTCAACCTAATTACAACAACGGGTTTGTTACAACCCAATGAGCAACAAGTTTAATTACAAATAAGAAAACAGGTGTAAGACAAAAGAAATCTTACAACTAAATACCTAAGCCTCTCAACAAATATATATAAATGATATTACTGATTTGAGAGCCTAGAATGAACGATATTTACTCTGTGGATGTGTGAACAAAATACGTTGAGGAGTTTACAAAACGTAGAGAGATTTGAGGGCAACAAACACTTTTCTTCTCTTCAAATATGGTGGAAATTTGAAATATAACTCTAGGAATTTTTCTTCTCTTTTCTAATGTGCAAACTAAGGGTCCAAGGGTTTATTTATAGAGTTAGGACCTTAGTGGGTCGTCTACTAGACGTTGGGCTTTAAATCCCAATGTTCATATAACCAAAATTAATTTTCTAGCCGTTTAGTTTTGAGCCAACGACTAACTAGTACCGGTACTAAGGTATGGGTACTGGTACTCGTTGCTTTCAGATTTGGGTTTCAAACACTTAACACAAATCTGTAATCCACTTGTACCGGTACTGATCATGAGTATCGGTACTCGTTCCCTCCAGTATCGGCACTGATCATGAGTACCGGTATTCGTGGGATACAGGTTTGTTTCTTTGAAAAACCCCAAACCTGTAACTCACATGTACCTGTACTAAACTTTAGTACCAATACTTGTGGGTTAACAAGTAACTTTTTAAGTAAATTAATCAATTATGTTTTTTGAAAATGATC
Source organism: Thalassia testudinum (assembly GCA_037157565.1). Lineage (NCBI taxonomy): Eukaryota > Viridiplantae > Streptophyta > Magnoliopsida > Alismatales > Hydrocharitaceae > Thalassia > Thalassia testudinum. The sequence goes on from JAZHRO010000024.1 coordinate 220,806,951, forward strand.
GTATTATAAATCCTAATTTATCTCTAATTAATTTTACGATCTAAGTTGATTCTTTGTTCAGAGGCATACATTCTATAAAATAAAAAATCTAATCTATAAAATCTAATGGTCGAAGATGATCTTCTCCGCTTCGACTCCTCTTTGTCACCTTGTCTCCTCCTTGTCATCATGCTTGTTTAAATTGATCTTCAACTAAATCTGAAATGCACTCAATCGCAAACATTAATCCATAATAATTTTGTTAACATCAAAATAAGATGTGGAACAAGGTTCCAACAATTTTGTCTAGATAAAATACAAAAAAAAAATATATATAGCCAAAATACCAAAAAGAAATAAAATGAAGCGCGGACTTTTGAAATCAAATGTTGTCTTCCCGTGTTCGACCCGCGACTCACCAGTCTTGATTATTTTATTTGATCACAAAAGTTTGTAAATACTACGACGCGGGTTTCTCAGAAACCCTAATCTCTTCACTAAATTTTTGCATCAACAACTTTCTAAGTAAAGACGCTGAAAGTGCCTATTGTTGGGGACTGAGATCGGATCAAAATCAGATTTTTGGGCGTCGTACTATAGTGTGCAAATCAATCCCAACAAAATTTAAAATAATGAAACTCAAAGGGGTCCCGGTCGAACTCTGGGAGACATGATAAAGTGATTTTTGAAAATGATTTTTGATTTTTGGATTTTTTTTGTGATTTCTGATTTTTGGAGAACGGAGAGATGACGGAATAATCTACTAGAATCAAGCACGATAAAAGATGTAGATTAGGTACATGTTCACAATATCAGAAACCAAACCATACATCTTATTGCATTCAAAAGATAAAGAAGAGAGTTAATCAAAATATAAGTAGAGGAAGGATTGGGAATAGGACTTTTGTTTGATGTGAACAACTAGAACTAGAACAACAAGAACTATTAGAATCAAAAGTAGAAATAGAACTAGAACAACTAGAAGAGAATTAGATCTACTACTATAAATAATTTAGAAAAATTAAGGAGAAGAACTATTCTACTAAGAACTAGAAAGAGGGCACCACAGGTGCTTCCAAGAGGAAGCTTTTGTTGGCCTTGGAAGGGTTGAGGGAAGAAGGTGGTGGCCAGCCACCTATGGTGGTGCTGGTCGACCTTGAAGGTGGTGGTACTAAGGAGGAAGGAGGAGGGCCTAAAGGGGTCTAAGGGGGTCTAAAGAGGAGGATTGGAAGTCACCATTGGTGGCTTTTTATAGGCCAAAGGGAGCACTAGGAAGGGATAAAATAAAATCCCAATTGGTGGCAAAATATCTTATCCTTTGATCTTTTAGATTTAGGTGTAGGAATAGGTGTGTAGGGATAGGTTCTAAATAGGTTGGGTTAGCTTAGTAGGTAATGGGTTGAGTCTAATTAAATAAGATCTAGTCTAATTAGATGTATGTGAGTCTAATTAGGATGGGGGTATCCTAAATAGGTTAAGGGGATCCTAATTAGGTTCTCGGTAAGTTCAATTGGATTCCAACTGAGTCTAATTGAACATGTGTGGGTTGATTTGGACCCAATCAAGTTCTGGGTGAACTTGATTAACATTAGGTGCATCCAATCAAATAGGTGTGCACCCAATTAGGTTAGGGTTAGGTTCAATTAGACTTACTGAGTCTAATTAGGTAAGGCATGGTTGGGCTTGACCCAAGTAGGTTCCAACTGAACCTAATCAGAGTTGGGTGCACCCAATTAGGTTATACTGCACTTGATTGGAGGTGGCTAGGTCTATAGGGTTTGGTAGGGTCTAATTAGATGCAATTGAGTCAAATTATTTAGGATTAGTCCAATCAGGTCCCATGGACCCAATTGACACAAGGTTGACTTAATTGACTCAAATTGAGTCAATTAAGTATGCCATGGACCTAAATAGGTTTCTAGGCTATGGATTTGGTAGTGGATAGGTGGACTAGGGATATCAATAGTAGGATAAGGCTGTTGATAGGGTGGATAAGTACATGGATAAGGTTATCCATGTTTTTGCTTTTGAGCTCAGATATCCTAGTGTTGAGCTAATTCAGGGATAGGTATTGGGATAGGGTTATCCTAGGGTTCTAGGGATAGGATAAGGATATCCTAATTCTTCTCTTTCATTTTCTACATTAATTCTAAACAAGTATTCAACATCTTTGTTCTTTCTCTCTTCTTATGTTCTCAAGCTTCTTTTTCCAAGATCCAGCTCCAGCTCTACTGCAGTTCTAGCTCCCATCTAGCTTTATTCTGCTTAGGATAGCTTCTGAGCACCTTATTCCCTAAAGACAAGAAAAACCCCTAATAAATACAGTAAAATTGCATTATAACGTATGCGGCTAGATAAAAGAATGCAGTGCATGTTATGTAATTTATGAATGTACTAATTACAAGTTAGGTTAGGTTCTAACATAATTTAGGTTAATTAAGTCCTATGATTGTTGTGCAATCACTTATCATTTATTTGAAGAGATGAGTGAAAACTTATTTAATCATGCTTCCATGAGCACCTTTGGTAGAAAGACCAACTCGCAATTAGGTGTTCATGAGATAGGCACCCACAACCAATCTATTCTTGTTACTCAAGATGATATCCAAATGATTGCCCAGAGACTCGATCAAATGCAAATTCACTAGAAGAAAATAGAAGAAATAAATTCCCAAAAATTGACTCCACCCTCAACTGCACCCAACCTTTTTAAAAGAGAAAACTTGCATCATATCGGTGTTGTCTCGGCTGAACATAATTACTTTCTTAAGGTTGCACCTGAGTTGATTGGGACATTTGATTATATGAATCCTAACTCCTATAGCCCAGCAACCGAGAATATTTTTGTCCTCCAGGAGCATTTTAGAAATCCCTCCAACTCTTACAATGTGAATTGGAGGAATTACTCGAACTTCTCTTGGAAAACTCCTAATCAGGTTCCTTATCAAAGGCAAGTTCAATTTGGGGTTTCTGGATAGAATCAATACCAGCCTGGACTTTCCCAAGATGATATCAATACCTAGGTAATGAAAACCTTGCAAGGAATGCAGAATCAGATGTTTGAAGTGACCAGAATTGTCACCACTCTCCAAAACCACATTGGAGTCACTCCAGACCAAAGACCTACAGGCAATCTACCCTCCCAACCCATGCCCAATGTTGGCATTGTAAATCACGATTTTGATTTGAAACATCGTAGTATAGCGCGAAATTCGATCCAAACAAAAATATTTTTTTAAAACAAGACGTGAGTCCCAGTCGATCTCATTGAGGGAAAATATGACGACTTTGATTTGATTTCTTTTTCACTCTCTACTCGCTCAAAATCGAATTTCGATTTCGATGGTGCGAATGTAAGATTTGCCAGTCGCATTGTTCACTCGCAAAACGTGTGTGTGCATCAGATAAATCACGAATGTGAACATGTTAGTGTTGGTTCACACTATTTCTATTACACGATGGCAATTAACAGAGAAAGAATCTGTTGCTAATTCATTAATCTCTTCCGGAATCGACATTTTATTTGCAAGACAAAAATAGACTATGATCCAAATATATAGTAAAACATTTTATTTCATGAATCACGTCATTACAATCACTTCTAGAGGAATGCTTGTACAATGAAAATAACTAAATCTAAGCTACCGAAAAAGGAATGCACACTTGGATCTCGAAGAGATTATGCATGCACTCTAGGAGAGATAAGAACTACACTACTAATAGAAAATCGATGCAAGAATTAAACTACAAAGAACATTAACTACAAGAAAGACGGGTGCTACAGGTGATCTCTAGTGGCCTTGTGTGGCTTGAGGTTGTAGGAGGGAAAAGAGGGACAACCAAGGTGATGTGGCCGATCTCTTGATGAAGGTAGTGGAGTAGCTCTCTTGGACATGGAGAGTGGAGGTTATGGAGGAGAAGCTCGCCAATGGAGATGGAGATGGTGGCGTCTAGAGTGGAGGTCCAAGATGGGGCTCCAAGTCGCCCAAGGAGAGTGTTTTATAGACTCTTGGACGACTCCTCTTGGGTTGGAAAGAAGACTCTAGAGTTCTCTACAATGGTTGTCCAAGGTGCCAAAAATAGGTCTTCTTAATGACCAAGTGTGGGCATTCTAGATTCTTCTCTAGGTTGGGCGGCACTTGAGTGTGTATATGTGTGTGTGCACGCATGAATATGTGGGTGAGTGTGGTCATGTGAAGTGGGTCAAGTGGACCACTTGGTCCACGTCTAAGTAGGTCTTAGGTGGGTCTAAGTAGTAGGTCTAATTAGGTTTCTAAAAATAGGTTCATACAACCTATGGCTAAAGTGATTGATCCAATTAAACATGGCTAAGTTTAATTGGGTCAATGTGTGTGCAATTGGGAGAGAGAGTTCCCAGTAAGTCCAATTAGACTTGTACTTGTTGAGGATTGAGCTCAATTGGACTCTGTGGGTCCAATTGACTAGGTAGAGTGTAATTGACTTGATCCAAGTCAATTGGGCTTAGTGAAAACCTAATTAGGTTCTTAGTTAGGTAATGGATTAGCCAATTAGACTGAGTAGATCCAATTGGACTTGTTTGGGTTGAGTTGAATCAATCAGATTTAGGTCTAATCCTAATTAGGTTCTACTGAGCCTAATTAGACTTGAATAAATAGAGATGGCTCAATTGAATCCTGGGTAGACCTAATTGGATTTAGGTGCATCCAATCAAGTAGGGATGCACCCAATTGGAGATTGGTTTTGGGTTGAGTCCAATTAGACTAGTCTGAGTCTAATCAGATTGGGGTTAGCCTAATCAGGTTCAACTGGACCTAATTAGAATAAGGCTAACCCAATTGACTCCAATTGAGCTAATTGGGATATCGAACGACCTAAATGAGATTCTAAGGTAGGAATTGGGTTAGGGATAAGAGGATTAGGTACAGGGACAGTGGATAGTAGGAATCTGGATAGTGTTATCCAAGTTTTGATTGAAGTGGGGAAATTGAAGTTTAGAAATAAGGGTATCCCAAGAGGGAGATAAGAGTTGGGATAGTGTAGATAAGGGCATGGATAACACTATCCATGTTTTAGTTTTTAGGCTAAATTAGCCTAATAGGAAGGTAGCTTAGGGATAGGGACATGGATAAGGTTATCCTAGAAACTAGGAATAGGGATAAGGTTATCCTAATGTTCTTCAGATTTTAATTCTAACATTAAAACTCCATAAGTAACATAGCATCCCTTTCCTACACTATCTTATTTACAACTTTATTCCAAACTTCCGCTCCAGCTCTGTTGCAGCTTTGGTCTCTATCCCACTTTAGATTAACTCATGATCTTTTTATTACCTGAAAATCACACAATACCCTATTCAGTATAGAAAATTGGCATTATTGTAGAAATATGTAGGTAAAGCAGTAAAGATGCAAAGTATACAACTAATGCATGAATTATTCTACAGTTACACTAAGTTTTAACTTAATTCAGGTCAATTAGGTCCTATAACTATTGCGCAATCACCAAACCCCAATAATTAAAGGAACCAGTACCAAGGCAAGAATCATAATCATTCTGGACAACCTCCTATCCACCCAGCACCTCAGCACCCTCCGAGTTTCAACCAAAATTAGCCCCCTCCAACCTTCTCCTAGAAATAATCACACTGCCAATGTAGTTACTCTAAGGAGCAGGAAAACCACTCAATACTCTAGGCCTTCCACCTCCACACATGAAACCCCCTCTAAACAAATGCAAGTAGACTTGACCCTTACCCCTACTCAGGACACTAAAACTACAAAAAACAAAAACCCTATCCCTTTTACACAAGCTCTACACTCCACCAATAAGAAAAAGAAGAAATTTGAGCCCTCTGATAAAGAACTCGTGGAGCTATTTGGGCAAGTAGAGATTAATATCCCTCTCTAGATGCCATCAAGTACATACCTACCTATGTAAAGTTTTTGAAAAATTTATGTACTCCAAGAAGATAGTTTAGAAACTTAGGAAAGGTGGTCTTTTCAAAGACAATCAACTTGGTAGTTCAAAGTAGGATGGCTTTGAAAAAGAAAGACCTAGGTGCCCCATTGATTTCTGTTCTCATTAATGACACTACTTTTGATTGTGCCCTGCTTAATCTTGGTGCCTCTATAAATCTTATCCCCATTGTTGTATTTGAGGAGTTTAGAGTCAGTGAACTAAAACTCGTGAAGGTTACATTGCAATTAGCAGCCGATATATAATTCAACCCAAGAGGATTGTTGAGGATGTCATAGTTTGGGTCCAGAATTGTTTATTCGCCGTAGACTTTCTGGTCCTGGATATTGAGGTACCTGAAGCCTTAAAGAATACCCCCATTATTCTTGGAAGATCTTTTCTGGCCATTGCAATGGCAAATATAGATTGTGATTATGGGAAAATCACTTGCAGTGGTGAAACAATTACATTGGATACATATCAAACTTCCAGAAGATTCCGTGAGCCTTATTTCTTCAATGATTCGAATTCTAAAATGGAAAATTTGGTGGAAGAGACTATGTAGATTTCACACTTGGGGACTTATTTTGCAGTTGATTCCATTTCTGAATCCCAAAACTCTCCCACCTTAACTTCCACTTCTAACTCTTCCCCTTCCATTCCAACTTTGGACCTTATCTCTGAACCTGTTTCTGAGCTTGGCCTGCAATTGGATTTAAGACCCTTGCCAGACTCTTTGAAATATGTTTTCCTTGGATCTAATGAGATTATGCCCTTGATTATCAACTCTAATCTTTCCGGGGACCAACAGGAAAAGCTTCTCCAAGTCTTAAGCAAGAACAGAAAAGAATTGGTTGGACTTTAAAAGACATCAAGGGAATCAAACCATCCTACTGTACTCATAGAATCTATCTTGAGGAAGAATCTCGCCCCTCCCACCAGCCTCAAAGAAGATTAAACCCCAATATGCAGGAGATGGTCAAATAGGAGTTAATTAAGTGGCTTGATGCTAGAATCATCTACCCCATCTCTGATAGCAATTGGGTTAGTCCTACGCAAGTTGTTCCCAAGAAAGCAGGACTAATCATCATTAACAATGAGAAGGGTGAAAATATTCCCACAGGACTGGACCCATTCTAGAAGGACCATCTAAGGTTCCATTTCCCGAGGCCTTGACCAAAGGAAAAAGGACAGCCAAACCCATGGCACCTGAGGAGGACTTGGTTAAGCTCTTTGAGCAGGTTCATATAAACATCCCCTTGATGGATGCGATAAGCCATGTACCAGCTTATGCATGATTTCTTAAAAACGTGTGTACACCTAAGCATAAGTCGCGAACCAAAGACGGGAAACCGATCGTACTGTTGGAATAAGCCAGCTCCATCATTTTGAGCAAACTCCCGCCTAAGACAAAAGACCAAGGCACCCCTCTAATCTCCTGTGCAATCGGTGATATACAATTTGGTCGAGCCTTACTAGACCTAGGAGCTTCCATAAATTTAATACCCACATCCCTACTAGACTACTTCAAGGAATCTGAGCTTAAACCAACAGAAATGACTTTGCAATTAGCTGATTGATCAATTAAGTCACCAAAAGGAATTCTCGAGGATGTCATAGTTAGGGTACATGATTTCTATTTTTCAGTGGATTTTATTGTCTTAGAAATGGATGCTCCTGAGAATATGAAGAATATACCGATCATACTAGGGAGACCCTTTCTGGCCACTACTAGGGCCAATATAAATTGTGAGGAGGGCCAAATTGAACTAAAATTTGGGAGCAAGACACTGAAGCTTGACATCTTTAAAGCCCAACAAGGAATTAATTGCGTAGTTATAGAACAAATTTGCAATATTGAGGATGTGGTTGATGACCTATGTATTGAGGAAAACCTGATTATTTCTGATCAACCACAAGAAGATCAAAACTCGCAATTAGAGGAGTCTGAACCCAACCTAGACACACCCATAACTCCTTCCTTTGCTCCCAACATCCATCCTGAACCACCTGTTGCTGCTAACAACTTAGTTACGTAATCAAAGCCTCTCCCTGATCATCTCAAATATGTCTTTTTGGGTTTCAATCAGACGTTTCCTGTGATTATCAACTCCTAACTAACAACTGATCAGGAAACACGCCTGATTTCTATTCTCCAGTAGCATCGGAGAGCCATTGGATGGACTCTCAATGATCTGACTGGTATCAGCCCTTCATACTACACACATCACATCTACACTGAAGAGGGCTCACGACCATCCTGTGAAATGCAGAGACGCCTAAATCCAAATCTGCAGGATGTCGTGAAAAAGGAGATCATCAAGTGGTTAGATGCATGGGTCATCTACTTGATCTCTGACAGTCTGTGGGTGAGTCCAATTCAAGTTGTGCCTAAGAAGGCAGGGCTCACCGTCATCACGACTAAAACTGGAGAAATCATACCGACCCGTATAGCGAACTCGTGGAGAATCTGCATTAATTACAGAAGACTCAATTCCTCCACAAAGAAGGATCCTTTCCCACTACCGTTCATTGATCAGATCCTCGAGAAACTAGCGGGGAAATCGATTCTTCTACTTTTTGGATAGGTACTCCGATTATAATTAGGTCGCAATCCATCCCGAGGATCAAGAGAAGACCACCTTCACCTGCCCCTTCGGAACATACACATTCCGAAGGATGCCGTTCGGTCTCTACAATGTACCCACTACTTTTCAGCGGTGCATGCTTGCCATATTCTTAAATATGGTAGGTGAATACCTTGAAGTCTTCATGGACGATTTCTTGGTATTTGGTGAATCATTTGATGATTGCCTCCTACACTTGGTCCAAATCCTTAGGCGGTGCATCGACGTGAACTTGGTTCTGTCCTAGGAAAAGAGCGACTTCATAGTACTTGAGGAAATTGTCTTGGGACATCTCATCTCTGAAAAAGGCATCCAGGTTGATCGAGCCAAGGTGAATTTGATTTCCAAACTCCCTATGCCTAGCTCGGTCAAAGACATCCGATCCTTTCTGAGGCATGTCGATTTTTACCGTCGATTCATTCTCGATTTCTCGAAAATCGCACACCCCCTGACTAATCTTCTATCTAAGGAAGCCCCCTTTGAAATCTTCAAGGAGTGCACTCAGGCATTTGAGATCCTGCGTGATCGAGTTAGCCATGCACCTATCCTGCAGTCCCCTGATTGGTCTCAACTCTTTGAGATCATGTGCGATACATTTGATTATGCTATAGGTGCGGTACTTGGGCAGAAAATAGACAGGAAACCTGTGGTCATCTACCATGCTAACAAGACACTTGACAAGGCTCAGTGTAACTACACAATTACTGAGAAAGAGCTGCTAGCCGTAGTATTTGCCTTGAAAAAATTCAGATCACATCATTTAGGTTCCCGTGTTATCATATACTCAGATCACATTGCAGTGAGGAACCTCCTTGTGAAGAAGGACACGAAACCTCGATTAATCCACTGGATCTTGCAGTTGCAAGAATTTGATCTCGAGATTCGCGATAAAGCGGGAAAGTAGAATATGGTTCTTGACCACTTATCCTGCCTTCCTTCTAATAGTATCAACCCTTCTGGACCCATCACAGAACACTTTCCCGATGAGCACCTCTTGATTATTAGTACGGGACTTCCTTCGTTTGCTGATTTAGTGAACTACTTGATATCACATCAGATTTTGTCCGATTGGCCGAAGGCCATGAAAGACAAATTGCTTTCCGATGCCAAGTACTATATCTAGGAAGACCTTCCGCATTGGTGCTGATCAGATCATCAGACAGTGAGTCCCAGAAGCGAAAATTTAGGACATTTTGTCCTTCTGCCATGACCAGGCCTACAGCGGACATTTTTCCGGACATAAAATCGTAGCAAAAGTCCTCCAGTGCGGCTTTTATTGGCCCATGATTTTCAAAGACGCATACGATCACTGTAAAGCATGCACTCGTTGCCAGACCTTAGGAACATGAGTCACCACAATATGATGCCTTTACAGCCGATTCTCGTATGCGAAATCTTCGACATCTGGGGGATTGATTTCATGGGACCCTTCCCTGTTTCAGACGACTTCGAGTACATTCTTCTCACTGTTGACTACATGTCTAAATGGATCGAAGCCATTCCAACCCGAACCAACGATCATAAAGTGGTAATCAAATTCATTCATCAGAATATCTTTTCTCGATTGGGATTCCACGTGCCATTATCTCTGATGAAGGGACCCATTTCACAAATGCTAAGTTCAGATCACTGATGACCAAATACGGGGTATCGCACCAAATCTCTACTCCTTATCACCCCCAAACCAACGGCCTAGCTGAGCTATCGAATCGGGAGATCAAGAAAATGCTTCAGGTCACTGTCCGTCCTGACAGGTAAGATTGGTCGTCCCGACTTCCGGAAGCCTTGTAGGCTTATAGGACCACCCACAAAACCCAATTGGGCACGTCTCCTTTCAGATTGGGGTACGGGAAGGCATGTCACCTCCCCGTCAAATTGGAGCACAAAGCCTATTGGGCTGTATGGAAGTGTAATCTAGATCTTTCTAAGGCAGGAACCTACAGAAAGCTTCAAATGAGCAATATCGATGAATTACGCAATGATGCATATGAGAACTCGTGAATTTACAAAGAGCGGGTTAAGGCTTACCATGACAAGCACATATCCAGAAAGATCTTTCACCCTAGTCAGAAAGTCATACTCTTTGATACCAAACTCAAACTGTTTTCAGGAAAACTCAGATCAAAATGGATTAGATCATATCTTATCAGATGAATTTTTGGAAATTGAGCAGTTGAAATCAATCAATTCAGCCTTGATTCAGAATCTTTTATCGTGAATGGCCAGTGACTTAAGCCATTCATTGAACTCACCGATACGAACATGACTAAGGTATCTTTTGATCTCCATTCTCCCTAAGCTCATTGCACCCGGATGATGGCGTTAAACTCAGCGCTTAATGGGAGGCAGCCCGTCATCTTTTTGAAAAACCTGAAACCCTTCTTGACACATCTTATGCTGAACTCATATTGCATTTTAGGGTTCATCCATTAGAACATCCAACTCCACCTCTAGTATCCGTACTAGAGCTTGAAATTTTCCGCAACAGTCACCCCGACCCGTCCACCCACCCAAAACATGTTCTAATGTACGATCTAAGCTGAATTCAAACCCACCTAATTTACAATGAGGACATTGCAAATCGTAAGCATGGGGGTATTAAAGTGCAATACGCTGTGAGAATCACTTCACAAGAAAGGTTTCATCAAAAAAATTACATATTCCAAAAAATAAAAAAAAGAGAACAAAAATAGGAGAAGGGAGGAAATTTTGAGTGAATTAATTGCATATCATTTTTTATGAGGAAAAGGAGAGGTGATATAAATTTCAAAAAGGAGCATAATTTGAAAAGAAAAAAAAGAGATAGCCATTAGTAAAAGATTAAGGAATCTACTTAGTTCTAGACCAAATAAAAAAGAAAGAAAATAAAAGACAAAAAAAGTGCTAAGGGACAAAAGAGATTAGTATGAATGCTGATCTTAGGCCTCTTAGGATGTGATTTTAGGCTTAAAAATTAAAGTATTCGCTAAGATATGGATAGTCCTCAAGAGGTTGGGAAAATGCGAAGCTTAAGTATTAGGTCTAAAGCTTAGGGATTATTCGGCCTCGTTAACTGACCTTTGGTTTGCAGGACTCGGTAACCTAAGAACCCCAATCCACACACAGTCTGGATCATTGCGCTTAATTATCAAAATCACGCAAAGGCATTAAATCTGTTTTGAAAAAGTTACCTACATTAGGAGCAGCTGATCAACACAAGTTGATTTGGACGAGTTCCCGACGTAGAGAGGCAAGAAATTCCCTTCGAAGATGCGCAATAACATATCATCTCCTCGGTGCTTGTCTCCTAGGATATCTAAATATCCTACCGGGGGCATGTAAGCACCTTGTACTGGTTCAGATGCCATGGGTGGCATTATCACGAAATGTTGATTGCCAGAGTCTGGATTTAGCTACAGAACGTTATGGGTAGGATTATCTAGAAAGCCAGGGTTCTGGGGGTTGTCATAGGCGGTGCTATCTCAAAGCATCGATTACTAGGGACCCTGCGAGGATTGATGGTGGGAACTAGGAATCCGGTACAGACCGTGTTGTAAAGCCAATCTGAAGCTAGAAATAAAAAGGAAAGAGAGAGAAAACTCTCCAAAAACAAAGTAAAAATTCTTCTATCTCTCTCTTACAAAAACGCACTGCAAACTGAACCTGGGCTAAAACATGTTACAAGCACGGGTGCTTTAACTGTAAAGTTCAACGAACCTTAGGTTAGTTCTTGTGGACCTTAGAAACCTTCGCGGTGGACTTAGGCTAGAGTTGGTCAGGTCCAGATCTTAGTTGATACTTGAGTACCTCTAGGTCTACTATCGGCATTCTGACCTAATCCACAAAAGAAAGCATATATTAGAATTCTGAGCATAAAAAGGCATGGTTGAGAATTTAAGTTAATTCCATGAGATTTTGCTAAGGGACTAGCAAAAGCTAGGCATGGGGGTATGATGGGAACACCATCATGAGTCATAACTAGCTCAATTTGATCTGATTAAGTCATTAAATGCTCCTACATAATCGCCAGAGGACTGTAATTCATTGCATAATCCTTTTGAGGGAAAGACAAGAAACCAGGGTTAAAACTATAATTTCACCATCATATCTTGAATGCAGTACAACTATGGATTTTCTCAGGGGTTAATTAAGGGTCAAATGGTCCTAAAAAGCTAACAAGTGGGTTAGAACGTACAGAAAAGGGTTTTCGCATGTTTTGAGAATTAAACGACTTCTGAAATCCTAAAAGCAGACTCGCTTAAATAACTGAGGTTTTGGTAAGGATAAAATTCACCTAAACCCTTTAAAATTTATATAAAAATATTCTCTAGGGTTTGGTATCTTCAATTTGACCATCAGAATCTATCTTGACCCAAAACAGAATCTCAAATAGATATTTGCCCTAATTTGGATTTTTACATAAATTACCCAGTCAAACTTGGTCAAAACCAAAATTCAACTTCACCATTGGATTTCTTAGGTCGAAATTAGGTTTACATCAAAATTTGGACCCAATCTGAGATTATCTTGACCTAGTTTGCAACTTGGTACTGTTTGATCACATATATGCCCTTAACTTTCAAAATCCTTACAAAAAGATCCTAACTTTGCCATCGTTTTCACAAATAGGTCCCTACCACCATTAATCCTATTCCTACAAACTCCAGCAACCTAAAATTGGCAAGATCTCCTTGATTCCTTGACGAATCCCTCTTAGATTTGAAAGGGAAGTTCGTTAAGGAATTTCCTTTCTTTTAAGCCAATTCCCACGCCCTAAAACCTTCCCAATCTTTCATGCGAATGCATGAGAGATTAGGGTATCCTAAAATTATAACTCCAGCAAAGCTTTCCAAGCTTGGGAAGCTTGCTTCCCAAGCTCAAAACCACTTCTAAAGGCCTATAAAAAGACCTCCAAATCAAACCGTTCTCCTTACGCTCGAATTTGGCTTTGAACACCTCCAATTCTTCTCCTCTTTCTTGGTCGAATTTCTCCCCGACGTCCGGCGACCCTCTCTACCTCCGTTCGTCCTTCGTTCTCAATACCGGCGGTGGAGCTATCTCCCCCATCTTCTTCCGCGTCGAGCTGTACCCGCCGACGCCCCCTTCGCTATCTTCCTCGCCGTTTCCCATCCACCGGAGCAGCTCCCATCTCTGGCACCGGTCATACTGCAACCGGCGCCATCTCCTCTATCCTTCGTCCGCTACCACTCTCAACCGACTCCTCAGCTTCCCCTAAACATGCCAGCATATCCAACACACCGCTTTGACCTCGCCAACGCCCTCCATGACTCTGTCTTCCATCTCTCCAATAGAACTCTGGCGAGCCCTAACGGCTTCCACACACTGCCAAACCGACCACTCCCGCACTCCACACCTCCACCTTGACCTCAGGAACAAAAGCCCTAACTTTGTTAAGACGATTGCCCCTCCAAACGCCCCACTGAACAAACCCACATTTAGCCACCCTCCACGAGGTCGACAGGCCTCATCACTCACACACACGCCACGCCGACCCCCTCATCAAGTTCACCGTGCTCCGGTGATTGTTCCTGAACTTTCTGACGCGACCGAAAGGCCTTATTCGTGATTTCAGGTACCAACCCCTTTCGCCATTGAAGCCAAGCTTCGAGCAAGCTCAAAAGCTTGCTTCCCAGCCTGCAACTCCAAGTCTTTGATCCTAGGCAGCACAGAATCCTTCCAGGAACGTAACCCAGGGGTCAATTGGAGCCATTGACCGCTCCTTGCATGCGAATTTGACGAAGGCCTCAGCAGTTGTGCACGTGAAGAAAGGGGTTGAAGATTGTCCCACATCATGCGTTCTAGAGCAATTGCTACCACATAAATTGATTTTATGATAGAGGCTTATCGCCTCAAGTCATAAGGGGTGAGGTCCCTCACACCCCTCATGTGCCTCATTCACGACACGCTCCGTGCGGACCTGGTGCATACCCGATAACCCGCCTAAGCCTTGTTCACTCCTTGGCTGTGACCCACGCCTGCAGCCCTGGACCCAGGTGCGCTCTAGGTCTGATTACCCGTATACCCGGTATTGTTGCAGGCTCTGGGAGAGCGTGACCCAAGGAGAGAAAGAGAGGAGAGCTTGTGTGGGGTAGGGGAGGGTTTTGCTCTGGAGAAGTTGGCTGACACTTAGCCAAATCTAAAGACCCCTCCCCTGTGCTTGAAGAAGAGAAGATGGGTAGAAGAAGAAGGCTTGAAAAGGAGAAGTAAGAAGAGAGAAAGCAAAGAAAAGAAGAGAGAAAGCAGAGAAAGAACAAAAGGAAAAGGAAGAAGAAGAGAGAAAGTAGAGAAGAAGAAAGAAGAGTCTGCAATCAAGCAAAGAAAAGCACTGTTTATCAGATGTTTAAGACGTCTGATTAAATAATCAGACTGACTTGAGTTTATTTCATAGTTATTTAGTTTCACTTGCTATTATTGTAGGGAGTAATTGGTAATCTAAATCACCATTTTACTCCATTCTTTTTGCAGTCTGACATTTGATATCATTGCTACATTATTTTGAATCAATTTCTGATTATAATTTCTTATCTCTATTGTTTTAAATTTCAATCTTGAGAATTGAATTCCTACTTGCTTCCAGCGAACGACCTCGGACTTCTTCAAGTATAAATTTTATCTGTTTTTCACGAGATTTCAACTATACTGCAATGCAACGATTTAAAACCTGATCTCAAACGAACAATAGTTAGTCGGACAGGAGTTCTAATGTTTCCTTGATGGATATTTCGGCTATAACCAAGTTGCAGTCCACCCTAAGGACCAAGAAAAGACTACATTCACCCACCCCTTCGAAACCTTTGCTTTTCGAAGGATGCCTTTCGGTCTTTACAATGCACCTGCTACTTTTTAGCGGTGTATGTTTGCAATATTTTTTGACTTGGTAGGTGTTTGTCTCAAGATTTTTATGGACGACTTCTGTATTTTTGGAGATTCTTTTGATCATTGTCATGTGAATTTAGATAAGACTCCCTAGAAATGTTTAAAAGTCAATTTAGTCCTTAAGTGCAAGAAAGGCCACTTCATGGTCCAAGAAGGCATCGCCCTGGGTCATGTCATTTCCAAATAAGGAATTATGGTAGACAAAGCAAAGATTGATGCCATTTCTAAACTTCCTCCACCCAACTCTGTTAAATAGATCCGCTCATTTTTTGGGCATGTGGGATTCTACAACAAATTCATTAAGGACTTCTCCAAGATCTCTAAAGTCTTAAGCCATCTTTTAACCAAAGATCAACCTTTTGATTTTAATGATCAATGCTTGGAGAGCTTTGAAAAGCTAAAAAAAATAAGTCAGCGAGGCACCTATTTTACAAGGACTTAATTGGAACCATCCTTTTGAGTTAATGATAACAGTCTAATGTTATCTGAGGCTATCAAATATTTAGTACATTTACAAAATCTGGTGAGATTGTGAGCTCAAAAAGAAAAAAAAAGACAAGAGAAAAGAAGAAAGAGAGTGAGTACAAAGGAACGAAAGAGAACACAGTTTTGAGCCTTTCTCCGTGTTGATTTGTTTTGTTTAATAATCTAGAGATCTAGAGTCTATAGTATTAGGCTACATGTAGCACTAGATGAGTGTGAGCCACCAAATATAAAACCATTTCACTTAGACATCTTCTACCTAAGCCAGAAAGACAGGGTAGAAATTTCAGATTATTTGTATTCCTGAGGGAAGAAGTTTACCTATCCAAATAGAACTTTTACCGAGGGTTAAGTACAAACTTTAAGTGTCTGTTGGATTTTCATTTGGATCCGTTGCTTAGGCTACTATCACATCATTTTCACAGTTGTCTGGATTTCTTAATTTTTGGAAGAAGACAAGAAGAAATCTTTTGTCAAACCCTTGATAAAAAGAAATAAGTAGTTCTTTAGCGGCTAAGTTGTAACTAGCATGGATCATACACCTTGCATTCATTTTCATATAGATTTTTCCAAGGGACTAAAAAAAGATAGGTATGGGAGTGTGATAATACTCTAATCTATTACCTTAATTGGCTTATTCTAGGGTTAGATCCTTAATAAAATCGTGCATTTAAATTGTAGATGTTGCATTTAGAGCATGCATGCATATTTTGTGCATTATGTTTAGTTTAGACCTAATTATCTAATTTTAGTCTTTTGTAAATAGTGTAAGTTAAGGACTTGGAATAAGCAGGAGCATGGAACTGAATAGGAAAAGAAGCTGCAGCAGAATTAGAACCTGGTTGAAGACCAAGATTTGATTAAGGAAGAAATGAAAATCCAAGTAAAGAAGAGAGAGAGGGACTAGGATAACCTAACCCTACCGTTAGAACCCTAGGATACCCTTATCCCAACTCCTACCCTTAGGTAAGCTCAAACTGAATAAGTGAGCTCAAAAGCCTTAATCATGGATAACACTATCCATGATCTTGACCCTTTATCCACAAAGTTGTCCTACTATCCAAGAACCTATCCAACCTACCCTAGATCCAATCCTTAATAATTAGGTCCATAAGCTCACTTAATTGACTTAGTATAAGTCAATTGGGTTCATGGAATCTATTTGGACCCAACCCACTAGACTTAGGGTCAACCTAGCCCAATTAGGAACCTATTCTCACAACCTATATCTATCCCTAACCATACCTACATAAGACCCACGAAAATCCTAGCATAATCCTCTTAAGTTGGTGCCAACTTAAGAAGATTTGATCCCTTAGTAGTTGGCCAAAAGATAAGATCTTATCTCTTGGCAAGATTTTATCCCTTGCTAGTCCCCCACCTAGGTTGCCTATTTTTAGAAAACCCTCATCCTATCCTAGCCCTACAACTTAGCTCCTAAGGTCCCTATTCAACCAATCCTAGGCAACACTTAGGATGAAATCTAAGACATCCAAATTTGTGATCCTAGGCACTTTAGATCAACCAATAGGAAGACACCTAGATTCTTATAAAAGGACTGATAAGTCAGTTTTCACTTTCGAATTATGTTATTAAGATGATTTGTCGTTATAGGATCAAAGTGGTGGAAAATCGCTTAACAAAATAATTAAAAGTAAAATTAAACCACTCATAGGAGAGCGGGTCGCGTCCACAGGGAGGCAATGACTTAGTTAAACTCGCAATTAGGTCAAAATCAAGTTCGCTAAACTATTCGGCAGATCAAACAATGCATGTGTAGCTCTGAAAGTAAACCTTGAATTTATGGAGAAGTTAAGGAGTGTTAATATAATTTTTACATCAGAAAATTATCCATGTGCAAGAGCATGCCATGTACTAGTCACTTTCATGCATACGAAAATGTCATTCAAAATTAAATTCAATGCACATAGAGACGAATAACAAGGTTTAACAATTCTTTAGAAGCATGAGCATGAAGGCATAAATTCACCACAAAAAAATAATGATAAATCAAAATCCATTTTCGTGGCAATGACATGAAATGTAATTATTAATGGAGGATGAAAAAGGGGATTAGCCTTGGGTGGAGCTTGTGCGCGGATGAAGGAGAGATGGATGACGAGTTGGCGACCAGAGGTAGCCCTCCCCGATCCTCACCTGACGGTGGTGGCAGCTCGATGGATGGTGGTCGGTGCAGGCCAGCCGGAGGAAAGAAGTGGCGGCGGTGGAGGTTGCTGCTGCTGGCCGCGCGTGTTGCAGGCGCGAGGAGGGGCAGCATGCAGGCGCTGGGGACGCTGAAGGCGCACGCGGGGCGTGGGCGCGTGGAGGGGCGGCGCTCTACAGGTGCGAGGAGGGGCAGCACATGGGGGGTCTGTTAGCGCTGGCTGCAGGTGCTGCAGGGAGGCGTTAGAGCGCGGGCGCTGGGGCGTGGTGAAGGCAAGGAGGTGTGGGTGTGCTGGCTGGGGTGAGGGCGCGGGGTGGGCAGGTGGCTAGGCGAGGGCACTGGAGGTGCTGGTGAAGGCACGCAGTGGACAGATGGCGCGAGGAAGCGTGAGTGCTGGGGGTGTGGGTGCACTGGAGATGAAGGCACGGGTGTGTAGGCGCTGGCGTGGGTTGCTGGCTAAGGTGAGGGCGCGCGATGGGCAGGCGCGCTTGGCACGGTTGAGTGAGCAGAAGTTGCAGGGACTCTTGGCGGTGTGGGCTGTCACCCCACACGCCCACAGTGGTGGAGTCGCACTGCTGCGATGGGAGGCTGGTGGTGTGGAATGGATGAGAAGCAAAGTTCTCAACGCACAGTGAGGAACAAAGGGGTGGTGGCCTCCCTTTGAACGACAGCCCCTCCTTCTCTTTTGTAGCCACGGCTACAAAGATTTGAAATTCAAAAGCCACCGTAGAATCAATGTGATGCGTAGGAGGAGGCGGAGATGGAGGAGTTACCTGCAAAGGAGAAGAAAAAAAAGAATAAAGTAATTAGGATTATTTATACATAACTCCTTAACTTCTATGTTAATTAAAATAGTGCACCTAATTAATTAACTAATTAAATGTATGCAACCCTACGTTAATTCTAAATGCATGAATTATACACTTAAGCTAAAAATATGAATTAATTTATTTACATCCTAATGTATGCTATCTAAATGTTAAAATTAACTTAATGTCTAGACACTTAAATACTTAAATAGCCCACAAATATGGGCTAATCAAATACCCCCATGCCTAGTTTTTGCTAGTCCCTAGCAAATCCAAGCAAAACCTAGCACTTCAAGTAGACTAGCCAACCTAATTAGTCTTCCTTTAGAAACATATTAAGTTCAGACTTTAGACCTAAGGTTCCCAAGTAGCTGCTAAGTTACAGACTAGGTCAGCTAAAGACGAGTTGCAAACACAAGTTTCCCTGATTGCTGACTCTACCCTAAGGTTTATTGATCCTTGAGATTAAAGCATCCGTGCATGTGCATTGCTCTGAGTTATTTGAGGTTGGTATGATTGCCAACCTAGAAAGGAAAAAGGATTTTTTTTTTGAAAAATATATATATTTTTATTCCTCTAAGTCTAATCTCAGATCAGCTATCAACACGGTTTGTGTCGAATTCATTGTCCCCATCACTGTACCTCGAAGGGTGCCTGGCTTTCGATGCTTCGAGATAGCACTGCCCATAGCGACCCCAAGAACTCCTGGCAATCGACACTTCGAGATAGTATCGCCCATGGATTTCTTAAGCGAATTCAGGCCTGTGGCAATCGGCACTTCGAGATAGGGCCGCTCATGGTACCTGAACCGCACAATGCGCTTACATGCCCCCAATAGGATGGATATCCTAAGAGACAAGCATCGAGGAGGTAATATGTTATCATCGCATCCTCAAGATGAGTATATACTCTACCTCTCCTACGGCAGGAACTCTTCCAATCAAATTGTGTTTTCAAGCATCTCCTAAGTCAAAACTAAGAGAACCAAATTTCTTTTAAGAAAGGAATTAAGGTGATCACTTACTTACACAAGACCAAGTGTGTGAAATTTGGATGCTTGGGTTACAAGGACCCGTAAACCAAAAGGTAGAACAAGACTCCAGGTACTACCCCACCTTTTAATTCAATCCCTAGCTTTCCTTTCTCAACCTCTTAAGAAATGGTCTGCAACTTAACTCCTACTTAAGTTTTTAAGTCCACAAAGGACCCTAAAGGTTTAAAGCTAGTAGCTCACTTAGCTTCTAAAGTTCGACCCTAGAATCAACTTAGTCTAACCTAAAGTTTTGATATGCTTAAGAATGTAGGGCCTAGCCAGTTAAGCTCAAAATTCTTTTATTATTATTATTATTATTATTTATTTTTATTTATTTATTTTTTTTAATGCAATATGCATAAATGAATGCAAAATGTAGACATGCTATAAACAAATGCCTCAGGTCCTCTCCCCCATGCCTGGTTCAAATAATGTCCTCATTGGAAACAAAAATAGTTAAAGGAAGATATTACCTGAGGCAGAGGATGGTAGGAGCTAAGGCTCTTCAAGAGTGACCTCGTCAACCAGATGGCCATCCAAAGTAACGTATGGTTTTAACCGTTGACCGTTGATGATAAAGGGAGTTGCCGAAGAGGAAGGGCTTTTAATCTCCACAGCTCCATGCGGAAACACTTTAGTGATTATGTAAGGCCCATCCCAACGAGATTTTAACTTCCCAGGAAAAGGCTTAAGTCTGGAATTGAAAAGCCAGACTTGTTGGTTGGGCTTAAAGGTCTTTCGAAGTATATACTTATCATGCAAGACCTTAGTTCTTTCTTTATAAGCTTGAGAGGTGTCATAAGCATCATTCCTCAGCTCCTCAATCACTTAATTCCAGAAGTCGTGCCTTACCTGCCTTTTCTAAATCCATGTTAACACTTCAAATAGCCCAAAGTACCCTATGTTCCAACTCAACGGGTAAATGGCATGCTTTCCCAAACACAATCCGAAAGGGAGAAGTACCCAAAGGCTTATAGGCCATTCGATACGCCCACAAAGCGTCATCAAGCTTTTGGGACCAGTCTTTCCTATCTGGTTTAACAATCTTTTCTAAAATATTTTTTATCTCCCAATTCGACACTTCAACCTAGCCACTCGTCTGAGGATGGTAAGGGGTAGCGACCTTGTGAGTCACTCCCAGACTCCTGATTAGCCGATTGAAGTGGTGGTTTCGGAAATAAGATCCCCCATCACCTATAATGGTCTTAGGGCAGCCAAAACGAGATATGATATTGGCCTTCATAAGTTTCAAAACCACAGAGTGGTCATTTATGCGCGTAGGAATGGCCTCTATCCATTTAGAGACATAATCAACTACCACCAAGATATATTCATAACCATGAGACGAAGGGAAGGGGCCCATAAAGTCAATTCCCCACACATCAAAAATTTCAACAGATTAAATAGGGTGTTGAGGCATTTCATTCCTCTTCCCAATCGTTCCAGTCCGATGACATCTAATACAGGCCTTAACAAAATTATGAGAATCCTTAAATAACGAAGGCCACCAAAAATCAGACTGGAGAACCTTAAAAGCAGTTTTCTTAGCGCCAAAGTGTCCTCCACAATGGAGTTCATGGCAAAAACTCAGCACACTTTGTTGTTCCACTTCAGGAACACGTCTCAATACTTGGTCTTGTCCAATTCTAAATAATTCAGGCTCTTCCCAATGAAAATATCTTGCTTGGGAAATGAATCTCTTTCTTTTCTGCTCATCCCAAGAGCCAGGAGTTTCTCCAGTGACCAAGTAATTTACGGTATCAGCATACCAAGGTAAAATTGGTGTTACCGCCATCAAGGTTTCATCGGGAAATGTCTCACGGATGTCTCCGGAAAGAGTCATTAAGTGGAAGGCGAGACAGGTGGTCAGCCACAACATTTTCTACTCCTTTCTTTTCACGTATCTCGAAGTCAAATTATTGAAGGAGTAGGATCCACCTAATCAGACGTGGCTTAGAATCTTTCTTAGCAATGAGATGTTTCACTGCCGCATGATAAGTGAAAATAACCACCTTAGGCCCAAGAAGATAAGACCTAAACTTCTCCAATGCAAAAACTACAGCAAGTAATTCTTTTTTAGTGATGGTGTAGTTTTGCTGCGGTTCGGTTAAAGTCTTGCTGGCATAATGCAGCACATGAGGTCTTCCCTCAACCCTTTGTCCAAGGACTGCTCCCACTGCATAATCCGAAGCATCACACATCAACTCAAATGGGAGTATCCAATCAGGAGCTCGGAGAATAGGCGCAGAGATCAAGGCCTCCTTCAGAGTTTGAAAGGCCTCGGCACACTTTGAATCAAAATTGAAGGAAAATTCCTTCACCAACAAGTCACAAAGTGGCCTAGAAATTTTACTAAAATTTTTAATGAAGCACCTATAAAAGCCGGCATGGCCCACAAAGGATCTAATCTGTTTGACATTCGTGGGCAATGGGAGTTTGGAAATAGAATCAATCTTGGCTTTATCTACTTCCAAACCTCGCTCAGACATAACATGCCCAAGTACAATTCCTTTCTGTACCATGAAATGACTTTTCTCCCAGCTGAGGACTAAATCAGTCTCCTTACATCGCTTCAACACATTCTCCAGGTGTAGGAGACACTGGTCGAAAGACGAGCCATAAATGGAGAAGTCATCCATAAACACTTCAACACACCCGTCAATCATGTCCGAAAAAATAGACATCATACACTGCTGGTAGGTTGTAGGGGCATTACATAATCCAAACGGCATACGCCTAAATGCAAAAGTACCGTAAGGACTCGTGAATGTCATCTTCTCCTGGTCATTAGGGAAGACCGCAACCTGGTTGTACCCAAAATATCTATCAAGAAAGCAATAGTACTTATTCCTTACCAATTTCTCGAGAATTTGATCAATAAAAGGCAAGGAAATTTAATCAATTGGGAAGTAATTCTTGTCTTGCATCTAGATCCAAGAAAAACTCCTTCAGGGCAATATGCAAGACAAGAATTAGATCTAGATGCTGCTCATTCAGTCCTAATGATTCGACCTAAAGGCAGGCAGCTTATAGCAGGTAGCTCGTATTTTTTTTAGTTTTTTTTTTTTAGCTACTTATGCACAAGCAAATTAAGGGTAAACAATCCACAAAATAAATTAAAAACCTAAATCTAAAGAAAAGGGAACAGGCTCTCGAAAATCAGCCCCAATTACTACAAGGGTAAGAAAACAGAATTAAAACTTATGACATGGAGAATCTCCTATGGAGGCGGGATCCAGGTCTCCTTCATCTTCCCCGCATGAAAGCGTCGCTCAAGGTCGACGTCTTCTCCCAGATGTGCCTGCCCCCTCTCTCAAATTCCTCGCACGGAAAAGATAATAAATGGTCAGATCACTGTGCAATGAGAAATAATCAGAAATAAAATCAGGTGAAATTATTGCGTCTGTTGCCTCCCCGGCAACGACGCCATTTGATAAGTCAGTTTTCGCTTTCGAATTATGTTATTAAGATGATTTGTCGTTGTAGGATCAAAGTGGTGGAAAACCACTTAACAAAACATTTAAAATTAAAATTAAACCATTAAGATGATTTGTCGTTGTAGGATCAAAGTGGTGGAAAACCACTTAACAAAACATTTAAAATTAAAATTAAACCACTCACAGGAGAGCGGGTCGTGTCCACAAGGAGGTAATGACTTAATTAAACTCGCAATTAAGTCAAAATCAAGTTCGCTAAACTATTCGCCAGATCAAACAATGCATGTGTAGCTCTGAAAGTAAACCTTAAATTTATGAAGTCAAGGGGTGTTAATGTAATTTTTACATTAGAAAATTATCCATGTGCAAGAGTATGCCATGTACTAGTCACTTGCATGCATACGAAAATGTCATTCAAAATTAAATTCAATGCACATAGAGATGAATAACAAGGTTTAACAATTCTCTAGAAGCATGAGCATGAAGGCATACATTCACCACAAAAAAATAATGATAAATCAAAATCCATTTTCGTGGCAATGGCATGAAATGTAATTATTAATGGAGGATAAAACAGGGGACTAGCCTTGGGTGGAGCTTGTGCACGGATGAAGGAGAGATGGACGGCGAGTTGGCGACCAGAGGTAGCCCGCCCCAATCTGCACCTGACGGTAGTGGCGGCTTGATGGATGGTGGTTGGAGCCAGCCTGCCGGAGGAAAGAAGTGGCGGCGGTGGAGGTTGCTGCTGCTGGCCGCGCGTACTGCAGGCGCATGGAGGGGTGGTGCTCTACCGGCCACACAGATGCACGCGGGGGGTCTGTTGGCACTGGCTGGAGGTGTTGCAAGGAGGTGCTAGGGCGTGGTGAAGGCGAGGAGGCGTGGGCGTGCTGGCTGGGGTGAGGGCGCGCGGTGGGCAGGTGGCTAGGCGAGGGTGCTGGAGGTGCTGGTGAAGGCGCGCAGTGGGCAGATGGTGCGAGGAAGCGTGGGTGCTGGGGGTGTGGGTGCGCTAGAGATGAAGGCGCGGGTGTGCAGGCGCTGGCGTGGGTTGCTGGCTAAGGTGAGGGCGCACGGTTGAGGCGCGGGCAGGAGAAGTTTGCAGGGACTCTTAGCGATGTGGGTTGTTACCCCACACGCCCACAATGGTGGAGTCGCACTGCGGCGGTGGGAGGCCGGTGGTATGGAATGGATGAGAAGCAAAGTTCTCAACGCACAGTGAGGAACAAAGGGGTGGTGGCCTCCCTTTGAACAGCAACCCCTCCTCTTTTGTAGCCACGGCTACAAAGATTTGAAATTCAAAAGCCACCGTAGAATCAATGTGATGCGTAGGAGGAGGCGAAGACGGAGGAGTTACCTGCAAAGGAGAAGAAGAAAAAAAAGAATAAAATAATTAGTATTATTTATTTTTTTGATAACCCAGAACCCCCTGCGTAGCTGTAGAGGTAAACTAGAGAGGGCCGTTCCCGCCGATGCAAGCCTCGGACGTCCGACGGGATACCCCAGTGAGCAACACCGCCCCCTAATCCTATGAGCGTATGGGCAAAGGGACCCACCCAGATGCGGGCTCGAACCCGCGCCACCCCGCTCATGGAGGACTTACGGTGACGAGGGAACCCAACTGGGATACCCCTACCGCTCATAAATAATTAGGATTATTTATACATAACTCAACTTCTATGTTAATTAAAATACTGCACCTAATTAATTAACTAATTAAATTATGCAACCTTAGGTTAATTCTAAATGCATGAATTATGCACTTAAGCTAAAAATATGATTTAATTTATTTACATCCTAATGTATGCTATTTA
Organism: Thalassia testudinum; assembly: GCA_037157565.1. Taxonomy (NCBI): domain Eukaryota; kingdom Viridiplantae; phylum Streptophyta; class Magnoliopsida; order Alismatales; family Hydrocharitaceae; genus Thalassia; species Thalassia testudinum. The sequence continues at coordinate 220,832,104 of JAZHRO010000024.1, forward strand.
AATATTAAAATTAACTTAGACACTTAAATACTTAAATAGCCCACAAATATGGGCTAATCAAGGACCTAGCCTCTAACCCTTAGAACCCAATTAGCGTTAGCATAGAATTAGCCTTAGGCCACCAATTAGAACTAGTTCTCCGCCTTTTCTTGGAGTTTGTGGATGTGCCTTCGCACTCGCTACTACGTCACTGCTCCGGACTTCACCTTGGAAGCCCATAGTTCCTAGTCTTTATTTTCTAGTTCTAGTTGTTATTAGATTTGATTTCAAGCATTCTTCTAGTTGTAACCAACTTATTCTGACATTTGATAAAAGTTTTAATAGTTTTTCTTTAACTCGCCTTTGAGTTATTTGCCTACTTTTCATGTTCGTGGTTCTAGTCAATTTTATTTGCATTCTAGTAGTAATCTCATTCTTAGTACTTAGGAAAGCAAATTAGTCTAGTAGCTTCCTTGCGAACAACTTGAAGTCCATTTTGAAAACATTAACTTTATATTTTTGAGTTCGATTGAAATAAATTTATGAGTTTCTAACATGATTAAACTACGACAAAAGTGTATTTTACGCAGTCACATTGGCGTCCAGAACACTTTTGCACCGTTGCTGGAGAAGTAACGCGATTATTTCACTTTCAATAGCTTCATCTAGATTTGCATTCGTGAGATCTAACTTATTATTCTCTTTTTGTCGTTTTGTGTGTAGGATTGCGCTGTTGCACGAGAACAAATTGCGAAGTGATGGGAAGAAAAAGTGGGGGTGAAGATCTCCAGGTAGGTCATCTACATCTTAGACTTAGGTAGATTCGTGACTCTTAGGAGTAATTGCATTTAGTTATTTTTCAAAAAAAAAAAAAGCTCTTGTTGATGGGTATTATCTTTCGAAAATTAATAAAACCATCTTCTACATTTTCAGGCTGCAACAAACTCTGATTTTCAAAATTCATTTACCAAAATTTTACACGTCCAAAAATTCAGAAATTTCTACTGAACGTGAGTACTGAAGTCAAGAACAACATATACAAATTTCGTCCAATTATGATTTACAGAAAAATTTTAAAAATTCGTGAACTGAAATGCTATCAAGTTTATTGTTGTTCCTGATTTTTAAAACTTCAAAAATCAAGGGAATTTTTACATAACTCTGATTTGTCTAAAATTTGTTGCGTTGGATTACTTTGATAATATAGAATCCCCAAAAAATTTGAAAAAAATATTTGGGATACATTTGGTTACACGGAATATTTGATCACTAATTGAGGGTGAAAACAGATTGTAGAACGTCCAGTACACTTTAAATCTGAAGAAATTACATAACGTGCATTAAAAAATATGAAATTTTTTTTTTTGGGTGCCTTGGTGGTGTAATAGGACCATTGATTTCTCTAATTGGGTCGCACCACGTTTGATTCTATGGGCTAAAGCTGATCATATAACACTATCTGCTTTTAGGGTTTCACATTAAGATAGAGCACATTTGCATCTCCACACTTAAAAGGAAATTTATCAAACAGTTGAGACTTGCAAAACCTCTTGTGTGCTTTATCAGAACTATTATATGAATCTATTTAACCAAGTGAACTCTAAAATTCACTAATACAAGCACTTAAACTTTAAAAGAAACCACATTAATTAAGCTTGTATTGTGAACCCTTGTTTGACATGCACACACAATTCAATTGATCTAAGTGGGCAACCACCCCCCTTACGCCCATCATCTAATCCCGTTCACTTTAAATCCTAAGCCCTAATTAACTTGATAGACACGGCAACTAGGTTGGATTTTATTTTCCAAACTGGAGCTATACCTAGTTGATTGTATTTGAAGCCTTGTCTATTTGGACCAATTGGTGACAAGAAAGGTTGATGCGGTAACCACGTTAACCTCTAGTGGTGTCCTGTCATGCGGGGTGTCCTAGGGGATCCTACCCTTTTGGCCAGCCAACTAATTCAAGGGTTAGATCATTTAGCTGGGGTTAACGAAATTTGGACTAGGTCCAATAGGTGCAACCCTTTAAGGCTAGTTTGACTGCTTGCATTGTGCACACACTTCTCTCTCCTGTTCTCTCCGCATCTATGCCATTCTTCCAAGTGTATGCACGGAACTAGATCACAAAATCCACAGGAGGAGACTAATTATTGGTGAATCAGTTCTACATCTGACTCGGACTTTGATCTTGATTTGATGGCTAACCTAGCCAACTTGAATCCACAATCGAATCAGATGGATCCTCAGGTTCAGATCCAAGACCTTCAACTCCAACTGAACTAGTTTCAACAAGATCATCAGACACAAATGCAAGAGATGCTTGAGATTTTACAAATCCAACATCTGCAGGCTAGACCCTTGAGGGATTTTTACAACCCTGCCCGGTATCAACACCAACCGTATGTTAGGGTCCCACCTATAGAGGCTCAATTTGAAATTAAGCACTCCACCATACTGCTCCTACCTCATTTTAAGGGCAACAATGATGAAGACTCCTTCCAATTTTTAGAAGAGTTTGTAGCCATTAGTGAGACAATTAGAATTCCCAATCTACATGATGATGTGCTTAAAATGAAACTCTTCCCTTTTGCCTTAAAAGAGAAATCTAGACATTGGTTTAGGTCTTTAGGAGGGCTCGTTAATGCATGGTGGGACCTAAGAAGTGCCTTCCTAAAAAAATTTTTCCTAATTGGGAAAACCAATGCACTTAGAAGAGCTATCACCACCTTCTCCCAATGCCCTAAAGAACCATTGCATGAAGCTTGGGAGAGGTTCATGGATTTAATTAGAAAATGCCCGCATCATGAGGTTCCTAGATGGCAACTAGTGCAGATCTTTTATCACAGGCTTAATGATCCTATGAGAAGCCTTATGGAAGTCGCTTTTCGAGGCAACTTTATGAGCAAAGATGAAAACAGTGCTTTTGATTTATTTGAGAATATGAGTGAGAATTCCATGAAAATGCCTCCATGGAAACTTATGGAAGATCCATGCAACCTAGAGGTGGAATTTATGAGGTCCAGGAGAGCTCCAGCAATATGGATATGAACTTGATTTGTGAAAAGCTGGACAAAGTTGAGGTTGTTTCTAAAAAACTGGATGAACTGATGAGCCACAATAGGAAGGGAGAAACCCTCCCATCACCCACTATAAAGTTCCATCAGGGAGGGAGTTTGTGAACAAGCTACACATGGCTCAAGATGCGAGCCAATTAACTCAGGGCCCTTTACATGGGACCCAAGCAAGGACCTTAGATCCCTGCTATCCTGATTCCAGACACTTATCCTCATCATCATCTGGATATGAGGATGTGTCGGTTATCCAAGGAAACAACATAAATCCTTTCTCCAATACTTATAATCCTGGTTGGAGAAATTGCCCGAATTTTTCTTGGAAAAGCCAAGGCCAAGGAAACCAACAAATTGCACAACCTGGATCTTATCAAATGAACCCTAACTTACCTAACACTTATAACCAGGGTCGGAATTATCAACCCTTACCCCCTCATCAGCCTAGCCAAATTGAATTGGCTATATTGAATCAGAACCAACAATTGATGGACACAAATACTTCCATGTTGCAAGCTATGCAACAGTTGATGTAGTCGACCAGTGATACGAAGAACCAGATAGGGCCTAAGCCTACTGATAGACCTATTAATGCCCTCCCTTCCCAACCCATTCCAAACCCAAGAAACAAACGTAATCAGGGACACAATACTCAAGGGTTCAACCAAGCTCATATGATTTAGCAAGCTCCTATGACTCCCCTAGGCTTTTATTCACCTCAAGTTCCACATCCTTCTGCACCCATCCTTCCTACTCCTCCTACTTAGGGGAATCAATACCCACCTGTCACTACTAAATCCATTACCTTGAGAAGTGGCAAGACCACTCAAAACCCTGTGCACCAAAATCAAATAACCCAGGATCATGACAAACCAACTCTAATTAATACACCTAAGGTTGAGGATGAGATCCAGACTAATGATTTTGAGGACCCAAAGATCCAAATCCCTTTCCCTGAGGCCCTAAATAAGCCTAGAAAAAAGAAGACTGAGCCTAAAAATGAAACCTAGTTGGATGTGTTCAAACAAGTACAGATTAATATCCCACTTTTGGAAGCTATTGAACACATCCCGACTTGTGCCAAATTTTTAAAGGAATTAACCACAACTAAGCGTAAGCACCGAAATCAAGTAATTATGAGAAGGTAATCCTTTCTGAACAAGCCAACTCTATTCTCTTGAAGGATTTACTTGTCAAGAAGAGAGACCTCATAACCCCCTTTGATTTCTTGTAAAATTAATGATCTAGACTTTGATAGAGCTTTAACTAATTTGAGGGCTTCCATCAACCTGATGCCCACTAAGATCTATGAGATGATTAGATTCGAGGACTTGGAACCTATCGAAATACAAATCCAGTTGGCTGATGATGCGAGATTTTATGCGGTTTGTTAATGATGCGAAATAGTGTCGTTATATGTGTAAAATCGATCAACTTTTACAATTTATATTCTTAGATAGGGTGAATATCTAGGGTCATCCAAGGAGGCCAATTGTTAGTCACATGAAATGATTCTCTCTCTTGCCTCTCAAATCCACACTTGTCTTTTTGTATTTTCCATTTGGTTGTTTTTAAGGTTTTCAAAACAATCATGCTCTTGAGAATGAAGACGAACTATGCTAAAACTACACCTATCAATGACTCCTAAGTGACAAGAAGACCTCTTCTTCTAAGCTCAACCTAAGCAAGTGCACTTAGGGTAATTAGAAGAAGAAGGTGTGCTGCACTAAACTACTAGAACATGAAAAACACACTAAGAATAAAGTATGAACTTGGAAGGCAAAGTGAAACTTGTATTACTAGCAACTAGATGAAATGTAGCGGAATGCTTATTACATGAAAACAAACAAAAACACACTAGCTAATACAAGATATAAATATAAAGAAGAAGAAGAAGAAAGGATCCTCTGGTAGAAGCTTTGGATGGCCCTTACTACAAGTGCAGTTGCCCTACACTTAAAAAGGATCCTCCTTGGCTTCCTTCTTCAAGTAGTCTTCCTCCAAGCTCTCTCCTCATGGTGGGTGTCAACCACCTTCAAGGCTTCTTCTTGCCTGGCTGTCCCCTCAAGATGAAGACCTCCTCCTAAGCATGGCACAAGGGAGAGGAAGATAGAGGAAGAAGGCACCAAAGGGGTGGGTAGGTTGCCCCCTTGATCTTATTCTCTTCTTCTTCCTTGGCGTGGAATGTAGGTGGGTGGAACTAAAATTAATGGAGAAGATCATGGTGTGGTGGTGGTTATGGGGGGTAGATATAGGAGTGGAGAAGGGGTGGTTGGTGTGAATTAGATGGAGGGTTAGGATTAGCTTTTGATGGGTGGTTGTGGATCCTATGGTGTAGGATTGTTGGCGCTAACTCAAAGGTCATGTAGGGTGGTGGTTATGATGGTGTTGATGGCTCTTGGTGGTGGAGAGACACCACTAGTTGGCACCAACAAGGGGGGCTTCTAGAAGGAGGGTTAGGTGGATGGAGGAAATGGCTTGAAGGGATAGGTGTAGGGTTGGATTTCAAGGGTTTTGGAGGGAGAAAGTTGGCGCCAACCATGGGTAGTTATGGGGTGGTTGACGCCACTTTGGAGGTGGCTTTTGGTGGTGTTAGTGGGGTGAAGAGGTGTGGTTGTGGTGAGGTCAAGTTGGAGTGGGAGTAGGTGTAGGTAGGTAGCTTATTTGGTGGACTAAGAGTGGAGTTGAAGTGGAGCTAGATAAGGTGATGGTTGGGGTTAGGTTTTGGTGCCATGGATGTGGACTAGCTAAGCTAGTTTAGCTAGTAGATGAGTAGAAAAGGAGGTAGAGGGAGCTAGGGTTTTGGAGGAAGAGTTGAGGAGGAGCTTCATTTAAGCTGTACTGGAGCTGATAACTGCTGAAGAGAGCTGCAAGGAGCTACCTTAGCTAGCTTTGCTTGCTAGTTCTTTATTAGCTGTTAAGCCAAGCTAAGATGAGCTGGCTGTTGTGGATATGAGCTAAGGTTTGCTGGGTCTGGTCTTCCTGGAGATTACCTAGCTAGTTGGAGTAGCTAGTTTCGGTCAAGTAGATCAGCTCAACCAAGTTGAGCTGAGTTGAGTCTCTAGGACCTGGACTTCAGCTGGCCTAAGCTGGTTGAGGTCTTCTTCAGCTGATTAGGCTTAGCTAGTTGATGGCAGTAACTAGTCCTAGTAAGGTAGAGCTTCCAGTGAACTATTCTGAGTTCGAGGAGCTGGAATGGAGCTGGGATCAACTATCTTGAGCTAGTTTGAGCTGCCATCCAGTTGAGGTGAATTAGCTTGAGCTACCATTTAGCTGAGATGAGCTGAATGGAGCTAAGAATGAGTTAATCCAGGTAGAATAAGCTGGGGTCCAGTTGGGATGAGCTGGATCAAGCTGAGATATAGCTGATGTGGGCTTCTCCTTCATCTTCTGCCTTCTAGAGTGTCAAGACTTGTGGGATCTGACTATCTGCTTATCCCTGACACTCAGGTAAATGCATCAAAAAGACAATAAGATGCAATCATGCCTAACCTAAGTAAATGCCTAAATGTAGCCTGAAAACCCATTTGCGGAGTTAAAACCTTAAGAGCTAGATCAATTTTAGGGCATAAGAATGATGATAAATTAACGTTTATCAGCCGACCAATTTATGAGATGTCCACGTGGGATTTTGAGGGATGTAATTATTTGAATTGATAATTTCTACTATACCGTGGATTTCATTATCTTGGATCTTGACATTCCTAAGGATTTGAGGCGGGGTCCGATTATCCTCGAAAGATCACTTTTAGCAACTGCAGAGGCCCTGATTGATTATAAACATGGGAATATACAAATAGTCTTTCGGGATGAAAGGATGAAACTAAAAATTCTTAAGGCTATTGAGAACTCTAATGAAAGTTGTGGGCTTATTGAAGAACTTAAGCAGGTTGAGGGTTTGATTCAAAATGTCTCTAAGAAAGACTCAGAATATGAGGAATATACAGATGAATTTAAATATGTGATATTTCTTTTTAAGGATCAAGTTCCTGATAACTTTGAAATGGAAAGTTTTATATTTGATCTTGAGACAGAATCTAAGGAAGATAAGCATAAATGTGATTATGAGACTTTTCTTTTCGATGAGGAGGTTTCTAATAAATTTGATTGGAAGGATTCAAATTTGATTTTGAGGAAAATTTCTTACTTGGAAAAGGTGAAGCTCAGAGATTTCAATTTGAACTTGATGAACCTTCGATGACTAGCTTCATCTTTACATCATATTTGGATAATCCTAAATTTGAATAATTTTCTATGGAGTTTGATTGCATATCTAATGTAAACAAGTTTGATTTTAGCATTGAAGATTTTAAAAATTAGGTCTTCAAGAAAGAAAGAAAGGAGGTGGTGGAACTAAGAGAAGATTATTGGGAAATGATACAAAGGATCTCTAGGTGCCTCTACTCTTAAATCTTCCTACCTTCTATAAAGACCCTTATGACTTAAGCAACTTTGATTTTTGTAAACCCAAGATAGCCTAAAATGAGCACTCTCACTTCAAATCTCATTTTGATTGGGCTCAAAACCTTACGAATCATGCATCTTTTATACTTGGGTTACCTACTTGCAGTCCCAATGCACCTCATGTCCTTAGCACTAAATGTCACTGGATATAGCTTCTTTTGATTTATCTATCCTGTATCTGACCCTCTGGCATGGGGCTACATCACCAATTGATTCAACTCTGGGGACACTTCGTACCTGAGCTACAAGGTTATATAATTTTCATAAATTATATGTGTGAGAATTATTTGATTAATATCTCTTTACTAGAATACTGGTCCCACTAAATCTCTGACTGAGTCTAGTTGTGGATGTAAAATTCAGTGTTTGTTAGGAGGCAACCCAAAGTTTGTAAATAACCTTGCTATTTGCTTTGAAATTTCTATTTAGGTTTGGAGATGATCAAGTCTTGCGATCCGGCAAATGACGTTAAACTTAGCAATGGCTGGGAGGCAACCCTGTATTCTGTACAGATATCTTTCATTTTTTTCTGTCCAAGTTGACCTAGATTAACAAGCTCAGTTAGGTGATATTCCCTCCTCTTGCTTATTACATTTTGATTTTCCTGTATACATTTCAATGACATTATAATGAATTGGTATAGAGGGGTGGACATTGCATGTCTTATTTTTATGTTAGAACCTATAAATAGTTAAAAAAAAAACCATTTATACATATTGCATTCATGAATAAAGTATTTTTATCAAGGAGGTTTTATTGAGGATTTTCTTTTGGAATTATTCCTTAGTTGAGAATCCAGTACAATTATTTCACTTGTACATAGACTTTGCAATGGATCCTTTATGAAAACAAATAGACATTTTTAGTTTGTCGAGGAAAAGCATTGCTTCTTTTCCTGAACCCTTAGGCAGTGGTTAAGGAGTCAGGCAAGTTGTCTTTCATTAGATCCACCAAACAATTGTAAGGTGACAGTAGAATGCCTATTGGTGCACTAAGTCTAGTGCAAGAACTCTTAGTTTCTAGATAATTGGATAACGATATTCAAAGTTAGGTATAGTTTTCGCTCTTGGTTTCTGCATGAAAATTTTCTATGCGAATTTTCTATGAGAATTTTTTAGAGCTACTAAATAAGGCAAATACGCAAAGATCGAGTTCTAATAAAGTAGGACTAAGGTGAATGGTTATGACCATCCTTTACGGAATTCTCGACCGAAGGAGGATATTAATGTCAAGGTTAGAAAATACATCATCCTATCCATTCCTTTCTCGATGGTGAGAGTAGGCATTTCCACCAAATAAGCCACTCGATATCCTCTCGAACATCACCAATCCCCAATAATGCCTATGAATAAAAATTTGCATGTGTTGTATTGTATTGATAAATAAAAAAAAGAAAAAAAAAGAAAAAGAAAAAAATGGAAAAGTGAAAAAGTCTGAAAAAAAAAGTGTTGAGTTCATAGTTATGTTTATTTCATTACATTGATGCAACGACACCCACTCCCTTTATGATCCACAAAATATGGCCCTGACCTACTTTTTCTGTATTTCTGACCACCTAAATATGGGCTGAGAAATTTTGACTTAGTTATATGATTATTAGAACTTTAATTAAAGTGTTAATGTCACATGAGGCCACCAAATATTTAGTACATTTAAAAAATCTGGTAAGATTGTGAGCTCAAACAGAAAAAAAAAGAGAAGAGAAAAGAAGAAAGAGAGTGAGTACAAAGGAACCAAAGAGAGCGCAGTTTTGAGCCTCTCTACAGGTTGATTTGTTTGATAGTTTAGAGATCTAGAGTCTGTAATACTAGGCTTTATGTAACATCAGATGAGTGTGAGCCACCAAATATGAAATAATTTGACTTAGACATCTACCTAAGCCAGAAAATTAGGGTAGAAATTTCAAATTATTTGTATCCTTGAGGGAAGAAGTTTGCCTATCCTGATAGAATTTCTCTCAAGGGTCAAGTATGAACTTTAAGTGTGTGTTGGCTTATCACTTGGATCCATTGCTTAGGCTACTATCACATCATTTTCACGTTTGTCTGAATTTCTAAATTTTTGGAAGAAGACAAGAAGAAATCTTTTGTCAAACCCTTGATAAAAAGAAATAAGCAGTCCTTTAGGGGCTGAGTTGTAATTAGCATGGAGCATACACCTTGCATTTATTTTTAACGCAGGAAATCGATGTTTCAAAATACTTCATCGTGATATAGGTCAAAATCGCACGAAAATAAATACAATTTATACTCGAATTTGAAGTCCGAAGTCAAACGTAGGGAGCAAGTATAGCAATTAATTCTCAAGATCACAATTTAAGCACAAGATAGCAATATTTAATGAGAAATTCAAACAATAATGATGTATATATAAGAGCAAATCTTAATGATGCAAAAAGATTAGGGTAAAATGGTGATTTGAATCACCAATTACCTTAATTACAATAATAGCAAATATTTGAACAGTATCAAGCAATTTAATCCACGCAAGCCAAGTGCACAATACACTATTAGAGATATCAGACGACAAGGCTCCAGATCAAACAATTTAAATGCTTAGATGCTACAATGCAAGGCACTGTCCTTAGCCCTTCTTCTTCTCTGATCTTCTTCTTCATTCTTTTCTTTTTCGCTCCTCACGCACAAGGCAAAGCACAGAGGCACGATTGCCTCTTTAGCAACTAAGTGTTGAGAGAGGGTCAGCTGAGGCAAAACCCCCCCTTTCTCCCTTTTATCTTCTCTCTCAGAAACCCTCTCAATCAGATCTCTAATCGGGTAAACAGGCAGGTAACCAATCTGACCAGACCCACGTGGCGTGACCGCGAGCGAGGCGTGCGTGGGGACCCAACCCCCGTGTCTTGGGTGAGAAGTCGAGGTTAGAAAATCAATTTATCCTTCACGGTTGCTTCAATGATTTCCGAGGTGGGACTATCCCACCCACTTCGTCTCTTCACGCAGCAGCAGGTGATGTGAGCATGGAGTCGAGGCAGCTGCAGGTGCCAATGTCTTCGATTGAAACTCTGAAGAGCTTCCTGGAGGTCTTCCGCAACGTCTGGAGTTGTCAGCAAGGATGAACACGGCCTGATGGCTGGTGATGAAGCCGGAGGAGGTGGTGGCGACAGAGCTTCGACGTGCACCTGAAAACCAAAGTACGGTCTTTCGACCTTGTCAAAATAGCTTGGGAGAATTGTCGGATGACGGTGAAGGTGCTAGTGGTGGTGATGTGTCGTGCGAGTGTGTGTATGTGCGTAGTGAGGTCGAAGAGGGTGCGTCGAGGTGGGTGATGAGAGACTCATCATGATCTCTAATTACCCCTAATTAACTAGTCTTCCTAGTTAATTAGCTAAGGTAATGAATATATAAGGGTTAATTATTAAATAAGGGATATATAGAAAAGGACCTTAAAATAAGTTAAAAATGATATTTTATCATTCAATTAACATTATTAATAATTTAATTAACAATTGGACTCGAAATCTTATTAATCATTTCCTTAATTAATAAGTTAAGTAACTTAAACATAATATATATCTAATTATATAATAACTTAAGCAACTTTACCTAATTTAATAAATTAACCTAAAAAGGTCAAAAATGTAAATTCAAGGTGAAAACATAATATTTACCTTATTTACTAACATATATAAAAAGTTGAAAAATATCTAAGTTAAAATAAACCTTCAAAACCTGAGTTTATATTTTGATCCTTAAAACTCATTATAATCGGGTCCTTAATTTTCACATAGGTTCTTAAGTTTCATTACATTTAGGTCCCTTTTCGTCTTCTTCTTCATCTGTTTGGACGGCTGACGACAGAGAGTAACGTCACCGCACGATCACCACCCTGCCGACATCAACCTTCTTTCTCCAAGCTCTTGGAGCTTGGGCTCACCACTCCATCTTCATCCACCATTCTGGATTAATCAGAAATCCTAATTTTTGGTGGGAGTTAACCTCACCGTCATCAAGACGACACCAGAGGTTAAGCTCCTCAAGCTTCTTCTTCTTCCAGACCTTGCCACTCTCTTCGTCGCCAACCACTATAAATACCCCCTTACCCCTTCGATTTCTGGCAAGTTGGCTCCCTTCCCTCTTCTAACACTGCAACCGACTTTGATAGGCTATTCTCTCAGTAACTCCGACGACCTTCCACACCACTCTCTGACTTCCTCCATCCATCTTGATTAGCTGAGGAGATCCGCCGAAGTCAGTCGCGTCTCTGGACATAGGCGCCGACCAAGGAGATCCTCTGCTCCATCCAAATCCGCACGCCGAAGATCTTCTCTTGAAACCCTCTGATTTCGTCATTTGCTATGAACCTTCGGCGGAACCCTATCGACCCTTTCATCCAGGTAACAGTAGATTAGGAGTAGGAGTAGGAGTAAGGTAGTTAGGTAGTTTAGTTGTAATGTTAGATTTTAAACTTCATCTTCTTCAACTCCGGCGAGCTCCTTGAGCTCGCTAGAGCTCTAGTTTTATCTTCCACAATCATTTCTATCACACTTAAACATTAATTTGATCATTGATTCGCCTAAATCACCTTCACCTACACCGACTACTGTCGCTGTCCATGGCGACAATAGCTGAGTTTAGAATCACCTTCATAGGGTCCTCCATCATCTATTCATCACCTAAGGATCCTAATTGACACTTTAATATGTATAATTACTATCTATAACTTAAACACCCAATTTATAACTAAGCTCCTGAGCTCACTGTCAATGGCGGCTCAGGAGTAGTTAAAATCCTTAATTATATATATATTTATGATCGTAAATATCTGTTAACTTGTTTTGACCACTCAATTGAGTGGCAAAACAAGTCCTAAGCCTAATCCAACTCAGATTCTTAAAGAAATAGATTTATTGATAAATCTGTCTTTTGTTGAGCAAATGAAGAATTAATTGAGTCCCTAGGTTCCTTGCAACTTCAGGAACCTTCTCAGATTAAAAATGGCACAATTCACCATTCTGTGCATAGTTTGCACTTTTTCTGGACCCACCGGAGCTCTGGCGAGTCAAAATTGAGCTTCAGCCTACAAAATTAAATGAGGAGCTCCAGAATGATGAAATGATGATCACTGGGTAATTTGAGGAAGTTTAATTAGGATTTTGATCACTGGAGTTCAAATTGAAGTATCTTCTCCAACTCCGACAAAGTTGGAGAAGTCTGACAGAAGATTTATAGAGGCACTTGATGGATTCAAAAACTTCAGTGTAATGCACTGAAGTCAATTTTGCCTTTAAATCTGTGAAACAACCTCTCAAATACTTTGACGGACAGACACCTTTAGGAGCTCAGGTGAGAAGCCTGAAACCCTAGAAACCTTAGTTCAAACACCTATTTGAGGGCCTAAGCAAATTCCTGAGATTGAAGAGATTCTATTTGAGGCTTTAATTCCTTGTAAGAAGGCATTAATCAGAAAGTCAAATTTTGAGCCTTACTATCAAACCTGAGAAGGAGAATTTGATTCTGAGCTCGAACTGAAGAATTAAGGAGTTAGAATTGATTCTGAGAATCTGTTGGATGGTTTTAGAGAGATTTTATTGAGCTCAGATGAGTTATTTTGTTGGAATTCACAGCCTGTTAGTTTGGGTTGTTTTCGAACCCAAACTGATAGTAGTGGCATTTTGATGAAATTTGAAGTGAAATCCTGCCTAGATTAATTTGTTACAACCCTTAGAACTAGTTGAAATCGATCAGATATGTTCTTCAGTGTCTGTTGCACATTTTTAAGTCTGAATTCCTGTCTTTGAAGCTTACAGAGAAGCTTGAAGCTTCTTTGTGTTACCTGAAGCTTTAAGAGCTTAAAACCTCTACCTAAAGCTACGAAATAATCTATATAAACCATTTAGACCCTTACTGAGAGAGCTTAAGTCCATCTGTGGACTCTGCGAAGATAAATTTTATTTCTAGGCAATAAAACCTGTAGGAACCCCCTTATTTCACTCTTCAAATCGAAGAGGAAATCATCCTCTAAACTTAAAATTGACCATGCAACCTTGTAGATCTACCTTAGAGCTTTCCATCAAGCCTTGAATTGCTTAATTTGGAGATCTGAGTAGGGAGAAATTATCAATTGAAGTTGGGACTGGAGGGGGAAACATAGTCCCACATCGGTAAGACACAAGCGCGCACCTTAGTATAAAACTGATTTGTTAACTGGGCTATGCAGTCGTCAAGCGCTCGGCGCGATCTGAACATCTGACCATTCAAGCATGTGTGTGTGTGTGCGGGCGTGTGTGCCTGCGGGTGTGCGCCTAAGTGGGTGTGTGAATGTGTGGCCTTGGGAGGGCAAGGCCTGGGAGGCGTGAACCAGTTTGGCTTGGTTGAGCCGGATTAGCTCGAAACTATGAAGCGAGAAATAAACTAAAATTGAACCTAATGAAATTAGGCGAGGACCGAGTAGGGTCTAGTCCCACCTTGGTCTCAGGGTGCTGTGTATCCTCGAAAGGACCTCACCGCAAATAAAAATAATTTTTGGTTAAAGAAGAAATAAACCCGGTTCAGCTGTCTTAAGAAAAGAGAATGAAGGAACTGATGGCTAAGGAAGCTAAGGAAAGAAATGGGAAGGAACAGGCACTATGAAGACTAAGGAACAGGCACTAGGAAGACTAAGGAAATACTAAGGGAAGAAGGCAGGAACAAAAGAAGAAAAGAAAGAAAGAGAGCTCGAGAGAGAAAGTAAAAATAAAGGTTACATAAAAGAAAATAAAGAGAAAGAAAGAAAGAATGAAGAAGAAGAAAAGAGAGAGTTCGAGCCTGAAGAAATAAAGAAATTATTTTTCTTGCATTATTTTAAATTTATTTTTATTTTTAAATGTTGTAATAAGGCATGTTTTAAGAAGAAGAATTTTATATTGCCTTAATTTCTTTAAAATAAAATGAAAATTAACATGTTTACTTGGTAATAAAGTAAATCATTTGAGTAAATATGTTCTCTTATGGGATTTTGCTTGTTATTCCATTCTAATCAATTTTTAGCAAAATTCATGTTCTTAAAATTAACTTAATATACCTCTTATACTTATAGATAAAAATAAAGATAACTAGTGAATTTAGAATGAATTATATTTCCCAGCAAACGACCTAGATTCAACCAGTAAAAAAATTCTAAAATGTTAGGTTAATTCGACCCTACACTACACAACCGACACAATTTTGAGTTAACCTAAGTTACTTTTCTCTACTCTTAATTAAGTGAAATTAACTTAATTAACTGAGTTGAGTAAGGAACGCATCAGTGGGTGTGCTCGATAGGGGTATAGAGTGGTCAATAGCCCGAATAAAGTTAGGGCTTTTGACCAGGAGGTTGCGGCAAAGCTAATGGAGGTGGTAGTAGCGAGGTTTGTATGGTGGAGTGGCGGATAGGTGTTGCCGGAGCTTCACCAGAGCAGAAGAAGGCGAGGGCATCGGGGTGTGTTGTGTGGTTGATTGGGAGTGTATGTGAGGGGGAAATAATGTAGAGGAGTAGAGAAGTAGGTAGAGGGTCATAGAGGAGATGGAGAAATCCGGGAAGCTCCGATTGTGGCTTGATCGAAGCCGGAGAAGGACATGGAGATGAAAAGTGATGCGAACACCATCATGAGCCATAACTATCTCATTTTGATCAAATTAAGTCAATAACTGCTCCTACATAACTGCCAGAGAACCATAAATCACTGCATAACCATTCTGAGGGAAATATAAGAAAATAGGTTAAAATTGTAAATTTACCATCATATCAAAAATGCAGTACAATCACGGGTTTTCCCAAAGGATAATTAAGGATCAAATGGTCCTAAAAGTTTAACAAGTGGGTTAGAACAAATAGAAAAGGGTTTACACATGTTTTGAGAATTAAATGGCTTTTGAAACCCTAAAAATAGACCTGCTTAATTAACTGAGGTTCTGGTCAGGATAAAATTCACCTAAACCCTCTAAAATTAATAGAAAAATATTCTCTAGGGCTTGGAACCTTCAATTTGACCATCATAACCCGTCTTGACCTAAAACAGAGTCTCAGACTAACATTTGCCTTAATTTAGGTTTTTGCATAAATTACCCAATCAAACTTGATCAAAACCTAAATCTAACTTCACCATTGGATTCCTTGAGTCCAAATTAGGTTTGTACCAAAATTTGGACCCAATCTAAGATCATCTTGACCAAGTTTGCATTTTGGTCCAATCAAACTCTTTCTATCTCATTCAGCTCCTTAACTTTCGAATTCCTTACTAAAAGACCCCTATCTTTGTCTTCACTCTTTGCAAATTGGTCCATCCACCATTATCGCGGAGGAATCCTACTCTGGCGACTTTCGACTAGGAATATCTCCTTGATTGATTAGCGAATCCCTTCCAAAATTGGAAGGGAGATTCTTGACAAATTTCCCTACAAATTGAGCCGCATCTTTAGCTCCACTTCTCGCCCAAATCCTAATGCGAACTCGTGGAACAAATGGGTTTCCTACTCTGGCGACAATTCCTAGCTTGGAAGCTTGGCTTCCAAGCTCAAAACCCCCTCCTGAGCCCTATAAAGAGATCCCCAGGACACGACTGAATCTCGGAAGCTTGAATTCTCGCCGAAAACCCTCCTCTTCCTCCTTCCTCTTCAGCAGCGAAGCTCCTCAAGCTTCGGCGACCCCTCCTGACCTCCTTCATCATCCTGTACCAGCAGGAGCCCTTCTACCTCCGTCGTCGTCGCCGTTCCCTTCATCGGAGCACCTTCTTCCCTAGCTCCGGCCTACCAACGCCGATGCTGTCCTCTCCCTTTCATCCACTTAGCATAGGTAATTAAGTTCCCTTAAGGCCCCTAGATTAGTTCCTTCTACCAAAAACCAAAAATAAACCCCTCGATACCACCGCTCACCTCCATCTTCCCCATCTTCGGCAGCATCTCCGGCGAGGTCCTCCGCACTCTACACTCATCCACACGCCTCGCCACAACTCCCAAAAGCACCGCCGTCCCTCCGCACACAAAACCCCTATCTCTATTCACCTTCCCATCCACCCAAACATGCCCCCGAACAGACCCATCATCGCGCACCAACTCTGTCATCGACCGGCCACCACAGAGCACCATCCACCATGAAATCACCATCAGCACCTTTGTTATGCCTTGGTGAAGCTCCTGAACTATTCTAATGTGGCTGTGAGGCCTTATTCAGTGTTTCAGGTGCTTGCTGTTCTCCGCCGCCGCTGCCTTCATCTCCGCCTTTGTTCACAGTCCTCCGACCGCCAAACATCTGCCTCTAGCATCAGGAAATGCGGTTTCACCTCACGACTCCAACCGCGTTCCCAATTAGCATCCTGGTAGCAGTAGCATCAGCAGTTGAAGGGATTCACCTCTGCTGCAGATGCGCAAAAAAAACATGAGCGAATAGTCCCACATCGTGGGAATTTTGAAGTGGCGCAAGCGCATAAGTTGCAAAAGTGTTGAGGGCTTATTGCCTCAACACTTGAGGGGTGAGGTCCCTCACACCCTTCACGCTCCTCGTCCGTGACCTCTCCTCCATGGACCTGGTGCACCCGACCCGCCTAAGCCTTCACTCTTCGGTCACTAAGCCACACCGATGACCTTGGACCCGGGTACGCAGATCCTCCGATTACCCGATAACCCAATGTGCATGGCCCTGCGAGAGCGGAACCTAAGAGAGAGAAAGGAAGAGAGTGTGCAGGGCAAGGGAGGCTTTTGTTCTTCTGTGCATTGGCTAACACTTAGCCAAAAATCCGAGCCCTTTCCCCTGTGCTTAAAGAAGAAGGAAGAAGATGGGAAGAAAAAGAAGGCCTAAAGAGGAGGAGAAGGAAGAGTAAGCAGAGAGGACAAAAGAAGGAGAGCCGCATAGGAAGAAATCAGAGAAGAAGAAGAAAGCAGAAGCAGAAGAAGGAGAAGGAAGAAGAAAAAGGAAAAACAAAGGAGAGGGCCACTTAAGGCGTTTGATCTCCAAAGGAGACATCTGATTACTGTAACATTCAAGCTACTATGCGGATATTTGGTCGTGACTACTATGGCATTATTGATTACTCTAGTTTAGATATAACTATACTAAATAATTGGTGATTTAAATCACCATTATTTTGTTATAGATTTCTTTTTATCTTGTTGAACTCTTGTTATACTCATGTCCTACACTGATTATCGTTTTCGAGTAGCTTATTTGGTTTAAATTCTTGTGCTCATTTGCATTATTGAGATTAGTATGTGAATTCATATTGCTCCCTATGTTCGACCTCGGACTTTTAAATTTGAGTAATAAATATTATTTGTTTTCAAAGCGATTTTGATTATACTACAACGTAATGATTTAAAACCTTGATTTTGCCTCAACAAACAGCGAGGTGGTGACGGTGAACGAGGTAGAGAAATGACCTTCCTTTGGCCGGAGAGGATCGCGAAGACAAAGGGAAGAAGATAGGCCATTCAATTTGATGGTTGGATGGTCGGAGGAAAGGGATTAAGGGTGGTCGCCAAAGCAATCGTTTCGGTGGCCGGAGGAGGAGAAATAAGGGTGTTTGGCTTGCTAAAACTTGCTAAGGAGGTGAGGTTGCTCATGGAGGTCCTTTATAGAGCTTGGGTCGAGCTTCAAATCAGGAAAGAGCTTGTGTAAGCTTGCAACTCAAGGAATAGGAGTCTTTGAAATCCTAATGTTCGCATGGTTTGTAGGGTTGATTTCAAACCCTAAAAAAATGTTTAATGGATTCTTGATTGCCTAAACTTTCATCCTTCCAATTTTGGAAGGATTTGGAATTGAAATGAGAGAGATCTTCTCTCTAGAAGCTTGGATCTTTGCGTTCACACCTGCCATGGTGGCAAGGACCCAAATGTGATGGTGATGACAAAAGTAGGGTGTTTTTGTAATATATTTCAAAAGTTAGGGGTGCACATGTAATAAAAAGAGTCAGACTGGACTGAAATGCAAACTAGGTCAATGTGATCTCTGATTGGGCTTAAATTTTGGTACAAACCTAATTTGAACCCAAGGAATATGATGGTGAAGTCGGATTTAAGTTTTGACTAATTGCATAGAAATTGAAATTAGGGTATTGTCTGTCTGAGACTATTTTAAGTTAAAGTGGGTTCTAATGATCAAAGCAAATATACCAAACCTTATAGAATATTTTTATATGATTTTTAGAAGGTTTAGGAAAATTTTATCTTGACCAGAACCTCAGTTAATTAAGCGGGTCAGTTTTTAGGATTTCAGAGGTCATTTAATTCTTAAAATGCGTGAAAACCCGTTTTTGTATGCATAAACCCCCTTCTAGAATTTTTGACCATTTAACCTTCAATTAGCCCCTGAAATAACTCATGGTTATTCTGTATGTATGAAATGCTGTTAATTTTGCAGAAATAACATTGTATTCTTCTCTTTTCAAAATAGGACAATATGCCCTCAGGACCTTCTAATGGATATACAGGAACAGTTATCAACCTTTTTAAATCAAATTGAGCTAGTTATGGCTCATGATGGTATTCGCATAAATTTTTCTAAGAGACTAGCAAAAGATAGGCATGGGGGTGTGATAACACTCTAATCTATTACCCTAATTGGCTTATTTTAGGGTTAGCTCCTTAATAAAATCATGCATTTAAATTGTAAATGTTGCATTTAGAGCATGCATGCATATTATGTGCATTATGTTTAGTTTAGACCTAATTATCTAATTTTAATCTTTTGTGAATAGTGTAGGTTAAGGACTTGGAATAAGCAGGAGCATTGAGCTGAATAAAAAAAGAAGCTGCAGCAGAATTAGGAGTTGGTTGAAGACTAAGATTTGATTAAGGAAGAAATGAAGATCAAAGTAAGGAAGAAGAGAGAGAGGGACTAGGATAACCTAATCCTACCCTTAGAACCCTAGGATACCCTTATCCCAACTCCTATCCTTAAGTCAGCTCAAACTGAATAAGTGAGCACAAAAGCCAAAATCATGAATAACACTATCCATGATCTTGACCCTTTATCCACAGAGTTGTCCTATTATCCAAGAACCTATCCAACCTACCTTAGATCCAATCCTTAACCCAAGAACCTATTTAGGTCCATGAGCTCACTTAATTGACTTAGTATAAGTCAATTGGGTTCATGAAACCTATTTGGACTCAACCCACTAGACTTAGGGTCAACCTAGCCCAATTAGGAACTTATTCTCACAACCTATGTCTATCCCTAACCCTACATACATAAGACCCACGGAAATCCTAACCTAATCCTCTTATGCCAACTTAAGAAGATTTTATCCCTTAGTGGTTGGCCAAAAGATAAGATCTTATCTCTTGGCAATACTTTATCCCTTGGTAGCCACCCACCTAGGTTGCCTATTTTTAGAAAACCCTCATCCTATCCTAGCCTTACAAATTAGATCCTAACGTCCCTATTCAACCAATCCTAGGCATCACTTAGGATGAAATCTAGGCCATCCAAATTCGTGATCCTAGGCACTCTAGATCAACCAATAGCAAGACACCTAGATTCCTATAAAAGGACCTAGTCTCCAACCCTTAGAACCCAATTAGCCTTAGCATAGAATTAGCCTCAGGCTACCAACTAGAACTAATTCTCCTTCTCTTAGACTTCGTGGATGCACCTTCGCATTCGCTACCATACCACCGCTCTAGACTTTGCTTTCAAAGCCCATAGTTCTCAGTCTTTATTTTATAGTTCTACTTGTCATTAGATTTGATTTTAAGCATTCTTCTAGTTGTAACCATTTTATTCTGACATTTGATAGAAGTTTTAATTGTTTTTCTTCAACTCTCCCTCGAGTTATTTTTCTACTTTTCATGTTCGTATTTCTAGTCAATTTTATTTGCATTCTAGTAATAATCTCATTCTTAGTACTTAGGAAAGCAAATTAGTCTAGTAGCCTCCCTGCGAACGACTAAGACTCCGTTTTGAAGACATTAACTTCTTATTTTTGAGTTTGATTGAAATAAATTTAAGAGTTTCTAATGCAATTATACTACGACAAAAGCGTATTTTACCTAATCACATCTGCATTCAGAACAGTTAATGATAGATGCCTTAGATTTTACTGTGGGTACGATGTTAGGGCAGTGGTGTATACATATTTATTTAGGATAACATGCCTATTTATGCATGTTCCTAGGCTAGTTAATGCATTGAGCATTATAAATACTGCATAACATCCATCATCATGCATGTAGAACAATTTGTGTAAACTGTATATTAATTTACTTCTTTTTATGACCAGGGAATAAGGCGACACTTCTATGAGGTTCAGATGGAAAATCCGACCATATGGATGGACTCAAAGAGACGATCGCGGTCCAAAAACGTGAGAATCATCTTAATCGGAGCTTTGTAGCATCCAATATAGAGAAAAGAAGATGGATGGCTCAGATGGTGCCACGTGGCACCATCTGAGCCATGCAAGGCCACCAACCTCACTCTAAAGGCGCGCCCATCGAGTGACCTCAGCCAGCTGATAACCAAGTAATGTGCTCGCCTCTCCCCTGCACAAATAACCTCAGCCATTGGATTCAAATCGAATGGCTGAGATCAGATCTCAGCCGCCTGCGCCCACACCTCAGAACTTCAAGGAAGCATTCCTCAGACAATCTCGCTTGAAGACCCACATACAACGGTTGATCACACACCATTCCATGCAAACAACACGGGTTCAAATCATAATAAGCATCACTTTTGGCGTGGGCGCGAGCAAAATAGAGCCATCCAATCATGTGGGAATGGTGCAGATAGTGCCATGACAGTGCGTGTACAGACTTTACAAACTTAGCGAGTGACTCGTGCGCGATTAGAACCATTTGATCGCAATCAAGCGGCTATGGGTCTTCCACATGGCATGCTGGATTAGAGAATTGCGCGACGAGCAATCTCACGTGCGATCTGATGTGGTGGAGGCACAATCCTGACCGCACCTTTGCATGCAATCCGAGCGACTCATCAAGCATCCAACGACCATGGATTCTCCTTGCTATGCACTGTGTTGTGCAGCTGTGCGTGCACGAGTGCACGCGGTGCTGCATTGAGTGTGGGGACAATAAGCACGGGGGCATGTCCCTTGCGTGCACTTAATGTCTTGACATGCTAAATGATTTGGCAAACCCTCCCAACCACCTATATAAACCACCCTACCCTCCCCTTAGCCTACCATCCCTTCCTACATCTTTCTACCCTTTTCTAGAGCTTGAGAAGTACTCTTGAGCTAGTTCTAAGCTTGGGATGCTCTACTTTTGCCTAGCGGCCAGGGGAACTGCTTCATGGTGCCTGGGAGCGAGTCTAGGACCTATTGTGGAAGTGTCCACACCACGAGGTACATGATGAGGTGTGGCTCATCATAGTTAAAATGCCTAAGTTAAGCTAGAATTTATGTTAAACAGTATCATATTAACATTATAAATGAATTAAGTGTGAGAATTAATAGAAAAGGCCTAAAACATCAAATTTGTTTTAAAAATACATAATTAGGTCATATTTGAGATATTTTATACATAAAACACAATTGGATGATCTAAATGTTAATTGAACACCTATTTGAGTTTCAAAGTACAAATTAATGATTGAATTAAGTTTCAACATGTTCAATTAACATTCTATTAAAATCTCATTGCGTTTGAACATCATTTAAACCTTGGAATCAATGTTTTACATATATGTCCTTTATATCGTTTCGTTTCTTCACATAAAAAGCTCCAAGGGCTTTATTGCAAGCATTCAGGGACCACTCTACATGGAACCAGCCACTTATGGGTTTAGTATGCAATTATTCTACCATTTCACCCATTTGGGCTTGTTGTGCAAATGTTACAAATGCACCTGATGCTTGAGTTTTTCACTGTTCATGGAACGAAGAACATGACGTACAGCTGCCGTCCGTTCATTGGACTCAACTAATTAACGGTGGATCCTCCACTAGAGCTGCATCATCGGTGTGAGCACCTTCGCACCAGTCCTCAGATCTCATCCTACGGTTAGATTGTAGCGTAACACTTCCTGCGCTCGACTCCAACTCATCCCTACCGCACATACCCAATTTGCACCTCCTTCAAATGCGGTGACCAGAGCTACCCTTACACCTATATAAACACCTCCAAAGAAACCTTGGCAAAAGAGGTAGCTCCCTTCTTCTCTTGAGCTACCCTTTTGTCCTCTTTGGTCTATTCTCCCCCATTCACTCGGTTCTACTTGTGACAAAGGTGGGACTTGTCCTCCTCAATTCTTCCTCGCCACTAAAGATGACGTCTGCCTGAGGGTGACCCTGGAGCTCCTCTAGCGAGTTCTTCTTCGACCGAAGACTCTCTCCTTTTCTTCCTCTTCCGCCGTCGACTAGAGACCCATAGGTCTCATTCGTCCAATTAGTTTAGGCTTTAATTCTTTCATATAGTAGATTTACTACTTTCTTAGATTAATTAGATAGTTTAGATCATGAATTTATTGTTGGATTGCTTTAGATTAGACTTAGATTAGTGTGGAGTTAGATTTTCGCCAATCGCACCCCTCTGATCAATTCAGATTAGAGAGACAAATTTGTTCTCACTCATGTGTTCATTCTTCTTCCCCTACATTTTAGGAGAACGTTGTGATGACCCGACCGGTTGACCGGTCTAGTTGAACTGATTTGGTTCAGGACCCCCTCTTATTTTTTCATCTGGTTGGAGCCCTTCCCGACCTCAGAATTCGACAAGTAAGGTACCGTTGGAATCGTATCGATGTGTATTATGCGTTGGTGTGATTTATTTTCACTTTTGTGTATGTTATCCTTAGTGAAAAATTAGAAACGTGATTAGATGTCTTCGACCATGTTGTTGGTCCGTTTAAACCAGGTCTTGCCCTAGTGCGTGTACGGATTTCGAGACGGGTGTGGAGACTGCCCTTAAGCCCTATGCGCACGATTCAAAGTCACCATGACCCTCCAATGACGTTAGGTAGAGTAATCTCTCCCTTTTTCCATGTGGTTGTCTACATTGTGACTTGCTTTGTGTATTGCACCATTTAGCGTATGTTCTCGTCTCTTGCTGAGATTGGAACTTGTTTTCATGTTTCTTACTATTTGGGTGCTTAAGTAATAAATCTTAATGTTGTGAATCAGATTGATAATGTGGAATGTGAAAAATCAATCTGATATAATTGACTACCAAATCCAAAGGGATTAATTGCAATTAATTGGACAATTCTCATGAAATAAATGAATTATGAAGTATTTAGTACATTGGATGTTGCCTTATCCTCGCTTGTGTTAAATGAACGCCATTTTTCATAAAACTGACATTATTGTGACTGTTAATTAGTAATTTAATTGGAACCACTATCAAAAGTGGAAACTACTCATAAACGGATAAGTTGGAGGATAACATGAACATCTGAAAATCCTAGAGTTAAAAGGTGTAATCGTTGGCATGGTTTGATTGGATGCTAATAAATGATACGGTTGTCTAGAAATGATTATATAACCAATACGACGGATATGTTGGAAATTAAAAGGATTAGATAACTGGTTTTAGCTCTGCTACTCGTTGAATTTTTTGCTGTAGCTTTGGTCTTTCAGACGACTTCAAGGGCAGGTTTAGGAAGTTACTGGCCTCCGTATGACTCTTTGGTTAAGCTTAGCAGCGAACTGGGATAGCAGGATGCGGGGCTCGAGGTTTGGAGTGGTTCTTCCTGGCCAGTGGGTGGGTCATTGGCTGTCTGTGGTTTAACGTATACAGCGCTTGTACGTGCTTACACTACACAACATAGCCGCCACCCCTTTCCACAATGACCCCAGGGTGATGAAGAGTGGTAACTTGATGGGTATAAGCTATCTTCTCAGCCAAAAGGGTGTCTTATACTGGTCTTGTGCTGCAGGAAGTTACACGAAATCATCTCGTGCCCTGAGACGTCAATTGACAGATTGTGAACTATAATAAATTGGACTTCCAATATACGAAACAAAACCAGATAATGAGATGTCTAATAAATGGATTAATTAAAGCTACAGTGCCCATTTTCTTTTGTTCTCGGTTACTATTGCACTCTGCTGTTATTTCTACTCTACTCAGTTTTTACTAACGTATTTTTGGGTTCCGTATTCAGGTATACTTGGTAGTTAGCAAGGTGATTTCCGTTGTACATCTCCTTGGGCTTATATACTTATGTTCTACGGTAAATCTTTTGGTTAGTATTCAATTCATGTTCATTTAATTTATGCAATATGAATTATTTGTTGTCTATGTTTATATTTTATAACTATGTGTTGGGTGACTGCGATCTTGTGAGTGAGTTGTGCTGGTTGTTAGCACACGGTAACCTGGGTTTCGTCACTTGGTAGGACTCTAGTTGTCACACACGTTCATTCACTTCCCTTGTGTTTTTAATCATCAGATCACTCCCTCCACTCAATCATATTCAGATCTGAATAGGGCTCAAATCCACCTGGAGGTCTATTCATTCACTTCATTTGATCACAAGGGCCCCCCATCTGGTTTTAATTGTGATAATTGGCTCAATTGATTTTGAGTTTTATGCCCAATCGAGAGATTTGGGATTCAATTTGGTTTTAATTGAATTTAATTGAGTGAATTGAGCTATTATTCTCCTGCTTTGATGTAATGCGATGATTCTAAGGGATTTTAATTGGATTTTGATTTTTAGATGAGCATATGCCAAATTTGACTTCTCCATTTTGGGTAGTTATGCCTAAGGAATCTCAGATGCATTGAGATGAGGCTTTAGCAATGACCTATTGGTTTCTAGATGATCATTTAGGACACTTGAACAGTAATCAATAATGTGCAGGTGGTTTAGATGATCATATCATCTCAAGCGATCAAAGATTAAAAGTTGATTAAGGTTTGAATGAGATTTAAAGGATCCTAATGAAGGTTCTGAACTAATTTTGCAAGTGGTTTTTAAGTCTAATTTAATCCACCCTCTTACACTGTCTACAGCGAAGGAGAATGGATCAAGTTAGGGTTTCTAGATTCAGAATGATTGATTTAATGCTAAATGGAATTTTAGACCTTTTGAGGAATTTTTGCAATGGTTTGGAGTGAAGTTTTGATGAAGTAAATCAGATTTGTGAACTCTGATTGCAACCCAGATTTATGGTTGATCTGGAGTGTCAATGCTCCAATTTATGGTTCTGCTGATTAATAGGAGGCTCTAAGAGGATTTACATGGTTATGCAATGCTATTACTTGTTGATTTGAGTTTTCAAACCAGATTTCTTAAATGTTTACAGCAGCAGCAGTAGCTGCTCTATTTCATGCAATTTGAATTGATTTTTCGGTGGGATTTAATCCCAAATTTCATGCAAGTTTTGAATGGGATGGTTTTTCTAAATTGAGCAGCACTCAGATCTTATTTCTCTGATTTGAGGTTGCCTTGATATGTCTCAGATCATACTTGAAAGGGTCTAATTCATTGATCTGTCAACAGTTGCTGTTGCATTGTTGGGAGTAATTCTGATGGGTTTGAGTTGATTTTAGAGTCTATTTGAGCTGTTAAAGTGTTGTAATGTCAGTACCTCATATATTAAGCATTCATGTATTGTCATGGCTTCAATTTGATTTGAATAGCATGTAATCTCTATTGAAAATCCAATGTCTGCAACATTTGAATGTCATAAACTGTCCAATATGTAATTTTAATGAATTTGAAGTTGGAAATCATGATTTATTGCTTAATCATGTTCCATAATGTTGTTTGAAAGTTTTGAATGGTTACATATTAGTTCCAGACCTTAGAATTGAATTTTAAGGCATAAGTTTAATGTTTCAACTTCATTTAAGCCTCCATTTACTTAAAGTGTAAATAATGAAAAAAATACAAAAATAATGTAAAAAAATAAAATAAATGTTTCTTGAGTTAGATTAGGGTTAGCTTTAGGTGTGTGTTAAGTTAGAGTAGGATTTAAGTTTTCTAGTTGATAGAACATACCGGTAGATGCTTGGGTCTATCTTGATTTTGAAAATAAAAGAACTAAATATAAAAATCCAAAATGAGTCATCTTTTTCTCTTCTCACCTTTTCTCTCTCTTCCCCTACCTCTATAAAACATAAAAAGAACATAAAATCTGAAAAAGTTTAAAAATGCATAAAAAAATACATTGTATATGCTATTTATACTTGTATATAAGCATATAATACTAAGTTAATTATATATAGTAACTTACATATCTATAATGTATATAAATAACTTATATATCTATTCTATGTGTTAAATAAATATTTATGTTGAGTTATACAGTGTATATTATAATTATATAATTATATATATATATATTTATTTATATTATATGTATATAATCTTAAGTAATTATAAATAACTATGTACATACTTGTAATCATATTTATAACTGTATATATAACCTAATGTAATTATACTATTCAGTAATGTAACCATTTATTTATTTATTTATCTATATATTGTACATAATTATATTAATAAGTTAAGTATGTATATTAGTAAGTTAAAATAATTTAAGTTAGTAAATTAATGAATTATTGAAATAAATTATTTTGTATACTTGTATGTTATAATTTTAAATATTTTCAATGTGTTTATAGTATATTCATGCTATATAACAATATTTATACTATATTTATGTATATATATGTATAAAACATGTAAATTAAATATGTATAAATAGAAATAAATCACTACAAATAAATTAAAAATATGTAATAATAAGTTAATAATGTAAACTAACTAATTTATAAGTCAATTGTATCATTAATTTATTAATTTGCACTTTAACTAAGGAATTAATCAATAAATAAACATGTATTTTCACTGACATTAACTAATTTTTAAATATATTTATAAATTTAATTAATGTAAATAAATTATACCAATTGAAAGCCCTATATATAGGCTATGTAATTATATAATTTAATTTGAAAATATTTAATTATTTAGTAACGAAATTGCGACCTAAAGATGGCCAAATCGTACGTTCGGGCGCTCCAATTTAGGCACCACAGAAGGTGCCACATCATGTGTTATGGACCACATGCACCTGCATTTAACTAATTGCACCAACGACCCTCCTAATCGTCAGCATAGGGAGCAAATACAATGAGCATATTGGGTGTGTGTGTGTGCATGTGGGCCTGTATAGGCAAGAGCTGGGAGCTGTGTAGGCCTGAAACTATACAAAAATTTACAACTAAAGAAACTAGGGCCCAAGATTGGTAGTGGTCTATCCGGCCCCTAGTGGGATGTTGATTCCGCAAAGGGTTGGGCTCGCCAATAACAAATTTTTGGTTAAGTTAAGCTTAAGCTCGGGTTAAGTTAAAAATAAGAGTTAGTCTAAGTGTGTTGTGTGGCTGGGGGCTATCAATGTGTATGTATAGTGTGTATACATATTATAAGTGTTAGTAAGTATAAATATATAGTATATTCGTGCATATATGTATATGTATTATGTACTAAGTAGATATATTTTTGCCTTATTTGTATATATATGTTTTTAAGGCTACTTTAGTGACACATATATTTGTTAGTGTATATAGTTTAGATATGTTAGTATATAGTATAGTGTATATTTAGTATTTTTGTGCCTATATTAAGGCCTTAGATATAGTTGTACATAACTAACCTAGATTAGTTTAGATTGATTTTTAATGCCTTGATACTTATTTATATGTTTGAGGCATTATCATTAACACTAATTAATTTATTGCTGTGCATAATTGACTTAGACTAGTTAATTCTTTGATTTTTTCATTCATTTGTAAATAAATTTAACATTTTTGGAATAGCTCGTTTTTGGATAATAGAGAGTGATGTATATCAATAATTACCTCCCACTAAACAACCTGGAATAAAATCAATAAAAATTATTTATTTTAATGACATCCGTCTAGATTGCAACTATACTACAAGACAATGATTAATTAACCATAATTAACTTGCTCTCTAGATTGACATCGGTGCCAAAATGGCAACTTGTGCAGATATTCTAACATGGGTTGACGGATCAACTCCGTAATCATGTGGACGCTTCCTGCAGTGGCAATTTCCTCAACAAGGATGCAGATGGCGCATACGACTTGTTTAAGGAAATGAGTGAGAACTCAATAAACCACGCCTCCATGGAGACTTTTGATCGATCCCAACAACCCAAGTCCAATACTAATGAGGTTCAAGATTCTCATACATTTGATAAGGAATTGATATGTAATAAACTAGATAAAGTAGATCTGGTTGCTAAGAGAATGGAGGAGTGGATGCTATCTATCAGGCTACCCTATCCCCTCCCGAAGCTAACCAAATGCCTACTATAATTAGCTAGGAGTCTTCTGTTTTGCCCAACCCTCCCTGAGGCTCAAACCAACAACATTAAATACAATCACCTTGAGAAGTGGTAATAGACACAAGGGTCCCACCCAACCCTAAATCAATACCATTAGGACCCACAACAAGAATTCTAAACTCCCAACCAAGAATGTGATCGATAGAAAGCCTAAGTTTGAATCTGATTCTGGAGTAAGCTGTTGTATGGGCAGATAGAAAAAGCTGAAAGAGAAATTGGAAGAAAGAATATCTTTGTTACAAGCATTCAAATTAACAATCATTTACTCGTGGCTATTGGATCAATTCCCACCTACGTTAGATCTTTACTAAATTCATATAAGGAAAAGCGTAAGGCGAAATATGAAAATACTAGGAGGATAGTCTTATTAGATAACATGAGAATACTAATCCTAAACAAGCTACCTCCTAAGAAGTAGGACCTAGGAGCCCTGTTGATTTCCTGCACAATAGGAAACATTACTTCTGATTGGGCTCTCCTCAACTTAGGTGCCTCCATTAATGTGATCCCTACCACACTTTATAGGAAACTTAGTTTAGGCCACGTAAAACACACTAACATAACTTTACAGTTGGTTGATAGATCAATTGCAACAACCAGGCCTCTATTGGAAGATGTTTTAGTCAAGGTCAATGATTTGCATTATCTCGTTGATTTCATGGTCCTTAACATGAAAGCACCAAAACAACTCAACCGCACCCCAACCATTTTAGGAAGACCATTCCTAATCACTGCAAAGGCTAAGATTAATTATGCATCGGAGATATAGAGATTGCCTCTGGGAATAAAATAGATCATTTTAATATATTTGAGGCATCAAAGAAGAATAAAATTAAGTGTGGTTTGATTGAGGAGCTTGGCAGAATAGAGGCGGTGATGGCCATATACATAATAAAAAACCCCCTAACAGCCAACTCAACCCAAACTCAGGAAGAAATTTACGAGGTTGCAAGAATGAGTGAAGGTAATAACAATTTGCAACCAACTTTGAATTTTTGGGATGAGGATTTTACTTACAAGGAAGATATTTATGAACCCGAGAACTTGTTAGAGGATTTACTTGATCAATCAAAAACCCAACAAGATCCTTGTCCTGAGTTACTAGAGTTTTAGGTTCAATTAGTAGGCGAAAAACACAAAGAGCAAAATGGTTCGATCTAGAACCCTAATTTTGAGGAGGAAATTGAGATTTGGGGAAAAACCCTTAGGAAGCCTAGTCTAATTATAGACATCAACATAAGCATCCTAAAGTACATGGTCGTTAACTCTCTCAACACAGTTAATTAAGTTAATTATGCTTAATTATGTGCACAAGAAAGTAACTTATGTCAACTTGAATTTGTCGATTAAGTAGTATAGGGTCAAGTTAACCAAACATTTAGATTTTATTTCTTTTTAACTGGTTGAGTCCAGGTCGTTCACTAGGAGGCATAACTTAATTAAAATTCGCCACTAATCCTAAGCTACTTATGAGAATTATAATTAAATTTACTTTAAGAATATGAATTTTGCTTAAGGAGTTCTAATTAAAAGTATGCAAAATTCCATAAGGAAAAACATTTACACATATGATTTACTTTTACAAACAAGTAAACATGTTTATTTCTTTTAATTGACAAGAGATTAAGGCAAGAAAAGAGTAATTCCAATGAATATATGCCTTATTACAACATTAAGCTCAAAATGAAATTAATAGAATACAAGAAATTAAACCATTATTTACTCTTCTTTATCTTCAGCCTCATACTTTCTTCTCTTCTTCTTTTACCTTTCTCACTTTTTTTTTCTCTTTTTACTTTTCTCTTATTTCTTCTCCTTAATCTTTCTCGAGCTCTTCTCTTATACATGTCTTCTTATTATTTGTTCTGCCTGTTACCTTTCTTTTTCTCTTTTCCCTATCTACCTTAGTGAACTCTCTCAACGAGCTCTCCTCTTCTTCTCCTTCTCTTCCCTTGCAACTCTTCTGAACCTTTATAGCTCTTTTGAACCGAACCGGTTTGATTCCTTTGAACCCAAAAATTAGGTTTTAAGGTTGGCAGCTTAGACTGGTCAGGGATACACAGCACCCCTCTCAAGGTGGGACCAGACCCTATTAGGTCCAAGCCTGGTTTTTATTTGGTTTGGTTTTTTTTTTCTGGTTCACATAGTCTCGAGCCCATCCGGCCCACGACCTCCCAGGCCCACACTCGCACGCCCACAGGTGCACACACACCCAGGCATGCGCACCGCACTCACCCACACACACACACCCATATGCTCTTTCATGTGCCCTGCGCTGACGACTGAATGGCCTTAAACACTTTTTGCTTTTATACTAAGGTGGTCGCTTCAGTTCCACCGATATGGGACTATATAATTCCTTCCCAGACCAAACTTTACTTGATGATCCCAGCCAGCACAGAG
This sequence comes from Thalassia testudinum, assembly GCA_037157565.1. Taxonomy (NCBI): domain Eukaryota; kingdom Viridiplantae; phylum Streptophyta; class Magnoliopsida; order Alismatales; family Hydrocharitaceae; genus Thalassia; species Thalassia testudinum. The sequence goes on from JAZHRO010000024.1 coordinate 220,863,283, forward strand.
CTCCAATCCGAGAAAATGAAGGCTTGCTGGAAAGCTCTAAGGTTGCTCTACATAATTGTAGAATCAATTTGATACTCAGGGAAGGTTTAGCTCTTCGATTTGAAGGGCGAAAGGACCTGGGTCGCTACGGCCATATTGCCTGCATAAAGGTGTTTTGGCTTCAAGGACCTATAAAATGTCTTTTGACCTCCAGATGAGGTGTTGAATAGATTCAGAGAGTGTTTCCGCAGCTATAGGTGAAGGAAGGAAACTCTAAGAAGCTTCAGAAAGGTGAAGAAGCTAAAAAGCTTCGACAAGGAACTTCAGAACTTTAATTCAAGTTCCGTTTGGTCCAACAGACAGCTAGAGACCTATTTCATCAACTCAAACAACCTCTAGAGGTTGTTAAGGATCTGTCTGGGCAGATTATTCACTTGAATTTCACCACAAGCTTACTGTTGTTAGTTTGGGTTCAAAAACAACACAAACTGAACACAAATCAATTTCTTCCATAAAATCGATCAGAGCTCACCCAAATTGATTTTAAATCATTCAAAAATATCTCAAGAACATATTAAACTCCTCAATTCCTCTGATTGAATCCCAAATCCAAGAATCAGACTTAAAGTTGACCATAAGCCTTAGAATTTTGACTTTCTAAATTTAATCATTTCAGATGAAATTAAAGCCTTAGTTATCTTCTCTTTCACCTCAGGAGTAGATTCAGGACCTCAAAAGGATGTTTCAGTTAGGATTCCTAGAGTTCCAAGCCTATCGCCTGAGATTCTAGGTGAGTTTGTTCGACAGAACAAACCACACTCTATCTCAGAGATTGACACATTGGAATGGTCTTAGGGTATGTTACTGATGCTTCTAGACCTTTCAAATGAGGCTAAACCCTAAATAACAATCATCTCCAACTCTGCCGGAGTTGGAGAAGACAAAGGTCTAACAGGAGCTCCAAGTCTTAAAACCTCAAATAAATTGCTTCAGAATGATCAATGACCTTCAAATCAGTGATCTGGAGCTTTACACTAAGTTCTATGGGCTGAAGAGCTCGTATGACTCACCGGAGCTCTGGTGAGTCCAGAAAAAGGCTAAAATGTACAAATGTCATTAAAACGTGCCATTAATGATATGAAAAGCTTCCTGAGGTCACAAGGAACCTCAGGAACATATTAATTCCTTCAATTAACAATCCAATCGAAAGTTATGCTTTGAATTCCCAGAGAACAAATTTTGAGTTTGATTGGGCTCAGGACCTGTTTTCCCACTCAATTGAGTGAAGAAAACAAGTCAAAAGGAAGTTGCGATGAATTATAAAGGCTTAATTAGTGACATGAACTCCTCCTGAGCCGCCATTGACAGCGAGCTCAGGAGATTAAATTAAATTAGGCGTTTAGGTTATAGATGATTAATATTTAAATTAAAATGAGGATAAGGGCCATTAAGTGATGGTTAAGTGGTGGAGGGCCCAGTGGAGGTGGATTAAGCTCAGCCACTTCCGCCATGGATAGCGGAAGCAGTGGTGAAGGTGGAGGTGGTTTAGGCGAATAGGCGATCAAATTAATGAATTAAGGTGATAGAAATGTTCATGAAAGATTAAAGAAGGTGATCGATGATTTAAAAAGACAAAAGATTTGCTCCAGACAAGCTCAATGAGCTCGCCGGAGCTGAAGAAGATGAATGAAAATCTAGCATTACACCTATCTAATCTACCTAACTAACTATTCTAACTGATCTACTTACCTAACCTACTGTTCCCTGGACGAAGGAGGTAGAAGATCTCCATTGATGGTCCTTAATAGAGGAGGAAATCAGAGGGTCAGGGTAGAAGTCCGACGGGCGTAGTGGAGTGAAACAGAGGAACTCCTAGTGTCGGCGTTGCGTTAAGAGACTTGGCTGACTTCGGCAGAGATCCAGAGCAATCAAAGATGGATGGAGGAAGACGGAGGAAGCGGAGGAAGGTTGCCGAAGTTTGGAAAGAATAGCCTATTAGTTAGCTCAGTGAAGAAGAGGGAAGGGAGCTAACTTAGTGAAATCGAGGGTGTGGAGGGGTATTTATAGGTCGCAGCGGCTGAGAAGGAGGGTGTATCTGGATGGAGAAGAGGCTAGGAGTGAAGTAACCATCGGCGTCTTCTCCGACGTCGGAGAGGTTATCTTCAACCCTAAAATAGGATTGTAGCTTCCTCTAGACCGGTGGATGAAAAGGGGATGGTGAGCACAAGCTCCAGGAGCTTGGAGAGGAAGGAATGACGTCGGATACGTAATGATCGATGAGTGAAAGCGCCTCCTATCGTCAACCGTCGAGGAGGCTGAAAAAGGAAATAAGAAGTTCTCAGGGACTTATTTGTAACAAAAACTGAGGACCTAAGTGAAGAATAAGGACTCGATTGAAATAAAATATAAGGACTAAAATGTAAACTAAGGTTTTCAAGGTTTATTTTAATTTAAATTTTTTTCAACTTTTTATATATGATTATAAATAAGAAAATTATTATATTTAGACCTTGAATTTACATTTTTGACCTTTTTAGCTTAATTTATTTAATTAAGTAATGTTACTTAAGTTATTACATACTTAGTTATAGATTATACTTAAGTTAGTTAACACATTAATTAAATAAATTACTGATAATATTTCAAGTCCAATTATTAATTAAATTATTAATAATATTAATTAGATAATAATATAGCATTTTAAACTTATTTTAAGGTCCTTTACTATTTATCCCTTATTTAATAATTAACCCATATATTTACATATTCCTAGCTAATTAACTAGGAAGATTAGTTAATTAGGGGTAATTAAAGATCATGATGAGCTTCTCATCAGTACACACACAACACTATTAAAAACCCCCGATACCTCAAAATATTCACAATCCTCGCCCTTCCAACCATTACAAAATTCATGCACCCACCCAAACCTCCTTTGTGCTCATCCGGGAAAACACCTATTGGAGACCACTTGGGCTCTCCTACATCACCAGCTTGCCACTGTTCTTGATCATCTCTTTGTCAAGCGTACTCTCACCCTCCAGGACCCATATGTTGGAGCCCGGAAGCTTAACTTTTGTCGCCACAATTTCTTGAGTTTATATTTGTGGATTACGCTTAGTTAAAGGCACTAAACTCAACATTTGTACAGTCTATTTTTATTTGGAGCTAACTGGGATCATTACGGAATTTAGGTGCTATCCTTTTTATTCCACTCCTTTTCATATCTTTTGATACAATGAGAACATTGCATTAGCTAGGCATGGGGGGTGGATATATTCATCTCTAAATTATTTTGTTAGCTTCGTATAAATTTTTCTTTTTATTTTCCATCTATTATTTATTTTAAAAAAATGAATTAGAAAAACTGAACTTAGGCATTAGGAGTTTTCAACCTTAGGAAATTATATAGTAGGACTTGAATACTTAGACTCTTCAGGTATATGCGCTTAATTGACCTGGGTGTCCACTAAAATGTAGACCTATTCTCAAGTCCTTACCAACTTAGAATTTATTTTAATTGGTTAAGTAAGTTGGGGTGATAAGTACATGATTTATCAATCCACCCTTTGATTTGTGGGGACTTATAGTTTAAGCATCTACAGACTTCTCGCACTAACTTGCTCTACGGGCGATCTTGACGGAAATTAGGTAGCTAATAAACATACTAAGGTGGTATGGCTGGCACGTTGCTGTGAGTAACCGCTTATAGCTAGGTGTCCAAAGCCCAGCCACACAACCTAATCTCTTTAGCCATTGCCTTTAGGTAAATCTTAGATCAGGGAAGTTATTTGTTTAGAAAAGGAAAAAAAATAGAAAAATATTTAAAAGCAAAGAAAAAATAAAAAATGAAAAAATGAGAAAAAATAATAAGCCACACTTCACCGCATGAGTATGGTTGGCAGGTTACCGTGGGTAATCCCCTATTGCCGTTTGTCCAGAACTCAGGCCACAATAATGCATAAATAATCTTGAAACTTAGGGAAAAGTGGGGAAGTAGAATAAACCTAGGGAGATATACACTAAATTCGCCCTTGTGTTAACCGCACAAAAATAAAAGTAAGGAGAAAGCTATTGATTTGAAAGATAAACCTCTAGGTAGAAATTTTTCATTCAGGGTCACTTAGGCTTTGTAGATACCTGAGGTTCGTTTTGCTTGTCGTTTAGTAAGTCAATCACATTCGCACATAAAAATGGTTAGTCCTTAGAGTCTTCTTAAGTCTTGGGTGGGTTGGGAAACTGTAGAAAGCTACCACGAAACCCTAAACAAACATTCCAAAAAACTTAGAAAAGAAGAAAAGAAAAAAAATCCCTCTCTTTTATGTATGGAATATGCGAGGACTTGGGCGGTCAGCATTTTGATAGGCACCTAGGTATTGTTGAGTCTTCGGAATTTAGGCCTTAGTAGAAATTTCTTATTATTGATAAACAACTTACGCATAAGTAATCAGACTCTAATTCTATCTTTATAAATGGCATTTACTTTAATTTTATTAGGGACTAGCAAAAGATAAGCATGGGGGTGTGATGTATACATATTTATTTAGGATAAAATACCTATTTATGCATGTTCCTAGGCTAATTAGATGCATTAAACATTATAAATACTGCATAACATCCATTATCATGCATGTAGAATAATTTATGTAAACTGTATATTAATTTACTTCTTTTTATGATAAGGGGACAGGGAAACACTTCTATGAGCTTCGGATGGAAAATCCAACCGTACATATCGACTCAGAGCGACGATCACAATCCAACAACGTGAGAATCGTCTCGATCAGGGCTCTGTAGCATCTGATACGAAGAAAAGATGGATGGCTCTAATGGTGCCACGTGGCACCATCAGAGCCATCCAAGGTCACCCACCTCACTCTAAAGGCGTGTCCATTGTGCGACCTTAGCCGTTGGATCACCATCCAACGGTTGAGAACCAGCTACGTAGTGTGCTTACCTCTCCCCCGTGCAAATAACCTCAGCCATTGGATTCAAATCCAACGGTTGAGATCATATCTCAACCACCCACGCCCACGCCTCAGAACTTCAAGGGAGCATTCCTCATACGAACTCAATTGTTGGATCCACGATCCAACGACCACGATAGCTTGAAGACCCACGTAGTGCAACAGTTGCACCTGTGCCATCCCATGCAAATGACGCAGGTTTTAATTGTAATAAGCATCACTTCTGAGCGTGGGCACGAGCAAAATAGAGCCGTCCGATTGTGTGGGAACGGCACAGATAGTGCCACGACAGTGTGTGTGCACCCCTCACAAACTTAACGAGCGACTCGTGCACAATTAGAGCCATTCGATCGTGATCAAGCGGCAACAGGCCTTCTACGTGGTGCGATGGATGAGTGAATCACACGACGCACGATCTCACGTGCGATCTGACATGGTGAAGGTGCAATCTTGAGCATGCCCTCATGTGCAATCTGAGCTGCTCATTAAGCATCCAACAACCACAGATTCTCCTTGCCGTGCGCCACGCTATGCAGCTATGCGTGCGCGAGCATGCACGCTACGAGTGTAGTGCTGCGCTGGGTGCAGAGGTTGTGCATGCGGGGGCGTGTCCCTTGCATGCACATAATGTTTCGATGCACCAAATGATTTGGCAACCCCTCGCAACCACCTATATAAACCCCCCTACCCTCCCCTTAGTCTACCATCCCTCCCTACATCTTTCTACCCCTCTCCAGACCTTGAGAAGTACTCTTGAGCTAGTCCCAAACCCGCGGTGCTCCACTACAGCATGAAAATGATTTTTATCCCTCTTTCTCATCCCCATTGGTGGAACACTTGTGGCTGTCCTCTTACTACCATTCCGGAAGCAGATCCCATGATGGCGATGCCCTGCCTCGTCCCCTCTTCATCCAAGCTTCATCCTCCTTCCTTTACCTTCGTCTTAGCTTCTTCCAGGCGTTGTCTGAGTTGCTCGTCCCCGAAGTAGTCGTTGAGGGGGAATCTTTGCTCTCTTTCAATCTTTTTACCGCTTTCATACTTAGATTTTATTCTACACATTATTTTCTTGCAATAAACATTTGAAGCATTTATCTAGAGTTATTTTATCATTCTCTCTCCCTTTTTATTCGCTTAGTAGATTAGTTAGTTTAACTTAGAGAATTGTTCCACCTGTTATCTTGCCAACATAAAAACACCAAAAAAATTGTAAATCCCCAAAATACCAAAAGGAAATAAATCAACGTGATTTTCTTTCAAATCAAACATAGCCTCACCACGTTTAACCTGGGACTCACTGAGTCTCGATAAAATTATTTGATGGCGAAATTTTGCAAACACGATGATGCAGGTTTCTCTTTTTTGAAATCCTAATCCATTCTCGCACGATTCCGCTTATCAAGCAGTGTATTGACAAGAAGCCTATTGTGATCTACTACGCAAGTAAAACTTTGGATGATACACAACAGAATTACATGGTTATTGAAAAGGAACTTCTTGCCATTGTGTTTGCCCTCAAGAAATTCTGATCTTATTTGTTGGGGTCGCATCGTTAGATTCTTTTACTCCAAAAATTTGATTTGGAAATTGAGGATAAGGCAGGTTCATAAAATGTCATGGCTGATCATCTCTGTTGTATTTCGACGGATGATGTCCTTACCCCACCAGATATCTTTCCTGATGAAACCCTCCTATTAGTTAATAACCTCCCTTGGTATGCCACAAGTGTTAATTATCTTGCAACTGGACAAATCCCTCCTGACTGAAATAAATCAAAAAGGGATAAGTTCTTCAATGATATTAAATACTACTTTTGGGAGGAGCCTGACTTATTTTGTATTTGTGCTGATTAGGTCATTCGATGATGCATTCCTGATTTAGAATTTCATAATATTCTGAAACATTGTCATGCGATAGGCTATGACGAACATTTTTTAGGTAAGAAGATTGTAGCCAAAGTATTAAGTGCTGGATTTTATTAGCCCAACATACATAAATATGCTTAAGATTTTGTTCGATTCTGTGTGCGTTGCCAGAGCATCGGCAACATGACCAAAAAGGATATGATGCTCTTGAACCCTATTTTAGAAGTTGACATCTTTGATGTTTGGGGGATTGATTTCATGGGACTGCCCACCCAACACTTATTCTAATGAATGATCTAAGCTGAACTCGAACCCACCTAATTTACAATGAGGGCATTGCAAATCGTAGGCGTGGGGGGTATTAAAGTACAAAACACTGTGAAAATCACTTCACAAGAAAGGGTTTCATCAAAAAAAATCACATATTCCAAAAAAACCAAAAAAATAAAAAATCGGAAAAGAACAAAAATAGAAGGGAGGAAATTTTTAATTGATATCATTTGTCAAGAAGAAAAGGGGAGGAGATAAAAATGTCAAAAAGGAACACAATTTGAAAAGAAAAAGAGATAGTCATTAGCAAAAGATTAAGGAATTGACTTACTTCTAGACTAAATCAAAAGAAAAAAAATGAGGAAAGACAAAAAGTGCTAAAGAAACAAAAAGAGATTAGTAGGAACGCTGATCTTAGGTCTCTTGAACTGCGATCCTAGGCTTAAAAATTTAAGTATTCGCTAAGATCTGGATAATCCTCAAGAGGTGGGGAAAATGCGAAACTTAAGTATTAGGTCTAAGGCTTAGGGATTATTTAGCCTCGTTAACTGACCTCTGATTTGCAGGACTCGGTAACCTAAGCACCCCAATCCACACACAGTCTGGTTCAGTGCGCCTAAGTATCAAAATCACGCAAATGCGTTAAATCTGTTCTGAAAAAGTTACCTAGATTAGGAGCGGCTGATCAACATAAGTTGATTTGGACGAGTTCCCAGCACTAAGAGGCGGTAAATTCCACTCAAAGATGCGCAATAACATATCATTTCCTCGGTGCTTGTCTCCTAGGATATCTAACTATCCTACCTGGGACATGTAAGCACCTTATGCTGGTTCAGATACCATGGGCAGCATTATCACGAAATGTCGATTGCCAGGGTCTAAATTTAACTACAGAACGCCATGGGTGGGATTATCTAGAAATTTTGAAAGCCAGGGTTCTGGGGGTTGCCATGAGCAGTGCTATCTCAAAGCATCGCTTGCAAGGGACCCTGCAATGATTGATGGTGGGAACTAGAAATCCGATACATACTGTGATGTAGAGCTAATCCAAGGCTAGAAATAAAAAGAAAAGAGAGAGAAAACTCTCCAAAAACAAAGAAAATTTCTTTTATCTCTCTCTTACAAAAACGCACTGCAAACTGAACCTGGACTAAAACATGCTACAAGCACGAGTGTTTTAACCACAGAGTTCAACGAACCTTAGGTTAGTTCCTGTGGGCCTTAGAAACCTTCGCAGTGGACTGAGGCTAAAGCTAGTCAGGTTCGGATCTTGGTTGGTACTTGAGTACCTCCAGGCCTACTATCGGTATTCTAACTTAATCTACAAAAGAAAGCACACATCAAAGTTTTAAGCATAGAAGGGCATAAGGTCCAGAATCAAAGTTAATACCTTGAAATTTTGCTAAGGGACTAACAAAAACTAGGCATGGGGGTATGATGGGAACAACATCATGAGCCATAACTAGCTCATTTTGATCTAATTAAGTCAGTAAATGCTTCTACATAGCTGCTAAAGAGCCATAAGTCACTGCATAATCATTCTAAGAGAAAAATAAGAAACTAGGGTTAAAACTGTAATTTTACGATCATATCATGAATTTAGTACAACCACGGATTTTCCTAGGGGTTAATTAAGGGTCAAATGGTCCTAAAAGGCTAACAAGTGGGTTAGAACAATCAGAAAAGGGTTTGCACATGTTCTGAGAATTAAATAACTTTTAAAATCCTAAAAACAGACCCGCTTAATTAACTAAGGTTCTGATCAAGATAAAATTCACCTAAATCTTCTAAAATTCATAAAAAATATTCTCTAGGGTTTGAAACCTTCAATTTGACCATCAGAATCCGTTTTGACCTAGAATAGAGTCTTGGACAGACATTTACCCTAATTTAGGTTTTTTCATAAATTACCCAATCAAACATAGTCAAAACCAAAATCCAACTTCACCATTGGATTCCTTAGGTCTAAATTAGGTTTGTACCAAAATTTGGACCCAAGATGAGTTTGTCTTGACCTAGTTTGCAACTTGGTCCTGTCTGATTGCATTTATGCCCTTAAGTTTCAAAATCTTTTCAAATAGATCCCTAACTTTGTCGTCATTCTCACAAAAAGGTCCCTACCGCCATTAAAACTATTCCTATTTGCTCCAGCAACCTTGATTTGGAAAAAAGCCCTTGATTTCTTGACGAATCCCCTTCAAATTTGAAAGGAAAGTTCGTCAAGAAATTTCCTTCCTTTTGAGCCAAATCCCATTCCCCAAAACCTTCCCAATCTCTCATACGAATACATAAGAAATTTGGGTATCAAGGAATTTCCCAACTCTGGCAAGCTTTCCAAGCTTGGGAAGCTTGCTTCCCAAGTTCAAAACTTCTTCTTGAGGTCTATAAAAGAACCCCCTAATCAGACCATTCTCCCTACACTCGAAATCGGCCAAGATCCCTCCCCCCAATTCCTCTCTCTCTCTCTCTCTCTCGACCGAAAGCTCCTCGATGTCCGGCGAGCTCCTCCATCCTTCTTCGTCCTACGTTCACAATACCAGCAGCGAAGTTATCTTCCTCGTTTCTTCCCGCGTCGAGCCGTACCAGCTGGCACCCTAATCTCCTTCCTCGCTGTTTCCCTCTCTCCGGAGTTGTTCTCTTCTCCGGCGCCGGCAACACCACAACCGGTGCCTTCTCCTTCCCACTTCGTCCATTACTACATTCAACTGCTCCCTAAACTCTTCCTCATCATACCAACATTTTCGACACGTCGTTTCAACCTCGACCACGCCTCCGCAACTCCATCGTCTTCCACCGTTCTGGCCACACCTTCGGCGAGGTACATCTAGCTCCACACACCACCAAACCCCTCGCCGACTACCTCAGAACCTCCGCCACACCTCTCCGCTCATTTCCCCTCTCTCATCTCAATCCATCATCCACCCGAACACTGCCCCGAACAGACCCATCATCTCCAACCTAACCCGTGACCGTTCGGCCACCATCCACACCCATCCGCCAAGCCGACCTCCTCAACGAACTCGCCGTGCTACGATGATACTCTCCGAACCTTCTGACAGGGCCGAGAGGTCGTTTGCTTGATTTAAGGTGTTAAGCCCCTAACCACCATTGACGAAGAGCTTCAAAGAAGCTTCAAGCTTGCTCCAAGTCTCGTCTGCCCCAGGTGGAAGTCCTAGGTCATGCCGACTTGCTTCAAGTACTGCCCCAGGCGATCAATTAGACGCTAGGACCTTAGTAGCTACGTCAATCAGAGGAATCTCCTTGCTGCAAACGCATGCAAAGAAGGGCGTGGTTTAGTCCCACATCGTCAGCTGAAGAGCACCTCGCAGTGCATAAATTGTAAAAGTGTTATAGCCTTTCCACTTCAGAATACAGGGTGAGGTCCCTCTCACCCGCGCACCTACACCTCGTCTGTGACCTCTACCCGCAAACTTGGCCTGACCTGTTAACCCGCCTAAGCCTCACTCCTTCTCACTATCCACTGCCGGTGAGCCTGGACCTGGGTACGCTAGGTCTGGTAACCCGATTACCCCTGTGGCTCTAGGAGAGTGGATCCTAAAGAGAGAAAGAGAGAAGGAGAGCCTGTGCGGGTAGGGGGAGGGTTTTGCTCTTGGTAAGAATCGACTAACACTTAGCCGAATTCAAAAGCTTTTCCCTTGCTGTGTGAAGAAAGCCAGAGAAAGAAGAAGGGCTGAAGGAAGAAGAAGAATAGTAGAGACAGAGAAGGAAAGTAAGAGAAGAACACAAGGAAGAGGAAGGGTCGTAGCTGAAAGAAGAAAGGCAGAGAAGAGAAAGAGAAAAGAAGAAGAAAAACAGAGAAAGGTTTGAGCAGTTTAAGCTGTCTGATTAGTAAATCAGACGATTGGTTTGATTGCATTTCATACATATATACATTGAGTTCATTAGCTATCATTGTAAGGAGTACTTGGTGATCTAAATTACCATTTTACTCCATTATTTTTGCAATCTAATACTTGATCCTAGTGCTGCTTTATTCTGAAACAGTTTTTGTTTACAATTTCATAGCTTTCTTGTCTTAAATTACAATTTTGAGAATTGAATTCCATATTGCTCCCTGTGTTCGACTTCAAAACTTTTTTGAGTAATAAATTTATTTGTTTGAACGCTATTTTGGCTATACTGCAACATGATAATTTTAAAACATCGAATTTAGCGCGCGAGCAGTCAACTCTTATGGGTACTTATATATACTACTCGCAGTCGATTATGAATCGAAATGGAGTGAAGTAGTACCCACACGCACCAATATCACCGAGTAGTCATTGATTTTATTAAAAAGAACATTTTCTCAAGATTTGCAGTTCCCAAGGCCATTATCAACAACAAAGGATCTCACTTCACACATTCTCAATTTTGTTAGCTTTTAGCTAAATATGGGATAAATCACAAGAGTCCAAGATGAAGTTTCTAATTGGGAAATAAAAAACATTTTGCAAAAAATGATTAGGCTTGACCGAAAAGATTAGTCCAACAAATTGGACAATGCTTTATGGGCCTATCGAACCGCTTTCAAAACCTCAATTGGTAGGTCTCCTTTTTAATTAATTGATGGAAAAGCATGCCATCTTCTGGTAAAATTAGAACATAAGGCTTATTGGGTGATAAAATAACCTAATTAAAATTTAACTGAAATTGGCAAACATCATAAAATGCAATTAACTAAACTGGAAGAAATTCATATTTTTGCCTACGAAAATGCACGTATTTACAAAGACTAAACTAAACTTTTTCCAGACAAATATATTGTTCGGAAATCTTTTAACCTAATCAGCACGTATGGCTTTTTGACTTAAGATTATGAAATTTTCCTGGAAAGTTAAAATCAAAATGGACAGGCCCTTATATCATCCTTAAAACTCATCCGTATAGTGCCATTGATATTTTTGACCCAAAAATGAATATTTCTTTAACCGTCAACAACCAGCATTTAAAGTCCTATCTGGATGATACTCTGAATTAACCTTTGGATTCTCAAGATCTTCATGACTTGCTCACAACTTGATGCGCTCCACACCCAGCTGAAAAGGCGTAAAAGACAGCTTTAGTTGGGAGATAACCCAACATCTTTTTCCAACTTTCCTTTTTACTATTTCTTTTCAGGCTCTACCTATCCTGATATTGACCTTCTCTTACCCAGGTGATATCTTTCTCCTTCCTTGTGCATGTGAACGTTGTATAGCTTTAGCATGGGAGGGCGCTTAAATTTTTGTCAATCATCTTAGGATTTTTAGAACACAGAAAAAAATATTTTTTGCATTTATTTTGCATCTTTGCATTTACATGAAATTTTCGCATAACTAAAAAGCAAAAAATTATATACTCAAAAACTTTTTGAGGATTTTCAAAAACTCAAGACAAAGATTGTGACCATATTTCTCAAAGGTACACAAGGATTTAATCTTTAACAAACTTAAGGATGAATCTGAGGATCTGTTGGTTAGACTTTTCAGGTCTAAAAACTTAGATTAGAACAGTATATCCCCTAAAGAACTCCTCCTGAACCCCTAAAGAAATTGATTATCTCATATTTTGTTTAGTAGTATGAATAGTACTTGACCTAGTCCTCGATCCAGCAATTTGAATTTCTTTTGAACCTCAAGTGTCAAACTTGTTTACACACACAACCAACAAAAAGAAAAGCTCAAAAACACCTAAATCAATAAATCCCTTTGTTTCGCTTAAGATGAAACTTGAAATAGTTTTAATTGGATGAGTTCCCACCATGGAGGAGAAAACATTCCTTTTAGGAAGTGATGCCAACATGTCACCACCTCAGTGCTTGCTCCATGTTCTATATTCCATATCCATCCATGGAGCGTATAAGCACATCTTGCGGTCTAGGTGTCTCGGATGGTACTATCCCAAAGTATCAAAGCGAGAGCCTGGATTTAGTGGGAGTTCCTCTCATGGTGCCATGAGGTGTCAGGGAGTAGGGCTCCCATGAGGTGCCTTGGATGGTGCTATTTTAGTATCAGAGTAAGGGCTTCTTCGAGGATCGGTGATGGGGATGATGATTTTGACATGAGGGTAGCACCGACATTGGTGTTAATAAACCTAATTAGCCTAATAGCAGTAATAAATGCTCTTTTATACTCATTAGAATATCATAACTCTATTCTAGGTCAAATGCGAGAAGATGAGAAAACACGTTAATTCTATTGTTTTAATAGATAGACCTGAATGCAAAATAATTGAGGGGTCAATTAATAGTCAAATAAACTTAATTGTCCAAGAAGTGGGCTTAAATCAACTGAAACATAGTTTTCATGCATTTCGAGAAGTATTTTATTAATAAAAGCCTTAAAATCAATCTCACTTCAATTAAATGGGTTCTGGTAGAAATAAATACAAACTAAACCTCTTAAAAATCATTTAAAAATATTCTAAGAGGTTTGATACCTTCTCTTTGACCATCGGAATTCATCTTGATCAAAAATAGAGACTAGGAGAGATTTTGGTTCTATTTTGGGCTCCTTTGTAATTTTTAGAGCTAAACTTGGTCAAAACTCAAATCCAAGGTCACCATTAGATTCCTTGTGTTCAAATTACGCTAACCCTAAAATTTGAGCCCAAACAGAGTCCTTGACCTAGTTTGCATTTTAGCTTATAAGTTTCTATTTATCACAAAACTACCCCTAGCTTTTGATTTTTATTACAACCATGCCCTTAACTTTTTGTCATTTATGTGAATGGCCCCCTACCACCATCATCTTCTTCCTCACCCATACAAGGCAATTGCAGTGCCTTGAAACCCAAATCGGCCAAACTTTGATCTAAGATTCGAAGGATCAAATCAAGATCAAATCCCACCAAATTTGGTGGGATTGATCTTGACGATCTTCTGAATCTTCTGAGCATCATTCCAAGTTCAATCACGGTCGTATCCATCGCCGGCGAGCTCAAGGAATTCGAGCTCAACGTGCATCAAATACACCTTCCAAATCGTGTGTTCTTGACTTAATTAAGGAGGGAAGCACATCTATAAATAGGTCTTCATGCTTACAAGTCAAGGGTCGTGCAATTTTCACCGGTTTCTCCCTTCAATTCTTCCTCCTCGCCGGCGAAGAGGATCACCACCGGAGCCACCCTGTTCTCCTTCCTCACCCTCTACCAAGTACAATAGGTAGAGAGTTTCCTTCTTTGAACTTCCACGAAGCTTCCTATGAAGCTTCACGCCCTGAATCCCTCTTCTCTTCTCCGACCACTCTGTCATCTTCGTCACCGGCGTACCACCAGTGAACTCTCTCCTTCTTTCTTTCCCTAAATTAACTTAGGGTTTCTACTCCGCACCCCTCTAATTAGCTCTAGGAAATGTTACAACATTGTTCTCCCTCTCCTTCGTCGTCTCCGACTCCAGCAAACACCTCTACCGACCACCGTCATCGTCGAACCCCATCCGCCCTCATCCACCTCAATTAAGTTACGCGAAAGTTCCCACTCACCTCCACAAACATTTCGCCTAACTTAATTGCCCACCAGATCACCTCTTTCACCCTCTCCGACCACATACACTGGAGCTACGCATCCTTGCTCCGATCGGCCAGTACACTCGCTCACTCACCAAACCACGATAACCAGCACCTTCACCTCACCATGGCAAAGCTCCCTATATATCTAATTGGGGTGGAAGGGCCATTTTCTTCTTGTAGGAACTTCGCTGTCGCCAGTCATCCTCTCCATCTCCAACAGACGTCGACCGACGATCAATCACCTCGTCACGACCTCCAATAGCTGCAGACCAGCACCAAGATCTCTTCTGGACCCTCAATTGAACCAAGCAGCAGCTGCAACACCAACAATTAGACCAACCTCCTCCACACAGCAGCAGCAAAGAGAAGAAGGGACTTTAGTCCCACATAGTGCAAAGAAGAATCAGAAATTTGTTAATAACCTTCTATGCTCAGTACCCCATTGTCCAAGACATGGGGGTCAAGTCCTTATGCACTCCCCAATGCACTTGCCTGCTGCCCACCCCCAAGTAGGCCTGGTGCGATTACTCGATCTGATTAGAGAGAGAGGAAGGTCTGGGTCGAGAGGGGGGGTTTGCTTTAGAGATAATTGAGCCTTGGTTTGAATTGAGAAGGCACTGAGCTTTGCTACTTAAGTCGTCTAAGGGCTTGAACCAAACATCTGATTTGGCCTTGATTTGAGAAATTGGCCAAGTGTTGATGCTTAAATGTGCTTGGTGGCACCACATTTTTTTGGCTTTATACTCTATTATTTTTGACTCATCAGAAACTCAAATTTTTATATATTGAGAGTTATATTCATTGCATATATAATTCATTGTAAATCAATTATTGTGCTCAATTTTATATAATGGTTGCATAGCATAATTTTGCTCCCTGCGAATGACATCGAAAACTCACACTTTTCAAGCATATAAATTTAAGTGTTGATTCGTTTTTCATTACTATACTACAACATATTTCTCTTAATTCGACAAGAACGCGCATTAGCATGACACAATTCTATATTAGGGTTAATCTAAGGCTAAGCATGGGGGAGAAAACCAACAAAATACAAAAAGATAAAAAAAAGTGTTGGCCAATCACAAAAGCACTGACACTTGGATTTTCATTGTCGCGTAAATCCTGGATTGAGTTCTTAGGTC
The DNA here is from genome assembly GCA_037157565.1 of Thalassia testudinum. Lineage (NCBI taxonomy): Eukaryota > Viridiplantae > Streptophyta > Magnoliopsida > Alismatales > Hydrocharitaceae > Thalassia > Thalassia testudinum. The sequence continues at coordinate 220,878,996 of JAZHRO010000024.1, forward strand.
AAGGAAGTTCTAATTGCAAAAAAGGATGACAGGGTAGCATCAGAAGGGGAAAATTAATTGAATTCTTGAGTGGATACAAAATCTTGATTATTCTAACCCTTGGATCCAATGACAAATCCTAATGTTTTACCATAAACAAATCTCGTACCTTCCTTATTTCTCAAATCAACCATGGACTCGTGAAAAATTTTCTCCTCAAAATAAAAAACAAGTAGTTTTCCTTAATACTATTTTCCAAAACAAATTTTGCTAAGGACTGGCAAAAGCTAAGCATAGGGGTATGATAAACTCTAGTTTATCATCATTCTTAGGCAAACTATACACTTAGACCCTAGGTATTGTGCATCTACATTGCAATATTAGGATTGCATTTAGGCACTCACATGCAATTAGGGTTAGTGCATGCATTATTAGGTTTTCTTGTAGTTTTGTATAATGTATTTGCATCATTTGATTCTCAGGGAATGAAAACCATTGAAGATCAGTTAAACCCTGACACAATGAAAGGCAGAAAACTAAAGAGAAGATAGAAGCTCCAGTTAACTAAATGTCAGCTCATCCCAGCTCCAAACAGCTCATCCTCAACTCAACTCCTTCCAGCTTGGCTACTAGCTCTAAGCTAGCTAGCTGATGAGTAGACAGGTTATTCTTCATCAACTCTCCTCAGCTCTAGGCAAGATCTAGTTAGCTCAAGGCAACTCCTCCTAACTCCTACCATCTACTAGCTGGCTAAGCTAGCTCCACCTAGCTAGCTCCCTACTCCACCTCCTCCCTACTTAAAGTGGATGACCACATGGTCCAAAAACTACCTCCTTCCTCCTTTTCGGTGCCAACATAGTGTAACCACCACCATCCTTCACACCCTTTCACCATGGCACCACCTATAACACCCCTTCACCATAATAATCAACTGTTAACCACCCATTAATTGGCGCCAACTCAAAGGCAACCACCACCTCCACAACCTTCCATACATGGCGCCAAAATGAAGGCCTACATCCACCCTTCATCCACCTTGAAATCCCATCTCCACCCTCCAATTTTTAGCGCCAAAACCTTCACTTTCTAGAACTTTATTTTGGCGCCAACTTAACCCTAACCTACCCTCTTCAGAACCCTTCAATCGGCACTAATAATCATCCACCATCCATCCCATAACCACCACCAAATAGCCCTATCCTAACCACCCAAAAAGGCCACACCACCTAACCATACTCCTACCATGGTTGGTGCCAACCACCAACTCCCTTATCCTATAAATAAACCATGTAACCACCACATTATCCCCATCCTTGGCTACATATTTTCTACACCAAAATTCTACATTCAAAGCCTGAGAAGAAGGAGAGTAGGCGTGCACATTAGTAGGGTCCATACCATGTCGTTCTAGTCTCTACATCCTACTTCTTTCTTCCTTGGAACTAAGCCAAGGAGCAAGCCATTAAGGATAGCTAGGAAAGGAAGAGAAGGGTGAACGTCCACCACCCTTAGGAGCACTCTGAAGCACTTAATCTAAGGAGAAGAGCAAGGGGGAATCCTCTTCAAGTGCAGGAACAACCATATTTGGAGCAAGGATCGTCTCGGGCTTCCTTTTGAGCATTCTTCTATCTCTTTATATTTTTTGTATTAGCTATTTTATAACAAGCATTCCCCACATTTGGAGGTTACTTGTGTAGGAATCTTTCACACAAGTGAGCCCTCCATTTGTGACATTAGTAGCTTTATTCATAGCAATACAAAGTCACTTGCCTTTCAATTTTTGTTCCCTTTTGCCTTCTTAGCTTCTAGTAATTTTTGTTACACACTCGACCTTTCTAATTACCCTAGATACACTTGCCTAAGGTGAACTTAGAAAGGTAGGACTTTTTTCTTTATTTACTTTGGTGTACTTTTAGTTCCTGTTGCCCCCGATTTCAAAAAAATAAAAAAGAAATGAAGATTTGAGAGGGTGAGCGAGAGATTATCACTTTGATAACTAAAGTTCGCCTCCTTGGACGATCATAAATACTCCCACTATCTAGGTTATAAATTTTAAAAGTTGTCCAAATTTGCATGTTACATCAACAACGAAACCCGTATTTACAAACCGTGTAATTTTGGTATCATACCACACATAAGAAATAATGTGGCAAATTTTCATTTTCATCCATTTCATATGTGTACATCTCTTCTCATCCACATCCATTTGAAAAAAAGGAGAAACATAGTAGCAACGACCACAATAAAACTAATCATTAAAACCAACAAGGCACCTGTTACAACCTGAACCGGCTCCACGTTGGACCTAGAGCAAATCATCTCGACTACCCCAAGACCCAGTCGCCTAACGAGTAATAAACCAAAACATATTAATTTCTACACATACAGTATAGCTAGACGCATGATAAAAGGCAGAATTCTAAAAATAAACAGTAACTGAAAAAATGTATCACAAGAAAGTGGCACATTCACGTCACATCCATCACAACATACTAGTGAAACAAACACTAATCTACTAGTTCTAAAGTCAAATACTCACGACAGCAAAAGGAGTGTCAAACTACAGCAGAAGGGAAAAGGAACACCTAAGACTGGGCTCGACTAGACCCAGCTCCCTCTGCAGTCGGTCGAATTGGTTGCTCACTTCCCTGTCCTGGATACAAGTGGTAGGCGTCAACAAAAGCTAAATAGAGTGGCAAGTGTACATTCAACTAACACAATTTAATTAAAGAGAAAACAATAAACAGGTCAGACAGCAGAAAACATCCCAAGCATGTTCATATTTTATTCCAATTATAAATACTAGTTATTTGTGATTTCGATTATTCTAGTAAAGGGTACAGTCATCTCTTGATTCACATGTTCCCTAATGGAATGATCTTGCTATAGTCTTCCCGCGATGCATGACGTGTATGTAGTACTCTCCTGGCCAAGAGAACACCCCTACACCCGATCTACCACCCTGGGGTCATAGTCACAACGTAGCGATAACTATGGCATGTGCAATAAATGCACGGGGGTTACCCCACACTGGCACGCAGTTAATCATTTCCGCTAACGAGTACGCTCTAAGTCGTACAACACAGAACAAAACAGGAGCCACGTCTCTCATCAATCTGCGTACCCTCGCCCGACTATCCTGGTTGGCCCTGTGGGCCTAACAGGAGTCGATTTAGGAAAGTCATTCCTACCCTGGGTCCCAACCCGAGGAAAGGCTAGCTCTCTCCCTACACAAAGGAATGTTTGGCTCTCCTCGGTACATGTGTACCTGAGGGCCAGCTCACTCCCACAACTGTACTCAACGTGGCTCGTCTCGACCCCACCAATCCATTGTCATTTCACAATTAGGGATGTCTTTACCTTGCAAGGGTTTGAGAGAACCTCCTAATTTATTTCTAACATTCTTATGGTAGTTAACTTTGGTAATTCACGAGTCGCTATTAGCTAGATCTTTATTAGTATTTCAAAGAGAAACCATAACTTCATACATGCACAAAACGTGTGTAAAAGTATAATTCTACGAAGCAAAATATACATGCACTTGCATATGTAAGAGCACCAACATATACTTAAAATGCGTACGCGCACATACGTAAATAAACATACCAACAAATATATCGAATTTCCATGTGTGCGCAGTTACATGCAAATACAATTACACACATACGTATTACATGGATAGACCACGACCCTCACCCTAGAGTTTGAGTCGAGACCTCATTCGATTTCTACCTTAGTTGTTAATTAGTTCGTGCATTAGCAACTCCTATCACATGCAATTAAAACATCTAATTTGCCCTAAGATTCTAGTAAGCCTCAATTTAGTTACCAGCAGAGGTCAACCATTTGCTACATTTAAGTTACTTTTAGTATCGTTAGATACATGATTAACTGCATAATAGAGCTCTACATCAACAATCTACCATTATTGTTCCATAATTGCTCCAACTTACTTTCCAGTGTCTAGTAAATCTACTTTGACAAGAATTTGAAGGAACCTTTTTACTTTTCCATTGCACTGAACATTGATGAATATGATAGGATGTCCCTCTCACCAAGAAAAAAAAAATTGACCTCAGGAGAGGCTGATTATCGTTCAATTCTTTATGGAAAGAAAGTTTCAGAAACATGTGACTAGAATAAAAAGATTTTAGGTCTGTGATGCAACATGAAGAGGAGAATAACATAAATGATTACTAAACTATTTGACATGATACCTTGTGTAAAAAGTTATTGACTGTCAGATATAATGAAATTCCAATGACCTTGGGTCATTTAAGGTCATAAACCGAGCATGTGGTCATGAAGGTGTCATCTAATGGCGTACTACACCTTATCATGCTGAATATGCGAACATGCCAACTGAATTTTTGGTTACTGTTAGTTACATAAAGGGGTATGCAGGGATAGATGTAGTAATATACCAAATCTGTATAATGTAAGAACTGCATATTTGACAGGAAAAAAATTCTGTCTATTCAGACATCAAAGCTAGAGATGGAAACTTGCCTAAACAGATGTCTTCCATCTCTCTTTCCACGTGAATCCAAGCACGTGCAAACAAGTATGATAGGAAATTATTCTACAGGCTATCTACATGCTACAACAAATATAGTTGTTTTTCAATCAAGTATCAAGGGTGTACTTCCATTTGGCACTTGAACGTTACCATGAAAAAAAAAAAAAAAAAAAAAAAAATCTTTTAACCATCCTTCGCTACATGAAACCTTTACCTGCATCAGTCCTTATGCAACTGAAGGGAAACTTGCAAGATAACCAAACAGAGTCAACATATCAATTCCATGGCCAAACAGGAGGTTCATTTGAAGACTCAGCCCAACCACGGGAGGGTTCGTATACTGACGGCATATTAGGCACATAACAATTACTGGAAAGTGAGGAGGGAAAAAAAAATAAAAAGACCACTCTACCTCTACTCCGTGTGAACCAGCCCGGTCGAGCCGATCCACGCGAACTGACCAAGCCGATCGTGACACGTAACGGCTGCTGGTTTGCTCGCGCGTGAGGCCGAAAATCACACCCACGACCCATGTTTAGCGCCGCTGGATCGCGCCTCGAGATCGACCCACTTGCCACGTACTCCCACGTGAGCACATCGCGCTTCGCTGCGCGCGCAGGGTTCTACTGTCGTGCCCTCCCTCCTCACGCTGTGCGGCGCCCAGAACCACGCATCGACCTCAACCTCGCCTCGCACACCTTCGCCACGTGTGCTGGTGCCACGGCGCGCACACCCGTTGCTCCTCGAGCACCGTGCCCTCCTCGCCCTTCCTCCCCTTGCCTCGTGTGCTTGTGTGGAAGAGGGTGCGGAGATCGCGCCGTTGGGGGCACGGTTTTGAGAGGGAGGAGAGTCCTAATGCGTGCGTGCGTGTGCGTGTGCGTGTGCGTGTTTTGGGTGGGTGTGGGGGTGTGGTTAAATAATGGAAACTTAGGGTTAGGTGGGGCCAGGTAAAGGATAAGAATGCCCACCCTCTAGTATAGATTGCATGATTGCAAGTTGTTCGAGGTAAAATTACATTTTTTTTTTTTTATATTTTTGTTGTAATATAGTATGAAAATACGTCGACAAATAAAATAATGAAACTTGGTAAATTTCAGTCAAATTTAAGGATATCGTAACATGACCCCTAAACTATACTCGACTCCTAAATGTGATGGATTTCCTGCACAATGAACTCTCCGATAGTAATCTCAAAACATACAATCATTATGTAGTGAAGGTATATGTAGCATGTCTTTGTGTAGCATTCATCATGATATTCCTTTAGAACATAAATATTGTCAAGAAGTAGCATATAGTCATTCACTTGTGCAGGAATCGTCGTAAAAATATATACATAAATCTTTTTTTTTCGATTTCTCTATTTTTAAATTTTTTTGGAATTTTTTGATTTATGAGAATTAAATTTTACTTTAACTAGGATCAGAAACAATAAGCAAGAATTCGATTTTATTATTTTTAAATATTTTAGGATTTTTTGATTTTTGAAAATTAAATTTTACTTTAACTAGGATTAGAAAAAATAAACAAGAATAATTTGAAGCAAATCAACTTTATTCAAATAATGATCATGGAAGTTTCTTACATATAGATGAATACTTGACAAAGAAAGTAAAAAAAACTTAACTAGGATCACTAAAATAATATATTAAAACTATTAGAATAACTAGAAATTAAATAGAAATGGTTAACAATAAGATGATCTAAATTTATTCTAGTAGAATAAGGGCATCAAGGAATGATCTCTGATGTCTTTTGGAGGGTGTGGAGAAGTAGCAATCGGTGTATCAAAGATGGTCTTGGTGGATGATGTGAAGGAGAAAACTAGAGAAAAGGAGATGGTGGCCAGAAGGAAGGATGGAGAAGAGGAAGAGGGGCGTCTGACGGGGGAGGGGATAAAATAATTGAGAGATGTGGCCTTTCGGATGTGGGATAAAGAAGGGGATAAATCGGAAAATGTGGAGTTGGCGGTGGGATGTGGTTCCGGTGGAGTTGGCTTCTTCAAAATAGGGTTTTTAAAGAAATATCTTTACTTATTAATGGATGTGCTTTTGCATAGGGATAAGGTGGGATTGGGTTGTTTAGGTGGGATAGGATTATTTGGTGGGAATTGTTGCATAGGATAGAGATCGGATTTACATGAGATTTTGTTGTGTAGTGTATAGGAAAAAGGTGGGATTGGGTTGGTTTAACTTAGGTTTGGGGTTACGTGAAGGTGTGTGGGTTAGGTTTAGGAAGTCTCTAAATGGGTTTCCTAAGATATATGGTAGATTTCTTAAGTCAAAGGAGGCATGATAGGGGCCTCTAGCTCCTAAATAAGAACTAGAGAGCAGTATCAGATGTCCAAGGAGTCTATCAGACGACTTAAACTCCAAAATCAGATGTTTAAAGAACATGTTAGACGTCCAATACTGAAGCAGTGCGAGCTTTAGCTTCCTGGATTAGTTTTGTGCAGAAATCAGACGTCCAACCTAATATCTAGACGTCCAGAAGAGGGCTGGAATGTGTTTTAACGGTTTTCTATCTATCTGGTGGGGTCTTGCACTCTTGCTATGGGGGATCAGAACTGGGAGTTCCTCACCTCACCCCCTAGAGGAGCTTCCCACTTCTTGAGAAGTTTGTCACTGGTGGTGCTGAAGGTCCGACCTTTTTACACCCCGATACTGGGATCGGGCAAAGCTTTCAGGTTTTGGACAAATGATTGGACGAGTCTTGGAGTTTTGGCGGAGTGTTGTCCCAGACTTGCAACGCTGGCGATTGACAAGAGAGCCTTGGTGGCAGATATTTGGAATGGCACATGGTGTCCCACATTCATGGGCAATCTGTCAGATCCGAGGGTTGGAGAGGTGCAAGAGTTGATGCAGGAACTTCAGGTGTTTCAGCCAGAAGATGGTACAGACTGTTTTGGGTGGGAGGAAGGTGACTTCTCTGTACATGATGCGTATAGAAGGCTTGGCGGCTCGAACGTGCTTGGGGATATTGATTTAGCCAGAGACTGCAGGGAGCTATGGGAGGCTTCTACCTGTTGAAGGTTAAAATTTTTATTTGGCTCCTTAGGAGAGAGAGACTGATGACCAAGAAGTGGAGTGCTCGGTGGGTGCCAGATGCAGACAAGTCTTGTCCACTATGTGGTCGAGCGGAGGAAGACATTGACCATCTTTTCTTTGCATGCTCGGTGGTGACGCAAATTTAGGAGTAGGTGGGGGACTGGTGGTGGGCCCACGATTCTTTTGCTAATTTCTGGCGATTGTTCAGATGTGGTGGAGCCAATGGTGAGAGTCATGTGTTTCGGTCAAGGAAGCAACGGGCTAGACCATTGGTGGTCATGTGGGCTATTTGGCTAGGAAGGAATGCTGTGGTTTTTAGGGGGCAGTGCCCATATGTGGAGAATTTTGTTGGGCCTACAATGTGTTTTATTTTGGGGTGGAGCATTGCATTGTGATGTAATTTTTATTTCCTATTTTAATTAATGAATTCCTGGGCGGTATCTGAAGGATCACCACCCTTTTTCCTCTCAAAAAGAAAAATCTTTGCCCAAGAGACTTTTGCTTATTCAACCATAGCCTGTGACTCACTAATCGGGATAAGCCTCCAAGGGTATAAGAGGAATGGGCATAGGCACCTTAGCAGCCTCAAGAGAGATGCTCCACTTATCAACAGAAAAATAAGGGATAGACTCGTGAAAGGTGACATCGACACTGACATAGTGCCTGAGTAGGAGGATCATAGTACTAATATCCCTTCTAAGAGCAAGAATAACCCAGGAACACATGGTTGACCACCTTAAGAGCAAGCTCATCCTGACCAGGCATGGTGATATGGACAAAGGCAACATAACCAAAAACCTTGGGAGGAATGTGAAACAAATTCCCCTCAGGATAAAGAATCTGCAAGGGAATTTGCTCATGAACCATAGAGGAGGGCATCCTATTAATCAAGTAACACATCGTGAGTACTACATCTCCCCAATAAAGAAAGGAAACACTACGGTATAGGAGTAAGATGCATGCTATATCAAGGATATATCTGTGCTTCCTCTTAGCAACCACATTTTGTTAGTATGTGTAAGGACAACTAACCTGATGAATAATCCTATAAGATTTATAAAAGGTGAATAGTCGCTAGGTATAAAACTCAAGAGCATTATCTGAACAAATAGTTTTAATAAAAGTGCCAAACTAGTTCTTTATTTCCAAAATGTAGGTTTTGGTTCCTAAATGTTTAGGAGACCTAAATAGGTTTTGGGCATTGGTGCAAAGGGATTAGGCCTAAGTTGGATTGGGTTAGGATAAGCCTATTTGGTGGTGAATGGCATAATAGGTTTATTCCTCCTCCTTTCTTCTCCCTTTACTTCCTCTGTTGTTCTTTGGCTTCCTAGATCTTTCTTCTCTTTTTCTCCCGCCTTATTTCTTGGTTTTCTTTATTCATACATGGACCTGCAATCATAGCATAAGACATTATAGCATAAATAGGTCCATAAAACACATTATTTATAAATAAGCAAGGAAACATGATGCAAATGCAAACTATGCATGAAATTAATGTAATATTATAACTATGCTAGAAATCTATCCTAATCTAGGCATTTTAGAACCTATGATTGCTACGCAATCACAAGGGTGAACTTTCCCACCTCACTTGACACAAGATTCTAGCTATCTTCCATAGACAGATCCGTGGTAAAGAATTCCATAACAGAATCTGGGTCCCTTTCCAGCCAGGGCATATTCTGAAGCTCCAAAAGTTTATTAGGTCCTTCCTCTGCCATCTTCCTGGCTATTGCAAGTTGCTTCTTTAAGTCCTCCACCTTTGCCTCCACCTCCTCTCGTGTTGCCTTAAATGTGGTGAGCTTATCAATAATATTGCTTAGGCAGAGGCGCTCTTCCTTGAAGACTCTCTCTCATTCCTCCACGACAGAGGAATGAACTGTCTTGAAGACCTACACTTCTTCCTTTAGGTTGGATATATTGGTGCAAGCGGACTCTAGCTTGTCATCTAGCTCACCTATTTTCTCGAGATCCCTCAGGTGAATTTCACCGAGGGAGCCATCGAGCTTCACCACAAATTTCCAAGATTTCTCATAGCCAGGCAAGCTTCCTTTAATTCCTTTCGGGCGTTTTCTATCTACCCAAATAACTGGTTGGTCTCAAAAATAAGTTTCCGCTTTGCTTCCTTCACCTCCTTCTATGCCTTCTGGCGAGCAAAATTTGCTTGATAAATTTGGTGGATAAAATTCCTCCTCTCCGCCATGGCAGTAACGGCCCATTCTGCAGTCTTCTTGGTCGCCTAGCCTGGGACTGAGTCCCAGTACTAGTACTTGTGTTGGGGGAGGACACTTGGGATGAAGTTTGTCTTGATAGTCTCTATGTGTAGAGAAAGTGCTATGAAGGTATAATTGATCTCGTAAAATCGTTAAGTGATAAAGCGATCGTTGTAGTATGATTTTTTTGAGATAAAAATAAAAATAACTGAGACCTTGATGAGTCTCAATCGAACACGTGGATGTGTATGATCATTTTAATCTAAATGCAAAATGTAAAATAGATATGAACTAACTAAAGTATATATATATATATATATAAAGAGGAGATGAGAAAATAGGATACCAATCACAAGAAATAATAAGAAGAAGGTGAGAAGTATTAATTGCTAATAAAATGACTAGAAATATAACTTTATTGCTACTATAATACATGTCAAATTTACAACTAAAGTTAACTATAGCATGAACTAGAAAAGCAACAAGAACTAAGAAATAAAGACATAGAGAACCGAGAGACGCCGAGAACCGAGAGGTGGGGAGAAGAATTGAGAGGATATGAGGTCGTATGTGGAAAGTAATTGGGGATAGGGGAGCTACGTAGAGTTGAGAGGAGGAGGCCTTGTTTTTTATCTACGGAAAATCGTTGGAGGGGGGGGAATACGGTGGCGAGAAATTGGAGAGGATAGGGAAGTACGCTGGAAAGAATTTGGGTGGGAGGAGAATTGACGCTGATGGGGATGAGAGAACGAAAGCCTCCCCAGATGATGAGAGAGGGCACCTTTTTATAATCGTTGGAGGATGGGATATTTTCCGTTGGAAGGTGGGGTGGGGAAATTGGATAGAATGGAATTCGGTGGTGTGTTGTTATTTCGTCGGAGAAAATTCATTGGAGGGGATATTTGCTGGGATCGTTGGTGGCGTTTTCCGCCGGAGGGCGTGGAGAGTACCGGATGTGGAGTCTTCGCTCGAGGGGGGCCTTACGGTGGAGGGATAAAATAGAGGACGGGCGAGGGATTAGTTGGGAGGAGGAAGGGATGGGGTTTAACGTGGGTAGATTGCATGAATATAGGTTAGGTCTTTAAATAAGCTAGGTTCAGAGGATAAATGGGTTAAGGTTTAGGTTGGAAATTGGGTCGGTCTTTTTTACATTATCTAAGTTTACGTTGATTCTCTTCCCAGCAGAGGTCCAATCTAAACTTGGTACATGTAAATATATAAGTAAATCTCATCAAAGCATAAGATATACGTACCAATAAAATTACAACTAATACCTTAAAAATGCATTACTTACAAAATGACGTCACATGATTAATCTAACATAATCTAATATAATGTGAACTAATTTACCTTTAAATTAATAATAGTTAAGCATAAATTATGTAAATAAATATGAATATATTAATAACCCCTTGCCCAGATGAAATAATATGAATTCTTAAAAGAAATCTTACTGTTCGGAGGTAGTACAAGTATATATTCTTCAGATTTATCCTCCCTTGAGGAGGCATAGCCCAACTTAGGGTAGACTCTAGGTGCCAGTAATTGTCTGCTGGTAGAAGTTCCAGCTTCACTCCAAGAGCTGAGCTCTTTTGTGACTCATGTTGGAATACCTTCTATCAACCTAGGAGGGCTATCAATTATTATAGGGCTCTACTGCTAAGCTGACTGCACTTCTTCTAGGATAGATCCTTTGATCTTTCGAAGGTATGTCCTATGACCCCATGACCATATTGACCATGAGGGTCAACCAACAGGCAGTGATTGATGGTGCTCCGCCTATGGTATGGTTGATGAAAAGGTGGGCTGCCAAAAGTTTTCCCAATCTCCGTCGTCTCCCTCGTCACTTGTGCGGAGGCGTTGGGGGCACTCAAGGGAGGCTGTGAAAGGTCAAATATACCCTTCTCGCTCCCCAATGTGCTTTCGGAGCCAACTTGTTTGCTCCCCATTTGCTCGGGTTCTTCTGTCCGGCTTGATGTGGTGGAAGGGGTGCTTTCCTCTTGAGCCCCGACACCGCTAGTCGAGCTTGTCCCACCGAAGGATTGACGGGAAGCTTGTGTAATTCCCTAGTTGGAGGGGGTGAGATTTACGTGACGAAATATAAAGTGCGGAATAAAAATAAACAATCTCACAAAAATTTAACAATCACACAATAGGCACAAGTATTTTTAGGTGGAAACCCAAACCAGATGAGAACCACCACTTAACCCTCTCGAGTTAGGATTTCCTGATCGAGCTAGTCGATCAAATCCACTAAACCCAGTCACTTGAACGAGGGTGATTGAACCTCAATTACAACCACACTACTTAGACCGAAGGTAGTGTACCTCAAAACATCTTCTCCTCACGAGAAGGATTTTGTCTCGCGAAGGAGATGGGAATTTGCAAAGCGAATACCCAACCAAAGACAATAAAATATACAATAATCCTATAGAGCCTCAAATATTTAATCATAGCTTCTATAGGAGTTAGGAAACTTCCCTTTGGTGGAAGTGTGTCGATGTGACGACACAGGTGTGTGAACCACGTGGTGGCGCTTTGTCGCTCTCGTAATCGCAGAGGGAGAGCAGGTGCACGGGATGAAGCTCTTTAGATATGAAACAGATGCTTGGAGAGCTAGAGCTTCAACTACTTCTCTTGGACACAAAAGATGTGGAAAGTAGTTTGATTAGTGTGTCTTGGTGTATATTACAAGCCAAGGGGTCCTCTATTTATAGAGGGCCTAAGAAGGCTTTGGAAGGCCTTGGAAGGCTTCCATAGCCGTTGGGTGCAAAGCCAAAGAGAATCAGGCCGTAGTCAAAATTAATCATGATTCTGACAAGGTCATCAGATGTCTAGTCCTGGCATCAGACGTCTAGAAAACCCGTTTAAGACATCTGTGAGATAAGTCAGACGTCTAATTTTAGGTGGGTTTCATTCCTAACTTAAACCAGACCTAAACAGGGTTCTAGTGAAAGTCCATCAGACGACACACAGAATGTCTAACACAAGGTCTGCACGTCTGGAAACCTATTTATTCTCTGGAAATGGATTCCCAACGAGTTTAACGGCTATAAAATCTCTAAGGGAAGATTTTGGGTCAGTTGAGGCAAAACAGTAATGTATTAGACGTCTGGGGTCCTCTACGTACGTTTGATACAAGGCTAACGGTCATTTCCTCAATGTTTACTAAGGGAGCCAACGGTCTACTAATTAGACATCTGGCAAAGGCATCAGATGTCTCCTAAGACATCTGGACTAATATCTGAACATTTGATTTCATCAGATAGAATTAACTAAGTCCAGCCTAAATAATCGGACGTCTGAGTCAATAGTCAGACGTCTTAAAAGTTTTTATCAGACGTTTGAAATTCAGATTAGACGTCTGAAAAGGCTGTCTAATCCCTATATTGGTTTTCTAAGTTCTCCTAAGTATCCTAGGGTAGTGCAAGTATTCCTAGGACTACTTTAAGGATCCTTTGAGGCTCTTTAACAGATATTCTAAAAAATAAAAAGAGAAAGAATATAATGACAAGAGTACATAGAAAAAGATAAATAGAAACCTATCATATTCTTCTTGTCCTTCCATTTTCAAGCTTCGCTCCTCGCGAAGCTCCTCCGCCTTTGTCCAGCTCCTCCAATCCGCCATGGATGCGAGCTAGAACTTCGTCTAAACACCTGTCTCAATTTGCAATTTGACCTGAAAACTAGGATTTAAAAGCAAATGTTAAAAGATACATGTTTTGTTATCATCAAAATAAACGATCATGGTGCTCTAGCACCAACAATCTCCTCCTTTTTTATGATGACAAAACCAAAAATAATAATGCATAAAATCCTCCCCCTTTTTAACATTATCAAAAACGTTTTTATCAATTTTAAATATCCTATATCTCCCCCTTAATACATGCTTTTCTATAATTGGGTTGAATTTCTTTTAACAAGAGTAATGTCCTCCCCCTCTTTGTAACAACAAGATAACTATTATTTTTCTCCCCATTTCTAAAGGAAATATAGCTAACAAGATCTCCCCCATAATGATTGACACATAGCTCATAATTTTAACTCCCCATATCTATATGCTAATGATAAAAAGATAGGGTTAGGGGTTACCTTTCCTACCATGGCCAATAGAATGGGCCAAATGGAGGTGGTGGATGCCATATCGGATGAGGCTCCCATCCGTAGTTTGGAGACCCAGGCATCGGCACCGGTCTCCAGTCTAGCAATCGACGTGCGGTGGGTCCATCATTTGTTCACCGTCTCGTCGGTCTTCTTGTCCTTCTCCTTGGTCTACTCTTTGGTCCTCCCAACTCGAGTTGACCGTTCTTGAGCTTGTAGGTCCAGTTCTTTACGTTGATATCTTCTTTGAAACCTACAAAACAAGATTCCAATTCTTTCTTCGGTATCCAAGTGAGCTTGAATCCAGATCTATTAGCAGATCTTCTTGACGGAGATCCTTTCTCAATCTTAGGCCTATGCAAACTATCTATTTTGTTGATTAATTTGTTAGAATTTTTCCTAAGACATGCGATTTCTTTTTCTATAATATTCATCTTAGTCTTTAAATCAGAAATTTCTAATTTTATACTAGCATTTTCCTCAATCAATCTAGTATTTTCATTGATTAAATCTTTATTTTCTAATAACAAGTTATTATCCTTAGGGCTAACTTCTAGATCCTTGAGTTTTATTTCTAATCTTTCATTTTCACTTTTAAGAAAACTAAGAATCCTTTTAATATTTTTATTTTCTACCTTAAGTGATTTACTAAGCTCAAATAATTCATCGAAAGCATCTTGTAAATCGGGATTTACCTCATTGTCGCTGTTGTCGCTGTCGCTATCACTTCCCATGGCCATGAAGCCCATGCAGGCAATTTCTTCCTTGGGGTTCTGCTCTTCTTCTTCCTCTGAGCTCGTGTCGTCCCAAGTTGCTTGGAATGCCTTCTTCTCAGACTTCTCCTTTTCCTTCTTCTCCTTCTTGAGAAGCAGGCACTCTGGTCATAGATGTCCTTTCTCATTGCAGTAGTAGCAACGTCTCGAGCTTTCCTTCTTCTCCTTCTTTTCTTTCTTTGATTCCCTACAAAACTTTGAAAATTTCTTAAGTAAAATTTTAAAGTCTTCATCATCGGAACTTACCTCGCCTGACGAAGCTATGAAGGCGAGGGTCTTCTTCAATTTTGGCTCCAATGTGTTTTTCTTCTTTTGCTTTAACTTTGTCTCATAGGCCATTAGGTTGCCTGGGAGATCCTTCATATTGAGCTCCTTCACTTTGTTTGCCTCCTCGATCACGATGACCTTCTGCTCCCATTTCGGTCAAAAGGAATGGAGTAGCTTTCCTTGAAGTTCCCCCTTGATAAAGGTTTTACCTAAAGCTTTTAAACTATTTATAATGAGAATGAACCTAGAGTTCATCTCACTTAGAGATTCGTTAGACTTCATTGAAAATGACTCAAATTCTTGAGAAAGTAAATTTATTTAGAACTCTTTACCTTAATCGTACCTTCGCGTGTAACTTCTAGAGTGTGCCATACCTCATATGCAGTGGCGCACTGAGATATTCGGTTAAACTCCTCTAGGCTAAGGGCGCAGTACAACACGTTCATAGCTTTCGCATTAAGGGAAAGCTCGCGGGTCTGCTGTTGCGAATAGCCTCTCTCTGGTTTCTCTGGGACTTTGTATGGGGTTTCACAACGTTCCCATAAAGCAAAGTCGGTGGCTTGAAGCCACATCTTCATCCGTAACTTCCAGTAGCCATAGTTGCTTCCATCGAAGAAAGGCAGTCAGACAGTGGACTGCCCCTCGACGATTCTGCTGGCGGTGACGCTTCCCTCCATCGGATCTTCGTCGGTGTGTAATGCCGAAAATGCGAAACCTGCTCTGATACCAACTGTAATTCCCTGGTTGGAGGGGGGAGATTTGCGTGACAAAATATAAAGTGCGGAATAAAAATAGACAATCTCACAAAAATTTAGCAATCACACAATAGGCACAAGTATTTTTAGGTGGAAACCCAAACCGGGTGAAAACCACTACCTAACCCTCTCGAGTTAGGATTTTCCGATCAAGCTAGTCGATCAAATCCACTAAACCCAGTCACTTGAACGAGGGTGACTGAACCTCAATTACAACCACACTACTTAGACTGAGGGTAGTGTACCTCAAAACCCCTTCTCTTCACGAAATTAATTTTGTCTCGTGAAGGAGACAGGAATTCGTAAAGCGAATACCCAACCAAAGACAATAAAATGTACAATAATCCTATAGAGCCTCAAATATTTAATCCTAGCTTCTATAGGAGTTAGGAAACTTCCCTTTGGTGGAAGTGCATCGATGTGACGACGCGGGTGCGTGAACCACGTGGCGACGCTTTGTCGCTCTCGTAATCGCAGAGAGTGGGTGTGCAAAGGGATGAAGTTCTCTAGATATGAAACAGATGCTTGGAAAGCTAGAGCTTCAACTACTTCTCTTAGGCACAAAAGATGTGGAAAGTAGTTTGCTTAGTGTGTCTTGGTGTATCTTACAAGCAAAGGGGTCCTCCTCTATTTATAGAGGGCCTAGGAAGGCTTTTGAAGGCCTTGGAAGGCTTCCATAGCCGTTGGGTGCAAAGCCAAAGTGAATCAGGCTGTAGTCAAAATTAATCATGATTCTGACAGGGTCATCAGACGTCTAGTCCTGGCATCAGACGTCTGGAAAACCCGTTTAAGACGTCTGTGAGATAAGTCATATGTCTGATTTTAGGCGAGTTTCCTTCCTGACTTGAACCAGACCTAAACAGGGTTCTAGTGAAAGTCCATCAGACAACACACAGAACGTCTGACACAAGGTCTGGACGTCTGGAAACCTATTTGTTCTCTGGAAATGGATTCCGAACGAGTCTAACAACTATAAAATCTCTGAGGGAAGATTTTGGGTCAGTCGAGGCAAAACGGTCATATATCAGACGTCTGGGGTCCTTTACGTACGTCTAATACGAGACTAACGGTCATTTCCTCAATGTTTACTAAGAGAGCCAACGGTCCACTAATTAGACGTCTGGCAAAGGCATCAGACGTCTCCTAAGACGTTTGGACTAATGTCTGAACGTCAGATTTCATCAGACAGAATTAACTAAGTCCAACCTAAATAACTGGACGTCTGAGTCAATAGTCAAACGTATTAAAAGTTTTTATCAGGCGTTTGAAATTCAGATTAGACGTCTGAAAAGGCTGTTTGATCCCTATATTGATTTTCTAAGTTCTCCTAAGTATCCTACGGTAGTGCAGGTGTTCCTAGGACTACTTTAAGGATCCTTTGAGGCTCTTTAACAGATATTCTAAGAAATAAAAAGAGCAAGAATATAATGACAAGAGTACATAGAGAAAGATAAACAGAAATCTATCATATTCTTCTTGTCCTTCCATCTTCAAGCTTTCGCTCCTCTCAAAGTTCCTCCGCCTCTGTCCAGCTCCTCCAATCCGCCATGGATGCGAGCTAGAACTCCGTCTAAACACCTGTCTCCATTTACAATTTGACCTGAAAACTAGGACTCAAAAGCAAATGTTAAAAGACACATATTTTGTTATCATTAAAATAAACGATCGTGGTGCTCTAGCACCAACAGCTTGTTGGGAGGATAGACCCTTCCTTAGTCTCTTTAGTGGGGCTGCCTCCAAGCTGCTAGAGGCCTTAGTCACCTCTTTCCTCTTCTCTTCTCGAGAGTGAGTAGACCCACTACTCAGGCCCTTCATTTTCTCTTCCATTTTTGGTGCCTCCCCTTCATACTAGCGGGCACCACCATGTGATGAGCAACCAAATGCGTGGCCACTCTTTTTTGGCACATCTGGCCGAGAAATTTCTGGAAAGCTACAAGCAATTAAAGGAGGAAGTTATTCAATTATCCCTATATATTAAACTTCCAAAAGCTAGTACCCCCTAACTTACCTGGAGTAGGGTACGAACCTACCATCCACGTCAATGCTTTCTAGACGTTTGGCCGCCTTAATTCAGCATGGGCTATTGTCCCGAATTCTACTATTTTTTCAGCGTCCACCTGCACCTCTGGGTCAAGTTCATATGAAGCTGGTGACAACTTTGTCAGGCTGACTTTGCTAGCTACTAGGCACCTCTAATTTTTCCCCATTATGGATAATGAGGAAATGATGATCTTGCCCTTTTAGGCTGTCCGGCAGGTCGGTAATGCTATATTTCGTCCTCCAATTATAAAGGGTATAGGTTCTAGAAGGTGGCCTCCCTTTCTTAACTTTTAGGGGCATCATGCCAAAAATAAGGCAGAACAACCCCATTTTGGGACAGATCCCCAAGTGAAAGCATATCACAGTAAAGGCATTAAGAACTGGCCAACAGTTAAGGCTTAGTTGAGAAAGGGCAAGATTATAGTAAGAAAGGAAGTGATGAAAGCTTTAACAACACCTTCAAGCCGTGTTCTATGGTGTATTTACAGATAATGAAATAGTCCTTCCCAGTGGGGGAGCAAAGACGGGTGATCGAATTAGGAGCATGAAATTGGACTTCACCAGGTCCATGTTCCGTTAGGAACTCTTGGATCGCAGGCTTACTATGGATGTTTGAACTAAATGTATATAGTGTTAACATCTCACTCAACAACTTAGATGAGGAAGAGGAGGACTCACCTTTTCTCATGATCCCTGACATCTTTTGACAAGGATGAATTGTGCATTCTCCAACAAGTTTGCTCCTCTGAGGGAGACGACCCAAGCGGTTGCTAGGGTTTTCACAATGCGAGGTGGGGGCATTTACATGCAATTAATACCCCCTATTTATAAGCCCATTGGGCATGCTATTTGAACTTTTTGGTTCTTTCCATTATTACATACAATTAATACCCCTACGGGAAAATCATTACCCTACGATTCGCCTCTCGCGAAAATCGCGTAATCCGTATCGATATTCGTGGAAAGGATCTTTCATCATTATGATAATTAATGCCCATCTTATCGATACTAAACGACAGAAATAACGCTGCAGTGATTGGGTACCACTCACAGAAGACGATGCTTACATTGTACAATATAAATGCCTAGGACCACGGCTTCAAAAGCCAACAAAAAAATCAGGCGGCGACATACCTATTTATCCTAATCAAAGGGCAATGATATGGCTATTATTTTTAATGCACAATGCCCTGTCCTCCATAATGATGACAAGAAAAGTGCAACCTAAAAATGATCAAGCCGTCTACTTAATAGTCAACCTATCATTAGGGGCACCATATGCATGAAATTTATTTCTTATTAAAGTTTATTACTCTCTCTGCTGCCTAAGATGGTAAAGAGAGTGAGTAACTGATGACAAAAGAAAAATCCTTCCAATTGTGAAATAAACTCTGTGATTTAAATCCACTTACCTGGAGATAGTATTAGATCCAGATGCTGGCACTTTGACAGGTCCAACAGTCCAAAGCTGGGCCCGGTGGGTCTTTACCCACCTGTCCAGCATCCTGATGGATTCAGTTACCCAAAGTTGGGTCCGTCAGACCCATTTTCATCTACCTGACAATTTAGTGAATCCGACTACTCGCTAGTGGACCTAGTTGCCCAAAGATGAATCACTGAGTCGTTCCACTTTCAGTAAACTAATGAGCATGGCAGTTATGGAGCACATCCTCCCTTTTGATTAGATCGTAGGATCGTGGGCTGAGAACCTATGATACCCATGATCAAGGATCACTTAGCCTATAAATACCTAGGACGCTTTAGGGATAGGGGTTATGCAATCTAGGAGAAAAGAGAGGAAAAGAGAGTTTCTTCATGCATTGTACTCATTAAACTCAAATAGTGAAACTTGAGAACCAAGTACTCTCCCCAAATGTACACCATTCAAGGTAGAACTGGGTCAATAATTTCCCTTGTTCTTGTGTGATTACATTCAAGTTGAACGTTCTTTTCTAAGAGGTCTCGATCAGTAGGTGCAACCCAACACAGTTTAATTTATTTGATAGTTCTAGAAATATAGTTATAGAAAATCACCACCATGTTAATTAAATGGATCAAAATTTAACCTATTTGATAGATCTGACATGTTCTTGAACCCATCAAAATTAAAGTTTAACTCAATTTAACCTAGTTGCTTACATAGGTAGTAAGTCCTTAGTGTAAACAAGTCAATACTAAAGAGCGGAAAATTGTAACCCTTGAATCGAAATAATAAAAATTGTAAAACAACGACTATTTTAAATTTGCATAACCATAATATGCTTGAGAGACTTTTATATTATTTCACTCTCCTTTGACCTAGTCTAGCATTAAAAAGTGGCCTATCTAGGTTTTCCACCATCATAATTGATATTGGAGAATGACTTTACAATATATACTCTAGGAAAACTTAGGAATAATTTTCTCTTTATTTTAGAGGAAAGGCCATTTCTCAACCGAAGGACCAAATTAACAAAACAAAATAACATATGTTCAATGAAGTTGAAATACAGTTACCTTTGTATTATCTTTAATATAATAATGTATTAATTGTTAGCACAATAACCAAGATATGATATTAAGAATAATCAAAAGGGACTTCTCAAACACTATGAAAATTTTCCATTAACATGACCTAGGAAGATTAGGTTGTTCTTTGATAACAAAATAATGATCATCTAAGAATGTTTAGTTACTCATCCAGCAACTTATTACCCTTGTTAATGGATCACCACTAATTTGTTAAACTAGGTGAATAGTGCTCTTTTATGAAGTTTGAGTATGAATTGAAATTGTTCAATTCGAGGGCATTCGAACTTTATATTATCAGAGTATGGCATGTATCCTAAATCAAAGCCTTCAAGCACAAGTCATAATACCCAATATCCATTGTGAGTGCATAAGCATAAATGTACTTGATTTTAAAGATAACAAAAAATATATATTTCATGTTCTTCGAGAATTAACATTTCAGGCTTGAATATTGGGTTGGCTGCAAAAAGCACAAGCAAGGACTTAGTCTCAAAGAGACTTGAAGACCAAAGTTTGAAGAAAATGAAGATCTTTGTTTTCGTATTTTCAATTGATGTAATTTTCATTCTCTTATTTTAGACATGATGTAAAAAGAGCCCAAGAGTAATAATCCAATTCTAAGTGACACCTACATAGACCCTAGACACTTAAGTGAAACTTCAAATTAAAATCGTAACCAAAACAGCAATCAACCTACATAATCAAACATCCAACACTAGTGTCAGATGACCTAAAACACAATATAAGCCAACCAGCATTTCTACCAAATGTCTCTTGTAATGACCGAACATTCCTCATAGGTTATCAGACAACCAACATTATAATTAGACGTCCTGTATACCTATTAGACGTCTTATGTGACTACCAGACAACACATAGCTACCTGTTAGACCTGGGAAACCAAAATCAAGAAAGATTTTGTGTTAGAACTCGAATCCTAAATTGATTCTCACATTAGATGATCAATAAGATCATCAGATGTCCTATCAGACACCTGACACTTAGGCCAGACGACCTAGTTCACTGTAGACCCAAATCCAGTAAAATTTGGTCATAGTAAATAGATGTCATGTAACTTTATTAGTTGACTATTATTCTCAAATAAGTTGTCTAATAACATAATCAAACATCCACTGGGCAAGTTCCTCTTGACCTAATTTCTAGAGCCTCTTCATCAGGCATCACCCACTTTCATCAGACGTCTTCCAAACTAGATTAGATGATTGATGACCTTATTAGATGTCTAATACTATAATATCTACTGACGTCCACTAGGTAAGTTCCTCTTGACATATTTTCTAGAACCTCTTCCTCAGACGCCACCCATTTTCATTAGACGTTTGACTAGACCAGATTATATGACTGATGACCCTATCAGACATTTGATACTGTAATGTTTGTTGTGAATCCTTTTGTAATCAGGTATGATTTTGAGAGATATACTCCTAAACTCCTCCAATGGTCATATGGCCCCTCTCAACCTATCTAGAGACTTCCTAACACTTCTATAAATACCTTTAGTGGCTCTCCATTGCAAGATAAATCTATTCTTCCCAACATCTTCACAAAGAGAGAAGATCATAGAGAGGAACCTACTCATCAGCTGTCTAAGCTTCTTACACACCATTTGAGAACTCCATTCATTGCACCAACACTCTTATCTACATCCATCTAAGGGAAGTGCTCGACTCGCTCTGATTGTATTTTAAAATCGTCGCATTGTAATATAGTGATTAGATCAAATCAAGCATTTGAATTTATAATACTCGAATTAGAAGAAAATCTGAGGTCGTCTCTAGGAGCAAGTAATTACGCAAATATCACTATCCAATTGAGGCTCGGGAGTTGGTTATAATTAATTTGCTTTTCTATGCATGCAACTCAGTTCAAGAGAATTAATTACGTAATTCTATTTTAACTAGTGCTTAATTAAAAATAATCAAGATATGATGCAATCAAGCACTAATATATTGAATCACCAACAATTAGGCATGAAATCTCAATATCAATCATCAATAATTAACAATTAAGTTAAACAATTAATCATTTAAACACATATTCAATTCAATCCTTAGAAAGTCGATTGTCTTACACTCAGGTCCCTGGAGATTTGCATTTAGGTCCTTGTGAGAATTTCCTTCTTTCAACAAGGTCCCTACCTTTCTTCTCCTTCTTCCTTCTTAACCCGTCGGACCTCGTCGGAGACGCGGCGGCGCCTCACCGGAAACGAGCTCTGGTGAGAGATCTTTATCGGTGAGTAGTGGAGTAGAGTCAGCGAGACGTCGCCGACCTGATGGTGGTGTTGGTTGGTCAATCAAAGCGGCAAAGGCGGCGGACTACGGTTGAGGATGCGGCAGATCCGGTGGTGGTCAACGGAGGTCCTCAGGCCACAGAAACCCTCACTGGTGGTCGCAAAAGATTCCTCGTGCCATGGGGTAGCTTCCCGCGAAGCTTGGAGGCACATGGATGGCCGGAGGTGGCACTGCGACGAGGCCGGAAAAGCATCGTCGTGGGTTGATTGGCTGTAGTGGAGAGGCGTCGAAACTTAGGTTTAAGGAGTCGAGATGCTCCGCCGTGGTTCGCTAAAGGTGGTGGCGTAGTTGGATTGGTGGTTCGAAGCTGGAGGAGGGCCACCGGACGCAGAGAAGACAGGTGTTTGGTGCGGGCGTCGAGGCGTCGGAAGCCCAAATTGGGAGAGGGCTTTTGCTCAGGATGATGTGGTGGAGCTTTGTGGGTGGTTGGAGAGGCAGGAGGTGTGGTGGAGCGGCGAGGCATGGACGCCGGAGTGGATGCCAGTACATGGCCAGAGGGTGGCCATGCGTGGGGAAGAAGATGAGAGGGAGGAGTTGGTGGGTTCAAAACCTAGATCTAGGGAAGCGTAAACTAATCTAGAAGAAGAGGGAGAGAAGAGGGGTTACCTAGGAGGAGGAAAGGACGGGGAAGAGGACAACGTGGATGCCAGACGTGGAGAAGAAGAGGACGACGAGGTGACTGCCGGCGAGGAAAAGGGAGGAGGAGGTCGTGCTTTGATCGACGATGACCGGAGGAAGGTGTTGGCGCTGCTCTTAAGGTCGAAGCGTGCGCAGAGGAAGAGAACGGAAAGGCCGCCAGGTTCAGAGATGAAGAGGTGGTTGCGACTAAGGAGAAGGGCAGGAAACGCGGCTGAATCTCGATGATGAGAAGTGTCGTGAGATGGCGAAGGTTTATAACTCGTTTGCGCGCGAGAAAATGGGCGGTAGGTGCACGAACAACCTCACCGAAGATGACGGCTGGAGGTTGCGGAGGTGGAAGGTGAGGTTGTTGCTGGTGGGGGTATTTTTGCAATAGAAATTCAAAAGTTAGGGGATCCTTTGCAATGAAATCAAGTATTAAGGACCAAAATGCAAAGTTGACTAAGATGAAATCCAAATGAACCCAAATTTTTATAGTAACATAATTTGGATATAAGGAATTTAATGGTGACTTCAATTTTGAGTTTTGATTTTTTTTCATGGTTAATTTATGGTTAGACCCAAAATGTATCAAATTCTCGTCTACGATTTTGTTTTAGGTTAAAACAGGTTCCGATCATCAAATTGATTCTGCTAAACCTTATACAATAATTTTAAATGATTTTTAGAAGGTTTAGATTAGATTTATTTCCATTAAAACTATTTTAATTGAAGTGAAGTTGAAATTAGGATTTTAATTAGAATTAAACACTCAATTTGAATGTAAATCCTAAATTACTCAATGCCATCCCACTTTTAAGATGTTTAAGCTCAGTTGACCTTTAATTAATCATAGGTTCACCCTCCAGCCATTCTGCATTCATAATTATTCATGAAAATTGCAAAATTAACCTCATTTTATAATAATTCCTTTCTCTTCTGCCCTGATTGAGTAATACCCTTTTAATATGTTAATTAAATGAATTTAACTTTAGAACTTAGTTAAATTAGGTTAGTTATAGAGGATGATGGTGATGCCATCAGGAAGTAATCCTAACCTATAGAAACTAGCTACTTATATCTACTTGTGGCTCTACAGAGATTCTTATTTTTCTTTTATTTATTGCAAGGGTATCTTATTTATGGATTCTTGTCTCTTGGAGACAAAATTGCATTAGTTGGGTCCGATACATATCGTATTGGAGGTATACCACCCTTAGGTATAAAGTGGTGTGATTTAGTGGATGATTACTTGGCAATCGAGGAAATCCTAAGTTAGGAAAGACTTAGGTGTTGATTTTTACTCATGGGTTTTCCACCTAAAAGTCCCCATGTCCCATTTTATGGTGTGATTTTATTTATTCACTCCAATTTCAATTTTTTCATATTATATTTAATTGCACTATTCACTCCCCTCTCTAGTGCACACTCATCCACAAACTTCAATCTACAGTGATGCTAGCATTATAGAGTACCTATTCTATCTAGAGCTAGTCCACCATCTAAGATTGTCTCACTTTAGGATTTTACGTGACTTCTCATTACAAATCCATGAACAGTTGTAGGTAACTTAACCTTAGGCTATTTCTCACAAGTGGCTCAACGTAAATAGTTAATCAAGTGATGTTCGATCACTTGTCAACCAATAAACACAACTCCTTGCAATAATTCCATTTACGACAAATTTGATAATTCATACTAATCCTATAACTTAAATAAATAATATCAGAATATTGAGCACCAACTACATTATTGATAGGGCTTCCTTCCTAGATTTTCAAATCAATTCCCATTAAAGGTTCTTCGATCACTTAGGTTGGGAAGCCAAGATTCCTTTAGAATTAATTTCACTAGAGATCCTCCCAAAATCAATATCACTAAAGGTTGCTCGAGAATCACTTTTATTCATATTGTTAAAAGCTTAGAATCTCATAATCTTCTCTAGAATCTCCTGTAGAATTACTTTCAAAATCACTGGAGTTTCTCTCCTTAGAATCAAACTCTCAATGCTACAATTAGAGAGCTTAGAGGAGAGGGCCATATCTTTTCTATTAAGATATTTGTTTTACTTGTGTTCTGTATCAAGAAGCCTCTCAATCGTTTCTATTTGCAGGTGAATTCATCCTTGTAAAAAGATCAAGTGTAACAACCTTTTTAACAACTAGAAAATACGAGCAAATTGATTCATTTTCTAAAACATGATATATGTTTGAAAATGCATTAGGCCATCTATACTTTCATAATACAACCATTGCCAAAGTCACTAATCATTGGATCATCATTCCATTCTAGCTACAAGTACATAAAATCTTGCCACAGTGTAATTATATTATTATCGAAGCTCCAAGTATAACATATACACAAAGCTACATAGGAATAGCTTTTTATAAGCATTTAAACACCTTATCTTTAATTCTTGTGTTCTTCACCTTATTCCTAATAAATTTTGTATCTTTCATTTTTCCTGATTAAATAATTCATAGAAAAAGGTAAGCATAAAACCCAATAAAGAAAATGGATAAAAGACAATAATGTAGCTAAACAAACATTATGCAGTGCCAAGGGTGGTCGTCATGCTTATGTAGTCATCCCTTGTATTTACAAGGAGATCTTGATGTAGTGTTTGGCTCGTAGCATGATCCCAAAACCCAAAAACATGATCCTAAAATTGATTGAATCAGATTAATGGAAACTTTTTTCTATCAATCGGATGAGTAAAAGACCATACCTTTATTATTGGCTATCACAGGGATAAGGAAGTGTGTGGATGGGAATCCACACATCTACTCAAAGTCCCCAACATGTGATGCAACTCCTTTGGGTTTGTTGATAAGCATAAGTGTCAAAGTCATGCAAGCAATGCCTCCTTTGTCAAAGTAATGCCGTAGAGGAGGGGACAGAGGAGGAGAGGGGGCATGCCCAAGGGGGTTGTCTAAGAGGGGCTCTCTCTAGGTGGTACTCTCAATTCAAGAATTGATTAACCATTGATTGAGGCCCTTAGAATAGGAACCCTGACTCAATAAACAATCATAGAGAATATACGCTTGAGGTTTGGTGACCCAGTTCCACCAAAGAAGGGTGTACGTTTGGGGGGAGAATGATACTCCCAATTTTCACTAATAGTTAAGTGGCACAAACACTCTGTATTTCTCTCTCTCTGATTACATAACCCCTAAAATCTAGTTCACTCCCAGTATTTATAGGGTGGACTTCCCTCTGTTGCGGGCTTCTTTTCTATTCCCACCATCTTAGGATTATGCTATTAATTGCATATTACGTAGTAACAGATAGGTGATAGTAACCAACATGCGATCATAAGTCGATGCCGTACTCGCATGATTCCTTTTCAATTAATGTGGTCATCTTGTCGGTTGGTTGCCACACGGATCCGGAGCGGTCTACTACTCAATCGGGTACATAGACTCAGGTAAATGGATCCGTCTTGAAGTGCTGAATCCCCATAATTTGCCGGGTAGCTGGATCCTTCATCCGGCCCAATATGTGAGGTGATTTTTCTCCCCTCATCAGTTGCCCCCACTCTCTTTATTCGAGTCATCGACTAAGAGAGTAATACTATACACACACACACACACACTTCATGTGTACCATGTCCCCAATGATGGGTCGGGTGGTTTCCCAATAGTCCCATCATTGAGAATTAACCACGAAGCCTATACTGTATGTTGGCAGGTAATTAGCCACCAATCACTTTCACGGACATGTCAAGGCCTATTTGTTAGTGGGTCACGTAGGGAGGTAAAATGCCGCCTGTATACCCAATAAGCAAGTATTTAGGCGAACAAGGCGTTGTGTGTTCAATTTATAGGCATATCGCCCCCTGATTTTTCCATTGGCCTTAAGAAGCTATTTGCCTGGGCTTTTAATTGTACGATGTAAGCACCGTCTTCCGCAAGTGATGGCCAATCACTGTATGCATAATTTGTTGCTTTATACGGACAACATGAGCATTAATTGTCATAATTATAAGAAAATTACGTCCCAATATTCGGGATAGATTATGGGGTCTGTGCTTGTCATTCGAATCACGCCATAATGATTACATGCGCAGGGGCATTAATTGCACAAGTTAATTAGTAGGATTTAATAGCATTAGAATCTGTACGTATCCTCGGTTTATAAATAGGGGGTAGTTGGGCAGTAAATGCCCCTACCTCACATTTCCCTTATGAGAAAGAAAATCCTATGCACTGCAAGTGCCAACGTCCCTGGAGGAGTGTCCTCGTTGGAGAAGAAAGGTTTTTACTTGTCGGAGTTCCTTGCTCTCGAGAGGATGTCAAGCATCTCTGGGAAAGGTGAGCCGTGCTCCTCTACCCTCATCTCTCTAACAAGACATTTGGGTTGTATGCCTTCAAATCTACCTTTGGTCAAGGGTTCTTGAGGGAACATGGACTCGAGGATGTCCAGTTCTAGGTACCAGGGGTGTTAACCTGCCCGTGTTCCCCAGCTGGAGAGGATTTTTTTGTTATTTGTAAATATGCCATTGAAAATGGCCTCAAGGTTCCTTTTCACCCTTTTTTGACATCTTTCCTTTCATACTATCACCTCGTGCCTTCCCAACATAGCCCCAACTGCTGAACGATCTTGAACATTTTTACTGTTCTTTGCTTCCATTTGGGCACTTCATGGAAACACCATCATGAGCCCTAACTAGCTCATTTTGACCTAGAAAAGAGAACAAAAGCTCCTACATAACCAAGTGAAGGGTCCAACTCAAAGAATAACTATTTTGAGAGAAAAGCAAGAAACAAAGGGTAAAACTGTAATTTTACCATTGCAGTGCAATAATGGGATTTCTTAGGGAATAAACATAGGTTAAATGGTCTTAACAAGATAAAAATTGGGTTGGTTCAATCAGAAAAGGGTTAATGTGCAATTTGGAAATTAAATGACTTCTTATAACCCTAAAACGGACCCACTTAATCTAACAAGCTTCTGCTCAGGATAAAATTCAACTAAATCCTCTAAAATGCATGAAAAATATCCTCTAGGATTTAGAACCTTCAATTTAGCCTTTGGAACCTATTTTGAACTAAATAGGGGTCTTAGTCAAATGTTTGCCCTAAATTAGGTTTTTGTGCAAAATGCCTAGTCAAACGTGATCAAACCTAAAATCCAACTTCACCATTGGATTCCTTAGGTCCAAATTAGGTTCATGCCAAAATTTTGACCTAAGGGGAGTTCACCTTGACCTACTTTGCAAAACAATCCAACCCAATTACTTTTATACCCCTAGCTTTTGAAAACCTTGCAGACACCACCCTATCTTCCTCGTCATTCTTTGCAATTAGGTTCCTCTACCATTACAGCGGAGGAATCCTACTCCGACGAGGATTCAAGAAGGATATCTCCTTGATTTCTCACAGAATCCCTCTCAAATTTGAAAGGGAGATTCTCTAAGGAATTATCGATCGTGTGAACCCAATTAGGCGCTTTGATTCCCACTCAATCTCTCATGCGAACGCATGAGACATATGGGTATCTCTCGACCTTCCACGTCTGACAAGGTTGCCATGCTTGGAAGCTTGCCTTTCAACCATAAGGCCCTCTGCCTGCGACTATAAAAGAAACCCCAAGTCCTCCCGACCATGCTAAACTTGTTTTGGCCTAAGAATCCCCCCAAAATTCCTCTTTCCCCTCTCCAGCCAAAAAGCCTTCAAGCTCCGGCAACTCCTCCCTCTTCTCATCGCTCTGCCACCATACCAATGGTAAAGTTATCTCCGCCTCATTCTTTCGCGTCTCACCATACCTGCGCCCGTGTCTACCTCCCTCTCGTCGTCGTCGCCTCTCCATCTCAGGGTCTTCATCTCCAGCGATGGCAGATACACACCGTCTACCCCTATGCCTCCCCCTTCGTTCAGCCACTCTCAGATAAGTCTCCTTCTCTCTTCTCTTTACTTTCCCCCTCTTTATTTCCCAAAACACCCCTCGACAACCACAGACCACCACCATCGTCTCCACCTCCAGCAAACCACCAGCGAGGTGCCCCCATCATTCCACGCACCCACACGCCTCGCCAACTACCTCAAAAGCTCCGCCACCTTCCACTGATCATCTTCCCCCTCTCCATCGACCGCCACACACTCCATACACTGCCTCCGAACAAACCCACCTTCACGACCACAAAACGACCTAGGCACGCACGCCCAGGCCATCCCGACCACACCAACACCCGAGCCACCTTCGCCATGTCACGACGAAGCTTCTGAGCGTTCTGACAAGATCGTGAGGCCGTATTTGTGTTGAGAGGGTCTGACCCCTATCCGCCATTAGAGGAGCAAAGCTTGCTCACAAGCTTGCATCAGGCGGCCCCACTCCAGGTTCCAAGTTCCAGACGTGCGGAACTCCATTGCAAACATCTTGCGCCCAGCAATTGGAGTCCCAACATCTGCAGCTGCAGAGATTGAGTGCGACACCCCCTGTGGGCGCGCGCAAAGAAGCGGGTGGGACTTTTAGTCCCACCTTGCATGTTTACGAGCTAGTGGAGCGGTGTAAATTATAATTGTGTCAGGGGCTTTTCGCCTCCTGACACTGGGTGAGGTCCCTCTCCCCACCATGCCTCGTCTACGACTCACTACTCCATAGACCTGGTAGCCTGACCCGATTACCGTGCACTCCTCGCGCATCACCCACGCTGGAGGACCTGGTCCCGGGCGCGCTATACCCGACCCGTTTACCCGTGAAAGGCTCTAAGAGAGCGAGCGTAAGAGAAAAAAAGAGAGAGAGTTTGCGGGGGAGGGTAGGGGTGGGTTTTGCACTTGCTTGCAGGGAAGGGAAGAAGGAAGGGAAGCTGAAGAAGGAAGCTAAGGAGAAGAGCCGTAGAGGAAACTAAGGAAGGAGAAGGCATGGTTGAAGAGAAGGCAAAGAGAGCTGAAAGCCAAAGGAGGAAGGAACAGAAGAAAAGAGTTGAAGGCCAAAGCCAGAGAAGAAGGGAAAGAAAAGTCAAGGCAGAAAGAAAGAGGAAGAAAGGAAAGAAGAACAAAGAAGCCACAGAAGAAGACAAAGGAGAAAGGAGCCATCGCCAAAGGAGAGAAGCCAAGAAGAATAGAAAAGAAAAGAAGAGCCAGAGAAAGAGAAGAAGAGAAAGAGAAAAGTCAAACATTTTTTAAGACCTTTACTTTTATAGTACAATTCTTCCCAATTTCTCTTTTATGTTATATTTTATTATTCATAAACTAATGCTTGACATTCTGATTTATATTTTGAGTAATTTTAAGTGTTCAAATTGCATCTATTATTGAGATTAGTGTATGAACTCCATTTGCTCCCTATGCTCGACCTCGAACTTAAACTTCGAGTAATAAAATTTATTTGTTTGAACGCTTTTTTGACTGTACTACAACGTGACCCTTTTGAAAACATGATCAAGTGCTCGTAACAACACTCACCCTCGAATGGGGCATTTCTGCCTCCTTTTTGGATTGATGCCCTTGAAAGTAAAGAGCGGCAAGTCGCCCTTTGGGACCTATACTTTATATAACAGGCAAACTGGGTATAGAATAACCGACCTATCGGATAGTTTAATGGGGCAAGACCATCATTTTTTCCTTCTCCACAATGTGGAGAAGTTAGAAGTCCCCAACTATTGGTAGAATCTACCTGAGGACTTGCTGCCTAGCCTCAATGATCTTGACCTAGATGCATAGGCAAACATTGGGAAAATAATGGATTTTAGGCCCATAGCCTATTCTGAGTTGAGGCGGTTAGATGTGCGGACGACCCTCACGTGGGTGGCAGACTCCTACCCCACACCATGTAAGTTATGGGGAGATGACTTTGACCATGTTAACCTTTATTTGGCGATGAATACTGTTCTTTTGCTGTTGTAGGTTTTGGGTGATTTGCCAGGCCAGACACCCTGAGGAGGCGCTCAGGGAGCTTCCATGGAACTAGGCGGGAGGCGGGGAAGTGTGAGTCTTAGGGGCGGGTGAAAGCAGCCGCCACCAGGAGGGTAAGAGGAAGGAAAGGGAGGAGGCCTTGACCAGCCTTAAGGAAGTGCCCCTCGAATGGAAGAGGAGACACAAGGGCACTATGCACATCTCCTCTGGTTCTGAGGGGGTGGGTGGTGAGGAAAGTGGCCCATCCTCATCTTCCCGCCAGCCAGCCTCGGTGGGGGTTGGGGGTACAGAAGTCTCCAATGAATGGGATGAAAGGGGCCAGGTGGGATTCCATCCTACTTTGTTCGAAACCCCCACCCCGTTTGCCTATGTGGCCAAGCAAGCGGTTGTGGGGAGAAGTTTTGCGGTTGGGAGTGTGTTTGAGCCACCACAACCCACGACTAGAGCCCTTGGGACTAGCGTCCCTGCTAGTTCTTAGGGTGTGGGTGGATCTGTAGCTTTTGGGCAGAGGGGCATAGCCTCTGCCCAAACTACACTTCAGGAGGCACCTCCCAGCTGAGACCTCGTAGCCGCTCTACAGGCTGCCATGTCCTGCGGTCCCTCGCCTACTCCTGAGAGTTCTTCAATGCCTCAGGCTCGGGTAGTAGGGGGTTCCGTGGGTATCGACCTGGCCTTGGTTGACCTTGAGAGGCAAGTGTTTCGGCATCTTCAAGATGCCGTGACCTGGGCTCACCCACCAAGCGAGAGGGTTAATCTGAAGCATATAAACTTTTATTGTCTTCGGGTGGTATGTTGCTTTTCAGAACGTCTACCCCCATGGTACCTTTCCAGTATATTTCAACACTTCCTGCCTTATTGTTGTGCAGATGGATACCTTGGGGTTGAAGTTTATTCCCAGCTCTATCGCAACTAAGTCCTTTTCGGAGCCCAACTTCACGACCCCTAGCGAGGCAGCAGACATGGCAGAGAAATGGGTAGTTACTTCTAGAGCGGAGCATAGGAATTTCATCCGCCAGCTAGAGGAGGCCAACATCACTCGCCAGAAGGCAAAGAGGGAGGCGGAGGAGGCAATAAGGAGGCTAAACTCTTTCAAGGATCTCTCTGCCCATTTTAGCCATTCCTGCAAAGAGGTAGATGCCGCCAGACTCAAGCTGAGGGCAACCGGCAAGATGGCCACCAAGCTAGACAACTCCCTTGGAAAGATCCATAAGAAGGATCTTGTAAAGATGAGGGAGCTCGACAACAAGATTGAGGGGCCGTCACCAACTTGTCGTGGCTGAAGGAGGAGATAAAGGTGTTCAAGATGTGCCACTGTTCCACTCTGGAGGAGTATGAGTGATTCCTTAGGGAGGAACGCCTCCTCCTGAGCAGTGTCATGGATGACCTCGCCAAGGCCAGGGAGGCATAGGAGAAGGTGGAGGTGGAGGCTCAAGAGATGAGGAGGGAGCTCATCCTGACCTGCAAACTTGCAGAGGTAGAGGCCAAAAAGATCCAGGAGCTAGAAAGTGCTCTAGTGCTTAAGAAGGATCCTGACATTGTGATGGAGTTCCTCGCTCTCAATCCTTCCATGCAGGCCAGCTGGGACCTCGTCTTTACTGAGGTTGGAAAATACACCCTAAAGGGCTGCTTAATCCCTTCTAGAGGGTGGATGCACCTCGATACAGAAGCTTTACGGCTAGTCAATCGACTAATTGAGCGTCGAGTTTGTCTGTTAGAAGGAGGCAAGCTTGATAGAAGACAAGGCTCCCATCTCCCCTCCTAGGGACCAGGCTGACAACTTGGCTCCTGAGGAGGGGTTGGACAAGGCTAGCCCCTTTAGGACCTCGTGCATTACTGGGGATGGCAACTGACCTTCTGGCCTCCATAGCCCTACCTACGAGGTCGCGTAACGACCCGATTCCCGAATCCCTACGAGACACGAGAATCAGACCAACTCGACTAATCTGAAGACCCAGTCGTCCAACGAGAAAGTAACCAAAAGAGCAGTAAAATAAACCACATTCAACATGTATATAACTAGCAATAGCAAAGTACAGCAGTAGAGAAAAGAAATACTACAGTATACACCACCACAACAGCAGAGAATTAAACATGTACATAAACATGAAGCTTGCAATGAAAAGAGTACAGGGGTAACAGAAACTACTCACAACAACGGAAAGAAAAAGACAGTGGGTACTACTAATAACACAACTGTGCTCTACTAGGCCCAGCGCCCTCTGCAGCCACCGACTCTGGCTGCTCAACACCTAGTCCTGAAAAGTAACAAGGGTGACACGTCAGCGAAACGCTGAGTAAAGTGGCAACTAAAAGCTAGAAAAAGCAGTAGAGTGGACAGTAGCTGTTATATTTTTACTTTCTTTCTTTATATTTTTCCATTTATTCACTATTGATTTATTTCTCAGATCCTTCTCTTGATCTTGAATGTTCCTCGTGGGAACAATCTTGATTGCAGTCTTTTCCGAAAAGTAGAAGTAACACGTGGTGCTCTCCTGGCCAGGAGAGTCCCCCGTGGTGGTCCTACCCTCAGTCAACCACCCCACGGTCACTGATAGACGTAACGGTGACCACGGCATGCGCGATAAACGTACGGGTAACTACCCCACACTGGAACGCGGTCAGTTGTTTCCGTTAACGGTTGCACCTTAAGCATAGCACGGAACCAGTATAGGGCAGAGCCCTCTCAGTAACAGGGGTCCAGCCACTCCATAGTAACCAAACAGGGGTCTTGCCCCTCCACAGTCCGCGCACCCTCGCCTGACTACCCTGGTTTACCCAGTGGGCCTAACAAGTCAGTGTAGGAGAGCTAGCAGAACGCCGGGGCCCTTGGGGTAGCTAGTGCTCTCCCTACACTAGTAGCTCTCCTCGGTACTGTGTACCCGAGGGCCAAAAGTCGGTACAAAGTGGCCAGTCCTAACCCCGGGTCCCTGGGGCGGCTGGCTCCGCTCTGTACTAAACAGGGGGACAGTTGCTCTCCTTGGTACTTCGTACTCAAGGGCCAGCTCACTTCCCCAATTCTATTCCATTCACTTTCCAGGAGTTCTACTCCTAATTTCCCCGTAGGGTTCATGCTCTTTTAACTCAGCCAATTTGGATTTCACCGTTCCAGCTTTATATCCATACAATTCATGTTCTCAACCGTAATTATTCATTCATAACACGCAGCTGTTAACCAATTTACATGCAGTTATCGTTTCCTTTCCACTTTTCCAAGACTGCAATGTATATATTCAACTAGTTTTCTAGTCCTAGGATTCATGCCATACCCTAGGATCTGTCATTCAATCTAATTTTCCAGTCCTAGGATTCAAGCAATACCCTAAGGTCTATCATTCAATCTAATTCTTCAGCCCTAGGGTTCATGCAATGCCCTAGACTCTATTAATTGTTTCATAAATGTATAATTTTTGATAATTAAATTAAAGGGCCACTCTACCCACAAAATCGGAAGTACTGGGGGCGTGGTTGGCAATCCCTCGCGCCTCCGTAACCCCCAAAGCTGCAACGGAACGGGGTCCTAACCTAAGAATCAACACAAGGAGTTACTCAAAACAGTATACAATTACTGTAAACAGGTAGAGGAAATAAATATGGGAAGAATGAAACTTGAAACGCAGAAAACGGACTCCGAACGGACCCTAAACGGGTCAAAAACGACGAGTCTACCCAAAATCAGACGTCTGGAACTTCATCCAGACGTCTTAAAAGGTCGATCATGCCATACCTTGGTCTGCGCAGTCCTTCAGATGTCCAGAAGCCCGCTGGATCGTCTGGACTTAGTTTCCAGACGTCCGATTGTCACCCCGGACGTCAGGAGGTCCTCTCCGTCGTCTGGTACTGTGCCCAGACGTCTGATCTGTGTGGGATGGTGAGCCCTCGCGCCCTCCCAAACAACTCCTGCACACACACACACCCGCTCTCATCCAAGAGGTGCAAAAGAACTCGGCGGACGGCTGCATGGCCGTACACGCGAAAGAAGGAGAAGATAACAATTATTGTACCTGTCAGACGTCTAGACCCTCCTCCAGATGTCTTCTGCGTCGTCTGGACGTAAGTCTAGACGTCTGATTCTGGGAAGTTTTCCCAGAATCAGAACCCTTCTCGCTCTCCGCTCGCCGCGCCGCGTCCGCCTGCTGCCCGAGCTGCAACAGCTCCTCGACACCCCACGCTTGCTGCTCTCCCGCCGGTCGGCTCTAGCTGCCTCGACAAGCTCGTACCCTCGCAGTCAAGCTTCTACTTCCTCTCGCAACAACCCGTCCTTCCCGCACACTCGCAGCAGCCGCTGCTGCCGCTCTCGCTCGCTCGTGCTCTTGCTGGCAGGGAGAAGGAGAAGAAGAAGGCGGTGGAGTGAGGGTGAGGGAGAGGGAGGTGCTATTTGAAGGTAGCACGAGGAGAGAGAGGGAGAAAGGCTGCGTCGTCTGCAGGGAGGGAGAGAAATGAGAAGAACGAAGGCGGCTGGTTCAGTCTGCACGCGAACGTGCGTAGACGCGAACCCGTATGCCGAAAAAAATTTAATACCAGACGTCTGGGAAGGCTTCCAGACGTCTGGGCCACTTCCCAGACATCTTAAACGACGCCTGATGCCTGTTCATAACAATATAACAAACTTAAAGGAAGTTTCGTCCCTGAAACTTATGCTAACTAGGGTGCGAAAAAGAACAATATATGCATAACAAACTCAAAGAGGACTGAAGCCGGTCCGAAAAGACGTACCCGCGAAAAGCTCCGGGTACCGCTCCCGCATCGCTAAC
Organism: Thalassia testudinum; assembly: GCA_037157565.1. Taxonomy (NCBI): domain Eukaryota; kingdom Viridiplantae; phylum Streptophyta; class Magnoliopsida; order Alismatales; family Hydrocharitaceae; genus Thalassia; species Thalassia testudinum. Next base: position 220,914,738 of record JAZHRO010000024.1, read on the forward strand.
TCAGGCTCCCAGGTAGCCTCCTCGTACCGCTGGCTCCTCCACAAGACCTTCACCAGGGGTACTTGCTTTCTTCTCAGACTGCGAACGGCTCTATCAAGAATCTGCACTGGCCGCTCAGGGTAGGTCAGGTCGTCGTCCACCTCGACGCTCTCGTGACTCAGGACGTGACTGGGATCGGCAACGTACTTCCTGAGGTTGGACACGTGGAACATGTCGTGCACACCAGAAAGCTGAGGAGGGAGGGCAAGCCTGTAAGCAACAGGTCCAACCCGCTCCAGGACCTCAAAGGGCCCCACAAACCTCGGCGCGAGCTTCCCTCTCACCCCAAACCGCTGCAGGCCCTTCATAGGCGAAACATGAAGGAAGACGTGGTCCCCAACCTCGAACTGCACCTCTCTGAGTTTCCAATCCGCGTAGCTCTTCTGCCTGCTCCTGACAGTGCGGAGTCACCTGTGAATCTGCTCGACTACCTCCTGACTCTGCCGGACCAGCCTGGGGCCAACCTCCCACTTGGTCCCCACCTCAACCTAACTCAAGGGTGCCGTACATCTCCGTCCGTACAGAACCTCGTAGGGTGCCATGTCGATGCTCGAGTAATAACTATTATTATATAAAAACTCCGCCAGGGGCAAGTGCCCCTCCCAAGAGCCCCTCCAGTCCAGTACACAGGCACGCAAAAGGTCCTCAAGTGTCTGTATCGTGTGCTCAGACTGTCCATCCGTCTAGGGGTGGTAAGTTGTACTGAACCTCAACCGCGTCCTCAGGGCCTACTGAAACTCAGCCCAAAACTGGGATGTAAAGTAGGTATGCCGGTCGGATACAATCTCTTATGGAACTCCGTGTAGACGTACCACGTCACGGATATACCTCTCTGCCAACTGTGCTGGTCCCAAGGTGACTCGGATCGGCAAGAAACGCGTCGTCTTCGTCAATCTATCAACGATTACCCAGACTGCGTCGTGTCCTCGCTGGGTAACAGATAAGCCCACCACCATGTCCATAGTGATGCTCTCTCACTTCCACTCTGGCACTGGAAGTGGCTGTAGCGGCCCTGTAGGCCTCTGATCTCGGCTTTCACCTGCTGGCACACTAAACACTGCTTCACGAATTCACCCACATCCCGCTTTATTTCCCTCCACCAAAACTCGCGTCTCAAGTCATGGTACATCTTCGTGTTTCCGGGATGTATGGTGAATCTGGAACCATGTGCCTCAGTCAGGAGCTCTCTCAACAGCCCCTCGTCTCTGGGAACGCATAAACGTCCCCTCCGGCACAGCACCTGGTCTGTGAAAGAGAAGTCCCCCGGGTCTCCTGACAGTACTCTGTCGTGCAAGGACTGCAAGTATGAGTCAGCCATTTGTCCTGTGATGATGTGATCTATCAACTCTAGCATCGTCTGTCGTGTCACAGTCATTGCCCCACAGTGCCCCCTTAACTATAGGGGTCGCCAACTGCCCATCTCGTCCAAAAGGCTCCAACTCTGCACCTGTAAACTGGCCAAGTGTGCGGGTGCCTTCCAGCTCAAGGCGTCAGCCACCACATTGGCCTTTCCCGGGTGGTAGGAAATGCTGCAGTCATAGTCCTTCAGGAGCTCCAGCCAACGTCTCTGTCTCATGTTGAGCTCCTTCTGATTGAATAGGTATCTGAGGCTCTTGTGACCTGTGAAAATCTCGAAGGTCTCACCGTACAAGTAGTGCCTCCAGATCTTCAGCGCGAAGACAACAGCTGCCAGCTCCAGGTCATGGGTAGGGTAGCTATGCTCATGGGGCTTCAGTTGCCGCGAAGTGTAAGCGACAACGTGATCCCTCTACATGAGCACAACCCCTAACCCCTGCAATGAGACGTCCGTGTACACAACGAACCCGCCACTACTGTCAGGGATGGTGAGCACGGCAGCCGAAGTCAGCCTCTCCTTCAGCTCCTGAAAACACGCCTCACAGGCGTCTGTCCAAGTGAAGGGCACGTCCTTCCCGGTCAACTGTGTCATAGGACGTGCAATCTGTGAAAAGCCCCTGATAAACCATCTGTAGTAGCCTGTCAATTCCAGGAAACTGCGAATCTCAGTAACCGTACGCGGTCTCTCCCACCTGAGCACAGCCTCGACCTTGGCTGGGTCCACCGCCAAGCCATCTCCAGAGATCACATGACCTAAGAAGGTCACCTCCCTCAACCAGAACTCGCACTTGCTGTATTTGGCGTACAGCCTACGTCATCTCAGTGTGTCCAGAACCATCCACAAGTGCTGTCCGTACCAGGTGCGGAAAGCTGTCTTGGAGACGTCTGCCTCCTTGATTCTCAACTGGTGGTATCCAGACCTCAAGTCAATCTTGGATAATACCGTGGCACCTCGTAGCTGGTCAAACAAGTCGTCGATCCCCGGCAGCGGATATCTGTTCTTGATGGTGACCTTATTCAGCTATCGGTAGTCCACAGAAAGGCGTAGGGTACCATCCTTCTTCTTTACAAACAGTACCAGGGCTCCCCAAGGAGACACACTGGGCCTCACAAAGCCCTTCTCCAAAAGATCCTGCAACTGAGACTTGAGCTCTCGCAGCTCAAGTGGTGCCATCCTGTATGGTGCGGTGGAGATGAGGCTGGTCCCTGGTACTAGTGAGATCTCAAACTCAATCTCACGCTCGGGCGGTAGTCCTGGCAACTCGTCTGGGAACACGTCAAGGTACTCTCTGACCACCGGGATACTCTGGAAGTCTGCCACAGGGCTGGGCTCTGCCACCACACAAGCTAAGAAGCCCTCACACCCCTGGCTCAAAAGTCTCGCCGCCCGAAGTGTAGAAATGCACCTGAAGCCTCCGTCCACCGGCTGACCGTGGAACTCGAAAGAAGGCAACTCCGGTATGGAGAAGACGATCTTCCTCTCAAAACAGTCCACCAAAGCGTGGTAAGCGGACAACCAGTACATCCCCAGAATTACGTTAAAGTCCTCCATCTGTATCATAATCAGGTCAGCGGGGAGGCCATGTCCCCCAATACTGACCTCGCAACCCGTGTATACCTCCTCAGCTACAAACAGCTGACCACTCGGACATCTCATCACGAACGGATCCTCTAACAGCATATAATCCAGGCCCAAACTAACAGCGAAACTGGCTGCGACAAACGAGTGCGTACCGTCGGAATAGAAAAGTGTGTAAACGAGTCTGCCGGAAACTGAAACCATACCTGCCACCACTGATCCTGAAGCTCTGGCATCCCTGTGTGTCAGGGCGTTAATACACCCGTCAGCCCTAGGTGCAGACGAAGCAGCCACACTTTGCGTCGGACGGGTAGCTGCTGGCCGGTACCCTCCTCGTGACTGCTGTCCTCCTCCTCGCGCCTGGAAACCGCGGCCTCTTGCTTGCCCTCTAGTGCTCGGCACGGGAAGCGGGACATCTCCAGAAAACGCGTGCAGTACGCGCTCACGGTCATCGTCCCCTGGCGGAGAGTGTGGAACTCCCGCCTCCTCTGGTCCTGCCACGTCTGGGGAAAGTACTGCTCGCAGAAGAGTGTGACGAATCGGTCCCATGTCGGCTCGTCCCTCTCCTGTCCCCTGACTGCCCTCCACCACCTCTGTGCCGCACTCTCCAGCCGGTACGTGGCAAAGGCCACGCGGCACTCCACTAGGGGGCGAAGGGTGTCGAAAACCTTCTCGATCTGCTCGAGCCAGTCCTCCGCCTCGGTCGGGTCCTCATCCCCCTTAAAGGAGGGGGGCTTCAGCTTTCGGAACTGTCCGAAAAGCTCGAAGTGGCGTTGCAGTGGGGATGCTGGTGCACCTCCAGGTAAGGAAGCCTCGTGCACAGAAGTGTCGGAGGAAGGTGGGGGCGGTGGCGGCCCATCCCCTCCCCCACGTCCAACGTCGCGTCCGTCGCGTGGTCCCACAGAGGACTCCCCCTCCGCAGCCCCAAGGAGAGGCGCTCGAGCGGTGTGTGGAGCTCCTCTCGCACTATGTCCCGTATCAGCCGGGCGAGGTCCTGGGCCTGAATGCCCGAGAGAAGTGGCTGGTCCACTGAGATGTCGACCGCAACACGCTCACCTCGCCGACCTCGTCCTCGGCCGCGCCCGCGGCCCACCTCGTTAGTCCCTCGTCGAGGCATCTCCTACAAGGAGACGTGAAACAGAACGGAAACACGTCAATATGGAATGATATCTAACGAAGAATTCTAAGAGCTCATGTCAAAAGAAACGTTGTGATGACTACTCTAATCACAGACACATGAATTGGTTATTTTCCAGTCAATTGGTTCACTTCCCGAGATGACCCTACTCTGATACCATCTTGTAACGACCCGATTCTCGAATCCCTACGAGACACGAGAATCGGACCGACTCAACTGATCCCAAGACCCAGTCATCCAACGAGAAAGTAACCAAAAGAGCAGTAGAATAAACCACATTCAACATGTATATAACTAGCAGTAACAAAATACAGCAGTAGAGAAAAGAAATACTACAGTATACACCACCACAACAGTAGAGAATTAAATATGTACATAAAGATGAAGCTTGCAATGAAGAGTACAGGGGTAACAGAAACTACTCACAACAACGAAAAGAAAAGGACAGTGGGTACTACTAGTAACACTACTGGGATCTACTAGGCCCAGTGCCCTCTGCAGCGCCGACTTTGGCTACTCAACACCTGATCCTGAAAAGTAACAAGGGTGACACGTCAGCGAAACGCTGAGTAGAGTGTCAACTAAAAGCTAGAAGAAGTAGTAGAGTGGACAGTAGCTGTTATATTTTTACTTTCTTTCTTTATATTTTTCCATTTATTCACTATTGATTTATTTCTCAGATCCTTCTCTTGATCTTGAATGTTCCTTGTGGGAACGATCTTGATTGCAGTCTTTTTCGAAAAGTATAAGTAACATGTGGTGCTCTCCTGGCCGGGAGAGTCCCCCGTGGTGGTCCTACCCTCAGTCAACCACCCCAAGGTCGCTGACAGACGTAACGGTGACTACGACACGCGCAATAAACGTACGGATAGCTACCCCACACTAACACGCGGTCAGTCGTTTCCGTTAACGGGTGCGCCCAAAGCACAGCACGGAACCAGTATAGGGCAGAGCCCTCTCAGTAATAGGGGTCCAGTCCCTCCACAGTAACCAAACAGGGGTCTTGCCCCTCTACAGTCCGCGCGCTCTCGCCTGACTACCCTGGTTTGCCCAGTGGGCCTAACAAGTCGGTGTAGAAGAGCTAGTAGAACCCCGGGGCCTGTGGGGTAGGTAGTGCTCTCCCTGCACTAGTAGCTCTCCTCGGTACTGTGTACCCGAGGGCCAAAAGTCGGTACAAAGTGGCCAATCCTAACCCCGGGTCCCTGGGGCGGCTGGCTCCGCTCTGTACTAAATAGGGGGACAGTTGCTCTCCATGGTACTCCGTACTCAAGGGCCAACTCACTTCCCCAATTCTATTCCATTCACTATCCAAGAGTTCTACTCCTAATTTTCCCGTATGGTTCATGCTCTTTTAACTCAGCCAATTTAGGTTTCACCGTTCCAGCTTTATATCCATACAATTCATGTTCTCAACCGTAATTATCCATTCATAACAGGCAGCTGTTAACCAATTTACAGGCAGTTATCATTTCCTTTCCACTTTTTCAAGACTGCAATGTATATATTCAACTAGTTTTCCAGTCCTAGGATTCATGCCATACCCTAGGATCTATCATTCAATCTAGTTTTCCAGTCCTACGATTCATGCAATACCCTAGGATCTATCATTCAATATAATTCTTCAGCCCTAAGGTTCATGCAATGACCTAGATTCTATTAATTATTTCATAAATGTATAATTTTTGATAATTAAATTAAAGGGCCACTCTACCCGCAAAATCGGGAGTATTGGGGGGTGGTCGGCAATCCCGTGCGCCTCTGCAACCCCCAGAGCTGCAACGAAACAGGGTCCTAACACAAGGATCAACACAAAGAGTTACTCAGAACAGTATACAATTACTGTAAATAGGTAGAGGAAATAAATCTGGGAAGAACGAAACTTGAAACGTGGAAAACGTACTCCGAACGGACCCTAAATAGGTCAAAAACGACGAGTCTGCCCAAAATCAGACGTCTGGAACTTCTTCCAGACGTCTTAAAAGGTCGATCATGCCATACCTTGGTCTGCGTAGTCCTTCAGACGTCCAGAAGCCCGCTGGATCATCTAGACTTAGTTTCCAGATGTCTGATTGTCACCCCGGACGTCTGGAGGTCCTCTCCGTCGTTTGGTACTGTGCCCAAACGTCTGATCTGTGTGGGATGGCGAGCCCTCACGCCCTCCCAAACAACTCCTTCACACACACACACCCGCTCTCATCGAAGAGGTGCAGAAGAACTCGGCGGACGGCTGCATGGCCGTACACGCGAAAGAAGAAGAAGATAACAATTATTGTACCTGTCAGACGTCTGGACCTTCCTCCATACGTCTTCTGCGTCGTCTGGACGTAAGTCTAGACGTCTGATTCTGGGAAATTTTCCCAGAATCAGAACCCTTCTCGCTCTCTGCCCGCAGCACACGGCCGTGCCGCACTGCGTCCACCTGCTGCCCGAGCTACAGCAGCTCCTCCGCGACACCCCACGCTCGCTGCTCTCCCGCAGGCCGGCTCTAGCTGCCCCGGCAAGCTCGTACCCTCGTGGTCGAGCTTCTACTTCCTCTCGCAACAACCCCTCCTTCCCGCACGCTCACAGCAACCGCTGCTGCCGCTCTCGCTGGCAGGGAAAAGGAGAAGAAGAAGGCGGTGGAGTGAGGGTGAGGGAGAGGGAGGTGGTATTTGAAGGCAGCACGGGGAGAGAGAAAGAGAAAGGCTGCGTCGTCTGCAGGGAGGGAGAGAAAAGAGAAGAACGAAGGTGGCTGGTTTAGTCTGAAAGCGCAGACGCGAACCCGTACGCCGTAAAAATTTAATACCAGACGTCTGGGCCACTTCCCAAACGTCTTAAACGACGCCTGATGCCTGTTAATAATAGGTCGCCTCAACTTTGCCAACTACCAGGGTCAACCTTCACGAGGATATGCCATGATCTCTAGTCGAATAATGTAGTTGTTTTCCCCCTTTTTAAAATTTTTCACTTTTATTATAGGTCGTTTGATGGGAACGACCCTTGTGAACATTGGACTTGGTGTAATTTTTGCCAATCAAAAATGAAAGAAACTTTCCGTTCATTGATGCTCATTTGTAATACATTCTTAAGTTCCTGGCGTGCCATGTGCGAAGGATTGGCCTGCCACTAATTGTTTACAAATTATAATAGTTAGTGTTGCTATGTTTACATATTTTGTAAGACCCTTCCCTGTTGGCATCCAACTTGCTGCCTGACTTTGCCGGTTGAGTTGCCCTGTTGTAATGCAACGACAAGTCCCCTTCAGTGAATTTTCTCTTCTTGACTTGCCTGTCATGGGAGATTATTGTCTTTTCCTTGTACATGCCTACTGCCTTTGACGCTTCCTCCCTGACCTTGTCCACTAAGTCTAGCACTAGGTGGACTTGGTCTTCATTAGTAACTGGGTCATACAACTGGAAATGTTATGTGGGGAGGAGTGTCTTGACTAGCAATTGGGCCTCTATATCGTGTACCAAGCTGAAAGGCATGTGGCTGATTGCAATCTTCTAACTTCTGCGATATCCCCAAAGGTCGTCCAGCAATTCGTTCGACCAACTTTCTTTTGTCAAATCTAGTTGTCTTTTAAGTGCGAATATGATTATTCGGTTAGATACCTCCGCCTGTCCATTTACCTGGGGTGGGAGACGGATGTAAAGCACAACCAGATGTCGCAGCTTATGCAAAAATCCTTGAATTTTTTGTAGGCAAATTGTGTATCATTATCGGTGACAATGGCCCTTAGGCATCCATAATGAGCGATAAAATTCTTTCGAACAAACGTTACAACCATTTTATTGTTGGGCTGGCCATGGCCTCTTCCTCGATCCACTTCGAAAAATAGTCTACCACCACCAAGATGAAAAACCTTTGAGTGGGTGCTGCCGAGAAAGGGCTGATAAAGTCCAGTCCTCACTTGGCAAAGGGAATTGAGGGCATAATGGACACCATTTTTCCAGGCGGGAGATGATAGACTGGGGCAAAATTTTGGCACTTGTCGCACTTATGCACAAACTCTTAACACCGCCACTTCATTTGGGCCAGAGGTAGCCCATTCAACAAGTGGGCTATCACGGCTTTGTACCTTTTGTGATTGCCACAAATACCACCGTGAGCCTCTTGGATTGCCTCGGATGCTTCTGCTGAGGTGAGGCAACGTAATAAGGGGGTTGAATTTCCCCTTTTATACAATCTCTCACCTATTAGTGTGTAACGCGAGGCCTTCAACCAGAAGGCCCTTGGGTGAGGCTATCCTGGAGGTAAGCTTGTCTTTAGGAAGGTTATTATTGGAGTCATCTAGGAGATGTATGGCTCTATCATCAGTGCTTGCGGGGGAACATCAAAGGTTTACTTAATGCCTACAACTATGTTATCCTCCTACCTTAAAGGAATGGTAGATGCCAGGCGGGCTAGAGTGTCCGCCAATGGGTTGTTGGACCTGGGTATCTGCTTAACTGTGGTGGCTGCAAAATTTAATGACTCTTTTTTCACCTGCTTTGCGTAAAGGCTCATGTGAGGGTCCTTAGCTTGGTACTCACCATTAATTTGGTTGGCTACCAATTGTGAGTCTGTGTGGACCTCCAAACACAATGCTCCAATGGACTTTGCCACTCTAAGGTCGAGTAACAAGGCCTTGTACTTGCTCACAAAACTTGTCTGCAAGGTAAAAACGATGTTTTAATGTTGTCGTTGTTGTAGTATAGTCGTTACAATGCAAACAGATGTCGCGTCATTTTATTTATTTACATAATTTTTGCTAGTTTATTCTAAGTCATTCACTGGGAGGCAGTTATTGATATACATCACTCTATATTCCAAAAATGTTCTTTTATTCCAAAAATGTCAATTATATTTACAAAATGAATCAACGAATCAATTAATGAATGAATTAATCAATTATATAAAAAAGAATCAATTAATATTTACTACAATGCCTTAAATATATTTACAACTAACCATGCATCAAAAACTATGTATGATTACACTATGTTAGTTATGTATAGATATTCTAAATAATACCTAAGTATAGGTACAAAAATAACTACTAATATACATTAGACTAAATATACTAACATAAAATATTAACTTTAATAACATACACTATATATACCGCAACATACATAAATGTTACTATAGCTTTAATAAAAATATGTACAAAACATAAGGCAAAAGAATTACATTTACTAACATAAATATATATCCACTGTGATGGATTTATATGTCACTAAAGCCTTAGAGTTTATTTATATATATAAGTCTCAAACATGGCTATACTACTAATTATAGATATATATATATATTACCTACGTATAGGTATACACTCTATATATATATATATATATATACACATATAAATTATATTATATTATATACTTATATACTAGATACACACATACGTACACACACACACACTGCACATACTAGCAGCACTAAGCATCTCTCAACACTTAGCCACTCAGATGATCCTCTTCCTTGGATAGTTAGCTTTTTTACACTTCAGCTCCTCTTCGATTCATTGTTCACTCAGCCAAAAATTGGATTTTTTAGTGGGCGGGTCGGCCTTTCGTGAGATACATAGCACCCCAATGTGGTGGGACCAAATCACTACTAACCCGGCCCAAGCTCAATTAGGATGCATTTTTATCTATTTTTAGGCCCATAATAGGCCTACATTAGGCTCAACACAATGCACAGGCCGCCGACTTGAACACAAATTCATTTTTCAATATATGCTCATGTATCATAGAGAGGGGAAAGGGTAATGGTATATAAGAGCCCTGCGCTGTGACAACTGGGAAGGTCCCAACGCAAAAACAATTTATACATCATTAAGCATCCGCACATCACTGATGTGGGGCTAATCCGCAGAGGAATTGGAGCTATGAGCGCCGCGTATATGTTCTGATTTCAAGGTTTTGGACCTCGATTTGGAGGCCAAAACTATTTCCAAATTTTAAATAAATTATATATTTAGAAAGCCCTTATATAGGTCAACATAATTGTATAATTAATTTACAAAAATAAGTTATTTAAATATATATTAAAATTTGTTAAAGTTTAATTTCTTAATTAAAGTACAAATTAATAAATTAATGGTGCAATTGCCCTTATACATAGTTAATTTATATAATAAATTATTTATTACACATTTTTAATTTGTTTTAGAACATTTATTTTAATTCATATACATTTAAATACATGTTTAAGATAGATATATACATATTTAAGTTATAAATATTATTATATAGTATAAATATGTTATAAATAGGTTGGAAGTACTTAAAATAATACTATACAATTATACATTACAACTTCAGTATTAACTTAATGTACTAATTTATTTTGTTTTAACTTAATAATTTACCTAATTAACTTAATAACTTAATTACTTACAATAAATACATAATTAAATAAATATACAGGTATCATACAATATATAATAATTACTTAAACATATATTTACAGTAATAAATATGATTATGGGTATATAGATAGGTATTTATAATTACTTAGGATTATGAACATTTAATCTAATATAAATTATTATATAATTATACCATAAAGTTATATATACAATAAATCATCCTAAATACTTAATTAAATATATAGAATACAATTATAACTTATTTATGTACATTATTTACATATAATACAATATTCACATATATATTAGTATTAAGTTATATTTACACGTATAAATATAATGTACAAGGTATTTTTAGGTGTTTTTTAGTATTTTCTAATTTTTATGATTTTTATATGTCTAATAGAGATAGGAGATGAGAGAGAGAGTGAGATGAGAGAGAGAGAATAACTCTTCTTGGGGTTTTTGAATTGATTTCTTTTATTAAGTTTCAAAGTATACAGAATCGTCGGCTGGTCTGTTCTACTAAGTAAGGGGTTCGGATTACTTTGCAACTTTGCAAGCATTTAAAGAAATACCTAATCTTACTTAAGACTGATTTATTTTATTTTTTTTGTAATTTTTATTTATTTACAAAACTAACCCAATTTTGGCCTAAATGAGTGTTTTAAAGTGAAACCTAAGTCCTTTCGAGTTTTAAGTTCTGGAAAAGGTATTTAAGCATTCAAGAATGTCCAACATGACACATGGAAGATGTATAAGCTTTTAAACATGATTTACACCTTAAATTTCATATTGGACAATTTGGACCTTATACAATTAGCTGACAAAGAATCAAACATGGATTACAAGCTATTCCTTTTGGATTTAAATTCAAATTCTAGTACATGAATGCTTGTTGTAAATTCTAACAGTACAGTGTCTAATAGACTAATCTAATCCTTTAAAACAGCCTCAACACTCCTTGAAATTCCATCCATACCAGTACTGTTGACATATTTTAGCAGCAGCTGCTGCTCATTTAACCAATAATTCAGCAACTGCTATAACAACTCGGTTTCAGTAGGTTGTGCTTCTACAATTGCCAAACCTGCATATTCCCTCACTTAGCTGCATGATCATCCCAATCATGGACTGATCTGCTACTACTACACTATGCATCCATGCTATTGCTGAAATAGAAGACTTAAATCAAACCTTCAAGGTCTAATCTGAGTTAAATTTAAACCATCCTTAGATGCATTTGGAAACCCTGATCAGAAGCTGAGTTGATTCCAGAATAAAGTAAAAACTCCTATGTGCTTCTCACCTTATACTATAGACAGTGTGAAGGTAAGAATCAACAATAGGGATTCAAACTCAATGAATTCTCATTCAAATGAGCACAAATCTCATTCAAAAGATTTAAGACTTAAAAAGGACCAACGAAATTTGGAATCCAAAGTGTAAAAACCCTAATCTGATCATCCTACTACTACTATAGACAGTAGAGTAAGAGAGATCAAATCAGACCATAAATTTCCTTATAAAATCACTCAATAGCTTTGTATCAAACCCTCAGTACTTGTTCAACTCTAAATTAGTGGATGAAATCAAGATTTCTCAGAAAATCAGTGTTGCCTACCTGGGCGGTTGGTATGGCCTCGCCATGTTAATATGCTCAACTAGGATTCCTACACACTTTTACTTAGTGCTCAGGGGTCCTAGGCGATGCCCTGAAGTGGCCTGGATCATTGCTTAGGACTCAAATCAGGATCACTGATTTTCCTTGGTTGAGCTCTCCAAAAGAGACGAAAAGAGGACACTCAATTCAAATTGGGCTAAAAGCACACACTCGTTGAAAATCCAAACTATTGAGCTCCAACTCATCGCCATAGGCTCAATTGAGCCCAAACACACTCAATTCACTTGATTAAACACCAATTAAACCAAATTGAATTTCTGATCTATAAATCAGGAATGGAAATCAAATCCACAATAATTGAGTAAATTGTCGCAATTAAAACAGAAGGGAGGGCTTTTGTGATCAGCTGACATGTATGGGAAGCCCCCCAAGTGGAATGGGTGCATGTAACAAATCTAAAAGCTAGAAAGCTCTAGATTTGTCAATGGCCAGATGGATGGGTAAATGGTGAAGTAAATTATGAAGGAAATCAGTGAATGTGGACAATGAGATGTGGAGGAAAAGCAGTGGATCGAAATGGAAGTGGAAAACCACCTCTCTGTTCTGAATTGATTTGAGGAGGTGAAATCGATCTAATCTAATCTAACTCTAATCTAAGAAACTCAATCGTCAAGTTCAACATCTAAACTACATGTAACTATCTACACTACACTAACAGGTACTACAACTAATCTAGAAAGCAATAAAATCCTAATCTAACAGAAGAATAGGACCTTGGGAGAAATTGTAGCTGGTGCCTGCAGCGAGGAAGGAGGAAGAGGCTCTGATCGAGGGAAAACTCGCTAGTGGAGTTTTGGGTCACCCTGGGGTGTTATGGAACCCTTAGCGGCGAGGAAGAATCAGAGAAGGTGGAATTCCATCGCTCAAGCGGAGGAACATAAGCTGATGAAGAGAGGGAACCGGAGGGGATGAAGGGACCAACTCAAGAATGTAGGAGTTGATGCCACGTGTGAGCTTAGGGAACATTCGTATATAGGTGTGCGAGAGATCTGAGCACCTGATGAGTGGCTACTCATCATAGCTAAAAAGCTAAAGTTAAGCTAGAAATTGGGTTACACAATACCAAATTAACACATAAAAAAGGTTAAATGTGGGAATCAAAGAAAAATACCTAAAACATTAATTCTATGTTAAGATTGCATAATTAGGTCATAAATTGAGATATCTTTGAGGAAAAGGTCAAATGATGATCCAAGTGTAAATTGAACTCACAAACAAGTTTAAAAGTCTAACTCAAAAGTATAATTAACTTCTTAAAAATTCAATTAAGCACATACAAAAACTTGAAGGTATTTGGACATCATTAAGGCCTTGAAACTTAGAATTTACATTTAAGTCCTTTATGCATCACATTTCCTTCTGTAGAAAACTTTCCCGAACCTATTTGTAACCCGTAGGGACTTCTTTGAAAGCCCTCAAGGACCATTCAGTTATTGTTTCCTACCACTTATCGGCCTGCCTATAAATGTTCTACCCCTTCATAGAAGGGCCTCCCTGCAAATTACCCAATAGAAAATCGGCAACCTGGAGCCTCCGCGTGCATATTGTTGATGCGTAGAACTCACATGATCTCGACCGTCCGCTCTCTCTTGATTCTGATCAGTGGTTCGATCTCAATCGAAGCTTTGCGCGAAGCAACGTGTGTGCTCACCCCATCCCCCAGATCCCATTCTACAGTCATTTTTCAACTTGGAGGCCCACGCGCTTCTCTCCTCTCATCCTTGCCGCTGGTGCCCTCGTCGCCTATTTTCACCCGCGCGGTGATCTGAGTCACTGAGGTCGCTACTTAAGTACCTCAGTGGTCGCGTGCACAAGGGATCGCTCTCTCCTACCTTCTTAGCAATTATTCTTCCACTCCAGTCTCTCCTCCTCACCAATTCCCTGATTTCACAGCCACCAGCTGTGTAATCACCAACTTTTCTCCAACTCTCCTCGTCGCTAAGAACCACGTAGCACCTGAGGACGACCTAGAAGTCTCACTAGCAGGGTTTTCACTTTGCTAGAGCTCTTCTCCCTCCATTCTTCCTCCTTAGCCACTGGCTAAGGACCCATAGGTCCCATTCTTCCTCTTAGAGTAGTTTTAATGTTTTCTAGATTAGCTGTAACATTAGATAGGTAGATTATAGTAGAATTAGATGTAGAATTAGGAATCAATTTGCTATTTTGATTAGTTTAGCATTAGGAGTAGTTTTAGAATAGCATTCCCCCCCCCACCTCCTTTGATCATCCCAGATCAGAGGGGAAGAAATTCATCCAATCATTGTTCATTTTGTTCTTCTTCTACATGTTTTCACCTCATTTCTTATTCCCTTGTTTGTATTCCGCAATCCACCCACTCATCAGACCTAATTTCAAATCTGATTGGTTTCTAACCTCAGATATGAAATTAGCGTTAAAAATCACATTAGAGACTTCCCATTCATCCATGTTTATCACAAATGCCCCTGATCTGAGCTAAAAAGTGAATCCATTTGCCAGATTTTCTATGAATTCATATTTCAAAGATTTTTATTCATTTGGACTTTGAATGCTTTTATCTTGCAAACTGAAGTGTTTAGATTTTGATTCACTGATTGGCAAGGAATCTGAGGTGATTCTGAAGTCAGAATTCATCTCAGAAGAGCCATAATCTGATCTGTTAATTTTGAGGATTTCAATGTGTTGAATGCCTTGTAGAGCCAAGGAAGATCAACCATGTTGATTGAGGTTGTATTAGGGATTCTACTCTTAATTGTTTTTCTGAGAATTTGATTTTCATTTAAGGGATGCTCAATGTCCCTTAAGATGTGTACTATACTGGGATTCAACTGGATTTCTTGTGTTGGTTCTAACTCCTTCTAAATGCTGTCTAAAACATTAAAAGGAGTTAGATCATCAGTTTTTGGATTTACTGTGTTGATCCTAACCCTTTCTACATGTTGTCTATAGCATTAGAAAAAGTTCGATCAACAGTTTTTATGAACTGAATGGTTGTGAAACTTGTGACAAGGACTTGGATTTTATGCTAAACATCTGAGCATGTTTTCTTTTATGTGAATTTAAATCCTTGTCAGAAGTTGGTTTGGTGATTTTTGTCTTTGTGTTTTTGAATCCCAGCAATTATAGTAAACTGCTGCAGAAGCAACTACATTCCCCTTCTCAATTCCAGCTAAGTGTTCCCTGGATTTAACTCTTTTGTAGCCCTGATTAGGTTTTCTTGAATCTGATCTGGGATATAAAAGGCTAAATCAGGAGATACAAGCTGAATTTAGTTTTCTTTCTTGCTGCAGACCTGTTCTTCCTCTAGATGGATTAACTGCAGCAGCAGCTAAGCCGTCTGGAATCAGAACTTGGCCTGCTGCAGGGCTTGTGTTTAGTGGCTTTTGCTGCTGCTTGTGTTACTGAATTTCCAGCAGAGGCTGCTTTGCTGTTGCATGGTCTGCTGCTTGTCTGTTGTAGTTGCAGCAGCAGTACGGAAGGTAGTGGATAGGGGTGTAGATCTTAAGTGTTAGATAGCTGACTTGTGTTTAATGGTGTGTAGTAATTTTGTACAAGCTGTCATGTATTTTCAATGCATTTTTTTAACATCATTTGAATGCTTGTCATTTGTTTTAAATCTCTTTTGTCAACTAGTTTTAAGCCTAACTGTCTGACAAGTAGAATTAAATAAAATCCACAATAATTTATGTGCTTAATGCTTGTATCCTTTCCTTTACATTGTGTTGAGACTGCTGAGGCAGTTTACTGCCTTTTTAAGCTCTTAGGTCCCATTCTATAGCCTTAGGACACATTAGGAAATTTTTAGAAAGCCTAGAATGGGTGAACTTTGAAATTAAATAAAAATCATATAAAAATCTAAAAAAATAAAATAAACCTGTCTGATTGAGAATTAGGTATTTCCTTAAATGCATACCAAGTTTCATGGTAATCTGAACCCTCGACTTGGTAGAATTTACCAGTCGACGGTTCTGTATACCATGAAACTTAATAAAAAAACTACACTTAAAAAAATCAAAAACATCTATTTCTCCTCATTTATTTCTCCTCATTTTTCTTTAAGGTAATTTATCTCTATTTTTATTATGTCTAATTTATCTTCTAGTCCCCTAATCTCTACTCTAAGTAAGCTATTTTCATCCTTTTTAAAGGAGTTTGATTTTTCAAGCACATGAATTTTGTCAAGTAATTCTTCTCTATCTAGAAATTTTTGTTCACTCATTGTCATAAACAAATCATTTGTTAATTACTCATTCTCAATCATTAGATTTCTTATTTACATATTTAAGGCAGTGGTTTCTTTTGTAAGAATTAGATTCTTGTCTTTAAGATTATTGATTAATTTCTTATTTTCTAAGTTTTCTTCTTTTAAAGCTTTGCTTTGGGTTTTTGTTTTCTTAAGATCTACATATAGTGAATCAAAGGCTTCTTGTAATTCATCTAAAGAATAGGAGTTTACCTCAGGTTCCTCATATTCAGACTCAGAAGCGTCATTTCTTGCCATTCATCCCAAGCATGCCATTTCTTCATTTGTTTCCTCCTCTTCTTCTTCGGAGGTGGAGTCATCCCAAGTTACTTGAAACACCTTCTTCAATCCCTTCGGCTTGGAGATCTTCTTGTAGTCAGAAGGCTTCTTGGATTTCTTCTCATCATCCCTTTTGAGTTAGGGACAATCTTACCTTATGTGACATCTCTTTTTGCAATTATAGCAAATTAGAGGTTTTTCCTCTCTTTTCTTTCCCTTGATCTCGTTTCTATTTCTAATCAACTTTTTAAACTTTTTAGCTAATAAAACGAATTCTTCGTTATCGGTACTTACCTCATCATCCAAAGTTGCTTTGAAGGCTAAAGTCTTCTTCTTTGGCTCCGATGAGATTGATTTCTTCTTTTGCTCCATTTTTTATTCATATGCCATGAGATTCCCAAGATTTTCCATCTCTAGATCCTCTACTTGGTTGGCTTTTTCTATTGCCGTTACTTTTTACTCCCACTCGGGTCAAAGGGAGCGAAGGAGCTTCCCTTGAAGCTCCCCCTTTATACATGTCTTCTTTAGTGACTTGAAGTTATTCACGACTAACGTGAATTGGGTGTACATGTCCCCAAGTCTTTCATTTTCCTTCATAGAAAAGGATTTTGAATTCCTGCGATAACAAGTTAATCTTTGAGGATTTAACTCTAGACGTACCTTCGTGAGTTACCTCCTAGGTTTTCCAGATCTCGTGGGCTATTTTGCATTGGCTAATGCGGTTGAATTCCTCCGAGCTGAGTGCGCAGTAGAGTGAGTTCATTGCCTTAGCATTCAGTCTAAGGTGATGAATTTGCTCCACTATGTATCCTATTTCTGGTTTCTCAGGAATGATGTATGCGGATTCGCATTTCTCCCAAATTGAGAAATCGTTGGCCTAAAGCCACATCTTCATTCTCAGCTTCCAGTAAGTGTAATTTGTCCCTTCGAAGAGTGGTGGTCGAGTGGTGGATTGCCCCTCCAATCTACCCGTGGAAATGACTTTCCCCTCCATGCGATCTTTCTGCGGATGTTACTCCTGAAGGCGGAAAACCTGCTTTGGTACCAAATGAAATTGCACTAGAAGGGGGTGAATAGTGAAATTATATTATATTGTAATACAAAAAATTCAATCACAAAAGGTGGCACCAGATTTTTAGGTGGAAACCCAAGATGGGTGAAAACCACCACCTAAGCCAATCCCTTGACTTAGGATTTTCGATCCCAAGGTGATCAATCCACTAACCACACTACTTAAATGAGAGTAGTGTACCTCAATTACAAATCCCACCTCTGATCCCTAAACAGAGGTTTTTCCCTACACAATAAAGAGACGGGGACCCGACAGGTCGGATACCCAAAGTACAAAAGTAGGAATTAAAACAGCACCTATAGAGCACCCCAATACTTTGATTACTTATCTATTAAGCATAAAGAGAACTCCCTGAGGATTTGCAGAACGGAGTGAGCAAGGATTATGGATTTGCCCTTTGATCAGAGTGTTGGCACAGCACAAGGGTAAGATGAAGCTTAGAGCAGTGAGCAAGTGATTTTTCTAAAGGAATTGAATCTCAAGAGGTGTGATTGCCTAAGAGGGATTGTAGTATATTTATAGGCAAGTTTGAAACCTTTAAGAACACTTGGGAGAGATCTCCTAGCCGTTGGAGACAAATCCCAAGAGATTGGGACGAAATCCACCACAAATCAGGGTAATGATGAGTCTGACAGTAATATCAGACATCTAATTTTAGGGTCAGACGTCTTATAAGACATCTGATTATAATTTTAGTCGTCTAATAATATAGGTCATCCTGTACTGACTTCATTAGATTAAAACAAGGACGTCCGATATTTTCACATAAGACGTCTGACAAAGTTATTGGACGTCTAATAATGTGTGGATTCGTTCCTGTTTTGATCAGATCCAAAAAGGGTTCTAGATTTGAAGAATCAAACGTCGGTATGAACGTCTGAGGGATTCTCTAGATGTCTGGAAACCTAAAAAGACTTAGCTGGGATATCTGACTAAAGATCTTATGTTCGTAATGAGATACGCACAGAAGCACATGGGCAACGGTCCAAAAGTAGACGTCTAGAAGCATGTCCAGACGTCTGAAAATACATTTTGCCCGTTATCGGTAGAACGAAGATAGGTGCTTAGTCTAACGGTTATTTTGAGGACGTCCAGGTAAAGTATCAGACGTCTGGATGAGGCTATGGACGTCTGATAGAAGAGTGCTTCGACTGATGTTTATGAAGACAGAAACTGAAGGTAGAACTGTAGGTAGTTAGACGTTTGAGACACTTGTCAGACATCTTAATGTTGAAAATTAGACATTTGGCAGCTGTTATGGACGTCTGATAAGAGTCTTAGTGTTAGGTTTTTGTTTCTAATTTATCCTAAGTGTAGAGAGCCTAAGTTGGCTGTTTATAGGTTATGTTTAGAGACTCTTTACAACATCTCTAGACTCAAATAAAATGAAAATTACAACCATTGAAAGTTTACATGAAAAACCTATGACCTAATACTTATGCTACTTAATCTTCATGCTTTTAATCTCCCGTCTTGGAAAACTTTATGAAACCTACAATTGTGTTATTACAGAGAGAAACAATATGCTACACTTATATTTTATTTCTTTTTCTTCATTTTGTAAAATCATCAAAATATTATATGAGTCGTTGAACTAATAGTATGTACTATTTAAATTTAATGTACAACTAAAATAGTCTAAAATTATACTAATTAAATGTAAATAAAATAGAAATAAAGCTTGTAAAATACAATAAAAATATCCATTAAATACTTTAACATATATACTAACTCAGTATAAGGTCAATTAGACCATATAATAACTAATTTATACGTAATTAAAGAATAAAACCAAAAATCAGTCATGTATAAACTATATTCTTTACCTAATTAATTTATACAGTAAATATAATTAAAATTTCAAATTAATTGTACAATTAAGTAGTACTATGTAAATACTTTAAATTCCTATAACTTAATTTTAATTTACAATAAATTACGGCCCTTGAATTGAGGGCCAAAATCGCGAATTTGGCACAGCCGCGGCTTAATTTCACTGTAGATGCGGTACTTGAATAGCGCCACAACGTAAGTTGAGGAGCACTCTCAACGCTTTAAATTATTTTTGTTGCATTGGTAGTTCAATCATCACGGGTGTCGAGCACCCGAAACAACCGAACATACCCATTCATCTGAGCATACTTGAGCATTCTGAGTTGTGTGTGTGGCCGGGGGTCGGTTACTGTGCGAGGACATGGTTAAGCCCAAATCTCAGCTAAAGACGTAATTAAGAGACCTAATTAAGAAATTAGGGCACGCTTAGTAGAGGTTTGGTCCCACCCAATCCTCGGGTACTGTGTATCCCTCGAAAGGAATGCCCGCCAATTAACAAATTTTTGTTAAGTAATAAAAGGCCTTAATGAACCGTTAAGCACAGAAGAATAAATGGCTAAGTGTGTAGATAAGAAAGAAGAAGAAGAACACAGAAGAGACTTAAGAAGTAATAGAAGAAGAGGAAATGTATGTGTATAATGGATAGCATATATGTGAATATAAATAAATAAGTATAAGGTAAATAATAAGCATACATATAAGCAGTATAGCTATATATATATGTATATAAATAACTACATATCATTACTGACAGAATAAAACATCACTAACGGTAAAATAACTGTTGCTATAGGCCCTAATTTTTGCTTTAAAGTTTGTATATAATTTTTTTTGGGTCCAGCGACGTTTGTATCTGTCGTTGTAGCTTTTATATATGTTACTGTATATGTTAGTATATTAAGTTAAGTTAGTATGATATGTAATATTAGTTAGTAGTGTATATTTATGTAAGTATTAGTAATATGACTAATAAATAAATAGTATAGAATATATCTATGTATTATTTGATACCTGTTTGTAAGTAGATTTTTGCAAGCATTTTCATTGACACTTCTTGTACATAATGAAACCTTAATTCAATCTTTATGGATACATTCATTCATGCATTATTGATTATATATAAAATTAATCATTTTTTAAATTAAAGAATAATCTTGGATTTAGAGAGTGATGTATATCAATAATTGCCTCCCAGTGAACAACTTAGAATAAACCAGTAAAAATTATGTAATTAAATAAAATTGATGCAATAACGGTTTGTATTTGTAATGCATACTACAACAACAACGACATTTTTTTATACGAACCGTGACCGATCGTTCGATTAGCACCATTAGGTGCAACTAATCCCAATTAGGGCAGATGGTGGATGGGAAAGAGATGGGTGCATGGGAAAGTCCAAACTAAATACCTACTGTCAGATGGGGTCTAGGTGAGGAAATGGTCATTCGCGCAAACGCATGGGCTCGGAAGTGCATGATCGGTTGTTGG
The DNA here is from genome assembly GCA_037157565.1 of Thalassia testudinum. NCBI lineage: Eukaryota > Viridiplantae > Streptophyta > Magnoliopsida > Alismatales > Hydrocharitaceae > Thalassia > Thalassia testudinum. The sequence continues at coordinate 220,935,771 of JAZHRO010000024.1, forward strand.
ATGGATGAGGAAAAGAATCAATGGTGCATGTTACACGTGTTCTTCGCGGATGAGGAAAAGAATCAATGGTGCATGTTATACGTGTTCTTCACGTGAACAGTGCACCCGTGGCTCATCAACAATACTAGGCTTGTTGAGTAAATTGCACACAGGCCCAATTGGGTGAAATGGTAGAAGAATTGTGCAAAGACCCATTAGTGGAAAGATTCGTAGTATAGCGATCCTTGAAGTCCTACAAATGGGTCCTTGCAGGTTTGCAAAAATGCCCCTGGAGGCTTTATGCTTAAGAAATGTGAATGATATGATGAAATGACCCTCCCCAAGGGTCCCTACAATTTCCTGGGTTTTTTTTTTGGGGGTGCTATGGAAATTTTAACACCCCTAAATCTCATCCTATGGGCTCCATGGGAAAACTACGAGACTACAGGGTCGAAACCATAATTTTCCCCCACCAAAAACCCTACCCAACATCCCTTAAAACCCACCCCCTCATAACCCCACTTCTTCCCCACATCACCCTTGAGCGATGCACCCTCCTCTTTTCCAACGAGAGAGAGGTGAGCGGGAAAGGAGATCATAGAGAGGAGTCACGCATGAGGGAGGAAGCTTATGACCGAGCTCCAACAATGTGCGGGCGTGGGGGCAGAGTTGTGGCTGCGCAGGAAGGAGCTGTAGCTGCGGGTGTTGCAGTGAAGCTGCGGCCACGTGCGAAGGAGCTGTATCCGCAGGGTTGTGCGAGTGCAAACGTCGAGCAGCAGCTCACAGTGGGGCCAGCCAAGTAAGGCGAAGCTCCAGCCACACGTGGGCTTCGAGGGTGCTGCGCAACGCCGAGGGCATTGCGCGAGGCCTAGGTCGCACTGCGCAAGGCCAAGAGCACTGCACGAGGCCGGGGTCGTGCTACGCAAGGTCGTGGTCGTGCTGCGGACAGCTTAGCATAGGGGGGAGCAAGTCTGCTATGTGAGAACAAGGAAGACACTCATTTCAGACGTCCGAGAGGGGTATCGAACGTCCGGAGTGGGCCAGGACGGCTGGGACAACTGCTGGACGTCTGAGGAGGAGAGGCAAGTCATTCGTGCTATATAAGACCTCTGACAAGTGCCTTAGACGTCTGATGCGAGAGCCAGGCACGTTCTGAGCAGGCGGGTAGTCAGATTGAACTGACCCAACCTGGTTCAAGTTAACCAGGAAGGGTTGTTGGGTCAGTTCAGGGGCCAAACGAGATTCGATTTTCATGTGACAGGAATCGTTGGAAAGCTCTTGAAATTTCCTACATTTTGGAATCATTTCTACAATGTTTTGAACTACTTAAATGCATTGAAATGTCAGTCAAAGTGTTTAATGCACCTTTTGACCACTGGTTTGGTGTAGGCTCTGAGTTCGGGGTATGTGCGAGAGCTGCAGGGGCGTCCAGATTGATCCCTCTTGCCCCCATAACTCCCGTACACCTAGGTAGAGTGGTCTTTCTTATTTTGATGTGGTTAGTTCATTTTGAATGAATGTTAAAAGAAGCTACTTAATAAATTATTGCGATTTCTGTAAATGTGCTTTGTGAATGAAATCGATAACTGTTTCGTTTTATATACTCACACACACACGTGCAAGCCCTAACTCTTAGTATGTGATCTTTATACTTGTTATATATGTGAGAAATGATTAATTCTTATTGTGATAAGTGATAACCCTAACGGTTGATATCAAGGCTTTTACTGTAATGCACTTAGTTGTCTACTTCCATCTTTGAAATCTAAATATGAATGGAGATGCATGTCATTCGCTGGTGTCTAAAACATAATCAAAGGAATTATAAATGAACCTTAGAGAGAACTAGACAAATAACTTATCTACCATGGCTTGAAACTCTGATGATGATGGAATGAATCACCTAATGAGAGGTATGATTATTGTTTGGGTACTGGTATGGGAGTGAACTGGCCCTCGGGTACACATACTGAGGAGAGCTAATCACCCCTTATGTAGGGAGAGAGCTAACCTTCCCTTGGGTTGGGACCCAGGGTAGGAATGACCTTCCTGCACCGACTCTTGTTAGGCCTACGGGGCCAATCGGGATAGTCGGGCGAGGGTACTGTTGATAACGTTCGAGTCAATGTTATGAGGAGAAAGATGCTTACATTGTAGTATAGTCGACAAAATCGCTTTGCAACATTTAAATTTATAAGTGTGCTCAAAAACAAAGAGTTGAGTCTGAGGTCATTCGTAGGGAGAAAATATGAAATTCACATACTAATCGAAATATAAAACAAATGAGCACAATGATTAATTGTCACAAAGATGTGCAATGAATAATCTACTCAAAGAAATGTATTTAATAATAGCAATGGTATCTCAAGAAATCAGTGGGATAAAAAAGAATATCAAACCCTAAAAATGGTGATTTAGATCACTAATTAATCCCATAATTTAAGCACATATCACAATTCTCAAATAAGCCAAGTATTTCAACAGTATCTTGAACTACTAATCCACGTCAAACTAGGAGTTTAAATGCTTCAACAGTGCCAGAACCAAGGATAAGTTAGACGTTGTCAAGGTGCTACAGACAACTTAAACAACTCAGAACACAACCAAGGCACAAGGAGCAACCATAGAGTAAGCCTTCTTCCTCAGATGCTAAATGTTAGACTTTTAAGCATGCATCTCGAGGCACAGGGCATGAATCCCAAAGCAAAACCTACCCCTACCCTCTCAGAAGTTCTCCTCTACCATATCTTAGGACCGAGTATTAGTCGAGTAATCGGGTTGTACAGTACCACGCAGGGGACCTGACCCATGTGGCGTGTCCACGGGTGAGGTGTGAGTATAAGGTGTGGCACAAGGACCCCACCCCCGGTGAAGAGGCGACATGCCCATATGACTTTTCTCTTTTATATCGCTGTATCCATCTTGTAAGGATCGAGGTGGGGACTAAATCCCATCGTTCTCCCCTTCACGTAGAGTCAAATGAACTGTAGTAGAGTCTTAAGCCAAATCGAAGCAACTGGTGATGCATGCTGCTTTGATTATATTCTGGAACAGCCACAAGACTTGGAGCTGCGTCAAATGCAAGTGGTCTAAGGTGGGATGGTAGCCGAAATGAGATGAACGCTGTCGGAGAAGATGGCGGCGGTGACGGCAATCCGATGAGCACCTGAAACAGGAAATATAGCCTTGCGGCCCAATCAAATATGCTCATACGCTTCACCGTATCAAGGCGAGGATGGTGGTGGTAAGTGTGTGGTGCGTCAGGTGGTGTGGTGGTCTGCTGGTGACGAAGATGAGGCCGGAGGGTGGAGCTGTTTGGTAGAGCGGTGGAGAGCGTGAAAGCCAAAATTGATAGAGGGCTTTCGGAGATGGAGGTAAGGTGGAAGTTTTGGGAGTCGTGGGTGATTTGGTGGAGTGTGGTGGCAGTGCGACTTTGTCAGAGGTCTTGCCGGCCATAGGGAAGACGATGGGGTTGAAGGTGATTTGTTGGTCAAATTGAGAAGATAAGAGGCTAGAACTAACCTAGGGAGATAGAGGAAAAGAGAGAACCTAATTTACTGGATGAATGGGAGAGGCTTGCGGTGGCTTTGATTGGCCAGCATCGGGGAAGGTGAAGTCCTCCAGTGATGAGAACAGCAAGGAAGATGGGGTCTGGGAGCCTTCGCTTGGTACGGTAAGAAGTGGAAGAAGGAGAGGAAGAAGATCCCTTTGCCTGTCGTACGTGGCAGGGGGCGACGATGGAGGATTGAGGGGCTCATTGGAGCTACGATCGGAGGCGACTGAGGAAGAAGAAGATTTTTGGCTTGGAACCGAGCTAAGGAGAACGATGGAAGCATGGGGAGCTTTTAAAGAGCTCAAACCTGAGCTCTAAATGAGGAAAAGGCTCAATTAGCCACGATTTCAGAAGGAAGAATCCCTCAAATTCCTCGAGCTCACCTAAGCTCTACAATTTGAATTAGGGCTTTTGAGTTGGATCAAATGATCAGGTATCTCCTCAAGATCATTCCCTCCTATTTTGGAGGGAAATTGGATCTAATTTGAGAGAGAATCTCTCTCTTGAATCTTGGTCGAAGGTACTTTCACACCTTCAATGGTGGTAGGGGCATTTTTGCAAGAAGATGACGAAGTTAAGGACCCATTTGAAAGGAATTTTGAAAGTTAGGGGTCTGAGTGTAGGAAATAGAGGTTTTAGGGACTGAAATGCAAACTAGATCAAGATTAACTTTGATTGGACCCAAATTTCGGTGTTGACATAATTTGAATCCAAGGAATCTAATGGTGAACTTGGATTTTAATTTTGACCATGTTTGACTAGGTAATTTACACGGAAGCCCAAATTAAGGTAAAATCCAATCTGAAACTCTATCCAAGGTCAAAATGGATTCAGATGGTCAAACCAAGGGCATTAAACCTTTTAGAATATTTTTCTATGAATTTTAAGAGATTTAGATGAATTTTATCTTGACCAGAACCTCTTCAATTAATGCGGGTCTGAAATTAGGATTTTGTGTTCTGATTTGATTCTTGAAACAGGTGAAACCCTATTTCTGTCTGTAGGAACCCACTCTTTGGACTTTAATGTTCAATTGACCTTAGATTAACCACTGTATGACCCTGTGGTTGCTCTGCATTTATGATGTGATGTTAAAACTGCAAATTTAACCCTATTTTAATATTTTCTTCTCAGAAAGTATTTGAGTGGAATTATTATCCTTAGGCGATCATTAAGGAGCATTTGTCACTTTATTTTAGCTAATTCAAGTTAGTTATTGTTAATGATGGTGTTACCATCAAGTACGCAGACTGATGAGAAATGTGACCCCTGTTCTATTATGTGTTGTATAACTTAGAGCGTACTCATTAGCGATAATGATTAACCACGTGTCAATGTGTAACGAGCACGTGCCCCAGACGTCTTTTAAGACGTCTGGGAGGTGGGCCAAACGTCTTACCAGACGTCTGGGATCGTTTCCAGACGTCTGGAAATCAGTTTTTCTGGCACGAATCTTCGTCTGCGCGCCTCAGCGCGCAGGCCCGCGAATATCCGATATTCTCTGCGGCTGCAGACGCTCTGCCGCGTCTCTCCCTCCTCCTCGCGTGGCCTTAAAAGGGCACGCCTCCCCTCACTCCGTCACCACCGTCTCCTTTCCCTTCTCCTTCAGCCAGAGCGTGAGCGCGAGCGCGAGGGCGGCAGCGGCGGCCGCAATGAGCGCGGAGGAGGTGCGGCGTGCGAGAGCGGAGCTCTGCCGTGAGGGCGAGCTCGCCGGAGCGGCTTGGCCGGCCGGCGGAGGGCGCAGGGGGCGCGGAACGACACGGAGAGGGACCTGCTGCAGTCTGAGCAGCAGGCGCGCGAGGTGCGACGCGGGCGGCGTCGCGGGCGGAGGCCGAGTAGCGCCCTGATTCTGGAAAAATTTCCAGAATCAGACGTCTGGGTTGATAGGCAGACGGCGAGGACGACGTCTGGTAGCTCATACAGACGTCTGAAAGGTGTGTATTCCGCTTTCTTCTTCCTTCCTGTCGACCGACCGTACTAAGGGAGGGAGTTGGCTGTGCGCAGGTTCGCTGATTCGCCATCCTTTGCGAATCAGACGTCTAGAAGTTGTACCAGACGACTGGAGTGACCTCCAGACGTCCGGGGTTACCATCGGACGTCTGGGAGCTAGGACAGACGTCCCCGCAGACTTCTGGACGTCTGGGAAACCACACTGAACAGGTAATTCTCTGATCCACTGTTTAAGACGTCTGGAAGAAGTTCCAGACGTCTGATTTTGCACAGTATCGTCTTTTTCGACCCGTTTAGGGCCCGTTCGGGCTCCGTTTTCCGCGATTCGAGTTGCGTTCTTTTCAGAATTAATTCCTCCACCCATCTACAGTAGCTATACACTGTTTTGAGACACTCCTTGTGTTTGATCCTTGTGATAGGATCTCGTTCAGTTGCAGTCTTGAGAGACACGGAGGCACGCGTGATTCCCGATCACGCCCCCATTACTCCCGTTGTACCTGGTAGAGTGGCTTAAGTTTATTATTAAAATATGTTAAAGTATGGAACCATAACTAGAATCTAGGACATTGCATGAATCCTAGGAATGAGAAATGTATGGAATGATAGCTCCTAGGTGATGCATGAATCCTAGGACTGGAAAACTAGTTGTATGCTAGATCCTAGGATGTGGCATGAACCCTAGGATGGAAAAACTAGTGGAATGTATAATACTGCAGTCTTGGAAAAATGGAAAGGAATATAAAGCTGCCTGTAAATTGAATTAACAGCTGCCTGTTATGAATAAAGAAACATGATTGAGATCATGGATTGTGAGAACGTGAAACTGGAAAGTGAAACATATGATATTCTGAGATAAAGAGCTGGAACCGTACGGGGAATTAGGAGTGGAACTCCTGGAAAGAAAAAGGAATGGAACTGAGATGTAGTTTGTACTGTCTCTTGGGTACGCAGTACCAAGGGAAGTACCTGTACCTGTTTAGTGCAGAGTGGGGCCAGCCACCCCAGGGACCCGGGGTTAGGATTGGCCGCTCTGTACCGACTTGTTGGCCCTCGTGTACGTAGTACCGAGGAGAGATACTAGTGTTAGGAGAGTACTAGCTACCTCACGGGCCCCGGGGTTCTGCTAGCCTCCTTCACCGACTTGTTAGGCCCACTAGGGCAAACCAGGGTAGTCAGGCGAGGGTGCGCAGACTGTGGAGGGGCAAGGCCCCGGTTTGGTTACTGTGGAGGGGTTGGACACCTGTTACTGAGAGGGCTCTGCCCTGGTTCCGTGCTGTGCTTTAGGCGCACCCGTTAACGGAAACGACTGACCGCGTGCCAGTGCGGGCTAGCTACCTGTGCGTTTATCGCGCGTGCCGTAGTCACCGTTACGTCTGTCAGTGACCTTGGGGTGGTTGACTGAGGGTAGGATCACCACGGGGGACTCTCCCGGCCAGGAAAGCACCACGTGCTACTTCTACTTTTGGAAAAGACTGCAATCAAGATCGTTCCCACGAGGACATTCGAGATCAAGTAAAGGATCTGAGAAATAAATGAAATAGTGAGAAAATTGAAAGATGTGAATAAAGGAAGTAATAGAACATAACAGCTACTGTACACTCTACTGTTGCCTTTAGTTAGTTTGCCACTCTACTCAACGTTTTGCTGACGTGTTATACTCGTTACCTTTTTCAGGACCAGGTGTTGAGCAGCCAGGGTCGGCGGCTGCAGAGGACGCTGGACCGAGTAGGGTCCAGTAGAGTTTACCACAGTCTTTTTCCGCTGTACTTTCTTTACCTGCAGTTCTTGTTATATGATAAATGTTGTTCTACTATTGTGGTGGTACCTACTGTAGTAGTTTCTTTCCTTACTGCTGTACTTTCTTACTGTTAGTTATATTCATGCTGAATGTGGTTTATTTTACTGTCTTTTGGTTGCTTCCTCGTTGGACGACTAGGTCTTGGGATTAGTCGAGTCGGTCCGGTTCTCGTGTCTCGTAGGGACTCGGGAACCGGGTCGTTACACAATGCGAGGTAGCCTCCCATGTGTTTATCGCCCGTGCCGTAATCACAGCTATGTCACGACCATGTCCCCAAGGTGGTAAATCGGGTTCAGGACAAACATAGGGTGTTCTCTCGACCAGGAGACCATCACGTGCATGTTTTGCATCGTGGGAAAAACTACAACAAGATTGTTCCATTAGGGAACATGTGAACCAAGAGATAACAAGACCCTTTGGTAGAATATCTGAAAACACCAAACAACTAGTGGTTAGAAATAGAAACAAAGCATGAAAATGTGTGAAATGTTTACTACTGTCTGAAATGTTACTGTTTTTAGTTAAATTATATTAGTTGATTTTACTCTTGCCACTCTACTCAGCTTTTGCTTACTCCTACCACTTGTGTCCAAGATAGGGAGGTGAGTAGCCAACCCCACCAGCTGCGGAAGGAGCTAAGTTTAACCATGCCCACCTTAGTTGTTCTATTTCTTTATGTTGTAGGTTGACTCTACTGTTACTGTTGTGAGTATCTTTTCGGAACCATTAGTTCAATTCTGTTTCTAGCACGCTGTGATGACTATGCTATAATCGTGCTATTCTCTTAAGGGACTGTGCTTCCGTTCTAAACACTTTATAATTTTTCAGTCTTTTATCCATTCTTCTAATTATACTGCATGTGTGTAAACTATTACATGTTAGTATATTTTTCGTCGGACGACTAGGTCTTGGGTTAGTCGAGGCGACCTGACCCGAGTTCCATGTGGAGACAGGTTTGGGTCGTAACATATGACCTATACATAACCTAATGAATGTAGGGTCCTGTTGATGTCCAAATACCATGAAGTTTTTATTGGAGCTCAATTGAACATTTAAGAAGTTAATTCAACCCTTGATTTGTACTTTTGAACTCAAACATGTGTTCAATTTGCAATTGGATCATCAGTTTGCATTTTCTAATAGAATATCTCATTAATTGACCTAATTGTGCATTTTTAACACCAATTTGCTATTTTAGGTCATTTTCCTTAATTTTCATACTTAACCCTTTTATCATGTTAACAATGTAGTATTTAACCTAGTTTCTAGCTTAATTTAGACATTTTAGTTATAATGAGTCATACCTCATCATATCCCCATGCTTGTGTTTTGCTAGTCCCCTAACAAACAACTCATTAAGTACAAAGCAATCAGCATTAGCTAGGTAAGTGTGATGAGATATTTTCTCTTTTCTTTTTTCAAATGTTAAGTGTTTAGAGATGATTTTTAAGCTGAAATTTTTTTTTCTGATCAACCATGTTTATGTCTGGACATTTTGAGAACCAGCTGCTTAGGGAGATTAACTAAAACTCAAGACTGATAGGATATAGACCATCTCTCGACCAACTAGGACTCTTTATATTTAAACCTTAAGTGTGATTTCTAGGACTCAAGAGGATTTTACAAGGTTCAGTAGCTAGGAGGTTATGGTTGTGCTCAATGAATGGTCAAGACTAACCAAGTGAACTTTAAAATTCAATCCCAGGGTTTCAAATCTTTTTAAGTCCAGGTAAGTCCTAACTTCAACTCATGTCTTCGAATCAACTCTCAAAAGTGAGGAAGACTCAAACTCAACTCTTATTACATTGTGGCTCAAAGAATATTTGATGGAAACATGATATTTGTAATACACCTTAAAAAATATTTTTGGTGGAAAATATTTACAGGATTTTGGAAAACATACTTGACTTATTCAAAAGAATATCCTTTTCTCAAAATTCTTTTTAACTTTTTCTGATTTTTTTTTTTTGGAAATAAATATCAATGTCTCCAACAACTTTATTTAGTAGAATACACTTATTTGGTGGGTGAGTACTTTAGTGGAAAGAGCTTCTCCTAAACACAAGACCAAAGACTAGGACAAAGAGTATACCTACACACATAGGTAAAGACCCCACCTTCCCTAATGAACACTAGGGTTGAATTTTAAGTTCAGAAGATCTTTCTCGACACTGTGTAGTGTAAACCAAAGTTACTTAGACTCCTAAGCAAAACAAACCAACAAATTCTGTACTGGTGACCCAAGTATAAGAATACGTCTTAAGTTAGGAGAGATCTTAATCTATCTTATCAATGCTTAAAGTGTATTAAGCTAAAGCCAAAGCGAATCAAACTACAGTGACTCGGAAAGTTTAACCAGCAAAGGTTGAATGTCCATAAACACTTATTCTATTTTTATTTTCAGCTATAAGAATACAATTAAACACTTATAATTCTTTTTAATGCTCTTTCCTCCAAAATTTCTGTGGAGTTCTCCCTCAACAATAAGTTCATTCAGTCACTTACTGTGTTTTTGGCATTTTTGTTTTTAACAAATTTTTTTGTATTTTTGACTTTGCAATTTTTTTTCAAATTTTTCAATTTTTTTATATTTTTAATAATAGTGTACTATATACACTACTAATGTGTCTATACTTGCATTTCAAAAAATAATTTTACCATGTACACCTCCCATGCTTAAATGATGCAATGTCTTCATTGCATGAATAGGGTGGATGCAAATACATGCTTTGTTTTTCACTAACTTAGATTGAGTGACGGAAGAAAGTTGGAATGAGGAGATAAAAATCTTTGTACTGACAATTTCAACTCTGATGCAAGATCAAAGTGGGAAGTCAAGCTAAGTAGTGAAATGCATGATAAGTGTGACTATGAATGCATGCTGAAAATGCAAAGATAAACACTTAAGGAAGAAATGGAAAATAAGAAAGGTGAAAACAGTTATATACAAAAGAAAAGTTTGCTAAGTTTAACGCTTTCAGCTAGGTAAAAATCCAGATGTATTACAAGTTCAAAATATTGGAGCGAAATGATAAAATTGACAAGTCTGAGATCATGCGACTCAATGAAAAGTTTTAATCTTTGTCCATTCATGGTGAAAGGTTCAAATTTGTCAATCTTAGTGATCTCAACAGCTCCATTGTCAAAAATTCTTAGTATTTTGAAAGGTCCAGTCTATTTTGATCTAGGTTTCCCTAGGAAGAGTTTCAATCTTGAGTCGAACAGAACTTTCTGACCAGAGTAAAATGACTTCCTATGGATGTGACGATAATGGAAGGCCTTTAATTTATCCTTATAGATCCACAAGCTTTCATAAGATTCATTACTTAACTCATCAAGCTTGAAAATTTGAAGTCTTTTATGATCACCAGCCTTCTCTAAGTCTAATTTACACTTCCTGATAGCCCAATAAACTTTGTGCTCAAGTTCTATAAAAAGATGACACGGTTTCATGTACACAAGTCTATAGGGCGACATGCCTAATGGGGTTTTGTGAGTTATCCTATATGCCCATAACGCATCAAACGAGAAGACCAATCTTCTTATTAGGTATAATGGTAGTCTGTAAAATCTTCTTGATCTCCCTGTTGGAAAATTCAGCAAGTCCATTGGTTTGAGGGTGATAAGGTGTAGCAATCATATGTGTTACCTCATACTTTTGAAGTAGGGACTGGAAATGTATGTTCCTAAAGTAAGACCCTTCATCACTTATGATAGCTTTTGGTACCCCAGATCTAGAGAAAATAAAGTCTTGGACAAATTGTGTCACAACTCTATGGTCATTAGTCCTCGAGGGGATGGCTTCAATCCATTTTGAAACATAATCAACTGCCAACAAGATATACTCAAAGCCATAAGAATTTGGAAAAGGTCGCATGAAGTCAATGACCCATAAGTCAAAGAGTTCACACACCATTATCAGATTCAAGGGCATCATGTCTCGATGACCAATACTGCTGAGAGACTGACAGTGTGAACATGCCTTGCTATACTCGCGTGCGTCCTTGAAGATCATGGGCCAATAAAAGCCACTTTGCAAAATTTTTGCAGCAATCTTTTTGCCAGAGAAATAACCACCACATGCCTGGTCATGGCAGAACGACAGAATGCTTTCTATCTCCTTATCAGGGACATACTTCCTAAGAATCTAGTCTTTACATTGCTTGAATAACCAAGGTTCTTCCTAGTAATAGTGCTTGTTTTCGGATCTAAGTCTGTCCTTTTGATGTCGGACCCGATCAGAAGCCAAGTAGTTTACAATGTCAGCATACCAAGAAAGGTCAGAATGAATGACCAGCAATTGCTCGTCATGGAAGTGGTAAGTAATTGGGAGTGAAGGAGAGATCGCTTCAGAAGGAAGGCGAGATAAGTGGTCAACTGCCACATTCTGCTTTCTAGCCTTGTCACGAATCTCTAAATCAAACTCCTACAATAGCAGGATCCATCTAATCAAACGACATTTCGTGTCCTTCTTAGCTAGAAGATGTCATACTACTATGTGGTCCATGTAGACTATAATGTGGAAACCTAGAATATAAGGTCTAAATTTTTCTAGTGCAAATACTAGTACTAGCAATTCCTTTTGACTGTGCAATTCCTCTAAGCTTCATCTAAGGTCATTCTAGCATAGTAGATGACTGTAGGTTTCCCATTTGGTTTTTGACCAAGGATAGCCCCTACTACATAATCAGAGGCATCACACATGATCTCAAAAGGGTTAGACCAATCCAGGGGTTACAATATTGGTGCCTTGGTAACCAGATCACAAACACAATCGTCAGAGATCTGAAAGTCTACATCTTCAGAGAGATTGGTGAGAGGTCTGCCATAAAGCGATGATAAAAGCCAACATGGACGAGGAAAGATCGAATTTTCTTAACCGACGAAGGTAATGGCAAGTTAGAAACCAATTTTACCTTTGCACGGTCAACCTCAATTCCTCTCTCAAAAATAAGGTGACCTAAGACAAGTCCTTCTGGTACCATAAAGTGTGATTTCTCCCAGGAGAGTACTAGATTCACATTGATGTACCTTTGCAAGACCTTGGTTAGGTGGTCTAAACATGCATCAAATGTGCTCTTGAAGACCAAAAAGTCATCCATAAAGACTTCTAAACAATCACCCACTAAATCGAAAAAAGATTGCAAACATACACCACTCAAATGTAGCAAGTGCATTACCCAATCCAAATGGCATCCTACGGAAAGCAAAGGTTTCATAAGGGTAGGTGAAGGTTGTTTTTTCGTGGTTATCAGGATGAATTACCACCTGATTATAACCTGAGTAGCCATCCAAAAAGTAGAAATATCTATTCCCTACCAATCTTTCCAATATCTAATCAATGAAGGGCAATGGGAAATGATCTTTCTCAATGACTTGGTTGAGTTTGCCACAAACTAGCAATCCTTGTAGGGATGACTTCTCCAGACTCAGTGGTTATGACGATAAGTCCGACCTTCTTAGGCACAACCTAAACAGGACTTACCCACTGGCTATCAGAGATAGGGAAAATTATTCCGTTGTCTAACCAATTAATCATCTTATTCTTTACCACCTCTTGAAGTGTTGGGTTTAGTCTACACTATGACTGTCGGGTAGGTCTAGATCCTTCTTCAGTAAATATTCTATGAGTGCAATAAAAAGGACTGACGCCAATCATATCAGAAAGGCTCCATCCTATAGCTTGTCTATGTGCACTCACGACAAATAAAAGTTGTGATTCTTGATCAAACGATAAGTGAGAGTTGACAATCAATCAGTGTATAGACATATCTCAGAGTTAGGAAGAGGCTTAAGCTCAACAGGTACGGGATCAGATGGAGCAAGTGTGGAGATTTTAAAAGATCCTATAAACACTAAAGGGATTAGAGGTAAGTCCTCAGTCTCTAAGGTTGGTGTCTTAGGAAGAGTTAGATTAGATGTAGAAGGGAACTAAGGTTTTAAGGTCAAAGAATCAATCAGTGTATCCACACCTAACTTGTCCAATGAATCCAAAGAGCAGATCTCTTCAATTAGACTACAAGATGGTCCCTTCTGTACCTTGAAAATATCAATCTTCATCTTTTGATCTCCAAATTTCAATTCTAGCAAGCCTTCATTACAGTCTATGTTGCCCTTAGCTGTCTCCAAGAATGGTCTCCCTAATATGATAGGTGTGTTTTGGATATCCTCAGGTACTTCCATGTCAAAGACAATGAAATCTATAAGTAAAAGTCCTTGACCCGCACTATAACATCTTCCAACACTCCCTGAAGTGTCTTAACTGATTGATCAACTAATTATAGAGACACCTCGATTGGCTTCAGATTGCCAACCTCGAAATGTGTTAGTAGGGAGGTTGGGATAAGATTGATGGAAGCACCTAGGTCAAGTAAGGCTGTATTGAATGTTCTCTTTCCTATCATACAGGAAAGAAAAGGAGTGCTTGGGTCTTTCTTCTTAGTAGGGAGGCTCCTGGAGATGATGGAATTAACTTGTTCCGACAGGATGATAAGACTACTCCCTTTTTTAATTCTAGTTTTACACTTAGGTATGCATAGGTCTTTCAGAACCTTAGCATAAAGTGGAATGTGGCAGATTGCATCCAATAAATGGATGTTTATATTGACTTATTCAAAGAGCTTGAGCAAATCCTCCTCAGGAGCCACACTAGACTGTTTCCTTTTCCCTTTTCCCTTCTTTAAAGCCTCTGAAAATGGTACAGAAGTTGTAATGGGAGGGTCATTCCTAGGTTGAGAAGAATCAGGAAGAGGTAAATCAAATTGAGTGGAAGTAGAAGGTTCAGGAAAAGATGTAGAAGCAGGAAATGGTGGATCTACAATGCTTCTACCATTCCTAGTAGTAATGGCATTCAATTCAATTCAATTCTAGATGTAGACGATGTATCAATGTTTGGCAAAAGAGATAGTTGGGGTTGAGAATAGGAAGTATTTGGGTCAGTGTAGAACTTAGGTTCGTGCAAGGTTGTGAAATAACATGTGCTTGGCCTTGCAGAGGAGGTCTAGGTTGAACATACCTCTGGGTAGGTATGTTCCTAGGGTTGGGTTGTGTTTGAAATGGAAGTGAATGTGATTGACGGGATTCTATCAAGTGTGAAAATTGAGCTTTCATCTCAGCGTGTGCCGCATCCTTTCTCTGTTGCATAGCAATGTTTTGTTGCTGCATGTCAGCAAAAGCTTTCATGATTGTCGCCAATTGATCATCTCATGTAAGCCTAGATTGAGAGTATTGGGCGGGCTTGGGTTGGGGTTGCTAGTAGGCACATGGTGGATGCTCGTGTTATTGTTGTGGAGGTACTCGGATCAGGTTTTGAAGTGGCGGTGCAGAAGGTTGTTGGATGTTAAGTCTCTATGAATTTCCCAACTACGAGAAATTTGGATGATTACGCCATCTAGGGTTGTAGACTTGTTAATAAGAGTCATTGTGAACGGCGTAGCTCCTCCAAAGCTCCAGAAGATGAAGGAAATTCAATGTATGGAGGAACAAAGGTTCCTTTGGCTGGTAAAGGATATGCAAATTAATAATCAAGTAGTAGTGGTTGTGCCACAGAAAGGTTGTTCATAGTTTCCCTCCTTGTGGGAAATTGAGAAGTGCGTGGTAAAGGTCGCTGAGAAGAAGATGAAGGTTTAGATAAGAACTTCCATACTTCATCAACTTTCTTCTCGATTAAGCCCACCTTATCTAGCTGACTAGCTACAATCTTTAAGTCTCATGTGCTATATTGGGCTTCGTGTACCTCGAATGTGAATGGAAATGCGAGGAATTTCTATTAAACACGCTCAACGAAGCATTGTTTACAGAATTTTTGGCCATGCCTTCGAAGAACTCAAAGCTGAGTCCTCATCCCAACATAAGAAATTATCTCTACATTTGGCATCAACAAAATTCCTTGTGTCATCATAAAACCCATGGTAAAATACCTGGACCTGTTGCCACCGTAAAACACCATGGTGGGGACATTTACGTAGAAGCTCATGGAATTGCTCCCAAGCCTCATGCATTTGTTCTCCTGAATTCTGGGTGAATGTGGTAATAACACCTACAGGAAAGTACTTCTTTAGGAACTCATGTTCCAAAGAAGCCCACATCTCTATTGGTGTAGTCTAGGAAAGTGTCCTAAACTAGAAGGCAACCTTACCTTTTAGTAAAAAGAACACTTTCATCAGCAATGTGTGCTGATCATGGCCCTGTGGGCCCCAAGGTTTAGGCAAGATTTTTAGCTCTTCTAAATGCTGAAAAGGATCTTCAGAAGCAAGACCATGGAAGTAAGGGATAAGTGCAATGATGTTCGACTTTAGTTCAACAACACAACCCCCAATTGGATAGTGTATCGCAGGCATAGGTGGTGCAACTACGGGATTATAGTAATCCCATAGTTGAGGTCTACGAGCCTAGGGATGGAGGTTAGCTAAAAAATTAACAGCTTGAGTAAGCTGTTACACCTGTTACATTAAGGTATCCATTTGTAGTTGTATATCAAATAGGTGTTGCAAGTTAGGTTGCGGACCTCTCTCCAGTTGTGGTTGGTTAGGAAAGTTTGGGTAGGGAAGAGGTTGGAACCTATGAAGTAGAGGTGGTGGTAGTGGAAGATGTGCAAAAATATGGGGAGGAAGTTCTTCAAAAACCTCACACTATGCGAAATCATGATCATCCTCTGGACGAACGGAGTGGTGAATAGGAGTCTGAGGCCCAGGAGGTACATGATTAGATGTGGGAGGCATAGAAGTGGAGATAGAAGCTTGGGCATTAGCACCCGAGGGAGGTACAAACTTAGGGTTCTGGGATCTCCTACCGTGCATGAGTCGATTTTTGAAAAACACTTTTGAAAATCAATCACAACTCACAGAAAGCAATCTCACTCAATCTCAAATCAAAATAAAAAATCCCAATATCTCAATCAAAGACCAATCAATATCAAACAAGCAAGATGAAAACTCGTGTTTTGTTTAGGGCCTGCTACGCGAAAATTGTATAATATGCAAACAAATGTTTCAGTACAATTGTATGTGTCCTATAAAAAAGCTAGCGGGATGCAGACCTCTAAAAATCCACTCGGAATCTAGATAAGACCGACGTGCGAATCCAGACCCTGTAGTTACTCAAGAAGATACGATAGAAACTCGTGTGCTTGTGTACTTAGGTAATTGTGTAGTGTGTACACGATAATCAAGCAACATAATTCGATGAAAAGCTCAATCAGGGTTTCAAATAGGTTTTTATGTCTCCTTTTCAATTTGATTTGATATTTAACGATGTCTTTTAGGCAATTGGTCTCACTTTTTAATTTCTTTCAAGAAAAAGATGGTCTTTTTATATTAAGTCAAATGCAATAGATAGTAGGAGTTATAGATAGATGACACGTACCTGACTCAGCAATTTTACAAGAATGCAATTTAACTGAAATAAAATCTAACAGGTAGAATGCAACCTAAGTATGGATGCCTATATCATGTTGTTGTTAGATAAGAGATGAAATTTTTTGTATTTTTTATTTTATATTTTTTTGGATTTTCAATAATGCAACAAACAAAATCAAATCGAAAAGGAAATCGATACGGAAAAACTGAGTTGATGAGAGATGAGTAGAGAGAGAATAGAAAGAGTCCAGAAAGTCCAAGTTATTACGGATAATGTGTGAGAACAGGCTCTCACAACTTATGACTATACAAAATATATCATAAGAATATACTTAAGTCTAAACTACCACTATACTAATCTATATGCCTCTACTAAAAACTAGAAAATCTGCAGCTCTTATGAGAAAAGCTCCTCCTGGAAGTAGGGTCTGAAGTGAAGCGGATCCACCAAGAAAAAGACTCCACCTGAAACAAGACACTACTCTTCCTACTCCTCAAGTGTTGCAAAAACACCAGATGATTAGTAAGGCAATTATATACAAAAAGATCATGAGGTGGTGAAATAAAAGTACATGTTAGAAATACAACAATGGCACAAACTAGTGACCAACAAATCATGTATATCAAAAAATTTGAATTTTCAAACAAAAAATGAGAAATAAATAATATGCTCACATTTGAAGAACAAAGGTATCGGATGATGCACCAAGTTGACAATAACATGTAAAAATAAAAAAAAGAATGAAAAGAACCACCTAAATTAATCTCTTATAGCTGTCTGGGTGCACCATCAAAGGTTGCAATTCATTAAAAAATGATGTGCCCGCCCAAACTGTACTATTTTATGTTTCTTGGGGAAGAAAAAGAAAAGCCATGTTCTTGATGAATTTGCAAAAGCCAAGGGAGCGTTCCTTTCTAAAGAATATTCTCTCAAATGGGGTAGCTTCTACAGGTTCATGAGGATTTGTTCTGATGACAATAACGCAGATGATCTATGTCCTGGGTAATGATCCCCTGATTAATGTCAAAAAATGAATGAAGACAACAAATGACCATAAAATCTTCGCCAACAATAGAATAGGTATCAAGGAATGAAAGGAGCCTTCCGGTTAATAAGATTGCCCTTGATTGCAAGACTGGATCTATTGAGTTTTTATTGAGATACAATAATATAGATTTGAGAAAATTTAAAGAAAAAAAAAATAATTTTCATTAAACTTGGAAAACTACTAGATAGTGGTGATGAGAAGGGAGGAGGACCAATTTAAAGAGCATCATTCCCCTCCAGAAGGTGAAGATGGCCTCACTGGTGTTGGAGCTCCCCCCAGTGTTGGCCCCATATAGGGGAAGCATAAGGCAGGAGGGGTTGTAGAGGTTGAGAACGAGACCGAAGAGGGCATCACGACATGAAGGAAGGCGCCCTAGTGGGAGGGTTGAGGGTGTTCGTAGGAGAATGACGGTGGCAGAAGGTGAGGAATAGGGGAGCATCAACAGTGGTTCCAAGGGCAATGGTTGAGGAGGGAAGAAGGGTGGTGGGGGTTATAAGGGGGGTAGGAGGGATGGCTGAGAGACGAGAGAGGGGGGTGGTGGGGTTCATCATGGGGAGTGGTAGTGGCTAAGGGAGGGGAGGGTGGCAGTAGGGGTTGTCGGGGGGGGGGGGGTGAGGAAGTGGGTTTACTAACCTTGATGGCAGCAAAAGTTGCTAGAGAGGGAAGAGGATGAGGATGAGGACAAGAGGAGGGCAACACTAGAGCAGACAAAGTAGGGCAACAAGGAGGAGGAGGGCGACGATTACCTGGACAATAAGGGTGAGGACAACGAGGTAGAGGACCAAAAGGGCAATGAGGCAAAGGAAGGTGAGGAAGGTGACAATGTTGAGGTGGGTCGAGTGAGGTTTCATGGGGATGAGGAAGGGTTTTAGGTTTCACAAAGGGGGAAAATCACAAGGAAGGGTAGGGGTTGCTCAAATTGGGTATTTTTATTTCTTTTCGGTGACATTTGAAGGGGTGGCCATCTAGCTACTGTCATTTTGGCAATGTTAATAAATTAACGTGGTTGCAACTAGTGACATTAGATAAAAATAAATGTCGTATTATGTCCTTTTTGTTGTAGTGTTAGGTGCAATTAATCACCAAATTGAATGTAATTTAACTCCTTAAATCACATCAATCAATCCAATGCACAAGTGTTAAGTGTAAAGGTACCACGATCATTAATTTTGATAATAATAAAACACTTGTGATTTAACATTTGTATTTGAGTTTATAAATTTCAGAATAATCAAAATAGATACAAGTGTAAATGAGCTCAAGCTCGCATCCATGGTGGATTGGAAGAGCTTAATGAAAGAGAAGGAGCTTCGCATGGAGCAAAAACGTGAAGATCAAGGAGAATAGGATAGCTACATTTGTTCATGTATTCATTTGTCTTGTACTTTGCTCACTTTATTTCTTAGATTCATGTAAAAAGCCCAAAGAACCATACCTTAGTCATAGGAAACCTTACACCTCACTAGGACTATTAGACAAACACTTAGAAAAATCAAAAAACCAAAATTGGCTTCAAATAACCCTAATCAGACGTCCAATCTGAACTTCAAATGTCTGATCTGTAACTTGAAGACGTCTGACCTTTTGTGTAGACATCCAAACACTTAGGTTGGACATAGTTCATTCTATCCATTGCTTTCAGACGACCAACCCATAGTCCAAACGTCTGATGCCATTGACAGACGTCCAACAATAGAACCGTTGCACTGTCAGAAGATAATTCTTATAGATTACCCTATAATTAATTTAATCACACTTTCAAACGTCCATAGAGCATCCCAAACGTCTAATAAATAGATGTTACACTAAGATCTAACCCAAATCACTTTTGTCAGATATTTTAGCAATTAAGCCTCCCAGAAAATCCATTCTTACAGAGGATTGCCTTTCCAGATGACCAGACAACTTGCTAGATGTCTAACTTGTTGTCTAAGCAACTAGGCTCTAGAACCCTGTTTCGATTTGGTGAAAACAGGAAGTAACCTGTCTTAGAATTAGACAATTGGTTAGTTTCCCAAACGTCTTATAATGACTTCTTAGACGTCCATCTTGATCCAACACCGTCCAAATGATCAACCCTTCTAGATCAGATGACCGACTTTTAAATCAAACGAAGACCCAGACATCTGACCTTAAATCCAAACGTCTAATAACCCTGTCAAAATCATAAATGACCTTGATTTCGATGGAATTTTGACCACTCTCTTGAGCCTTGTTCCCAACGGCTACAAGAAGGCTTCCAAGGCCTTCAAATGCCTTCTTAAGACCTCTATAAATAAAGTACACGTTGACATACTACTTCCACATCTTATTGTGTCCAAGAAGAGATGGAAAAGTGATCTTACTCTCCAAGCCTTTGTCTATACATCTTGAGAGCATCATCCCAACTATGCACCCACTCTCCCACCTACGCATACGAGAGCGTTGTCGTGCCTTGCGTGGTTTACAGGCACTGCATTGCTAGCCAACGTACTCCCATCAAAGGGAAGTTTCCTCTGCTTATAGTAGCTAGATTAACATATTTACTGTGTGGCTCTATAGGATATTTTGTAATAATCTTTATTTAGGTATTCGCTTTGCGAATTTCCATCTCCCTCGCGAGACAAAATACTCCTCGTGAAGAGGGGATTTGAGGTACGCTACCCTCAGGATCAGAGTAGTGTGGTTGTAAGAGGTTAAGTCACCCTCGTTTAAGTGACTTAGTGGATTTAATCAACTAAGTTGATCAGGAAATCGTAAATCGAAAGGCTCAGGTGATGATTTTTACCCGAGTTTGGATTTCCACCTAAAAAGACTTTATGTGTTAAAGAGATTGCATTTTGTGTCATTGTTATATTATTTCCACATTACTTTTGTATCACGCTCAACCTCACCCCCTCCATCTAGGAAATTATAACAGGAACCCACCAAAATAATTATTTGTTTCATCATACCAATAATCAAGTGTTCAGGATTAGTGAAATTATGGCACTACATCTCCCTAAGGTATTCCAAATACCCGTGAATCAATTACACTAGAAGACATATGTAATCTCTATGATCAAATCTTAGATTCACTGTCCATCCTATCGTTAGTTACATGCTTTTCACATTTTATTTATTTGAAACGAGAACGAAGACTAAATCATTTTTTAAAGGACTATCTTCTTCTCTTTATATATGGGTTTGATCAAGACCCATACGACCATGCATAAAATTTCTTACTTCCCAATATACGTGAAGCAAGCTCGAGTCATCCGATCTACTGCGTTGATGAGGTGTGCCTTATCATAGCTAATATGCATAAGTTAAGTTGGAATATATGAACTCAATGAAAAGGGTTAAGTGTGAAATTAATAGAAAATGACCTAAAACATTCAATTTGTGCTAAAAATACAAAGTTAGGTCAAATTAAAGAGATTTTGTACAAATGGCTAAGCAAAAGGGTGATTGAACACTATAATGAGCTCCAAATTACAAATCAATGGTTGAATTAAATTCTAAAAAGTTCAAAATATATGTCATAAAAAGTTTTATCAAGTTTTGACATTGTTTAGACCTTGAAAAATGATTTACATTTAGGTCCCTATAAGCCTTCTATATCACATACATTCTCTTCATTTAAAATTGCTAGGGACATTTTGCAAGCTACCAAGGACCAATTTGTAACAAAACCTGTCCCTTATGGGTCCTTGATGCAATTTTTCTATCATTTTGCACAAGGGCCTTTGGTGCAAAAGCACCATTAGACCTACAATTGCTCTCTACTGAAGCACAAAGAACACGCGTTCCTCTCAAACTTGATCCAACGGCCAATCTTCAATCAATTGGCTAACGTCGGTGGCCATAGCTTCGCACTTACACCTAAATCACATCCAATGGCTGTAATTTAATCTCATGGCTCGCGCACCCTCCAAATCAACTAATGACCGTAGATCACTAACGACCTCTACTCTACTTGCCAGTGACCTCCAACTACTAACATAAGGACCTTCATAAAGGCCCTACGACCCCATCGGTTTCCTCCCCCTAAGTCGATCACTCATCCACACTTCCTGCTCCCCTTCCCCTTCATCCACTACCTGTAACAAAGGTGGCAATCCTCTCTCTTCAATTTAACCACATTGCTAGGGATCTCGTAACTCCCAAGGACGTCCTAGAGCTCTTTTTCCTTGAGCTTTCTCTTACTAGAAGCTCCTTTAATCCCCTTCGTCGACACAGCAACCTACTGTGAACCCTAAGGTCTCCTTCATCCCATAACGTAGATTTAATGCTTTTGTAGCTTAGATTAGTTTAGTTAGATAGATTAGATTAGATTTAGTGTTTTAATATTAATTAGATTAGCATGGCATACCTTAATTATAGTTCTCTATTATTTCTCCCTTGATCTTCCCTCTCTTATTAATTCATGTCAAAAAGGCTCAATTCACACATTCATCCCACTCCATAAATCTTCCTCTCCATTCCACATTCGCTTTCACTCGTTTTATTCAATGATTTGAGCATTATACCACTCCCTCAACCACAGCGGAAGCTTTCTTGCCCTCAGATTTCATGGCACACTAATTTTAATTGAGGGTCTACCATTCATGTCATAGGAGCACGACCCTCCCTCTAATCAGAATTGCACTAAATTTGATCAATTCAATTGAGATTGATTTTCATGATTGATCAAGAAATTTTCAAAGTAATTAATTTGAATTGGAGTTGATCATTTGAATTGAGTTGATTGAAGCTTAATTGAGTCAATTACAATGGCTTTGAGCTATTTCAATTAGTACTGGTTTCTTTGATTTGCAAGCATCACTTAAGAACCCTTAACACCAATCAATGATATGTAGAGATCCCCGGTAATCAGATCACCTCATCAAGCTAAAAGCAAAAGCCCGCTAGGTGACATTTTGATTTCAATTCAAATTGTATTTAATCTGCCAAATGGGAGTTGAATGATGATTGAAGGATTTTAATGAAGGTTTGGGATTAGTGTTCGAGTAATTTTAATGCTTGATTTGATCTATCCTTATTACAGAAGTAGGGTGATCAAATTAGAGTTCTTTGGACTCAACCTGATCTGACATTCATGGAGTTTGAGAGGTTCTACTAATCATTTGCGATGATTTAGATCAAGTTCTAATGGATTTAAATACCCTCTGAGATTAATAGATTCAATACCCAGGTTCCAGGTAACGTGAAGATCAAATTCTTCAATTTAGGGTTCTAAAGACCTGGGTGAGTTCTAAGAGGATATTTGATATTCCATGATGCATTTGAATGATTTCAAGAAGGTTTTAAATTGATCTGATGGGTTTTCGTCAGCTTAGCAGCCGCAACAGTAGTGTTCTGAACAAATTTTTGAATGAGATTTCAACGTTGATTTTAAATGAATTTTGAGATGTCATCGATTCCCTGGAATGGAACTTGCATAGAACTACTTCTCTGATGTTTGAACAGATTTGGAATGCATGGGTAAGCCTCAGATTAAAGCCTGAAGTATTTAGGCGGCAGCAGCAGTGAAGGTCTGTTAGGTCTAATTGATAAGTTAACCTGGGAATTTAAAGAGATTCGGAGCATGTTTAGATTTTCAATGAACTTTTCATGATTCTCTGATGTTAGATCAAGCAATTTAGATGCATGTATATATTTTAATTGGCTTGGAAATAAGTTTTAATTCATCATTAAATTCTTTTTGAATCCTTTGTCAGCAACTGTTGAAGTTAAAATCTGTCTAAATAATGCCTTAATGTTGATTTCAATAAATAAATCATGTTTTTGTGTTGGATACTGGTGTTTATCAATTGCTGGAAGGTCATTATGCTCAATTCTATCTTTACAGCATTTTTGATGAATTTTTAGGGCTTGGATTCAATTTCTAGCCATTAATTGGTCTTTTTCACGCTTTAATGCAATAACTAAACAAAAAGTGTAGTTAGTAAGATTTGAGCGTATTGAACATGTGTGAGTCTTTAGATTTAAGTTTTCATATGCTTTGATGATAGAAAATGCGAGTATAAGCTTTAGTTTTCTCTGAGGGTCAGTTTGGTTCATGAGACTTTGGAGGAATTGTGAATGAAATTAACCTTTAAGTGGAATAAATGATAAATAAGTCTCTTTTCATGTTTGATTTTGACGTAGAAGTTCAAAGGGAATAAGTTGACATTGTTCTTTATCTAGTAGAATTGAAATGTTCCATAAGAGGAATGAAATTGATAAATTTGTGAGTAGGTAATAGATTATTTGGAAAATTATGTATTTATAAATTAATGGAAGGAGCGAAATACCCTTATTGGATTGTGGTTGATCTTGTCCCATGTAAATATCATTATATTACCTTGCACTCAAATTGCAAATATTGAAATTTAAAATTTCCAATCCATCTATTAAGTGTTTCATAATCATTTTTATGTGATATTAAAGTTTGTGCAAAAATTAGACTATATAACATCATTGAGAATATAACTTGGACATGGAATAGAATTAGTTGTTATTGTCCTCTCCAAGTATGGACAACTGGTGACCAAATCAAATCAATTAACACACAAGTTATATTTTCTTGAGTCATCCTATAAAATGAAGAGTTCTTTTCCAAATGTCCGAATCTAATTATCCATTTCTACTGACATTTTCTAGTAAAGTGTTGATCCCACATTGCATAAAATATACATGCCTTATAGGAAACATGGAAGTAACCCCCAAAATTAAATTTTTTTATTTATCTTGAATGTATACAACGCATAAAGAGGTATGTTCAAAACTTACAATGAATATATGGAACAAATTAAATACATTTGAAATTCGTATACAATCAAGAGAAGTGAAGGTTGTCATATGAGAAATTAATATATGAAAAGTATTTGACAAGTATCCCCAAACATCTATCAGTCTTCTCCGCCAAATAGCCACTTCCTTCAATTCACACGCATCATTTTCCATTAGCACTTCAATTCAAAATTAGACGACGACGAAGCATAAGAATAAGAAGCAAGATCTCTGTTTCCCGATAGAAAATCTACAATTAAGAGCCCATGGCAAGACATGCATATCAACAGCAGAACCTTCAAAGCCAATGGCTACAAAAAGAAATTCCAGGTTGAAGCCCACTGCTGCAAGTACATTTCGACTAGCGTATCCCTCACGGTTCCTAAACCGTACTTGATCAACTACTTTAACTGTTGCTCGTACATGACAGCCATCAATTACACTGACTACTTCCTACAAGTAATATACTTAACATGACTACTATATGCTAACTTTAAAATATCAAATTAACCATTAATGGAGATGGTTTGTTACCTAAAAGTAAAGGTGGAAGTCTGAGTTTGTCAAGATCTTCTCAAGGATTGGTGTGTCATCTTTTGGTTGCCGTATCATTTCCTTCTTAAGAGCGATTATAGCTTTCAAACCCTTGTTAAAGTATCAACTAATGGTCTCCTAGAATGATGAAAGTGTTCCATTACATGCTTATTAAAGTCTCCATATCCCAAAATTGATAAGATTATACTAACCTACTCCTTCACTGTAGTGTTCCTAGTATCTCTCAACAAAACTTGGGTGGACAAAGTATCCAACAATGCAATGAAGCAATCTTTGGACATTCGAAACTCGTCGAAACACCTCCTTGGGTGACCAGACAATATATCATGGACCCAAATATGACCTATCATTGAGTTTATGTTTTTTGGCATACGAGGCACCTACCTGTTAGAAGCTATACTGCTAATGGAAGAATCATTTCAATAATTGCCATTTCATCATCCTCATAACTGCTCGAGTAATCATGAAATGAATATGAATCCATCCTTGGATTAAATTATAAGATGACAGAAAATATAAGATGCATAGCAATAGTTGGATTTCCAAACATCAAGTCATACAAACAAATGATATATTAGACTAGGCAGGATAACATGACCAACCATGGGAAGTAAATAGATAAACTAACCATACAAGATAGCATAAACATAAGACAGACTAACGAAAAGATCGATAAGTTCATTTAACATAGAGATAAAGAGGACAAAACGACTGCGAGTGCAAATGAAAACCACACACAACTAACTTCAGCTATTAAGCCATTCAATCCTCCATAGGAAGTATTGCGGGAATGATTTCCTCCTAACAGATCAACGAAATACAACTGCAACCAAATCCCATGACTTCGCTAAAGGTGGGACAAGAAGACTAGTCTCATCATCCCAGTTCCAGCCATCATTCTCCAAAAGCTGCTGGATCAAGAGATACATATGTTTCAATCTTTTCCACCTATTCCAGAGTGCCAATGATTGCATGTTCACGTTGTATAGGTTATTGAAGTGAACTACCACTTCCATCCATCCATTCTTAATGAGGGTGCCGCCCCACTAGTGACCATTAAGTTTTTCCCAGTGGATGAGGTTAAGGAAGATGGAGTCAGCTATTTCAATCCAATCAAATGGAGGTATCATCATCCTAATGTCAAATAAAATAAGACAATTTATCCGATCTGCTATCGTCGTCAATAGTATTCCTCATCTTTTCAAAAAAAAAAAAGACAATTTAGGAAGATATCAAATCGTAAACTATGAAACAGGAAATCACATAGATCATATTGCATTAACAATAAGAGGTTCGATATTACATGCCAAAATAAAGATAAAAGCCAAATGCACAGATGACTTACGGAAACATACATAGAGTCTACCCAAACTACAACTTAAGAAGACAAATATGGTAGGCAACGACTAGTAGAAACAGATCCATGTATCCGAATAACCTATCACATCCCATAATCACTCCCCAGATGCTTCCACAGCCACGTGGCAAGTGCTTCTATCATTGGTAGTTTCTCCCTTACTAATGACAAGTACTCCTTAATCTCCTTAGAAAAATCAGGCCTCCTTTGCTTCAAGATATGGTAATCAATGAGTTTCTTAAGGAGAGCATTAATCTCAGCAACTTGATTGACTGTGGCAGTTGCGGATGATGTTCCCTTTTATCATTTCCCACCACTACTAGTGGTTCCCATGGACGATCTATTATGGGTATTAGGGGAAGGCTCTTGTGGTGAAGGAGTGGAGTTTCGTACTAGTGGTGACCTAACTCCCTTGGGAAATTGTGGACTTCGATGGGCCTCCACATTCACAAGATGAAAATTCGATGGTTGGTATATATTAGGCGTGATAGACTAATACGGAAAGAATTCTTGGCCAATCCAAGAGACTACGTACCAACGCTAAATGCTCCTTCAAATAAATTGAGGTTGGGGATGTGTCCTTGTGTTGGGCCATACTAAAACGATGGCAGAGTAGAGAAAAAAAAACAACCTTGAAGTGTTTTGTGTAGGACATTGAGACTGACTACGAGACTGATCCTCTTCTTCTTCAGCTTTAGAGGACATTGCGAATTCCCCTGTGACAATGTCTCGACTTACTATTATGTTCACATCCTTGTAATGGGGGAATGCCCAATCTCTTAATTTACGCAACTCCTTCGATAGCTACGATGAATCAAAGGGAAGATTAATTACATTGAGACTTTTACATTATTACCTACAAAGAAGTAGCTATTTATCAAATAAAATGGACAAGTATAAGCAACTACCTCTACCCAGACATCAGGACTTGGTGTGAGGGGATGTTGTTGATAGAATCTAATCCCCACCCGCTCTTGTTTAGTGTATGGTACAATCAAATCTCCATCTTCAACGTTTTCCATCAGTGTAGGATTTTGAGGTTATCGTAGTCTAGGTGGGACACAACATTAAACTCATTATCGATTTCCTTTTATACATGTTTAGAGAAGGATCCATCCTTTCAACCCCTCTGTTGTAATGATCTAGCAAGATCCACATTAAATTTGCATCTTGCTTAAGTTCCCAATTTTTAGCTCATTTCTTTGATGAGCTAGGTTACCCTTGGTTACCATTCATTCTACAAAGAATGAAATAAATGACATGAACGATTTAAGGCGATTAATCTACTACGATCAAATTAAGTACCATACACTTCCTATGGAATATTTCCGATTGATCTTTATATAATAACCTAGCATACATTTCAAAGACAAATAGAATACTTGTATAGAAAACATCTTTGGCAGAAATAATCCAACGTGCAGATTGAACATAAGGAATCATAAATGCAATTAACGAGACTAATAAATGTGAATTCAAATAAAGTGGACAGCTGGAAACAACAGATAATTATGCAAAGAAGAAGACTAACGGTAGTAAGTTCTCAATATATGAAAATCAAGATCTTCTTTATAGCATGCACTCCAACTGAAATTCACAAAATAGCTTCTGAAAAGGTAAAACTTAGTTTGTATTTTTTTTAAGGGAAGCAAACTAGCTGTATGTTTGCAGTTTTATGATAACAAGTCAATTATTTATATCAATGAATAGATGAATTGCATGCAAATCTCTTACATGGAAATTAAAACTAAGTAAAGAGCTCCCATAACCATATATATATATGCAGACAGAGGGCTAACAAAAAAAGGAAACATCATACAACAATACTGAAATATATTTCCTATACTCTTCTCAAGAATCATGACAACTGACATGTGAAGACAACACCATAATCAGGTAGTTGCTAGGATCATGCTAAAATGTTACAAGTGAGCCATTTCTATAAGTGCACATAAAAGATGATAGAAAACCTCCTTAGCAGAAATAAACCCATGTGCAGTGCAAACATAAGGAATCATAAATGCAATTAACAAGACTGATAAATGTAATATCCTCTTATCGAAATCAAACAAGACTTAACAACCACCAACAAGACTAATAAATGCGATGAAGAAGACTGCAAACAATAGATGCAATGACAGATCCATCTCCAAACATGACCAAAAAATACAACAAACAGATCCTACATAATAAGAGTGCACTGGCAGTAGTTGTTTGATTTTTTCCCTTTCACTTTGATTAGGGTTGTAATAAACTTTCACTTAAAGGACCCAACAGTGAGCTGATAGCTTCATAAGATATTATTACAAATGAGGCATTTCAAGAACTTCACATATTAAACTATATCATATATCATTGTTAGGCTCACATTAAGAAAAAGAGCTCAAAATTTGCAATGAATAAGACAACAAACGACAGATCCAATGACAGATTCAACTCCCAACAAACCAGATAAAACACAACATATTGAAAACATCAATCAATCTATGCCAAATACATCTTAACTTCCAACATAAAACCAAGTTAAGAGCACCCAATAGGGCTGATATATGCAATGAGCAGGACAACAAACAAAATATCCAAATATAGATCCAACTCCCAACAGTAAACTTAAATTAAAGAAATCATACTCTTCATGTGATGAATAGCAAGAACTTGATTGAGGAATGAGAGTAAATCCACCTTACACACATCAATATCACATCAAGTAACAAATGAAGACTACAATGGAAATGGTTTGTAAAATTTTCCCTGGACTAAAGGGGATATCTAAAACTTTTTCTTAATAACAAGAGAGAGGAGACAGCTGCTACCTTACTTTAATAATCTTACAAGTGATGAATATCAAGAACTTGATCGAGGAATGAGAGTGAATCCACTGTATAGAAATCAATATCATAACAACTAACAAACGAAAAGCTACAATGGAATTGGTTTAATTACAAGAGAGAACAGATAGCTGCTACCTTACTCTTATAAGATTACAAGTGCCGAATATGAAGAACTTGATCGGGGAATGAGAGTAAATCCACTTTACAGTATTCAATCCAAATGATATACACCCAAGAAGATTGATAAATGCACTAAAGAAGATAACAAACGACACATCCAATCGCTCATCGAACTCCCAACAGGACAAATGAAAAGCCACAAGGAATAGTAAAACACGACAAGTTAAAGAGGTCACATAGGTGTAACAACTACGTGATGAACCTACTCAACTACACGTTACCTGCCAATGAACTTGCTAGTAAGCTCCTCGTGGATGCACCTCACCCGATCGAGCAACAAAAGCTCCTCAATCTAAGTTAACTCACCTACACATATGTCCAGCAAGAAATGTCATGCATGTATTAATTGAAAAGCATTCAAAAGAACATATTTGTATAATTAAAAATAAAACAACCCAATACCCCTTCCTCGTCCAGGAAGAGCTCTAGCACCACCCACAAGATTGCCTCAAAGACCCACAACCCCATTTTATAGGTAGCCACGGACCTTATCCTCTTGCGCATCTCACCCCACTGCTCATCACTGATTCGCCCACATGAAGATGAATGGCTAAGGGGAATCATGGCATTCAAGGCTGATATCTCGAAACAGAGAAAGGATCGCACATATCATGGCATGTGTGCGGCTCAAGAAGGAAAGCAGAGGTACAAGGGAAGGTGAAGGCAAAGACAAATGTGGTTATATTATTCAATGGACGATCACGGATGCCCGGATCTCAAATCCACGAAAATAAATCTCCACCAAAACGACAAAAGAAATAACCCCAACCACCACAGTAAATAAGCAATCGCACATATCCAGATCGCTCAAGTCAGGTCTGTGTATTGAACATAAATGAGCAAATCAGCACAAAAGGCATCAATGGCGTCCGACAAACTACTAACCCAGCGCATGCGGTCAAGGCAAGGCCCTCACTATTCCTTTCAAAAGCCCGATTAAAGACCCCAATCTTGCAAGGCCGAGAACATTGATAATCCCAATTCAAACAAAAACCCTAATGTGAACCCTAAGCCCAATCAGAGGAAAACCCACAAATCCACAAAGTGATAAAACCAAATCCGCCATCAAAGAAACCAAATCTCAAATCAAGCCGCTAAATCAAAAATGAAGAACGATACGACAGGAAGGGAGAGCGGAGGCCGATCAGCTCATCGAAAGCCTTTTCATGGCCGAAAATGGGACGACAATCGAATAATCGAACGTCGATCTGATGATCGCGATAACCGTTGGTGTGAAGACGAGCCATCCGCTCGCGAATGGAGCACTGCGGAGTCGGGAACGAGGGGGAGGTGGGCGGTGGGACGAGGACGAGAAGGACGTCTGCCAGCCATCGTGGAGTAAGTTGGCGGAAGAAACCCTACTCCACACCTCGCGTGGAGGTTACGTAGGAATAAGTAGGCTTCTGCCAGCCCATCCCATATTTCAGCCAGATTTTCTGAGCCCAGACAGATCATAAGCGAGCTCATGCCTCAACAAAAATGGGCCCTTACAAATAAAAGAAGAAAAGCAAAAATTCAAAAAGAACTTCTCGTACTCTTTCTTAGCTTTTCAATCCCTTTGTTTTCTGCACAAAATTAAAACCAAAAGACAAAATTGAAAAAACTCTCAAATATCCTAAAAATCCATGCATATATTGTATATAGTCGTAAAAAACCTTAAGTTATTTATGTAGATTGATTAATTTAGCATAACTTATATTAGTAAGTTAATTATTTAAGAAGCTAATTTATATTGTACACTTGTAAGTTACATTCTAACTTAATCTTAGCTTATTTATAACCTAAACTATGATGTATAGTAGTGTATTTATTATGTAAGGCTAATTATATGTATAATATGTACATAGCCTATGTTTATATGTATAATATACGTGTACATTAGTAAACATAATTAAATAACTTAAAATCCTTAATTATAGTATTTAGTATGTAATTAATCTATTTATAACCTAATTAAGTAATGTATATAAGTTATATAAGCTAATGTAAGCTTATTATGTACATATTTAGCATCTATTGTCAATACACCTTGGGATTTGTAATTACATTAATTAAAAATATGAATAAATAGTTCTATATGTTAATTAACCTATTTTAACTTTAATTTATCATTATCACCACCAATGAGCCCCTAATTACACATCTAATCCCTAATGAAATTCCAACACAGAAATGGTGGCTTCGTTAGTCCTACATCTTGGGCACACAACGTTTTGGTGTAGTATTTAAGGAAACTCCCCGACGAGTTTATCACTCATGTACTTGACCCATGTTAACATTATTGTGGGCTTGTTGGTATCATTTAAATTAGAAACATTAAAGCACAAAAAGACAAGAGCGTTAAGTCCATTAAGAGAGTGATTAAAGAATCCATTAAGGAGTTAACGAGAGAGATTAATAAGAAATTAAGAGGGTGATTTACTACACACCTAACGTGAGAAGAGGAGGACTACATGAGGCTAAGAAGAGAAGAGTATTGACGAAAAAAAGCTAATGAAAGAAGCATCGTACTAAATTATGTGTAAAGAACCTTGAGGCATTACATGAAGAACCAAATCACTAACCTTTGCTTATCTAACCTAATGTGAACATAATTGACTTAGTTTATTTTCATGTGTATAAATTGTATAGATTATGAATAATTCATCTGCAAATATTCTTTGTATTTTTGGGATGAAAAATTGATTTTGAATCTTAAAGAGCGATATATTTCAATAACTATCTTACAATAAATGACCTGGAATAAAATCAATATAAATTATATATAAATCAAATGACATACTTCAGATAAAATTGTAACATTAAAAATCCTAAATTAAATGTAGTCTGATTTCGTACATCATGCGTACACCCATGAACCGAGACACATATCTGTCTTAAATCGAAGAATACATCTCCTCCATAAAAGTAATAAGAGAATAATTTCCACATCTTAATCTCATCAAACCACTTATTAACTCAACTTACATGACAACCTCGAATCTTTATTCCCATATAAAGAATATACATGTAAGACGTCAGTTAGGCAATAATCTTTGAAAACAATTATCTCTTCTTAGATGAAAGACAATAGTTGGATGTCATGATAATTCTTATTAACTTATTGGCCATCGATATATCCAACATAACATAATACACTTATCCTAATTGTACCGAAAGATCCATCTAATTATATTAGTGTATACATATAATCCAATACTCATTTGAATCATTACATAACTCTGAACACTAAGATACCTCAAAAGCATTAAAAAGTGTAATATTATGAAAATTTTGTGATGTTCCTCTTGGTTCTTCAAATTCAGCCATATAGATAGATTAGGGATTACATAGATTATTAGCATATCAAAACTCATCATTTTAATATGCTTGACTACTCCATCTTGAATATTTAAAAATCAACTGATTTGGTCACTTTCGCGTGAATGATAAATTCATGCAATTGTTTGAATACCAATGGAGGAATTAGACAAAGATAACTAATATAACTTATGATATGCTAATAATCTAAGTAATCCTTAATCTAATCCGTGAAGTTGGAACACAAAAAATCAAGACAAAACCATAAAATCCTACAGTATTGCTGTTTATGGTGCTTTCACCTACAAGTCCTGTAAAGCTAAAAACCATGACACAAAAGGTAAAGTTTTTGCCGGCAGTTCATGACGAACGACACATGATTGAAGTCTGATCACTAATGACTCCAATTGACAACCGTACATGGTTGTTGCAATCAGCAATTTACTTGATTTCCTGTGCAGCGAGTTACAGGCACACACTTTATGCTTTTACAATAAAAATATATATAGATATCCCCACTCGTGGAATTCTAAATTCATCAAACCGATGTCCAGAATAGAACAGGCGTCGGTAAATTAGGCACCCTCACTAGTTTCTTTAATTTAACCAAACACGTACTGATTAACGAAAGATTCAGCAATAAAATTTTTACTTGCCATTTTCAGCATCCTAATTGTAGGAAGATGACTAAGTTTATCTGAACTAGAGACCAACCATTTGATTAGACAAATATAAGTTCATTATTCTATATATCAAACAAGCATAGACCAAAAAAACAAAGATAATAATTAACCAGTATTAGCAGATTATACAAAGGAATTGTATTATGCAACAGCAAGCTAAATAGGCTGTGGTCCCAAACAAGCTTGTGGCTGGTCTTCAGGGATGCTTCTCCAGGAGCCAAGAACAACTGCACTAGTAAGCCACCTGATGGGCTAGCAAGATACCCTCAGCAAGGAAAAATTGCATTTTGAATGTTAAAAATCATTTCAATCTTTATAGTGCAGACAGCTCTACTTCCTGAGAGCAGGGGCGGTATGCTGCAAAGGTGCTATCATTGGAGAATGAACCGGGATTGAAGCATGTAATTCCAGTGTACCTGAATGCTTTCTGTTCACTCCTATCTCCTAGCACTATCTGTGAAAAATGATTTACAATCAAATTTATGCATTCTTGTAAAACTTGTAGATCATGAGACGAAATTTGCTGATATATCAAAGACAAACCGTGTGTGGAGTAGGATACAGTTGCAAGGAATGGTCATAGTTCCATATAATCGGCTGTACGGTCAGAGGCAAAGGACACAAGTGGCTTTGATGAGTAATTGTTGCAACAAGCTGCAATGAACAATATTCCTTCAGCTATCAGCTTCTGTGACCCATAAGTTCCTTTAACAATAAAAATTGGTGTGCCTACTAAACTCACATGCTTAAAAGAATCAGAGGTTTCTTCTGTTGAAGGTGGTATCAATGAGGAGCGACGCATTCGGTAAACAAGATCTTGTCTAAAGAATACAATCTCTTGGGTGTAGAACTTCACTCTGGAAGTAAAGTTAAATTGTTTATTCCTCCACAGCAGAGCCAACTAAAACTCAAGCAAAATTCACTCTTCTGAGAAACCATGTTAACAGTGTTGAAGTCATAAATAAAAACACTTCAGCTGCATTGATTGAGAGGTTTATTTAGTGTTCATGGTTTTGTATACACTTTTAACTCCAAATTTAAAAGAAGAGGAAAAAAAACTGCTCAACATCAAAATTTCAACAAATACACTATAATTGTAACATTCATGGTTACAACACATGAACACACCTACTTACCCATCTCACTGCTTATTCCATTATCCAATCAGCAATGAACCAACATAAAATGTAAAACAAATAAGCTATAACTCCCATTTCTCTATTTGAAGCACATTAATTCACTGATCACATCTAACCTGCTATAATTCCATCACCCAACCAGATTTCTTTTTCATCTTACCATTTCCTAGAAGTTATCCACTATGAAATTTAACCCCCAACCAAAGGGTAAAAGTAAATATATAAAAGGAAATGACAGTTTCGCCAGCTTACTTGAAAATCAGATCCATGTACTTTGAACAGTATGTACTTTTATTAGAACATCAACGTATGAATTGGTAGAATTGTAGTCAACCTTAGCAAGATAAAAATTTGAAATTGCTATGCCAATTTAAGATGCAGCATGACTTCAAGTGCAAAATAAGCAGAGGAAGGCCGTAACCAGCTTTAACTGGTAGATGGTCTTTAACCAAGTTTCAATGACCTGCAGGGGTTGCTCATAAAAATGGCATTGGAAATAAGCTTCTGAAATTCTTCCATTAAGAACTTAGGCAGAGTACATCTTGGTAACACCGTAGATGGGCCTGGAGACCACAAATGGGCAAGCTTGTTACACGCAATATTCTTCGGAATAAATTCTAACTTTTGTTTGAGGATGAACAGAGGACAAGAACGAAAATGCAATACCATACCTGCATCATTAGGGCCTGGAATGAACAGGAACCGACTCTGCTCCTTCAATCTATCACGAGAATTTATCATTTCTCCAAGCTTTTTAAAACATGACCTGCATTTCTCATTAATTGAAAACTTTATTTCCAGAAAGAACGAATTCTCAGACTAAGGAATTTAAGTCACCTTGTGTTTGAATATGAATTGAAGGACAAGTTGCAGGGTTGTGAAGAGAAATCCCCCATGAAGACAAACAAAGAAGGAACCACATCTACATTGTTGTAGCCATCCAAAACCATTTCTAGCTTTTCCAAAGTCTTCTCAGCAAGCAGGAAACACAGATGTTGGAATATGTGGGAATACAGTCATGGATAATTGATGTACAAATAATCTTTAAAAAATAAGTCACCTCACTGTTATCCAACCAAACATCTGAAAGAATGACAAACATGTCATTCACAGAATTCTTTTCCAATGTTGAAAGCCGGAGCTATCGGCAGATATTAAAGAAAATCTTTCAAAGAAGTGTTTTAACAAATAGCACTAAAATAGAGGATACAGGGATATAAGCAGCATGTAGATGGATACATTTTCTTCTGCAGAAATAATACCACCGCCAAAGAAGTCAAGTCCCATGGTTGAAGAAAGGGACGCCTCTCTATCCTCCAGGGGAGGAAACCCACAAGTACTAACCTGCAAGACCATGAAAATTTTAAATTCCAAGATACCAAATAGCAGAAGTTCATCTCTTAAAATTGATTCCATATCAAATAAGATATACTATCCTCAATTGTTTGATTGGACCTTTATGCAAGTAACCCTAAAGGTACAGGACCAATAGCACATATTCGTATTCAAAATAATCATTTATTTGGATGAATGGAGAAGAGAAATCTAATTAATGTATGAATTACATAATTAGATGGCTCACCAAAGGCATACAACTCCAACACTCTTGCTACGAGCAACTTCTATCCCAAGGAGGTAGCAAAGAGGTCCAAGATCCTTGATGACAAAGTTCTCTGCCAAACACTTCAAGTCGCCAATACCCATTGATCATCACCAATAAGAATGATGGCATCCACATAAACCAACATTACAATCAAACCCCTTGCAATCCTCTGTACAAAAAGAGAGTGATCTAACAATGATCTACAACAACCAAGGGACTCAACCACCTCCGACAGCTTCTATAACCAGGCCCTAGGCCATTGCTTCAAAAAATAGATTGCCTTGCAAAGACAACAAACCTTAGAACACTTCCCCTAAGATTCAAAGCCAGAAGTTTGCTGCATATACATGATATATAAGAAAACATTCTTCACATCCAACTAAGGGAAAGACCAATCGCGCTAAACAGCAATAGAGATCAGTATACAAACAATAGGTAGGCGAGCAACAAGGGAGAAGGTATGAAAGAAATTCACTCCATACGTTTAAGTAAAGCCCTAGCAACTAATCAAGTCTTGTATCTGTCAACTGTGCCATCAGTATTATGCTTGACGATGAACACCCATTTTCATCCAACTACAATTCCTCTAGGAGGTGGAATAGTAAGTTCCCAAGTACCACAAGAGATAAGTGCAGACATTTCTTCCTTCATAGCTTGTTGTCACTTTGGATCAAGAAGTGCTTGCTAATGTGACGTAGGAATGTGTCGCAGACAATGCATGGCAAAAACAGTTGTAGGATGGTCCAAGACATGTCATCGGGACATGCTTAGCGAGAGAATGCATGGTACAAGTACGTAAAGCTTTTGTAACATAAATGAACAAATCCAAATCAAGAGTCATAAATGGTTCAACATCATCGGACGCTATGCTCTGTTCTACACATGGATCATCACTGGCTACAACATCATCAATATGCAAAGAATCTGTTCTCACCTCAGGTGAAGTTGGTGGAGGCTCTGAGGGAGTAGTATTAGTCTAATAACATAAATGGGGATCCTAAAACCGTACAGGTTTAACTACTAGGATATCCTCCAAAGGAAAAGAAGGAATAGGCATAGGAGTAGTATTTGAAACAACATTCACACTCCTACCTAGAGAAATAAGGTATAAATTCATGAAAAGTTACATTAGCATTGACTTAGTAATGTCAATGAACGAGTCATGGCATCAATAACACTTCTAGTTTCTATAGTATCCCGAAACGACACATTTTACAACCCTAATGACTAATTTGTCCCATCCAAGGCTAGAAAGATTGGATGAAGGCCACACACTAAAACACTCAGGGATGAGTAGAAAAGGCATTCCAGTTCTCTCTATTATAAAAGAGAGGCTAGGGTTTCTTCTGAGAGTAATGCATATTGTATTCCCCACATGGTATTAGAGTAGCTATCCTAGGTTGATGCTCCGATATCTCACCAAATACCCACCTAAAAGATGACCAAATCACCAACCTAAAGGTGATTCAACGAAAGACCGCAAGATCGCAGCAGCAGCAACGGCATAGAAGGGTCTCCAACACCACCGCCGCTCCAAGGCCTATTAGCCATGCTAGTGACGGTGCTGCCAGTAGACCCAGCACCGCCGCTGAGGATGCTGATGATCTGCTAGCAAACTAGCAGGCCCATAGGTGGTCATGGTTCCCTATCATTGACGTCGTGGCTCGTGTGATAAGGTTTCTCTCACGCCTAGTATATGTGGTGATGAGTCTCCTCTCACCTTGGATGATCGAGGCTCCTCCCCTCAAGCATGATGAGCCTTCTCTCATGCAAAAAGATGTAATGAGGCCATTAGAAGGGCCTATTTCAGATCCACAAGGGTGTGTGTGTGTGCAGCCCAAGAAAACTTGAAGAAGATGAAGGCCAAAGGAGCATGGGTAGTTGACTAACACCTCTATACAACTTAAAGGAGATGTAGAGCAATTGGTTAATCCCATGGATCCATGCGGGATTAGAGATGTCAGAGTGGCTAATGGGGCTACATCACCGGTCACTGCAGTTGGGAGTGTACGTGCATCTCCGAAGATGATGATTGAAGCAGTTCATTGTGCTCCTGAGTTTCCAATGAACCTATTATTTGTGAGCCACATCTGCAAGGACCTTAGATGTCGTGTGGTGCTTGATGAGGATCACTATTGCTTCTAGGTCCGACAGACAGGAGAGATTATAGGTGGAGGCATAGAGCGAGATAGCATCTATTACCTTTACACGCCTAATTTGTTTGTTGGAGCTGTGTCCATAGCTACTAACCCTTGGCTATAGCACAGGACACTTGGACACCTGTCGATTAAGAAGATGAGATAGATGTACCCTTATTTACCTAAGTCCTTGACTCTGCAGAGGGAGGATTGTAAGTTTGGAAAGCATCACAAGAGCAATCACTCATGAAGAGATGATGGGGTGAGCATTGTTCCTCTCTCTTGTGCATTGTGATGTGTAGGTACCATCTAAGGTTCTTACTCCAGGAGGACATCGATATTATGTAATTTTTGTGGATCACCACAACTGTCTTACTTGGGTCTTCCTAATAAAGGCACGTTCAGAAATTCCTCAGATTGTCTACAAGTTTCTTTCAAATGTTCAAACACAGTACACCACCACAGAGTCTTCTGCAATGACAATGCCCTAGAATTTATGTAGTGGGACTTACAAGAGATTTTCTCTTCCAGAGGCATTATTCACTGGACATCTTGTCCTCACACATCCCAGCAGAATAGTGTGGCTGAGTGCAAGCTATATCTTCTTGAAATTGCCAGGATCTTGATGGTCCACATGAAAGTTCCTAAACAGTTCTGGGGAGATGTTATACTTACTGCGGCATACTTGATTAATTGAGTGCCTTCGTCCATGCTTGGAGGATCGATTCTGTATTAGGTGATTTATCTAGATTGTGCCAGGCCTTTTGCTCTACCGTTGAGGATTTTTGGGTGTAGTTGCTTTATGCAGGCATATGGCAATCAGAACAAGTTCTTCCCCCAGGCTATCACATGTATTTTTCTTGGGTATTCTAGGACACTAAAGAGATACAGGTGTTAGGATTCGATCCGCAAGTGATACATTGTTACAACAGATGTGACCTTCTTTGAGAAGATTTCACACTTCTTAGAGGAAGGAACATCCATACAGGTTGCCTTAGAGAAAACTCAGGTTTATCACAAGAGACCACAGACTTCACTTGATAATATGCCTTATCCTATCATATCATATGAGAGTGGCTTAGACACTGAGAAGTAGCCAGTTCAGAAGAGGTTTAGCAAAGTATGTACTCTTCATCCTATGTCTCAATATATAGGGGTTGCACATCTGGAGGATGAAGTCGACAGTTTACCTCAGCCATCACCACTACAGTTATTCCTAAGGATTTTGCTCAGACCTTGCAAATACTCTAGGTGGCATGCAGCGATGGATGAAGAGATACAGGCATTACAATTTCGGAAGATGTGGGAACTTATACCATGTTCTCTGGATGCTACAGTAGTTAACTACACATGGGTTTACACCATAAAGTATAGAGCTGATAGGATCGTGGATAGGTACAAGGCCAAGTTTGTTGCTAAGGGATTTACCTAGATATATGGGGTAGATTACCATGAGACTCTCTCCCATGGCCTGCATTACATCTGTCAAGTTTATCATCTCAATTGTTGTAGTCAGGAGATAGCCTTTATATCAGCTAGACATTAAAAATGTATTTTTGTATGGTGTTCTATCTGAGGTGTACATGAGACAATCACCAGGGTACGGTATTTAAGGGGAGCTTATTTACTGCCTAAGGAAGGCTATCTATGGTTTAAAGTAGTCCACATGCCTGATTTGAGAGGCTCATCTCAGAGGTTGAGAAGATTGGGTTCCAGTGCTCTAGTTCAAACCATTATATCTTCATCAGGAGGACTAGGTATGGTGATCATGATCAGTTGTTATTCTTATTGTTTATGTAGATGATGTGATCTTTATTGCTGATGATAGGGATGGGATTATGCAGACCAAGTCATTTCTACAATCCACGTTTATTACCAAGGACTTGGGCAATCTTCAATATTTCCTGGGGATCAAAACAGTTCGACAGGAGATGAGTCTTTCCTTGTCTCAGAGGCAATACACGTTGCAGATTCTTGAGGCTAGTTTGCTTGGGACCAAGCCTTTTGGTATACCTATAGAGTCTCTACCTACTCATCCTTCTGATGAGGACTTATTGTATGAGGATGTCATCAAATATCATAGTATTGTTGGACACTTGCTCTACCTTACTATTACAAGGCTTAACATTAGTTTTACAGCGAGCAGAACCAGCCAATATATGCAAACTCCTAGGTACAGTCATTGGCGTGAGATTTGCTTTATTTTAAGGTACCTTAAGGGAACTCTAGGTAGAGGATTATACTATAGAGACGGAGGGACTTTGGACATTTTAACTTATTTTGATGCAGACTATGCTGGATCTATGGATGATAGATGCTCTACTTCAGCCTATGCAGTCTATCATGGTGAGAATCTAGTCTCCTGGAGAAGTAAAAAGTAAATTGTTGTGGCTCGCTCAAGTGCAAAGGTAAAATACTAAGCAATGGCTTAAGCTACTTGTAAAATCATGTGGATTGTTACCTTTCTACAGGACTTGGGTATTCAGGCCACGATGCCAGTTCCACTTTTTTGTGACAAGTCTACTATGTATATTGCTTCGAATCTGATCTTCCATGAGAAGACCAAACATATTGACATAGACTGTCACTTTGTACATGATGCAATTCTTACAAGGAAGATTAGTACATGTCTCATCTAAGCTTTAGTTGGCAGATATCTTCACTAAGGCATTGAAGAAGTGTCTTGATTTTCTATCCAACAAGTTGAGTCTCATCAATACATACACCCCAACTTAAGGAGTGTTGACTCTAAGAATGTATCTGTTATTTATCTTTCTTTATGGGTGATTGTAATTTACCTTGTTCTCTCTATTATAAAAGAGAGGCAAAGATTTCTTTTAAGAGAGTAATGCATCTTTCATTCTCCACACATACAATTGTTGAGATAGCAGGCAGTTAAAACGTCACTCTAATATAGAGGAGGCACACAATTGTGAATCAACAGTGTCTTAGCAATGTCTAGGAGATGACAATGTTTGTTCTCAGCAACACCGTTTTGCTAAAGAGTATGGGGATAGGTAGTCTAATGCACAATACCTTGCGATTTGGATTTTTAAAATTCACATAAAGACTAGTACAAAACTCCAAGCCATTATCAAAATGAACAATTTTAATAGTAGCATCAAACTACATCTTTAGTTTACAAAATAAAATTTTTATGACATGACCAACATCAATCTTCTACTTCAAAAGAAATATTCATGACAATTTAGAAAAGGCCAGCCTATTAAGAATGCACTTAAGACCCCAGACATCCATATGAACCAACTCAAACATGGACTTTGACCTAAGACTCTAACTAGACAGTTAAGAACTCCAGTGATGCTTCCCAAGTTGACAAACATCACAATTAATGATAGCAGAAGGTGAAATTTGTGGAATGACTCGACGGAGCTTCCCAAAAGGAAGATGACTCAGAGTAGATGCCATTAAAGAGCAGACCCAACAGTAATAGTAACACTAATATTGTTGCCCCTGTTGCTATTGCATCTACGGCAACTATTACCTCTGGATTGTTGCTACTGATCCATGCCACTTTGAAATTGAAGAAAAAAAATTCCACTAAGGAGCAAGACCTCCTTTACCACTGCTTGGAAATGTTTCCTATATGTGGCATCTACTTCTATTACGGTCTTCATCTTCTACTGCTATAGTTGCGACCAATACAAAAGTCGCAAA
The DNA here is from genome assembly GCA_037157565.1 of Thalassia testudinum. Taxonomy (NCBI): domain Eukaryota; kingdom Viridiplantae; phylum Streptophyta; class Magnoliopsida; order Alismatales; family Hydrocharitaceae; genus Thalassia; species Thalassia testudinum. The sequence continues at coordinate 220,977,655 of JAZHRO010000024.1, forward strand.
AGTATTATCTATGCAACCTATGCCTGGGCCGACAAAAAGCTCTTAAGCATTAGGTCGTGTCATCGACTCATCGACGCAAAAGACATCGAGCGGTGGGGAAACTAAGCCACAAGCTCAACCCCATCAATAAACACTCGAACCTATTTCCATCAATAAACACTCGGACCTATTTCTCCCACTTCTAGTGTGAAGAGTTTTTTCTCTAGAGATGGGCGACTTCTAGTGCTTGGGAGTGTACCCCAATATAAAGTATCCAGTTCAATTCACATTTAGTTGAAGTATTTTTCATGATCAAGTTCTAGTTCAATTCAAGTTCGTACTTGGGATAAACTCTCCTTAAAGACATAGTATGTGCGTAAAGAAATCTACACGCATGCTCTAGCCTCAACTACCTCAGATGAGGGGGGCATCTGCCAAATACTACTCATTCAAGTTGGAGCATGCACGTCCAACTTGAGGGGAGGGGGGAGTGTTAGAGAAAAACCCACGTTTGTGTTTTCTATTTTTAGTTTTAGAAAGTCATTAAAGATATGTTAGGATTATTAGAGATTTGATGAGATTTGAAGAGATTTAATTTGTTTCTTTTGTGATAGAATTAGGATCGATACTCTACATAAAGGAACCAAACATTATGTTTTGTTCTTGAGTTTCATAAATAAAAGTTTCTATTCCTCAAAAGTCCACAAGTGCCATTTGCCAACTTCACAGAGGTGATCGTTTTGGCCGGTTGAGTCTCGCACAAAGAACTAACATCACCAATAAGATGAGTAAATGCACCCAAGTCAATCACCCAATTGCCAATAGTAGTAGAGCTCAAATTCTCCTTAACTCCAACATCAGTGAGGGTGAGAAGCGCACAAGGATCATCATCACACGTGACCAGTGTGTATCTAGTATAGATCCATCTGAGTAGAAATCCTCCAAGAAGACAGAGTGTAGGTATGATGAGAATAGTGGAAAACAATCCCAATCAGTAAATGAATGGGCATCCAATTCATCATGGCCAAGAGATACCAGGTCAATCAAGACCCATCAGAGAAGCAACAGCATAGAAATAGATCATAAGTCACACCAACTCATCTCCGAAGGAGGGCAAAGACTCACAGAAAAGCCCATAGGGAGACCTCAAATGCGCACGCATGCACACACGAACCCAATCAAATCACAAGCAAAGGGTCACAGTACAAACAACACATGTGCGTGCTGCAACACCACCGCTAGGCAATGTCGTGCACCTAGCATACTAGTTATTGTGCTACAACACTGTACAAGGACGCACATTGTCATGTTGTTGCCCTACAGCTTAGGCAATGACTATGACAGCACGAGGAGTCAAGATTCCTATTTTTTTTTACGTAGAAAGAAGAAAAGAATATGAGAATCAAGGAGGTATCAAATACCAGTCTAGGATCGCTACTCTGATACCATGTGGGAGAAAAATGAAGCATCTTATTTCAAAAAGAAACCTTAACCTCTCTTCTATAGAGGGAATACAAAATTACATACACGTCCATAAAGAAATTAAAAATAACATAGAACTCTAAAAATAATAGACTATGAAGACTCTAAAACAACTAGTAATAAGAGAAAGGAGATTATCTGCAATTCTTACGTTAAAGAATGTTGACAATTTTTTAGGAGACTCAAAAAGAAAGGTATTACTAGTAAGATGAGGAGCACCTAAGCCCACACGATATTTGGTCTAGATGATTAGCTTTCAAAAGTAAAGCAATGGCATACCCATCAATTTCAATAGAGGTTAAATAAGATGCCAGATTTCTTTATCAACATTGTTGACAAGTGATCATATGCCTCCATTGTAATAGAGGTAAATGGTCGGTAGATTTCTTGATCATCTGTGGTTTTTTTTTCTTTGAAAAAATAAAGGATAGTTATCCAAACGATAACCACCTACATTCAATTCATTTCATTCCACGAAAATGAGTTACATCATCATTACAAAAAAGATCCCCAAAACTCCACCTAGGAAGAAATTGATGAAACAAAGTTCTCCACATAAGGTCTCTCTCCCCTAAAAAGAACCCCATTTCTTCCCAGCTAGACACCCCATAGGACCACCAAAACCTTGGCCCTATCCTTCTTGGATCTAAAAGAAATAGGTCCATCTTGGACACTTCCCCTGTGAAAAGAGGACCAAAAGTTATCTATCTCAAGGGGCAATCCAACCAATCCCCATCCTTCGCCATATCTGAACCACAAACGGACACTAAAAGAAGAGATGCTAGATGTCTTTCTCCGCTCATCCACAAAGGGGACAACTCAAATCATCCGTAAGAGCCCATCTCGCCCTCCACCGCTTTGTCATAATCCTTCCCCTCCTCACCAACCAGGCAAAGATCCTCACCTTTAGTAGGCACTCCGCTGCCCACAGCAACCTGCAATCTCTCAGCAAATCAATGTTCGGGTTGATCACACCGTTACCCAATCTACGAAAGACCTTTGAGATGGAGAACTCTCCTTCTTCCTAGGAGTGCAAGTCACCACCCTCCTCCGACTCCGATCCTTCCAGCTCCTGCAGCAGCCGCTGGAAATCTTCACACCCTTGATCTGAAGAGGCCCCCCTCAAAGATCGAACACCATGTCCCGGTCCAACACTCCCCCACCGAGGCCGACGAGTCCACCACTCCCCCAAAGAGATGAGGAATCTGTCACCAAGAGTTGAGCCGACCCCCTGGCAATCATCCTGCTAGAACTGGAAAGCATCTCCTTCCCCCAGCGTGGGGGAAAAGAAATCCTGCACCTTCACTGTCACCACTGCCAACCCCCTCAAAAAGAAAGAAGCCCCGGTAGGAGGGGATTCCAAGGACCCCCAAGAAAGGAAGGACCATAGCAACTCCGCATGACGTCACCAAACAGCCCCTAGTCACGGCCCACCAATTTGGCAATCAACTTTGCAAGGAGACTGACATTCACCTTGTCCACATCCCTAACCCCCAAGCCCCCCTCTTGTATCGACCTACAGAACTCCTCCCAAGACACCAGCCTCGCCCCCTTTCCTGCCATCCCCACATTTAATCAGAAAAAATCTCTCAACCCTGAAATTTTCTTCTCAACCTATTGCGACATCCTAAAGACGGAGAGAAAATAAGACAGTATGAATGCCAAAACTACCTTCACCAAAGTCGGTCTCCCTCCTCTAGACAATAGACTAGATGACCATCCTGCCAATCTCTTTTCCATCCTCTCCAGCATAGGAAGCCAATCCTGTAACCTCAAACATCAATCTGAAAGCGGGAGGCCCAAATACAATAGCAGCAAGGAACCCACAGTAGTCCCTAACGCACCACACGCCATCACCACCTCCTTAGCCGTCAAGTTCATCAGGATAAAAGATGACTTTTGGTAATTAATCTGTAGCCCTGATGCTACGTCAAAGAGCTCCAGTAAGATTCTCACCCTCCTAGCCTCCTAACCCGCGCCTTCAACCAGAAATAGGGTATCAACAGCATATTGAAGGATCGCTGTCTCGCCATCCACCCCAGCCAGAAAGCCTCTAATCACGTCACTATCACAAGCCCTACGAGTTGCCCTCGCCAAAGCATCTGCTGCAAGTACAAACAGCATAGGTGAAAGCGGACATCCCTATCTGACCCCCTCCTGGGTTGCACCCACCCTCCTGCTGGGTTCCCTTTAATCAGAACCGAAAAGGATATGGTTGTCACTTCATTCACCCAATCCACTCTAGGAAAGCCCCTCCTCAACAAGGAAGCCCACAGGAAATCCCATTGCACCGAGTCGGAAGCCTTATTGAAGTCCACCTTCCACAAGAATGCATGTTTCTTCTCCCTCTTCCAAGCGGCTAACGCCTCCATAGTGACTACAAAACCGTCAAGAATTCCCCTTCCCAAGAAAAAATGCCATCTGAACATGGGATATCAGGTCATCAAAAAGGCCCCTAAGCCTGTTCGCTAAGACCTTAGCAACAATAAGATACACAGCATTTGACAACGCAATCGGACGGAAGTCCTGAATCGCTTCCACACCTTCCTTCTTAGGCAATAAAAACAAGTAATATCTATTCAGCTTGTCAAAACCTCTGTTCCCAGCTGCGAACTCCATCATTTGCATCACATTCGGCACCACCAAGGACCAAAACTCTCTAAAGAAAAGAACTGGGAATCCATTTGGACCAGGGTACCCCTCCGCATTCAACCCCCACACTGCCTATCGTACCTCATCCTCCGAGAAGATGGCCATAAGATCTTCTACCTGATCCTCAGTGATACAATGCACATCCTCTCCCCTCCATCTCTAGCAACCTCTGTTGCGCCTCCCTGTGAAAACTCTGAAGTAGTCTACCACAACTCGACCCACCTCCCTGCCGGAGGTCTTCCCGTGAATCAGCATCTTCTCTATCCAATTTCTTCTCCTCCTAGCAGACGCCATTTGGTGAAAGAACTTGATATTTGCGTCACCTTCCTTCAGCCACCTCTGTCTCGATCTCATCTTCCACTCTACCTCTGCTTTCCTATCCTCCTCTTATACCACTTGGGTCACCCTCAACCTGTTTTCCCTGTCCTCTGGTGAAATAGGGGCCTGATCCTCCTGTCTGTCAATCCTGGTAATTTCTGCCAATGCCTCCTCCTTTCTACCCCTCTTGGATGCTCTCAGTTCCTTCCTATACGCCTTCAAGTGGTCTCGCAACATACTTAGTTTCTTTGCCAGGCGAAGCGCAGCCGATCCCACCACCTTGAGAGATCTCCACTTCTCCACCATACTCTGAAAGTCCTTCATCAACCAAGATCTATCAAATTTGAAGTACGTGCCAAAGAGAGCCCCCTCATTTGGACGCCATATAAGTGGCGTACGGTCAAAAAAAGGTCTCTCCAAAAGATATACATCCGCCAACGAGTACGTCTCTACCAACTCCACGTTAGAGAGAAACCTGTCAATCCTGGACATCTGACCAAAATTACTCCTCCAAGTATATGCACAAGCTGGAACCATATCCATGAAGACATGCGTGGCAACAAACTCTACAAAACTATCCGATCTGGGATCTTGCCTCCCTCGCCCTCCAAGTTTGTCTTTTATCTGTAGGGTGATGTTAAAATCCCCTCCAAGCAGCCAAGGACACCCATGGCACTCCACGGCCACGGTCATGACCTCCTCCCACATCACCCCCTGGTCTGGGCATCCGAGGGTCCGTATACCCTCGTGATCGTCATCCTGGCCCCTCCCACTTTTCTCACTCACTGAGATGACACGTTCTCCACTGAAGCAAGTTTCCAATGAGAAAACATCCTCTCGCCACCCCAGAATATGCCCCCCCCCCCCCCCCCCCCCCCCGCGATCTGCCAACTGCTCCAAGGGACCGAAACCCTTCCATCCAAGAGCCCCCAATCTCCCGCCATGTCCTAACATTACATACTGACAACTTCGTTTCCTATAGCAACACAACATCCGCTCTCCACAGACAAATGTAGTGCCCCAAAGATGTTCTCCTCGATGGGTCATTGAGACCCCTCACATTCCATGTGATTACCCCATTCATCTAGAGCAGGTGGGGGCCTCCCTCACAACCAATCAGAAGCCACACGCCTCCGCGATCCGGCACACCTCATCATCATTCTAATCCATTATTGCCACGTGTTGTGAGGGTTGTGGCGTCGTGCCACAACCATCCACCACCACTCTAGGTCCTCAGCTGATTCCCCGAAACCTCCATCTTCATCTATACCGAAGAGCGCCACCTCGGCCTCCATTCACCAACCGCAGCTTCCATCCGGTCAAGGGGATCCCCACCTAGTCACCGGGTGTTGAGGATAACCCCCCCTACTGTTGCTATCGCAAGTCTTCATCAACCTTGACCTCCAGAGATTTCGCCATCATCCGCGAGACCCTGGAGTCCTCCCCAGCAACCACGGGGCAATCAACATGCCCTCCTCCCTCCACAGAGGTCACACCAGCTACCACCATCGCCCTTTGAACCTCCGCCAACTAACGAAACGACGCCGTGAATCCCTACAAGGCCTCCCATGTCGACATGCGTCGAGGCTCGCACTCCATTTCTGGTGGCGTCAAGCTCCGGTGTGCCTCCCTCCATTGTCCTCGTGTGCAAAACCGAGTAGAGGCAAGAAACCTTCTCTTTGGATGAAGGTTCTGCCCCACTCGAAGCCTCCTCTCTGATCAAAGATCCTGCCCCATTCGGATCAGGAATGGGAAATTGGCAAGCCCAGGTTACCGGATCTGGAACCGGGTCCATCTCCAAACCCGAAGCCCCAAGCCCGTGATATAAAGGCATGTCCAACCGGCTGGTCAAATGCGTCTCCTCGAGCAAGAAAGGCGTCGCCAGCTGCTGCTCCAAATGCAGCTCCGCAAATCCCTCCACCCTTTCATCTCCCGCAATCAGAGGGCGCGCTCCAATCTCGAGATGCTGCAAGCCATCATGCGAGATCCACGCAGATCTGTCGGGAATTGACGCCACGTCAGCAACCACTCACCTCCTCCACTCCTTCATGCGGCACCGATCACCGAAGGGTCCGCCTGATGCGAGCATGCCACTACATAAGCCGAACCTCCAAGTCGAAGCAAGATCCTCTCCATCACATCAACCCTAACCCACGACTCAACCACCACCACCAGTGGACCCTCAGAAAGGCCCACCGATCTGCACTCCACAAGCCAAGCAAAAGGTGATACCACCACCTTCACCACCTCCACAAACCTCAGTCACCAAGGGATTCCCTTGATGGACACTTCAATCAACGGTCTCTCCGGTGGATGCTCCGAAGAAGCTTCATCGTGAGGGTAGGGTCATCGCCATCTCCACCTTCCCATCTTCGACTCAACCTCCTTGAAGCAAAGTGCCTCCCTCCTCGACATAAGGAGGTCGAGGACCAAAATCTTCCATCTGTTAAGGATCAAGACCGTCACCCCCTCGTGCGCGGCATCTCAACCCAACACCTTCTCCATCTTTGATCGAGTGGTCCATCCTTCCAACATATCTCCCACCAACCCACCCTCGATCTCCTCTCGCAACCCCCTCACCTCCTCCGACCACAGAGGCATGACCTCCATCTGCAGCAACTTCCTCACAGGTGGTGGCAATAGGCCCCCAACACCGCCACCACGACCACCTCAGCATCGCCCACTCCTATGCAAGGTTTGAAATATCGCGATATATAGCCGATATATCAGTATCGACGGGGTTGGGTGGTATCGATACCACCAAAGGTATTTTTTTCCTGGATATCGACGATATGGGGAGATATCGTTGATATATCGGGCGATATCCCCGAGATATCGGCAATATATCTGTGGGTTGGCTATTGATGACAGTAGCTTTCAACAGGAAGGTTTGAAAGTGCTGCTAGTGCTGGGTGGGCAGGAGGTTTAAAAGAGCTGGGTTTGGGTGGGAGGTTTGAATGTTGCATGACAAGAGCTACTGGCCACACACACACACGTAAAACAATCATCGATATCAGCGACATATCCCTGGTATAACACATATACACGTTTTTAGGCATCATTTCACACAAGTAAAAAAATCATTGAAATCGGTGATATATCCCTGATATACCACATATACGCATTTTTTAGGCATCTTTTCATGATATATTATTAATAAAAATGTTAACCTTTAAATTTTGTGATATTTTGTGATATTTTATGCCTTTTTGAGTGATTTCCCCAAAATTCATTAATAACAGCGATACATCCCCATATATCCTTTTTTTGACTTGATACGATATCGATATTTAAAACCTTACTCCTATGTCCAAGGCCACCGCACTTCCAACATCTCCACAACTCTCGACAGTCCCGAGCCCAATGGTCCTTGCTCGAACACTTGAAGCACCTCCCCTTTCTTATCGTGTCGCCTCTCTGATCTACTGCTCCAAGTGGCCCGCCCGGGGCCCCACTTGGGCCTTTCTTCCTCGTCACCACCAACCATCCCAGCATCCTGTCAGCCTCCACACTTTCCCGATGTCTCTCCTCCCCCTCCATCCAGACCAGACTCCACCCTCTTCTCTCATCTCCCGCACTTCGCCTCCTCCACCACTCTCACATGATTGCCCTCTCTGTCGCTTTCCATCCTCCTGAAGCACCTCTGCGGGTTTCAGACTCCCGATTTCGCCTTCCCATGCATGACGGCGTCGAGTCGACACACAACACACTTCAGAGTGAACCTCTTGATCATCATTGTTGACTAGTAATCATATGCCCCCATTGAGATGTTTGCATGCTCCTAAGCTACTAAAGATCCCTTAGTAGTAGCTTGATTTTCATGACATTGAGGATAAACAAACTCTCCATGCAACAATTAAAGTTGCAATTATTCTATGACAGTTTCTAAAATCACCACATCCACGACCTTTACTCGAAGATTGCCTAACCACAAAAAGGAATACCATGGCCACATCATCCTCTAGAAGTAGCCATACCAAAGACATCGAGACCAAAGGTGATGAATAAGTCAATAGTGTCAAAGCAAGCGTAAAGATGTGGCTATAGAGATTGGTAGCAAGAGAGAGTTCCTTGCAAGTTGTTTGTTGATCTACCATAAAATCTCTCAACTTCAATTCCTAAGAAATTTACCAGCACAAATCGCTTCACTATTCTTGGTCATAGTTGCATTATTGCTACCAAATGTTGCAAAGTGCTCCTACAATATTTACCAAGATATCAAGCCCTTTTATAAAGTTTTGGTTCTTGATTGACTATTCAAAGTAGCATTATACTTGTGGGAGTAAATGGTATGCAAAATATCCCAAATTTTCTTAGTGGTGGGAAGATGATAGCTAGCCATGTTTATGGTGATTTCATGCTATTGATCACCCATGTAGCCACAAGCACATCACTAGTTTCCCAACCAACATTGAAGGTTTAGGCTGAGTATGAATCTAATTTTTCTTAAAGGTGATGAATCAAAGGAGTTCAGTACACCAAAGCAAGAAGTTAGTCCCATCTTATTTAATAGTAGTCCTCTAACCGTAGTGTAAGGTAGAAGTACGCAACTTAGAAGTCACCTGAGAAGATTGTCCTTCAATTCCATGATGGTAGAAGAGACTTTCAAGAAGACACAATTAAAAAAAAAGAAATCTTCAGATCTTAGTGCACTCCTACTTGCGAAGTATGAAAAACTATTTAGGAAGTTCTACCTCAAAGAGAAGATGAAGAAAATAAGCGCTACATGCCTACATGGAAGAGCACATGAGTTGATGCACATCTTCCCTGATCCTGCATACCAATGATAAAATAATGCTGCATAAGTGCGATTGTGTTTGGAGGGAGTTTCTACACCCTGCAGTTATGCATGTACATGTTATAGTGCTTGTATGCCATTTTGCATCGTCATAGCCAACTGCACAAGCACACAACTGCTTGCATTAAGGTGTCGTCTTCACTCACTTATTGCCATGTGGGATGTCAACCTGTCACCTATTGCTAAGTGCACATGTACCTTGGCAATGATGAAGGGAATGCAATTGATAAAGGGACAAAAGAAAAGGAATGGGATATTTGTTGAATGGCATCAAGCACAAAAGCAATAGGCTTCATTACGTTGAGTTAAAGGGACTTTCTTACGTGTCATGGGTAAGAGGTACAGTAATAAGCATCACTCCAAACCCCTCCCCATGTCACATCATTATCAATATCCATTAATCATCCATCACATTTATCTCCCACTTCCCTACCACATCCATCTCTTACTCTCAAACCAATCAAAATAATATTACAATTTACCCACCACATCTATCTTCAACTCTTAAACTAAATAAAATAATATTACATCTTACAACACATCATTTCACCTATCAAATCGATCTTACTCGAACGCACCACTTACTACTACACAAAACCAAACACTCCCATGCTAAATTTTAACCAGTGCTTTCCCCTTATACTCATCTACATGGGGCCCTAGAGATAACCCTATCCCAAGGTTCGAAATATTGATTTCGACACCGTGCCAATGAAATTCTAAATGTGCATTTTGTGAGCATGCGGAGAATAATGCCGACGACGAACCAGCAACGGAGCAACAACAGCCTCGGCATGCCCATCGATTTCGCCGGCATGCCGACCATGCTGGTGATGTCCCATCATTTCAACAACTTTACCATGTCGACATAGGCTTTTCCCAAAAAAGGCCTTGCCAATGACATGCCACAGGCATGCCATCGGCATTTAAATCACTGCAACCTACCCTACTACTTGCATGGATGTGATTGATGAAGTGTACCCTTTATACACAAGTTAAAATTCCTTAATTGAGGAAGTGACCACGGAATCACATTCCTCGCCTCAAAACGAACCCAAGTGCCTATCATATGCAAATCAAAATCCGATGTGCATATGCAAATCAAAATCCAATTGCACATCAACACGTAAAGCAAAGCAAAAAAAACTACATATGCCTTAAATGATGATCCAAAAATGAATTGACTCTAAGTCACGAGGAAACCAATGATAGGATTCACATGAAAAGTGGGCCTTAGATGCACAAAGCATGCAAAACCTGCCTACATATTTGTCTTGTGCAAACAAATTTGGAACTGAGTTCCAAGAGTCATTTAATTCCTCTCATCACAATTCCAATGCCATGTATCTCACAAAAAATGAAGCACCATAGCTTAAGATAAGGAGGTTGTCTAGGATATGGAAAAAAGGGAATCCATGCAATAACCCTACATGGATCTCCTTTCCTATACAACCTATGTATTCTCCATATATAAGCATCAAACCCTCCTCCAGTGCAACCCTTATCCCAACAAAACCCAACACCATCATCGACCTTCCCCGTTCCTTCTCAATCATAAAGAGAGGAAAAGAATGAGGAAAGGAACAAGGAGATAGGAAAAGAAAAGGGAGAGGTTGCAAGAGTGCACAGTGGTGAGTGCATAGCAAGCAACCAGGAGTACATGCAACAGCATGTGACCAGCAACAACAACAAAAGTGGTAAGGGGTAATGCAAGCAATGGCACCCATGATGCAATAGGTCATCAATGCAAGTATAAGGGTCCATGTGGGATCATTGGAGATGTTCAGCAATCAACTGACGAGCGATCGTGATGTCTAGCAACTGATTAAAGTGATAAAGAAGGTTGTTCGAGAAAGGAGAAAGAAGGCCAAAGTTGGGTTCTCTATTCATTGCAATAGAAAGAACAAAGCTAGGAGATAGGTCTTATATTATTTTGTTTCGATCGAGAATTGCACATATTGCATAGGCAAAATTCATACTTATAAATATTGCAGTTAGGCCCCTATAAAGGAGATCTATTAAGTAGTGAATCAACAAGTTTCACTTATTTCACCAATTCAAGAGATCCAAAAGTTTTCGACAATCTAAGACTCGATTTGAAGGTCTTCTCAAAAGAAAAGACTTAATTCGAGGTTTTTTGACATTCCAACACATCAGATGGGTCAAAAACCACTTCACAAGGAAGGATACCGATCACCCCTAATGTCATGTTTTCACATTATATTACTTCTTAAAGGCCCATCTCTTAATTCCAATGCATTGGCTCCATGTTTAGTAATGATACGTATCATTTATTCAATCTATTATTGATTTTTGACTATTGAAGAAAATAATTACCTTATTCAAATGAGGAACCCTAACCCCCTTTATATAGGAGTATAGTTAGAAAAATTACATAAAAGAACCAATAGGAATGGGAAATTGACTAACAGAAATAGAAAAAAGACTAGGACTCTCAATCCTAATTAAATAGACTAAACCTAAATAAGAACTTATAATTTCATATTTATTTATGTTAATTAATCCCTAACTAATGTTAATCTAAGGAAAATTTGGGTTAGATGGTATTTAATTAGATCATTATGTAAATAATGCATACACTTAGGCTTTGGTGCAACTTTTCCTGTAGCTATATCTAATACCTTGATATGTTTATTTTTTATGTCTGCAGGTACAAATTTTCAGGTCGATCGGAGCAAGGCTGAATAGACTTTCTGATCTGACCTCACTTGGAAGAGGACTCAACCTAATTGGTGAACCTATTTGGAGACTCAATTCACCTGGATCGTAACCTAAATTAGGAACCTAATTACTGAGCTTAGAAACCCCATAGGACCGACCAAAACCTTGTCCTAAAACCTACAGTGGTCGACCACTTAGGATACCTAATCCTATCCACCCAAAATCCCAATAAAAACCTAGAAACCTAAGATCTTATCCTAACCCAACAAATCTTATTTGGCCATCCCTTTTATCCTCGAATAAATACTATTTTGGATGGTCGAAATATACCATAATTTATCCACCACTGGATCTAAATCCTAGGGTCCTAAATTATCTACCTAAATCCCTTTCTTAGAACCCTAAACCAAATCTTATTCCTAATCTTAAACTTAATCTCGAAATTCATAACAGCATGCGCATGACATATCTTTAGTATTTTGGCAACAACTTTTTCATTTCAAATCCAAATTGAGGGATTCAAGTTATATTGGAAAGTTGATTTCAAGAGCTATAACTTTTCTTTTATGTGCAACTTAAAATTCGAAATAAAATGAGGCTAAAACTTCAAGAGAATCATAGCCCTCCATTATCTTCTCAAAGCCATCCTAGCCCTCTATCAATTCCAATACCACCTAACCTATTCTATTCACCTATTCCTTAATCATACCCCTTAATTCCTAAACTCCTAATCCTAGCCCTTTATTTTGGTGATCCAAGACAACTTGGATCAACCAATCACAAACTTTCTTGACCTCTATATAAATACCCTAGCCAACCCCCCTTAGGATTGAATTCCTTTTAGTCTTCCTCCCTCCAAAGAAATTCCACCAACTACAATTAGTCCTCCATGCTTTTCGGAGATTTTCGCCTTCACATCCACGTCTATGCCACGCTCCGAACTTCGCCTTCGAAGCCTATAGATTCTGCATCTTTTAGTCTAAAGTTCTAGTTGTAGTAACTTAGTTATAGTTGTAATTTCATACTTATGGAAGTACTCTACTAGTTCTACTTGTGCAAACTTCTCACTTTATTCAATAAAGTTCTACTAATTGTTTTCAACTTGTCTTCAAGTTATATGCTTCATACTAGTATTCATATTATAGTTCTAGTACTTAGTTTTAATTTAATTGCCTCCCTATGAGCGAATCAGACTCCATTTTCGAACTACGATTTCCGTATTTATAAGTTCAATCTAAATATAAATTTAAGAGTTTCTAACACCATTATACTACGACAAAAACGAATTTTCGCAATCATATCTACATGCAAAACAAGAGCGTAGATAGCAATCACACCTAACTTGTTACGGTAGATAAATTTTGACTTCCCCCCTAAATGAAGACATCTTCTGGTTGAAGGTGTAAGTAGGAAGCAAATTGAAGGAGTAGGCAAACATGCAATAGGAGATGATCCTTAGCAAAAAAAAGTAGTAATAGAATGGGAGACGATCCTAAACATCTGCAATAATAGAGTGGAAGACGATCCCAAGCAATAACAGTAGTAAAGCATGAGACAATCCCAAGAAATAGTAGTGGTGAAAGAAAATCTCAAGTAGTTCAGGAAATGATCCCAAGTAGGAAGTAGCAGATAGGCAATAGGAGATGAAAGCCTCACCCAATTCCTCCACTAAGATAAAGGCAGAGATCTTGGCCTCTGAGGAATCAGTCAAGGAATTCCCATCAGTCATGCGGACAATAGTGCAGATGCAGTCAGGTAGTCAGGCATAGGTGCACAATTTTGCGTTCCGAAGGCATGCACCACAACATAAGACCATGCATGGAGAGTTAGACACAAAATACAAACCCACACACGGGGAGGCATGCACAGCAGGGCAACGTCATGTGCACAAGAGGCACACAACAAGGCAAGGTTACGCACACAGGTGGCACACATGAAAGGCAAACCACACGCATAAGAGGTACATGTAGCAAGGGCTACCACATGATGCAAGGCAAGCAACAGGGTAAGGACCACATGCTACAAGTACGCATCAAAGGGCAAGGCTACGGCAAAGGAAGACGCACAAGGCAGGCGAAAATTTGGCTATGCACGCATGATGCAGGCTCAATAGGGGTAGGAATCCTCCATCACAAGGATTGAGGCATAGGAATCCAACTCTAATACCATGTTGGAAAAAATAATCTTATTCAAATCAGGAACCTAACGCCCCTTTATATATAAAGTAGAGTTAGAAAAATTACATAAGAAATCGAACAAGAATAGGGACCTAACTAGTAGGAATATTAAAAGGACTAGGACTCTCTGTTATGGACTCTAATTGTTTGGTTTGTTAGTGTTATGTGGTTTTTACTTTCTTCATGGGGTTGTTTCATAATTTGCCCCCACCTCTCTCTATATATAAAGAGAGATAGGGTTAAAGAATAAAGTGAAGTTGCTCATTTTTCCTAACTTGGTATCAAAGCACCAATCCTAGACCGTGACCCTGATATCCCACACAAGAAAACCTCTAAACCCTAACCACCGATATCCCTCCTCTCCTTCCCATTGCCGTTGACCAATCACCACCGGCAAGGCTGATCAACTAGCATCAACCCTAGCTGGGCGCCGCCAAGCCACCCAGTGTTGGGTGGTGCTACTGGTAGAAAATCTGCGACGCTACTGTTAGCAATCACCTAGTGTGGGCGCTGCTGGTTGCAGATCTGCATTGCAGCGCTGCTGTTAGCGTTGGGCAGCTATGCAGGCCCCGTGCAGGCGGCCACCCTCTCCACGCTGCAGTAATTCCTCCACGCTGTAAAGTAGTTCGTACTGGGCAACATAGTTCCTGTTGGGTGACGCTAAAGGCTGTAGGGTCTCTCCCTGCAATCTCTGATCTGATCGTGGGGAGCTCCTGACTCTCTTCTCAGCAACAAGGAAGAGTAGTAGTCTCTGAATGGCTATGCTAGGGTGTTTTCTCGCATCCTAGCATAGCCTTTATTGATACCAGGGGATACTCTAAGTATGTTGGTTTGATTTCCAAGCAATGTTTGCTTGGATCTTGTGATTAGGAGATTCTATTTCAGATCTCAGAGATTCTTACGTTCTAAAAACATAGTTTCAAATATGATTTATGGGTTCTTCCTCCCTCTTAAGGTACAATGGCATTATCAGGCTCTTTAGAAGTGTTATCGGATACTGCTACAAAGAGGTTAGGAGATGATACTATGATCATTGCCCAGAGTAAGTATAAGACTACTCCAAGGTCATAATCATCATGACAATGTAATGCCTGGAGTAGTTTGATCATTACCCGAAGTGAGTATCATGATGACTCCACTTGCATCTGCATGTCGAGAGATTTCTTTTGCTCTCGGGAGTGCATTTCAGTGGCATCTCCGACTTAGACACCCTACTCTGGATAGTCTTCGTCAAGTTATTCCACATATATCTCCTGCGACCCAGATTTGCTATGATGCTTGTCAAATGGGCAAGCACCGTCGTTCCACCTACCCTGTAAGTAATCATCTTAGATCTATAGCCTTGTTTGAGTTATTGCACATGGATGTGTGGGGGGTCGAGCCAGATACCAAATAGGTAATGTCACCATTACTACTTAGTAGTTGATGATTTTTCATGCCTATCTTGGGCGTTTCTGCTGAAGAATAAATCTGATGTTGGACCTGTTATTGAGCAGTTCTTGTTGGAGATTAAGAATTAGTACTCAGCTACTATCAAAATAGTGAGATCTGATAATGCACTTGAGCTATGCACCACTAGGTTTACTTTCTACAAATCCCATGAGATAATGCACTAAACCACCTGTCCTCATACGTCTCAGCAGAATGAGGTGGCTAAGAGAAAGCATAGACATCTTTTAGATATGGCTCATACCTTGTTGATACATCACAGTGCTCCTCCGGTATATTAGGGAGATGTAGTTCTTACAACTTACTATTTGATCAACAGGATACCCAGTTAAGTACTTCATAAGCAGATGCATCAGCATATATTGCATCCCGAGCAGAAGCTTTTTCATGTGCCACCACATGTGTTTGGCTATGCTGTATTTGTTCATCATTCTCCAGGACGAGACAAGCTGGCAACATGGGCAGTCAAGTGTGTGTTTTTAGGATACAAACTCAGAAAGGATACAGATGCATAGATCCTCTTACTAGTAGGCACTATGCCAGTGTTGATGTTACCTTTCATGAGTTTGTTCCATATTTTTCTACTGCTGCCCAAGTTACCTCCTGAGGTTACGAAGGTTTTGATGCCCATACCTCCTGTTACCTTGGAGGAGATACCTATCTCTATTCCCCCGTCTACTACAGTTGGTCCTATGAAATTCTTTGAGCCTATTGTTACATATCAGCGACCTCACAGTATTTTCCAGATGCCACCTCCTACAGTAGTCACAGAGACTCCACATACTCCACCTCAAGTGACCACATACAGATTGCAGAGTGGTGTTACAGCAACCCATGATGATGTTATATGTCCAGATGAGGATATTTCTACTTCACAACCAGTACAGGAAGATCTAATGGATGACCCCGACCTTCTGATTGCTATTCGGAAGGCACCTCGAAACTGTGCCAGATATCCAATTATAGGGAGTTTAACCACCAACGGTCTTGGTTCTACTTTTGGGAGCTATTATCATGCATTGTCTGCTACATAGATTCCTGCCACTTACCAATAAGATATGCTTGATTCAAAGTGGCACCAGGCCATGGAGGATACGATGGCTACCCTTCATGATGCACCTAGGAGCTCACACCTTTACCAGAAGGTGCTACAGTTGTTGGTTGTAGATGGGTGTTTGCACTCAAATACAATCCAGATGGATCTGTTACACGTCACAAAGCACGTCTTATTGCCAAAGGGTTCACCCAGACATATAGGGTGGATTTCTTTACACATTCTCTCCAGTAGCTCAGCTCTCTACAGTGACGATTCTCATTCTATTGCAGTTCAGCAAGATTGGCATCTTCGTCAGCTTGACATGAAGAGTGCCTCTCTATGGAGACTTACAAGAGGAATATATGCAGCAACCCCTCCATTACGAGTTTCAAGGGAAGTGTGCACGGTTGCAAAAGGCCATTTATGGCCTCAAGCAGAGCTTGAGAGCTTAGGTTCAGAAGCTTTCTCAGGTAGTAGAGTCTGTGGGGTTCTCAAATAATCTGCAGATCATTCCGTGTTTGTCAAAAAGACAGGGAAAGGTATTGTTGTTCTTTTAGTATATGTTGATGACTTGATCGCCACTGGTAATGATACAACAGGTGTAGTTGAGATCAAACAAACTTTGGTAGATCAGTTTGTGATGAAGAATTTAGAGCCATTGAGATATTTCCTTAGGATAGAAGCAAGGTTTTAAAAAACGCGATGCAGTACTGAGACAATTTACCTTCATCGAGGTGAGGCGTAAGCCTTGAGTCGGTCGAAGCGTAATCCTCAGAATTTGCATAAAAAATACAGAAAAATGAAATGATATATACTTAACAAGGTTTTCATAACAGGTTTTATAATGAAATATGTACTATTGAAATAATGCCTCAACTGTAAAATGATATATACTCCTATAAAATGCCTCAACTGTAAATAATGCCTCAACAGGTTTTATGACCACCCTATTATTTCAACTGTAAAATGATATATACTCCTATAAAATCGCTAATGATATATGACTACCCTACTGAATACCACGTACTAATTTTTGCGAGATTGATGTCTCCAAAAAAGACACCAAGCTACAGATGAATTCATACTAAGCTCATACCAGATGAATTCTCCAAAAAAAGACACTAATTTTTGCTAAGGCTACGAGCATACACCTCATACAAGATGAATTCATACCAAGCTCCAACGCTACTGCGAAGCGATGCTCTTCCTCGAGCTCCGACGCTGCTGCACGATGCTACTGCGGCAACGCTCCTCATCGAGCTCCGATGCTACTCCTCGAGCTCCAACACTACTGCGGCGATGCTCCTCCTCGAGCTCCGACGATGCTGCAGCAGCAACACCAACTCTTGAAGACCTAACCTAAGCCTCCTTTCGCAGGCAGCTGATGCTCTCCTTTCATTGATGCTCTTCTTTCGCAACAGCAGCTGAGGCGACGCCTCAAGTGTGCCTCACCGCCTCGAGCGCCTCAGACCGCCTAGGCTCTGGTAAGGCACACGCCTCTTGAGTGCACCCCAAGTCTACCGCCTCGAGGCTATTTGGGGCTACCTCGCCTCGAGGCGTATGCCTCTATGTCCTCGAGGTGCGATTTTTAAAACAATGGATTGAAGTAGCCCGTAGTAGGCGTGGTATTATTCTATCTCAACAGAAATATGTCCTAGATGTGTTAAATAAGACAGGTATGCTGGGAGCCAAGCCGGCAAATATTCCAATGGATCCTAAAGTACAACTATGTGACAGTAATGTAGAGCCAGTTGATAGTAAACAATATCGCCAGCTGGTGGGGAAGCAGCTTTACTTGACAATTGCTAGGTTGGATATTTCCTTTGCATTAGGAAAGTTGAGTCTGTTTATAGAGAGATCTACTAGACAGCACTGGGATGCAGCCATAATGGTGCTAAAGTACTTGAAGAGAGCACCATGACAAGGCCTACTTTTCATTAGGGGGACATCTATGACAGTGGTTGGATATTCTGACACAAATTATGCAGGTAATCATGATGACAAGAAATCTACAAGTTTTTGTACATATGTTGCAGGAAATCTAGTCACCTGGAAGAGCAAGAAACAGGCTACTATGTCCAGATCCAATACTGAGTCTGAGTATCGTGCTATGGCTCAGACATCAGCAAAGCTAATGTGGGTGAAATCCTTGTTGAGTGATCTACATATACAGATTGATGGGATTATGGAGCTGCGATGATCTCTTGGAGCGTCAATACTGACATATCGATGACATATCGATGATATGTCGACGACATGTCTTACCTTAATCGCAGAAGCGTGAAATCGTACTCGTTTGAAATTTCAATTCAATGAACGATCGATGTCCGAAAAAATTGAATAACAGGAATTAAAATAAACGACCTAGACCAGAATCACATGAGAAAAATTAGTTTCTTCCCATTCCAGGATCCTCACAAGTATCGAGAAATAGCTCTTGAGGCAACATAACACAACACCCCACGTGTTGTGCCTGTTATAAGTCTTGACAAGATGAGACTCCCTTCTCAATAGGCAGATAAAGCCCTTAGCGCCAAGCATACTTAATCGCGTGTGCACGTCACAAACTATTCACAAATCCCGAGGTGACCTTTGCCTTGAACCTCTAAAGCTTTAGCAACACAAGTACTAAAACCATGATCCAGTGCCTAGCCAACTTGTTGGACGTCTAGAGACTCTTATAGATGTCTTACTGAACTCCTAGATGTCGAGGAAGCAGGAGGACAAAGGACGTCCTCCTTCAAATCTAGATGGAGGATATCCCTCCTGGACTTCTCCAAGAGGTGCTAGACATCCAAAATAGGGAAGGACAGCAACAACAACTCTCTTCTTCTCTCTCTCTTCAATGGAGGGTTTTGCACAGTGCATACTAATTAGAGTGATTGGGGTTTACTTGCCTAACCTTTGGGAGATATATATAGGGAATCCTTGTATTCCTAATATAATGAACACCATTAAATCAAACCCAATGGTTGGGATTGAATCTTACTTGAAATTTACATGATTGGTCTTTCAATTTAGTCAATTGAATTTTAATACTCAAATGTATTTAATTTATATCCAAATCCTTTTAGGTTAAGACCAAATATATTTGGTCTAACTAAATATCAAATAAAATATTATTTAACTCTTTATATAATATTTGATTTCTCTATAATTAGGAACCCACCAAAATCATTATTAATTTCATTACGTCAATAATGAAGTGTTTAGGATTTAGGATTTACGACACCACTTCCTTCAAATATTCTAAATACCCATAAATCCTTCACACTCAAAGACATGTAACTCTGAGGATTAATTTCCAAATCTACCGCCCAACCATGGGTTACTTTTATTCATGTTCTCCTTGTATCATTGGGACAAGAACGAAGACCAATTTCTTTCAAAAAAAAAAAACGTCTTCTCTTTCATGTAAGGGTTTAATCAGGATCCATGTGACCATACATGCATTTTGTACATCATAATATACGCGAAGCCCTTTTCAAAAAATATACGTGAAGTAAGCTCATGTCTTTCGATCCACTATGTACACTTATATTAGTAGATCTACGTAATCCCTTCGACAGATCATGTATAATGTCTCAAAATCTAGACTACGAGTCATTTCAAGGTGGTCCAGGTCAATTCAAACCCGGAAATCCGATTGTGGTTCGGTGCTAGTATCAGCACCTCCTTAAATTGCCAAAAATCACATATTTCGAGTCAACCCCTAGTCAAACATCATCAAAAGGGTGCCACGTATGGCATCGTTGGATTCCTCTCGTCGCAATCTTTTCAGCGACACTTGTTTCGCATGATTCCGAGGTGTATAGCTCATGTTATGACCAAAACAAGTCGAAAAGGACCTAAAGTTGGACCCAACCCTAAGGGTATTTTGGATATTTCACCTGACAAATCCCAATCACAACCGAATTTGTCTATGAAAAGACCCACATGGGTCCTTGGGTCGTCATTGATATCTAAGCCTCTCAAATCAAGAGAGGAAGAGAAAAGGAAAATCTTATATTTTCCTTTTGAAAAATTAAAAAATTTTCCAAGGACCTTTTCACGATGGCGAAAAGTGTAGGGTTCCCACGTGCAATTTTCGCAAATCAAATGGCAGCAACAAGTATGCGTCGTGCGATCCGACAGCGGGGCGCGGATGTGCACCACATGTAGCGATGGGGAGAGTCCTAGGCTCACGTTCTCGCACGCTTGCATGAGCAGGAGCGCGAGTGCTGTGGATGCGTAACGCGTGGCAATCGAACGACGAGGGCACGAGCAAGCACACAAGTGGGTGATCCGCATGATGCTTGCGTAGGTGAATGAGCAGCTCACACGTGTCAGCGCCTTGATCGATTGGCCGGTCTAGCTGAACTGATTGGTTCAGGACCCCCTCACAGTGTTCTGACAGATTCGAGGCCTTCCCAACCTCAGATTTTGACAAATAAGGTCTTGGCCCCGGTGTGTGCACGGGTCCCGAGGCAGGCGTGGAGATTGCCCCCAGACCCTGTGCGCACGATTTTGAGTCACCGTGACCCTCCAGTGGCGTTAGGTAAGGTAGCCTACCCTTCTCTCGATTCCGTCTAATTTTCGAACCCATCTGGTGTGATTCTTCACATGTACCACCTTGGTTGGTGTGTGATTCTCCTTGCTGAGTTGGGAATCCTCTAGTGTTTCCCCTAGTTTAGGGGCACCGTAATAAGAAAGAATTAGATTATGTAAAAGAATTAAGAGTTAATGATTACATGTACTTCTGTAGTTGCATCCATGAAAAGGATTCCGATTTATGTGAAACCAGCTCCGTAGGAATTGTAATTGGTAAATAGTATGGAATCACCATCATAATATGGGAAATTTCTGTAAACTGGTAATATCAGAGGTAATATGAATACATGTTCATCCTGGGCTTAAGGATGTGAAATTGTTAAATAGGAATGGATTTAACAAGAACAAAAGATATAGTTATCTGGAATAAACTTGATACGATTATTTAGTCAAGAATTAAAAGATAGAAAACTGGTTTTAGCCTTACTACTTGTCGGATTTTGATTGTAGCTTTGGTCTTTCAAACCGATTTCAAGGGCTGATTTAGGGAGTTGCTGGCCTCCCTACGACTCTTTGGTCAGGCTTAACGGCCAACTAGAATAACGGAATGCGAGGCTTGAGGTTCGAAGTGATCCTTTCTCGGCAAGTGAGTAGGTCATTGGTTGTTTGTGGTTCAACGTACACCAGCGCTGTCGAGGCGAGTGCCCCAGGAGTTGAGGCAACGAGGTGAGGCGCTACAGGGTGTTGTCGCCTCGATGAAGACCCAGGCGATGGCCTTCGATCAGGCGACATGCCTCCTTGCCGCTTCATCACCTTAACAATAGACCATTAGAAAAGGTTTAAAAAAAAAAAAAAAGCAACAAACCGATATATCAATCTTGCCCTCAACGACCTCTCACATTTCATACGAGACTCCTATTTACGTGTGTGAAGAGTTTTCTCATCTCCACACCAACCCTCACGCCATTATTGCTGGAGCGACTCGAGCATCTTCGACCACCATCGTCGCCTAAGTGTCACCGCTTGCCATCTGCGCCACCTCCTCGACCTCGATCACCCAAGTATCTCCTCAACCTACATCCCCTGAGCGTCATCAGCCTAATCACCACTAGGAACGAAAGAAGCTTTGCGCTCAACGACCTTCACCTAAACGAAAGAAGCTTTTTGTTTATATATATATATATATGTTATATAAGGGTAAACATCAGGGTACGTAAACATATATATATATATAAGCATTGTATATATATAGTATGTATGTGTGTATGTATATATATATATATATGTAGGGTACAATACCCTAGGTACTAAACATATATATACTATATGGTATGTTATAACAATGTATATGTATGTAATAACAACGTACATATATATATATATATATATATATATATATATATATATATATATATACACTTACTGTTATATAATGTGAGTATATCTGTTAGTATATTATGTTTGTTTTAAACTTACATGATGTTAGATCATTTTTTGCAACTTTGCATGCGTTTTGAATTATGTAAATGGCTGAAACAAGAAAGAAGCACCCATGTTGGGAGTATGTCACATTGGAGGATCTAAAAAAAACTAATGATACGAAATATACTTTCTATGGTAGGATAGTAAAATGGGAGATTCATAGAGTTACTGGACATATTACTAATGGTGATAAGAACACAACAATATGTCCAAAAGCTCCACAACATGTGAGAGAGGAGTTGAGAGAATATCAATAATCTAAAAAAAAGAAAAAGAAATGTTCATAAAAGATTTTGTTTGCGATGAGCAGCTTAACGATGGTGATGATGATGGATATGAAATAATAGAAATGAATGTCTTACGAGGACCCATGAATAGATTCACAACTAAAAGAATAGTAGAAAATCATACATAGTCACATGCAAAGAAGGCTCGAATCATGATGGGTGCCGGTGGAAGTGGAAGTGGTGGATTTCCTCTATTGAAGAAGTTTCATGGACCAATAGATAAGTTTATGAAAGTTGATCCTGAGAAGGTGGTTCGGGAATGAAAAAGGAGATTGTTGACAAAACAAACTACAATTGCTGAAGTTTTCAAGGAGGGAAGAGATGCAGTTGTACGGATCATTGTAAAATGGATGTACCTTAACAACATTGCATTCAATGCTATTAAAGATATCTGGTTTGAGATAATGATTGAGGCAATTGCTCGTTTTGGCCCTGGATTGCCTCCTTACCATGAAATGAGAGTTCTTTTATTGAGATATCATGTGAACAAGACTCAAGATTTCATCACCAAACATCATGATACCTGGAAGAAATATGGATGCACATTGATGACAGATGGTTGGACAGATAGGAAAAGCAAAACACTTATAAATTTTATTGTTAATTCTCCCATGGGAACTGTTTTCTTGGAGTCCATTGATGCCTCATCCTACGTAAAGACAGGGGAGAAGCTTTGCGAGCTGATAAGTGGCATGATCGATCGCGTCGGAGAGGAATATGTAATCCAAGTCGTCAGTGACAACATTTCAAATTATGTTCTTGATAGTAATAAATCTTTATTTATTTTAAGAAATGTATTTTCTTTATTAATGTAAGCATTGTAAAATATAAAAAAAAAATCATTTTTCTTTTCCATAGGCAAATTACTAGAGGCTAAGCATCTTTAAGTTTATTAAACTCCTTGTACTGCACATTGCATCAATCTGATGTTCGAAGATTTTGGAAAGTTAGAGGTAAAAAGACACTCAAGCATGCAATGTAACTGAGCAGTCATATATACATGCATCCTTCGATCTTAAATTTGATGAAACAGTTTACAAGGAGTTATTGAGGCCAGCAGTTACAAGATTTGCTACATCTTTCCTCACCTTACAGAGCATTCATAGACAAAAAGCAAATTTAAGGAGGATGTTCGCTTCAGAGAAGTGGATCATTTCTAGAAATGCAAAAGAAGAGAAGAGAAAAAAGGTGGCAACAATCATCATGATGCCTTCATTTTGAAATAAGGTTGTATACATTCTCAAAGCTACGTCTCCTCTTGTGAGAGTGCTTCGTCTTATTGACTCAGAGAAGAGACCTGCAATGGAATACATATACGAAACAATGGATAGAGCTAAGGAAGCTGTCATGAAGGCTTTCAACAATAATGCTGAAAAGTTTGGACCTATTTACAACATCATTGATAAGAGATGGGATTGCTAGCTTCATAGGCTTTTACATGCAGCAGGATATTACCTCAATCCTAAATTCTCTTATAAAAATCAGAATCTTGATTTTGATTCAGAGGTTATGAACGGATTTTACGATGTCTTGGCAAAATTGGAGCCTGGTGAATATGCAAGACAAAATAACACGAGAAATTTTCATTTATTGAAATGCACAAGGACTCTTAGGAACACCTATGACTATTAGACAAAGGAAGACTATTGCAGCAGGGAGTCAAGTGGTATAAATTTTTTATAGTAACTTTCCCTTTCCAATTGCTTATCAATACTATATAACTTATTATTCTTTTACAGTGGAGTGGTGGAATCTCTTTGGTGAGTCTGCACCTAACTTGGCAAAATTAGCAATGAAGGTGCTAAGTTTTACTTGTAGTGCCTCGGGATGCGAATGGAATTGGAGTATATTTGAAAATGTAAGTTACAAACCAATTCATAATAATACATTGCATTAATTTTATTAAGTAGTTTTATATTAATCATTTTATTTTGGAAATCTATATAGGTTCACTTAACAAAAGTTGAATGATTTTGTATTTGTTAAGTACAACGAAGCTTTGAGGGATTGATATGAAGTTAGGGATTATCTTGATCGCATTTCCCTCTAGGAAATTGATGATTCAAATGAATGACTATTAAGGAGAAAGGAGGAAGATGAGGAAAATGCAGGTGATGATCTTGTGTTTGGTGATGATGATCTCACTTGGGACATGTTTGAGTTTGCATTGGACATTAACGGGCTCATGCTACTACAAAGAAAAATGCTCCTAAGCAGGCTAAGGGAAAAGGGAAAGCTCCAATAGTTATTGAAGAAGAGGAAGAGTATGTGGACAGTGATGAGGAAGAGGAAGAGGAGATTGAAGAAGTTGCTGGTGACGATGACGATGACAAATTAAATCTTGAAGATGATTCTGATGAGTGATGTATTATATTATTTCAAAATTGAGAATTGTTCACTTCAAAGGCAATTTTGGTTTTTATGTTTTTCACTTCAATGACAATTTTGATTTTTATGTTTTTCTATCTTAATTGTGTAGAAGCTTTTCTTTCTTTACCATTTGAAATTATGTGAATCAGTTTTTAGCAATACAATTGTTGTCATTTTCTTCTACTTAAAATTTCCAACATTGTTATTAGGCATATTTTTATAAACTTAGTGTTATTAAATTGAGTTAATAAGATATATATGCACACAAAAAACGATCGACTCAATTCACTCGGCCTATAGCCTTTCTGTCGCCTCTCGCCTCGAGCAATTTTGAGTCGTGTCGCCGGTATCGCCTTTCGCATTGACAGCATTGGTGTACACAGACTTATGCGTGTTCACGCCATATGACGTAGCCGCCACCCTTTTTCGCAATGACCCCAAGGTGATGGAGAGCAGCAACTCGATGGGTATAAGCATTCTTTCTAGCTAGAAGGATAGCTTATACCAATCCTGCACCACAGGAAGTTACACGAGATCATCTCATGCCCAAGACATTATTGATAGATTGTGAACTATAAGGATATGGATAAATTATATAAACGAAACTAGATAACGAGAAGTCTAATAAATGGATTAACTAAAGCTATAATACCCATTTTCTCTTGTTCTTTGATACTGTTGTGCTCTGTTGTTTCTACTCTACTCAGTTTTTACTGACGTATTTTTGGGTTCCGTACTCAGGTGTATTTGGCAGCTCGTAAAGTGGTTTCCGTTATACATCTCTTGGCTTATATACTTATGTTCTGCGGTAACTTCCAATCAGTACTAAATTTCTATTCATTTAATAATGCAATATGATTAATTTGTTTGGTTATGTTTATATTTTATGATTATGTATTGGGTGACTACGATCTTGTGGGTGACTTGTGCTAGTTGTTAGCACACAACGACTCAGGTTTCGTCACTTAGCGGAACTTGGGTCATCACATCATGTATCTCTTATGCTCTCATATACACACCACTTTTCTAGTCTCAACACCAAGGTGGGTGTGCATTGACCATCGATCCACCAAATACATATAATCAAGGACAGAGACATATCTATCTTAAGTCGAAGGATACGCCTTCTACATGATAGTGATAAAAAAACTTTCCACATGTCCATCCCATCGAATTAACCCCTTGACTCAACTTGTGTGACAGCTCCGAATCTCCATTCATATGCAAAGGATGTGCACCAAAGGCATCTATCGGGCAATAGCCTCTTGAGAAGATTGTCATCTCTTCTTAAATTGGAGACATGTTGGATATCATTATGGTTATTTATAACTTATCAAAATCCTCAATCCAAACTATCTAGATCTTTGACACCTATCATCAATATATCCAACATGACTATAGTATATTCATCCAATTGTGGTGAAGGACCCAACTAATCACATTAGTATATCCACATGATCTGACATTCAAATCTAAATCACCGATTAAGCAAATTTACTTTGGTTAGCTCACCAAGAGCACACAATTTCAACACCTGAATAATGACTAAAAGAAAGAGAGCTAAATCTCAATAATAGGGTGATAATAAGAGTTGGGATTAATTAAATGATCTTAATGGGGCAATAAAGAATGAAATTAAAAATAAACTTTGCATGTCATACATCGTTTGTACTTCCATACCTTGTTTATTAACCTTATTCATACACTAATCCACACACTGCTTTCCTTACCTTAAGAGTGTTCCTTTAAAAGTCAAAGGAAAATACTATCGAGCTGTGATAAGACCAACCATGTTATACGGTTCTAAATGCTGGGCTATAAACTATAGGCATATACAGAAGATGTCTGTGGCAGAAATGAAGTTGTTAAGATGGATGTGTGGTCATACAAGAAAGGATTGTATTTCAAATGAGATTATTAGAAAAAATGTTATGGTGGCACCGATAGAAGATAAAATGAGAGAGGCTCGTCTAAGGTGATTTGGACATTTACAAAGAAGGCCACTAGATGCTCCAGTTAGGAGATGCGAGAAGTTAGAGGCTGAACCCGCTAAGAGGGGACGAGGAAGACCAAATAAGTGTTGGAAGAAAACTATTAAGTATGACCTCAATTACTTTAATTTAAGACCTGAAATGGTTGAAAATCGATCTGTGTGGAGACAAATAATCCATATAGCTGACCCCACTTAGTGTGGGAAAAGACTTAGTTGTTGTATCCTACTAGACATTAGCTAATTAACCTACTTCAAGTGCAGGCAAGTCGATAGCCAAGTGAATGACAATGGGAGAACTGATAGGATACAGGGGAGACAATATAGCATCTAGCATGCAATGGACATGGTGCTCTTTCCTCTGTTATCAATTTAGTGTGATGTAATGAATATTTCAGTTGATGTTTCATTTTTTAAAGCTATTTCTTCTTAGTTATGAACTTGCTTACTATGCTTTGACATTTATTTTATCCATTAACATGTTATGTTCTTTATGAGTTATTTTTTATGTCTATTGATGAGGAGCAAAATTACCTTATTTCATTATGTTGACTATTTATTAATTGAATTACTTAAAGTGTGCAAGAGATGTGAGAATTTTTTGCAAGGAAGAAGAATCATTTTGATTAATTCAAAAGAAAAGTAAAACTCAAAGGAACTACATTTTATTTGTTGCGGAAAGGATTTTTTTATTCCTCCAAGAAATACTTTACACCAACAATTGAGAAATACTTTATCTCAACAAATGATTATCATTTTCTTTGATTCATCCAAGAAACACTTTATCTTGGCCGAGAAATAGCTTATCTTAGCAAATGTTTAATTATGTGCTTCAAGGAGTTCAATGTAGGAATTCTCAAGGAAATAAATCTCGGTAAATGGTTGATTGGAGGACAAATAAGTTATTAGATTCTTAAACATATGGTCATATTATTATAAGAGGTTTTTACATGTATGTCACTAAAAGTCATCAAAATTGTTTCTCTGCCAACAGGTTGCAACTATTGCTCTTAATGCTACCAAGAAATTTATGTCGATCGTAAATGCCACCCAGTTATCTCTCAATTAGTCCACATACCATGGTTTGAGAAAAGTTGACTCAAGTTGAGTTTAAGGTGCTCATTATGAAGGAAAATAGGCGATGGTGATTTAATCCATCTTTGTGGGAGGATTGGATGGTTGGGATTCTTTCTCCTTCCTCTTCCCATTCCTCCTTCATCTCGACCTCTTCATCGTCAACATCATCCAATGTCGAAGCTTACCATCTAGGCCCTCCCTAGCAATGACATCAAGCTCCTCCCTGTCCATCACCGCCTCCCACTAGATCTCCACTTCCAACCACAACCACTACAATCCCTCCACATTACCTCCTCTGTGTCCTCCCCCCTCCTCCACCACAACCTCTTCCTCCCATTCGATCTCCACCTCTAACTACCACCACCATCTCTGAGCATCACCTCCTCCCTTTTCCTCCACCTCCGACCTACTCCTCTTTCTGACCTGCTCCTCCACCTCCAACCCGCTCCTCCTTCCTCTTACACCACCTCCACCTTCAACTTGCTCCACCCCCTTCCTCTTCCTCCATCTCTCCCTACTTCTAATCCTCATATGACCTCTTCCTTCACCTCCGACCTACTCTTCCCTCCTCCCTATACTTTCCTTCCCCCCACCACTCCACAACCACCACCACTTATCAACTCTTCCTCCCTCCCTCCTACCCACTCCACAGCCACAACAACTCCCCCTCCAACTCCCTATTAAGGTCCTACCCACTCCTGTTGTGTCATCGTTGCTATTGTTGTTACTATTGCTATTGTTGCTACTGTTGTTACCATTGCTATTGTTGCTACTGTTGTTGTTACTATGGTTGTTCATGTTGTTCTTGTTGCTGATGTTATTGGTGTTGTTGCTCCAGTTGTTACTGTTGCTGCTACTATTATCGTTGTTGCTGCTACTATTATCGTTGTTGCTGCTGTTGGTGGTGGTGTTGTTATTGCTGCTACTACTGCTTTAGTAATGGTGGTGGGTATGATGTCGAGAGGAGGATGGAGGGGAAGGAGGGAAAGGGAGACTTAATGTCAGTTAACCCAAATTAGGTGAACGTTAACCCAAGTAACTATTCTGCAAAAGGGTCAAACTTTTTAGTGCCATTAATAGCAATATTTGCAAGCTAGTGGCAAAAAATTAATTTCGATGGCTTTCGTGGCATACATGTAAAAACCCCTAATTATAATTCTTCACAAATTGACTCTTTAGCCAAGATTGAGAAAAATATATTGGACATTTGAGTTACCTCAAGACCCAAGAGTTTCTCAGATACCTTAAATCAATAAAAAACAATGCAGAACTCATGGTATAGTCATGAGTAAACTCTGCCGAGTAACGTCAACTCATCCTAAGAGTTGTCTAAAGACACTTGGGATGCCCGGGTACCTTGGTTAAGGGAAAGGCTACAAGGAAATTACTTTGAAAACTCTTAATAAGAGTAATTTAAAGGAGGCTCTTTGCAAAGCTAACACCATTCTTGTGTATCAAACATCTATGATTATAAATACAAATTTTATTATAAGATGGATTTTCTTAGAATATATAATTGGTAGAGAAATTATCAACGATGAATGAGGTAAGTGTTTCTGATCTTGCAGGATCACATAGGAGCTGAGTTAATCATAACATCCAAGGTGATCGAAGCCTTTAAATTTGTGGGGATTCATGGAAGCGAGATGGACCTAGGTACATAGATGATCCCACATGTGGAGCGTAGTAGTTGAAGAGAGTGAGAGGGTCAACGATGGAGAGAGAGAGAGAGAGTTGTTGTGATTAGAAAATAGCTTATTGCAACTCAACTCAAAATAAGCAATGTTGATCTCTTTTATAAAAAGATCTACTCCTATTTCCTAAAACAACACCAATCAATCCAACAACTCAATCAATCACAACTCCTAAATTATCTCTTCCTAAATTTGGACTCCTATAACTTAAAACAAACTGCCACATGTAGCATAACTTGCCATACAAGCCACCCAACTAGATCCAAGGCCACAAAGCTTGACCAGCTAACAGACTACCTGCCATGTAGCACTGCCAAGTGGCCCACTGTGCCATTTGCCAGTCCACGTGGCTAACTCCATTCTCCACATTCCCCCTCAAGTTGAGGTCAGGAGGATAATGACTTGCTCAACTCATAGTAAGGCTAAAGCCTCCACCATTCATCATCTTCTTTGAGCCCCAAACTCTCGAACTTGTCGTTACTAGAAGTCACGATGTAGCCTTTTTCAACCTCCGAAGTCATTGCCTCTTAAGCAACTTCAATAGTCGTCGCGATGGTTGCCGTAGTCTTCTTCTTAAAACATGGCTCGAATCTTTTCGAGGTCGACAGATGTAAGGGAATTCACACGTGAGGTGCTAGTAGCCCCACGTTTAGGTTTCACAAACTTATCCCAACATCAATCTTGCAGATGATTGGTGCACCCGCAACGTTGACATGGTGGATAGACTTAACCACATCCTCTTCTGCATCTTGCTCCTCCATTCAAAGTAACTAGTGTGGTGTTTTCAGACACAACTCTGCTGAATCCTATCTTTAGTTCTCCAAGTTTCTCGAGACAACCATAGATCATCTCAAGATCCATCTACTCGTCCAGCATCAAGATTTGGTCACGTGATGGCTAGTATCGAGAGTGTAACCCCAATAGGAATTTCACAGCCTGCCACCTCTCATGTGTAGCAACCTACTTGTCACAACAGATGAACTCATAGATCTCAAGCTCTACAAATAATGCCTCCATCTTCAAATAATATTTATCAAGAGGGAGATCCCCTTGATTTGCAGTCCAAATGCAAGCATATAAGTCGATGATGTGGGCATTGCTAGACTTCTTGGAGTATTTCTTCTTTAAGGAATCCTACATCACGAACATCAACTTCTTGAATAGCATATTCAAGGCGATGGATGGCTTGACCGAGTTTATCATCAAATTCATCACCATACAATTCTCTTTCCCCCACTTCTTCATCGTGTCCTTGGCCTCAGGTTCCTCCTCTAATAGGACAAGCAATGTATCATGGCCACCAACGAAGATCTTAAACGCCCACGCCCATAGGATATAGTTCGAGGCACCCTGAAGCTTGATCGTGGTGCCTTGAACTATGACTTTTCCTTCTTCGATGTAAATCTAATTCTCGTTTTCCGCCATCTTCACCTTCAAAGAACAAGTCCCCCTTTACTTGTACGCTCCGCGTAAGGCGTTGGATGCATGAGAGAAGCAACTCATTGGAGTCCCCTTCTCATCTCTTTGGGTCTTGCGTAAGGCACCAAGGTCCTTCAAGGAGTTATTTGAGAAAACTCTCACATCAACAAAGATGCCTCGAAAATTAAGGCTCCAATGCACATGGAGGCTCACACACACGACTAGGCCTTCTTATGCTTGATCTCCTCTCCTTGCAACTCATTGTTCCACACGTGGATGAATGGAGGGGCCTAGACCAGTGGCTTTGATACCATGTGGGGATTCAAGGAAGAGAGATGGCCCTAGGCGCATCATGCATGGGTGGTGGTTGAAGAGAGAGAGAGAGAGTATTGACGATAAATAAGAAAGAGAGGGGAGGAGTTGCTATGATTAGAAAATAGCTTATTACAGCTCAATTCAAAATAAGCAATGTTGATCTCTGTTATAAAGAGATCTACTCCTATTTCCTAAAATAACCCAAATCAAATCAATCCTGACAACTCAATCAATCACAACTCCTACATTTGGACTCCTATTACCTAAAACAAAATTGCCACATGTGGCATAACTTGGCATACAAGCCACCCAACTAAATCCAAGACCACACGACCTAACTGGCTGATAAATTGGCTACCATGTGGCACTGTCACCTAGCCCACTGTGCCTCATGGCAATCCACATAGCTAACTCCATTCTCCACAAAATTTATGAACAAAAGAGTTAACTCGCCAATTAATTGAATAGGGGTAAAAAGACATCCAGATTCAATGAGAGGTGGCCATACCCCAAGAAAGCAATGACCAAAACATTGATCAAAAAAGTCTATAAATAGAGGGTCGATGACTACAATTGGCTCATTTTGTCACTTTTTCATTTCATTCTCTTGCTTCTCTTTTTTTTTTACCAAAAGAGAACTTTTGTACCTCGAGACCTCTTCCACAATAAAACTTTTTCTTTCCCATTCTATTATTGTGATTATTGCATATCTAGTGGGAGACCTTTACATAGATTGATCAAAATCTTGTTGAACGTCTTTCACCTATGAGATGGGCAATCATGGATAAAATGTCGAAATTGTCAACTTCCTGATAGTCCTCGACATCGAGTCACCATAGATAAAGAAGCACCAAAGAGTAAGTTATATAAACAACTAAACACCCATCAAGAAAGGGTCTACGAATAAAAGAAATAGGAATACATGAAAGGAAACACGTAAAAGGAAAACAAATACAAGGGATATAATTGTGATTAGAGAATATATTATTGATAGTCTCTAACACATATATTTCTAATCTCCCTTAAAAGCACCACATGTAATTAACTGTTTCAATCAATAAAACATCTAGGTTGGCAAGGGACTTTTCTTCTTGTACTAAAAATAATGGTGAATTCCACGATTAATAAAGATTTATCATCAATGATGATAGGTTAAAAAAAAGAATATGAAATTTCTAACATAACACAATAGTGAGTAAGGATAAAAAAGTTAAACCTGAAAAGTGCCATTAAGGAGCATCTCCCCTTCTGCAACAATGATAGTGTTCTCCACAAAATAACCTGAAGTGATCTTGTGCTAGTGGTCAAGGAACACAGATAAATGAAACGGTGGTTTCCTATAAACATGGATGTTTTAGGATATAGCACGTCCTTACACAATTTCTTTGAGTACCTAGACCACAAAAGTGACATGTTTTAAGATTTGGAATGTGTCATAATATGATTTCTTTGAGTATGTAAAGCATATCAATTTCGAGAGTAAAGAGGGTCATATGCCTACACCTTTGTTGAGCCCAACGAAAACCCAGTAGACCCAAGTAATTGGGTCAATTGCTCACTTATAGGGATGAGAACTTGGACTTCTTTTAGATACATGATTTTGAGAATGGTAAATACCTCATGGCTTCTTAGTGAAAAAATCTTCCCATTCTTTTCCACCTTATATATAACATAAGTGTGTAAATATGCATGACAAAATATAATTCTATCCTTACATATATCCATCTGCATATGTTAGACGCCTATTTTGAGATGTTGATATAAGAAAATACAAGGCGCATTTATCCGCTATTACTTCACCACATGCCTTATATTCCTCTCAGACTATACAAAACATGAAGTATGGATTTTAGCAACCTTGTCAAGTGACTATCAGGCTTAACAAAATTCATTAACAAAGGCCATGTATTGGCAACTTTTCACTATTTTTCAAGAATCAAGCATCCGGATACCATCATGAAAATTGCAACTGCACTTCACAATGTGTTTGTATACAATACCTAGAGCAAACTTATCAAGAATGCTAGAATAAAAAAAGATTAAGCTTCATAAGGGATATTGCATTTGACAAGTCGATTGGAACTGCAGCTGTGAGATCCTCCAAGAAGAAATGCCCATCTTCTAATTGTGAGATCACGCCCATTATCCACCTCCTTCCCATGCACCCGATTAATGATTGAATTGGTGTAATCTACACATCATTGAGGAACCAATTGCATTGAGAACTACAGATAGTTATACACAAAAAAGTGAAAAATATTCAAGACGCACCTCGGAAGTACCTGCATCCGTCATGACAACATCAAACACAGGCCTCGAGAAATGCTCATCCCGAGATATCCTTTGGTGAAGAAGCTGAAACCTGTCCCTGTAAAGCGCAGCCTTTGCACTTGCATCTCCATGAACAGGCAGCTTTTCCGTATGTCTAAACAAGAAAATGAGCCATTGGAACACATGAAAATCATAATTTACACATCATTGGCACTGATAGAGGCTTGATCAAAATCTGGGATTAGACTTCTGAAACACAACTGTGTAAATTCAAAATTGCAATAAGCTGTTTACTCATGGTTGATAAAACTCATTTCAAATCGAACACATACTGTTGCATTGATCTAAATTAAGCAGTTTCATAGCAAACAAGCACGTGACAGGGGATCCGCAATCCGATCGGCTCTTAAGGAAGTTGCCGAAATGACAAACGAAAAACTTCACATGTTCGAAATTGTCGATGATAAGCTTCAAAAACTACAGCACAGCATGCTCCAACAAACATTAAGAAATTCCAGATAAAGGTGGCGAGTTAGGTTACTCGTAGAAGAGCTTCTTGACGGGGTCGAAGCGGAACTTGGGGACGAGGAAGGCGTCTATCACACGCAGCGCTGCCGAGGAGGAGGAGGAGGAGGATTGGTCGATCACGGAGTCAGCCTCGATGAGGGAGGACACCACATCATGGACGAAGGCGTTGTCCAAGACGGACGAGTTCGCTGACAAACCAATCAACTGATTTCAGGTAGAAGGGATGAAAATCTTCCTAATCAGATGGATGGATGGCATGTCATTGCTAACTATAAATAACTAAAACGATGGATTGACGGAGTAATACGTGATCTGTTGACGATCTGTTCGATGAGGATGTCTAGGGCTTCGTCGGGGTCCCCGGGAAAGCGGGAGAGGAAGCAGAGGACCTCCTCGAGGCACTCCACCCGAAGCGTCAAACCCTTGAGCTTGAACCTCCTCACCACCTTCTTCCTCGTCGCCGCATCGCCGCCAACCATCTCCGCCTCCTCTTCTCACACTGGCGGGAACTTATGGAGGGAAAAATGGTAGGAACGCTGTGTCGTGTAAATTATATAATGTCGCTCCCAAGAAGACAAAGAAAGGAGAAGAGGGGAAATGTGAAATAAGTAGGGGAGAAAACAGTAAAGAAGAGGGGTTTGATGCAAATGATCGAGTACGGATATGATTAGCATAGCCATGTGTCCATCTTATAAAGTGAATATGGATGCCTAAACGAATCGTAAGCGAATATGTAAATTAAATAATTATATCCTCAGGATCGCATAGATATGAATACAAAATATGATCCTGACATCTAATTTCAGTTGAGATATAAAGATTTTCTTTTAGATATTATATTTTGTCCAAATATATGAAAAATCTAGCTTTTAAATAATTTACAAGGTAAATGAAACCTTTAATAAGCAAAAGTAAATAACTCTTACCCAATTATAATTGATAAACAACTCACTCGCTCTGTGATTAATAACTTTAGCTACTAAAATGGTGAACATTACGCACTTATTTTAAAAGTCTTCATTTTCAAAAGTTTGCATAGCAATGAATTCTTATGCATCGATTTTGATTGAAAATCTGTGTTTGTAGCATGCTCAAATTCCTTTTTTGCGTGAGAAAGGATACACTTTATTTAAGATTTAACGGCACCAAGTGCTAAGGTACAATGTATAGGGTAGGAACAAGTCCACAATTAAAATAACAATATCAATACAAGGGAGATTGCTCTATATGATTAAAAAAGACATCAGGTCATGATATGTAAATTGAATAGAGCGATCTTAACAATGTTGCATGCTAATATCACTTCGCCTGAGTGCAATATGCAACAGGTAAGTATTCTCCCTACAAAAGAAGGATCAACATGCTCAAATCCATTGTTTAAAATGCAATGGAACTTGTTACCTTGAATTCTCCTAAAATTGGAAATGATTCTTATAAAGTTATTAGAGAGTTATCCAAATCTCAACTTGCATTATTACCATAATCAATGATGTCTTCCCCGATGGTGTTATTCAGCACATTCCTAATTGGACTCCTCCCCAAGTTGTTAGTAATACCCCCATCTTTATGATTCTAATCCTCAACCTTGGGACATTTATCTCCTGATTTGTCCCAAAACAGTTGATTATAGAAATTTGGATTTGAAATTTGCTTACATTGATGATGTAAAGGTCTAAATCTTTAGATACTTAATGAGATAATTAAAGTCTTAATTAGTTACTCAATGATAGATTTGTAAGGTCTTGGATTTTTTTTTAATTTATTTTTGATAATCAGACAAGTTCACTTAATTCCCATAAACGAACAATAGGAATTTTTCTTGCATTTAATCATATTCTTGGCTTTAACAGGTTTGGATGATGAGCGGCCCTTCGATGGAAAACTTTCTTGGTGGGCTTGTTTTTAACTGAAAGCTTCAAGTATAGGAGATTCATTTGATAAATGAACATCCTACACACACACACACACTCCTTGGAGGTCGGTCCTCCCATAGGTCGGGGTACGGGGGTGGTGTTTTTATTTGGATTTGGTCAATCAAGGCATCGACCTCTCATATTATAGGGTTTCTTTATTCTTCTTCTAGTGGTAGTCGATCTCAGAATTGACCTAGAAGCAGGGGTTATTGAATCCCATGGGCTGGGATACATCCCTGTCCCATGGGGGCTCTTCTACCTCGATTTTGAGGTAGGATACACCTTGAAATGAGGGGAATGTCTTCACCACAATCGAGCTAGAAGCCTCGATTGTTGGTTGAGATGGTATAGGCTACCTTGTTAGTGTCTAGATTATTTTATTATCTTTCTTCGGAAGCAAGAAACATCCCTTTTTTACGGCTTCCCCCTCCAAGCCTCCTTCTCTTCTTATAGAACACGGCAAGCCACACCTCCACCAACGCCTTCCCCTCTCCTCACGCCCTTCCTCCTCCCCCTTCCTTGGCTTACTTGGTTGCAACAGCTGCTGCTGCTACCATTGTTGTCGCTGCATTAGCTACTGCTGCAACTACTATTGTTTTTGTGTTTGTTGCTTCTGTCGCTATTGCAGCTGCTACTATTGTGTTTGCTACTGCCATTGCTGCTGCTGCAGTTGTTGTTGCTTTTGCTGCTGTTACCGCGGGTAGTAAGAGGAAGAGAAGGAGAAGAGGGTAAAGAAAAACACGATCCTCCTCCCTCGTAACCGAGTGGGAGGCTGTTTTGGCTACTCATGGGAATAGTTAGGGACTTCCACCTCCTTGGGTTTCTCTATTTTTTTTTTCATTAAGATTTCTTTTTATTGAGAAAACTAAGTCATCGCAATCACGAAAATCCACAACAACAACAACAACCAAGTCTTTTCCCACACTAAGTGGGTTCGGTTATATGGATTCTTTGCCTCTACACAAATCGATTTTCAGTAATTTCAGGACTTAAATTAAAGTAATTGAGGTCATACTTAATAGTTTCCTTCCAACACTTATTTAGTCTTCCTCGCCCCCTCTTAGCGGGTTCAGCCTCTAACTTCTCGTATCTCCTAACTGGAGCATCTAGTGGCCTTCTTTGTAAATGTCCAAACCACCTTAGACGTGCCTCTTTCATTTTATCCTCTATCGGTGCAACCCTAACCTTTTTTCTAATAATTTCATTTGAAATACGGTCCTTTCTTGTATGACCACACATTCATCTTAACATCTTCATTTCTACCGCTGACATATTCTATATATGCCTATAGTTTATAGCCCAACATTCAGAACCGTACAACATGGTTGGTCTTACAGCAGCTCAATAGTATTTTCCTTTGACTTTTAAAGGAACCCTCTTATCACAGAGAACACCGTATGCACCCCTCCATTTCAACCACCCTGCATTAATTTT
The DNA here is from genome assembly GCA_037157565.1 of Thalassia testudinum. Taxonomy (NCBI): domain Eukaryota; kingdom Viridiplantae; phylum Streptophyta; class Magnoliopsida; order Alismatales; family Hydrocharitaceae; genus Thalassia; species Thalassia testudinum. The sequence goes on from JAZHRO010000024.1 coordinate 221,015,538, forward strand.
ATGTGTAACATCTCCATCAATTCCACTATCTTGTTGGAAAATGGATCGCCAAGTACTTAAAAACATCTTTCATTGGAATGCAATTTTCTCCAATTTTTATATCAATCCCTTCATTGTTCCCTCTACTACTAAACTTTCATTCCATATACTCAGTCTTCGTCGTACTTATGCGTAATCCTTTATCTTCCAGGGTTTCTCTCCAATGCTCAAGTTTTCTATTCACTTCATCTCTTGTCTCATCAACCAACACAATGTCATCAGTAAAAAGCATACACCAAGGCACCTCAACTTGGATATACTTCGTCAACTCATCTATGACCAAGGCAAAAAGATAAGGGCTTAAAGTTGAACCTTGATGTAGACCAATGGTGATATCAAAGTAGTCCGTCAAATCATCCTTAGTCTTTACACAAGCTGTTGCTCCATAGTACATATCCTTTATGAGGTTGATATATATAACTAGCACTTGTCTCTTCTCCAAAATTCTCCACAAGATATTTCTTGGGACAGAATCATAGGCCTTCTCCAAATCAATAAAAATCATATGTAAATCCAAACTATAGTCGCGAAAATCCACTACCAGATAATATTTATAATCGAAACTCAGGTAAGTCCCAGGTCGAACACGGAGAGATAAACGTTTGATTTTAGAAATCCGTGTTTGTTTTATTTGTTTTTGGTATTTTAGTACTTTTCTTTTTTTTGTATTTTATATAACAGGAAATCAGGTCGGAGAATTATCCAGCGAATGCTACTCTACTTGCAATTATAAAAGAGATAGAAAGATAGAGAGAGTAAGTGAGAGAGAGGGAGAAAATTTATATATTATATTTCAACAAATGTTCACTACAGAATTAATGTAGAAAATAAAACTACACTATGAAATCAGTAAAAGAGAGAGATGAGAGAAATCCCCTTCGACGGTTGCTTGGAAGACGAGCCACATTGACGTGATGCTCGGAAGAAGGTAATGAGGAGCTGGACGAAAGAGGATGGAGCCAAACGAATTGAGGAGAAAGCGGGATGGCATCGCAGTAAGATCTACTTCTCGAAGGGGGTGAGAAGATGGCCATAGGTGCTCCACGAATGGTGATGAAAGAGAGGGAAATATTGTTTTCTAAACTCTGATCAAGCATCCCAGCTTGGGACAAGCTCGCAGAGCCTTTTTGAGGGTGTGGAGAGAGTAGGAAGAGATGAAGTGGAAGGATGGGGTATAGGCAGCTAATCGAATGACTTGTGACAATCTATAATCAATCATAATAAAGCACTGTTGTCGGGTTTTTGTCCCCGGTAACGCCGTCAAAATATGATCGTCGACGACCATATTGCAATAAAAAGGTTATTTTAGGTGTCATTGTTGTAATATATTTATTACAATGCAAACAGATGTCACGTCATTTTTAGTTTCCAAGTCATTCACTGGGAGGCAGTTATTGATATACATCACTCTTTAAATCAAAAAATGTTCTTTTATTCCAAAACTGTTAATTTTATTTACAAAATAAATCAATGAATCAATTAATGAATGAATTATTCAATTATATACAAAAAAATCAATTATTTCTACCTGCAATGTCTTACACAAATGTATAACAAATAGGAATTAAAAACCAATTAAAACTACACTAAATTAATTATATACATCTATTGTAAGTAATACCTAATTATATGGACCTCCTACAATTCTTATTTACATACTTCGTAAGAGACGAGCACACTTTCATAAATGCTTGTCAGCTGTTGCATCAGATTTGGCTCGCTAGGTGCCAAGCCAAGCACTTGGGAACCAAGCCTAATCTTGAAGATATTTAGAGGAAGGCAACAGAGCACAATACCCAATCGGTTATGTGGAGCATCCATGATCCTCAAAGCCCGCCTCAAAACATACCCACTACTGAAATAATCATTCAGGTGGATGGATCTTTTATAAATGGAAAGGCAACAATGGCAGTGGTTTGTTTGCTTCCTGATAACACCTTCATGTTTGGTGATGTCAAGGCCATTCAGGTTGAAATTCCATAACTAGAGCTCAATGCAATTGCATGGAGCATCGACATGGCTGATACATATTGCTGTTACTCCTCCATTATTCAGAGTGACTGTGCAAACGCAGTTGATATGATCACTGGAAGACAATCCTCTAATTGGTGCAACAAAAACTTCATCCAGAACTGTCAGAAGTTTATCTATTCTCTTCAGAACTCTACTTTGTTGAAGGTTCCTAGGGATGAGGTCTTCTTAGTTCATGTGTTAGCAACTTCTTGTATTAAGGAGGGGCTGGAAGGGCATTGGTGTAACTCCAGCCCCCCTACCCTTATTGCCCCATATGTTTCTACTACTCCTTAATGAAGTTTTTTGAGCCTTTGCTCAGCAAAAAAAAAAAGAAGTAATACCTAAATATAGGTACAAAAATAGCTACTAATATGTACTATACTAAGTTATATTTACATATTAATGTCTTTAGTAACCTATACTATACAAAAAGTAACATATCATATGTTGCCATAGCCTTAGTAAAATATATATACAACCTAAAGCAAAAATAATTACCTATATTGACATATATACAGATATACAGTGATGGATGTAACTGTCACTAAAGCTTAAGGTTATTTATATACAAAAGAGGCTCAAACATTACTTACTGTACTTTACTTATACATATACAAGTATACTACTTATATACGTTATTTACATTATACTATATTATACGTATTATATATATATATATATATATATAGACACACACACATATATACACATGCAACACACACACAACCTTGTACTCTTAAGGCGTTCACGCCTTTCTTTCCTTCTTTCTTCTTTCTTTTAGTTTCCTCAACACTTGGTCATTTTAAGGTATTCTTTCCTCTCACAAGCACGGTTTAGCTACTGTTCATAGGCCCAAATTTTGGTTTTAATGGGCGAGCCAGTCCATTTTCGTGGGATACACAGCACCTCAGTGAGGTGGAACCAAACCACTACTAGTGGGTCGCCCCTAATTCAATAATTGTGTATTTATATCCGATTATAGGCCCATGACAAGCCTAATATGGGGCTCACTATAGTGCGTGGCCCCCAACCCACCACTGTTCACACAAATGTTCAATATCATTCCATGTTTGGATCAGAGGAGAAGAGAGTATGTAATGGGTTAATTATGCGTCGAGAACTGACGATTGAAGCGCTTGATGCACAATTACCTTACATGCCTTTACCACTTCTGCAGCCATCGATGTGGGATTATCCTACGCAACAAGTGTGCGCAGATCATCATATTATACATGTTCAATTTTGCTGATTTTAGCCTTTCATTTGAGGGCCATAATTTAATCTTATTTTAAATTAAAATACATGATTACAAACCCCTTATATATGGCTATATAATTGTATAATTTATTTACAAAATAAGTTATTTAGGTATATAATAGTATTAGTTAAAGTTGACTATTTATACACGTTAAATTAAGAGTTAATTTATTAATTAAGATATAAATTAGTTAATTAAACATGAAATTGACTTAATATAGAGTTAATTTACATATTAAAGTATTTATTATACATTTTTAATTTATTTTATAGACTTTCTTTTAATTTATTTTCATTTAAATACACATTTAAGTTAGTTATATACATATTTAATTTATAAATACTATAGTATACTATAAATGCAGTACAAATAGGTTGAAAATACTTAACATACTATTATACAAGTATACATGATAAATTCTTCAGTATTAACTTAAATTACTAATTTATTTTATTTTAAGTTAATAATTTAGTTATTCAACTTAATAACTTAATTATCTACTGTAAATACTTAATTAACTTAATCTACAGGTATTATACAGTAAATATTAATTAGTTAAATATGTATGTACAATATTACAAGTAGTTATATGTAAATAAATAAGCATTTAGAATTACTTAGGTTTATATACATTTAAGTTAATATAAATTAATATATAATTATTCAATAAAGTTATATATACAATAAATCATTCTAAATATTTAATTTAATATATAGAATACATATATAAGTTATTTATATATATTATTTACATATTATACAATATACATACTTAGCTTAATTTTAAATTATATTTACAAGTATATACATACTATACAAGATATTTTTGAGTATTTTTGAGGATTTCCTGATTTTTATAGTTTTTATATATATAAGAGAAGTAGGGAATGAGAGGGAAAGGGTGAGATGAGAGAGGAAAGTTTCTTTTTGGTGTTTTTAACTTTGATTCTTTTATTAATTTTCAAAGTAGATTGAGTTGTCGGCTGGTATGTTTTACCAAGCCGAGGGTTTAGAATATTTTGAAATTTTGCTCACACCTAAAAAAATACCTGATCTTACTCAATATAGGCTTATTTTATTTTTTTTTTGAATTTTTTGTGTATTTTATTTATTTACAAACTTAACTCAAGTCTAGGCCTTAATGAATCTTTCCAAATGAACCTAAGGCCTTAAACTTTAGTTTAGGAGCTGTAAAGAGTGTTTAAACATTCAGCAATGTTCAACATATAACATAAAAGGTGGATGAAGCATTAAGCAAGATTTTCACATTGAATTTCATTAATAAATCAGATTGGACAGTTAGGCTCAACTAGTTGGCAAAGGGATTGAACACTAGTTATAAGTAATTCTAACCAAAGCAAATGCTAATTCTAGTACATGAATGCTTGCACCTTACTAATCTAACATTATGCACAGGTCAGCTCCATTACAACACAAATTTACATCTCAAAAACCTCAAAGCAGTGGTTGTTGTTGTTGTTGCAGTTCAGCAGCTAATCTACTGAATAGTAGGTCGGGATTAGGCTTTCAATTCCTGATCTGAGCCAAAATGCTGAATCAAAGATTTGGAAAACTTCTTCAAACAATAGCTAGCCCAGGAAGATCATTTCATCCAAATACCACTTAAGATCAGAAACCGAAATCCCATAGAAACTCCACAACCGGTCAGATAATGGCTGCTACTAACAAAGGCAGCTCAAACTTCAAATCAGGCCAAATTCACATTAAAACTACATATCTAATATGATGAAACCTCTTTAAAAAGCTCTTGAACTCACTGAAAACCCAATTGGAGTTTAGCAAATCCTGAAATCCCAAATCAATTCTCATCTCATACTATAAACAGTTTGAACATGAGAATTAAATTAAGAAATCAAAATTCTCATAAAACCAACTCCATTCTTCCTTTATATCAACTCTGTAGATTTCTTACCAGGAGGGGGTGACGTAATAAATTGCGGAATTGAAAATAAACAATCTCAAAAAAAATTCAATCACACAATGTGCACAAATATTTTTAGGTGGAAACCCAAACCGGGTGAAAACCACCACCTAACCCTCTCGAGTTAGATTTTCCGATCAACCAAGTTGATCAAAACCACTAAACGAATCACTTAAACGAGGGTGATTCAACCTCAATTACAACCACGCTACAAGTGTGAGGGTAGCGTTCCTCAACCCCTTCTCTTCACGAGAAGGATTTTGTCCCACGAAGGAGACGGGAATTCGCAAAGCGAATACCCAACCAAATAACAAAGTAAAATAACAAATATAGTCCTATAGAGCCAACAAAGATTTAAACCTAGCTTCTATAGGAATTAGGAAACTCCCCTTTGCAAGGAGTGCGTCGAATCGATGACGCGGGTGCGTGAGCCACGTGACGGCGCAACGTCGCTCTCGTGAACTACGACGGGAGAGCAGGTGCGCAAAGGCTTGATGCTCTCAAGATGTAGAACTTGAGCTTGGAGAGCAAGAGCTTCTTTTTGGACACAAAAGAGTGGAAATGCTTGTTCTTGGTGTGTCTAGGTGTGTCTAGGTGTGCAAGAGGTTCCTCTCTATTTATAGAGGCCTTAGGAAGGCTTTGGAAGGCTTTGGAAAGCTTCCATAGCCGTTGGGAGCAAAACCCAAGAGAATCAGGCTAAAATCAGGAACAATGATTGCACTAACAGGGTTATCAGACGTCTGATCCTAGCATCAGACGTCTGGAAGATCACTTTAAGACGTCTGGGAACAACATCAGATGTCTGATTTTAGGTAGGTTTCTTCCTGACTTGGATCAAATCTAAACAGGGTTCTAGTGCAAGTCCATCAGACGACATACTGGACATCTGGCACTATGTCTGGACGTCTGGAAACCTACTTTTTCATGGGAATGGATTTCCAAGAGAGTGCAACGGCTAGAAAATCTCTGAGAAGAGATTTTGGGTCAGCCGAGGCAAAACCGTCATTTATCAGACGTTTGGAAAGGCTTAAGGACGTCTGATAAGGCTCTAACGGTCATATCATTCAGTGTTTGCTAAGCCAGCCAACGGTCCACTAATTGGACGTCTGGCAAAGTCATCAGACGTCTTTTAAGACGTCTGGACTAAGGTCTGGACGTCTGATTTCATCAGACAGAGCTAACTATGTCCAGCCTAAATGTTATCAGACGTCTAAATCAACAGTCAGACGTCTTAAAACACATTATCAGACATCTAATTTTGGAATTAGACGTCTGGAATAGCTGTTTGAACCCTATATTGGTTTTCTAAGTTTTCTACAGAAAACCTAAGTGTCCTAGGGTTGTGTCGGTGTTCCTAGGACTACTGTTAGGGTACTTTGAGGCTCTTTAACATGATTTTCTAAGGAACAAAAAGAGCAAGGAAATAAAGATAAAAGTACATGAAAGAAATAAACATAATTCTATCATATTCTTCTTGTCCTTCCATCTTCAATCTATTGCTCCTCGCGAATCTCCTCTATTCTCCATCAAGCTCCTCCAATCCGTCCTGGATGCGAGCTCGAACTCCGTCTAAACACGTCTCCATTTGCAAATGACCTGAAATCTAATACTCCAAGTGCAAATGTTAAATGACACGTGTTTTGTTATCATCAAAACAAACGATCGTGATGCTCTAACCAACAAACTCAAACATCAATCAACCATCAGTCAGTAGATTGCAATCATCTTAAATCAGAGAACAATGTTGCCCATATTAGGCTTTTAATCTTGTTTGCCACAATGATTTGATCACTTAAGATACCTGCACACTATTAATTAGTGAGAAGGGATCTATTGCGATCCTTTAAAAGCTCTTGGGTTATCGTAAGGACCTCAAATCCATGCAATGGATTTTCCTTGATCCTTACTACCCAGAAAATAATATCTATCATTCAAATTAGGTAAAAGCTCATATGAGGAAGAAAATCACATCAAAGCAGCTCAAAATCATCGCAGTGGACCCAATTACATGAAAACAACTTCAATTTGCTCAATTAAATCCATTTAAAATCAAATTGACCCAAAATCTTATGATTGGGCATGAAATCTAAATACAAGTCAATCAAGCAAATTGGTTCAATTAAAACTGGATCAGGGGTCCTTGTGAACATCTGAAGTGTATGAGATGACCCCTAGATGGGTTTGAGCGTGAATTGGATCTAGAAGTTGGTGAACTTTAGATCCAATTCAACTTTGATGGGTGGGGTGAATTATGGAGTAAAACTTTGAGGGAAAGAAATGAATGCGACAATGGGATGATGAGAAGCTATATGATCAGTTGGATGCCACCGAATTCATCTCCTCTGATCGAAATTGATTAGAGGAGGTGCGAGTTCACTACATTAATCTACCACTAATTAACTACTGAATCCATGAACTATCTCATTAATTCTACTCTATTGAATCTAAATTACACTAACAAATACTCTAGAAAGCATGTAAAACCTAATCTAAGTTGACGAATGGGATCTGTGGATCTCCACCCAGCAGATGGAGAGGAAGAACTAGAGGAGGAAGCTCCAATAGAGTGAAAGCCTGCTAGAGAAGCTCTGGGTCGCCCTTGGGTGCTACGAAGTCCTTAGCGGTGAGGAGGATTAGAGAAAGTGACCTCCACTGCTACAGCAATGGAGTAGACGTAAAGTGAGGAGAGACCGGAGGGTTGAAGGGATTGCCTTGAGAAATGTAGGAGAGAGGTTGAAGCCTGCGTGTGACCCCAAGGAGCAGCTTAAGTAGGTGATTTGGGCGATCAAGTCACCATGGGGGTGGGATTAGGAGGAGTTAGGTTAAACGGTGGGATGTGCTAGAGAGAGACGTGGGAAGCTTCAAGTCAAAATCCAACCGTAGGATTAGATCTAGGTCAAATTATGAATCTTCGCGCAAAGGCGTGGGAAATTTTGATTGGAATCGGCCGTTAGATCATGGGGTCAAAGGCACAATGGCCCAGATGGGCCATGTTCTTCAAGTGGAACAGTGCACCTCAACCTGTAGGTGTAAAGGGAAAATTGCGAGGAAGCCCTTAAGGGCGAAAGGTATGACAAATGCTCAAAAACCTATTAGTGAAGAGAACTAATGCAGAGCAGTCCTCATATCTTTCAAATAGGTCCCTAGTGGTTATCAAAGAGGTCCTTGGAGGTTTTAAACGTAGATAAATGTTAATGATTGTTACGACCCGGTTCCCGAATCCCTACAGGACCCGGGACCGACTCGACTCAACTAATCCCAAGACCTAGTCGTCCAGCAAGAAATAACCAAAAAGTAGGAAAGTAAACCACATTTACCATGCTAAGTAACTAACAGTAAAAGAGTACAAGTAGTAAAGGAAATAAAAGCTGCTAACAGTACATATCACCACTACAACAGTAAAGTAGAACAAAGGTACAGAACGGTAGTAGTAACAAAGTTTGAACTCACTAACAAAAAGGAAGTACAACAATAGTAGAACTACTGCTGGGCTCGATTGGGCCCAGCGCCCTCTGCAGCCGGTAACCCGGGCTGCTCAACTCCTGGACCTGAAAAGGGTTACGAGTAAATGGAGTCAGCGAACGCTGAGTAGAGTAGTAACCAAACTAACTAAAGCAGTAAAGGCTAATAGGTAAATTTATCCTTTCCAATTATTTTATTTTAAGTCATTTCTTTTCACCCATTGGTTTACTTTCAGATCTCTTTCTTGATCTCGTATGTTCCTCGTGGGAACGATCTTGATTGCAGTCTTTTTCGAAAAGTAGAAGGCACACATGGTGCTCTCCTGGCCGGGAGAGTCCCCCATGGTAATCCTACACCCAGTCAACCACCCCGGGGTCACTGTCTAGACGTAGCGGTGACTACGGCACGCGCGATAAGCGCACGGGTAGCTATCCCGCACTGGCATGAGGTCAGTCGTTTCCGTTAGTAGGTATGCCCAAAGTACATCATGGAATAGTATAGGGCCTAGCCCTCTCTGCAACAGGGGTCTTGCCGCTCTACAGTCCGCGTACCCTCGTCTTACTACCCTGATTTGCCTAGAGGGCCAAAGAAAAAGTCGGTGTAGGTTGGCTAGCCTAACCCCGGGCCCCGTGGGGTGGCTAGCTCCCTCCCTACACTAATAGCTCTCCCTGGTACTGTGTACGCGAGGGCCAACAGGAGTCGGTATAGGGTGGCCATTCCTAACCCCGGGTCCCAACCCAAGGGTGGCTAGCTCCGCTCTACACTAAAAAGGGGATAGTCGCTCCCCCTTGGTACCAAGTACTCAAGAGCCAGCACACTTTCCACTCACATGTCAAGACCTTTCCATGCATCCATAGGAGCTCTACTCTTAATTCCCCGTAGGGTTCATGCTCATATTCACCATGTCATTCCATACCAGGTTTCATCATTCACGGTTCCATTCTTATATTATATACATACAGCTCGTATTTCCATAATTTAACATATACAGCAATGTAATGTCACAGGTAACTGTTTAACTAGCACAGACATTTCATATTCCACAGGCAACTCGTATTTATTAGCAGGCAATTATTTACAATTCTATTCATTCATTTATGACTGCAATCTCAAACACGCACACAAATAGTGCAAGTACTTCTCGCCCTAGGATTCATGCCACATCCTAGGTTTCTAGTTATCTAATTTCACATATGCATTCATGTTTTATAATTAAAACAGTGGGAAACCACTCTACCAGACAATCCGGGAGTATTGGGGCTCGAACGGCAGGCTCACGTGCCTCTGCAGGCCTTGAACACGCAACAGATCGAAATCTTATACCAAGGAACATAACACAACGGAATGTTCATAATAGTATAAAAGGCCTTCTAACATGTAGAGGAACTCGCAAGGAATCCACGGATATCTCGTTTGCGAAAAACAGACCTCAAACTGACCCTAAACAGGTCAAAAACAAGACTGCAGACCTAAATCAGACGCCTGGCACAAGGTCCAGACATCTTAAAAGTAAGCAGTCTCACCTCAGGTTCCTACATCGACTTCAGACATCTAGAACCCCTACTTGACCATATGGACCCAACTCCAGACGTCCGACCTCTCCTCCAGTCGTCTGGGAGTGCTTCTAGTCGTATGGTAAGCTGTCCAGACGTCCGAAATGCGTGGGAGGGCGTGCCCTGCGCCTTCCCGAAGCTATCCTTGCATGCGACAGACCATATCTTCTACATTTATCCACACAGATCGTAGCTGCAGTGTGGCCTGCATGGTCGTAATCGCAAGAGTAACGTACCTTCGCGAAGTTCTGCTTTCAGACATCCAACCCGTCGTCTGGATGACATGCCAGACGTATGATTCTGGGAAAAACCCAGAACCAGATCGACCTCCTGCTCCTTTCACCATGCGCAGCCGTGGCTTCTCCTCGCCTGTAGCTCCAACTGCAGCAAAGTGTCAGGGACGTCTCCCCCAACGCGCTCCTCCTCCCACACGCACCACTCCGGCCGTGTGTCCTCTGACGAGCTGGCAAGCTCAAGCTGCCTCTCATCTCGTCGCTTGCTCTTGCACCCTCTCTCGCGCTCGCCCCTCTTGCTGCAGTGGAGAGGAAGGAAGGAAGGTGGCTGTGGTGGAGTGGGGAAGAAAGGAAGGGGGGAGAGGGGTTATATAGAGGGTGCGGCTAGGGTTCTGGTGGAGAGAAGAGAGAGAGAGAGAAAAGAGTGCGACTGCCTGTGCATAGCCAGCGCGCAGATGCGAAGTTACGTACAAAAGTTTCAATTTCCAAACGTCTGGGAATGGGTCCAGACGTCTGACTGACAGTCCAGACGTCTTAAAAGGCTCAGAACAGAATGGGTCTTTACAATGATGAAGAACCTATTTGTAATGTCATGAATGCAAGGTCCTCATGATGTATAAATACAAACAACTTTTTATTGAAGCACAATTGAATATTTAGGAATATGATTTAACTTTTGATTTATACTTTTGAACTCAAACATGCGTTCAATTTGCAAGTGGACCATCATTTTACATTTTTAAATAGAATATCTCAACTTGTGACTTAATTGTGTATTTTTAACACAAATTTGTTGTTTTAGGTCATTTTCCTTAATTGCCACACTTAACCCTTTTCTTGTGTTAATTATGCAGTGTGATTAGCCCATATTTGTGGGTTATTTAAGTATTTAAGTGCCTAGACATTAGGTTAATTCTAACATTTATTTAGCATAAATTAGGATGTAAATAGATTAATTCATATTTCTAACTTAATTACATAATTCATGCATTGCATTCATATTTTAAATGCATTTAGAATTAATTTAGAATTGCATTCATTTAATTAGTTAACCAATTAGGTACATTACATGCATTAATTTAAGTTAACATAAAAGTTAAGGATTTGTATATAAATAATCATAATATTTTAATAATATCTTTTATTCTTCTTCTTTTCAACAACGGCTCGGTTGCCGCTGTAACGCCACTTGTCGCACTAAAGCCCACATTCATGGATTAGCGGAGAAGGTGGATCTGCTCCCGCCTCTCCATTCAAATTCGTGCAGGCAGCTACAAAAAGAGGGGAGAGGCTGTTGAGCGGAGGAGGCCTCCACCCCAACAATCCACACTGTGCTGAGAGTCCATCTCGTCCATTTCACCACCGCCGGCCTCAACCGCGACGACGAGCCTCCACCACTGTGGGCGTGTGGTGTGACAGGCCACACCGCCATTCGGAGATCATTCGCATTACTGTGATCACCTCGCAGTACACTACCCTCACCGTCATCACCAACAACCTCCACAACCGCTACTGCAATTTCACTCCTCAGTCACTTAAGATGTCCGGGAAGTTTCCCGGATGTCTGAAGCTTCAACCCCCCCCACTCCAGCAGCAACCACCCTCGCTGCACTTCACCTCCAGCGCCAACCGCCTTGCAATCTCGCGCGCATCCTGCTGCGCAAGACCGCCTTCAAGCCCGCGCCCGCTCCCTACAGTGCGCCCGCTCACTCGCCGCGCGCTGCATCTACTCAAGCACGCAGCCTACAGCAGCATCCGCCTCCAGCAGGTGCGCGTTCGCCATCGCTTCAGCACGCTTATCTGCATTGCCAAGCCCACGCCCGCTCCTTGCAGCGCGCTCGCCAGCAACCTTCAGTGTGCGCCCGCTCTAACGTGCCTACACCTACCGTCTGCAGCGTCCCCCGCCGCCGTCTGTAGCGCCTCCACCAGAGCGCGCCCGCCACCACCTGCAGCAGTGCTCAACTCCTGCGCGTCCGCAACAGCAGTGTGTGCGCGCACCACCTGCAGCAGCGCTCAACTCCCGAGCACAACCGCCCCTCCAGCAGCTGCAGCCACCGACGAGAGCCATCTTCGTCGGAGCTCCGTCCGGCCGGCTCCGGCCACCGCGCGACTCGCCGCCACCACCGCTGCGAAGCTCTCGGTCCAAAGAACTTCCTCCGAGCTTCCTGCCTCTGGCCATTCATTCCTCTTCATGCACGGCCAAGGGGAATAAATCCCCTGTTTTGTTACAGTACTCATCCCATTAATAATTACATTTTCTGCCATTGTCATCTTTTAATGATATTTTATTGAATATGCATTGCAAAAAATATTCTCTAGTTATTAAAAATTGCTATTTCAGCATGTTTTCTTGATTCAACCTTAATCTGAAGGCAAATTTGGCTTGATTCTCATCTAAACTAACTACGAACAAACGTTTTTAACCGATGCGAATTTAAATACATCATTGCCTCCCTGTGGATACGACCTGCTCTTCTGCGAGTGGTTATTTTTAATTATTGATTAGTCGATTTTTTCACCACATAAAACTACAAACGACTTTAAAGCGAACAATCGACTCGTCATAGTGTTTAAACTAGTTTCTAGATTAACTTAGGCATTTTACCTATGATGAGTCACACCTCATCAGGGGCCTTTTATAGGGTATGGCAAATCATTTGGTCGCGTAAGGCACTAAATGCAGTGCAAATCACGCGCAACGCGCACACAACTGCGCATAGTGCAGCGCACCATGTGTGCACATGCATGCACAGTTGTGCCTTATGCTTCGATGTCCGATCTCCATTGAGGGGCTATGATCGTGCGCCCATCGTGCCCTCAGATCGCGCCCTATATGCATGCATCCGCATGTATCACGTGATCACACCAGCTCGTGCCATGTAGCTCCTTCATCACCACCTGATTGCCATCATTCGTTGCCATCGTGCCTTACACGCTTCATTCAAATCGTGGGCAATGTGGTGCTATCTCCACCATCCGTTCTTGATCAAGCGATGCAATTTTATCTGCTTACGCAGTGAATTGGGTTTCAATCCCTCGTCTTTGCATTGAGAGCATGTGCGCTAACCAATGGGCTGCATAATACTAGGAGGAATCTCAACCACATGATTTTGATCGAACGACCTTTAGTGCGTGCGCACGTGCTTTGTGAGATGTCACCTCGCTAACTTGGCACGCCCTCCGCCATCTAATCTCCATTGAATGAGCGAATTAATTCGCTTGCACGGCAACATATTGTGTCTCGATCCCTCATTTGATGCTTGTGAAGGTGGCCTTCCCACCACCACGCTATTGCAGCAAAGGAGAGATGTCGACCGTTGGATCACGCATCGATGGCCGAGAGCGTGAGGTGATGTGCGCAGAGGAGTGAGCGACATGGCGGGTTCAGGGCCGTTGGATGACAATCCAACGGCGCCAATTGTGCGGTGAAACACCTTTATAGGTTGGGTGGGCGACGTTGGGAGGCTGTGATGGCTCCATGTGGCGCCATCATGGCCGTCCATCTTCCTTTGCTTGTTGGGGATGCTATGGATGTCCGATTGGGACGATTTTCATGTCGTTGGACTATGATCATTGCCCTGAATCCATCTGTACGGTTGGATTCATCATTTGAAATTTATATTCGCGTCACCCTGTGCCCTAGCCATTAAAATGGAAGAATTAATATACAATTTATACAATCTACTCTAAATGCTTGGTGATGCTATTATGCATCATTTACACTACCAGATACAGTTAACTAGCCTAAGAACATGCATAAATAGGAATTTTATCATGAAATATTATAGACTTATCACACCAACATGTATATCTTTTGCTAGTCCCTAGTAAAGCTAAAGTAAATGTTATGTATAAAAGTAGAATTAGGATTCGATTATTTAGGCATTAGTTATTTATCAACTATAGGAAATGTCAACTAAATACCTAAACTACAAAGACTTAATAGCACTTGGGTGCTTGCCAAAATGTAGATCACCCAAATCCTCGTCTTATTTCGTACAAAAAGAGAAGATTTTTTTTTCTTTTTCTTCTTTTCTAATTTTTTGCACTCTTGAGTTTAGAGTTTCGAGGTAGCTTTTTACGGTTACCCAACCCCCTCAAGACTCGAAAAGACTCTAAGTTCCAAGCATCTTATTGTGAAAAAGTGATAGACTCATTAAACGGCAATTAGAATGGACCTCAGGTTTCTACAAACCCTAAGTGACTCTTAACAAAAAATTTTGCCTAAAGGTGTATCTATTTGACCAGTAGCTTTCTCCCTACTTTTATTCTTATGAGGTTAACACAAGGGCAAACACAATGTATATCTCCGTAGCTTATTCTACTTACCGCTTCTCTATAAGTGTTTAGGAATTATTTGTGCGTTTTTGTGGGCTGGGTTCTAAACAAACAACAATGGGGGTTTACCCACAGTAACTTGCCAGCTATACTCGTGCGGTGAAATGTAACTTATTTATTTTTTTCTCCTTTTTCTATTTTTTTCATCATTTGTTTCATTTCTTTTTATGTAATTTTCCATTTTTTCTCTTTTTTTTTTCTTTAGGTAATCTAGGATTTACCTAAAGGTAATGGCCAAAGAGATTAGGCCGTGTGGTTGGGCTCTAGACACCCGGCTATGAGGGGTTACTCACAACAACGTGGCAGCTATATCATCGTATGTTTATTAGCTACCTAATTTTCATTAAAACTGCCTGAGAAGTGAGTCAATACAAATAGTGTGCAGATGCTTAAACTATAAGTCCTCTAAAATCAGATGGCGAGTTGATAAGTCGCATACTTATCACCCCAATTTATTTAACCACTTAAAATAAATTTTAAGTTGGCGAGGACTCAAAAAAATAGGTTCACATTTTAGTAGACACTTGAGCTAATTAAGCCCGTAGGCTTGAAGAGTCTAAGAGTTCAGCTCTACTATATTATTTCCTAAAGCTGAAAAACTTCTAATGCCTAAGTTTTCTTTTCCTAATTCAATTTTTTTTATAATGAGAAAATAAAAATAAACAAATTCTATAGAATATAAAGCTAATGAAATAATTCAAAGATGAATTATCCACCCACATGCCTAGCTAATGCAATGCCCTCATTGTATTAAAAAGGCATGAGACAAAGGCGGAATAAAAAGACACTACAAGAATATTGAGTATTGGCAACCATTAAAAACGGTCAGAAATGTTCAAATAACCGTTGAGAAAAAGGGTCGAAGAATATATTATCACTACTGGGTTTTCTCGACTGTTTTAGGACAATATTGTTAGGAAAAAGAAGAACCACCACTCGACGTTTAGTTATTTCTCTTGTCTGTTTTTTATGGTCGAGAAAGCTTTTTCTCGACCATTACAAATAAATGGTTGACGAAAATATTTACCTCAACGGGTATTTAAGTTGTCCTAAGATTATATTCTTAACCGTTTATCAATAATGGTCAAGAATGTTTGTATTGTCGTTCGTTTGTGAACGGTCGAGAATATTAATATTCTCGACCGTTTATATATAACGGTCGAAAATATCAATATTCTCATCCGATTTCAAACGATAGAGAAAGCATTTTTTTTAAAAAAATGTGTGTAATTTATGTGAAAGACCTGCAAAGAATTGCAAACCTAATAAAAATATAATCAATCACATAACTTAAAACATTTTTGTATCTAATTACAACACACAAAATCAAAATAAAAATTTCATATATGAAATAATGTATACAGAGTTTATTACAAACAATAATGTATATAAAAAATATAATCATGCTGTGGCACCAATGCCTCTAGCATTGCTACCACCTAAATTGTCGTCATCAGGACGATCTCTATACTGATGAAGGGACTAGTGATCAATACCTCTCTTCTGAAGTAATGCCAATAGCTCTTTGATGGTCTTGTTGGGTTCCTTGGTTTGCATTGCGTTGTCCCTGATTAGCGTCGTCAGCTCATTGACCTGCTGAGCATTCTCCTCATCTTTGCGGTGTAATACCGCAATCTCCTTCCTCATCTCATGCACCTTAGCTGAAGAGGATGATGCTCACCTTCTCCTATACCACCCTGAGACGGTCTCGCTCCTCCTTGTGCTACGGATGTACCCGCCATGCTCAGGTGGCCTGATGGTCCGGTAGGCCTCTGCTATTAGTGGCTGCTAAACTATAGCAGAGTTGGCATCTTCAGGAGGATGCATTAAGTTGATCATATTATCTTGAAAGATATTGAATTACGTTAAGTAATTTCATTTAATTATATAATTAGGAAATCAAATAAAAGTATCATCTTTTTTAACTTACATGTCTTTGTTGGTATGTGTTGTGAAGCTACTCTCTATTTCCGTTATCAATTATCTTACTATGAGTGGCCTCATATACTCCCACCCGATCAAGTTGGGCAACTTGATGCTTAGTGGACTACAATAATTTGAAACAGTTAATTTTAACAAAATTAGAAATTTTTGTAAGGTTTAAAAGAAAATAATAATTAAAGGTACTTACATATATGGATTTCATTGAGCCTATGCTCCTCCTACCCAAGACATGGGTCTTCGATGGAGCATTAACCCTATTATCCTTATTCTTCTTGACTTGCTCTTGAAATAAAGGTACAATTTATTAACTTCGAAATTAGTTAAATAAATGATAGCATATGAAATACTTTTACCTGCGTCGCTGAATCATGCCAATGGTCACACGCTTCCTTCCAAATATGCGATTGTATCAAAGGAGGCACATTATGCAATACCTTATCATGATTCATGTTCTTATAATACTAAAAAATATAATTGTAATGTTGGAAATAATATTTGAATTATGGTAAAGGAAATAAACAAATATAGTTAAAATTTATCTTTTACCTTATTCATCTCCAATATCCAATCTTTATGAATCTTCATTGCATGCTTAAGGATATATTTGGCGATGTTCAGGTCATCGCCCCAATTGAAGGTGGCCTGCATTAATAAGAGAATAGAAATTATTACATAATTTAAACTTATATAAAGCAATGTACATAAGTTATTAATTTTTACCAATTACCTCTAACTCTCGAATGAGCTACATTTTCAAGTCGTTTGACACCTTCCTCCAATCGAAGTAGGACAGTGGGATGATCGCCTTCGTCAACATACCCAGTCTGCTGATGAATGGAGGATACTCTACTGCTTCCCTCGCTGGTGTGATCCGCATTGAAATACGGACCTCATGCGAAATTCTCTCTAAGTCCCTGTTAGGTGCACCTATAAGACAAAATTATAACATAAAATTAAATAACAAAGAAATAAATAAATTGTAACATTTACCAAACCATAAATTCATACCTAAATTGCAGAAGGGTGGTGGTGGTGCAGAACATCCCGGCTAAGAAGGATCTGGGTCAGCCGTCTGCTCTAGCTGATCATCCAAGCCAACATCCTCCTCATTAACTGAAATACTATCCTCCTCCTCATCGGAGGTCGCATCCTCCTCGTAGTCAGAATCCTCTGCTGGTAGATCCATCAGAGGAGGCATCGGACTCTTCCCCTTCCCCCTACCTCCCCTCCCCTAACTCTGGAAATATCGAGCCACATCTCCAGGCCTCAAAAATTATTGGCGAGGTGCTTGGGGCTGAGTGGGTTGTTGCCGGCAGTGAGCTTGAGGTTGCTGGTAGGGGGCCTTAGGTTGCTGGGAGGGGCCTCAGGCTGCTGGGAGGCCTGATCCTCCTCCTTGCGACTCCTATTAGCCTTCTTCTTGAAGATAACCTACGTAAAAACATCACAAATGATCAGATATTTTTTTAAAAAATTCGGCAGCATTCCCCTCTATATTGTGATATTTCAAAAATCCTGTATAAAATAAGCATACAAATAAATTAAAATGAAATAAGCATATATAAATGAAACTGAAAATGAAATGACATCTCCCTTCCCCTTTCCCCTTCCCTTCCCCTCCATTTCCTTCCCCTTTTCCCTTCTTCTTTCTTCTCCTTCTTTTCTCTTCCCCTTTCCTCTTCCCATTCCTCCATTTCCCTTCCCCTCCCCTTCATTTCCCTTATCTTCCCCTTCATTTCCCTCCACTTCTCCCTTCCTCCTTCTCCTTCTCTTTCTCCCTTCTCCTTCCCATCCCTCCATTTCCGTTATCCTCCCCTTCATTTCCCTCCATTTCTCCCTTGCTCTTTCTTCTCATTCTCTTTCTCCCTTCCCCTTTCCCCTTCCCATCCCTCCATTTCCCTTACCCTCCCCTTCATTTCCCTTCCGTTCTCCCTTCCTCTTTCCTCTCCTTCTCTTTTTCCCTTCCCTTCTCCTCCATTTCCCTCCACCTTTTCATACCTCTTCTCTTTTCCTCCATTCTCCCCTCCATTTCCCTTTCTCCTTATTCTTCTCCACATTCAACAGAAAACATTCAATATACAAAAAATAAATAAATGCCTCATTCCACACAAAAAATAAATTTAAGTGGGCACACTCCACACAAAAAATAAACCTAAGTGGGCACACCCCACATTTAACATGATAACAACATTTTAAAGAAAAAAGTAGTAAGAAACTCATCATAGTGACGAAATGATTCACAAAGTGTGCACAAACAGTAGGAAAATGCGAAGAACCTATATGAGAAGGCAATAAAATAAATTTTAGTTTTGAAATATAAATGAACATAACCTTTGATAAATGATAAAACAATTTAAAGGAAATGTAAACAAAACAAAGAACTAAGAATTTCTTAAATTATTTATATTTATGGTTATAGATTAATACTTTTGACAAGTTACCTTATATGTCAATGTCAGTTGCTCTAGGGGTAAGTTTTTCACTTTGTGGGTTTTGTTGATATACTTCAGACTTAACATCTAGGTGTAGATCTTTTCCTGCATCATATTGTTCACACAGTTGAGTTCTAACTAGTATACTCCACCCATTTCTGCTATTATCAGGCACGTAGAATACTTGTGCTACCTGACAAGCTAGTATGAATGGTTCTGATAATTGGAGGATGCGACGGTTCTTACTTAAGCTCAAGAAATCGTGTTTCCTATCAACTTTGAATCCAATGCCTTCTTTAAAAACATCAAACTAATCACACTTGAATAAAACCACCTGACCATCAAACTTGAAACTCATTTCCACAATCTCTTCAATTTGACTGTAATACCCATCAAAAGCAATGCTTAGGTCACAACTAATGGCAACTCCCGCCTGTTGCGTAGCCTTCGCATCATCAATGGATCGTACTCTGAATCTGAAATGGTTAATTATGTATCCCGAATGGTAACGTCCGTATGTCAAAGATGTATCAGCAATTACATCAAAATCTTTTACCCACCATTGATCCTCATCTTCTTTCAGTTTATTTACACGATCCTTGAACCAATGAAGGAACTACAAGTCGTGTGTAGATGACATAGAGGATGTTTTGAATTCATTGTAAAATTCATCCACTTCTAGAATTTGTTTTAGAATGTACAAGTGTGCCAATCATTGGTTCATTTCTGAGATGGGCTTATCCTCCGTCCGGAGGATCGACCTTCCTCTGATGTTAAATATGAGCAGACAATCTTCATCATTACCATTAAATTCTCCTTCATAGTTTTGTTCAAGATGATTAAATCGATTGTTTGTTTCATTCATGTACATGGCACTAAAGTTAATACATTCTTCTACAAGATAGCTTCCAACAATTGACCCTTCTGACTTAGCCTTATTCAAGACATAATCTTTCAATTTCTTCAAATATCGTTTAATTGGATACATCCATCTGTACTGCATGGGTCTAGCAATTCTCGCTTCATTCGAAAGATGAAGCGTGACATGAACTATCACGTCAAAGAATGAAGGCTGGAAAATCTGCTTCATTTTACAAAGTGTGATCATAATTTGTTTATCCCAATGTTTAGCAATTTGGGATTTAATGTCTTTGAACAGATGACTTTAAAATATCTGCTCATCTCTGTGAAAGAATCGACTACCGGATCATGCATCACTCCATGTATCTCTAGTGGGAATATGATTTGCATGTACACATGAGAATCATGACTTTTTAATCCAATAATCTTCTTTTGCAGTTCATTTATGCAACATGAAAGCTGCGATGAATATCCATCTGGAACTTGAATGTCTTTAAGGATCAAGAAAATTCTTCGCGTCTATTCTCCAGTAAGACGGTATATAACTTCTGGAAAGTGAGACCCTCCTTCTTCAATGTGCAACTTAGGACGAATACCCAAAATTTTCATATCATTTCTTGTTTTAACTGTATCCTTCGGGCTATCTGTTAGGTTTAATACTTCAAGAATGTTGTCCATTACATTCTTCTCGATATGCATAACATCTAAATTGTGTCGCATTATCAAATCCTTCCAATATGGAAGCTCCATAAAAAATATGCTTTTCTTCCTAAACCCTGAATGTCACAAGGAACCTAAGCCATTCTTGAAAAGATAACCTAAACGTATTTCTCCGAGCTATTGCAATGTCTCCATGATTTTCATCCCCAATAGCCTAATAGAACATGTATTGAGTTTATTCTTTGGATTCCTCGACGAATATCGATATGCATTACCATCAAATCTGTCCTTGAATTGTGACGTTCGCCATCTGTGTTCAATGGGCAAAAACTTGCAGTGCCCTAACAGAACTTCTTGCTTTCAGGCAACCTTAGGTGATGAGTATCATCCATACAGATTGGACAGGTGAACTTCCCCTTCGTACTCCATCCTGATAAATTCGCATATGCTGGAAAGTCATTGATTGTCCACAGTAATGCTGCGTGCAACTGAAAGAATTGTTTCTTCTGTGCATCATATGTTTGAATACCACTGTACCATAAGACTTTCAGTTCATCAATCAATGGCTGGAGATAAACATCTATTACATTTCCTGATTGCTTGGGTCCTGGGATACGACAGGCATCAATCTTCTCTCATTTCAGTCTGAGTCCACGTATCTGCTTCTTTGCATCATACCATCACTTAGGATACCTAGCAGGATTATTCAGTAGATCTCCAATGAATTCCAAAACACAGTCATTACGACAGGCATCAATCTTCTCGCATTTCAGTTCGAGCCCACGTATTTGCTTCTTTCGCATCATACCATGACTTAGGATACCCAGTAGCATTATTCAGTAGATCTCTAATGAATTCCAGAACCACAAACATTAATTTTACTGTGGCTCTATTCATCATTTTCATCTGAAATAATTTCAGAAGGAATGACAACTTCGACATTGACGTTATTCTAGGAGCAATAGGATCTTCTGCTGCCTTGACTGCATCATACAACTCATTATAATCTCGTAATGTCTTATCGTTATCTGCATCCTCATGATCTGTTGCTCTCATATCATGTAACATTTCATCCAATTCTTCTCCTTAATTATCATCATTTACTTCAAAGGCTTCAATTATCTCATTTCTAACTTCTCTCATTTGCTCACCTTGAGTTGTCCAAGTTACGTAAAGTTGCCACCAACTGTTACATATCACATGCTCCAAAATTGTGTCTCGGTCATAGAAAAATCCATTCAAACAGTGTCTACATAGGCATAAAATCAGCTGAAGGAATTTACCTTGTCTAAATGTCTTCCTATCATCATGAAATGCCCACTACAGAAATAAAATTACTCCACTCTTGTATTCGTGGTAATTTGAATTCCTCATACTGATTTATGACTTATCTTTGATAATTAAGTTCAATGTAAAAGACAACCACTCATAAGTTGGACTCGAATAAGGTAAAAATGTGTATTTTAAGATTACTCATAAGTTAGACTCGAATAAGGAAGAAATGTGTATTTTAAGAATATTTTCACTTGATAGCCCATCTTTGAAGATTTGATCACAACATTACTTCTTACATGCAACTAATGTTTGGAGAAATTTTAGTAGCATTTCCCCGCACTTCTCCAGTATACCCCATAAGACTAACCTTAACTACATCCCCAATAGCCCCCACTAAAGGGCGCTTCGAGAACGAAGCTAAGATTAG
Source organism: Thalassia testudinum (assembly GCA_037157565.1). Classification (NCBI taxonomy): domain Eukaryota; kingdom Viridiplantae; phylum Streptophyta; class Magnoliopsida; order Alismatales; family Hydrocharitaceae; genus Thalassia; species Thalassia testudinum. The sequence goes on from JAZHRO010000024.1 coordinate 221,037,972, forward strand.
TTGGTATACTAGAGAAGAGCAAGAAAATGCAATCGAAATTTCTCTAAACACTAGCTACATGCAAGAATTAACCCTAAGTTGTAATCAAATCTTCAAAGACCCCCCTTTGTTTAGAACTTCTCTGAATAAAGGACGATGACACATATGGCATGTTATAAAGACAACGTATCGTGCATGTAAGTGAGGTATACACACATTCTGCATTGTCCGTATAACATGATCATAAGTCTTGATAGGTTAGTATTTTTACACAATTATATCCCTCCCACAACCTGTTACCTAGGGATTAGAATTCTTATTGTTTGTCATCAAGTGCATCTAAATTTGTACAAGTGTGTGTATTTACAAAGTTGTAATAAAAATTTCATAATTAAACATAAATATCAAATAATTCAAATAATTTGGGAACACAATTCAAACATGCAGTATAGAATTATCGAAAGAAAGCTCCCCATTTTCCTTTTTTTTTTCTTTTTAAGGTGTTGAAAATAAGTAAGATTTCTTTGAACGATCTTCTTATTTCGTAATGTTGGTATTTTCTTTTTGAAAGGGATACAACTTGCTTACCTTTGCATAGAGAAGGAGGAAAACTCAGCCAATAGAAGGTTTGAACTCATTAAAGATTCAAGCTACCTTTTCACACTTTTAATTTCTAGGAGGAGGTCTTACAAACCATGCAAGGGAGTATGGCATTGCTTTCACATTTGCGAGCATGTTGCTTGTCCGGTGTACTTATTGTAATTTGGGGAACTAAAGAAGAACCATGATTTGGAGACAAGAAGAATTGAAAGGGTGTAAGGGGGCATGATTTTGTAAGAGCCAAGCAAAGGAGAGGAGGGTGCTTACCTATGATTGAGATTATGATTGTAAAACTTGTTAACACTAATGGAGCTTGATCATTTATTATGACCATATAAGGTGAAGTTTTATAACAACAACTACATTAACTTAGAAGTGTGGAAGAACAGGCTTGAGCCCCAATCGAGCCTTCACCATTGCCGTAATCAAGATTATCAAACCTAAACTAAAACCAAAAAACCTAAACTTAAACCTTAAATCGAAAACCCTAAATCTAAAATAAAAATCCTATAACCTAAATCCAGAACTCAAAACCTAATACCAAAATCCAATAAAAAAATCCTAAACCTAACCTTAAACCTCAAACACTAAACCCTAAAACCTAACCTAAAAACAAATAACCATAATTAAACCCTACTCCTAAACACAAAACCCTAAACACAAAACCATAAACCCTAAACACAAAACCCTAAACACAAAATGTAGAACCTAATCATAAACCCTACTCCTATACTTGTAGCAAATCGTAAGATGAAAAATTTCAGCAGAGTTTCCACTATAATATGGGATTTCTCTCAAATCCTACATACACAATGCATCACAACAGATGTGAGTACACAAATAACAATTACCAAGAATTTCACTAAACCATATGTGGGCACACCCCACAATGACAATTACTAACAATTACTAACAATTATCCTACATATGTGGGCACACCCCACAAATAACAATTACTAACAATTTAACTAAACCAAAAATATAAACTAATAACATGTTATTGCATTCACATATAAAAATCAAACCTAAGTACTTAATAAAAAAAAATAACCTAGCTATTTGAGAGGAGGGGGGAAGTGGTAGAGGGTGCTGCTGGTGGTGGCCGTGGTGGCAGGGGTGGTGGCAAGGGGTGGTGGTGCTGGTGGTTGGGGTAGGGGGTTGTGGTGCTGGTGGTGGGAGTAGGGGGTCGTGGTGGTGGTGGTGTTAGTGGTGGTGGTGGCTGTAGGGGGAGTGGCTGTGGTGGCAGGGGTGGTGGCAGGGGTGGTGGCAGGAGGTGGTGGTGTTGGTGGCAGCAGGGGGTCTTCATGCTGGTGGCGAGGGGTGGTGGTGTTGGTGGCGGGTGGTGGTGCTGGTGGCGGCGACGGGGGCAAGAGGTGGTGGTAGCGAGTGGTGGTGGTGTTGGTGGTGGTCGCAGGGGGTGGTGGTGCTGTGGGTGGGGGCTGGTGGTGGGCAAGGGGGAGGGTTAGGGAAGGCCAGCGACGAGGAGGGGAAGGAGGAGGTGGGCGGAGGAGGAAGAAGAGGAGGAGGACGGCTACCCGTTGAGGTCATGAAGGACGAGTCGAGGCGGAGGAGGAGCTGCAGTGACGCTCGTGGAGGAGCCGAGGGGAGGAGGTCTTGCGGAGGGGAGGGGCAAGAGGAGGTCGCTAGGTGGAGGAACCACTTCAGATTTGGGACGAAGGGGGAGGGAGTCAGGTCTGCGTTAGAGATTTAATTCAACATTCTCGACCATTCCTAATAAACGGTCGGTGATACTCTTAGTATCGACTGTTAATAAAGGTCGGGAATAACTCCTTTTCTGACTGTTAAGGTCGAACGATCGACGATAGAGTTTGAAAATTTGCCCGCCCGTGCTGGTGGGTTATGAAAACATTATCGTCAACTGTTAATATTGAAACGATCAACTATATTTTTATTATCGACTGTTATAAACAATCGAAAATGGTGTCAACCAGACGTCTTAATTTTACTTCACTTTCTCGACTGTTATATATTGCACAGTCGAGGATTTCATTTGTCCTTGACTGTTTACATAACAACGGTCGAGTAAATTTTTAGTCTCGACTGTTTATAACAGTCGAGAATGGTCTCAACCTCCTCGACTGCTTTCCAAATGACAAAGTTAATGACCAGACTTTTGGCAACCGTTCCTATTAAAATAGTCGAGAATAACATTATTGCCGACCTTACTTGAATGGTAAAAAATATTTGTCACAAATAGTGCCTTTTCTACTAGTGGGAGAGAGCACCTTAATTCCATGATGATTCTGATAAGCTCCAAATACATATAAACAAGTGCTAAATTTAGTACCTTCAGTTAGGCATAGTTTACAAACAAAAAAGAAATTAAAAGATCGAAATGGCGAGTTGAGATCCGAAGAAAAAGCTTAATCCTTAAACCCGCTAGAAGAGTGTGTCCACAGATGTGGACCAAAGTATGATGCAGGCCCATGCCCTAGGGTCGGGTGAATCTAAGGTTCTGAATAAAAAGTACCTAGAACCAAGGATCATTCTACTTGCGAGGCTAGGAAAATTTCTCTTTCTTTCAAATCATCGAAGAGCACCCCTTCCAATTTGGGCTCTATTTTTTTTCCCATAAAAAATCTTCAAGGTCACTTCTTGCCTTTTATTCCTCCTATGTAAACAAAGGGAGCACCACCTTCCGATGCTTTTTGCTCCTCCCTCGCGTACCTCTGCAAGGGGGAGCCCATCACCCTCTTCCACCCACGTGAACCCCCACCTCATATTTCTCCTCTCCAATTCAACGCAGGGAGCTCCCCCTTTTGCATGGAACGTCACCCCCCTCTCACGATAACCCACCCACAGACCGAGACCTCCTTTTCCCCTTCGTTTATCCCCCCCCCCCCCCGCCCCCCGCCCCCTTCGTCCACTCTGCAGGGAAGGCACGCCCCCTCCTCTTCGATCCCCTCCTTCCCTCTCCCTCTCACACACACACTACCATGCACAGAACACACATCGCCCCAACAGAACGCCTATCCTCTCCACTTTTCCCTCTCTCGACAGCAGCACCACTCCCTTGTTCTCCTCACATCTGCAACCGTGACCTCCGCTTCCTCCCCGTGGCCAAAGTCCACGACGACCACCACTGTGCACCACTAAACACAGAGATTAGAGCCGTTGGAACCCTTCACTGCTCCCTCCGTGCAACTACTGCGATTGCGCCTCAACCTCGGCCCAATTGCAACCACCGTGCTTCCTCCACGTTGCCCTTCAGTGCCATGCACCTTGCCCTCGACCCTCGTGTGAAGCTCCATGCAACCACCGCTTCACTGTGTGTCGACGCCCTCGACTCCCTCTCTAGCGACTGCGACCACTGTGCCCCTGTTCTCGCCACCGGTGGTGGCCTCAACAAGGGCAGCCATCACCACCATGCTCTCCTTGTCCACCACTGCGATCATGTGCTTGACGTTCCTGTCACCACGATCATGACTGTGCTCGCCCTCCACGACGACACACACCTCTGCCGGAACTACACCCCATGAAGCTTCCTCTACTGCGTCTGCCCACGACCGTGATCGTCCATCACTGCAGTTGGTGGTGACATCACTAACAATAGCCACTACTGCGAATCCGCCACCGACTTGCCAATCGTGATCTCCACGATTAATTGCGCAGCAATTCACGCCATTAATTATGCCCGCTTATGATATTTCCTAGTTATTCGCATTTAGATTATGTATATATTCATGCATTTTATGGAGAGGAAGATAGAGAGAGAGATTGAGCCCTGATCCCACTTATTTCTACCACATATCTACCACCTAACACCACCCTATTTCACCTACAATAATTCCCCAAGACTTTAAGTGCCTACCCATAAATTGCACACACTCCCACACGACCACTCCACACTCACACGCAGCATAATTAGGTTAATCACATCTCATTAGACGACGATTAACTTAGCGTGGTGCTACATTCCCATTGAATCTTTGATTCAATATTCCCCCCTTATTATATACTATATAGCAGTATATATATACTATATATCTATATATTATATATATACTTCCATATAAATAAGCTAAGTATTTCAATTCATTTCCCTTTCGCATTTCAATTCTGCATTTTCTTTTCTTTATTTATCATTCTCTTTTATTTTGTTGATAAATAAAAGACCAAAAAATCTAAAACAGAAAAGATAACTCTTGACCTACAGGTACACGATCTTGCTTGTGGCAAGATCATTTTTGACTATTTTGCCATGTAGCCAAGGATCAATTCTGGGAGCGTACCTCAAGGACATGATTATCCAAAAAAATCTTAAATTAAGAAAAATAAAAAATATAATAAACGAAAGGAATTACTGCGATTTTAGGAATTGCGTAGAAATCAACTAATCCAAAACCCTCCTCCCTAAGTTCGACCTTAGGCTTAAAATTGATAAGTTTAAATTTTGATTTAGTCTAGATTAATAATTTTGATAAACTGGTGTAGATTCCCTTATAGGTAATCACTCCCACTATAGACATTTCGACGCTAATTCCACTTAATTAAAAAACCCTACTCGCGTTCCAACATAAGTTTTTTGGTGCCGTTGTCAGGGAGGCGCCATCTGGAGTCAGTTTCTACTCCTTTCCTTTAGGTTTATCTCTTCTCCCACTCATCTCTTCATGGGTGTTTTTGTTTGTTTTTGTGTAGGTGGACCTGTTGTGAGGAGGAGACACACAGTGGAGGTTGGAGACGTTGGCGAGTCTAAGGTGAGAGCAAGTGCACGAAGTCGCCGGTGATGCTTGGACCTTCGCATGCATTGATGAGGTGGGTGTCCTTCCTCTTAGCAATTTAGGTTCTCTTGTCACATTAAAGATAAAAAAGATTAAAAAAAATCAAAAAAATAAAAAACCCTACAAATAAATCTTCTTGGGATTTTTGGGGTGAGTGGATTAAAATCCACTATTTAATTCTTTTTATCACCTCCATCGCCCTCAATTTCCCACTCATTCACGTGCATAGAATCTGAGAATCTTAATTCTTGCATTTTTCGCAACGTGGGTTTCTACATGAGGTGAATTAAAAATTGGTTGGTTGTTACATTCACTCACCTCATATATTCGCATTCGGGATCCACATTTTGGTTGGGGAGTCTTTGAGTCGATTTGACTCCAACCCCATCAGATCTTATATTTTACCCTTGATTTGATTCCGAATTTCAACCTTAACATATTCATTTTGATGTTTCATATCTTGGTGGTTGATCCTTGTGTGGATTTCCATTGTGGTGATTGGGAGCATTTGAATTGAAATGTTTGGCTCCCTTTCACATTGAATTAAAAGTGATTCGTGCATCCACACGTAGAAACTTCCATTTAGGGGACCCATTGCATTATAGCATGCATTAATCAAATCAAGTTGAAGGAGGGTTGTTTGGGTGTAAAGAACTTGTATTCTTGAAAACACGGAGATTGGTTGAATTGGTAATTCATTGGAATCTTAAAATTCATACTACTTGAGAGCGGAATTCTAAAAGCCATCCATTATCTAAACTTCAATTCGGGGAGAGTTCCCCATTGCATGCTTGTTTTACACACTTACAAATCACCGCACTTGGGCATTACCCGTATACAATGCCCTTCACATTCCAAAGCTCTTGTTTCCTAAGCCTCTTAATTTAAAATTGGTAGTAACGTGACCACATTAAGGTTGGGAGGTCTAACTACCTGTGTGTAGCACTTACATGCTGGTGCGGGTTCCCGCATGCTATCGGGTGTCTAAGACTAGGACAAACGGCCTTTCAATTTGGCCTGGTAGTTTTGCAATGCTTATATTCGGTTCCGTAGGTTTAGTAGGTAACTTAGATCTTTAGGTCTTAGGTCACATTTAAATGTTAGGGCCTTAATTGAATTGATTTGTCATCAAGTACACCTATTCGGCATCATCTCTCTCACCCCTTTCTCTCTTCTCATCACCCTAATTCTTCTTTTGGCAGTGCATGTTTGGGAGGAGGTCACAAAACCCTGTACTTGTTGAATTATTTGATAACTCTAGAGGGGAAGAATTTGGTGAATTATCCTCCTCCTTCGTAAACATGGCTGCTCGTCCACCCCTAAATTTTGAGGAGGGAAATCGTCCCCCTCTCAATCCACCAGGTGGTGGTGGAGCCGTCGACCCATTAACCCACCTCCAAGCCCAAATGGCATTGTACAATGAACAGATTGAAGCCATTAAGGAAACCTTGGAGGAAGTGCAAAACCTTTCTGAACAGGAGGAGCCCAGGTCTCTTAGCTCATATCAGAATCTTGCTGCTACAGAGACCCAAGGGCAGATTCTCGTCCCCATGGGCGAGGAGGATTTTGAATTGAAACCAAACATAGTTGGCCTAATCAACTTCCATTATCATGGACTTGCCAGTGAAGACCCTTTTCTTCATTTAGAGGACTTAACTCGTTTAGCTAAAACGATTAAACCAAGAAACATCGATTTACATATCGTCCTCATGAAAATGTTCCCATTTTTGTTGCAGGACAAAGCCACGTAATAGTTGCGCACAATTAGGAAACCCATCCACTCTTGGGAAGAGATGCGTATAGTGTTTCTCAAGAAATTTTTCCCAATTGGGAGCACCAATGCACTTTGGCATGCTATAACTTCTTTCACGCAACAAAATGGCGAGCAGTTTCATGAGGCCTAGGAGAGGTATAATGACCTTCTCAGGAAATGTCCACACCACGGTCTGCCTAAGTAGAATGTAGCCTAGATTTTCTATTATGGGCTAAATGAAACCTTGAGGCAAATTACAGACACTTCCTGCGGAGGTAATTTCATGAATAAAGACTAGGATGGAGCGTTTGAATTGTTTGAAAACATGAGTGAGAATTGTATGAACAATGCTTCCATTGTCGCCTTTAATCGGACCAGCGCACCTCATAGCAAAGCACACGAGGTTGGCATGGGACCCTCCCATTCATCCATTGACTTAAATTTAATTGCACAAAAAATAGGATGAAGTCTCCCTCATTCACAAAAAGTTGGATGAACTCTTGGCTAACCCTGCCCGTTCTGTGGCTCATACTTCGACTCCTTCATCATGTCACAAACCCAATCCTTCCCAAGTCAGGATGATTTCCAAAAATCTCGCATGACCTTCACCATCCTTGCCGAATATTGTGCCGAGTGACTCGGTAAGTAATGTGGACCTGGCTTCTGCTAGCCAGTATTACGATATGGAGGAGCAAGCCTCCATGTACTCAGATGTATTATCATACGCGGGCTCGTCTTTTGAATTTGAAGACGTGTGCGCCCTAGGGAGCAACCCATATTCTACTACTTATAACCCAGGGTGGTGCAACCATCCAAACTTTGCATGGTCCAACAACCCTCAATGCCAAAACCCCACTAGTGGACCAATGCGACTATTCACTCCCGTCATCCCAAGGGCCCAATATTATCCTCCGGCAAATTCGCTGCCAGGCCCTTGCCCACCTCAAACAGATCACATACCAAGCCCTCTTGATAAATTGATGCAAATGATGACAGAGTGTTGAAGCGCCATGAAGAAAATATGACTTCTCTTCAACACTTATTGGCATAGCAGAATGTTGAAAGCAGTCAACTACGCATGACGACTCGATCTCTGGGCACTCTTCCTGCCCAACTTGTCCCACACTCATGAAATTTTGTACCCCGTAGTCCGCAACCATAGGTATGACGTTCTCAAGGGTAGGTTCATTAGATTCTACAAGCTCTGAGTACTCTACCAGATTTTAGGCTAATCGTGTTGCAATACATCAACCCTATGTCCCTCCTCCGCCTTATGATCGCACTGGATCTGTGACGTTTAATGCGGTTACTACGAAGAGTGGTAAACTGATTGTCGATTCACCTCTACCTGATTTTGGCCCATTGTCTTCATCATCCTCTCATTCGGGTTGTGCACCGCATTCTCGTGAGGACGATACACCCAAACTTGTGCCAGAATCGGTCCTATTCCCTGAGGCTCTGCTAAGGGAGCCAAAAGGCAAAAAAAAGAACACACAAACCTTTGATAATCTGCGTGATTTATTCAAGGACATTGAGATCAAGGTTTCCTTGTGAGAGGCGATCGACCACATCCTGAGTATCACTCGTTTCTTTAAGGACTACACTACACCTAGGCGACAGCAAAAGAAAACCAAGAACTCGGTGGTTCTCTCGCCTCATGTGAGTTGAAATGACCCACTGGATAGGCATCCATAGGATCTGGGTATTATATGGTATCATGCAATTTTCATTATACATATCCATATATAAATATGTACATAACTTTTAAAAAAAAAAGGTGTTTAGTAATGATCTGAAGGCTGAAACAAAAAAAAATAATAAGTGTTTATGGATATTCAACCACTGTTTTGAAGACTTTCCAGGCCACAGAAGCTTGATTCGCTCAGGCTTGGCTTAATTCACTTAAGCATTGACAAGATAGACCAGAATCTCTCCTAACTAAGGACGTATTCTTGTACCTGAGTCACGAGTACAAGATTCGTTGGTTTGCTTTTACTTGAAAGCCTAAGTAATATTGGTTCACACTACACATATCAAGAAAGATCAGGTGAACATAAGATCCAACCCTAGTGTTGATTAGGGAAGGTGGAGTCCTTACCTGTTCACGTAGGTAGATTTTTTATCCCAGGCTTTAGTCTTGTGTCTAAGATAAACTATTTCCACCAAAAAGGTACTCTCCCACCAAAAATGTGTGCTCCTCCAAATAAAGTTGTAAGAGATGTACTGACACTTGTTTCAAAAAAAAAATTCTTACAAATAAGTCAGTATATCTTTCAAATATCTGTAAATTCTCCTCTCCAGAAAGTTTTCAGGGCATGTCATAAATACCTTGCTTCTACCATATATTCCTTGAGCCACAAAAGCAATAAAATAGGGGTTGAGCTTTCCATCATCTTTTTAAGGGTCAATCCGAAGACATGAGCTGAAATTGGGACCAACCTGTATTTAAAAATTCATGAAACCCTGGGCTTTGAGTCTTAATGTTCATCTTGTCAGTCTTGATCCTTCACTTTGCACAAACCATAATCTCTCGAGCTTTTGAGTACAGCAAAACCCTCTGAGTCCTAGAAATCGTACTTAAGGTTTAAATATCAAGAGTCCAGGCTAGTTGAGAGATGGTCTATGTCATGTAAGACTTAAAGTACTGGTAGTCTTCTCTGCAATTGGTTTTCACAATATCCAACAGATAAACACATCTCAGAAGAAAATCTTCAGCTTAAGATCATTTCTAAATACAATACAAAATGTTAAATTATGATATTTTATCATTCAATCTATATTATTAACAATCTAATTAATAATTGGACTTGAAATCTTATTAATCATTTCCTTAATTAATAAGTTAAGTAACTTAAACATAATATGTACATAAGTATATAATAACTTAAGTAACTTTACTTAATTTAATAAATTGACTTAAAAAGGTTAAAAATGTAAATTCAAGGTCTAATCATAATAGTTACCTTATTTACTAACATATATAAAAAGTTGAAAAAGATCTAAGTTAAAATAAACCTTTAAAACCTGAGTTTACATTTAGGTCCTTACTAATCATTGCAATCGGGTTCTTAATTTTCATATAGATCCTTAAGTTTCACTGCACTTAGGTCCCTTTCGTCTTCTTCTTCTTCTTCAGCCGATTGAACGACTGACGATGAAGAGTGACTCCACCGCACGATTACCGCCCTGCCGACATCATTCTTCCTTCTCCAAGCTCCTGGAGCTTGCGCTCACCACTCCATCTTCATCCATCGGTCTGAATTACTCGAAAATCCTAATTTCTGGTGGGAGTTAACCTCACCGTTGTCGGAGACGATGCCGGAGGTTAAGCTCCCCAAGCTTCTTCTTCGTCCAGACTCCACCGTCCTCTTCGTCGCCATTCACTATAAATACCCCCTCACCCCTTCGATTTCTCTCAAGTTGGCTCCCTTCTCTCTTCTTCACTGCAGCCGACTTCGATAGGCTATTCTCTCCACAACTCCGGCAACTCCCCATTTCATCTTCCAACTTCCTCTATCCATCCTGATTAGTGAGGAACTCCGTTGAGGTCTGCCGCATATTTGAACACAAGCACCGACCAAGGAGTGCCTCTGCTTCATCCACATTCACCCGCCAGAGATCTTCCTTATTCCCCTCTGATTTCACTCATCCGTCATGAGCCTTCGACGGAGTTTCCTTTAACCCCTTCGTCCAGGTAACAGTAGGTAGGAGTAGTAGGAGTAGAAGTAGTTTAGGTAGGTAGTTAGTTAGATAGTTTAGTCATAATTTCAGAGTTTAATGTTCGTCTTCTTCGACTCCGGCAAGCTCCTTGAGTTTGCTGGAGCTCTTGTTTTGTCTTTTAAAGTCGCTGATCACCTTCCTCTAACCTTCACAACCATTTCTAATTCATTAAACACAAAATTGATCATTGTTTCACCTAATTCACCTTCACCTTCAACAGCGACTATCGCTGTCCATGGCGGCAGTAACTGAGCTTAGATTCACCTCCATAGGGTCCTCCACCACCTATTCACAATCTAAGGATCCTAAGTATCACTTCAATTTGAATAATTACCATCTATAACCTAAATGCCTAAATTTATTTAAGCTCCTGAGCTCGCTGTCAATGGCGGCTCAAGAGTAGTTGCATCTCTTAATTAACTACATATTTATGATCGCAGACCTTCTTTGACTTGTGTCGACCACTCTTTTGAGTGGGAGAGCAAGTCCTGTGCCTCAACCCACTTAAAATTCATTCACACTGTATTCATTGTTTAATCTTTCATTTAACAAATTAAAGAAGAATTAATTGCGATTATGAGATTCCTTGCAACCTCAGGAACATTTTCAAATAAAAAATGGTGCGATTCTTCATTCTGTATACACTTTTCTCTTTTTTTGGACTTACTGGAGCTCCGGTGAGCTCCGACAAGTGAATTTCGACCTTCAGCCTATAGAACTTGTTGAGAAGCTCCAGAATGACTTAATTTTGATTTCTGATTTGTTTGAGGTTGTTCATTTGGGATTCTATCACCTGGAGCTAGGAATACTGACTTGTCTTCTCCAACTCCGGTAGAGTTGGAGAAGTCTGACAGAAGTTTAAAAGAGGCATTTGATGGATCTAAAAGCTTCAGTGCAATGCACTGAAGTTAATTATGCCTTCGAATCTGTGTAACAAACCCCTGATTACTCTGACGAATAGATCACATTTTTAGTTCAGGCGACGAGCCTGAAACCGTAGATTCTTAGGTTCAAACATCTGTCTAGGGGGTTGAGCAAGTTCCTGAGGATGAAAGGATCCTATCTTAGGCTTTGATTTCTTGTGAAGAGGCTTAAAATAGAAAGTCAAATTTTGATGCCTTATAGTCAAACCCGAGCTTGAAACCTTAACTCTATGCTCAACCTGTTGAATTGAAGAGCTTGAATCATTTCTGAGAATCTGTTGAATGATTTTAGAGAGGTTAAAGTGAATTGAGACCTGTTTATCTGATGGAATTAATCAACTGTCATTTGGGTTGTTTTCGAACCCAAACTGATAGCAGTGCCTTTCTGATGAGATTAGATCATAAATTTTGCCCTGATGAGCTTATTACATTCCTTAGAGTCTGTTGGAATCGATTAGAAATGACCTTAGCTAACTGTTGTACCTTTCAGTGTTTAAAATTTTGTTCTCTGAAGCTTTCAGAGAAGCTTTGAGCTTCTGTGCTCCACTTGAAGCTTTTGAGAGCTTGAAACTCACACAAACAGCTGTGGAATCATATGTATAATCTATTCAGACACTTAGATAAGCTAAAATGACCATCCTATAGACCTAGTGGATTTAATTTAATTTTCCAAGCATATTTAACCCGTAGGAACCCCCTAATTTCACTTATCAAATCAGAGAGGAAATTATCCTCTAAACCTTAAATTAACCTTGGAATCTTGTAGAGCTACCTTAGAGCTCTCCATCAAGCTTTATCTCGCTTGATTTGGAACTCTCAGCTAGGAGTAATCTTCGTTTGAAGTTGGGTCTGGAGGGGGGAACAATAGTCCCATACCGAAAGTTTTCGAGCACCCGCTTTAGTATAAAACTAATTTGTGTTTAAGGCATGCCAGTAGTCAAGCTCTCGGCGCGAAAAGAAACCATCTGACCTTTGATCATGCGTGTGTGCGTGTGGGCGAGTGCGCTTGCAGGTGTGCGCCCGAGTGGCCATGTGTGTGCGATTGGCCCTGGGAGGGTGAGGCTTGGGAGGCATTAAGTCGGTTTGGCTCGAGAGAGAGCCGGTTTGGCTCAAGAGAAAAGAACCGAAAATAAACCCTTAATGAAACCAGGCGAGGATCGAGTAGGGTCTGGTCCCACCCTGATCTCAGGGTGCTGTGTATCCTTGAAAGGACCTCACCGCAAATCTCAAACAAATTTTTGGTTGAGAAAGAAATTTAACCCGGTTCAGAAGAACAAAAGGTTAAGAAAGAAAGAAGAGTTAAAGTGCTGAAGGCTAAGTGTCGAAGGAAAAAGAGAAGGAAGGCTGAGGAGGAAGAGGAAGAACTCGCTAAGGAAAAGAGAAGAAGAAAGAAAGCAGGCATAAGGAAATACTTAAGAAGAAGGGCAAGAACAGAAGAAGAAGATAAGAAAGAAAGAGATAGAAAGGAAAAAGAAAAGAGCATGAAAATATAAGATAAAGAATAAAGATAAAGAGAAGTAAAAGAAAGAAGGAAAGAAAAGAAGAGAAAGAGAGAGGCTGAAGAAATAAGAAAAGATAACAAAGGATTTATTTTCTTGTATTTTTAATCTCTTGCTTTTAATTGTAATAAGGCATATGTTTTGAATGTATAAATCTTATTTGCCTCGAATCATCTAAAATAGATGTTGTGAATAAAAGTTCATATGGGATTTTACATGTTATTTCATTTAAATCAATTTTTGGCAAAATTCATGCTTCCATGATTAACTTAAATTTACCTCCTATACTTATAAAGAAAAAAAATAAGATAACTAGTGCATTTAGAATGAATTATACCTCTCAGCGAACTACCTGAACTCAACTAATAAAAATTTTCTAAAATATTAGGTTAATTCAACCCTATACTACTAATCAACACAACTTCGAGTTAACCTAAGTGACTTTTCTTCTACTCTTAATTAAGTAAAATTAACTTAATTAACTGAGTTGAGGTAAGAAACGATCACGACATGCATGTGTTTTCTCTCTCCTCCGGCCTCCTCACCCTAAACCCTAACCCATCTTTATTTCAACCCCCACACCCTTCCTCTTCCTCCCCATTACCACCAGCCACCACCTCCATCTCCTTTCCCTCCTGCTGGCAGCTACCTTCCTCCCCCGCCTCCAGCGCAGTGAGTGGAGAGGAAGAAGAGAGACGGGACGTGGAGGAGGAGAGGAGAGTGTGAGCTAAGAGCGAGAGCGTGGGAGGAGCTCGCTAGGGAGCCGCGGGAGCTCGGAGGAGCTCGTGCGGGAGGAGTCGAGGACGCATGGGAGGAGGAGGAGGTCGCGGGCAGAAGCCTTGGCCTCCTGTAGTCGCAAGAGGCGCTACTGTAGCTCCTGCAGGCGAGCTCGCGAAGGAGACAGCTCGCGGGAGAGTTCTGCGTATTGGATATTTTCCAGTATCAAACATTTGGAGCATCTCCCAAACGTTTGGAGTAGCAAAGGGATGTCCGGAGCTAAAGCCAGACGTCTGAAAGCATGCTTAGTGCCAAGGAACGTATTTTTGCATGGTTTTCGACCATGCAGGGTTTACCGCTTGAGACGTTTAGCCGATTTTGGCTCCGCACGTGCGTACATAGGTGCAGAGTGTTGGAAAGGCTCACGGTGCACCCTTCAAGGCACTTTTGGACGTTTGGGCACATTGCCAGACGTCTGACTGTACTTCAAAACGACCGGAAGGAGGGTCTGACGTTTGGGACTTCCCTCAGACGATTGCAGAGGGGTTCGAATGTCCGAGGAATTTGCAGGAAAGAAAGGGTGAGTTCTGACGTCTTTTAAGACGTCTAGGCCTAGTCCCAGACGTTTGATTTTGGACAGTATGCCTGTTTTTGGCCGTTTAGGGCCCAAACGGAATCGAATTTCCACAAGCGAAGTATCGTTTTCCGCTTGAGTTTTTCTATGAGTTAGTGTCACTTGTATACAGTTTTGGACTCATTTGACATGGTTGGTCAATTGTATAGGTCTCCAGCCAGTTGAGCACCCGGGACCTGTGGAGGCGGCAGGACTTGCAGTTCTAGCCCCCATTCCTCCCGTGTTTCCCAGTAGAGTGTTTGCTTTAATATCAAGATTTAATAAAATTAAGTGCATGTTTAGAATAACTTACTTGAACCTTAGGGCATGAAATGAACTCTAAGGTAGAAACGAACGAATCTTGCTCAAGCTACACTGTCTTTCTTGAGATGCATGTTAAACCAATTTGCTAGCAAATGTATTATTTTATTGATGTGATTCTTTCTTTAGAAAAACATGAGCTGCTTGATATTTGAATGAAATCCGTAATGTGAATAGTGAGATCTGAATGTTGGAAATGGAATGAAAGGAATACAAGCATGAACCCTATGGGGAAATTAGGAGAACTCCTGTATATGGAAGAAACTTAGTAAGTAGATGGGAAGTGAGCTGGCCCTTGCGTACGCAGTACCAAGGAGAGTAATTATCCCTTTAGTGTAGAGGGGAGCTAGTCGCCCCTTTGGGTTGAGACTCAGGGTTTGGTCTAGTTACTCTACATCGACTTCTGTTTGGCCCTCGTGTACGTGGTATTGAGGTGAGCTACTTAGTATAGGGAGGGAGCTAGCCACCTTTCGGGGCTCAGGTTAGGACTAGCCGCCCTACACCGACTCTTATTAGGCCCACTGGGCAAACTGAGATAGTCGGATGAGGGTACGCAGACTGTGGAGGGGCGAGACCCATGTTCTTAGAGGGCAAGGCCCTATATTGTTCCGTGCTGTACCTTTAGGCATACCTACTAGCAGAAACGACTGACCGCGTGCCAGTGTGGGATAGCTACCTGTGTGCTTATCGCGCGTGCCATAATTACCGCTACGTCGCGACCGTGACCTCGGGGTGGTTGATTGGGTGTAGGATTACCACGGGGGACTCTTCCGGCTAGGAGAGCACCACGTGTACATCCTACATCATGGAAAAGACTGCAATCAAGATCGTTCCCGTGAGGAACAGGCTAGATCAAGAAATTATTAAATGAATAAAGGAACAAGCAAATTAGAACTACTTGGTTGAGTTAAATGAAATTGGATTAATTAGTTAATTGCTTATCTTAATTACATTTAAATGGCTGAGTTACCACTCTACTCAGCGTTCGTTGACTCCGAAAATTTTATAACCTTGTTCAGGTCAGGGAGTTGGGTAGCCAGCACCACCGGCTGCAGATGGAGCTGGGCCCAATTGAGCCTAGCCTTAGCGATTGACGTTTTCTGTTCCTTTACGCTTCTTTTTATAGTAGTGAGTATTTTTTTATTTGTAATACTGCTTAGTCACTTTTCTGTTGTACTTTCTGCTGATGTTGTTGTGATGGCCTGTAATATTATGAGACTGTTCGTTCTGCTTCCTTTACTGTCTCTTATTATTTTTCTGCTTAATTACATTGCATGTGTGATTGTGGAATATTTTCTGCTTTTGGTTATTTCTCATTGGACAACTAGGTCTTGGGATTAGTCGAGGCGGGCTGGTCTCGGGTCCTGTAGGGATTAGGATCGGGTCGTAACACGAGTTGTGCTATACTGTCAAGATTGCCGTCGAAGCAGAAAGACCTAGTGACCCCTTTCATTTCATGCAGCATCAAAAGTTGCAATTTTGATCATGCCTTGCTGGATTTAGGATCTTCCATTAACCTTGTACCGACTATCATGTTTCAAAAATTTGCATTGGGAAATTTGAAACCTACCCTTATTACATTCAGTTGGCTGATTGCTCTGTCAAAATCCCATGGGGTGTGATGGAAGACGTGGTAGTTAGGGTCAACAGTCTCTGTTTTCTTGTTGACTTTCTTGTATTAGATATGGAAGTTCCTAATTCATTTTCTGATTACCCAAAAATGCTCGGTAGACCATTCTTGGCCATAGCTCGCGCCCATATTGATTGTGAATCGGGCTGCATAAAGATTGCCATGGGCTATGAAAAGCTCAAACTTAACATTTTTAAGGCTGCCAAGAATTTTGATTGCAATCTTATTGAGGATGACATGTTTGACGATGACATGGCCATTAGTGCGTGTATTGGGTTGGTAGGGACCTATTCAAACTGCTGCAGATACCCCTAGAAAATCATCAAAACCTGATTGACCTTTACATGACATTTCCCCACCCCTCCCCTTACCCTTATCTCTTCTTGACCAGATCCCTGATGAGGTCCACTTCGCTTCTTACGCCTCGTGGTCTGAGTCATTTCTGAGCTGCTCACCTCCAGTCTACTCCCTTGAAGACCCGAGTGCTCTTTCTTTCCCGCCAAATTAGGTGAAAACGACATTCCACACTGGGACCTTGTTCTCAAATGTTGATCACTGGGGCTCTCCTTTCTTGGATCCATCATTACAAGATGCTTCTCTTCTTGGCCAACCTGAGGGCCAATTTCCTTCACCCCTCATTATTTCTTCTGATCCTTTTAGGACGCTCACATCCCAAGATTTGTCAGATCTTTCCCCATCCACTCCCGAGCTTAAAGCACTGCCTGACACGCTAAAATATGCTTTCTTAGGACCAAATGAAACGCTTCCTGTAATCATCAGTTCAAAATTGTCCAGGGAGCAAGAGTGCAAGCTAATGAAGGTCCTAATTGAACATAAGGCAGCCATTGGATGGTCTCTTTCTGATCTAACTGGCATTAGTCCCTTCTACTGCACTCACTGTATATATATGGAGGAGGCTCGACCTTCCGCGAGATGCAGCGACGTATCAATCCTAATATGTGGGAGGTTAGTAGGACTAAAATTATTAAGTGGCTTGATGCGGGCATTATTTACCCAATCAACGACAACCCCTGGGTGAGTCAGATTCATATTGTTCCCAAAAAGGCGGGTCTCACCATTCGTGTCAATGACAGGGGCGAATCCATCCCTACCCACACTCCTACGTCTTGGAGAGTGTGTGTGTGTAGACTATAGGAAACTCAATACTGCTATCAAGAAAGACCATTTTCTGCTACCTTTATCTAGCAAATCTTGGAGCAGTTAGCGGGAAATCAGTTCTTTTGTTTCTTAGATGGATTCTCAGGCTATAACCAGGTGGCTATTGACCGTTGGGACCAAGAGAAAACCACCTTCACCAGCCCCTTTGGAACCTTCGCCTTCAGAAGGATGCCATTCATACTTTGTAACACGCCAGCTACCTTCTAACAATGCATGCTGGCAATCTTCCATGATATGGTGGGTATTTTTCTTGAGGTCTTTATGGATGACTTTTGCAATCTTCAGACCTACCTTTGATGATTGCCTAGCCAACCTGACTCACATCCTTCGAAGATGTATTGATGTTAACCTTGTGCTTTCTTGGGAGAAAAGTCATTTTATGATGCACGAAGGTATTATTCTGGGACATATCATCTCCGAAAGGGGTATCGAGGTGGACAGAGCTAAGCTTGATGTGATAGCTATGATGGGAATACCATCATGAGCCATAACTAGCTCATTTTGACCCAATTAAGTTAGTAAATGATCTTACATAACTGCCAGAGAGTCATAAGTTGCTGCATAATCATTCTGAGGGAAAAATAAGAAACTAGGGTTAAAATTGTAATTTTACCAGCTTATCATGAATGCAGTACAACCACATGTTTTCTCAGGAGTTTAATGAAGGTCAAATGGTCTTAAAAGGATAATAAGTGGGTTAGAACAATCAGAAAAGGGTTTGCACGTGTTCTGAGAATTAAATGACTTTTTGAAACCCTAAAAATAGACCCGCTTAATTAACTGAGGTTCTGATCACAATAAAATTCACCTAAACCCTCTAAAATTCATAGAAAAATATTCTTTAGGGTTTAGAACCTTCAATTTGACTATCAGAACCCGTTGACCTAGAATAGTCATAGATAGACATTTGACCTAATTTAGGTTTTTACATAAATTTCCCTGTCAAACGTGATCAAAATCAAAATCCAACTTCACCATTGGATTTCTTAGGTCCAAATTAGGTTTGTATCAAAATTGAGACCTAAGATGAGTTTGTCTTGACCTAGTTTGCAAATTGGTCCTATCTAATTATATTTCTACCCTTAACTTTCACAATCTTTTCAAACAGACTCCTAACTTTGTCATCATTCTCACAAAAAGGTCCCTACTGCCGTTAAACCTATTCCTACTTGCTCCGGTGACCTTAAATTGGAAAGAACTCCCTGATTTCTTGACAAATCCTTTTCAAATTTGAAAGGGAAGTTCGTCATGAAATTCCCTTCCTTTTGAACCTAATCCTAAGCACTAAAACCTACCCAATCTCTCATGCGAACGTATGATAGATTTGGGTATCAAAGAATTCCCAAACTCCAGCGAGCTTTCCAAGCTTGGGAAGCTTGCTTTCCAAGATCTAACCACCCTCTGGTTACCTATAAAAGAAAGCCCAGGCCAGGCCGAACCCCTCAAGCTTGAATTCGACCAGAGTAACCCTCAAATTCTTCTCTCCTCCAGTTGAATTGCTCTTCAAGCTTCGATGACCCTCCTTGCCTCCCCTCGTCGTCTGACTGCAATACCAGGGGTAGATTCCCCTTCCTTGCCTTCTTCCACGTTGAGCAGTACCTATCGGCGTCCCTATCTCCTTCATCCTCGCCGTCCATCCCTTATCCGAGCAGCTTTGTCTCCAGCACCGACCATACCTCAACCGGTGCCAACTCCGCTCCCCGTCGTCTGGTACCTCTCCTAAACGACTCCTCATCTTCCACTCCTCGTTTCCAGACACTCGCAACTTCATTTCAACAGCTGACTCGTCCTCTGTGACTTCATCTTCCAACTTGCTAGCAGACCTCCGGTGAGCCCTAGCGGCTTCCACACTCGCTCAACCGCGTTGCTTCCACGCTCCTCACCATCGCCTCTACCCACCGACCAAAATCCCTCAAGTAATTAAGGGGATTGGCCTCTCTATCAGCCCCCAACTCACGCACTTTCGCACACACATCGCAAGGTCGACAGACCTCCACATCCACTCGCACACGACACCACCACCACAGTTACATTTCCTGACGTCCAGTGAAGCTCCTGAGCACTTCTGATATGGCCGTGAGGCCGTGTTGATGTTTTCAGGTGTAGGACCTTTAGCCGCCATTAACGGAGCATCTTCAAGCAGGCTCCAGCAGTGTTTGTGAGGTTCTAGCTCCAAGGACACGCCCCAGGTGAAGCGGAATCCACCCAGGCAGAGGAATAGGTGATCTATTGGACACTTTGACTGTGTCCCAGACCTCAATTGGAAGGATCTTCCTCGGCTCTTGTTGAATGAAGGAGAGGAACTAAGATAGTCTCACCTCGTTGGCTGAAGAATGCCCGCAGTGGCATAAATTGAAAAAGTGTCATCGGCTTATCGCCTCAACACACAGGGGGGTGAGGTCCCCCGCATGCTCCCCTCACATGCGCCCCATCTGCGACACCTGACCCTGCAGACTTGGTGCGCCCGACCCGCCTAAGCCCTTCACTCCTTGGCTGCAACCATGCCCGCAGCCCTGGACCTGGGTTTGCGCCTACCGAATTACCCAGTTACCCACTAAGAGGCCCTGGGAGGGCTGAGCCTAAGAGAGAGAGAAAGAGAGATCACATGGGGTAGGGGGAGGGTTTTGGTGCAGAGAGAATTGGCTGACACTTAGCCAATTCAAGAAGTTTCCCCCTCTGTGCGAAGTAGCTGAACAGAGAAAGAAGAAGAAGGCTTGAGCAGCAGAGGAAGAAAGAAAGAGGAAGAAGAAACAAAGAAGAAGAAGAGAAGGACCTTCACAAGAAGAAGAGGAGCACAAGAAGAAACAGAGAAGAAGAAGAAGAAAAAGAAAAACCTTAGCACTGTAGCACAGGGCTACTTAAGACATCTGATACTTTAATTGCATATATTTGAGACTTGATTTAAGTGTTATTTGTAAGGAGTAATTGGTGATTTAAATCACCATTTTATTCTATTCTTTTTGGCATATTGATCCTGACATTATTTGCAATCTTTATTCTTAATTTACATTGTGATATTGAGCTTTAAATTCTATATTGCTTCCTGTGTTCGACCTCGGAACCTTTTTGAGTAATAAAATTTATTTGTTTGAGCACTATTTTGACTATACTACAATACGACAATCTTAAAACACCGATTTAGCGCATGAACATTTTGGTGCCGTTGCCGGGGAGCAACAGGTAATTTAGAGCTCTTGGTTACAATTCCTGATTTAGATTCTTACTTGCTATATCTCTTTTGCTGTGGTTGTTTCAAGAGGGATACATTCAAGGAAGATCAGCTGCATAATAAACACGCCAGGGGCAGGTAAGTTCTAACTACTTTCTCTCTATTAAGCCCCTAATTCTAAAAAGGCTAAAAGAAAAAAATCAATTAGGGCTACTTGCATTCTATCCTTAGATAATTCATCAAGTTGCCAGATTTGATACATTTTATTTAGACAACAAATCTTGATTTGTGTACCCACTTAAAGCTTAAGGTATCTAGGGCTATCACATTCTTGCTTGAGTCCTAGGTACCACATTTGAACATATTAAATTGGATCAAATTAGAGCCAATTAAGGATTCCAGTTTAGGGTTTTTAGAGACACTTGCATAATCAAGAAATCATCTTTCCAAACAATGTGTACCTAGACCTTGATTGAACTGATCTATTTAAGGAAAACCCTAAAATTAGGCTCTTAAAGTCATTTGAACACTAAAAGAGGGACCTAAGATTCTCAAGAGGACAATACATTTGAAGTTGACCCACCTTGTTTGGGTCAACCAATCTTCAAATTAGGTCACTTTTGCACTCAACACATCTTAAAGTTCAAGTGAAATCCTAAGCACCCTTGCTCTTAATTAAAACTGGTAGACTTAAGAGGTCAAGTCCCCATTTTGGTCTACTTGGAACATCAGTGACAAGAGAGGTTGGGTGGGGGAAACCCTGTAACCTGTGGGGGCGCTCTACCGTGTAGGGGTCTTTGCAGGACTCTCCCTCTTTGGCTTTAGAGATAATTCTTAGGTGGATGGCTTTCTGATTAAGGGGTATCATCCGCCTCGAACCTCTATAATCATCCAAAATTTTTGGGTGTCTTAATTGGGTCCATCACATTCTACCTCTCATCTACTCCATCGGTGCATGTTTGGGAGGAGGTCTCTATGACCATCCTTGAGGCCTCCTTTAGCCACTCATTCACATTGAGGCCAAAGCCTCGACCTCCTTGTTTGTGCAACAACCCAATCCTATTGATATCTCTTTCGATTCATCTGAACCTAATTCTCCTTCATCCATCATCATGGCACAACCCATAGAAGAAAATAATCTTGAAAATCAACTTCAGTGCCTCAATGATCTATTCCAAGCCTTTGTGAACCCACCGCAGCGTTCAATGATGCGAGATCACTACAATCCCGCTGCAGTGGTAATCGAACCTCGAGTGCAAATCCCCGCTAGAGGTCCTGACACTGAACTCAAGCCTAACATGATTCATGCCATTCCCAAATTCCATGGGCGTAATTCCAAAGATCCTTTCCAGCATATCAAACAACTCAAGCATCTGGCCCAGACCTTCGGGTCAGAAGCTCAAAATCGGGATATTCTACTCATGAAAATGTTGTCCTTTTCTCTCATGGATAACGCTGCTCACTGGTACCAAACCCAAACGTGTCCCCAACACATGGGCGGAACTTCAATCTGAGTTTTTGAGAAAGTTCTTTCCTGTTGGTCAGACAAATGCTTTATGGCACCAGATTACACATTTCACACAACAAGTAGGAGAACCACTTCACGAAGCATGGGATCTTTTTCTGGATCTCATGCGAAAGTGCCCCCATCATGGAGTTCCTAAATGGGAACAAGTTTAGTCTTTTTACCAGGGACTCCGTGAGGATATTATATTATTCGTCAATGCGACCTGTGGAGGAAACATCATGGGTCAACACGAAGACACCGTGTGGGAGATTCTCGAGAATATGTGCGAGAACTCCATCAATAATGAATCCATGGGCATGTTCTACCGGACGAATGCCCGTGCATTGATGAATCCAAAGGGAGCACATGAGATGCAGGGCTTGTCCTCTTCTGTCGACTTGGAACTGATGGCCAGTCATCTGGACAAGGTCTCTATTATTGAGAAGAAGGTGAATGAGCTAACTCGACGTTTGCAGTGAGCCACCTCTGCTCAAAACCCGTTCACACAACCACCCTCTGGTAGGGAGGCCGTGCACAACATCTATCACCGACCTTCTCAAGGGATGGACCTATATCCACCCCTGTCTGATTCTGGTTACGGAGGAAACTTTGGATCCACCTACTCAAGCTGGGGGAACTCTGAACCCTCATATTCTGATTTTCCTGAGGTTCCTCAGACCTATGAGGACCTCAACGCCATTCAGAATGATCCATTCTCAAACACCTACAACCCTGGATGGCGTAATCACCCCAATTTCATGTGGTCAGGCAATAATCAAAATCAGAAACCTCAATATCCGCCCCAACCACAAGTTCCTCATCTATATCAGCCGCCTCAGCCTCAGCCTAATCCAACTTATCAATCTGGGCCGACTCAGACAGATCAAATGATTCTTATCCTTCAGACTCTAGCTGACATTCAGAAGATGAATGTGGCTATGCAAAAATAGCACAGAGACGAGATCACAGAGGTTCGCAATCAACTTGCCTAGATGGAAAATCCTTGCCAACCTGGTGCACTTCCTTCACAACCTCTGCCTAATCCGAATAACGTGCCGAACCAGAGGTACGTTATGAACCCAAATTCGGGCCAAGCTCACTTTGTTTATCAGGCCCCTTCTACTCCATCACCCGATGGGATGGAGGATTCGACATCATATACGGGCTACCAGCAGCAAGCACCTCTTCTACCCACTCCAAACCAAAACCAGGCAGGATTAAATTCTGTTACTACCCGCGCTGGCAAAACAACACAGGACCCACCTTATCTATGTCAAACCCAGCCTGGTAATACAAACCCTAACCCAAGGATAGTCATCCAGGACACCTCTATCCCAGATCAAGAACCTAGACCCATTTTAGAGGAACCATCTAAGGTTCCATTTCCTGAGGTCATGACCAAGGGAAAAAGGATAACCAAAACCGTGGCACCTGGGGAGGACCTGGTTAAGCTCTTTGAGCAGGTCTATATAAAGATCCCCTTGATGGATGTGATACGCCACATACCAGCTTATGCATGATTTCTTAAAGACGTATGTACGCCTAAGCGTAAGCTGAGAACCAGATATGGGAGTTCAATCGTACTGTCAGAGCAAGCCAACTCTGTCATCTTGAGCAAACTCCCACCTAAGGCAAAAGACCTAGGCACTCCTTTGATCTCCTGTGAAATCGGTGATATACAATTTGACTGAGCTTTATTAGACTTAGGAGACTCTATAAATTTGATACCCACATCCCTACTAGACTATTTCGAGGAATCTGAACTTAAACTAACTGAAAACACTTTACAACTAGCAGATCGATCAATTAAGTCACCAAAAGAAATTCTTGAGGATGTCATGTTAGGGTGCATGATTTCTATTTTCCAGTGGATTTCATCGTTTTAGACATGGATGCTCCTGAGAATGTGAAGAATACACCGATCATACTAGGGAGACCCTTTCTAGCCACTCTAGGGCCAATATAATTGTGAGGAGGACCAAATTGAATTAAAATTTGGGAGCAAGACACTAAAGATCGACATCTTTAAGGCCCAACAAGGAATTAATTGCTGAGTCATAGAATAAATTTGCGATATTGAAGCAGTGGTTGACGACTTCATCAAGAACCTGACTATTTCTGATCAACCACAAGAGGATCAAAAACTGCAATTAGAGGAGCCTGAACTCAACCTAGACACACCCATAGCTCCTTCCTTTGCTCTCGACACCCATCCTGAACTACCCGCTGCCGCTGAAAACCTGATTTTGGAATTAAAGCCTCTTTCTGATCATCTCAAGTACGTCTTTTTGGGTTCCAATCAGACATTTCCTGTGACTATCAACTCCCGACTCACACTTGATTAGGAAACACGCCTGATTTCTGTTCTCCAGCAACATTGAAGAGCCATTGGATGGACTCTCGATGATCTCACTGGTATCAACCCCTCATACTGCACACATCACATCTACACTGAAGAGGGCTCACGACCATCCCACGAAATGCAGAGATGCCTGAATCCCAATTTGCAGGATGTTGTGAAAAAGGAGATTATCAAGTGGATAGATGTAGGGATCATCTACTTGATCTCCGACAGTTGATGGGTGAGTGCAATCCAAGTTGTGCCTAAAAAGGTAGGGCTCATCGTCATCACGACTGAAATCGGAGAAGCCATACCAACCTGTATAGCAAACTCAGGGAGAGTCTGCATTGATTACAAAAGACTCAATTCCTCCACGAAGAAGGATCATTTCCCACTACCGTTCATTGATCAGATTCTCGAGAAACTAGCGGGAAATCGATTTTTCTGCTTTCTGAACGGGTACTCTGGTTACAACCAGGTCGCAATCCATCCCGAGGACTAAGAGAAGATCACCTTCACCTGCCCCTTCAGAACTTACACACTCTGAAGGATGTCGTTCGGTCTCTGCAATGCACTCGCTACCTTTCAGCGGTGCACGCTTGCCATATTCTCAGATATGGTAGGTGAATACCTTGAAGTCTTCATGGATGACTTCTCGGTATTTGAGATTGCCTCCTGTACTTGGTTACAGATCCTTAGGCGTTGCATCGACGTGAACTTGGCTCTTTCCTGGGAAAAGAGCCACTTCATGGTACCTGAGGGAATTGTCCTGGGACATCTTATCTCTGAAAAGGGCATCCAGGTTGATCAAGCCAAGGTGAATTTGATTTCCAAGCTCCCTATGGCTAGCTCGGTCAAAGACATCTGATTCTTCCTGGGGCATGTCGATTTTTACCGTCGATTCATTCTTGATTTCTCGAAAATCGCGTGCCCTCTGACTAATCTTCTATCTAAGGATGTCCCTTTTGAAATCACCAAGGAGTGTACTCAGGCATTTGAGATCCTGCATGATCGAGTTACCCAAGCACCTATTTTGCAGTGCCCTGATTGGTCTCAACCCTTTGAGATCATGTGCGATGCATCTAATTATGCTGTAGGAGTGGTACTTGGGCAAAAAATAGATGGGAAACCCGTGGTCATCTACTATGCTAGCAAGACACTTGACGAGGCTTAGCGTAACTATACAGTTACTGAGAAAGAGTTACTAGCTGTAGTATTTGCTCTGGAAAAGTTCAGATCATATATTTTGGGTTCCCGTGTTATTATTTACTCAGATCACACTGCTGTGAGGCATCTCCTTGCGAAGGACGCGAAACCTCAACTAATCCGCTGGATCATGCTGTTGCAAGAATTTGACCTCGAGATTCACGACAAGGCGGGGAAACAGAATGTGGTAGCTAATCATTTATCCTGCCTTCTCTCTAACATTATCGACCCTTCTGGACCCATTACTGAGCATTTTCCTGATGAGCACCTCCTGACTATTAGTGCGGGACTTCCATGGTTTGCTGATCTAGTAAACTACTTTGTGTCACATCAGATCCCATCTGATTGGCCAAAAGCCAAGAAGGACAAATTACTTTCTGATGCTAAGTACTACTTTTGGGAAGACCCGTATCTCTTCCGCATTGGTGTTGATCAGATCATCCAACGATGTGTTCCGGAAGTGGAAATTCAGGACATTTTGTCCTTCCGCCATGACTAGGCATGCGGTGGACACTTCTCTGGTCATAAAATCGTAGCAAAAGTCCTCCAGTGCAGCTTCTATTGGCCCACGATTTTTAAAGATGCATACAATCACTGTAAGGCATGCACTCGTTTCTAGACCTTAGGCAACATGAGCACCGTGATATGATGCCCTTACAGCCAATTCTCATTTGCGAAATCTTCGATATCTGGGGGATTGATTTTATGGGACCCTTCCCTGTTTCGGACGGGTTCGAATACATTCTTCTCGCTGTTGACTCCGTGCCTAAATGGATCTAAGCCATTCCGACCCGAACCAACGATCATAAGGTTGTTATCAGATTCATTCATCAGAACATCTTTTCTCGGTTCAGGATTCCACGTGCCATAATCTCCGATGGAGGGACCCATTTCATGAATACTCAGTTCAGATCACTGATGACCACTTACATAGGATCTCAACTTGTCACCCCCAAACTAACGGTCTAGCTGAGTTATCGAATCGGGAGATCAAGAAAATCCTCCAGGTCATTGTTCGACCTGACAAGAAAGATTGGTCATCTCGACTTCTGGAAGCTTTGTGGACTTATAGGACCGCCCATAAAACCCAATTAGGCATGTCTCCCTTCAGATTGGTGTACGGGAAGGCATGTCACCTCCCCATCGAATTGGAGCACAAAGCCTATTGGGCAGTATGGAATTGCAATCTCGATGTTTCTAAGGCAGGAACCCACAGAAAGCTTCAAATGAGCGAGATCGATGAACTACGCCATGACGCGTATGAGAACTCGCGAATTTACAAAGAGCGGGTTAAGGCCTTTCACGAAAAGCACATATCCAGAAAGATCTTTTTCCTTGGTTAGAAAGTCCCACTCTTTGATGCCAAACTCAAATTGTTCCTAGGAAAACTCAGATCAAAATGGATTGGACCATACCTTGTCCGACGAATCTTTGGAAATGGAGCTGTCAAAATCTGTCAACTCAGCCACGATTCAGAACCTTTTGTCGTGAATAGTCAAAGACTCAACCCGTTCATTGAACTCACTGATACAAATTTGGTTGAGATATCTTTTACCCTCCATTCTCCCTGAGCTCATTGCACCCGGCTGATGATGTTAAACTCAACGCTTAATAGGAGGGAACCCGTCATTTTGAAAAACACGAAACCCTTCCTGACACATCTTATGCTGAATTCATATTGCACTTTAGGGTTCATCCATTAGAACGACCAACTCCACCTCTGTTACTTGTACCTGAGCTTGAATCATCCGTAACAGTCATCCCGACCCATTCACCCACCCAACACCTATTCTAATGAATGATCTGAGTTGAACTCGAACCCATTTAATTTATAATGAGGTCATTGCAAATCGTAGGCTTGGGGGGGTATTAAAGTGCAAAACACCATGAAAATCACTTCACAAGAAAGGGTTTCATCAAAAAATCACATATTCCAAAAATACCAAAAAAATAAAAAATTTGTGAAAAAGAACAAAATATGAGATGGGAGGAAATTTTGATGGCATATCAGATTTTGAGAAAAAAAAGGGGAGGAGATAAAAATCTCAAAAAGGAGCATAATTTGAAAAGAAAAAGAGATAGCCATTAGTAAAAGATTAAGGAATTAACTTAGTTCTAGACCAAATCAAAAGAAAGAAAATGAAAGGCAAAAAGTGCTAATGAAATAAATAAGAGATTAGTAGGAACGCTAATTTTAGGTCGCTTGGGCTGCAATCCTCGGCTTAAAAATTCAAGTACCCGCTAAGATCTGGATAGTCCTCAAGAGGTTGGGGAAAATGCGAAGCTTAAGTATTAAGTCTAAGGCTTAGGGATTATTTGACCTCGTTAACTAACCTCTGGTTTGCGGGACTCGGTAACTTAAGCACTCCAATCCACACATAGTCTGGTTCAGTGCGTCTAAGTATTAAAATCACGCAAATGCATTAAACCTGTTCTGAAAAAAATGTTACCTAGATTAGGAGCGGTTGATCAACACAAGTTGATTTGGATGAGTTCCCGGTGCGGAGAGGTAGGAAATTTCCCTTGAAGATGAGAAATAACATATCGTCTCCTCGGTGCTTGTCTCCTAGGATATCTACATATCCTACCGGGGGCATGTAAGCACCTTGTGCTGGTTCAGATGCCATGGGCGGCATTATCTCGAAGTGTTGATTGCCAAGGTCTGGATTTAGCTACAGAATGCCATGGGCAGGATTATCTCGAAATATCGAAAGCTAGGGTTCTGGGGGTTGCCATGGGCGGTGCTATCTCGAAGCATCGATTGCCAGGGACCCTGCGAGGATTGATGGTGGGGACTAGGAATCCGATACAGACCGTGTTGTAAAGCTAATCCAAAGCTAGAAATAAAAATAACAGAGAGAGAAAACTCTCTAAAAACAAAGAAAAATTCCTCTATCTCTCTCTAACAAAAACTCACTGCAAATTAAACCTGGGCTAAAACATGTTACAAGCACGAGTACTTTAACCGCGGAGTTCAACGAACCTTAGGCTAGTTCCTGTGGGCCTTAGAAACCTTTGCGGCAAACTGAGGCTATAGCTGGTCAGGTTCGGATCTTGGTTGGTACTTGAGTACCTCTAGGCCTACTATCGGCATTCTAACCTAATCTACAAAAAAAACACACATCAAAGTTTTAAGCATAAAAAGTTTTATGGTCTAGGATCAAAGTTAATACCTTGAAATTTTGCTAAGGGACTAGCAAAAGCTAGGCACGGAGGTATGATGGGAACACCATCATGAGCCATAACTAGCTCATTTTGACCCAATTAAGTCAGTAAATGCTCCTGCATAATTGCTAGAGAGTCACAAGTCATTGCATAATCATTCTGAGGGAAAAATAAGAAACTAGGGTTAAAATTACAATTTTACCAGCTTATCATGAATGCAGTACAACCACGGGTTTTCTTAAGGGTTGAATGAAGGTCAAATGGTCTTAAAAAGATAACAAGTGGGTTAGAACAATCAGAAAAGGGTTTGCATGTGTTTTGAGAATTGAATAACTTTTTGAAATCCTAAGAACAGACTCGCTTAATTAACCGAGGTTTTGATCAGGATAAAATTCACCTAAATCCTCTAAAATTCATAAAAAAATATTCTCTAGGGTTTTGAACCTTTAATTTGACTATCAGAACCCGTTTTGACCTAGAACAGAGTCATAGACAGACATTTACTCTAATTTGGATTTCTACATAAATTACCCAATCAAATGTGGTCAAAACCAAAATCCAACTTCACCATTGGATTTCTTAGGTCCAAATTAGGTTTGTACAAAAATTTGGACCCAAGATGAGTTTGTCTTGACCTAGTTTGCAAATTGGTCCTGTTTAATTATATTTCTACCCTTAACTTTCAAAATCTTTTCAAACAGACCCCTAACTTTGTCGTCATTCTCACATAAAGGTCCTTGCCGCCATTAAACCTATTCCTACTTGCTCTAGCAACCTTAAATTGGAAAGAACACCTTGATTTCTTGACGAATCTCTTTTAAATTTGAACGGGAAGTTCTTCAAGAAATTCCCTTCCTTTTGAACCCGATCCTAAGCCCTAAAACCTACCCAATCTCTCATGCGAATGCATGAGAGATTTGGGTGTCAAAGAATTCCCAAACTCCGGCGAGCTTTCCAAGCTTGGGAAGCTTGCTTCCCAAGCTTTAATCGCCCTTTGATGACCTATAAAAGAAAGCCTAGGTCAGGCCGAACCCCTCAAGCTTGAATTCGACCAGAGTAGCCCTCAAATTCTTCTCTCCTCCTCCAACCGAATTGTTCTTCAAGCTCGGACGACCCTCCTTGCCTCCTCTCATCATTTGACCGCAATGCCAACGACAGATTCTCCTTCCTTACCTTCTTCCGTGTCAAGTAGTACCCGCCGGCGTCCCTATCTCCATCCTCGCCGTCCACCCCTTATCAGAGCAACTTCATTTATGGCACCGGCCATACCTCAACCGGTGCCAACTCTGCTCCCCATCGTTTGCTACCTCTCCTAAACGACTCCTCATCTTCCACTCCTCATTTCCAGACACTTGCAACTTCATTTCAATCGCCGACTCGCCCTTCGCGACTTCATCTTCCAATTCGCTGGCAGACCTCCGGCGAGCCCTAGCGGCTTCCACACTCACTCAACCACGTCGCTTCCACGCTCCTCACCATTGCCTCGACCCATCGACCAAAATCCCTCAAGTAATTAAGGGGATTGGCCTCTCTTTCACCCCCCGACTCACGCACTTTTGCACACACTCCGCAAGGTCGACAGACCTCCACATCCACTCGCACGCGACGCCACCACCACAGTTACATTCCTTGACGTACGGCAAAGCTTCTGAGCACTTCTGATGTGGCCGTGAGGGCATGTTGATGTTTTTAGGTATAGGACCTTCAGCCGCCATTAATGGAGCATCTTCGAGCAGGCTCCAACAGTGTTCTTGAGGTTCTAGCTCCAGGGACATGCCCCAGGTGAAGCGGAATCCACCTAAGTAGAGGAACATGTGATCAATTGGATGCTTTGACTGCGTCCTAGATCTCAATTGGATGGATCTTCCTTGGCTCTTGTTGAACGAAGGAGGGGTACTAAGATAGTCCCACCTCGTTGGCTGAAGAACGCCCGCAGTGGCATAAATTGAAAAAGTGTCATCGGTTTATTGCCTCGACACACAGGGGGGGTGAGGTCCCCCGCACGCTCCCCTCACATGCGCCTCATCCGCGACACTTGAACCCGTGGACCTGGTGCGGCCGACCTGCCTAAGCCCTTTACTCCTCGGCTACGACCACGCCCGCAGCCCTGGACTCGGGTTTGTGCCTACCTGATTACCCGGTTGCCCACTGAGAGGCCCTGGGAGGGTGGATCCTAAGAGAGAGAGAAAGAGAGATTACGCGGAGTAGGGGGAGGGTTTTGCTACAGAGAGAATTGGCTGACACTTAGCCAATTCAAGAAGTTTCCCCCTCTGTGCGAAGTAGTTGAACCGAGAAAGAAGAAGAAGAAGGCTTGAGCAGTAGAGGAAAAAAGAAAGAGGAAGAAGAAACAAAGAAGAAGATGAAGAAGAGGACCAGCACAAGAAGGGAGAATAAGAAGAAACAGAGAAGAAGAAGAAGAAAAAGAAAAACCTTAGCACTGTAGCACAGGGCTACTTAAGACATCTGATATTTTAATTGTATATATTTGAGACTTGATTTAAGTGTTATTTGTAAGGAGTAATTGGTGATTTAAATCACTATTTTACTTCATTCTTTTTGGCATATTGATCTTGACAATTTTTGCAATCTTTATTCTTGATTTACATTGTGATCTTGAGCTTTAAATTCCATATTACTCCCTGTGTTCGACCTCGGAGCCTTTTTGAGTAATAAAATTTATTTGTTTGAGTGCTATTTTGGCTATACTACAACATGACAATCTTAAAACATCTATTTAGTGCACGAACAAGCTGATTTACCAGCACCTAGCTCTGTTCGGCAAATCCACTACTTTTTAGGTCATGCCATTTTTTGTAGGAGATTTATCAAGGATTTCTCCAAGATTTCCAGGCCTTTGACACATCTCTTATCTGCCGATATGCCCTTCGACATGGGCCTCGACTGCATGATGATGTCATTAAGGCCCCTATTCTCCAACTGCTTGATTGGTCCCTAGACTTTAAGCTAATGTGTGATGCTTCTGACCTAGTTGTTGGAGCCATCTTGGGACAAAGACGTGATAAACACCCCTTTGTGGTGTATTACGCCAGTAAGATGCTGGATAAGGCCCAGCGTAATTACATGACCACTGAAAAGGAGCTGTTGGAGGTCATCTTTGGGATGGAGAAATCCCATTCGTATCTTTTGGGCTCTCATGTTACCATCTTCACAGACCACGCGACCATTTGTCATCTCATGCAAAAGAAGGATGCAAAGCCTCAATTGATTCGTTGGATTCTTTTCCTTCAAGAGTTTGATCTTGAGATACGAGATAAGGCCAGAGTCCAGAATGTAGTCGTGGACCACCTCTCAAGACTCGACTCGGACCATATTGGACTTACCTTGCCATTAAATGAATCGTTTCCTGATGAGCACCTTCTAGCGATAGATGTGGCAAGTGGACTATGGTATGCCGATATCTCTAATTACCTTGCTTCTGGCTCTCTTCCATGAGGTTGGCTTAAAAACCAGTGCAAGCGTTTCATTGCAGAAGAAAAGTATTATTTCTGGGATAATCAACTACTTTTTAGAGTAGGTGCTGATTAGATTATTTGTCATTGTGTTCCTGACAGCGAGTTCCCCAGTGTGCTATTCTTTTGCCATGATCAGGCATGAGAAGGCCACTTTTCTGGGAGGAAAACTTCTGCCAAGGTATTGTAGTGTAGATTCCTATGGCCTTCCCTTCATTAGGATGCACACAATTACGCTAAGCGTTGTACTAACTGCCAGTTGCTAGGGTCAATGTCATGTTGCGACATGATGCCCTTGCAACCCATACTAGCGACAGAAATTTTTTATATTTAGGGAATCGATTTTATGGGTCTCTTTCCTCTTTCCAACGGCTTCGAGTATATCCTCGTTGCCGTTGATTATGTCTCGAAATTGATTGAGGCTATTCCTGTGCACCGTGCTGATCATGTCGTTACCACCAAATTCATCAAGGATTACATCTTTGTGTGCTTCGGGATCCCTCGAGCCATCATTTTGGATGGAGGAAGTCATTTCACTCACTCATCATTTCAAGCACTTTTAAGGAAATACGGAGTCCACCATCATATCGCTTCTCTGTACCATCCTCAAATAAACGGTCAGGTTGAGGTGTCGAACCGGCAAATCAAGCAGATCCTCTAGAAAATGGTTTGGCTTGACTGTAAGGATTGGTCCGACAAGCTGATTAACACCTTGTGGGCGTATCAAATCGCCTTCAAGGCTCCCCTTGGTATGTCTCCATGCAGGATTATTTTTGGGAAGCCTTGTCAGTTGCCCAAGGAGTTGGAGCACCTCGCTTATTGGGCGGTTCGCCATTGTAACCTTAACCTAGACTTGTGTGGTCAAGAAAGGAAACTTCAACTCCAGGAATTAGAAGAATTGCGTCGTGAAGCCTATGACTCTTCCTTGACCTTTAGATAACGAACCAAGGCCTTTCACGATAGCTGCATTAAGGGGAAGGAGTTTGAGCCATCACAGCATGTTTGGCTTTATAATGCCTGGCTTAAATTCTTTCCTGGAAAATCGAAGTCCAAATGGACTGGACCCTTCTTGGTCTCCCAACGGTGTCATTGAAATTGAAGATCCCAAAACTGGGCATAAATTTATGGTAAATGGGCAGCAGTTGAAACTGTATGTCACTCATAAACCTGCTCCCATTGATGAAACAGTTGCCCTGCTGGAGGGTAACTAATTTCTACCTCGTTCTGTGTCCAGTTGGGGACGTTAAATTTAGCGCTCGTTGGGAGGGACCCCAACAATCCTTTCACTCTCACTCTACATCTCATTTCATTCCACTTCACTTCACTTTGCACTTCACCCCCTACCATCCGCCCACCCATCCACCCTGCTTTATACTCTGCACTTCATTCTTGCACCATGACCCTTTAATCCTGTCTAACTCTTTTTGCATGCATATGAGGAAATAGCATGATTTGGCATGGGGGTGGGGGTGGGGGTAGATAGGCATCTATAGGATCTAGGTATTATATGGGTATTATGCAGATTCTTGTCCATTATACATATCCATCTATAGTATATATAGATAGCCTTATTGAAAAATTCATAAAAATTGAAAAATCTTGAAAAGTTCCAAAAAATTATAAAACATAAAAAGTCCATAAAAATTGAAATTTCAAAAAGTCAAAAAAAATATTTTCAAAAGTATTTAGCTATGATCCGAAAGTTGAGGCAAAAACAAAATAAGTGTTTATGGACATTTAACCTTTGCTTTGAAGACTTTCCAGGCCACAGAAGCTTGATTCGCTCAAAATTTGGCTTAATACACTCGAGCAATGACAAGATAGACCAAGATCTCTCCTAGCTTAGGACATATTCTTGTACCTGAGTCACCAGTACAGGATTCGTTGGTTTGCTTCTGCTTGGGAATCTAAGTAACCTTGGTTCACACTACATAGAGTTAGGAAAGGCTATAGGAACGTAAGATCCAACCCTAGTGTTTATTAAGGAAGGTGGAGTCCTTACCTGTACATGTAGGTAGACTTTTTATCCCAGTCTTTAGTCTTGTGTTTAGGAAAAACTCTTTCCACCAAAGTTCTCACCCACCAAATAAGCATGCTCTACCAAATAATGTTGTGGGAGACATACTGATGTTGCTTTTACAAAAAAAAAAAGAAAAAAAAGAATAGAAAAAAAAGACATTCTTTTGAATAAGTTAGTATGCCCTCCATATTATTGTAAATTCTTCCACCAAAAATTTTTTTAGGGTGCATTACAAATACCTTGTTTTCACCAAATATTCTTTGAGCCACAACGCAATAAGAGTTGGGTTGGAGTCTTTACTCATTTTTGAGAGTTGATTAGAAGACATGAGCTAAAGCTGGGACCAACCTGGACTTAAAAAGACATGAAACCTCGTGCTTGAGTCTTAATGTTCATTTGGTTAGTCTTGAACATTCATTAAGTACAACCATAACCTCTTAGCTTTCGAGCTTTGTAAAACCCTCTGAGTCCTGGAAATTGCACTTAAGGTTTAAATATCAAGAGTCCTTATTAGTCGAGAGATGGTCTATGCTATGTAAGACTTGAGTTCTGGTAGGCTTCCTTGTAATTAGTTCTCACAATGTCCAACTAATAAACACATTAAAATTGCTTCAGAAAGTTCTTCAGCTTAAGATAATTTCTAAACACTATTACCTTACTATTAAATAAATGTTTTGCTAGGGACTAGTAAGAGATAAGCATGGGGGTGTGATTACGCAGTAATTCACGCCATTAATTATGCTTGTTTATGCTATTTCCTAGTTATTCGCATTTAGATTAGGTATATATTCATGCATTTTGTAAATATGTGCATGCATGCATTTTATGGAGAGGAAGATAGAGAGCAATTGAGCCCTTATCCCACTTATTTCTACCACATTTCTACCACCTCATACCACCCTATTTCACCTACAATAATTCCCCAAGACCTCAAGTGCCTACCCATAAATTACCTAAAAATATCCCTTCCTAATGATGCTCTTATCGTCACCTCAGCCCTTACACTTTACGTGCTCCTTACCCCATACTCACCTATATATTCCCCCCACCCCCCTTCAGTGCAAAAGGTCAGCAACCAAACCACTCCACACTAGCAGCACTCCATTTCCCCACTCCTATAGATGCACACACACGCACACAGCCACTCTAGCAGTTGGCCATTATCCTCCCTGTTTACATGCTAAATCGGGGTTTTAAAATCACTTCGTTGCAATATAGCTGAAATAGTGAGTGAACAAATATAGTTTATAGCTCGAATACAGGGAGCAAGTGTTACAATTAAATCACAAAGACCACAATATTACCACAAATATGAGCAAGTTATAATGAAATTTTCATGCAAGAATGATATATATATATATATATATATATATATATATATATATATATATATATATATATATATATATATATGACTGTCAATATCAAAGTGCAAAAAGAATGATGTAAAATGGTGATTTAAATCACCAATTACCCTTTACAATAATTTTAGATAAACGCACAGTACTTATCAATCAAATATTCCACGTAATGCAAGTAACACTATAGCCACAATGCATAATGTTCAAGATATCAGACGACAGATCACAATATCAGACGGCTTAAGTTAAGCCTTGCTATAGTGCTCTTCTCTTCCTCTGTTCTTTCTCTTCTTCACGCACAAAGGCCATCCAGTCTTCACAACGGCTAAGTGTTGGGGTTCCTTTTTGAAGAGCAAAACCCTCCTCCCCCACTCATAATTTCCTTCTCCTCCTCTTTCTCAGATAACCAGGTAGGTAGTTGGGTAATCGGGTATGAGTAGTATCGGGTCTAGGGCTACCTGATGGGAATACCATCATGAGCCATAACTAGCTCAATTTGATCTAATTAAGTGATCAAATGCTCCTACATAACCATCAGAAGGCCATAATTCATTGCAAATCCTTTCAGAGACAAATCAAGAAACCAGGGTTAAAATTGTAATTTTATCATCATATCATGAATGCAGAACAATCACAGGTTTTCTCAGAGGTTAATTAAGGGTCAAATGATCTTAAGAGTCTAACAAGTGGGTTAGTACAGACAGAAAAGGGTTTTCACGTGTTTTGAGAATTAGATGATATCTGAAACCCTAAAAATGGACCTGCTTAATTAATTGAGGTTCCGGTTAGGATAAAATTCACCTAGACCCTCTAAAATTCATAGAAATATTCTCTAGGGTTTGGTACCTTCAATTTGACCATCAGAACCCGTCTTGACCCAAAATAAAGCCACAGACAGACTTTTACCTTAATTTGGGTTTTTACATAAATTACCTAGTTAAACAAAGTCAAAACTGAAATCTAACTTCACCATTAAATTCCTTGGGTCTAAATTAAGTTTGTACCAAAATTTGGGCCCAATCTGAGGTCATATTGACCAAGTTTGCATTTTGGTCTTGTCTGGCTATTTTTTTCACACACATGCCCCTAACTTTCGAAAAATATGCATTTAGGTCCCTATCTTTTGTCATCTTCTTTACAAGCTGGTCCCTTCCACCATTGGTGTGAATGCACCTTGCTCCGACGAGATTCGAGCGAGATTTCTCGCACGATTCTCAATCAAACCTTCCTAAAATTGAATCGGAGATTCTTTGTGGAATTCCCTTCCACATGAGACCGATCTTGGGTTCCAATTCTTTCCCAAAAGGTCATGTGAACCATTTGAAGGTTCGGGTATCCTATTTCGCGAGGATATTCCGATCTTGGAAGCTTCTTTCCAAGCTTGGAAAGGCCTCCTATAGCCTATATAAGTACGACCAATGCCTCACCGTGCTTCTCACCAAGTCTTGGCGAGTCAACAACCCCTAAATCACCTCATCTAGCCACCAAAGACCACTGCTCCGGCGACCTCCTTCGATCCCCTTCCTCCGGCCGTCCAACGACCAAATTGGTCGGCCTTCTCGACTCTCCTCGTCACTCACCTCCTTAGTCAAAGGGAGGTCATTTCTATGCTTCAATCTTCATTGCCGCTTCGCCGATCTCTCTGTCTTCTCCGACGTCGGTTGACCAAAATCGGCCGACTCCGTCTCTCTCTCTCACCTAGCTAAGTCCCTTTATCGCTCTCTCTTTCACTCTACTACTTTTTTTCCCGCACTCACAACTCACTCACACTCGCTGCACCACCTGCACCCTCTTCATCTCCCTTCGCTCTGGCGATGCTTCGGCGATGCCAATCAGCTGCTACATCGCTTGACTCTTGCTGCTAACACCGCCAAAACCTCCATCGTGACCCCAAGAGCAAAAGCCCTAACCTAGTTAGGTTGATTGTCCCTCCAAATCTTCCACCGAACAGACCCACCTTCGACCACCCTTCGAGAGGTCGTTAGACTTCCTCACTTTGCCAATCACCTCCGCACCACCACTGTTGCACTCTACAAAGTTTGGCGATGCTTCCTGAATTGTTTTGACAAGGTCGAGAGGCCATCTTTTGAGATTCAGGTTTCAGGTGCCACGCCATTGTCGCAAGGCTCCGAAGGAAGCTTGAAGCACATTCTTCAGACCTGCAGCTCCAGATCTTGACTCCAGGGTGCGTGGAACCTCTCCAAGAATATCTCCAAAGCCTCAATTGAGGACCCTATCCTCCGTAGCTGCTGCAATTGAGAGCTTCATCACCTGCGGATTTTGCACGAGAAAAAGACTTGGCACATAGTCCCACATCGTTAACAGCAAAAGCGACGCAGTGGCATATATTGTTTTTGTGTTGTAGGCTATTCGCCTCAGCATGCATAGGGGGTGAGGTCCCCACATGCACGCTGACATGTTGATTTTCACTTTCGAATAAGATGATTAAGATGATTTGTCATTGTATTTTAAAGTGGTGAAAAATCAACTAATCAAGGTATTAATTGAAATTAACCACTCACAGGAGAGCGGGTCATATCCATAGGGAGGCAGTGGCCTATTAAAACTCGCACAGGTTAAAAGCAGATGTTCACGATTAATTTCCCTAAGAAATCGAATCAAAATTGCCTTTAAATCAATGTAACAATGATTAGATGAGCTGATATTGCATTTACGAGAAAGAGGGAGGTCCTTTGCATAAACTCACCACAATTAAATGATGATAAATCAAAAATCCTTTTTGTGGAAATGGCACTTATATGTAAATTTTAATAGGAACTTTACTGTAGCAAAACAGGGGAATAGCTTCCCCTTGAGTGTGCGCACGGAGGAAGCCACAGTCGGAGGTGCGAAGCTTGGAGGAAGATCTCTAGATCGAGGGCTTCGCGATGGAGGTTGTGGTGAAGTGCGAGGCGGTTGGAGCCAACTGGATGGAGCTACTGTGAAGGTGGGTTCCTGTGGTTGCTGCGGAGAGGAGATGGGTGCTCGCGGGCTGCTGGCTGCTGTTGCTGGAGGCGCGCACGCGAGGAGTGTGGCATGCGCGAAGAGCTGGCGGAGCGTAGCAATTGCTGCTGCATGCTGCAGGCGCGGCAGCGGTGGCTATTGCGTCTACGTGGGCAGTTGGGCATCGCACATGGACGTGCACAGTGCGTGGGAGAGGAAGCCGCTGCACACACGGCTTCTGTTGGAAGAAGTTGCTGCACGTGCGGTCTGCTGGCTGCTGCTGCTGGACGCTGTTGGCCACACGCTACAAGCCGCATGCTACAGGCCGCTCGGATGCACGTGGGGAAGTTGTTGCGCACAACAGCTGTGCACGGGGATTGGTTGCTCGGGCGGTGGAGGCGTCGAAGGAGAGGCACGCACGGAGAGGGGAGGGGGCATAGGGGGTCGCATGGTTTGGAGGCGAGGAGGTCTGCGTGAGGAGGAGATCGGTGCGCATGGGCGAGAAGGAGGGCAGTGAGGTGGTGTCAGACGTCCGAGAAATTTCCTGGACGTCTTAACTGGTGCGGGGGCGAGGAGTTGGAGGTGGTTGCTGGTGATGGAGGTGAGAGTGGTGCTGCATGCTGTTGTTGCAGCGTGGAGTGCACACTGAGGTGCTCACAGTAATGCAGCTGCTCCGATTTGGCAGAGCATCCTGTCACGACGCACGCTTACGGTGGTGGAGCAGACTGTCGCAGTTGAGGCCAGTGGTGGTGGAATGGAGGAGAATTTGATCTCTACGCAGTGGTGGGTCGGGAATGGTGGCTTGCTCCTGATGGTGCGGTTGAGGTCTTCTTTTATGGCTGCAGGAACATGGAGAGGAAGAAGCGTTGTGGAGAAGAGGGATCGTCGACGACGTGCAGTGTCCTCTCTCCTCAGCAATTAAGGCGTGCATTCAGCATGGGAAACCATTGCTGCGAAGAGAATAAAAATAAAGAAAAATGATTATTGGGTTATTTATATGTAAGACCTTAACTTCTATGTTAAATTCAAAACACTAATTGTAATGCAACCCATTTCAATGCATGATATTCTAAATAAATTCTAAATGATATTATCAATGCATGTAATGAATGAAATGCATGAGATTTTATGTTATCCTATTTATACATTAATGTATGCTATATAAATGTACATGTTAACTTAATGTCTAGGCATTAAAATGCATACTTAGCCCACAAATATGGGCTCATCAAATGCTTTCATGCCTACTTTTTGCTAGTCCCTAGCAAATTCAAGCAATAACCCAACTCTTCAAGTGGACTAGCCAACCCAATCGGTCTTCCTTTAGAAACATGTTAAGTTCAGACTTTAGACCTAAGGTTCCCAAGTAATTACTAAGTTACAGACTAGGTTGGCTAAAGAAGAGTTGCAGGCACAGGTTTCCCTAATTTCTAACTCTACCCTAAGATTTATTAGTCCTAGAGATTAAAGCATCCGTGCATATGCATTGGTCTGAGTTATTTGAGGTTGGTTTGATTGCCAACTAGGAAAGAGAGTAAGAAAGAGATTTTTTTTTTAATATATAATTTTTTTTGTTTGATTCCTCTAAGTCTAACCTTGGATAAGCTATCAGCATGGTCTGTATCGAATTCATTGTCCCCATCACCAAACCTTGAAGGGTGCTTGGCTTTCGTCGCTTCGAGATAGCACTACCCATAGTGACCCCAAGAACTCTTGGCAATCGAGTATCGCCCATGGATTTTTAAAGCGAATTCAGGCCTGTGGCAATCTGCACTTCGAGATAGGGCTGCCCATGGTACCTGAACCACACAATGCGCTTACATGCCCCCAGTAGGATGGACATCCTAAGAGACAAGCGCTGAGGAGGTGACATGTTATCATCGCATCCTCAAGGTGAGTATATACTCCACCTCTCCTGTGGCAGGAACTCTTCCAATCAACTTGTGTTTTCAAGCTCCTCCTAAGTCAGAACTAAGAGAACCAAAATTTTTCTCCAAGAAAGGAATTAGGGTGATCACTATTTATACAAGACCAAGTGTGTGTGAATTGTGGATGATTAGGTTACGAGGACCAGTAAATCAAAAGGTAGAAAAAAACATCAAGTACTACCCAACCTTTAACTCAATCCTTAGCTTTCCTTCCTCAACCTCTTGAAGAATGGTTCGCAACTTAACTCCTACTTGAGTTTTCTTAAGTCCATAAAGGACCCTGAAGGTCTAAAGCTAGTAACTCAACTTAACTTCTAAGTCAAACCCTAGAGTCAGCTTAGTCTAACCTAAAGTTCTAGTCTGCCTAAGAATGCTGGACCCAACCAGTTAAGCTCAATAATGCAAAATATTTTTTTTTTCAACAAATGTATGCAATGTAGAATGTTTAAACTAAATGCATGAATGCACTATGTGTACATGCTATGTACAGATGCCTCAGGTCCTATCCCCCCATGCCTAGTTCAAATAATGTCCTCATTGAAAATAAAATGGTCAAGGGAAGATGTTACCTGAGGCGGGAAAGAAAAGAGCTAAGGCTCCTCGAGAGTGACCTCGTCAATCAAATGGCCATCCAAAGTTACATAAGGTTTTAATCGTTGGTCGTTGACGGTAAAGGGTGCTACTGAAGAAGAAGGTTTCTTGATTTCCACAGCCCCATGCGGAAATACTTTGGTGATAATATAAGGCCCATCCTAATGTGATTTCAATTTTCCGGGAAACAACTTAAGTCTGAAATTGAAAAGCCAGACTTGTTAGTTGGGCTCAAAGGTCTTTCTAAGGATATATTTATCATGTAAGATCTTAGTTCTCTCTTTATAAGCTTGGGAGGTATCATAAGCATCATTCCTCAGCTCCTCAAGCTCAGTCAACTCTAGTAAATGTGCCTTACCTGCTTACTCTAAATCCATGTTGACACTTCGGATAGCCCAAAGTGCCCTATGTTGATGTTCAATGGGTAAGTGGCATGCTTTCCCATACACTATTTGGAAGGGAGACATACCCAAAGGGGTTTTGTAGGCTGTTCGATAAGCCCATAAAGCGTCATCGAGCTTTTGGGACCAGTCCTTCCTATCTGGCCTAACAGTCTTTTCTAAAACGTTCTTGAGGTCCCTATTTGACATTTCAACCTGGCCACTTGTTTGAGGATGATAAGGGGTAGCAATCTTGTGAGTTACTCCCAAACTCCTGAGTAGTCGATTGAAGTGATGGTTCCAGAAATGAGGTCCCCCATCACTTATAATCGTCTTGGGGCAGCCAAAGCGAGATATGATATTGGCCTTCACAAATTTCAAGACCACAGAGTGGTCATTTGTGTGCGTAGGAATGGCCTCTATCCACTTGTAGACGTAATCCACTGCCACTAAGATATATTCAAATCTATGGGACGAAGGGAAGGGACCCATGAAGTCTATCCCCCAAACATCAAAAATTTCCACAGGTTGGATAGGGTGTTGGGGCATCTCATTTCACTTCCCAATCATTCCAGTCCATTGACATCTGAGACAGGCCTTAACAAAGTAATGGGAATCCTTAAATAAAGAAGGCCACCAAAAATCGGACTGGAGAACCTTAAAAGCTGTTTTCTTAGCACCAAAGTGTTCATAATGAAGCTCGTGGCAAAATCTCAACACACTCTGTTGCTCCTCTTCAGGTACATATCGTCTCCAAACTTGGTCTTGTCCAATATGAAATAATTCTGGCTCTTCTCAATGAAAGAATCTAGCTTGGGAAATGAATCGCTTCCATTTTTACGCATCCCAAGAGCCAGGGGTTTCTCTAGTGACCAAGTAATTAACTGTATCCGCATACCAGGGTGATGTCAATGTTACCACCATAAGGGTTTCATCAGGAAATATCTCACGGATGTCTCCAGATTGAGAGTCATCAAGGGGAAGGCGAGACAGGTGGTTAGCCACTACATTTTCCACTCCTTTTTCACGAATTTCCAAGTCAAACTCTTGAAGGAGTAGAATCCATCTAATTAAACGTGGCTTAGAGTCTTTCTTGGCAATGACATGTTTCACTGCTGCATGATCAGTAAAAATGACCACCTTGGATCCAAGAAGATAAGACCTAAACTTCTCCAGAGCAAAAACTATAGTAGGTAATTCCCTTTCAGTGACTGTGTAGTTTTGCTGTGGTTCAGTTAAAGTCTTGCTAGCATAGTGTAGCACATGTGGTATTCCCTCAACCCTCTGTCCAAGAACAGCTCCCACTGCATAATTTGAAGCATCACACATCAGCTTAAATGGGAGTGTGCAATCAGGAGCTCGAAGAATAGGCGCAGAGGTCAAGGCCTCCTTCAGCGTATGAAAAGCCTTGGCACACTTTGAATCAAAATGGAAGGAAGATTCCTTCGCCAATAAGTCGCAAAGTGGCCTAGAAATTTTGCTGAAATTCTTAATGAATCTCCTATAAAAGCCTACATGGCCCAGGCAGGATCTAATATGTTTGACATTCGTGGGCAATGGAAGTTTGGAAATAGAATCAACTTTAGCCTTATCTACTTCCAAGCCTCTTTTAGACACAACATGTCCAAGTACAATGCCTTTCTGTACCATGAAGTGGCTTTTCTCCTAGTTGAGGACTAAACTAGTCTCCTTACATCTCTTCAGCACATTCTCTAAGTACAAGAGACACTGGTCGAAAGATGAGCCATAAATGGAGAAGTCATCCATAAAAACCTTGACGCACTCGTCGATCATGTCTGAGAAAATGGACATCATACACCATTGGAAAGTTGCTGGTGCATTACATAATCCAAATAGAATATGCCTGAATGCAAAAGTGCCGTAAGGACTAGTGAAAGTTGTCTTATCTTGGTCATCAGGGAAGACTGCAACCTGGTTGTACCTAGAATAGCCATCTAAAATGCAGAAATAATTGTTTCCTACCAATCTCTCTAGGGTTCAATTAATAAAGGGCAAGGAAAAGTGATCCTTCTGGGTAGCGGTGTTCAGTTTGCGGTAGTCAATGCAGACCCTCCAACCAATTGAGGGTCTGGTCACCACTTGTTCACCTTGGTCATTTGTTTCAATCGTGAAGCCTGCCTTCTTTGGCACCACATGGATTGGACTAACCCATTTGCTATCTGCGATGGGATAAATGATTCCAGCATTCAACCACTTCATAATTTCTTTTTTAACCACCTCCCTCATGTTGGGGTTAAGACGCCTCTGCATGTCTCGAAAGGGTTTGATGGAATCATCAGTATAAATGTGATGCATGCAGAGCGTAGGGTCTATACCCTTAATATCAGCAATCGTCCAAGCTATGGCTTCCTTGTGCCTTGATAAATAGTCTAACAAGGCTTCCTCTTGCACTTCAGATAGTGCAGATGAGATGATTACAGGGAGCGTATCATTTGGCCCAAGGAATACATACTTGAGAGAGTCTAGGAGGGGTTTCAGTTCAAGGTTAGGGGCTTGTATGGTTGAGGGTTTCATAACAGAAGTCCCCATCTCAGGTAGTAGATCTACCTTAGGCGGACATGATGGGGAGAGAGACTTAGTAGAAACTCCAAGCAATTCCTTAAGTTCTTGCACATCCCCTTCACATTCCTCCAAGAGATGGGAATGCTCATTTATCATGACATGCTGAAGGGGTCAATCACATAAAATTGCAAGAGTTGTCTCTTCAATCA
The DNA here is from genome assembly GCA_037157565.1 of Thalassia testudinum. Classification (NCBI taxonomy): domain Eukaryota; kingdom Viridiplantae; phylum Streptophyta; class Magnoliopsida; order Alismatales; family Hydrocharitaceae; genus Thalassia; species Thalassia testudinum. The sequence continues at coordinate 221,082,461 of JAZHRO010000024.1, forward strand.
GATCATCTATCACCTCAACTTGGGAACAATCCTCAAATCCAGCTTGTTTATAAGCATCAAACACATTCAGCCGAATTTTCTTGTTCCCAAAGCCCATTTTTAACGCCTTAGTGTGACAATTAATTGAAGCATTAGAAGTCGCAAGAAAAGGGTGGCCCAAGATGATTGAGGGCTTGGTTGGTTTGTTGGTAGGGTCAGTGTCTAGTACTAGAAAGTCAATGGGGAAGAAGAAATCCTCCACTCTCATGAGGACATCTTCCAGCAGGTCCCGTGGTGTCTTCAAAGAACGGTCTGCAACTTGGAGGATTACAGGGGAAGGCTTCAAATTGCCTTCTCCAAGTTCATATACATAGCTCGGAAGGATGTTTACCCTCGCACCCAGATCAAGCAGAGCCTCGTCTATTTGTAGGTCGCCAATGACCACTGAGATGGATGGGGATCCTGGGTCCTTAAGTTTCGGGGGTGTCTCATGTTGTATAATTGAGTTAACAGAATCAGGTAGGACAACTTTTGATTGGACCTGTTTCCTCGATTGCCGCTTTTTGGTGCACAGGTCCTTGAGAAAGCGGGCATAGGACGGAATCTGCTTGATAGCTTCAAGCAAAGGCAGGTTAATTTACACTTGTTTGAAAGTCTCCACGATTTCGTCCATCCTATCTTTGGCTCCAGTTGAGCCAGCAGAAGTCTGCCCAGAGTCAGATAAGCGCTCTGGAAAGGGCACTCTCGATCTCTGGGTGGAAGGGTTGTCATGTTGGGTAAGTGGGGGAATGGAGACAACCTCTTTCGGTGAGGTGATTTCAAGCAGAGAAGAGTTGGGTGGCTCTTCTCCGGTGGGGGCGTAAGTCGAGGTGGATGGGTTCTCAGAAGGTGTGACTATAGGAGCATCATGTTTGAAATTTCTTTCCCACTCCTCAGAATTGTCACCGCTTGGGCATGCTCCTTAAAAATAATCCCTTTCCTTTTAGGGTTCTCAGATGAACTGGGAAGCTTCCAAGTCTCTCTTTTACTCATGTCCTCGACAAGGTGTCCAATTTGTGATTTCATCTCATTGATTGCCTTGTCATGAGATTGGATGATCATGCTTTGATTCTCCTGTATGGCTTTCAGCATGGCTTTAAGCTTATCCATCTCAGAAGTCTTGGATGGTTGGGAGGGCATAGGAGGTTGATTATACTGTTGAGTCTGAAAGGGTTGGGGTCTGTAATTCCTTGAATTAGAGACATTTCCCTGTCTCCATGAAAAATTGGGGTGATTCCTCCATCCCTCGTTATAAGTGTTGGAAAAAGGGTCATTACAAGGTCTGGGTCGGAACCCTTGGGCGGCATTCAGGGTTGCCTGTACGAGGTCAGGGAATTGGGAGGCCAAATGACAATCAACAGTAGCGTGCGTATTGCCATTGCAAATGGAGCATTCAGAAGCTTGGGAAGCAGAGGCATTTGGTGTTGTTGGTGCTAGAGCACCACGATCATTTGTTTTGATGATAACAAAACACGTGTTATTTAACATTTGCAATTTGAGTCCTAGATTTCAGGTCAATTGCAAATGAAGACGTGTTTAGACGGAACTCGAGCTCGCATCCAGGACGGATTGGAGGAGCTTGACGGAAAACAGAGGAGGTTCGCATGGAGCGACAGATTGAAGATGGAAGGAAAAGAAGAATAGGATAGATTCTTTCTTCTGTACTTGTTGTATTTTTCATTTCTTTTGTTGCTCTTTATTTCCTTAGATATTTCATGTTAAAGAGCCTCAAAGTACCCTAACAGTAGTCCTAGGAACACCGGCACAACCCTAGGATACTTAGGTTTTCTGTAGAACACTTAGAAAACCAATATAGGGTTCAAACAGACTTTCCAGACGTCTAATTCACAAATCAGACGTCTGATAAAGAATTTTAAGACGTCTGACTGTTGTTTCAGACGTCTGATAACTGTTAGGCTGGACATAGTTAGTTCTGTCTGATGAAATCAGACGTCCAGACCTTAGACCAGACGTCTTAGGAGACGTCTGATGACTTTGCCAGACGTCCAATTAGTGGACCGTTGGCTGGCTTAGCAAACAGTCAAGATTATGACCGTTAGAGCCTTATCAGACGTCCATAGGACTTTACAGACGTCTGATAATTGACCGTTTTGCCTCGACTGACCCGAAAATCTCTTCTCAGAGATTTTCTAGCCGTTGCAAATCCATTGCGTAGTAAAAGTTGGTTTCCAGACGTCCAGGCATAGTGCCAGACGTCCTGTTTGTCGTCTGATTGACTTGCACAAGAACCCTGTTTAGATCTGATTCAAGTCAGGGAGAAACCCGCACAGAATCAGACGTCTGACCTTGAAATCAGACGTCTTAAAGTGGCCTTCCAGACGTCTGATGCCAGAGTTAGACGTCTGATAACCCTGTCAAATGTAATCATTGTCCTGATTTCGGCCTGATTCTCTTGGACTTTGTTCCCAACGGCTATAGAACCCTTTCTAAGCCTTCCAAAGCCTTCCTAAGGCCTCTATAAATAGAGGGGAACCTTTGCAACACAGATATACACTTAGAAATACAAAAGACACACTTAAGCAACATACTTCCACTCTCTTGTGTCCAAGAAGCTCTTGCTCTCTAAGCTCAAGTTCTACATCTTGAGAGCATCATTCCCTTCGCGCACCCGCTCTCCTACTGTTGTTCACGAGAGCGACATAGCGCATCGCGTGGCACACGCACCGCGTCATCGTCGACACACTCCTTGCAAAGGGGAGTTTCCTATTTCCTATAGAAGCTAGGTTTAATTAGTTTGTTGGCTCTATAGGACTGTTGTTTTATTTTATCTTTGTATTTTGGTTGGGTATTCGCTTTGCGAATTCCCGTCTCCTTTGTGGGACAAAATCCTTCTCGTGGAGAGAAGGGGTTGAGGAACGCTACCCTCGTACTTGTAGCGTGGTTGTATTGAGGTTGAATCACCCTCGTTCAAAGTGATTCGGTTAGTGGATTTGATCAACTAGGTTGATCGGAAAATCCTAGCTCGAAAGGGTTAGGTGGTGGTTTTCACCCGGTTTGGGTTTCCACCTAAAAATACCTGTGTACATTGTGTGATTGCTTAATTTCTTGTGATATTGCTTTATATTTTTATTTCCGCAATTTATTACGTCACCCCTCCTGGTAGGGACGAAACTTTCAGGTGTGAGTTGGCTAGGATTTGTCATAAGCCTTTCCATGTTTTGATTCAACAATTGGATCTGGAAGGCCAAATTCTGGGAATCCCTAGCCTCATTTGCCTCAATCTTTCGCTGCATAAGAGTGGGTTTCCTATCGAAATAGGCAGAATTTAGATGGATAGAATTCTCACTCAAGGTCTCAGAAAGATCCTAGGCCTCATCTTCAGTTTTTGTAAGAAAGGTTCCTACATAGGCTCCATCCATTATTTGCCTGTGCTTGTCATTTAATCAAGTGTAGAACCTTTCTACAAGTTTCCATCTTGGCACTTGATGATGGGGACATAAGCGTAACAAATCTTTAAAGCGCTCCCATGCATCATGAAATTTTTCTCCATCTTGTTGAGCAAAACCTATGATTTCCCTCCTATAGTGATTAGTCTTGCTCATGGGGAAGTATTTTTTCAAAATCTCTCCCTTCAAAGCATCCCAAGTATCCACTCTACCATCTAGAGTGTGATACCAATGCTTTGCCTTATCCTTGAGGGAGAAAGGAAAGAGGGTTCACATTTGGGCATCATCAGTAACACCCTGCAATCTAACTATGGAACAGACCTTGGTGAATTCCTCCAGATGCCTGTAGGGGTCCTCCCTAGAAGTACCATAGAATGAGGGCAACAGAGAAATGGTACTACTCTTGATTTCATATGGATTATTCTCCCCAGGTCTTCTCAGTGTATGGCCAGGTTGGTTGGTAGGGATAAAATAATCTCTCAGAGATCGTTGGTTCTCCACAATTCTATTTTCACCTTCCTCGGCCATCTCTCTTCTCTCTTGGTTGACTCTCGTGAGGATCCTTTTAGGTTCTAAATTAAACACAAGTTGTCTCCTTAGAGACCGCCTACCAAGCATACATAAACGAACACAATTCTAAAGGACTTTTATGTCTTTAATCAATTAAGGCCTTTGAGATTTTAGTCCGGTTGTTGGTGACAATACAAATTGCTCAATCAATTACGTGCCTATTGTCGACCTACGAAATGCCTTAATGAAGACCTAATTGGAACTTAGGTGCTCTGCCCTAAAGTTCAACTGGTAAAGTACTCTAAGGATGGAAGATCGAGGGATGCAAGTAGGCCTAAGCCTTCCTTTGAAGCTGTGCTTTCACGGTGCTTCTTAACTACCCTAAAAAATTTGTGACAGGGTATCCCCCTCCTTGGAGTTACAAAACTTTTGAACTTAAGTTTCAAACAGTTTGGTATCCAATGGTAGGAGAGTTCTTTCCTAGTAGCTCAAAACCTAAAAGTGTCTAATTGTGTGCTTTAGTGCGCAGTCATGCACGTGTGCATTTACCGTAAAAGTTTGAATTTTTGAACCTCAGCACAATGTCTCAAATCAACTCCTTGGGTTTTATATGTTCCTCCTTTAATTAGTTCTTTTTTTCAGAAAATGTGACCACTTGTTAAGTCGTTTCAAGATAAATTATGTGGTCTAGGAATTAAGTCCAAATGCAAATGGGTGATTAAAATATTGATGCAAAGTAAGAGAATGCGTACCTTGCTTCCAGCAATCAACAATGCGAAAATGCACGCAATGTAGAGAAATAAATCTAAAGGCTGCTCATACACACCTGAATGGTTCATCCTAAGGATAGGAAGCTTCTAGCAGGCAGCTCGTGTTCTTTTTTTTCTTTTTTTATTTTTTTATAGCTACTTATGCACAATCAAGAAAAATAAAATCAATCCACAAAAGAAGGTAAAAACCTAAATCTAAAGAAAGCGAGAACAGACTCCCAAAAATTACCCAACACGGGCCTAAAACAAAATTGAGGAACAAACCCCTAAAACTGGCCCCACAGTACAAGGGCAGGAAAACAAACAACTAAACTAAACCTAAAGAGTCTATTCTAAAATGCGGAATCAAAATTCTAAGAGGAAAACCCCTCCTAGATGGTCCTCCGTCTGTCTCAATGCATGTGGGTCAGGGCCCACAAGCTCCTATGTTTATCTCGAAGGTGGCCGCAAGATCCACCAAGATGCAAAGCTCAGTTCCTCCTCCAAGTGGTGGAAATAAGGTCCACCACAGCGTTGCTGAGGTCGATGCGACAACTCGTGTGTAATATGCGTATGTAGCACCAAATCAGATAAAATAAGTTAAATATGCCTCAATTTAAATCAACATGAACAAATAAATAATTGCAAGCTAATTAAGCTTGTTGCCACCCGGTAACGGTGTTATTTGACGTGTCGATTTTTGCTTTCAAATAAGATGATTTAGATGATTTGTCATTGTATTTTAAAGTGGTGGAATATTGACTAATCAAGGTATTAATTGAAATTAACCACTCATAGGAGAGCAGGTCGTATCCACAGGGAGGTAGTGGCCTATTAAAACTTGCACAGGTTAAAAGCAGATGTTCACGATTAATTTCCCTAAGAAATCGAATCAAAATCGCCTTTAAATCAATGTAACAATGGTTAGATGAGCTGATATTTCATTTACGAGAAAGAGGGAGGTCCTTTGCATAAACTCACCATAATTAAATAATGATAAATCAAAAATCCATTTTGTGGCAATGGCACATAAATGTAAATTTTAATAGGAACTTTATTGTAGCAAAATAGGGGAATAGCTTCCCCATGAGGGTGCGCATGGAGGAAGCCGTAGTTGGAGTTGCGAAGCTCGGAGGAAGATCTCTAGATCGAGGGCTTCGCGATGGAGGTTGTGGCGAAGTGTGAGGTGGTTAGAGCTGATTGGATGGGGCTATGGTGAAGGTGGGTTTCGACGGCTGCTAAAGGGCGGTTGTTGCGGAGAGGAGATGGGTGCTTGTAGGATGCTGGCTGCTGTTGTTGGAGGCGCGCACGTGAGGAGAGTGGCGTGCGCGAGGAGCTGGAGGAGCGCAGCAGCAGCTGCTGCACGCTGTAGGCGCGGTGGCGGTGGCTGCTGCGTCTGCGTGGGCAGCTGGGCACCGCGCATGGACGTGCGCAGCACGTGGGAGAGGAAGTCACTGCACACACAGCTTCTACTGGAGAAGCTGCTGCACGCGCGGTCTGCTGGTTGTTGCTGCTACTGGACGCTGCTGGCCGCACACTGCAAGCCACGCGCTGCAGGCTGCACAGACGTGTAGGGAAGCTGCTGCACACAGTAACTGTGCATGGGGACTGGTTGCTCAGGCGGCGGAGGCATCGAAGGAGAGGTGCGCATGGAAAGGGGAGGGGCGTAGGGGGTCGTGCGGTCTGGAGGCGAGGAGGTTTGCACGAGGAGGAGATCGGTGCGCATGGGCGAGAAGGAGGGCAGTGAGGTGGCGTCAGACGTCCAGGAAATTTCCTGGACGTCTTAACTAGTGCGAGGGTGAGGAGTTGGAGGTGGTTGCTGGTGATGGTGGTGAGGGTGGTTTGCATGTTGTTGCGTTCTAAATAAATTCTAAATGATATTATCAATGCATATAATGCATGAAATGCATGTGATTTTATGTTATCCTATTTATACATTAATGTATGCTATATAAATGTACATGTTAACTTAATGTCTAGGCATTAAAATGCATACTTAGCCCACAAATATGGGCTCATCACACGCCCTTACGCACGCCTCTCCCGCGGTCATGCCACGCGGGTCTGGCCATATTCGGTTACCCGCCTGTTTCCCTGATTCGAGCGGGGTTCTGAGAGGGAAGAGAAGAAAAGAGAGAAAAGGGGGGAGTTTTGCCTCACGCCCTCTCTACACTTAGCCGATTAAGTGGCCTTCTCCTTTGAAGCTGCTGTGCCTATGCCTCTCCCTGAGGCTTGAAGAGAAGGAAGGAAGAAGCCTTTGCCTCTATCTACTGAGCATCAGTTAAGGCATCTGAGCGCCTATTCTGTCGTCTGATATCTGTTGATACCTTGGTTCTGTTGGTTAAATTGAGATTTGCTTGGCTTATACGATTCTGTTACTTGAGTAACTTGTTATGCTTAACATTGTAGGGTAATTTGGTGATTCAAATACCATTTTATCCTCTTCTTTTTACACATTACTACTTGAAATTATTGCTATATCATTTTGAATCAATTCTGATTGCAAGTGCTCATATCTTTTACTTAGAATTGTGATTTTGAGATTGAATTGCCACTTGCTCCCAGTGAAAGACCTTGGATTTCTTTTGAGTATAAATATTATCTGTTTTTTGCGTTGCTTCAATCTATACTGCAATGTGACGATTTTAAAATCCATTTCAGAGCAATTAACATTTTGGCACTGTTGCCGGGGATTACTGTCCTCCAGTAGCATCGGAGAGCCGAGGAGTGAGCTGGGTCGGGTTAGGTGAGCGATGTGTAGGGACCTCACCCCCAGTGTGCTTGAGGTGGTAAGCCTAAAGCAGAAACTCAATATATGCGTTGTGGAGAGCTTTCACGTCCCCGATGTGGGACTATCTTGGCTACGGTTCCTCGCATGCAAGCAGCGACTACGGGAAAGTCCAACTGAGAGTGAGGGAGTAGTCAACACTCCTAATTGAGAGCCGAAAGCTGCACCTGGGTGAATTCCGCATCACCTGAAGGTCTTTCTTGGAGGAATTGGGGCAAGAACATTGCTTCGAGTAAGCACAGAGGAGCTTTGTCAATGGCAGAGACCTGCGGTGTACTTGAAATAGAGAACAAAGCCTTGCGGCCTCGTTAGAAACATTCAGGAGAAGCACGCGAGTGCGACGAAGGTGGTGGTGGCATGCCGTGAACGTGGTCGAAAGTGGCTAGCGAAGGCAAAATATGAGTGTGGAGGCGGTTGTGTTCGGGGAGTTGTTGGGCATAGCAATCCCCTCAATTTCTTGTGGGGTTTTGCTCGTGTGGATGAGGCGAAGCTTTTGAGAGTGGCGGCGGTCTATTTGGTGGAGTGTAGCGGACGTGCAAGCTCACTAGAGGTGTGCCAGTGAGGTGGAAGACGGAGGATGTGCGGGCGAGTCTGTGGTCGAAGCAGAGTGATGAAGTTGAGATGATCAGTAGAGGTTGAGGGATCAAGTAGTGTGGCTATTGGACGAAGGAAGACGGAGTAGGCACCGTGTCTGGTGTGGCCGGCGCTAGAGGAGATGAATGCTCCGGTAAGAGGGATCGGTGATGACGGAGGGTGAGGAAGCGCCTCGCTGGTATTGCAAGGTGCGGAAGAGAATGGGGAGTACGAATCGATTGCCTTTAGTACATGGCGGTCGATGACGAAGCTGGAGGATAGAGGTCACCAGAGCAAGGTGGAGCGAGTCAGAGGTTGGAGGAGGAAGAGAGATTTTTGGCTCTATTTCTCACTAAGGAGGTGAGGAATGTCATGGGGGTCTTTTATAGGACTTAGGGGAACTTGGAGATCAGGAAACAAGCTTCATAGCTTGCTTGGGATTCAAGAAGATTCCCACTAATTTCGTGGGTTTGCACGCACAAATCAGTGGGAGTTAGGCATCGAGATTGATCCCAATAGGTTTCCCTAACTATGAACATCAATCCCACCATAGAATCCTACTCAAACTTCAATCAAATCCCACCAAATTTGGTGGGATTTAATTGAAGTTTGAGTAGGATTCTACCCAGTCAAAGCTCCCCTGGAGGTCGGTTGACCTCCAATGGTGGCAAGGGCTAATCTACAAAGAAGATGAAGAAGTTAGGGGGCATTTTGAAAAGATTTCAAAAGCTGAGGGGCTATTTGAGATATAAGAGTCAGACTTGGATCAAAATGCAAACTATGTTGAAATAACTTAGATTGGGCCCAAATTTCGATACAAACCTCATTTGAACCCAAGGAATCTGATGGTAAAGTTGGATTTTGGTTTTTACCATGTTTGACTGGATAATTTATGCAAAAACCTAAATTACGGCAATTGTCTGTCTGAGACTCTATTTTAGGTCAAATTGGGTTCAGAAGGTCAAATCAAGGGTACCAAACCTTAGAGAATATTTTTTTATGATTTTTAGAAGGTTTTGATGAATTTTATCCTAACTAGAACCCCTGTTAATTAAGCAGGTTTATTTTTAGGGTTTCAGATGTCCATTAATTCTTAAAATACGTGAAAACCCGTTTTGTTCTGTATGGACCCACTTATTAGACATTAATGACCATATGACCTTTAATAAACCCCTGAAATACCTCATGGTTATTCTGTAATTGTAGAATGCTATTGAAATTGCAGAAATAACCCTAGTTTCTTCTCTTCTTTTCAAAACGTGATTTTGTGCCCTTAGAAGCTTTTGATGGTTATGTAGGAGCTTTTATTACCTTTTTAAGACCAAAATCGGCTAGTTAAGGCTAATGATGGTGTTTCCATCATATCCCCATGACTAGCTTTTGCTAGTCCCTTAGCAAAACCTTACGGACCAAACCAGTTATCTAGGTCAGATGTAACCGTCAGGATGCCCTACTAAGCCGCAACTCTAAGAATCAGATCTTAATACTAACAATAGGCCTAGAGGTACCAAAGTACCAGCTGTTGTCGAGCGAAATCAAGGTTTTAAAAGCTGCGTTATAGTATAGCCAAAATCGCTTTGAAAACAAATAATATTTATTACTCGAATTTTAAGTTCAAGGTCAAACACAAGGGGCAATATGGAATTCAAAACTCAAGATCACAATTGGAATAAAAAATATAAGAGATTTCAACAATAATAATGTCAGGTATCAATGTGCAAAAAGAATAGAGTAAAATGGTGATTTAAATCACCAATTATTCCTCACAAATAACAACTAAATCAAAGCTTTAAATATATGTAATCAGATGTATCAGACGGCTTAAACAACCTAGTGCTACAGTGTTGCTTAGAGTTCCTCTTCTTCTTCCTTTTCTCTTCCTATGCAGCTCTTCTTTTCCACTTCTTCTTGCTTTCCTCTTTCTTCTGAGTCAGATCTTCTTCTCTTCTCCTTGCCGTGGCCTTCTTCTTATGCCTTTCTTCTCTGTTTTCCTTCTTTACGCAGAGGGGGAAGATTCTTCAAACAGCTAAGTGTCAGCTGTTACTCTCTGTAGCAAAACCCCTTGCCCCACGCGCTATCTCTCTTTCTCTCTTTGGGTCATGCTCTCCCAAAGCCTTCCACAGTACCGGGTTATCGGGTTTCAGACCTAGAGCGCACTCGGGTCCAGGGTGCGGGCGTGATCGCAGCCAAGGAGTGGATACGGGTTAGGCAGGTCGGGTCTGCACCAGGCCCGCGAGGGACAGGTCACGGGCGAGGCGCAGGTGAGCGGGTGAGCTGGGACCTCACCCCTAGTGTCTGAGGCAAAGAGCCTTAGGCACAAAATCAACTTATGCACCTTCAGAGCCTTCAAATCCCACGATGTGGAACTATCCTGTATCCTCTTCCTTGCGCACACTGTTGCTGCTGCCTTTGCCCAATTCGCATGCAGGGAGCGGTCAATAGCTCCAATTGATTAGGCAAGTGTGTTCCTGGACGAACTCCGCTTCGTTTGGAGTCGAGGACTTGGAACTGCAAGTCTTGAAAGAGCTTCAAGCAAGCTCGAAGCTTGCTGCATCAATGGCAGAGGGGGCGAGTACCTTAAATCAACAAGAAGGCCTTTCGACCACATTAGAAGGCTTAGGAAGTATCGTTGGACCACGGTGAGTGCGACGGTGATGGTTGTGTGGTGTGGCGTGGTCTGTGCGTGTGGGGCAAAGTCGGACTGTGCGTGAGAAGGTGGGTGTGTTCAGGGGCGAGCGAGAGTGATCAATTGCCCTAACTAAGTTAGAGTTTTTGATCTATGGTGAACGGTGAAGGTGTGGAGTGCGAGAGTGGTGACGTAGGTGGGCTACGGTGGCTGCTAGCGCTCGCCGGAGGTCTGCCGACGGGATGGAAGATGGAGTTGCGGAGGGTGTTGGAGGGGTCAAATTGGAGTGTTGAAGTTGTTGTGATGAGGGGAAGCTAAGGACTTGTCTGGGAGAGGTAGTGGACAGTGGGGAATGGAGATGGCACCGGTTGTGGTTTGATTAGCATCGAAGATGAAGCTAGCTCTGATAAGGGTTGGACGGTGAGGATGAAGGGGATAGGGACGCCGATTGGTGCTGCTCGACGCGGAAGAAGGCAAGGAAGGAGTATCTGCTGATGGTATTGCAGTCAAACGATGAGGAGAGGCAAGGAGGGTCACCGGAGCTCGACGAGCACTTTGGTTGGAGGAGAGAAGAATTTAAGGAGTTACTCCAGTCGAATTCGAGCTTAAGGAGAACGGTTTGATCTAGAGGTCTTTTTATAGACCTTTAGAGGAGGTTTTGGGCTTTGGAAGCAAGCTTCCCAAACTTGGAAAGCTTCGCTGGAGGAGGAAATTTTTTGATACCTAAATCTCTCATGTGTTCGCATGAGAGATTGGGAAGGTTTTGGGGCGTGGGATTTGGCTCAAAAGGAAGGGAACTCATTGACGAACTTCCCTTTCAAATTTGAAAGGGATTCATCATGGAATCAAGGAGTTCTTGCCAATTTTAGGTCGTCGGTGCTTGTAGGAATAGGATTAATTGCAACAGGGACCTATTTGTGAAAATGTTGACAAAGTTAGGGGTCTATTTGTAAAGATTTTGAAAGTAAGGGCATAAATGTAATCAGATAGAACCAAGTTGCAAACTAGGTCAAGACAATTTCAGCTTGGGTCCAAATTTTTGTAAAAATCTAATTTGGACCTAAGGAATCCAATGGTGAAGTTGAATTTTGGTTTTGATCAAGTTTGACTGGGTAATTTATGCAACAACCCAAATTAGGGTAAATATCTATTTGAGACTCTATTTTGGGTCAAAACTAGTTCTGATGGTCACTTTCAGGTACTAAACCCTAGAGAATATTTTTTTATGAATTTTAGAGGGTTTAGGTGAATTTTATCCTAATCAGAACCTCAGTTAATTAGGCAGGTCTGTTTTTAGGGTTTCAAAAGTCATTTAATTCTCAAAATACGTGCAAACCCTTTTCTGTCTTTTATAACCCACTTGTTATCCTTTTAAGACCATTTGACCCTTAATTAGCCCTTGAGAAAACCCATGATTGTTCTGCATTCATGATATGATGGTAAAACTGCAGTTTTAACCTTATTTTCTTGTATTTCCCTCAGAATGGTTATGTAGTGACTTATGGCTCTTTGGCAGTTATGTAGGAGCATTTACTAACTTAATTGGATCAAAATGAGCTAGTTATGGCTCATGATGGTCTTCCCATCATACCCCCATGCCTAGCTTTTGCTAGTTCCTTAACAAAATCTCATGGAATTACCTTTAATTCTAGACCATATGCCTTTTTATGCTCAAAACTTTGATGTGTGCTTTCTTTTGTAGATTAGGTTAGAATGCCGATAGTAGGCATAGAGGTACTCAAGTACCAACCAAGATCCGGACCTGACCAGCTTTAGCCTCAATCTGCCGCGAAGGTTTCTAAGGCCCATAGGAACTAATCTAAGGTTCGTTGAACTCTGCGATTAAAGCACCCATGCTTGTAACAGGCTTTAGCCTAGGTTCAGTTTGCAGTGCGTTTTTGTAAGAGAGAGACAGAAGAGTTTTTGGAGAGTTTTCTCTCTCTTTTCTTTTTATTTCTAGCCTCGAATTAGCTTTACAACACGGTCTGTATCGGATTTGTAGTTCCTACCATCAATCCTCGTAAGGTCCCTAACAATCAATGCTTCGAGATAGCACCGCCCATGGCAACCCCCAGAACCTTACTTTCGAGATTTCAAGATAATCCCGCCCATGGTGTTCTATAACTAAATCTAGACCTTGGCAGTTGACATTTCATGATAATTTCGTCCGTGGCATCTGAACCAGCACAAGGTGCTTACATGTCCTCGATAGGATCTTTAGATATCCTAGGAGACAAGCACCAAGGAGATGATATGTTATTGCGCATCTTCGAGGGGAATTTCTCGCCTCTCCGCATTGAGAACTCATCCAAATCAACTTGTGTTGATTAGCCGCTCCTAATTTAGGTAACTTTTTCAGAACAGATTTAACGCATTTGCGTGATTTTGATACTTAAGTGCACTGAACCAGACTGTGTGTGGATTAGGGTGCTTAGGTTACCGAGTGCCGCAAACTAGAGGTCAGTTAACGAGGCCGAATAATCCCTAAGCCTTAGACTTAATAGTTAAGCTTCGCATTTTCCCTAACCTCTTGAGGACTATCTAGATCTTAGTGGATACTTGAATTTTTAAGCCTAGGATAGCAGCCCAAGAGGCCTAAGATTAGCGTTTCTACTAATCTCTTTTGTCTCTTAGCACTTTTTGTCTTTCATTTTCTTTCTTTTTGATTTGGTTTAGAATTGAGTCAATTCCTTAATCTTTTACTAATGACTATCTCTTTTTTTCTTTTCTTGTCAAATTATGCTCCTTTTTGACATTTTTATCTCATCTCCTTTTCTCTTCAAAAATGATATGCAATCAATTTAGTATTTCCTCCCTTTTCCTATTTTTGTTCTTTTTCAAAATTTTTTATTTTTTTTTTGGTTTTTTTGGAATATGTGATTTTTTTTATGAAACCCTTTCTTGTGAAGTGATTTTCACAACATTTTGTACTTTTAATACCCCCCATGCCTATGATTTACAATGTCCTCATTGTAAATTAGATGGGTTCGAATTTAGCTTAGATCATTCATTAGAACAGGTGTTGGGTGGTTGGATGGGTCGGGGTGACTGTTGCGGACGATTTCAAGCTCGGGTATGGGTATCAGAGGTGAAGTCGGCTGTTCTAATGGATGAATCCTAAAGTGCAATATGAGTTTAGCATAAGACGTGTCAAGAAGGGTTTCGGGTTTTTCAAAAAGATGACGGGTTGCCTCCAGTTAAGTGCTGAGTTTAACGCCATCAGCAGGGCGTAATAAGCTCAGGGAGAATGGAGATCAAAAGATACCTTAGCCATGTTCGTATCGGTGAGTTCAATGAACGGCTTAAGTCGTTGACCGTTCACGATAAAGGGTTCAGAATCAAGGCTGGGTTGGCTGATTTCTACGGCTCCATTCCCAAAGATTCGTCTAATAAGATATGGTCTGATCCATTTTGATCTGAGTTTTCCTGAGAACAATTTGAGTTTGGCATCAAAGAGTAGGACTTTCTGACCAGGGTGAAAGATCTTTCTGGATATGTGCTTGTCGTGAAAGGACTTAACCCGCTCTTTGTAAATTCACGAGTTCTCATACACATCATTGCGTAATTCATCGATCTCGCTCATTTGAAGCTTTCTGTGGGTTTCTGCCTTAGAAAGATCTAGATTACACTTCTGTATGACCCAATAGGCTTTGTGCTTCAACTCGACGGGGAGGTGACATGCCTTCCCGAACACCAATCTGAAAGGAGACATGCCCAATTGGGTTTTGTGGGAGGTCCTATAGGCCCACAAGGCTTCTAGAAGTCGGGACGACCAATCCTTTCTGTCAGGTTGGATAGTGACCTGAAGGATTTTCTTGATCTCCCAATTCGATAGCTCAGCTAAGCTGTTGGTTTGGGGGTGATAGGGAGTAGAGATTCGGTGTGACACCCTGTATTTAGTCATTAGTGATCTGAACTGAGCATTTGTGAAATGGGTCCCTCCATCAGAGATAATGGCACGTGGAATCCCGAACCGAGAAAAGATGTTCTGATGAATGAATTTGATTACCACCTTATGATCATTGGTTCGGGTCGGAATGGCTTCGATCTATTTGGACACGTAGTCAACAACGAGAAGAATGTATTCGAAGCTGTCTGAAACAGGAAAGGGTCCCATGAAATCAATCCCCTAGATATCTAAGATTTCCCATACGAGAATCGATTGTAAAGGCATCATATTGCGGTGGCTCATGTTTCCCAAGGTCTGGCAACGAGTGCATGCCTTACAGTGATCGTATGCATCTTTGAAAATTGTGGGCTAATAAAAGCCGCACTGGAGGACTTTTGCTGCGGTTTTATGTCCGGAAAAGTGTCCGCCGTAGGCCTGGTCATGGCAAAAGGACAAAATGTCCTGAATTTTCGCTTCCGGGATGTACTGTCTAATGATATAATTAGCACCAATGCGGAAGATGTACGGATCTTCTCACATGTAGTACTTGGCATCGGAAAGCAATTTGTCTTTCTTGGCCTTCGGTTAATTGGACGGGATCTGATGTGATGCCAAGTAGTTTACTAAATTAGCAAACTAAGGAAGTTCTGTACTAATAGTCAGAGGTGCTCATCGGGAAAATGTTCTGTGATGGGTTCGGAAGGGTTGATACTGTCAGAAGGAAGGCGGGATAAGTGGTCAGCTACCATGTTCTGCTTTCCCACTTTATCACGAATCTCGAGATCAAACTCTTGCAACAGCAAGATCTAACAGATTAGTTGAGGTTTTGCATCCTTCGCAAGGAGGTGCCTCACTACAATGTGATTTGAGTATATGATAACACGGGAACCCGAAAGATATGATTTGAATTTTTCCAGGGCAAATACTACGGCTTGCAGCTCTTTCTCAGTAACTATATAGTTACGTTGAGCCACGTCAAGTGTCTTGCTAGCATAGTAGATGACCACGTGTTTCTTGTCTATTTTCTACCCAAGTACTGCCCTTATATCATAATCAGATGCATCGCACATGATCTCAAAGGGTTGAGAGCAACCAGGGACTGCAGGATAGGTGCTTGGGTCACTCGATCACGCAAGATTTCAAATGCCTGAGTGCACTCCTTCGAGATTTCAAAAGGGACATCCTTAGATAGAAGATTAGTGAGAGGGCGCGTGATTTTCGAAAAATCAGGAATGAATTAACGGTAAAAATCGACGTGCCCCAGGAAGGATCAGATGTCTTTGACCGAGCTAGGCATAGGGAGTTTGGAAATTAGATTCACCTTGGCTCGATCAACCTGGATCCTTTTTTGGAGATGAGATGTCCCAGGACAATTCCCTCAGGTACCATGAAGTGGCTCTTTTCCCAGGAAAGAACCAAGTTCATGTCGATGCACCGCCTGAGGATTTGGACCAAGTGCAGGAGGTAATCATTAAATGATTCACCAAATACCGAGAAGTCATCCATGAAGACTTCAAGGTATTCACCTACCATATCTGAGAATATGGCAAGCATGCACCGCTGAAAAGTAGCGGGTGTATTGTAGAGACCAAACTGCATCCTTCGAAATGCGTATGTTCCGAAGGGCAGGTGAAGGTGGTCTTCTCTTGGTCCTCAGGATGGATTGCGACCTGATTGTAACCGGAGTACCTGTCCAAAAAGTAGAAGAATCGATTTTCCGCTAGTTTCTCGAGAATCTGATCAATGAACGGTAGTGGGAAATGATCCTTCTTCGTGGAGGAATTGAGTCTTCTATAATCAATGTAGACTCTCCACGAGTTTGCTATAGGGTCGGTATGGTTTCTTCGATTTCAGTCGTGATGACGGTGAGCCCTGCCTTCTTAGGCACAACTTGGATTGGGCTCACCTATCGACTGTCGAAGATCGGGTAGATGATCCCTGCATCTAACCACTTGATGATCTCTTTTTTCATGACATCTTGTAGATTTGGATTTAGGCGTCTTGGCATTTCATGGGATGGTCGTGAGCCATCTTCAGTGTAGATGTGATGTGTGCAGTATGAAGAGCTGATAACAGTTAGATCATCGAGAGTCCATCCAATGGCTCTTCGATGCTGTTGGAGAATAGAAATTAGGCATGTTTCCTGATCAGGTGTGAGTTGGGAGTTGATAATCACAGGAAACGTCTGATTGGAACCCAAAAAGACGTACTTGAGATGATTAGGAAGAGACTTTAATTCTATAACTGGGTTGTCAGTAGCAACGGGTGGTTCAGGGTGGGTGTCGGGAGCAAAGGAAGGAGCTATGGGTGTGTTTAGGTTGTGTTCAGGCTCCTCTAATTGCGGGTTTTAATCCTCTTGTGGTTGATCAGAAATAGTCGATTTTTTCTCGATAAAGTCGTCAACCACAACTTGGATATCGCAAATTTGTTCTATGACTCCGTAATTAATTCCTTGTTGGGCCTTAAAGATGTTGATCTTTAGTCTTGCCCCCAAATTTTAATTCAATTTGGCCCTCCTCACAATTGATATTGGCCCTAGTAGTGGCCAAAAAGGGTCTCCCTAGTATGATCGGTGTATTCTTCACATTCTCAGGAGCGTCCATGTCTAAGACAATGAAATCCACTGGAAAATAGAAATCATGTACCCTAACTATGACATCCTCGAGAATTCCTTTTGGTGACTCAATTGATCGGTTAACTAGCTGTAAAGTCATTTCAGTCGGTTTAAGCTCAGAGTCCTCGAAGTAGTTTAGTAGGGATGTAGGTATCAAATTTATGGAGGATCCTAAGTCTAATAAGGCTCGGTTAAATTGTATATCACCGATTGCACAGGAGATTTGCTCAAAATGATGGAGCTGGCTTGCTTTGACAGTACGATCGGATTCCTGCCTTTGGTTCGTAGCTTATGCTTAGGTGTACACACATCGTTCAGAAATCGTGCATAAGCCGGTACGTGGCGTATCGCATCCATCAAAGGGATGTTTATATGGACCTGCTCAAAGAGCTTAACCAGGTCCTCCTCAGGTGTCACGGTCTTGGTTATCCTTTTTCCCTTGGTCAAGGCCACAGGAAATGGAACCTTAGACGGTTCCTCTAGAATTGGCTCAGGCTCTTGATCTGGAATGGGTGTGTCCTGGATGACTATCCTAGGGTTAGGGTTTGTAGTACCAAGCTGGGAGTGGCTTGGATAAGGTGGGTCCTATGTTGCTTTGCCAGTACGAGTAGTAACATAATTCAATCTCGCCTGGTTCTGGTTTGGATTGGGCAAGATAGGTGTTTGTTGCTGAAATCCCAAGTATGAAGTTGAAGTATCCATCCCATTAGGTGATGGGACAAAAGGGGCCTGATAAAAAAAGTGAGCTTGGCCTTGATTTGGGTTCATAACGCGCCTCTAGTTTGGCATGTTATTTGGATTAGGAAGAGTCTGAGAAGGAAGTGCACCAGGCTGGCGAGCACTTGCCATCTGGGCTAGTTGCTTTCGTAGCTCAGAGATCTCTTCTTTGTGTTGTCTTTGCATGTCAACCAAGGTCTAGAGAATTAGAGATGTATGATCTTCTTTAGGTGGTCTAAATTGGAAGTTTTGAGTGGGCCTCGGTTGGGTGGGCTGATAAGGTTGTGGAGTCTGTGGTCAGGGTTGGAATTGAGGTCTTAGATTTGGGTTATTCTCGACCACGGAAAGTTAGGATGATTACGCCATCCGGAGTTGTAAGTGTTGGAGAAAGGATTATTCTGGATGACGTGAAGATCCTTGCAGGTCTTAGGAGCTCTGAGATAATCAGGGTACGGGGGTTCAGAGTTCCCCCAACTAAGGTGGCTTGATTAGGAGTTGCCTTCGAAGACATAATCAGATGGAGGTGGGATATGCATCCATCCCCGGGGAGTGGTAGATGTTGTGCCCAGCCTCCCTTCCCGTGTGCGGGTGCGCGTATGTGCCTTGAGGTGTAGAGGTGGATTTGTGTAGATGATGATTGATGTCGTCCACCTTCTTCTGGATAATGGAGACCTTGTCCAATTGATTGGCTACCAACTCCAGATTAACGGATGTGGAAAGGCCTTGGGATTCGTGTACCCCTCGATTATTTGTCAATGCATGGGATGTCGTCCGGTCGTACGCAAATAATGACTCATTGTTCAGGGAGTTCTCTCACATGTTTTCGAGAATTTCCCAGATCGTGTCTTCATGTTGACCCATGAAGCTACCACCACAGGTTGCATTGACAAAGAGCTTGATATCCTCACGGAGTTCGTGGTAAAAGGATTGGACTTGTTCCTACTTCGGAACTCCATGATGGGGGCACTTACGCATGAGATCTAGAAAGTGATCCCATGCTTCGTGTAGAGATTCTCCCGTTCCTTGGGAGAAGTGTGTGATTTGGTGCCGCATTGTGTTGGTACGATCGATGGGGTAGAATTTTTGCAGGAAGGCGGTTTGAAGTTCTCCCCATGTGTTGATCGCGTGTGGTTGAGTCTGAAACCAGTGAGCGGCTTTGTCAGCCAAGGAGAATGAGAAGAGTTTTACGAGTAATCCATCCCGATTCTGCACATCTGCCCCAAAGGTGTGGGCCAGATATTTTAGGTTATTGATGTGCTGGAAAGGATCCTCGGAGTTCAAGCTATGAAATTTTGGAGTCATATGAAGCATGCTAGGCTTGAGATCTACCTCGGGTCCTCCCACGGGAATGTTGATTCGGGGTTCGATCTCCACTGTTGCGGGATTATAGTGATATCGCATTTGAGGATGCGGCGGTGAGTTGATGATGGCATTGATTCGATTTTGGAAGTCATGGAATTGTTGCTCAAGATTAAGTTGTTCTTCTTGGTAATCCATAGCTGATGAAGGGGAGGTGGGTTCTGAATCATAGGATATGTCAATGTGATCAGTTTGTTGCATAAACATGGAAGTTGAGGCTTGACCTCGACGAGAGTGGATATCTAATGGAAGCCTCAAGGATGGTCTTAAGGACCTCCTCCCAAACATGCACCGATGGATTAGATGAGAGAAAGAATGTGATGGACCCAATCAAGACACCCAAAAATTTTGGATGACTATAGAGGTTTGGGGCGGATGATACCCCTTAGTCAAAAAGCCGTCCACCTGAGAATTACCTGGGCAGCCAGAGAGGGAGAGTCTCGCAAAGACCCCTACACGGTAGAGCACCCCCATGGGTTATAGGGTTTCCCCCACCCGACCTCTCTTGTCACTGATGTTCCAGGTAGACCAGAATGGGGACTTAACCTCTTAAGTCTACCAGTTTTAATTAAGAAAAAGGGTGCTTATGATTTCACTTGAACTTTTAAGATGTTTTTGTGAAAAAGTGACATAATTTGAAGATTGGTTAACCGAACAAGGTGGGTCAACTTCAGCTGTTTTGTCCTCTTGAGAAATTTAGGTCCTTTTAGTGTTCAAATGAATTTAAGAGCCTAATTTTAGGGTTTTGCTTGTATAGATCAATTCAATCAAGGCTTAGGTACACATTGTTTGGAAAGATAAATTCTTGATTAAGCAAGTGTGTCTCTAAAACCCTAAACTGAAATCCTTAATTGGCTCTAATTTGGTCTAATTTAGTTTGTCAAAATGTGGTACTTAGGGCTCAAACAAGAATGTGATAGCCCTAGATACCTTAGCTTCAAATGGGTGCATAGATCAGGGTTTGAATGTTTGTCTAAATAGAATGTATCAAATCAGGCAACTTGATAAATAATCTAAGATTATAATGCAAGTAGCCCTAATTGATTTCTTCTTTTTTTAGGTTTTTCAAATTCAGGGGCTTAGAAGGATTTGAATGGAGTTTTACCTGTCCCTGGAGTGGTTGATGTGCGGCTAATCTTCCTCAATGGATCCCTTGAAAAAGATCAAAGTCAAAAGAGATAGGACAAGTTAGTATTGACTCGGATATTGCAATCAAGAGATCTGAATTGCGCATTGCTCCCTGGCAACGGCACCAAAATGTTGTTGAGCGAAATTGAGGTTTTAAAAACTGTGTTATAGTATAGCCGAAATTACATTGAAAACAAATAATATTTATTACTCGAATTTTAAGTCTGAGGTCGAACACAGGGAGTAATATGGAATTCAAAACTCAAGATCACAATTGGAATAAAAAATATAAGAGATTTCAACAATAATAATGTCAGGTATCAATGTGCAAAAAGAATGGAGTAAAATGAAGATTTAAATCACTAATTACTCATCATAAATAACAACTAAATCAAAGCTTCAAATATATGTAATCAGATGTATCAGACGACTTAAACAGCCTGGTGCTACAGTGCTGCCTAGAGTTCCTTTTCTTCTTTTTCTCTTCCTGTGCGGCTCTTCTTCTTTCCAGTTCTTTGCTTTCCTCTTTCTTTTGAGTCAGATCTTCTTCTCTTCTCCTTGCCATGGCCTTCTTCTTCTTCTTCTGCCTTTCTTCTTTGTTTTCCTTCTTCATGCAGAGGGGGAAGATTCTTCAACCGGCTAAGTGTCAGCTGTTACTCTCTGTAGCAAAACCCTCTGCACCCATGTGCTATCTCTCTTTCTCTCTCTGGGTCACGCTCTCCCAGAGCCTTCCACAGTACCGGGTTATCGGGTTTTGGACCTAAAGTGCACCCGGGTCTAGGGTTGCAGGCGTGATTGCAGCCGAGGATTGGATACGGGTTAGGCAGGTCGGGTCTATGCCAGGCCTGTGGGGGACGGGTCACGGGCGAGGTGCAGGTGAGTGGGTGAGCGGGGACCTCACCCCTAGTGTCTGAGGCAAAGATCCTTAGGCATAAAATCAACTTATGCGCCTTCAGAGCCTTCAAATCCCACGATGTGGGACTATTCTATATCCTCTTCCTTGTGCACGCTGTTGCTGCTGCCTTTGCCCAATTCGCGTGCAGGGAGCGGTCAATAGCTCCAATTGACCAGGCAAGTGTGTTCCTGGACCAACTCCGCCTCGTCTAGAGTCGAGGACCTGGAATTGCAGGTCTGGAAAGAGCTTCAAGCAAGCTCGAAGCTTGCTGCGTCAATGGCAGAGTGGGCGAGTACCTGAAATCAACAAGAGGGCCTTTCTGCCACGTCAGAAGGCTCAGGAAGTATCGCCGGATCACGGCAAGTGCGATGGTATGGTTGTGTGGCGTGGCATGGTCTGTGTGTGTGTGGGGCGAAGTTGGATTGTGCGTGTGAAGGTGGGTGTGTTTAGGGGCGAGCGAGAGTGATCAATAGCCCTAAGTAAGTTAGGGTTTTTGATCTACGGTGAACGGTGAAGGTGTGGAGTGAGAGAGCGGTGGCATAGCTGGGCTGTGGTGGCCGTTAGCGCTCGCCGGAGGTCTACCGGTGAGATGGAAGATGGAATCGCAGAGGGCGTTGGTGGGGTCGAATCAGAGTGTTGAAGTTGTTGTTGTGATGAGGGGAAGCTAAGGAGTCATCTGGGAGAGGTAGCAGACAATGGGGAATGGAGATGGCACCAGTTGTGGTATGACCAGCACCGGAGACGAAGCTGGCTCTGATAAGGGTTGGACGGTGAGGATGAAGGGGATAGGGATGCCGGCTGGTGCTGCTCGACACGGAAGAAGGCAAGGAAAAAGGATTTGCCGATGGTATTGCGGTTAGATGATGAGGAGAGGCAAGGAGGGTCGTCGGAGCTCGACGAGCACTTTGATCGGAGGAGGAGAGAAGAATTTGGGGGGTTACTCCGGTCGAATTCAAGCTTAAGGAGAACGGTTTGATATAGAGGTCTTTTTATAACCCTTTAGAGGAGGTTTTGGGCTTGGGCTTCACTGGAGGAGGAAATTTTCTGATACCCAAATCTCTCATGCGTTCGAATGAGAGATTGCGAAAGTTTTGGGGTGTGGGATTTGGCTCAAAAGGAAGGGAATTCATTGACGAACTTCCCTTTCAAATTTGAAAGGGATTCGTCATGGAATCAAGGAGTTCTTGCCAATTTTAGGTCGCTGGTGCTTGTAGAAATAGGATTAATAGCGGTAGGGACCTATTTGTGAAACGGATGACAAGGTTAGGGGTCTATTTGTAATGATTTTGAAAGTAAGGGCATAAATGTAATCAGACAGGACAAAGTTGCAAACTAGGTCAAGACAATTTCAGCTTAGGTCCAAATTTTGGTACAAACCTAATTTGGACCTAAGAAATTTAATGGTGAAGTTGGATTTTGGTTTTGACAAAGTTTGACTGGGTAATTTATGCAAAAAAGCAAATTAGGGTAAATGTCTGTCTGAGACTATTTTGGGCCAAAACGGGTTTTGATGGTCAGTTTGAAAGTACCAAACCATAGAACATATTTTTCTATGAGTTTTAGAGGATTTAGGTGAATTTTATCCTGACTAGAATCTCAGTTAATTAAGCGGGTTTGTTTTTAGGGTTTCAAAAGTTATTTAATTCTTAAAACACATGCAAACCCTTTTCTCTCTGTTATAGCCCACTTGTTATCCTTTTAAGACCATTTGACGCTCAATTAACCCCTGAGAAAACCTGTGGTTGTATTGTATTCATGATATGATGGTAAAACTGTATTTTTAATCTTGTTTTCTTGTATTTCCCTTAGAATGGTTATGTAGTGACTTATGGCTCTCTAGCAGTTATGTAGGAGCATTTACTGACTTAATTGGATCAAAATGAGCTAGTTATGGCTCATGATGGTGTTCCCATCACCAACCTAGATCCAGACCTGACTAGCTTTATCCTCAGTCTACTGCGAAGGTTTCTAAGGCGCACAGGAACTATCCTTTGGTCTGTTGGACCCAATGGTTAAAGCACCCATACTTGTAACATGGTTAGCCCAGGTTCAGTTTGCCAGTGCATTTTTGTAAGAGAGAGATAGAAGAATTTTCTCATTTTTGGAGAGCTTTCTCTCTCATTTTCTTTTCATTATATTTTTCCTTAGATCCAACCTTGGATTGGCCCTAAACATGTTCTGTATCGGATTCCTTGTCCCCACCATTAATCCTCGCAGGGTCCCTGGCAATCGATGCCTCGAGATAGCACCGCCCATGGAAATCAAACCTTGGCTTTCGACACTTCGAGATAGTGTCACCCATGGCGTTCTATAGTTAAATCCAGACTCTAGCAATCGGCATTTCGTGATAATGCTGCCCATGACATCTTAACCAGCACAAGGTGCTTATGTGCCCTCGGTAGGATATTTAGATATCCTAGGAGACAAGCACTGAGGAGATGGTATGTTATTGTGCATCTTCGAGGGGAATTTCCTACCTCTCCATGCTGGGAACTCGTCCACATCAACTTGTGTTTTCGAGTGCTCATAATCTAGATCTTAGGACCATTTAGAACAGCATAAATGCTTTTGGCATGATTTCATATTTAAGCGCACTGAACCAGACTATGTGTGATTTATGGTGCTTAAGTTACTGAGTCCAGCAAACCAGAGGTCAGTTAACAGGGTCGAATAATCCCTAAGCATTAGACCTAATACAAAAGCTTTGCATTTTCCTCAACCTCTTGGGAACTAATTCGGATCTTGACAAGTACGTGAGTGTTTAAATCTCAGAACAATCCAAGAGGCCTAAGGTCGATATTTGCCACTAAACCCTTAAGTTTTAGCCTTCCAGGTCAGTTTCATATCATTTTGAAGAGACTCAATTTCTTTCTTTATCTTTTTGCTCCTTTCCTTTCTATTTAATTTTCCGCCCTCCTTTTTCTCATTTTTCTCTCGAATGGATCTTCTTTTTCCTCAACCTCCATTTTTTTTGACGAAATCCTTTTTGTGAGATTTGATTTTCATGGCATTTTTCACTTTAATACCCCCATGCTTATGATTTGCAATGTCCTCATTGTAAATTAGGTGGGTTTGAGTTCAGCTTAGATTGTACATTAGAACAGGTTCAAAGGGTGGGTGGATGGGTCGGGGTGACTGTTGCGGGCGATTTCAAGCTTTGGTATGTGTACCAAAGGTGGATTCATTTGTTCTAATGGACGAACCCTAAAGTGCAATATGAGTTTAGAAGAGAGTTATGTCAAAAGAATTTCAGGTTTTTCAAAGAGATGACGGGTTGCCTCCCGTTAAGTTCTAAGTTTAACACCATCAGCTGGGCGCAATAAGCTTAAGGAGAATGGAGATCAAAAGATAACTCAATCAAGTTTGTGTCAGTGAGTTCAATGAATGGTTTGAGTCTCTGACTGTTCACGATAAATGTTTCAAAATCATGGCTAAGTTCACTGATTTCTATAGCCCCATTTCCGAAAACACGTCTGACAAGGAATGATCCAATCCATTTTGATCTGAGTTTTCCTGGAAATAGTTTGGCTTTCGCATCAAAGAGTAGGACCTTTTGATTAGGATGGAAAGTCTTTCTTGATATGTGTTTGTCATGAAAGGTTTTAACCAATTCTTTGTAAATTCACGAGTTCTCGTACGCGTCGTTGCGTAGTTCCTCGATCTCGCTCATTTATAATTGTCGGTGGGTTCCAGCCTTATAAAGATCTAGATTGCACTTCCGTACTACCCAATAGGCTTTGTACTCCATTTCGACGTGTAGGTGACATGCCTTCCCGTACATGAGTCTGAACGGAGACATACCTAATTGGGTTTTGTGGGCAGTCTTATAGGCCCACAAAGCTTTCGGAAGGTGGGTCGACCAATCCTTCCTATCAGGCCGAACAGTGACCTAAAGGATTTTCTTGATCTCCCGATTAGATAGTTTAGCCAATCCGTTGGTTTGGGGGTGATAAGGAGTCGAGATTCGATGCGACACCTCATACTTTGTCATTAGGGAACTAAACTATGCATTTGTGAAATGGGTCCCTCCATTTGAGATAATAGCACGTGGGACACCAAACCGTGAGAAGATGTACTGATGAAGGAAGAACTTGATTGCCACTTTATGATCATTGGTTCGGGTCGGGATGGCTTCAATCCATTTGGACACATAGTCCACAGCCAGGAGAATGTATTCGAAGTCATCCGATATGGGGAAGGGACCCATAAAATCAATCCCCCATATATCAAAGATTTCGCATATGAGAATCAGCTGTAAAGGCATTATATCGCGGCGGCTCTTGTTGCCCAAGGTCTGGCAACGAGTGCATACCTTATAGTAATCGTGTGCGTCCTTGAAGATCGTGGGCCAATAAAATCCACACTGGCGGACTTTAGCTACAGTTTTATGTCTGGAGAAGTGTCCACCGCAGGCTTGGTCATGGCGGAAGGACAAGATGTCCTGAATTTCCACTTCCAGGATGCATCGTCTGATGATCTGATCAGCACCAATGCAGAAGAGTATGGGTCTTCCCATATGTATTATTTGGCAGCAAAAAGCAATTTATCTTTCTTGTCCTTCAGCCAATCAAACGGGATCTGATGAGATGCTAAGTAATTAACCAAATCAGCGTACTGGGGAAGTTCCATGCCAATAGTCAGGAGGTGCTCATCAGGAAAATGTTCTGTGATCGGGCTAAAAGGGTCGATGATAGCAGAAGAAAGGTGGGATAAGTGATAACTATCACGTTCTGTTTTCCCACCTTATCGCGAATCTCGAGGTCAAATTCTTGCAACAGCAAGATCCAGCGGATTAGTCGAGGTTTCGCGTCCTTCTTCGCGAGAAGGTGCCTTACTGCTGTATGATCCGAGTATATGATAACGTGGGAAGCCAAGAGATAAGATTGAAATTTTTCTAAGACAAATACTACGGCTAGTAGCTCTTTCTTAGTAATTGTATAGTTATGCTGAGCCTCGTCAAGTATCTTGTTAGTGTAGTAGATGACCACGGGCTTCCCGTCAATCTTCTGCCCAAGCACTGCACCTATTGCATAGTTAAATGCATCGCACGTGATCTCAAAGGGTTGAGACCAATCAGGAGATTGAAGGATGGGCGCTTGGGTGACTCGGTCACATAGATTTTCAAATGCACAAGTGCACTCCTCGGTGATTTTGAAGGGGACATCTTTTGATAGGAGATTAGTCAGGGGGCATGCGATTTTCGAGAAATCAGGAATGAATCGATGGTAAAAATTGATGTGCCCCAGAAAAGATCTGATGTCCTTGGCCGAGCTAGGGATAGGTAGTTTGGAAATCAAATTAACCTTAGCCCGATCAACCTGGATGCCATTCTCGGAGATAAGATGTCCCAGGATAATTCTCTCAGGAACCATGAAATGACTCTTTTCCCAGAAGAGAACAAAATTCACGTCAATGCACCACCTGAGGATTTGGACCAAGTGCAGGAGGCAATCATCAATAGATTCCCCAAATACTGAGAAGTGGTCCATGAAGACTTCAAGGTAATCACTTACCATATCAGAGAATATGGCAAGCATGAACCGCTAAAAGGTGGTGGGTGCATTGCAGAACCCGAAAGGCATCCTGTGGAGCGCGTACATCCCGTAGGGGTAGGTGAAGGTAGTCTTCTCTTAGTCCTCAGGATGGATTGCCACCTGATTAGAACCGGAGTACCCGTCCATGAAGTAGAAGAATCGATTTCCCTCTAATTTCTCGAGTATCTAATTAATAAATGGTAGTGGGAAATGATCCTATTTCATGTAGGCATTCAGTCTTCGGTAATCAATGCAGTCTCTCCACAAATTTACGATACGGGTCGGAATGGTTTCTCCGGATTCAGTCGTAATCACGGTGAGCCCTACCTTCTTAGGCACAACCTGGATTGGACTCACCCAATAATTGTCGAAGTTTGGGTAGATGATCCCAGCATCTAATCACTTAATGATCTTCTTTTTCACGACATCCTGCAGGTTCGGATTTAGGCCTCTTTGCATTTCATGGGATGGTCGTGAGCCCTCTTCAGTATAGATGCAGTGCATGCAATATGAAGGGCCGATACTAGTCAAGTCATCGAGAGTCCAACCAATGGCTCTCCGATGCTGCTGGAGGACAGAAATCAATCGGGTTTCCTGATCAGAAGTTAGTCGGGAATTGATGATCACAACAAATGTGTGATTAGAATCCAAAAAGATGTATTTTAGATGATTAGGGAGGGGCTTCAATTCCATGATCGGATTGTCAGCAGCAGCAGGCGGTTTAGGGTGGGGTTCGGAAGCAAAGGTAGGAGCTGTAGGTGTGTTTAGGTTTGGTCTAGTCTCCTTTAATTGCAGGATTTGATCCTCTTGTGGTTGAATATCAGGGATAAGTGTGTTTTCCTGAACAAATGTATCTTCAACCACGGATTCGATATCGTAGATCTGCTCGATAACCCCACAGTTTATTCCTTTTTGGGCTTTAAAGATATCAATCTTCAAAGTTTTGTCCCTAAATTTCAACTCGATTTGACCCTCTTCACAATTAATGTTGGCCCTATCCGCGGCCAAAAATGGTCTCCCTAATATAATCGGTGTATCTATCAATTTCTCAGGAGCATCCATGTCTAGCACAATGAAGTCCACGGGAAAATAAAATCATGGATGTGAACTATAACATCCTCGAGAATTCCTTTAGGTGACTTGATGGATCGATCTGCTAATTGCAAAGTCATTTCTGTTGGTTTGAGCTCAGATTCTTCAAAGTGGTCTAGTAGGGATGTGGTATCAAGTTTATGGAGGCTTCTAAGTTCAATGAGCCTCTATCAAACTATATATCACCAATTGCACAGGAGATCAGAGGGGTACCTGGGTCTTTTGCCTTAGGTGAGAGTTTGCTCAAAATGATGGAGTTGGCTTGCTCTGATAATACGATCGGATTCCCACCTTTGGTTCGCGGCTTACGCTTAGGAGCACATGCATCTTCCAGGAGTCGTGCGTATGTCAGTTCGTGATGTATTGCATCCATCAAGGGGATGTTTATTTGGACCTACTCAAAGAGCTTGACCAAGTCCTCCTCAAGTGCCATGGTTTTGGGTTTCCTCTTTCCCTTGGTCAAGGCCTCAGGAAATGGAACCTTAGTTGGTTCCTCTAGGATTGGCTCAGGCTTTTTATCAGCGATAGGGGTGTCCTGGATGACCAATCTAGGGTTACGCTCTGCAGTATCAGGCATGTTGTGGCTAGGAAATGGTGGGTCTTGTGTTGCTTTGCCACAATGGGTGATTGATGAGTGACTCATCATGGCTCTTAAATATCCTTAATTAACTAGTTTCCCTAGTTAATTAGCTAGGAATATGTCTATTTAGGGGTTAATTATAATATAAGGGACAATCTATTAAAGGACCATAAAATAAGTTAATAATACTAAATTAAATGTCAATTAATGTTATTAATAATTTTAATAATAATTTGAACTCAAATTATAAATATTTAGCTACCTAATTAATATTTAATTTAACATTATAAATATTTAACGCTAAGTATGTAATCACTTAAGTAACTTAATCAATGAAATAAATAAAGCTAAAAAGGTTAAAAACGTAAATTCAAGGTATATATATATATAATATTTATCTAATTTATAATCATATATAAAAAGTTGAAAAAGAATTAAATTAAAATAAGCCTTGAAAACCTCAGTTTACGTTTTAGTCCTAAGGTTTCTATTTCCATTGAGTCCTTCTATTTAGTTTAGGTCCTTAAGTTTTCTTGCACATAGGTCCCTGTGAGCACAACGCCTTCTTCCTCCTTTCTTCTCCATCTTCATCTACACGGATGACTCCTGTAGGTCAATGACAACACCACTCGATCACCCGCTATCTTGCGCCTGACAGACACCGTCACTGCCATCATTGCTCCACTCACCACTTTTTTGGCATCTGACGGTTTAGATGAACCTAAAATCCTATTTAGGTCTAGGAGTTAAGCTCACTGGTGTCGGTGTCGACGCCGGTGGTTACCTTGCACCTAGACTCTTTTCCTTCCAGATACATTCCTTTCTACCTTCACCATCACCTATAAAAAGCTATCCATCCCTCCGATTTGAGCGGTTAGCTCCCTACCCCCTTCCCCCAACTGTAGCTAACTAATAGGCTATTCCCTCCTACTCCAACGACCTATTCCCACCTCCACGCACCATCCGCCGAGCTCCATCGTCCTCCACCGAGCCCCTGGACAAAGCGACGTCTCTGGACTCTACTTCCACTCCGCGAACTCACTTGCCAGACTTCTTCCCCTTCCCTCTAATTTCCTCCTCCATTACGACCTTCGATGGAGATCTCCTACCTCTTTCGTCCAGGTAACAGTAGGTTAGGTAAGTTAGAGTAGGTTAGTGTAGTTAATTAGGTAAGTAGTTAATTGTAATGCTAGTTTTTCTACCATACTCTTCATCTTCGGTGAGTTCTTTGAGCTCGTCTGGAGCATCTTTTTGTCTTTTTAATTCACTGATCACACTCCTCATTCTTCCATGAACATTTCTAACTCATTGATTTCATGATTTGTATCACCTACACACCTAAACCATCACACCTTCACCGGAGATCTCCGCTATCCTCGCGGAGACCTCCGAGCTAGAACACCTCCATTTGGGGCCCTCCATCTCCTTGTCATCAACTAAGGGCCCTGATCATTGCATTAATTTGATTAATAACATACTACACAGTAAATGCCTAATTTCATCCAACCTCCTCAGCTCGCTGTCAATGGTAGCTCAGGAGGAGTTAATTCACTTAATTACCTACTCGTAGAGATTGCTAGGCTTTTATGAGCCTTAACCCTACTCAATTGAGTGAGAGGATCGTCGCTGAGTTCAAGTGAACTCATATTATGTTTTTACTGAATTCGAAGCATATCTTCTGAATTGATTGCCAATTACTTTAATCATTGTACTCTT
The DNA here is from genome assembly GCA_037157565.1 of Thalassia testudinum. NCBI lineage: Eukaryota > Viridiplantae > Streptophyta > Magnoliopsida > Alismatales > Hydrocharitaceae > Thalassia > Thalassia testudinum. The sequence continues at coordinate 221,112,656 of JAZHRO010000024.1, forward strand.
GAGGTTCCTTGCGACCTCAGGAGTCTTTTAAGACTATTCCAGATAAGTTTCATGGAGTTTTGAACTCCAAGTGAGTTTTAGCCCTTGGAACTTCTTAAGAAGTTTCATATCGTATCCTTTACATCTCAGGATCAAGAATTAATGTTCTTTATTGTGTTTGGATGATCTGAGCTCCTTACTGAGCTCTATCTTCTCCAACTCTAGTGGAGTTGGAGATGAGAATTCTTAAGGAAGAGACCTTGCAAGTGGGTTCAAGAGCTTCAGCAGAGTCTAGAGAAACCATTTCATGCCTTTAATTGATCCAAATCCCTCTAGGTTAGTCCACCGAACGCACACACTTTTTGTCTCAGGCGGTGATGTTTGAGAGCAACTTTAGGCTCATTAAAACATGATTTTTATGTGTGCATCAGATTCCTTCAATTGAGTTGATCTAGGACCTGAATTGGACTTAATAGGTCTTTGAATTGAAAGTCAAATTTCGACTGTAGTAGGTCAAACCTGAAGTGAATTCAAGGATTAGATTGTTGAATCTCTGATCTAATGGATCAAATAGATTTCTGGAATGATTTAGAATAAATTTAGACTGATTTAATTGTGTTTTATAGAGGATTAATTGATATTTGGTTCACTACACAGTTTGGGTTGTTTTATTAACCCATAGCTGTTCTTGGAGTTTTTGTTGAGATTTGATCACAATTTCCACCCAGATCTATTGTTTTTGACCTCTTGAAACTATTCAGGTCACTTCTGGAGATTTTTCTCTCTGTACTGTAAATTTGATCTCAAATCAAAGCTTTGAAACTTTCAAAAAAGATTTCAAGCTTCTGGAGCTCATCGAAGCATTTCCAAACCTTCCTTCTCCTAATACTACGGAATACCTTATTGAAGGTACTCAGGTTCTCAATTGAGAGCATTGCTCTCATCTGCAAGTCAAGAGACCTAATTCTCCTCTGCAGCTGTTCTTGACCATGGCTGAACAGCCATGTTTATTCTTAAAATTAGTAGATCAGATTTGATTCGAACACCAAATTGGTGTTACAATTAGATAGAGCTTCTCAAGAACTCTCAATTGATCTTTGGAATGCTCGATTTGGCCCAGCCAATCGACTAGAATCTTCAGGCAAAGTTTGGCTTGGAGCTGCTGTACATAGTCGTACATGAATTTAGAGGTGTACACCTTAGTATATCATGAATTTGCGCTGACGCCTCTTCGGTCATCAACGTAGGGTGTAAAGAGAAAGCTTGTGTAAAGAGAAAGATTGTGTGCGGGCGTGTGCGTGTGCATGTGCCTGTGCGGGTGTGTGTGCGTGCCTGTGTGGGTGCGTGTTCATGGGCTCGGATGGGCGTGGGCCTGGGAGGCCGGGTACTGTGCATGCTATGAAAAAAATAAACAATCTACAATTAAATCAAATGAGGCCCAGTGCTAGTAGGGTCTGGTCCCACCCATCTTGGGTGCTGCGTATCCCCGAATGTACTGGGCCACCCATTAAAAACTAATTTTTGTAGTTGAGGGTAAACGATGAGTTTAAAATCACAAAATTTGGCTAAGTGTGGAAACTTATACGCACAGTTAAGAGAAGAGATTAAGGAAAAATAAGCTAAGGGAGAAAAAGACAAAGAAGAAAATAAAGGAAAGAGAGAGAAAGAGAGAGAGAGCAACGACAGAAGAAAGAATTAAGGGAATAAAAGGAGAAAGGAAAGAAGGGCTAAAGACTAAGGATTAGACGTCTGATTTGTATTTCTATTGTTATATCAGGTTCTCTTTTACCATTTTTGAACTTTAAATGATGTAATAAGGCATTTGTAATCATTTGTTTAGCATTTTCTTACCTTAATCTTTTGTAATTAGCCATAATTGATGTAATAAACATGTTTACTTGGTTCTAAATGCCAAATTTCGTGTAAATGTGTTTTCTCTTAATGGAATATTGCATGCTTTTATTGTCAAATATCCTGTGCAATTATTCATGTGTTTAAAGTATTATTTTCTTTTAAAACGATGAGGAATGCTATCAAGGACGATAGCAGACCGGGATCCTTTTATTTATGTAAAAAAACAGAGCATTACATGAAGTTCTCCCACTCTTTCACATGCCCCCAGCACTCCCTTACAATATTTCCCACATTAATGGATTCCCCTCTAAACAAACGCTCATTATGAGCATGCCACACATTCCACATAACTGCCACCTTCTTCACCTGCACACTCCCATGTCTCCCAAGGTTCCTCTAGAGTTCCTCCCAAGTAGGCAGGGGTTCCCCACAGAGCCCCCTCCAAATTTGATCCGTCACCACACATGACGCAAACAAATGTTCCCTGCTATTTGTGGGGAAATTACAAAGTGGGCAATTTTGAACTGGAGCACCTAGCCTTCTGCACCTCATTTCACCTGTAACGAGCCCATCACATCTACAAAGTCATAAGAATATCTTGATTTTAAGTGGAAGTTTCAAATTCCACACTTTGCTGCAGTCACGATCTTCTGAAGTGTAGCTTGCCTCCCCAGCGTCAATTAGTCTTTTATATGCCTTGGATGGGGTAAACAAGCCATGTTTCCACCGAAAGCAATCCACATCCCCTATCGGTTGGAAGGCCTCCAAATCTGTAATCAGCTGAGCATGCTCCAGCTGTGTGCATCCTCCCTCTCTTGTGCTTGCTGCAGCAACAACCCAGCTATTGTTCTCAGCATCCCAATAGTCCTTGATTGAAGCTTCATTGTCCACAGCTGCAGCAAAGGCTCTTGGATAAACCACACACAATTGGCCCAGTTCAGACCACACATCAGACCAAAATAGGAAGTGCCTGCCGTCCCCCAATTCAGGAGCAAAATCTGACCAGTGTTGGATAGCTCTCTTAACTGACGTCCAGAATGGGGAAGGCCTTCTTGGTAGATTTTTCCACATTTGCACCAAGTTGGGACCATATGCCTCCTTAATTATTTGAGACCACATCTTCCCCTCGTCTGTGGTCAGTTTCATAGCCCACTTCAGTAACATAGCATCAATAAACTCTTTCAAAGAGCGGATGCCCATCCCTCCCTTAGACTGAGGCCTACAAAGTTGCCCCCACTTCACCGGATGCAAGAACCTGCCCTCTACCTTTGCACCTTTCCAAAAAAATCTCTTCCTCATTACATCCAACCTCTTCCATACTACCTTCGGGGATCTAAACACCGAAAAGAAGAAGACCGGTATCGAGATGATGACCGAATTGAGCAAAATCAATCTTCCGCCCTTAGAAAGAAATCCACTGCTCCAAGGTTCCAATTTGGCATTCACTTTCTCAAATAAGGAGGCCTAATCACTCTTCTTGAGTTTCTTATCACTTAAGGGTAATCCCAGATATCTCACAGGGAGTGTTGTAGATGGAGTGTGCACGGTGGCAGAAACTGTCTCCCCTTCCTGAGCTGACATTTTGAAACAAATCAATGATGACTTCGCCTCGTTTAGCCTCAAGCTTGCTATCTCACCGAATATGGTGATCATAGTGAATAGGATTTCAGTTTCATGAAGTCCTACAAAAAACACAGTGTCGTTTGCATATTGTAAAATTGGTGCCAGAGCTCTTGAATTCAACAAAGAATATCCCTTAATCAACCCTGCTTCTACCAAACTGCATGTAAAGTGTGCCAAAGTGTCTACTGCCAGGTTAAAAATAAGAGGAGCCAAAGGGCATCCTTGCCTCACCCTATGTTGAGGTTGTATCCACACCCCACAAGGCCTCCCATTCACAAGAGGGGAGAAGGAGGTAACAATGCCTCTCTTCATCCATTGTATCCAGATAGATGGAAAACCCCTCCTCTTCACAATCTCCCAAAGAGATGACCACTCAACTGAGTCATATGCTCTACTAAAATCTATCTTCCACATGAAGGCTTTGCACTTTTTCCTACTCCACCCTGCAACTACCTCTTGTGCCACAATGAATGACTCTTGCAACGATCTATTAGGGAGAAACGCCGACTGCACCGGGCTGATTAAATCAGATAGAACACACTTCAGACGGTCAGCCAGCACTTTGCTAATGATTAGATATATCGAGTTCGAAAGCGCAATGGGCCTGAAAGCTGTCAAAGTCTCTGCCCCAATACACTTTGGTAACAGAAAAAGTACAACTTGTTTGGTCTCTCAACTCCTGAATTTCCCCTCTAGAACTTAGCTATCACCTCCATCACGTCCCCTTTGACCACACTCCAAAACTCCTTGTAGAATAGCACTTGGAATCCATCTAGCTCGGCGAGCCCTCTGCATTCAGCCCTGCCACAGCTTCTACCACTTCCTGCTCCGAAATAGTTTCTATCAATTTTATAGTTGCTTGATTTCCCACCCAAGATAAATTTGAAGCTGCCATCCTCCACTCTCCTTTCCCATTCGACCTTGAGATTTCCTTAAAGTGTCTAGCCGTCTCCTTTCTAATCTCATCTGGCGAACTCAGCACCGAATCCCCTTTCTTTAGAGAGGAGATGAAGTTCACTCTCCTTTTGGAGCTCGCTGCCATATGGAAAAATTTCGTATTTGCAATGCCCTCTTTTAACCATAATTGCCACGAGTTTTCACCCCAATCCACTTCCCTTGCCAAGTCCTCTGCTTGAACCATTCCTTGTCAATATTTTCGTTGTGCTGCCTCATCCTCAGCCAATCGTCCTCCATTCTCCTTCTCGTCAAGCATTCTCACCATGGAAAGGGCTTCACAGCGTCGCTGACTCCTCACTGTCTCCATAGTACGTTTGTATTCCTTCAACATAGCTTTTAAATCTTTCAATTTGCTGGCCAAGCGATAAGTGGTAAAGCCACCCACCTGTTGACGCTCCCACCATTGACTAACCATCTCCTTAAAGCCCTCCTCCTGCAGCGATGATTTCCTGAACTTAAAGTCGGTGCCAACATATGACTCCTCACCACTGTCCCATAGCAAAGGAATATGGTCTAAAAAGGGGCGAACAAGTCCCATAACCGACGAGAGTTGGAATCTTTCCAACGTCTCCACACTCTCGAAGAATCTGTCCAGTTTTGAGACCAGTCCATTCCCCCCCTGCCATGTGAATTCCGCCCCAGCTGAGGGATATTCATTTAATCCAACCTCTGATACTACCAGCTGGAATCCAAGTGATGATCTGTTCACCCTCCCATTCCCTCGATCATTCTCTGACAAGACACTGTTGAAGTCTCCACCTACAAGCCATGGCAGCTCATTTGTCTTGCTCACCATCGTGCGCAGCTCCTGCCAGAGTGCATTCCTCTGATTGTTAGTGCAAGGACCATACACACATGATATAATCAGCTCTTGATCATCCCCTAGAAATTTGAATCTTCATGAAAGCATGAATTGGCCCTTCCACTCCTCTCTCTGACTCATCCTGGACGTTTTCCACTAGACCGCCAGTCGACTTGCCTTTCCAAGCGCATCCACTGCTCTAACTCTGCTTGACCCCCTTGAAGAAGTGATTGCCAGGCAGTGTCCCCTCCACCTTCGAGATGTGTCTCCTGTATTAAGGCACAATCCACCTCCCACTCACGGAGATATCTAGCCAAAGAGGCCCTTCGCACCCGATCGGGCAACCCACACACGTTCCATGTGAGCACCTTCATTCCTCGGACTCCAAGGTCCCTTGCGGTCCCCCTGACCTCCTCTCTGCATTCAAAATAGCTGCAACTTTCTCATCAGTGGATCTCTGGTCACATCCAGCTCTTCTTCCCCTCAATTTATAGGGAGAGCGCATAACTTTCCCCTTTGATGAAGCCCCACTCCATACTTCAATCCTCCTGTTGTCTCTGCTAATCTGTATGCAGAACCATGAGTTCTCTTCCCCCACCTTCATCTTGCACCATCACATCCTCTGTCAGCGGCTGGTCTGCACCCTTCATTTGAGTATTAGGCACCTCCGACCAGTGAAACTCTTTCCTCTTCTTCACCTCCTGCCTGTTACTTCTTCTTGGCCCACCCTCCTGAGTATCACTCTAGGTAACCTTCCCCTCTATCCACACCTTCAGGGTTTCCACTTGCTGTTCATCCCCATTAAGAAGGCCAAATTTCAGTCTGAGGAGCCATGAGCTCTCTCCACACCTAAGGATGACTCTGTCAGGAATTGGGCCCCCCTTTGTCACCTTCACCTCAACTCTGATTGATCTCCCATCCCCCTCGCATAGACCCACATTGGCATTCTCTGCCAGAGCCGCAAAGTTAGCCACAACTCCTACCACCACCCCATTTGTCCTCAGGTGTAACGGTAGTCCCTAGACCTCCAAAACTCCCCTTCTGTTCTCAGCCCTCTGAGGAGGGCAGTCTTGGAGGGCCCCATCAAAGGGCGAAACCATTCTCCACATCACCGTAAGCCCCTCTAAGGTACTTGTCTGAAAACGGAGCCCTTCAACATCCAGCATACCTAGGTCGAATAACACAAACCTTGCCCTGCCTAAATGAGCCACCTTCCACCCTTGAGATGACAGAGATAGAGATCTTACCAGATTTAGGATTTGCTCACACTCAAACCTTCCCACCATAATCTCGCTGATGAGGGCCCCCCGAACCACCATCTCCGCTGCCATGACTTCCTCCGATTGTGGAACCTCCACATTGTACACTTGCCCCATCTCCGTTGGGGTGGTGGAACAACACCACTCGCTTCTTGAGCCCTGGCTTGCCCACCATTTCACTGCATTGCCCTCCCCTTCATTTTGCACTCCGCCTTCTTGTGACCCTAGCCCCCACAAGCCAAGCATAGGGTCGGTGACCTGCACACAACTGCCATGTGCCCTTGTCTTCGACACCAATAGCATACAATATCTGCATTCCCCCCTCTCCTACTCCTCCAAAAGCCACCCACACCTTGGACTGCTTGCGGACCAGCCCCCCTTCCTCCATTCTCTCTCTCTGTCACAGTCTCCTAGACCTCCAAACCCTCCATCCGTCGTCTTCTTCCCAAACCATAGCACCCCCTTTCCTCTCCATCCTCTGTGTTTAAAGTATTGTTAATTATGATCTGATTAATTAATTGACTCTTAATTATTCTTAGAGATTTAATGGCGAATTATGATTAAGTTATGCCTCCCAGTGAATGACCTGGACTCAACCAGTTAAAAAGAACTTAAAAAAAAATCTAAATGTTAGATTAACTTGACTCTATACTACATTTTCAACACGAAATTGAGTTAACCTAAGTTACATTCTTATGCAATTAATTAAGTCTAATTAACTTAATTAATTGTGTTGAGGATTAAACGACTATTTTAATGACGCCATTGCCGGGGAGGAAACTGTAATTTATATTCGCCATTATTTGTAAATAATTCTTTTTACTAATTAGCTTTGCTTTGTTTTGTTTCTATCTTCTTTTCATGGATATCTTTGCAGGTATTCTCAGGAAAGGAGGTGGGTTTTTCTGTTTCTATTTTTGTATTCTCATTATACATACCATTGTAAGTATTTCTTTCTTAGTCTTTAGTGTAGTTTGAATTGTTGCATTTAGTAAGAAGAAAATTAAAAAATATAAAAAATACTCATTCTATCTAACTAGCTGTAGCATGTTAGGCATACACTCCTAGGAGTGCATTTACCTGCTAGTATTATACGTGATCTGACTTAGGATTTTCTACTTTATTATCTCGCATTAGTGGGAAAACACGCGAAAAAAAAACCCACGTAGATCCCTATCTTTGGAATTTAAGCAAGACCACATATTTTGATTGAAAAGATTTAAAAAGCGGTCACATTTACTTCTTTCTACCATTTTTTGTAAAAGATTAACTAAAAAGAGGATTTTTAAAACTCGTGACATATATCTGTTTGCAGATTGCATGTGGGTTTTTATCGTACACGTCTGTTGCACGCTATCACATACACAGTGTGATCACTAGTCACACGAGTCTATATTTTCTATCTCTCCTCTTTGCACCTCTTAGGGCTTTGGTCGAAGATCAACAAGTCTGTCTCACTACTAGAGCCTCGGGGAGCCAGTAGTGTGCGGTCTCGATCCTAGACCTTAGACCTTTGAGCCTTAAGGATACGCACCTACGTAGACATGACTTAGGATGCGTATTTTGGATTGATACTGTATTTGTTTATGTCAAATTTATTTTCTACGTATTCTAGGACTTTCTTTTCCTTTGAAAAGAAGAAAAACCCACTTTTACGCTGTTTTCAGGTTTTGCTTGTCGTTGTTTTTACTGCAGTGGTGTGAGTGTGCCTTTGCACATTTTTTCTGATTTATGCATGAGAGGCGATCCCTGAAACTGCCTCTCGTATCTCCTTTGACAAGTCTACCTAGACCAGTTGCATTGAAGCAACCAATAATATTCCCGTCTGATACATCTGCTTTTTCTGCATTTAATCCTTGGGCCAAACGCATAATCAGAATCCCAAGATCCCTTCTTCTTCTGGTTAGGGGGAGATGCCGTCTTTTGATATCCATGAGGCGCTCCTGCACCAGAATTTACAAATGCTCGAGCAGAATCGTCAAATCAATCTATTGACGGTTGCTCTTCAGAATTTGTAGAACCTATAAACCTGTCCTCCTCAACCTAAGGTGGGTTTTGATCCCCCTGATTTCCCGAACCCACCTCGTCCTAGGCCTCTACTCCGAGACTACTATAATCCTTCTAATGCACAAGTAGAGCCTAATGTTAGGATTCCCGTTAGGGAAAATGACCCAGAATTAAAGCCAAACATTATAGGTCTTATCCCACACTTTCATGGGTTTGCATCGAGGATCCATTTCAGCACATCGAAGATTTAAAAAATCTATCACAGACTCTTGGTCCTCGAAATCAAAATCAGGAAATCCTACATATGAAGATGTTCTCCTTTAGCCTTAAGCATAAGGCTGCCTACTGGTACAGAACGATCGCACGACCTATATCTACTTGGAACGAACTCGAATATGCATTTTTGAAGAAATTCTTCCCTATAGGTCGCACCAACGCATTAAGGCGAGCCATCACTACTTTTACTCAGAATCAAGGAGAACCAATTCATGAAGCGTGGGAATGCTTCCATGAATTACAAAGGAAATGCCCACATCATGACATCCCACGCTGGCAACTCATGCATATCTTTTATTATGGATTACAAGAGGACATTCGCAATCTGGTTGATGCCTCTTGTGGAGGGAATTTTCTGAATTGTGATGTAGAATCCGCTTTAGAACTGTTTGAAGGGATGACAGAAAACTCGATCAATAATGCATCAATGTCGCAATTCACATGAGGAAACCCGCATCAAAATTCGCATCCAAACTCGCATTAGAAGGGCATTCACGAGATCGGGAATCCGTCTAGTTCTAAGGATTCAGAGGTTATTGCAGAGAAATTGGACAAAGTTGATATCATAGTGAAGCGTCTCGACGAGGTCCGAAACACTATGAAGACTCTTACGCCTCTACTCGCTATGCAAAATCCTATGCGTTTACCTGTTTCGCAAATTCCCGTGGGGAGGGAATTTGTGAATAATCTAGATTCTAGAGATCCATCTTCCTTGGGTTTTCTATCACTCCTATACCAACCCAAGGAGGGACCTTTGTCCCACAATCTTTCCCACTTCTTTCCCCACTTTCTGTTTTTGTGGAAAACACGCCATATCCTTATGATTTGAATGCCATCCAGAGATTTACACTGAGATAAACCCATGTTCGAATACCTATAATCCTGGATGGCATAATCACCCTAATTTCTCTTAGTCTGACCATTCACAAAGACCATCATATTCGACTCAGACCAGGAAAAACTTGCCTACGTTGCCGTTTTAGCAACCTAACGTGAGGCCATTTCACGTGGGTTCGCAAAACTACGCAGGGCCAAATAGAGACTCGCAGCTCGATCAGATTTTGCGAGAGAGCCAGCGAGAAAATGCTGAAGCTCTTGCTGAAGTCCAACGACAATGTTCGGTAGAACTGGCTAACCTTAGGGGTCAAATCACGTAGTTAGCTGAGTCTCATCAGCTAGGGACCCTTCCATCCCAGCTAGTTCCAAACCCTAGGAATATCTAGTAGAGATTTCACCCAGGAGGTCAAAATTCGAATCAGGGACAAGTCCACTTCCTTAACCAAATACTCCTGAATCAGAATCTACCCTCTACGCCTCCCGATTATGAGTATCCAAATAAGCAGTAATCTTTTTCGACTCAAGGCGACCAGCCTTTATTCTCTAATCCGTCTTTCCAGAATCAAACATCTACATCTTCACTAGCTTCTTCTTCACATGCGTGTATTAACTCTGTTACAACCCGCCGTGGGACTTCCACTAGGGATCCAGTAGATCCACGAAACCTATCCCATGATCCTAGTACATATAGAACTGCCCCCTGTTTCTACACCTGTGAGAGGTGATGCACCTAATCCCACTAATTCGCGAGATTAGGGTAATACTTCAGTAGAACAGGAAATCCAAGTCCCATTCCCAGAAGCTTTGAAGAAATCTAGGAAACAAAAACAACCTGTTACATTAGATGAAGATTTGATTAAAATTTTTGAACAGGTACATATTAATATCCCACTCCTAGATGCTATCAAGCACATTCCGACTTACGCAAGATTTCTCAAGGAATTATGTACTTCTAAGCGTAAGCCGAGGAAAGGAAGCACTGTAGTGCTCTCTGAGCAAGTGAGCTCTATTATTTCTAGTACGCTTCCTTTGAAAAAGAATGACTCAGGTTCTCCATTAATTTCCTGTATAATTCGGGACCAGTGCTTTGATAAAGCTCTCCTAGATTTAGGAGCATCCATCAATCTCATTCCTTTTTCTTTGGTAGAACACTTCTAAATAGAAAATCTTAAGTCTACCAATGTGACATTACAATTAGCTAATAGATCTATTAAGTCACTTAAAGGAATGTTGGAGGATATAATTGTAAGAGTTTGGAACTTTTATTTTCCTGTAGATTTTATTGTACTTGATATGGAAGTACCTGAATGCATTAGAGATACCCCGATTATTTTAGGGAGACCCTTTTTGGCCACTGCGAAGGTCAGCATAGATTGTGAATCTGGAAAGATTGAGTTAAAATTTGGGGAGAAGATAATTAAATTGGACATATTTAGAGCTTCTCAAGGATTAGATTGCAAATGGATTGAGGAGATTAGATCTATTTTTGTTCTTGAGGATGACCTTAGTTCTTTAGATCTAGAAAACATGTCTTTTGATATCCTGTACCCTCAAGATGAAAGCCTGCTATCAGAATCTGCACTCGATCCTGAATCTAAATCTAAATCACATGACTCATTTCAACCAATTTTTGCAATCGAAAATCCTGTCCCAAATTCTGCTGATCTGACTCCTCTTATTGAATTGAAATCATTGCCTGATACTCTTAAATATGTCTATCTTGAACTTGATCAAACATATCCTGTAGTCATCAATTCCCATCTATCAGAATCACAAGAATTAAAATTGATTGAGGTTTTACGAGATCATAAGAAGGCAATTGGGTGGACTCTACATGACCTTACTGGGATTAGCCCCAATTACTGTATTCATTACATCTATATAGAAGATGGGGCACGACCTTCAAGAGAAGCTCAAAGACGACTAAATTCAAATTTAAAAGAGGTCGTAAAGAAAGAAATAATTAAATGGCTAGGTGCCGGTATTATATATCCTATATCTGATAGCTCTTGGGTGAGTTCAATTCAAGTGGTAACCAAAAAGGCAAGACTCACCATAATCAAGCCCGAATCTGGAGAAACCATTCCCACACGAATTGCGAATTCGTGGTGGGTTTGCATCGACTATCGCAAACTCAACATGATTACAAAGAAGGATCATTTTCCTTTGCCATTCATTGATCAGATCCTTGAGAGATTAGTTGGTAACAGGTTCTTCTGCTTTTTGGATGGTTACTCTGGTTACAATCAAGTCGCAATCCATCCCGAAGATCAAGAGAAAATGACTTTCACCTGCCTCTTTGAAACCTTTGCTTTCTAAAGAATGCCATTTGGGCTTTGCAACGCACCCGCGACTTTTCAGCATTTCATGTTAGCCATTTTTACCGAGATGGTAGGTGAATATATGGAGGTTTTTATGGATGATTTTTCAGTCTTTAGGGAAACATTTGATATTTGTCTGGATAATTTATCAAAGATTCTTAAAAGATGTATTGAAGTGAATCTTGTCCTCAGCTAGGAGAAGAGCCATTTTATGGTTCTAGAGGGCATTGTACTTGGACATCTCATATCTGAGCGAGGTATTCAAGTAGATTGAGCCAAGATCAATCAAATCTCAAATCTTCCAATTCCTAACTCGATCAAGGGCATCCGATCTTTTCTCGGGCATGTTGGTTTTTACAGAAGATTCATTCTCGACTTTTCAAAAATTGCTTGACCACTCACAAACCTCCTCACAAAAGACATGACTTTTGAGATGAGTGAGGAGTGTATATCTGCATTTGAGACATTAGGAGATAGAGTTACACAGGCTCCTATCTTGCAACCTCTCAATTGGAATTTACCATTCGAAATTATGTGCGACGCATCTGATTACGCAGTTGGAGCTGTTTTGGGACAGAAAATCGAGAAAAATCCTGTAGTGATTTACTACACTAGTAAAACCTTAAATGAAGCACAAAGGAATTATACGGTTACTGAGAAGGAATTGCTAGCGATAGTATTTGGATTAGAAATGTTCAGATCATATATCCTTGGATCTTGAATTATCATGTACTCTGATCACTTAGCAATCAAACACCTTTCTAAAAATGACACGAAACCTAGGTTGTTCAGATGGATCTTATTTTTGCAAGAATTTGACCTAGAAATTCGTGATAAGGCGGAACGACAGAATGTCGTTGCCGACCATCTTTCCCGCCTTCCTTCTGAGAATTTTTAATCATCCCTCCAATCATAGAACATTTCCTGATGAACATCTTTTGACTGCATCATCTGATCTTCCTTGGTATGCAGATATCGTCAATTATTTGGTTACACATCAATTCCTACCTGACTAGGACGGGAATTGCAAATCACGACTCAGATCAGAAGCCAAATACTATTTCTGGGAAGATCTGTATCTTTTTCGACTCTGCAACGATCAAATCATCAGGCATTGTATTTCCTCTTCTGAGATTGATTCTATTCTATCCTTTTGTCATGATCAGGCTTGTGGCGGTCATTTCTCTAGTCGTAAGATCGCTGCAAAAGTTTTACAGTGTGGGTTTTATTGGCCCATTTTAATTGCAGATTCACAAACGTATTGTAAGGCATATAGTCGTTGCCAAACTCTTGGTAGCATGTCATGTAAAGACATGATGCCTCTAAACTCGATTATCGTCTGTGAAATCTTTGATATTTGGGGCATAGATTTCATGGGTCCATTCCCATCTTCTTCTGGCTTTGAGTATATTTTACTTGCAGTTGATTATGTATCCCGTTGGATCGAAGCCATACCCACACACACAAATGATCACAGAGTTGTCATTCCTTTCATACAGAGTCATATTATCACTCGTTTTGGGGTACCACGTGCCATCATTTCTGATAGAGGATCCCATTTCAACAACTCCCAGTTTAGGAACTTAGAAAATATGGGGTTACACATCGTATTGCTGCACCTTATCATCCCTAAACCAATGGGAAAACCGAGGTCTCTAATCGGGAGATCAAAAAGATCCTTCAAATGACAATCTGACCCGATAGGAATGATTGGTCTTCCCGTTTAGATGAGGCTTTGTGGGCTTATAGGACTGCCCATAAAACACCAATAGGCATGTTACCATACAAACTTATTTACGGGAAACCTTGCCATCTTCCCATAGAAATCAAACACAAGGCCTATTGGGCAGTTAAAGCCTGTAATATTGACCTCGCGAAGGTTGGTGATCACCGTAGATTGTAGCTTAGCAAACTTGAGGAACTTCGACATGATTCCTATGAGAGTTCAAAGTTGTATAAGGAAAAGCTAAAAGCCTTCCATGATAGACACATTTCCCGCAAGTCTTTTGCACCTGGTCAGAAGGTGTTGCTCTTTGATGCTTGTCTTAAGCTTTTCCGTGGTAAACTTAGATCTAAATGGATAGGCCTATTTATAGTTGTTAGAGTCTTTGACAATGGAGCTGTCAAAATCACTGAACCCAACAAGGATTAACCCTTCAAAGTCAATGGTCAACGTCTTAAACCTTTCTTAGAAACTCATGTTTTCGATTTTGTTGGAGCCTGCTACACGCTCCAGTAATCACTAGGGTTTACGCCTAGCTGAAGGCGTAAAACTTAGCATCCACCATACACATTTTGTATATAGTTGTTTCCTGCTTTTCATACTTTTTTCTACCTATACACTTGAGTCTGTACCTAATTGTCACTTCTTTATTTGTCATACCCTTCACTTAATCCGACTGACCACTCTGACTTAGGTCAGAATAGAAAATTGTCCGCACAGAGATCTTTGATCTCCTCTATCTGACTCCTTCCGTCACCCTACACTAAGTGAAGTGTATATCTTTTTCTACCCTTCTTACAATGAGGACAATGTAATATTTTGGCTTGGGGGTGTAAAGTGAAATTTTTACTTGAAGTGTATTGGCAGATAAAAGTAAAAAAAAAACAAAAACAAAAAATAGAAAAGTTAAAAATACCCTAAAAATTTGAAAATGTTTGAAAAATTCATAAAAATATAAAATTTTAGAAAAGCATATAAACAAAAATATACAAATACAAAAAAATTAAAAATACATAAAACTATAAATAATAATAGGGGGTATAATTTTTCTTAAGAAGAAAAAAAGAAGACACAAAAACATATATATACTTATTTACGTTAGTAATTAAAAGCTTAATTTTTCTTTTAGGTCAGAAATAAAAAATAAATATATATTTTGTAAATAGTATTTTATAAGAGCATTGAATCCTTACTTGAACTTTTACTTAAATACCCTTTCCAAAACACGTATTTGTTTTTCAAAAGTTTGAACGGGATTTCTTTGAGTTAGAGTCTGAAACCCTAAGGATCTGTTTTTCTGCTCTTAACCCTGAAACAAAGTAACTAAGATGTATTAAGGTTTTAAAATTTAAATTTTGGAATTAAATTGTAACTTTCTTGGCCAACTAGACTAAGTTAATCCTTTTGCTTTTTGAACATCTGTTTTTACCACCAAGTTGAGTGAAAAGGCTAGATACCTAGAGTTAATTAAGTAAAGAGTTGGTAGAATTCTTAGTCATAAGGTCTATCAGGCTATAGGTAGCTTAATCAACCAAGGACATTCAGCTAGACTTGGCGAGTTGCGTCTTGATAGATCCTACAGGAGGATACTAATGGTTTAAGGGACTTAAGAGTGAATGGCTTTGCTGTCCAAGCTCTGGTTTGAGAGTTAAGTAACTTAAGCGTCCAAAATTCACACACATAGAGTTGTCTTCTTGGCATTTGAGACTGCGAAAACACAGAGGTTAAGAGATCGATTCTGAATCCTCTTTAGTCCAAGGATTTCCACAGGGCGACTCTTGAAAGGGTGAAGGATGTGCCACTCACCTAGAAAAAGGATATGGAGTATTATATTAGTAAGAAAAATGAGGAGGAGAAAAAAAAAAGAATAAATAATATACCCTGCAGTTAAGCTTCTCGGTACAAATGGGCGCTTATGCATTTTTATCCACCAAATAAAGCATCTCGGTACAAATGGATGCTATTCTTTTCCTCCATCAAATAAAAGAACATCTCGCTACATATGGGTGTTTTATCCTATAGAAAAGAGTTGAATAAAATATGGAGATAAAAATTAGGAATAAGAGACCTAGTGGTCCACCGAGGAGATATACACAAAAAGTGTTGACTTCAGGATAGAAAACTGGTGAGGAGAAAGCATCCAAATCTGAGTAAGGCCAATCCAAAGGGCTTGAATTGGAATAACCTGGATTGGAAATTGATGTATTAAGATCTAGATTTTTGCAACTTTGGATGCCTTTAGGATAATTCTACTCACGAGCATGGATGCTTTAAAATCATAGCTACTAAACCTTTGCATTGGGTAGTGAAGCCTAAGAAATCGGGTTTTGGGGACTAGCAGTTGAGGCCTAAAGGAGACAGATTGACAAAACCCCAGGTCTAGAAGTCTGTCCTTGGTGCTGTGGGCTGGTTGGTTAGGGATTTTACCAACTATGAGTTTGGTTAATAAAGGGTATCTAATTAATTTGCAAAAACTTAGGTTGATAAAAATTAGATTTCACAAATCTAAGGATTAATTTAAATCCGTTGAATTTTTGAGTTAAAATTTAAATTCCAATCTTGGAGTTTTGTTTTCTTAAAACACCTTGACCTCTTAGTTTTTAGAGTTGAGAACCAATACAGAGAATAAGTGGGTTTTTTGAATTCTAATCTTAAGGAAATTTCTGTTAAAGATTATGTTTTTAACGAATACGTATTTTGAGAAGTGTTTAAGTTGTTGAGTCTTAAGTAAAGAGATTCCTGCAAATGCTCTGCATATTTATGGATATTTATAAAATAAAAAAATATAAAAAAATTTTGAATATTGAAAAAAATTCTGACTTAAGCATTCCTCTATTTAGAGTTAATTATAATTATTTAAACACCCTGGTGCTTAAATCAATATATTTCTTGGTTAATTATGCTAGGGACTAGCAAAACTTTGGCTTGGGGGTATGATGAGAGACTCATCATGGCTCTTAAATATCCCTAATTAACTAGTTTTCCTAGTTAATTAGCAAGGAATATGTCTATTTAGGGTTTAATTATAATATAAGAGACAATCTATTAAAAGACCATAAAATAAGTTAATAATATTAAATTAAATGTCAATTAATGTTATTAATAATTTTAATAATAATTTAGACTCAAATTATAAATATTTAGCTACCTAATTAATATTTAATTTAACATTATAAATATTTAACGCTAAGTATGTAATCACTTAAGTAACTTAATCAGTTAAATAAATAAAGCTAAAAAGGTCAAAAATGTAAATTCAAGGTATATATATAATATTTATCTAATTTATAATCATATATAAAAAATTGAAAAAGAATTAAATTAAAATAAGCCTTGAAAACCTCAGTTTACGTTTTAGGCCTTAGGTTTCTATTTCCATTGAGTCCTTTTATTTATTTAGGTCCTTAAGTTTTCTTGCACATAGGTCTCTGTGAGCACAGCGCCTTCCTCCTTTCTTCTCCATCTGCATATGCACGGACGGCTCCTGTACGTCGGTGACAACACCACTTGATCACCCACTTTCTTGCGCCTGACAACCACTGCCGCTGCTGCCATTGCTTCGCTCACCACCTTCTTGTCATTCGACAGTTTAGATGAACCTAAAATCCTATTTAGGTCTAAGAGTTAAGCTCATCAACATTGGAGACGATGTCGGTGGTTACCTTGTACCTAGGCTCTTTTCCGTCCAGATACATCCCCTTCTACCTTCACCATCACCTATAAATAGCTATCCATCCCTTCTATTTGAGCGGTTAGCTCCCTACCCCCTTCCCCTAACTATAGCCAACTAATAGGCTATTCCCTCCTATTTCGGTGACCTATTCCCACCTCCACACACTTCCTCTGATCACTTCCACCCTTCGCCGAGCTCCTCCATCCTCCACTGCACCTCTGGACAAAGCGACAACTCCAGACTCTGCTTCCACTCCGCGAACTCACTCGCCGGACTTCTTCCCCTTCCCTCTGATTTCCTCCTCCATTACAACCTTCGACGGAGATCTCCTACCTCTTTTGTCCAGGTAATAGTAGGTTATGTAAGTTAGAGTAGGTTAGTGTAGTAATTAGGTAAGTAGTTAATTGTAATGCTAGTTTTTCTACTGCCTTTTTCAGCTCCGGCGAGTTCTTTGAGCTCGTTTGGAGCATCTTTTTGTCTTTTTAATTCACTGATCACACTCCTCATTCTTCCATGACCATTTCTAACTCATTGATTTCATGATTTGTATCATCTACACGCTTGAACCATCACACCTTCACCGAAGATCTCCGCTGTCCACGACAGAGACCTCTGAGCTAGAACACCTCCATTTGGGGCCCTCCATCTCCTTGTCATCATCTAAGGGCTCCGATCATTGCATTAATTTGATTAATAACATACTACACAGTAAATGCCTAATTTCATCCAACCTCCTGAGCTCTCTATCAATGGTGGCTCAAGAGGAGTTAATTCACTTAATTACCTACTCGCAGAGCATCACTAGGCTCTTATGAGCCTTAACCCTCACTCAATTGAGTGAGAGGATCATCACTGAGTTCAAGTGAACTCAGATTATGTTTTACCCAATTCGAAGCGTATCTTCTGAATTAATTGCCAATTGCTTTAATCGTTGTACTCCTGAGGTTCCTTGCGACCTCAGGAGTCTTTTAAGACTATTCTAGATCAGTTTCATGGAGTTTTGAACTCCAAGTGATCATTTCTGAGTTCACCGGAGCTCCGACGAGCCGAATTTGAGTTTTAGCCCATGGAACTTCTTAAGAAGATCCAGATCATATCCTTTACATCTCAGGATGAAGAATTAATGTTCTTAATTGTGTTTGGATGATCTGAGCTCCTTACTGAGCTCTGTCTTCTCCAACTCTGGTGGAGTTGGATAGGAGAATCTGTTAAGGAAGAGACCTTACAAGTGGGTTCAAGAGCTTTAGCAGAGTTTAGAGAAACCATTTCATGCCTTTAATTGATCTGAATCCCTCTAGGTTAGTCCACCAAACACACACACTTTTTGTCTTAGGCGGTGATGTCTGAGAGCACCTTTAGGCTCATTAAAACACGATTTTTATGTGTGCATCAGATTCCTTCAATTGAGTTGATCTAGGACCTGAATTGGACTTAATAGGTCTTTGAATTGAAAGTCAAATTTCGACTGTAGTAGGTCAAACCTGAAGTGAATTCAAGGATTAGATTGTTGAATCTCTGATCTAATGGGTCAAATAGATTTCTGGAATGATTTAGAATAAATTTAGACTGATTTAATTGTGTTTTATAGAGGATTAATCGATATTCGATTTATTGCATAGTTTGTATTGTTTTATTAACCCATAGTTGTTCTTGGAGTTTTTGTTGAGATTTAATCGCAATTTCCACCTAGATCTATTATTTTTGACCTCCTGAAACTATTCAGGTCACTTCTTGAGATTTTTATCTCTCTGTACTGTAAATTTGAGCTCAAATCAAAGCTCTGAAGCTTTCGAAGAAGCTTTCAAGCTTCTGGAGCTCATCGAAGCATTTCCAAACCTTCCTTCTCCTCCTAACATTGCAAAATACCTTACTGAAGGTATTCAGGTTCTTAATTGAGAGCATTGCTCTCCTCTGCAGGTTTAGAGACCTGTTTCTCCTTCTCTGCAGCTGTTCTTGACCATGGCTGAACAGCTATGTTTATCCTTAAAATTAGTAGATCATATTTGATCCGAACACCAAATTAGTGTTACAATTAGATAGAGCTTCTCAAGAACTCTTGATTGAGCTTTGGAACACTTGATTTGGCCTGGCCAATCGGTTGGAATCTTCAGGCAAAGTTTGGCCTGGAGCTGCTGTACATAGTCCTACCTCGGGAATTTAGAAGCGCACGCCTTAGTATATCATGAATTTGCGCTGATGCCTCTTCGATCGTCAGTGCAGGGCACAAAGAGAAAGATTGTGTGCGGGCACGTGCGTGTGCACATGCCTGTGCGGGTGTGTGTGTGCACTTGTGTGGGTGCGTGTTCATGGGCCCGGATGGGAGTGGGCCTGGGAGGCCAGGTACTGTGCATGCTATAAAAAAATAAAAAATCCACAATTAAATCAAATGAGGCCCAGTGCTAGTAGGGTCTGGTCCCACCCTGTGATTTCCCTACTTGGAGGGGTGAGATCAACGTAACAAAAAAAATGCGGAATTGAAAATATAAACAATCTCACAAAAATAAGCAATCACAAAATGTACACAGGAATTTTTAGGTGGAAACCCAAACCGGGTGAAAACCACCACCTAACCCTCTCGAGTTAGGATTTTCCGATCAACCTAGTTGATCAAATCCACTAACCGAATCACTTTAAAACGAGGGTGATTCAACCTCAGTACAACCACGCTACAAGTACGAGGGTAGCGTTCCTCAACCCCTTCTCTCCACGAGAAGGATTTTGTCCCACGAAGGAGACGGGAATTCGCAAAGCGAATACCCAACCAAAAGACAAAGGTAAAATAAACAACAAACCTATAGAGCCAACAAAGTAATAAACCTAAGCTTCTATAGGATTTAGGAAACTCCCCTTTGCAAGGAGTGCGTCGACGATGACGCGGTGCGTGAGCCACGCGACGGCGCAACTTCGCTCTCGTGAACTACGGCGGGAGAGCGGGTGCGCAACAGCTTGATGCTCTCAAGAGAATGGTGCTTGAGCTTGGAGAGCAAGAGCTAGCTAGGACACAAGAGAGTGGAAAGTGTAATACAAATTGTTTCTTGTGTATCTTGGTCTCTCTAGGTGTGTATAGGTGTGTAAAGGCTCCCCTCTATTTATAGAGGCCTTAGGAAGGCTTTGGAAGGCTTAGAAAAGCTTCCATAGCCGTTGGGTACAAAGCCCAAGTGAATCAGCCCGAAATCAGGAACAATCATTGTTCTGACAGGCTTATCAGACGTCTAATTCTATCATCAGACGTCTGGAAGTTCACTTTAAGACGTCTGATTCAAAGGTCAGACGTCTGATTTTGGGCGGGTCTCTCCCTGACTTGGATCAGATCTAAACAGGGTTTTTACGCAAGTCCATCAGACGACATACAGGACGTCTGGCTCTAAGTCTGGACGTCTGGAAACCTACTTTTACTGTGGGAATTGATTTCCAAACGTTGCAACGGCTAGAAAATCTCTGAGAAGAGATTTTGGGTCAGCCGAGGCAAAACGGTCATTTATCAGACGTCTGGACAGTCCTATGGACGTCTGATAAGGCTCTAACGGTCATATCTGGAGTGTTTGCGAAGCCAGCCAACGGTCCACTAATTGGACGTCTGGCAAAGTCATCAGACGTCTTCTAAGACGTCTGGTCTAAGGTCTGGACGTCTGATTTCATCAGACAGAACTAAGTACGTCCAGCCTAACAGTTATCAGACGTCTGAAACAACAGTCAGACGTCTTAAAATACTTTATCAAACGTCTGATTTGGGAATTAGACGTCTGGAAGTGCTGTTTTAACCCTATATTGGTTTTCTAAGTATTCTACAGAAAACTTAAGTATCCTAGGGTTGTGCCGGTGTTCCTAGGACTACTGTTAGGGTTCTTTGAGGCTCTTTAACATGAAATATCTAAGGAAATAAAGAGTAACAAAAGAAACGGAAAAAATACAACAAGTACAAAAGAAGGAAATCTATCCTATTCTTCATTTCCTTCCATCTTCAATCTTTCGCTCCACGCGAACCTCCTCTGTTTTCCGTCAAGCTCCTCCAATCCGTCCTGGATGCGAGCTCGAACTCCGTCTAAACACGTCCACATTTGCAATTGACCTGAAATCTAGGACTCAAATTGCAAATGTTAAATAACACGTGTTTTGTTATCATCAAAACAAATGATCGTGGTGCTCTAGCACCAACACACCCATCTTGGGTGTTGCGTATCTTCGAATGTACTGGACCACCCATTAAAAACTAATTTTTATAGTTGAGGGTAAATGATGAGTTTAAAATCACAAAATTTGGCTAAGTGTGGAGACTTATACTCACAGTTAAGAGAAGAGGTTAAGGAAAAATAAGCTAAGGGAAGGAAAGAGAGAGAAAGAGAGAGAGAGAGCAACGACAGAAGAAAGAATTACGGGAATAAAAGGAGAAAGGAAAGAAGGGCTAAAGACTAAGCTTAGACGTCTGATTTGTACTTCTATTGTTATATCAGGTTCTCTTTCATCATTTTTGAACTTTAAATGATGTAATAAGGCATTTGTAATCATTTGTTTAGCATTTTCTTGCCTTAATCTTTTATAATTAGCCATAATTGATGTAATAACCATGTTTACTTGGTTCTAAATGCCAAATTTCATGTGTAAATTGTTGGTGCTAGAGCACCACGATCATTTGTTTTGATGATAACAAAACACGTGTTATTTAACATTTGCAATTTGAGTCCTAGATTTCAGGTCAATTGCAAATGTGGACGTGTTTAGATGGAACTTGAGCTCGCATCCAGGATGGATTGGAGGAGCTTAATGAAGAACAGAGGAGGTTCGCGTGGAGCGACAGATTGAAGATAGAAGACAAGAAGAATATGATAGATTCTTTTTAATCCTTTCTTGTATCTCTTGTCTTTATTTTCTTGCTTTTATTTTCCTTAGAAAATTATGTTAAAGAGTCTCAAAGTACCCTAACAGTAGTCCTAGGAACACCGGCACAACCCTAGGATACTTAGGTTTTTTGTAGAATACTTAGAAAACCAATATAGGGCTCAAACAGCACTTCCAGACGTCTAATTCTAAAATCAGACATCTGATAAAATATTTTAAGACGTCTGACTGTTGTTTCAGACGTCTGATATCTGTTAGGCTGGACATAGTCGGTTCTGTCTGATGAAATCAGATGTCCAGACCTTAGACCAGACGTCTTAGGAGACGTCTGATGACTTTGCCAGACGTCCAATTAGTGGACCGTTGGCTGGCTTAGCAGACACTCAAGGATTATGACCGTTAGAGCCTTATCAGACGTCCTTAGGCCTTTCCAAACGTCTGATAAATGACCGTTTTGCCTCGGCTGACCCAAAATCTCTTCTCAGAGATTTTCTAGCCATTGCAATGTTTGGAAATTAATTCCCACAGTAAAAGTAGGTTTCCAGACGTCCAGACATAGTGCCAGACGTCCTGTATGTCGTCTGATGGACTTGAACAAGAACCCTGTTTAGATCTGATTCAAGGTAGGAGGAAACCCGCATAGAATCAGACGTCTGACCTTGAAATCAGACGTCTTAAAGTGGCCTTCCAGACGTCTGATGCCATAGTTAGACGTCTGATAACCCTGTCAAATGTAATCATTGTCCTGATTTCGGCCTGATTCTCTTGGGCTTTGTTCCTAACGGCTATAGAACCTTTCCTAAGCCTTCCAAAGCCTTCCTAAGGCCTCTATAAATAGAGGAGAGCCTTTGATACACATAGACACACTAAGAGAAACACAAGACACACTTAAGCAACATAGGTCCACTCTCTTGTGTCCTAGCTAGCTCTTGCTCTCCAAGCTCAAGCTTCATTCTCTTGAGAGCATCAAGCTTCGCGCACCCGCTCTCCCGCTGTTGTCTACGAGAGCGACGTTGCGCCGTCGCGTGGCACACGCACCGCGTCATCAACTCGACGCACTCCTTGCAAAGGGGAGTTTCCTATTTCCTATAGAAGCTAGGTTTAAATTACTTTGTTGGCTCTATAGGATTACTTGTTTTATTTTATCTTTGTCTTTTGGTTGGGTATTCGCTTTGCGAATTCTCGTCTCCTTCGTGGGACAAAATCCTTCTCGTGGAGAGAAGGGGTTGAGGAACGCTACCCTCATACTTGTAGCGTGGTTGTACTGAGGTTGAATCACCCTCGTTTTAAAGTGATTCGGTTAATGGATTTGATCAACTAGGTTGATCGGAAAATCCTAACTCGAGAGGGTTAGGTGGTGGTTTTCACCCGGTTTGGGTTTCCACCTAAAAATCTTTGTGTACCTTGTGTGATTGATTTTTTGTGAGATTGTTTATTTATTTCTGCATTTTATTACGTCACCCCTCCTAGTAGGGCCCGGAAAAACTTTCATAAATGTGTTCTCTTAATGGAATATTGCATGCTTTTATTGTCAAATATTTTGTGCAATTATTCATGTGTTCACCATTTTACCCTCTTCTTTTTACACATTACTACTTGAAACTATTGCTATATCATTTTGAATCAATTCTGATTGTAATTGCTCATATCTTTTACTTAGAATTGTGATTTTGAGATTGAATTGCCACTTGCTCCGAGCAAACGACCTCGGATTTCTTTCGAGTATAAATATTATTTGTTTTTTGTGCTGATTCAATTTATACTGCAACATGATGATTTTAAAACCCGTTTCAGAGAGATTAACACTACCGACAGTGGGTAGTAGCCAAGGAGTGAGCCGGGTCGAGTTAGGTGAGCTGTGTGCGGAGACCTCACCCTTAGTGTGCTTGAGGTAGTAAGCCTAGAGTAGAAATTCAATATATGCGCTGTGAAGAGCTTTCACATCCCTGATGTGGGTCTATCTTGGCTACGGTTCCTCTCATGCAAGCAGCAACTACAGGCAGGTCCAATTGAGAGTGAGGGAGTAGTCAACGCTGCTAATTGAGAGCCGGGAGCTGCACCTTGGTGAATTCCGCATCACCTGAAGGTCTTTCATGGAGCAGTTGAGGCAAGAACACAGCTTTGAGTTCGCACAAAGGAGCTCTGTCATTGGCGGAGTCCTGTGGTGTACCTGAAATAGAGAACACAGCCTGGTGGCCTCGTTAGAAACATTTAGGAGAAGCGTGCGAGTGCGGCGAAGGTGGTGGTGACGGTGGCATGCCGTGAATGTGGTCGAAAGTGGCTGGCGAAGGCGAAATATGAGTGCGGAGGCGGTTGTGTTCAGGGAGGTGTTGGGCACAGTAATCCCCTCAATGTCTTGAGGGGTTTTGCTCGCGTGGATAAGGCAAAGCTTTTGGGAGCGGCGGCGGCTGATTTGGTGGAGTGTAGCAGCCGTGCGAGCTTGTTGGAGGTACGCCGGTGAGGTGGAAGATGGAGGACATGTGGGCGAGTCTGTGGTCGAAGTGGAGTGATGAAGTTGTTGAGATGATCAATAGAGGTTGAGGGATCAAGTAGAGTGGCTATTGGACGAAGGAAGACGGAAGAGGCATCGGGTCTAGTGTGGCCAACGCTGGAGGAGATGAATGCTCTGGTGAGAGGGATTAGCGATGACAGAGGGTGAGGAAGTGCCTCACTGGTATTGCGAGGTGTGGAAGAGAATGGGGAGTACGAACCGACCGCCTTTAGTACGTGGCGGCCGGCGATGAAGCTGGAGGATACAGGTCACCAGAGCGAGGTGGAGTGAGCTAGAGGTTGGAGGAAGAAGAGGGATTTTTGGCTCTATTTCTCGCTAAGGAGGTGAGGAATGTCATGGGGGGTCTTTTATAAGGCTTAGGGGAGCTTGGAGATTAGGAAACAAGCTTCATAGCTTGCTTGGGATTCAAGAAGAATCCCACTGATTTTGTGGGTTTGCACGCATGAATTAGTGGGAGTTAGGCATCGAGATTGATCACAATAGGTTTTCCTATGTGTGAACATCAATCCCACCAATTTTGGTGGGATTTGATTGAAGTTCGAGTAGGATTCTACCTGGTCAAAGCTTGCTTGGAGGTCGGTTGACCTCCA
This sequence comes from Thalassia testudinum, assembly GCA_037157565.1. Taxonomy (NCBI): domain Eukaryota; kingdom Viridiplantae; phylum Streptophyta; class Magnoliopsida; order Alismatales; family Hydrocharitaceae; genus Thalassia; species Thalassia testudinum. Next base: position 221,137,905 of record JAZHRO010000024.1, read on the forward strand.
ATGGTGACAAGGACTAATCTGCAAAGAAGATGAAAAAGTTAGGAGTCATTTTGTAAATATTTCAAAAGCTGAGGGGCTATTTGAGATAATAAGAGTCAGACTTGGACCAAAATGCAAATTAGGTCGACATAATCTCAGATTGGGCCCAAATTTTGATACAAACCTCATTTGGACCTAAGGAATCTGATGGTGAAGTTGGATTTTGATTTTGATTAAGTTTGACTAGGTAATTTATGTAAAAATCTATATTAGGGCAATTGTTTGTCTGAGACTCTATTTTTGGTCAAATTGGGTTTAGAAGGTCAAATCAAGAGTACTAAACCTTAGATAATATTTTTCTATAATTTTTAGAAGATTTAGATGAATTTGATCTTGACCAGAATCCTAATTAATTAAGCGGGTCTATTTTTAGGGTTTCAGATGTCTATTAATTCTTGAAATGCATGAAAGATCATTTTGTTCTGCATGGACCTACTTATTAGACATTAATGACCATATGCCCTTTAATAAACCCCTGAAATATCCCATGGTTATTCTGCAATTATGGAATATTATTAAAATTACAGAAATAACCCTGGTTTCTTCTCTTCTTTTCAAAATGGGATTTTGTGCCCTTAGGACCTTTTGATGGTTATGTAGGAGCTTTTATTACCTTTTTAAGACCAAAACTGGCTAGTTAGGGCGTATAATGGTGTTCCCATCACTCCCCCTCTCCTCTCTCCCTCTCTTCCCCTTCTCCACTCTCAGTATCCTTTCATAAGTTGAGAGGCCACACTGAAGAATAGAGTTCTCTCCCATTGTTGTAATCACCACGGTGAGGGTGCACCACTGTTTAGCTCATCGCGAGCAGGTAGACGTGGTGTTTCTCTCTTCATTAGTTTAGTTGTTTTGTTTCGCTTTGTTTCATCGCCATTAGAGCGAGCTCCATGAGTTGCTCTGTTTTGCTACAGTCTCACCATCACAGTTCATTTTCTTTACAAGTCACTGGATGCTTCTCAGTTATCCGGTGGCTTTCCTCATGCACGTGCCCCTTCACTTGCCACAACCGATTTCATCCCCTAGCCGTCTTCTTTCCCTTACGCATGCTTAAATCCATGCACCCCACTGTCGGTTTCACGCTCGCTCGCGCCCACCTCTCTTTAGTGATCGACTAGGTGAGAAACCCAGTCGGTCACTTGTCATGCCATCTGGTCGCCTTTTTTCCCCTGCACTGTAGTTGCACTCCCCTATGCTCTCTCACTTCGTGCATGCGATAACTGACCATTCCTCACTTAGCCGGTTGCAGTGCCCCTCTCTCTCTCTTAGTCGAAACCGCCTCCAGCCAGTGCTGCTCCCTCACCTCTCACTCCCTAACATGAGCACCCACGCGAGCACTCACACCCACACCCACATACACATATACACCTACATACACACCCGCATACGCACACAGACCTAGACACACACCTATACACATAGACACCCACATTCACATATACATACATTGATATATATATTTTACACACACATACATATTCACACACACACACACATATATATACATATATATATATATATATACATTTATACATATACATATATATATTTATACACATACATCCATACACATATACATAGCCCCATTCACCTATCCTTCTACTGCGCATTTTATCACGTGTGTGTATGCACTCGTTGCATACACATTCTTGATATTCGCGCACATTGAGTCATTCTACACACATTTCACACGTTTGCTCCACCCCCGCATGGGGCACATAGTTAGGTTAATCGCGCCTCATTAGACAACGATTAACCTAGCGTGGTGCTACATTCCCAATGAATCTTTGATTCAATATGCCCCCTATTATATACTATATAGTAGTGTAATATATATATATATACACTATATATCTATATATTATATATATACATCTATATAAATATGCTAAGTATTTCAATTCATTTCCCTTTCGCATTTCAATTCTACATTTTCTTTTCTTTATTTTATCACTCTTTTATTTTGTTGATAAAGAAAAGACCAAAAAAATCTAAAACAGAAAAGATAACTCTTAACCTATAAGTACATGGTCTCACGTGTGGCGAGATCGTTTCTGACTATTTTGGCATGTAGCCAAGGACCAAGTTTGAGGGTGTACTTCAAGGACAAGATTATTCAAAAAAATATTAAATTAAGAAAAATAAAAAATATAATAAGCAAAAGGAATTAATGCGATTCTAGGAATTGTGTAGAAATCGATTAATCCAAAACTTGCCTCCCTAAGTTCGACCCTGGGCTTAAAACTGATAAGTTTAAAATTTGATTTAGTCCAGGTTAATAATTTCGATAAACTCGTATAGATTCGCCTGTAGATAATCACTCCCACTACAGGTATTTCGATGCTAATTCCACCTAATTAAATAACCCAACTCGCGTTTCACCATCGATCGTGTTTTCTCGTGGGGAAGCATGGTGATAGCATGCTTAGCCCACATCTCATCTTCATCATCTACTACGTTCGCCCCCAACTTCATTGCACCGCACCCACAACTGTGTATTTTACTGGGTTTTGCTTTTATTTTATTTGGTTCATTTATTTATGATTATTGAAGATCATTGCTTATCACTTTCATACTCGTATACAGAACCTATTTTTGTGTATTTGCCTCCTTGTGGAGACGACATATTTTTCCGTGGTTCAGTGTTGATTCGATTTTTATATGGATTAATGAAACACATGTTGAGTTGATTATATATTTGATTCATGTTTATTTGATTTTGTGATTGATTACTATTTTTGTTCGGGATTTTTTTCACTACGCTTTGTACTACGATGACGTATTTTCTTGATATTATTTGCAAAAGCGAAAAAAGTCTTGATCAATCATCTTAAGGAAGACACAATAGAGGTCTTAGCAACCTCTTACCAGCAACAAGGGGTTGGTGAAAACAAGGCAAAGGCCTTGTAAAATATGTGGTCCTTTTATTAGGTGGCCAAATTTTTCGTTCAAGTTTGGAATTAGAGGTTTATTTGTTGTAAAAGTGACTGAAGGGAATCCCCTCTTCCTAAGTTAACCCAACCAGCTTGAATACGAGGGGATTAAAGGGAAGATTCTTCCTTTGGCTTGTGCCTTCGGTTCCTTAATACCCCTTAGCTGCGACCGTTTGGTACTACCCGACAGGCTTAGACATTGGGTTTGGCCAAAGAAATTGAGACTACCCAATAGTTAAACAACAAATGTAGGCTAAGATAAAATTTATTCTTGATTTTCAATTAACCTTACTCCTAATGTTGACCTAATTGCCTAAGTTTTCAATTGAAGCGGGCAAGGTGGTCAATTAATCAAATCAATCTCACCCACTAGGAAACCTTTTGTGAAGTTCACTTAGGGTTGATATGTGGCTCTAGAAACGAAAATTAGACCCTAGTGTTAAGAACCTAGGGTTTATGCTTCTAAATAGTTCGCCCGCAGATCTTGTTCTTGCATAAAAACACTCTCTGGATCAATACAGAAGTCAAAATAGTATGAAATTTGGCATGCAACTTCCTTTTTCAATTTGGTTTCCAGAGAATAATTTTCCAAGATTTTATCATATCCAGACAAATAGTTATGATTTTTATACTGTTAGGGGGTCAAATAGTCAGGTTAGACCCCTATTAATTACTTTGGATCAAAACAGTATCAAATTTATTTCAAAAATTTTGAAAATTTTAATGAATATAGTAGGTTTCAATGGATTTCAAATGCCACAAATTTCAAATCAATCTAATTTTTGTGGAGGTCAAAAGCATTCTTCAAAGTCAAGATAGACTTTGCAGAAATTAGTCCTGACCCCCATGCAGTGTTTGAATTTTAAAGAATTCCAAAAATCGAATTTTCTCAATTAAATAATGGAGTTTGAAAGATAATTTAATTTTCCAATTATGGTGCAAATTTTAGAGTTTTTTGAAGTTCTAATATTTGGTAATAGAATTTTCAAATAAGGAGTAGGGTTCTTGCCGAATTTACTAAAAATAGAATCAAGGGTGTTTCAAAAGATAAAATGCAAATAGTACCCACCTTTGATAAAAATATCAAAAATATGTTTAAATAAACCTAAATTCTAAATTTTATGTTTATTTTTATATTTTTGATACTTTTGAGTTTTTTTATTCTTTTTTATTGAAATAAACTTTCAAAGCAACAATTGCGTGTACCTTTTTCTTGACCACGGTTCGGTGCATGCGAAGAGCCACACTTGCTTAATTACCTGCACACAAACAATGAAACGAAGGAATCAAGTTAGAAATTAATAAAAAAAATGCACTGCCTCCCCAATAACGATGTAATTTTGCGTTCTAGTCATTTTTGGATTCGTCGTATAGTGCAAAAACACGTCTACAATAAAAGATAATGAGATGGTAAGTCTTGATCGAATTCAATGAGGCATGATTGCAAATTTCAAAATGAATTCCTAACTTGATTTACTAACTAATCTAAAGTCTAGGACTAATTACTAACATGGCGGATTTCTCACATTGAATATTCGCTGGTGGTGAATTCGAAATGAAGGATCAGGGTACAAGTCAAATAGCAATAGCATGTATACATGAATCTTTTGTTGAGATAGTCTTTTAATATGTATACGCTATCAAGATCATTATAGTGCAACATGTAATCATTAATATTTGAAGGAATTGCCATACTTTATTTGATAATAAAATCCTTTATTTTATTAACAGATTCACAAAAGTAATTACAAAACTAATCCTAGAGACATGCTTGATGATAAATATAAAATGCAGAAAGAAGAATAGAGAATAGAATCTAGGGATGTTCAAAAAGGGGGGCATCGATGGTGCTTCGGCGAGGAGTGCTTTGGCGACCTTGGAGTGGAGTCCGAGGGAGGAGAAGGAAGAGCATGCCAAAGCCCTTAGAGAGGAGCTTCTCTCCTTGCTAGCCATCAATGGAGGAGGAGGAGGAGCACCCTTGGAGAGGGACCATGGGGGACGGTCTGGAGGAAGGGAGGAGAAGAGGGCTATGGATGTGGAGCTTTGATGGTGGAATGAGGGAGGAGGAAGATGAAGATGATGGGAGGTTACTAAGGTGGGGTGTTTTATAAGGTGATGGCCCTTTGAGTTGGCATTGGAAGGGATGTAGAGGGTTGGTGTGGAAGGGTCTAGAAGGGAGGGGTTTAGTTGCCAACTTTAGGAGGGGAAGAGGACTTCCTAGATCCAAATTTTGGGGGGAGGTTGGGTGGTGTGCGTGGACTAGGTATGGGGCTATTTTTAGTGGAGAGAAGAGGAGGGAAAGGGGTGGGTTGTGTTGGGTTTAAAGTGTAGGTGTTGTGTGGGTTTAAGTCCTAAGTCGGTTGGGTTAGCCTACGGTCTAGCAGGTGGGATCTAATAAGGCTACCATGAGCCTAATTAGCCAAGGGTTAGCCCAATTGACTCATATTGAGTTAATTAGGTTTAGTGTGAACTTAATTAGGTTCTTAGGTTAGGGTTAATGGTAGTGGACTAGGCTGAGGAGGTCTCTAAATAGGTTTCCTAAAGTGTATAGTAGGATTTCTAAGTCAAAGGAGGCAATCTAAGGCTTCTAGTTCCATAAATAGGAACTAGAGAGGACCTCTAGACATCCAGAAGTTTAGTCAGATGACTTAAACTTCAAAATTGGATGTTTGAAGAATAGGTTGGACGTCCAATATTGTCCCAGTATTGGAGTTGGGTTCTGGCTAGAGTTTCTACAAGAATTGGATGTCCAGACACACTGTCTGGACGTCCAAAAGTGTGTTGGAAAGTGAATTCAGGGTTTTCTAGGGTACGTTTAGTTTCCCAAGTACTTAGGTATCCTAAATAGGTTTTGCGCACTAGTTTCCTAAGGTTTCTAAGGTTATGGATAGAAATATCCTCCTCTCTCCATTGTCTTGATCCAGCTTCTTTTTTCTTATTCGTCTCTTCCTTGCTTTATTCCACTTTATTTCACATCCTAGATTACTTTACCTGCAAATAACAATAAACGCATTAAGTAGCAAAATAATCTTACATTATTCTATGTACATCAATATAAAATGGTGCAATGCATGATATGCATGATATAAATGCAATATTACATATTAAGTTAGGTCTCTAACATTATTTAGGTTGATTAAGACCTATGATTATTGTGCCATCACCTCCAAAACCTGGATTAGATGGGGGTGGGTATGCATCCATCCTTGGATAATACTAGTGGTGAATATTATGCATGACCTCCCTCCCTGCGGGTGGATGCACATACATGCTTTGTGTTAATAGGGCGAGATCGGGGTTTTAAAAGATGTGCGTTGTAGTATAAACGAAATCGCCTTGAAAAGAAATAAGAAGTTTTTATTACTCGAAAACCTAAGTATCCGAGGTCGAACATAGGAAGCAAATGAAATTTATTCACTAATCTCAATCAATGCAATTGAACACTTAAATCTACTCAAAATCTAATTCAGAATATCAGGCAAGAGTTTATGAATTAAAATGTAGCAAAAATATAGAGAGATTGAAATGAATAGGGAAAAAAGTCTGATTTTTCTTATCTCTCTTCTTCTTCTTCTTCTTCTTTTCTTTAGCTTTCTTCTTTCTTCTTCTTCTTTTCCTTTCTCTTTGGCTCTTTTTCTTCTTTCTCTGATGTCTTCTTTCTTTCTTTTACTTTCTCTGCGTGCTTGCCTTGGTCTTCTTCTTCTACCTTGATTTTTGCCTTTGTCGCACCCTTGTCTTCCTCTTCTGCCTTCAAGTTCTTCTTCCTTCTTCTACTTCTCTTCTTCCTTGATTCTTCTTTTTGTCTTCTTCCTTCTTTGGCTTGCCTTTCCTCTGCCTTAGCCTTTCCTTCTCTTCTTCAGTCGCACCTCTGCTACAGTGCTTCTTCCTTAGCTCTCCTCTGCGACTACAGTGCTTCTTCTTTCCCTTCTTGGCTTCTGCTACACCTTCCCCTTCCTTTCTTCTTTTCCTTAGCCTCTTTGCCTTGACTTGCTTCTACCTTAGCTTCCTTTCTTCCTTCCTTTACTTCTCTGCAGCCACAGCTTCCTTCCTCTTCCTTTGGCCTTAGCTTCTGCCTTAGCTTCTTCCTTCCTCTCTTCCCTGCACACACTGAAGAGCAAAACCTATCCCCTACCCTCCCCACATCGCTCTTTCTCTATTTTTCTCTTCAGTTTGCTCTCCCAGAGCCAGGTAATCGGGTCGGGTTTCGCGTGCCCGAGTCCAGGTGCACCAGCGTGGTGTAGTGCGTGAAGAGTGTAGGGTATATGGGTTGGGTACTAGGTCCACGTGGGTGTGCGTCGCGAACGAGGTAGGGGTGTGGGCGAGGGACCTCACCCCGTGTTACTTGAGGCGACCAACAAAAAACACAAAAATAATATAAATCGCACACCTCACTCCTGAGTTCACGAGGTGGGACTAAAAGTCCCACTCGCTTGCTTGTGTGCCCGCAGGAGGTTCTCGCCTAATTACTGCTATTGTTATCTCCTTCAAAGCTAATTGCCTGGTTGAGTGCGTGCGCAAGACCAAACCGCGCCTCCTGGGCCTGGAGACTTGGAGCGAAGCGCCTGGGTTAAGCTTGCGAGCTCCTTCGAGCTATCGCTAATGGCGGTGGAGGGGTCAGACCTACAGTCATTGAATACAGCCTTGCGGCCCCATTAAAGCACATGGGAAGCTTCGCCGTGTCAAGGTGAAGGTGCCTAGGTGGGTGGCTGGTAGCGGGGTGGCCTAGGCATGCGTGCCTAGGTCGCTCTGTGGTTGTGTTTATGGGTGTGTTCGATGGGCGTGTGTGGAGGTGTTGGCGGTCGATGGAAGGGTAGATGATGCTCAGTGGGCGATGGCGGAGGTGATGAAGTGTCTGGCGAGGCGTGTGGAGGTGAAGAGCGGTGGAAGCGCCTTAGCCCGTGGTCGGCCGGAGATGGAGAAGGTGGTGGTGGTCTGCGGCGTCGAGGGATCAAAAGTGCAAATTAAGAGAGGGGAAATGAAGAGGGGAGAGAGAGGAATAGTTCTAACCTAGCTAAATGGATGAAGGGGGGTAGAAAGGCGGCTGGCTGTACTTGTCGCCGCCGGAGAAGAAGACGCCCAGAGGAGGGAGAACGATAATGACGAAGGGGCTGGAGCACACACACAAGTATTGCGCGACGCGGAGTTAGGAGACGAAGATGGCTCTGCCACTGGTATTGTGGCAGAACGACGAGAAAGAGGACTCGCCGGAGCTCGCTGGACACTTGGCCGGAGGAGAAGGGAGGAAATTGGGGTGGTTCTCTGGCCAAGTCAAGCTGAATAGGTGTGGCCGGAGGTGGTGGACCTTTTATAGGCACTAGCAGGGGCTCTTATGCTTGGAAGACAAGCTTCCAAGCGCAAAAGTCCTCATCGGAGATGGAATGTGGAAGATACCCAAATCTCTCGTGCGTTCGCATGAGCGATTTGATGCAAATCACATCCTGTAATCATGCTCAGGTGGAAGGGAATTCCTCAAAGAATCTCCCTTCCAAATCTGTGAGATCTTTGAGGAATTAGGGAGGAATCCCCCTACATTCCTCGCCAGAGTAGGATTCCTCCGCTTTAATGGTAGAGGGACCTAATTGTAAGAGTGGCGAGAAAGTTAGGGGGGTCTGTGCAATGGTTTTCAAAAGTTAGGGGCTAGAATGTAATTGGGTAGACTATTTTGCAAAGTAGGTCAAGATGACCTCCCCTTAGGTCCAAATTTTGGTATAAACCTAATTTGGACCTAAGGAATCCAATGGTGAAGTTGGATTTTAGGTTTGACCACATTTGACTGGATATTTTGCATAAAAACTCAAATTAGGTCAAATACTGAGCTAGGACCCCTATCTAGGTCAAAATGGGTTCCAAAGGCCAATTTGAAGGTTCCAAACCCTAGGGGATATTTTTCCATGAATTTTAGAGGATTTAGTTGATTTTTATCTTGACCATAACCTTGTTGAATTAAGCGGGTCTGTTTTAGGGTTACAAGATGTCATTTAATTCCTAGACTGCACATGAACCCATTTCTGACTGAACCAACCCACCTTTTATCTCATTCAGACCATTTGACATATGTTTTGCCTTTTATAAATCTCGTTTATGTACTGTAATGGTAAAATTACAGTTTTACCCTTTATTTCATGTTTTCTTCTCAGAGCATTTCTTCCTTGAATTAGGCCCTTCTTTAGGTTATGTAGGAGCTTTTATTCACTTTCTTAGGTCAAAATGAGCTAGTTAGGGATCATGATGATGTTATCATCACTTTGCTAAGAAGAAGTGGCCCTCTGGAGTTAGCAAGTCAAATCGTCTAACTTCTTCTCGATGATAGAGACATTATCTAATCGACTGGCTACTAACTCCATATTGATGGATGTGGATAAGTCTCATGTTTCATGTGTCCCTCGTGTGTTTATCAATGCATGGGCAGTCATTCGGTCGAACATACCCAGGGACTCATTATTTATGGAGTTCTCGAACATGTTCTTGAGAATCTCCCAAATGGTGTCTTCATCTTTACGAAGTTACCTCCACAGGCTGCATTGACAAATAATCTGATATCCTCACGGAGTCCTCAGTAAAAAGACTAGACCTATTCCCATTTAGGAATTTCGTGATGACGGCATTTTTGCATGAGATCCAGAAAGCAATCCCATACCTCATACAGAGGTTCCCCCGCATTTTGCATGAAATGCATGATTTGGTGCCTTAGGGCATTATTGCGCCCTACTGGGAAGAATTTCTTGAGAAATTTGACTTGTAACTTCTCTCAGGTGTTGATTGGTCAAGTCAGAGATCGATACCAGTGGGCAGCCTTATCCTTTAATGAGGAGGGGAATATTTTCATGAGTAGGGTGTTCCGATTCTGAACAGTAGGCCCGAGAGTCTGGGCCAGATGTTTCAATTCCTGAATGTGTTGGAAAGGATCATCAGAGCCTAATCCATGAAAGTGGGGGATCAAGTTGATAATATTTGGCTTCAACTCTATATCAGGTCCCCTAACCAGAATTTACACCTTGGGTTCGATAGCCACAGCTGTGGGTTGTAGTGATCTCGCATCTGTGGATGCGGTCAGGGGTTGGCCAGTGCATGAATCAGTTGGTGAGAGTCTGCAAGTGGTCCTTGATTAACGTGTTTCACGTGGGAAAAATCGGGGTTTGGAGGACCCGTCGTCGTAGCTTGCAAAACACATCTATCAGATAAAATTTATAATCGAAATTCGAAAAGTGAGTCCTGGGTTGAATATGGGGAGGTGAACAATTGGTTTTGAAAAATCCGCATTTTGCTTTTATTTGTTTTTGTTGTTTTTATCTTTTCTAATTTTTTTGGTATTTTTTTATCAAGCAAGAGATTAGGTCGATGAAATTTTATCTAGCTAATCTACTTGCGAAAATATAAAAGAGAGAGAGAAACAATCATGGATTTCTAATCAAATATTTTTTTATAACTAAGAAAGCAGGAAAGATTACACTACGAAAGCGAAAAAGATAGAAAGAGGTGAGAGAATCCCTCTCAACGATTGTTCGGAGGATGAATCGCTCTAACGTCGCCTGGAGGAAGGTGGTGAGGAGCGGGACGAAGGAGGACGGAGGATGGGGCAGGACGATGTTGCGGCGAGGATCTTCTTCTCGAAGGGCGGTGAGAGGATGGCCACGGGATGCTCTACGAATGGGGATGAGAGATGGGAAAACTATTTTGTTTTCTACTCTAGAGGAGCATCTCGGGCTTGGGACAAGCTCTCTCTAGAGCCTTGGAGGTGGTGAGAGGAAGAAAGGAAGGATGAAGAAGGGGAGGTGTATGGGTCCTTTTATAGTGAAGGGAAGAGGGCAATTCATGTAGAGGGCATTTAGTGACATCAAAGGCATCGCTGTAGATCTGCGCTAGCCAATCTCCCAAATGTCGCTAAAGCTTGTTGTCGCTCTTCAATTCCTTTGCTGGCGTATGCATAGAGCAGGCCATTAGTGATAGCTATAAGAGTCACTAAAGGCTCGCCAGGCTGTTGCTGAAGGTCGGCGCCAACCAAGCATTCGCCCGTGCTCAGATGGCATTGGATGGCATGTGGGGATGTGCGTCAACACTCGCGTGAGCACCTTTACTGGATTGGCTGCCATCTGTGTGTCCACGTATCCACATCTCGACCGCTCGTGCATGATCAGGCGGTCGAAATCAAGTGCGCCTCATTGCTAGGTTGGATTGGAGGCATGGCGCAATTCGACCCCGCGCCTCTTGCTTGCAAATTGCGCTAGCTACCATTGAGGCAAGGGAGCCTTTGAGTCATGAAGATAGCGTGGGAGTTGAAAGCACAGAGGCACCTTAGCCATTGGATCTTGATCCAACGGCTGTGGTGCGAGATCTTTGATGATGTGGGGGTGCTAGTAGCCGTTGATGGCCGATGTTGGGTGGCCTAAATGGTGCCACGTGGTGCCATCTGGGTCGTCCGTCTTCTTTTTGTAGAGGGTGCTACGGAGCTCTGATCAAGATGATTCCCGCGTTGACGAACTACGATCGTTGCTCCGGATCCATCCGTATGGTCAGATTTTTCATTTGAAGCTTGTAAGGATGTCGCATTGCCTCCTAGCCGTTGATCTTCCTTGGACTTCATATGTGCTACAGGACTCTGATCTAAATGATTTCAGAGTTGTTAGACTTCGATCGTCGTCATCAGATCTGTACGGTCTGATCGTCCATCCGAGGCCCTGAAATAAATCCTCTTCTCTCCTGACCATAAAAAGGACCTAATTAACCTAAAATATATACTACTCTAAATGCAGAATGATGCATGCTATACAATATTTATAACATGAAATGCAAATCTAAGCCTAGGCATATGCATGATTAGGCATTTTAACCTAAATAGATGTGTCTATATCAAACCCCCATGCCTAACTTTTGCTAGTTCCTAACAAAATTAAACTACATGTTATGTATAAAAACAGAATTAGGATTCGATTGCTTAGGCCTATGTTGTTTATTAACAATAGAAATTATCAACTAAGGTCCTAAACTACGAAGACTTAATAGTACCCAGGTGTCTGCTAGAATGCAGATGCCCAAGTCCTCGCCTTATTTGAAAAGGGAAGATACATTTTTTTTGCTTTTCTTCTTTTCTAATTTTTTTGTACTTTTGGAGTTTGAAAGTTTCGGGATAACTTTTTATGGCTACCTGACCTGCCCAAGACCCTAAAAGGACTCTAAGTGCTAAGCATCTAGTGAAAAGAGTGAAAGACTCATTAGGAGGTCGTTAAAACGAACTTCAGGTTTCTAAGACCCTAGGTGACCTGGCTTAAAGGTTTATCTTTTTGAATAGTAGCTTTCTCCCTACTTCTTTTATTTATGGGATCAACACAAGGGTGAACCCAGTGTATATCTCCTTGGTTTATTCTACTTCCCTGCTTTTTCCCTAAGTGTTTTGGGAATTATTGTGCATTTTTGTGAGTTGGGCTCTAGACAACCGGCCAATAGGTTGTTACCCATGGCAATTTGACAGCCATACTCGTGCGGTGAAGTGTAGTTTTGTTTATATATATATTTATTTTTATCTTCTCCTTTTTCTATTTTTTTTCTTTTTTGCTTTTTTTTTTTTAAGTAGGTGGCTTCCTGACTTATGGTTTACCTAAAGGTAGTACGACGAAAAAGGTCTTGTGGCTGGGCTCTGGACAACCGGTCGATGAGCTATCACCACTGACAACTTGCCAGCTATACTACCCTAGATGGTTCATTAGCTACCCAATTTCTGAAGAAACCACCGAAAAGTGAGTCAGTGTAAAAAGTGTGTAGATGCTTAGGCTTAAAGTCCCCTCAAATTAGAGGGCGGGTTGATAAGTTATATACTTATCACCCCAACTTATTGACCAATTTAAAATAGAATTACTTGGCGAGGACTTGAGACTAAATCCACATTCGAGTGAACACTCGAGCTAATTAAACCTGAAGACCTGAAGAGTCTAAGTGTCTAGGTCCTATCGTATCATTTCATAAAGTTAAAAACTTCTAAATGCCTAAGTTCTCTTCTCCTAATTCTTCTTCTTTTTTTTATCCTTTTGAATTTTCAATTTTTTTAAAGAAACTAAAAGAAATTCTACGAAGTTAATAAAATGATTTCAGGATAAAGTTTCCACCCCCCATGCCTAAATGATGCAATGTCTTCATTATAAAAACAAAGACATGAAAAGGGTGGAGTAAATAGAATATCACTTGAATTTCGTGAAAATCCGGTTAGCTCCGCAGAGAACGTGGAATATATACACGTGCTAAATTTAATGCCTTTACCTAGGCATAAAATACATACAAGGAAGAAATGGAGAATTCACAAGTGCAGGTCAGAATCAAAATAAAAATACTGATCCTCATACCTACCAACAAAATATGGCCATAGATGTGGACCAAGTTATGGTGCAGACCCATGCCCCAAGGTCGAATGGTTCTAAGGTTCTGGATGAAAATCACCCAGAACCTAAGATTATTGTGTTTGTAGGGTCGGGCCTGCGATTTTGTGGTGTGCAACCTAAGACCAAAGTTTCGGACAACGGGTAAAGATGGTTCAATAGGTTCGAATGTCCTCTTAAAGTTCAGTTTAGAAAGATAATCGGTTATTTCGAGCTTGGGTTGCACGTGAAAGATATCATAAGGGTCCTGGTAGAAAGTAGGTGGTTTCAGGTTAACAGGAACCCTTAAATTCAAACTCATAGTTCCCTCAGAAGTAGCTTCCCAGATTTTTGTTTCCCACTTCCTATCCTCCAACATCAAGTGTTTGGTCTCTAACCTTTAACATATCATTCACCTCATATGATTTACCCAAGTCCAGAAATGTGGCTGACTCAGAATTGACTTGGGTACAACGATTTCCAAATCAAAATCAATCCCTTCGGGGTGTGGTTGAGGAATGGGGCTGCTGATTGAATCTTCTAGTAAATGAGGATTCGAATCCTCCAAGTTAGCCCCAACCGAATCCAAATCTTCAATGAACGGGCTATCAAATGGTTCATCAGATTCCTTAAGCCTGTTTGTCTCACTAAAATCATCTTCCTTACGCTCAAGTGGGACTTCACTAAGAGATTCTTCACCCTCAGAGTCAAAGAATTCATGATCCTCATTTATATATGTCTCAAAATCGATTGTTATTTGATGTAAACACATTTACACTGCTTAAGATGTCTATTTATGCATGTTCTTAAGCATAGGATTGCATTGCATGCTATAAATATTGCATAACATGCATCATCTTGCCTTTAGAGTAGTTTGAATAAAATGGAGGTTAATTGTCTCCTTTTATGTGTTTGGATAGGGTAAACTTTTTATTGGGGTCTCGGATCGAAGATCCAATCATACAGATGTGATCGAGGCGACGATTGGAGTTCAACAACTCCAAGATCGCCCTAATCAAGCATCTGTAGATCAGATAGTGACCGGGGAACCCTAGAAGATCAAGGGCTAAGATGGTGTAAATCTGCACTTCAAATGACAAATCCAACCGCACGGATGGATTCGGGTCGACGATCGCAGCCTAATGGCGTGAAAATCGACTCAATCCGACACCTGTGGCACCATCTACAACATCCAGAAGATGGACGACCAAGATGGCACCACGTGACACCATCTCAGCTGTCCAACCGGCCCTCAAGACCACCGCTGCTTTTTTAAAGAAGATTTGGCGTGCGATCTAGGCCGTTGGATCTCGATCCAACGGCTGTGGATACGCGTGCCTTAAAACATCCTCGCGCCCATCCACGCTCCACAGCGTAGCAGGCGAGAGTGTTATCGCGAGCAGGCGACGCGCGATCGAATCACGTGAGATGGCGAGCGGCGTGGACGAGCGGGCGCGGGTGAGCGTCAGATCTCGATCGAGCGACTGCGGGTGCTTGATAGAGCCCACATGCTATCACACGCCCGTGCCTCACGCAGGATTGTATGCGGGTGGGCGCGCGTTGAGGAGCGGGGAAGGCATAACTTAAGCCGTCCGATCTCGTGATCGGACGGCTGAGATTCAGCGAACGTGAGTGTGCGTTGAGTGCGCGAGAAAGCAAGCAGCCACGTGGGCAGCGCACACTATGCCCACTATGGGGCTTTAGCGACGGTTTTATCCGTCACTAAAGACCCCTTATTTAATGTTTTGAGATTTAAATGACCAAATTGCCCTCACTCCTTGCAACTATAAAAGGAGACTCCCTCCACACGAAATTCTAATCCCTTCTTTCTCTTCTCTACCTCTCCAAAGCTTAAGAGAAGCTTGTCCCACACCCGGGATGCTCCTCGCGAGATAAAGTCAAAATTTTCGTCCCCATTCGGAAGTGGATCCCACGACGATAATGACGTGCTGCCCCGTTCCCGTTCTTCTGCTTCGTCCTCCTTCGTCCAAGCGTCGTCCCGTCCGGCTCGTCCTCCAAGCGATCGTCGAAGAGGATAAATTCTCTCTCCCATTCTTCTTTACAGCTTTCTAGTGTAGAATTTTCCTGCTTTCTAGTGTAGCTGATTTTCCACTTTCTAGTGTAATTCTTATTTGGTTTTATTATATAAACATTTTGAAATATTGAATGCATGTTTTCTCTCTCTCTCTTCCTTTTAGTTTGATTGTTGTAATAGCTTCATTGTAATTACATCACCTCGCTTTTCAAGAAAAATTCTAAAAAAAAATAATTGCGAATATAGATCGACGTAGCCTCCCTGTGTTCGACCCGGAATTTCAATTTCGGTAAAAATTTTATTTGTTGAACACGAGTTCTTCGCTTTCAAGCTACAATAACAAGATTTTAAAAACCAAACATGTTAGCGTAGCAACACGTACGTCCAACATTTTGGCGCCGTTGCTGGGGAAGCAACAATTTTCGATCTTCTTTTTGCATTTCTTGACTTTATTGTTTTCTAACTTGCTTTCTCTTGTGTCTATTATTTTGCAGAAACCTCCATCAGGGAATCAACAAGTGGTAGACTGGAGTAAAGTGCAGTTAAAGACAACTGTAAGTGCTCCCCATTCTTCCCCCCTCCATAGATTTCATTCGCCACATTAAATCCAAATTCCAATTAACCTAGGTGTTTGCATAAATCCTAGGAATAGTTTGGTTGTTTGAATTCTCACTCACATTTATTCCACCCTCATTTATATAAAAAAACAACAAAAAGATAATCTTGTGGGGTAAATTTTCAACAAATACACAACGTATACCCACATTCAAGGCACTTAATCAAATTGATTTGTTTCTACTCAACCGGGTTCTGATCTGTGAAACCCGTACACACAAAGTAACACATAAAAGAGTAGAAATCATTATAGGTTAACCATCTTTGAGTGCCTAACTTAGTGGTGCATTTGTGGCCAATTGTTTGAGTTGTTTGGGTCGCACCACTTTACTTAAATCAACTCATCAAGTAGCTCCTCCTTAGGGTTTTCAATCTAGGTCTATTCCAGGCACTCCACTTTTTTTTTGGTTTTAAAGGAAAACAATCTTCACCTGTGTTTGACAACTTGGTTTGCCTAGAAACTTGATTGCAATCCACCTAATTTGAAACCCTAAAAGCTACTTAAGCAAGATTTGAACATTAAAATTCATGCATCACAAATAATCTTGCCTGAAAGCCCTAGTTGTGCACGCACTTACATAAATCTCAATCAATCATTAATGGCACAATCCATTTTAAGGGTCCATCACATTTCATAAGCACCACAATCCCAGACCTTAATAAAATTGAGTAGACGTTGACCTTAAGGTTTGATTCGCTCTTCAGGGCCTAGTTTGAGATTGTTTTTGATTAACCTACTTGTACTGATTAATCTGATGTCTAGCTAGGGGATTAGCGTCAAACGACCGCGGCTGGGGGGTACACTAGGAATCGGAGGCGAAAGTCGAAGGAAGAACCTTCTCCCCAGTCCCTCCTTCTAACTGGTTGGATTAAACAGACGCAAGTAGAGTAAATCATTTATAGTCTTAAGGCAGGTTTTGGGAGTCAGTAGATCCTTAGGCTAAACCACTTAAGGATAGCCTTGTTTTGTTGTGCTGCAGGGTCCCTATCCCCAGCCATTCCGACCTTCTCTTAGTTTATGTTGGGAAGACGGTCATTGAATCCCCGATTGGAAGGACCATTAGAGTATTCTAGGAGGCGCAAGTTGGATTTTGGTCAAATTGATCCCATGGCCGACCAACAGCCTCCTCTACTTGGAAATCCACAGGAAGAATTTCGAAGGCAGCTAGAACAAATGCAGAGAATGTAGGAATGGTTCCAGAGAATGCAGGGCGCTTAGCCATTGAAGGATTTTTATGATCCTTCAAATTACGGGGAACGTCCCGGTGTCCAGATTCCAGCCGGTGACGTAGAAATCAAGACCCAAATGTTAAGCCTGATTAAACATTATCATGGGCTTGGCTCCGAAGATCCGTTTCAGTACTTGGAGGACTTGACCACTTTGGTCCAGACTACCAAGGCACGAAATGTAAACGAGGAGCAAATGATCATGAGACTCTTCCCACACTCTCTTAGGGATAAGGCTGCGCATTGGTATAGGACAATAGGAAGACCAATTACAACTTGGAATGAGTTGAAATCGGCCTTTCTGAAGAAATTCTTCCCAGTTGACGTACCAATGCTTTAAGACGGACAATCACTACCTTTACCTAGCAGTCGGGGGAGCAGTTTCATGTGGCCTGGGAGCGATTCCAGGACTTATTACGGAGGTGTCCACACCACGAGGTGCCGAAATGGCAACTCATGCAGATCTTCTATCATGGGTTGACTGAGCAAATCAGAAATCATGTGGATGCTTCTTGCGGAGGCAATTTCCTCAATAAAGATGCAGATAGTGCACATGATTTTGTTTGATGGTTTCTTCAGTCGAAAGTTCCTCTTTGGATGACGAATTTGATCCGCAACCCTCTATGGCTGACCTGCCATCTTCTGAAGAGATTATTGATTTCGTTCACTCACAACCTCTTCCTCTTGTTGAATCTTCAGCATCTACCCTACCATCAATCATCAACCCGCCTCAGCTTGAATTGAAACCATTGCCTGAGAATTTGAAATATCAATTTTTAGGACCTCAGAAGACGCTCCCTGTGATTATTAGTGCTAAATTGACAAAGGAGCAGGAGATTAAATTGATCAAAGTCCTGAAGGAACATAAGGAGGCAATTGGTTAGACCATTCATGACCTCAGGGGGATCGAGCCATCTTACTGTAATCATAGAATATTCTTGGAAGATGGATCCCGCCCTTCTTGCCAGATGCAAAGGAGATTGAATCCAAATATGCGAGAAGTGGTCAAAAAGGAAATCATCAAGTGGCTCGATGCAGGAATTATTTATCCAATCTCTAATAGTCCCTGGGTAAGTCTCGTATAGATTGTTCCGAAGAAAGACGAGATTACCGTTGTGACTAACGAGAGAGGAGAATCTGTCACAACTCGTTCAGCTTCCTCTTGGAGGGTTTGTATTGATTATAGGAAGCTGAACACACCACCAAAAAGGATCATTTTCCCCTGTCCTTCATCGATCAAATCTTGAAAAAATTAGCAAGGCAGAAGTACTTCTGTTTTGTTGATGGCTACTTGGGATACAACCAAGTTCCTATCCATCCCGAGGATCAGGAAAAAACTACTTTCACCTGTCCCTATGGAACCTTTGCTTTTCGTAGGATGCCTTTCGGGTTATGCAATGCACCTGCGACTTTTCAAAGGTGTATGCTAGCCATATTTTCTGACATGGTGGGAGAGTTTATGGAAGTCTTCATGGATGATTTCTCTATTTTCGGAGAATCATTTGACTCTTGTTTGGCTAATCTGGAAATGATTCTTAAGCAATGTATCAAAACATGATTGGTCCTTAGCTGGGAAAAGAGTCATTTCATGACAGAAGAAGGCATCGTTTTGGGTCATGTAATCTCTGAACGGGGAATTGAAGTGGATAAAGTTAAGGTTGATGCTATCACTAAACTTCCTCCTCCCACATCTGTTAAACAAATCCAATCATTTCTTGGCCATGTGGAATTTTATCGAAGATTCATCAAGGATTTCTCGAAGGTTGCTCGTCCCTTGAGTAATCTTCTTGCCAAAGAAACACCGTTTGTTTTTGACGAATCATGCCGAAAGGCATTTGATTTCCTGAAAATGGCAGTCACATGTGCTCCAGTTTTGCAACCACCAATTTGGACAGCCCCTTTTGAGATCATGACCGATGCTTCTGATTACACGGTCGAGGCTGTCCTGGGTCAGAAAATTGATAGAAAGCCCTTTGTCATCTACTACGCTAGTAAAACTCTGGATGAAGCCTAGAGAAATTACACTGTTACTGAAAAGGAATTACTAGCTGTAGTGTTCGCTTTGGAAAAATTTAGGGCTTATCTCTTAGGGTCTCATGTTATCATCTATATTGACCACTCGGCCTTGAGACATCTCTTGGCCAAAAAGGATGCTAAACCCCGGTTTATTTGTTGGATTCTTCTGCTTCAAGAATTTGATCTTGAAATCAAGGATAAAACTGGGGTACAAAATGTGGTAGCGGATCATTTGTCGAGACTCCTAGGTGATTCTTCTCATTCGGACATTCCGATTGCTGACACTTTTCCAGACGAAACTATTCTTACAGTTTTAGGTGTCCACACCCCATGGTTTGTTGACATTGTTAACTATTTGGCCGTTGGTCAAATCCCCCAGGATTGGACCAAGCAACAACGGGATAGACTCAAATCTGAGGCCAAATACTACTTCTAGGAGGACCCTGAGCTGTACCGCAACGACTCTGATCAGATTATATGCCGGAGAATGAATTCAATAGTATACTTGAGTTCTGCCATGCATCTGGGTGTGGTGGACATTTCTCCGGGAAAAAGACGGCTGCAAAAATCTTGCAATCTGGCTTCTATTGGCCGTCTTTATTCAAGGATGCCCAGGATTTCTCAAGGTCATGTTCTGATGTCAGGCACTCGGGAGTATAACTAAGAGAGATATGATGCTCCTAAACCCAATTCTTCCTGTCGAAAATTTCGATGTTTGGGGCATCGATTTTATAGGACCCTTTATCCATTCATTTGGACATCAGTACATTCTTGTTGCTGTTGATTATGTGTCCAAATGGATTGAGGCGATTCCTACCCGAACCAATGACCACAAGGTGGTCATTGATTTTGTCAAGAAAAATATCTTCAGTAGGTTCGGGATTCCAAGGGCTATCATCAGTGATGGTGGCACTCATTTTACTAATGCCCAATTCCAGAATTTATTGGCCAAATACGGGGTTAATCACCGAATTTCCACACCTTACCATCCCCAGACGAATGGACAAGCCGAGATCTCCAATCGAGAGATCAAGAACATTCTGCAGAAAACGGTTATGCCTGATCACAAGGATTGGACTCAAAAGCTTGAGGATGCTCTTTGGGCCTACCGTATGGAGTATAAAACGCCCATCGGCATGTCTCCATTCCGTTTGGTGTATGGAAAGGCATGCCATCTACCCGTAGAGATTGAACACAAGGCATTCTGGGAGATCAAACAATGCAATTTAGATCTAAATTTAGCTGGGATGACCAGGAAACTCCAACTATCTGAGTTGGAGGAGCTTAGAAATGATGCATATGAGAATGCCAAGATCTACAAGGCATAGACCAAAGCTCTACATGATCAACTGATTTCCCGCAAGAGCTTTGAGCCAAACCAGAAGGTCTGGTTATTCGATTCTAAACTTAAGCTCTTTCCTGGCAAACTTAGATCTAAATGGAATGGCTCATTCATAATTGACCAGATTTCTCCAAATGGAGTTGTTTAGATTTCTGACCCAAAGACGGGTAACACATTTAAAGTCAACGGTCAATGTCTAAAGCCTGTTATTGATCGTATTCTTCTAGAACCCGTCTCAGACACAGTTGCTCTAGCCATTCTGTGACTTCTTTGGCTGGACTTCGCCTAGCTGACGGCATTAAACTCAATAGTTGTACATATGACACAAGGCTGATACGAGCTTCATATTCAGGTGACATCTTTCATATTCTACCCTTTCTTTCATGTCTCTTTTTCAATGAGGACATTGCATCAGCTAGGCATGGGGGGTGGATTCATTTTTGAATCATTTGGTCAGCTTTGTGAAATTCATGTAAATTATTTTTCTCTTCTTATTTATACATAAAAAAAATCAAAATTAGGAAGGATTAGTTGGACATTAGGACTTTTCAATCTTAGGAAATTTTACATTAGGATCTGAACACAAAGACCCTTCAAGTCTTTGGACTTAATTAGCCAGTGTATCCACTAAAATGTGGATTTGTCTTTCGAGTCCTCGCCATCTTAATTCTATCGTAATTGGAATAAACAAGTTTGGGTGATAAGTACACGACTTATCAACCCACCCTCTGATTTGAGGAAATTTTTGAGTTTTAAGCATCTACACACTTTCTTTGCATTGACTCATTGTTCGGCGATTCTAACGGAAATTGGGTAGCTAATGAACCTTCTAGGGTGATATGGCTGGCAAGTTATTGTGGGTAACAGTCCATAGGTAGGTTGTCCAAAGCCTAGTCACTGGACCTTTCTCTTTTTGCTGCCTTTAGGTAAATCTTATACCAGGGAAGCCACCTACTTAAAAAAAGAAAAAAAAGAAAAAAAAATCAAAAAGGAGAGAAAAAAATAATAAACCACACTTCCCGCACGAGTATGGCTGGCAAGTTGTCGGTGGTAACAGCTCATCGACCGGTTGTCCAGAACCCAGCTTAATAAATGCACTGAAAATTTCCAAAACACATAGGAAGAAGCGGAGAAGTAGAATAAACCGGGGAGATATACACTGGATTCACCCTTGTGTTGACCCCGTAAAAAAATAAAAGTAGAGAGAAAGCTACCGGTTGTAAAGATACACTTTTAGGCAGAATTCTTTTTAGGTCACCTAAAGGCGTAGAAATCCGAAGTCCGTTTTAACTGCCGGTTAACGAGTCTATCACATTCACAATAAGATGCTTAAAACTTAGGGTTCTCATCAAATCTTGGGTGAGTTGAATGGCCGTAGAAAGCCACTCTTTAACCCTAAAACTTGAAAATCCAAAAAAATTAGAAAAGAGGAAAAAGAGAGAAAAAAAAGAAAATTTTCTTTGAATAAGGCGAGGGCTTGAGGCGATCTGCATTTTGGCAGATACTCGGGCACTATTGTGTCTTTGAAAGTTCAGTTCCTAAGTAGACATTTTTTTAATGATTGAAAATAACTCATGCTCAAATAATCCAACCTAATTCTTTTATAAATAACATATAGTTTTTGCTAGGGACTAACAAAAGATAGGCATGGGGGTATGATGTAAACACATTTACACTACTTAAGATGTCTATTTATGCGTATTCTTATGCATAAGATTGCATTGCATGCTATAAATATTGCATAACATGCATCATCTTGCATTTAGAGTAGTTTGAATAAAATGGAGGTTAATTGTCTCCTTTTATGTGCTTGGATAGGGCAAACTTTTTATTAGGGCCTCGGATCGAAGATCCAACCGTACAGATGTGATCAGGGCGACGATTGGAGTTCAACGACTCCAAGATCGCCCTAATCAAGCATCTGTAGCATCAGATAGTGGCCGGGGAGCCCTAGAAGATCAAGGGCTAAGATGGTGTAAATTTGCACTTCAAACAACAAATCCGACCACACGGATGGATTCGGATCGACGATCGCAGCCTAACGGCATGAAAATCGACTTAATCCGACACCTGTGGCACCATCTACAACATCCAGAAGATGGACGGCCAAGATGGCGCCATGTGGCGCCATCTCAATCGTCCAACCGGCCCTCAAGACCGCCGTTGCTTTTTCAAAGAAGATTTGGTGCACTATCTGGGCCGTTGGATCTCGATCCAACGGCTGTGGATACGCGCTCCTTAAAACATCCTCGCGCTCATCCACGCTCCGCAACGCAGCAGGCGAGAGTGTTATCACGAGCAGGCGACGAGCGATCGAATCGCGCGGTAGGGTGAGCGGCATGGACAAGTGGGCGCGGGCGAGCGTCGGATCTCGATCGAGTGGCTGCGGGCGCTCGATAGTGCCCACGCGCTATCGCACGCCGGCGCCTCACGTAGGATTGTACGCGGGTGGGCATGCGTTGAGGAGCGGGGAAGGCGCAACTTAAGCCATCCGATCTCACGATGGGATGGCTGAGATTCAGCGAACGTGAGCGTGCGAGAAAGCAAGCAACCGCGCGGGCAGCGCCCACTACACCCACTATGGGGCTTTAGCGACGGTTTTATCATCCGTCACTAAAGACCCCTGATTTAATGTTTTGAGATTTAAATGACCAAATTGCCCTCACTCCTTGCAACTATAAAAGGAGAACCCTCCACATGAAATTCTCATCCTTTCCTTCTCTTCTCTACCTCTCCAAAGTTCAAGAGAAGCTTGTCCCACACCCGGGATGCTCCTCACGAGATAAAGTCAAAATTTTTGTCCTTATTCGGAAGTGGATCCCGCGACGACGACGACGTGCTGGCCCATTCCCGTTCTTCTACTTTGTCCTCCTTCGTCCTGCTCCGTCCTCCTTTGTCCAGGTGTCGTCCCATCCGACTCGTCCTCCAAACGATCGTCGAGGAGGATAACTTCTCTCTCCCATTCTTCTTTACAGCTTTCTAGTGTAGAATTTTCCTGCTTTCTAGTGTAGCTGATTGCTCGCTTTCTAGTGTAATTCTTATTCGGTTTTATTATATAAACATTTTGAAATATTGAATGCATGTTTTCTCTCTCTCTCTCTCTCTCTTCCTTTTAGTCTGATTGTTGTAATAACTTCATTGTAATTACATCGCCTTACTTTTCAAGAAAAGTTCTAAAAAAATATAATTGCGAATATAGATCGATGTAGCCTCTCTATGTTCGACTCGGAATTTCAATTTCGGTAAAAATTTTATTTGTTAAACGCGAGTTCTTCGCTTTCAAGCTACAACGACAAGGTTTTAAAAACCAAACATGTTAGCGTTGCAACACGTACGTCCAACATCATTTCTTGGTTCAAAGAGACATTTTTCCTCGCTCCCTGGCTCGGGGATCTCGGGTGAATCAATCAGTTCATCCTCAATTGGTTGCTCTAGCCTAACCTAGTCATCCTGGGTCTCAGAAAATGTATCCCTCTCAACAGGCACCTAAGCAGGTTCAGACATTGGCTCTCCTAAAGGGTGTTCATCTTGACAATCATCCCAAGATTTGACTAGGGAACCATAAATTTCATCCTCAACCTTGATAATTTCCCAAGAAACTCACCCAAGTCCCTATCCCTAACATTTTGGAGCAAATTCAATAGAGAACTATTAAGTCAATCATTTTGATCATAGGCTCCAATGCTTCAGTGCATGGTATTGGTTGAACTTCTAAAGATTGTATAGTATTCCTCAAATTAGCCAACACCCTATCCTGGATTTGGTTCACTTGAACCGAATGGTTCGGTTCAGGTTTGGGTGGGTTTGAGTTAAATCTAGGGGAGTCAAGATATTGATGTTCTCGAGTCCCTCCCTGATAGCAGGTCATCTCAGGTTGTTCAAAGAATGGAGGTGACCTATATTCAGTGGAATACCGGGGAGAGCAGATGTTATAATCATCATATCCTTCCTGATTGTAGATCGGCTTGGTTTGATCATCAAAGGATGGAGATCTATAATATTGTAGCTCTGGGAAGGATAGTAATCATAGTCTTGTTGTCCAGGGTTAGGCCCTGGACACTAAGGTCTGGATTCATATCCCCAATCAAAGTTATCCCGACTAGTGGATGGGTAATTACAAGTCAAGTCGAGATAGTAATCATCTTGGGGATAAGTGGTGGTTGGAGGATAGGATGTGAATTGAGTGTAGGATGTGGAAGGATACATGGTAGAATAGGAGGGAAATCAGAAGAGAGAAAGGACCCCTACAATACAAGCAATCAACCCTGTCCTTAGGTGGGTTAGCCTAAAGACCAATAGACTCCCAAGAACCGTCTTGAGATTATAAACGATTTGCTCTACTTTTATTCGGTCAATCCAACCAGTCAGAAGGAGGGACTAGGGAGAAGGTTCTTCCTTTGGCTTGCACCTCCAGTTCCTAGTGTACCCCCCAGCCACGGTCGTTTAATGCTACTCCCCTAGCTAGACATCAGATGGACCAGCAGAAGCAGCTTAATCGAAAAAAATCTCAGTCTGAGCCTTGAAGAGTGAATCAATCCTTAAGACCAATGTCTACTCAGTTTTAATTAGGCTTGGGATGATTGTGCTCTTGGAATGTGATGGGCCCTTTAGATGAGTTGTGCCCTTAATGATCAATTCAAATTTGTGTGTGTGCACAACCAGGGTTTGCAAACAAGGTTATTTTATGATGTGTCTTTTAGGGTTTAACCTTGTTTAGTAGCTTTTAGGGTTTAATCTTTAGGTATATTCAATCAAGGTTCAGTACAACACTCCAAGTTTTGAAAACACTGGTGATGATATATTCCTTTAGAAATCAGAAAAAAAATGTGGAGTGTCTGGTTCAGCCCTAAAAATCAACCTTAAGAGGCAAGCTACTTGATGGATCAGTTTTAAATTGAGTGGTGCGGCCCAAATAGCTTAATCAATTAGCCTGTTGCACCACTTAGTTAAGGCACACAAGAATGTTTAACCTATTCAGATTTCTACTCACTTATGTGTATTGAGTTGAAGTGTATAGGGTCCACAGGTCAGATCCCGATTAAGTGGTAGAATCAAAGTGATTATGCGCCTTAGGATAAGAAGTTGTGGATGTTAAGTGTGTAGCTTTCAATTAAATCCCACAAGAGAAGAATATTTTTTATTTTTTTATATATGCGGGTGGGTGAGGTGAGTGGAGTGACAGTTAAACAACCAAAATCTACCCTAGGGTTTATGCAAGTACCTAAGTTGATTTGGGTTTGAGTTATTAGGTTATGGAATGAAAACTAGGGTGGTGGTGGTGGGGGTACACTTATAAAACCTTCATCTGTACTTTTCTCCGATCTAATTGCTCTGGCCCACTTCGGATGAGTTCCTGCAATCACAGTAAGATCAGAGAAAAAGTGAGATAAAAGTTAGGTAAGGCGGAAGAACACTGAAAAAAAAACAAAGAGCGTTGCCTCCCCGACAGCGGCGCCAAAATGATTAACGTGTTCCACTTGGGAAAAATCGGGGTTTGGAGGACCCGTCGTCGTAGCTTGCAAAACGTGTCTATCAGATAAGATTTATAACCGAAACTCGAAAAGTGAGTCCTAGGTCGAACATAGGGAGGCGAACGTTTGCTTTTGAAAAATCCACGTTTCGCTTTATTTATTTTTGTCATTTTTATCTTTTTTAATTTTTTTGGTATTTTTTATCAAGCAAGAGATTAGGTCGATGAAATTTTATCTAACTAATCTACTTGTGAAAATATAAGAGAGAGAGTGAGAAACAATCATGGATTTCTAATTAAATATTTTTTTATAACTAAGAAAGCAGGAAAGATTACACTACGAAAGTGAAAAAGATAGAAAGAGATGAGACAATCCCCCTTGACGGTTGCTCGAAGGACAACTCACTCTAACGTCGCCTGGAGGAAGGTGGTGAGGAGCAGGACGAAGGAGGACGGAGCCAGAGGACGGAGGATAAGGCAGGATGGCGTTGCGATGAGGATCTTCTTCCCGAAGGGTGGTGAGAGGACAGCCACGGGATTCTTGATGAATGGGGATGAAAGGTGGGAAAACTATTTTCTTTTCTACTCTAGAGGAGCATCCCAAGCATGGGATAAGCTCTCTCTAGAGCCTTGGAGGTGGTGAGAGGAAGCAAGGAAGAGATGAAGAAGAAGGGGAGGTGTAGGGGTCCTTTTATAGTGAAGGGAAGAGGGCAATTTGTGTAGAGGCCATTTAGTGACATCAAAGGCGTTGTTGTAGATCCGCGCTAGGCAATCCCCCAAACATCGCTAAAGCTTGCTGGAATGCGCATAGCGTAGGCCATTAGTGACAGCTACAAGCGTCACTAAAGGTCTGCCAAGCTGTCGCTGAAGGTCGGCGCCAACCAAGCACTCACTCGTGCTCAGATGGAGTTGGATGGCATGTGGAGATGTGCGTCGACGCCTGCGTGAGCACCTCCGTTGGATCGACGGCCATCTGTGAGTCTACGTATCCGCATCTCGGCTGCTCGTGCATGATTGGGCGGTCGAAATCAAGTGCGCCTCACCGCTGGCTTGGATTGGAGGCACGACGCGATTCGACCTCGCGCCTCTTGCTTGCAAACCGCGTGCGTTAGCATTGAGGCAAGGGAGCGTTTGAGTCACGAAGATAGCGTGGGAGTTGAAAGCGTGGAGGCACCTCAGCCGTTGGATCTTGATCCAACGGCTGTGGTGC
This sequence comes from Thalassia testudinum, assembly GCA_037157565.1. Classification (NCBI taxonomy): domain Eukaryota; kingdom Viridiplantae; phylum Streptophyta; class Magnoliopsida; order Alismatales; family Hydrocharitaceae; genus Thalassia; species Thalassia testudinum. The sequence goes on from JAZHRO010000024.1 coordinate 221,165,132, forward strand.
GAGATCTTTGATGATGCGGGTGCATTAGTATCCGTTGATGGCTGATTTTGGGTGGCCTGGATGGCGCCACGTGGCGCCATCTGGGCCGTCCGTCTTCTTTTTGTAGAGGGTGCTACGGAGCTCTGATCGAGATGATTCTTGCGTTGCCGAACTGCGATCGTTGCTCCGAATCCATTTGTGTGGTCGGATTTTTCATCCGAAGCCCGTAAGGATGTTGCATTGCCCTCCTAGCCGTTGATCTTCCTCGAACTTCATATGATGCTACGTGACTCCAATCTAGACGATTTTGGAGGCGTTAGACTATGATCATCATTCTAATCAGATCTGTACGGTCCAATCGTCTATCCGAGGCCCTGAAATAAATCCTCTTCTCTCTTGACCATAAAAAGGACCTAATTAACCTAAAATATATACTACTCTAAATGCAGAATGATGCATGCTATGCAATATTTATAACATGAAATGCAAATCTAAGCCTAGGAACATGGATGATTAGGCATTTTAACCTAAATAGATATGTCTATATCAGTCTTACAGGTTTTGAATCTCACCCCCTTCTTGCTCTAGATTCTCCATGGAAGCAGAGGATGGAGAATCACGATCAGATGGATAAGAAGAGATCCGTCCCTAGAGCACTCCTTCTCTTCTTCAAGTCCGGCAAGGCTCATCAATGCAACATCAGAGATGCAATCTGGCCATGGGATGAGGCTGGTGAATGGAGGTTGTGGTCACAGCTAAGCTACCAACTTGATGGTGGTGTAGGATCGGTGATTAGAGCAGCAGATGTGGTGTGGGAACCGGCCAGAGTTGGAGAAGATGATGGGTCTCCAATGATGGCCTGCAAGCACAAAATGAGGTCTTTTGACCTCGCGTTAGTAGCGGAAGCTTTAGGGGATCACCTTGAAGCAAAGCCCTAAGGCTATTGTATGCATGCATGTACGTGTGGGTGTGGCGAAGAAGCTCCAAAAGCTTCTAATGGAGGCGATGGTGGCAGGTGAAATAGGGGTCATATGGCTAAATTAACCTACTCCTAAGCTAAAGTAAACCACGACGAGTGAAAACCCTAATCTAATTTGGAGAGAGGGAGAGAAGAAATCGGTGGTGGTGATGGGCATACTGACGACGAAGGAGGCAAAGATTGGAGTGGAAGATGAGGTCTCAAGGGTCCAAGCTTGGTGGGAACTTCAATGAGGAATGGGGAAGATGATCTGCTGCTTGGTTGTTAGCTGGCAGCAGCAAGGAAGGAGGTTGAAGGTGCTCTAGGTCCGTCAATGGCGAGTGCATAAGGAAGAGGTTTGGAGAGGGTGGCGACGCTTGATTTCTGCACAAGGATCATCGGCGAGAAGCGGCTGACCTTTTAAAGCAAACTTGCCATCTCAAACAAGGCAAGAAATGGTAGATTGGACTCATTTGACAGAGAACACTTGCACGCTCTTTGACCACACTTTCCATGCTCTAGAGGAGGAATCAAAGCCTGGGAATTGCGTCGTTGAATGAGTAATTGAAAAAGGAATCAATACTGCGGATTTGGTGGAGATTCGATGAGCAGATTGGAGGGAATTCTCCACCAAAACTTGCACTCAAGCACAATATGCAGCAGTAGCCGGCTGAAGGAAGACGATGGTGGCAGGGGGCTATTCACAAGAAGAATTGAAACCTAGGGGGTTTTAGCAAGAAATCAGAGACAAAGGGGGTAAGTTGCAAACTTGGTTGAGATGGACTCTAATTGGACTCAAAATTTGGGTGGGTTTTGATGAAGTTTGACTAGGTAATTTACACTTTAGCCCAAAATGTAGTAATTTCCTGCCTTGGTCTCTATTTTTGGTTAAAATGGGTTCATTTGGTCAAAGTGAATGTTCCAAACCTCATAGAATATTTTTCAATGATTTTTAGGAGGTTTATATTACATTTATTTCCACAAGAAGCCTTTCAATTGAAGTAAAGTTGCAATTAAGGTTTTTCTTATTAAATTAATCTTTAATTCTCAAAAGATCCTGATTCAGTCAGTTCAAGCCTACTTCTTTGGAATTTAAGTTCATTTGACCTTAGATTACGTGCTGATTAACCCCTTAGTTAATATGTATTTATGAATATTCGTTAAAACATCATAATTAACTCAATTTCTCTTCTTCTCAAATTCAACACATAACTGAATTATGCCCTTGTGATCATTATTATGGAGCCTTTATCCTTGAAATTTGGCTAAATTAAACTAGTTATGACATATGATGATGTTACCATTAGTGCACTATTATACGTATATAAATTAATATGCTGATTATAGTAGTTATTATGTAAAATAACATATTTATATTATTTACACTTAATTAAGTATTGTATATGTATATTACCATAAGTTAATAATGTATATTGGTAAATTAAGCTAATTTAAGTTAGTAATTTAACTAAGTAATATACTAATTTATACTATATTCTTCTAATTTATATTTTACATAATTTAATCTAATTTATAACTGTATATTTATATGGTATAATAAGATGTACATAATGTATATAAATCACTTGTACATAGTAAATATAACATGTATAATTAATAATAAACCTAAATAAATAACTTAAAATCTTAATTATAATATTTATTAGGAAAATTAACATAGGCATAGTCTAATTAAGTACTGTAAATAGGTATTTATAATGTGTATACTATACAGTAGTTAATATAAGCTAAATGGTAATTTAATACTTTATGTAAATAATTGATATATTTATAATCAAATTAATCTAACTTATGTAATTAGAAGCTCTATATGCTAATTAAGCATTGATGAATTCAATTTAGAATTTGGATCACTAATTTAATTATAATTAAGATCCTAATTAATAAATAAATGCACTTGCATGTGAGCACAGCAACGCTCTGTATAGAGCTGCTTCAGTTGGTGCCACATCGGCCACATTAAATGTGCCTATGTGGTACTCAAGTAACTTCATTTGATGCCTCATTGTTCGAGACATTGCAGATGGGCTCCCGGGCATGGCACCTGTGCTACGCGTGCTTGATATTGGAATAGCGTGTAGATTAGAGCCCATTAGGTTAAGGTGATATTGAGGGTGGCCCATTAGGGGTGTGGCCCTGTAGGGTGGTCTCCGGGAGCCAGGTGGTGATTCGTTGGGTGGGCCTAGTAGTAGTTGCTCCGGCCCATGGCTGTTGAGCTGTGCGGAAAGCCCACCAATATTTTTCGTGTGGGCTTAGTTAAGTGTTAAAACCTAAATAAAAACTGAGTGTTGAGTTTGGCTCAAAAACTAAGTGTTAGCTATGTTAGTGTGTGCGTGTGTTGCGTCGAAAATCATCATAGTTTAGTGAGAGTAAAACGCGTCATAGTGTAGCGACGAAAATCACTGCGACATTTAAATTTATAATGCCTAAAAAATAGTAAGTTCCGAGGTCGTTCGCAGGGAGCAAATATGGAATTCAATCACTAGTTGCAATAATAAATAATAAGCACAATAGTTAATTACAAGAAAGATATGCGATGAATAAATGCTCCACTTAAAAAGATATTCAATTAGTAGCAAATTGTATCTCAAAATCAAGGGGACAAAAAGAATATAAATAAGATAAAAATGGTGATTTGAATCACCAATTAAATCCACAATTAAGCACAGATCCTAAGGTTAACAGTGATTCTAAACCACTTAACCACGTCAGACAAGTATCCAATAAGTCCACAATACCCTCAACAAATATCAGACGTTAGGCATGTGAGGGAGACGACTTAAAGACACCAAGCACAACAGCCCCATAAAGTTGGGAATTTTGCTAAGTGTTGAGCATAAAGGCACATTTCCCGAGGCAAAACCTCCCCCTTTCCTCCTCATACTTCCTCTCCTCTTTCTCTTCCTAATCGGGTAATGGGGTCATGTACAGGGGACTAGACCCGCGGGCAGTGATCGCGAGTGAGGTATGAGAGAGAGTGAAGTGGGGACCTTACCCCCGTGTGAGAGGCAGTAAGCCGAGATCACAAATGTGTTATATACACATTTCTAGTTTTAACTCCGTTGATGTGGGACTAAAGGCCCGCTCCTTCCCCGCGTGAGCTGCAAAAGATTGAAGATTCAAATTGGAGTAGCTCCTAATGGTCTTTCATCTAATTAAGGAAGCAAGTGGCTATGTGGAGTGGTTCCGCTGCTGCTCGAGGTGGAGGTGATGTCTGAGAGCAGCCAACAGTGGTAGAGAATGACGAAGGAAGTGAGCTTGCCGGCGACACCTGAAATATCAAAACACAGGCTAAAAGCCTAAATTAAAAGGTTCCTGAGCGTCGCTGTGAGGCGAGGAGGGTGACAATGGTGTTGGATTGGTGTTTTGTGAAGTATAGTGGCCTGATGAGGTCAGTTAGGGTGATCGGTGGTGGGTATGTTCGGGGGGTGTGTGGAGTGAGCGAAAGTCTTGATAGGTTTGGGGATTTTACTTGCGAAGGTGAGTGGAAGGTTGTGGTGGCGGTGGTGGTGAGTTTGGTTAAGTGTAGCGACCAGACGAAGCTCGCCATGAAATAGATAAATCATGTGATAAAAATCAGAATAGATAAATCATGTTTAGAATAGATAAAAATCAGAATAGATAGAAATCATGTGGAGTGGCGGTGGTGGTGTGATAAAAAATAATTATCAAACATTAGAAATAGATAATCATGTTTAGAAATGAAATTAGAAATGTCAAAAGAGACTAACAATCAGTTGTATGTAAAGATAGTAGAATTAAAAGATATTTATGAGCACTTTGAAGGTACTTTAAATAATCTCAACAACTAGGTTAAATATTGAATTTTGTGAAGCTATAAAATCAAGATTTCAGAATAAAAAAAATACACATACTAAATCATATCCACATAGTCATGCATGGATGTACCAAAAGGTCAAAAATCCTAAGAGTTATAGATCTAACATAAAAGAGATCCATAAATCTCTGGGTTTGAAAGGTATTAACTTGAAAGGACACATAAGAAAATGGGTACCTAGGAAAGATATTTTACATTGTTTTGTAGGAATAGATCAAAGAGATCAGTGGGTGTTCAAGGCACACAACGGAACATTTCAACCTTTCTATAGGTTGAATGAAGACCAAGAACGATGACCTAACGGAGCATGGTACCCACATTCATCATTTTACTATTTATAAGTTTTATGGTATGATATTTTTACCCTTTCATTTTTTGATGGTTGACAAAAAGGAGGAGAAAAATAAAGGGCAAATAGTAATATTTGTAGGGGGAGCATACATTAAGGGGGAGGATTAAATAGTTTATTTTTCCTTCATATAACATAGCTAAAATTATTTTACCTATTTGTAAGATAGTTTTGTCAACACCAAAAAGGGTGAGATTGTTGGAACCTTGTTTCACATCTTGTTTTGGTGCTAACAAAATTATTATGGATTAATGTTTTCCATTAAGTGTTTTTCATATTTTGGTGAAGATCAAGGTAAACAGAAAATGATGAAGGCTTGATGAAAAGGAGAAAACCATAATAAGAAGGAGGCAAGACGACAAGGAAGAGTTGAGGAGGAGAAGATCATCTTCGACCTTTAGTTTTTCTAGTTTAGATTTTATATTTATAAAATGTATATGCCTCTTAACAAAAGAATCATAACTTAGATCGTAAAATCAATTAGAGATAAATTATGATTTATATTGCGAACATTTTCAAAGTACGTAATGGATTAAAACACTTAAAATAGGTACTTATAAGTAAGTACCGGTACTGTTCATCAATATTGGTATTTGCAAGGCACAGGTTTGAGAATTCATCTCAAACTGTGAACAAGTACCGGTACCAACCATGAGTACCAGTACATGTTGGCCACAGGTTAAAGTCTTATTTCTGGCCTGAACCTTACAAGTACCGGTACCCATGATGAGTATCGATACAGGTAGGTTACTGTGCCCAAGGAATTTCAAACCTGGGAGTCACAAGTACCTGTACCAATGATGAGTACCGGTGCCAGGACTCATGTACTGGTCGCAGTGAGCTGCTAGTACTTGTACAGGTACTTTAGTATTGGTACCTACTAGTTGTTGGTTTAAAATAGAACGGCTAGAAAATTTATTTTGTCAATGTGAACATTGGGAATTAAATCCCAATGTCTAGTAGATGAATCCCTGAGATCATAAACTCTGTAAAATGACCCTAGGACTCTTTGTTTATAGACTAGAGATATTAGAAATACAAGGAAAATTCCTAGAGCTATATTTCACATTTTTCCACCACATATTCAAGAGAAGGAATAGTTTACTGCTCTCAATCTCTCCATGCTTTTGTAAGCACATCGACGTGATTTCTTCACACATTGTCAAGACATTTACGTTCATTCTAGGCTCTCAAATTGGTATTAATTTTATATTATTATTGAGAGGCTTAGGAATTCTTGTTGTAAGAGTTCTCTTTCTTACACCAATTCTTATTTGTATTTTGAGCTTATTGCTCATTGGGTTGTAACAAACCCATTTTTGTACTTAGGTTGAGGTAACCCGTTAATTACCTCAATTTAGTAAATTGATTCTCTCTCGGGGTTTAGAGAATCGGGTTAAAAACCCTAAGCTGGGAGGCATAGATAGTGGAGTACCCAAGGGAGGGGAACCACTATACATATTGTGCCAATTTTTTGTGGTTTGATTATTTGTGCAAATCTTTTTTGTATTACTAATATTTTGTTTAAGTATTTGTGCGCATAGCCATATTCCATATTTTAGATCCTATCAAGTTCCACGCTGGCATGGCTTACCAGTCATGGAGAAGACAAAGCCTCCGATGAGTGAGATGGCGACGAGGAGAGGGGGAAGAAGCTCTCGCTTTGATTGGTTAGTAGACGACGGTGAGGAAGGAGGAAGCACTCCCAATTTGGCTGTTGGGAGGCTGTATGAAGATGGAGAAGGAAGGTCGCCGGAGCAGCGGCGAAGGTGGTTGGAGAGGAGAGGAATAAGGTGATTTTGGCCGTGATCGGGCTCAAATGAATGCTAGGATGCGTGCAAGCTTAAATAGAGCTCAGAATTGAGCTCTAATTGGAGGATTTCGTGCATTTGAGTCAAGATTTTCTGGAAGCAAGACCCCTGATTTCCGCGAGCTCTCTAGGGTTTTAGGATTCGAGTTTGGCCTTGGGATCAAGTCCAACGGATTCCCCATGATCTAAACATCAATCCCTCTAAATTTGGAGGGATTTGGTGCTGATTTGAGAGAGGTTTCCTCTCTCGAATCTCAGCTTGAAGGTGTTCACACTGTTCATGGCAGTAGGGACCTAAATGCAAGGAAAATGATAAATTTAGGGGGGTCTTGGCAATAAACTTGAAACCTGGGGGTCTAAGTGTAAGAAATAGATATTTTAAGGACTAAATTACAATTAGGTCAAGATGGACTCTGATTGGGCTCAAATTTTGGTGTTAACCTAATTTTGACCCAAGGAATCTAATGGTGAACTTGTATTTGAGTTTGATTACATTTGATTGGGTAAATTGCATAGAAGCTCAAATCAAGGCAAATTCCCGTCTACAACTCTATTCTAAGTCAAAATGGGTTCAGTGGTAAAGAAAAAGGTATAAAACCTCTTAGAATATTTTTCTTTCATTTTTAGGAGGTTTATATTGATTTGATCCTTACCAGAACCTTTCCAATTTAAGTGGGGCAGATAATTAGGGTTTTCAGTCCTATTTCCGTCCTTTGAATGCGTGAAATCCTTATTCTGTCAGTGAAAACCCACGTTTTAGTCTTTTATGCTCAATTGACCTTTAATTAACCCTTGAGTATCCCTGTGGCTAATCTGCATTTGCGATGTGCTGTTAAAACAACAGAATTAACCTTATTTTCTTGTCTTCTTCTCAAATCAAATTAAAGTGGAATTATGGTCTTTAGGTAATCATTTAGGAACATTTATCTCTTAATTTTGACTAATTTAAGTTAGTTATGATGAATGATGGTGTTACCATCAGCGTGGCTAAGTGTTAATATATGTGCAAGTGGTGCGTGTGTTAGGTGTTATATATGTATAGGGAATACTAAATTATGTGTATAGGTGTTAGTATATATGTTAATTATGTGTGTATTATACTTATGTAAGTATTAAAATCTTATTTTTGCCTTATGTTGTGTATATGTTCTAAGGCTCTTGTATACATTTATATATATGTAAGTATTGTTATATATATTAGCATGTACATGTATAGTATACTGTATATTATATAGTATGTTTAGTATGTTAGTATCTTATATGGATTATATGTGTTATATATGTTTTGTACATATATATTGAGTGTTAGTGTATATATATATATATATATATATATATATATATATATATATATATATATATATGTTTTTGTCTTGTCATTGTTCATATTTTTCTTAAGACAATATTTGTATATTAATTTTTACCTTTTCATGTGATTTATTTGTATATAGTTAGCTTGTAATATACTTTAGTTTAGTTTAGAATAGTTTTTGATGCCTTTATTTTGTGTTTATTCCTGAGGCATTATTACTAACATCCATTCTTTTGTAAATAATTAACTTAGATTAGATCATTCTTTGGTTATATTGATTCTAGCTCATTCAATTGTAGATAAAACTTGACATTTTTGGAATAAAAGATAATTTTGGATATTATAGAGATATATATTAATAATTATCTCCCAGTGAATGACCTATAATAAAACCAGTAAAAATTATATATAAATATAATGACATTCGTCTGGATTGTGACACTACATTACGACATTAATAATTAACCCTAATTAACTAGCAGTCTAGATAGTTCATCAACTACCCCATTTTGTTGGGGTGCTTTGGGGAAAGAAAACTCATGAGAAATACCATGCTCTTGACAAAAAATAATAAACAAGGAAATTTCAAACTCACCTCATTATCACTACAAATCTAAGTGATATGGTAGCCTTTTTCAGTTTGAACCTTCCTACAAAGAATGGAAAACATGGAAAACACCCCATCTTTAGATCTCAAGAAGGAAACCAAAGAAAATCGAGAGAAATCATCTATAATAACAAGGCCATATCTACAACCACTAAGGCTCTCATACTTAGTAAATCCAAAGAAGTTTAGATGAAGCAATTCTAAGGGCCTAGAAGTGGATATAACTTTTTTTTTGAAGCTAGACTTCATTATTTTTCTTAGTTGTCATAGATCACAAGTGAAATTCTCTACAAATTTCATTTTAGGAAGCCCTTGAACTAGTTCATGTTTGGCTAGTTTGTGGACCAACCTCATATGAACATGCCCAAGACACCTATGCCATAGATTAACGTCTTTATTAGCTATTAAGCAATCATAGGTTCCATTTTTATCAAATTCAACAACATAATTATGTTTATTTATAATTCCCTTAAGAAGGGTCTCATTTGTCAAAGCATACAATATTTCAAAGACTTTGGAAGTAAAAACTACTTTGTAACTCTTATCACAAATTTGACTAACACTTAATAAGTTATGTTTGAAACCTTTAACTAAAGAAACATTTGTAATCAGAGATGTAGGATTATCTATCTTACCAAGGCCAATGACATAGCCCTTATGGTTGTTGCTAAACATTACTGTTCCTCCATCCATAAGGTGTAGCTCCAAATATAGATGCTTGTCTCTAGTCATGTGCTTGGAGCATCCCGAATCCATGACCCATCGACCTCCTTAATGGTCCTTTCGTCATCCTCCTTGTTGATCTTCTTGTCCCTACAAAAGATCTCCTTAGGTGACTTTGAGAGTTTCTAAGTTTCTTGAGTTTGGGTTGACCATACTTGTGTTGGTGTAATGGTACCACGATCATTGATTTTGATGATAACAAAACACTTGGTATTTAATATTTGCATTGAGGTTAAGATTTCAGGATAAATGCAAATGGAATTAAGTGTAAAGGAGCTCTAGCTCGCGTCCATGGTAGATTGGAGGAGCTTGATGGAGGAGAAGAGAACATGGAGCCTGGCGTGGAGTGAGAGCTTGAAGAAGTGAGAAGAAGAATATGATAGATTTTTCTTATGTCAATGTAGTTGTCTTTATGTACTTTGCTCTTTTATTTTCTTAGATAAATGTTGAAGTGCCCAAAGTAACATTCTTGTAGTCCTAGAAACACTTACACTACCCTAGGATACTTAGACAATTTTAGAAATCACTTAGAAAACCAAAACAGTAATAAATAGCTAAGTAAAACAATTATTCACTACCCTGATTCTGATTGAGGATTTGCCTTGCCTTGGGATGAACCCCAACGACTACCTAAGGCTTCTAATGCCTTCCAAAGCCTTCTTAGGCCACCTATAAATAGAGGAGTAGCCCTCCCTTGTTTAGACACACCAAGCAATATAATTTTCACATACATTGTGTCCTAGAGAAGAAGAAGATCATCTAGAAGTACTGTTGCTCTCCGAGATCATCTCACACACTTTGAGAGCTCCACGTTCGCTGTGCACGCGCTCTCCCGCCGTTGGTTTCGAGAGCATTGTTGTGTCGTTGCGTGGTTCACACACCTGCGTCAAGTCGATGCACTTCCACCAAAGGAAAGTTTCCTAACTCCTATAGTAGCTAGGTTTTATTCTTTGCGGCTCTATAGGTTGTTGTATTTTATTGTCTTTGGTTGGGTATTTGCTTTGCGAATTCCTATCTCCATCGAGGAACAAAATCCTTTTTGTGAAGAGAAGGGATTTGAGGAACGCTATCATCGTACTTGTAGCGTGGTTGTAATTGAGGTTGTACTACCCTTGTTAAAGTAGTACATTAATGGATTTGATCGACTAGGTCAATCGGAAAATCCTAACTCGAGAGGGTTAGGTGGTGTTTTTACTTGGTTTAGGTTTCCACCTAAAAATACTTGTGTAAATTGTGCGATTGTTCTTTTTGTGAGATTTTGATATTTTATTCCGCATTTTAGATATATTTTGTAAATCCCACCCCCTCCCGTAGGGATTTACAAATGATAATTCAGATCTAGCTACTATAGGAATATAAAGAACTCCTTGACATGATTGTAATGTAGAGCTTAGCTCAGGAGAGAGATTGCTTAAGTGAATTGTGTAGAACAACAGTTGGGCAAGGTGTATGTGGAGCAATATATGGTGGAATACTTGATTTCTATCTCCAATGAGTGTATATATTGGCTGAAGGAATGTTAAGGACTATTTATAGACCTCAAGATAAGTCTCAAGAAGGCTTGGGAGGCTTGTCCTAGCCGTTGAAAGCAAATCCAACAAAATTTGGTCGAAATCCCTTTGAGGTCAGGCCATAATTAAGTCTGACAATAATATTGAACGACTAACTAAAATAATAGATGTATGAAACTTAAATTGGTCATTTGAAATTAAAGGGTGGTTTCCCTAGATTTAATCAAACTTAAACAATGACTTTGTGCCAAGGAGTTGGACATCTGGATTACTCATATAAGACATCTGGAGTGAATATTGGACGTCTGAAAATATGAGGGAAGGTTCCTAAAACTCTTCCTAACTTGATCAGATCCAAACAGTGTACTTGTGTATAAGAGTCCGACGTCTATAGGATGTCTAATGGTATTGTTGGGCGCCTAAAACTAAAGAAAATCCTCGAGAGATGATTTCTAGAGAATCTAATAATCATGATTATTCTGACAACTCGATCTTTAAGTCAGGATTTAGCCTAACGTCTATGTATTCACTACAACAAAAATGGTCAAAGATGATAATTAAATAATGACAATTACGATATTCATCATCTTAGTTAAAGATAACAACGATTTTAATTATTCGTTCTCATCTATCTTAAACATTACAACGATTTTAATTATTCGTTGCCATCTAACTTAAATATATCGATGATTATCTCTATTTGTTGTTAGCCTACGAAAATATAACAATGATTCTCTCTATTCATTGTTAGCTTATGAAAATATTTATAAATAAGCCAATCTCCTCAGCCCTATCACGTGACTATCCCACACATCTCTCATCCCATCTTTAGTCATGAGACCAGCTGCCCTCCTCACTCCCAGCAGGCAGTGATTGCCGCAATCAGAATCATGGTAGTCGTTGCATCATAACTGTTTTACTTAGCTATTTATAGAATAATGCTATTTTACTTTACTAATTAGTGAATAATTGTATTTCTAGATAATAAGGAGCTCAGGAGATGTCCTGAGACTGAATAAAAGTTGGATAGAAGTTGGAACTACAGCAAAGCTGAAGTGGGAGCTTGGAATAAAGTTGGAAATAAAGAAGAAATGAAGACAGAGAGTAAGAAGGAGATAGAGTAGGTTACTTGTAGGAATAAATGTAGAAAACAAAGTAAAGAACTTAGGATAACCTTATCCCTATCTATAGTCCTTAGTATAACCTTATCGCTACTCCTATCCCTAAGCCATCCTCCAATTAGGTTAAATTAGCCTAGAACCCAAAACATGGATAGTGCCATCCAAGTTCTTATCCACACTAACCCTACTCTTATCCTCCACCTGGGATATCTCTATCCCTAACCCTAAATTTCTCCCACTTTAGCCAAAACTTGGATAGTATTATCCAGATTCCCATTATCCACTATCCATATCCCTAGTCCTCCTATCCACAACCCAATCCACACCTTAGAACCCTATCCAGGTCCATAGTAACCTTACTTAGCTCAATTGAGTCAATTGGGTCAACCATGTTCTAATTGGGTCCAGTTGGACTTGATTAGGCTAACGTTAATCCAATTAGGCTCATAATGGTTTAATTGGACTCTACCCAAACTCAATCAATTAGCCTACACCTAATTAGGTGCACCTAAATCCAATTGGATCCACCTAAGACCTAATTGACCCATCTCTACCCATACATGTCTAATTAGGTGCAGTAGAACCCGATTAAACTAGGCTGAGACCTATTAGCACACACTTATTTGGATTACCTTAATCCAATTAGACTAACACACACCTAATTAGACTAAGGACCCACCTTATTTGACTCAACCTCTTAGGACCTAGGCTAAACTAACCTAATTAGGACCCAACACAACACAACCCCACCTACCAAAATCCTTACGAAAAGCCCCTCAACTCCACCAAAACCTAGTCTACGCCACCTCACTCCCCTCACCTCCAAAGGTGGTGACCAAAGACCACTTCAAGGTGGCACCACCTAAACCCTAACCCTAATCCCTATGCGCCAACCTAAGCCTCCCCTCTCCTATATAAACACCACCCACAACCACCTAAACCCATCATCCTCCATCCTCCAATAGCCGTCCATAGCACCTCCACCTCAAGCATCCGCTATCTCCCTCCAAGGGCCGTCCATCCCCACCATTGGTGGTCGTCCACCCTTCCTTCCACCATCAACCACACGACCACCAACGACCGCCCTTGGTGCTCTTAGTTCTATTAGCTATAGTGTTCTTTTTATGCTTTTATTTCGTGTTTAGTTCTTACAAATAGATAGTTGAATCTCCATCTTTTTGCATGCCTAGACTCTCCTTGGGTTATAGGTGTGCTCCCCTCTGTGTGGCGTGTAGAGGGGCCTCCATATTTATGGTCTAGCCACCACCATCCTCGAATGCCGATGGCTCTACAAGCAATCCCGACAGGATGGATTTTTGTTAGCATAGCATTAGTCGTATTAGATTTCTTTTCTATGTACAAGCATTCATCTACTATTATTTTGTGAGTGATGCGCCTGAATCGCTTTAGTTAAAACACGTCGTTGTAGCACGATAAGAACATCAAGTTTAAAATTTATATCAAACTATTAATAACTTGGTGAATCCGAGTCATTTCGCTGGGAGGCTATAAAGTAATTCCTAATTAGGTTATCGAGCGATAGTACGAGTGATTTGAAACAAAATTTAACAATTAACTAGTAACCTAAACCTAACTAATCTAAATTAATAAAAATTCTATGATTATTCTTTTAGATTTTTATTGGAGAAAATAAAAGTTATCTTAATGTTTAAAGCTAACGAAGGTGGATGACGAGTCCAAAAATCTTTGATTTACATACGAATCTACTTCACGTCCTAAGAACCTTAAAAAGTAATCTTTAACAACAAAACTAAATAAAATATTTAAAAACTATTTTAGCATTTTTAAACACAATGAAAGTACTACTTAACTAATATTAAATGATTTCTTCAACTATGACCATAAAAATGTATTTAACAAATGGTTAACAACAAGGATATATTAACAAAGAAAATTTAGATCATTTTATTCTAAGCTAACGGGAAAATAAGTGTAATATCAAATTATACGAAATACGAATGTAAAAGTCTTAGCCACCATGAAGCATTAACTTATACAAACTTTAATTGAAAATTAGAAAATATAACATTACAATTAACAAGATTTTTAATTTTTTTCGCAAACAACTTTGACAAAATAAAACTAGAGAACATAGAAACTTAATTGCATATAGAAAATTACATTCATCACATAATAACGTTAATACTACTTAAACAATTAAAACATCAGAATTTAATAAAAAAGGATGAGAATGCTCATGTGGTAGCCGAAGTCGTGGAGAGGACTTGGTAATGCTTGCAGGTGGTCACGGGCGAGGCGACGTGGACGTCGACGACGGAGGAGGCACGGCCTAGCGGTTTGGCGTGGACGTCGACGAGGCAGAAGACGAGGAAAGGAGAGAGCGTCGACGAGGTTGAAGAGGGGGGTGAGGGTGGTCTGCAGGTGCTGGCCGTTGGGAGGAAGGTGGTCGGCATGGCGTTGGGTTGATATTGCTGCAGCTGGTGATGATGAGGAGAAAGGTGGGCGGAAGTGCTGGAGGTGGGTGCGTGGAGAGGATAAGAGGGAAGGATAAAAGGGAAGGAGGAAGGAGGAGTTTGAGAGGGGTGGGGGGGGGTGGGCGAGATGAGGGAGATGGGTGTTTTCGGTGGTGGATGCATTGAGGGTGGAGGGGGAGTTTTTTTCGTAGAGGAGAGGGGAGAGCATCAGAGCAGGGGAGAAAGAGAGGGAGTTGGGGCTGGTTTTCGGTGGAGAAAAATATGCAGAAGATGAGGGAAATGGGTGTGCGTTGAGGGTGGGGGAGCGGTTGATGCTCGAGGGAAAAGGAGATGAAGGAGGAGATATTGAGGGAGAGGGAGAGGGAGAGGGAGATGGGTTATTTTCGGTGAAAAAGGGTGGGAAAGATGAGGAAGATATCCATTGCGAGAGAGTAGAGGAAGTGGGGAGGTTACGTAGTCTCAAGGGAAGTTGCGGGAATGTGGGTGCGTTGTTTTTTTTAGTTTTATTTTCTTTGATTGAAATGAGGGTATCGGAGGGAATCGGCAGGAAGGGAATACAAAAAGGTGTTGAATTAATGATATAAAAATAGATTTAGAATGAAGTTAAAATGTGAATGGATTAACCATGCTATTATAGTAATAGGATTCCTTTAAGTCTATATTATTTGCATATATAGAATAAACATATAAAAATATGTAAACATACGTAATTCAATGTTATCTATATTCATTGTATGTGGAAATGCTAATTAAGTTATTAGCCCAATTGTTACGTTAATTACTTTTATTAAGCTCTGAAACTACATTAAAATTAACTAATTATCACGTACAAATGTAGTTTCATCACACCCCCCAACTTACATTTTGCTAGACTCTAGCAAAAGCTTAGAAATAAAACAAAGAAAAATAATGAAAATGTGAAGTCAGGGCCCACCTTAAACAATCATCGCTTTTAACTTAAGTTGTACAACATTAAGTTTAAATAATGGCTTAACAGCTCCTCAGTAACAAATCAAGATAAAACACTCTCATTATTCCTGGCTTCAAGTGTCATAAGTAAATTTCTAAAAAACTTACAGTCAAACAAAGTTTAGAAAAGAGCTGAAAATAAATCAAGTATTCGTGCATGTGGACTGAATAAGTTTACAAGCCAAAATGGAATAAATCAAGTCTCCAGAGTCTGAATTTATTAATCCAATTAATCTCCACAAACATCTTAGATTCTTTCTTAGTACACCCTAGATTACCATTTATCAGCTCCCAGCATATCTTAGGTTCATCAAGCTTTCTACGTTACCCATGTAGCGAGCCTTACATCTACAACTTCCAGACTAGTTGGCCTTAGGGTTCTGAGTGATAAAGCACTCCAAAGAACTTGTTGGCTCGAGTCATGAAGGCTTACGAATCCCAAGACATGTATTAAGTTTATTTAATGGTGTTAAGTATTGGATTAAGATTAGAATTAGGTTCTCTTTTTTTTTTCTTTTTTCTTTTTTTACAAGAAATATACAATGCCTCACACTAAAAATGGCGTAAAGGAGAGGACTTTATGAAAATTTTCTGATATTTTTGTTTTTTTTCCCTTCTTTTTTTTTCTATATATATTCTTTCTAAAGCACCTAATTCTTCTCCTAAATCACACTCAACAAGTTAGGTGCATTTATTCCATTTTCCTAGGAGGCTAATAAGAGCTTCCCAAAAGTGATTTAGAAATCCTCCTAAGTGAAGTGGAGAATAGTAATTAAGATTTGCAAGTCTAAAAAACCAAACTCCTAAGAACATTCGTGCCTGGAAACTTATCAGTGTGAATAATGAATATAAGGGAATACTTAAATTTCAAACTCTTCTAAGCAGATGGTTGAAAATAAATCCTATTTACTCTTCACTCTTCAACTCATTACTAGGAAATAACAAGACTAAAATGCTTGACATATGCCAAAATCCTAAATCTTAATTGATCTCCTTGGTAATTAAGTCTAAGACCTAAAGAGCCACTGAATTAAACCTAAGCATACTTTCTAAGGTAACAACTTCGGTTAAAGGGGCATTTTCATCATCCTTCAAAAATAAAAACAAACAAAAACAAGCAGAAAAAACACAACTAAATGCATGCAAACTTTACAAACCCTTTTTTAAAATGCAAAATACAAGATAAAGCATACAAGTTTTCAACTGGGACTCACCACGAGTTTTGTTATTATTTTTATTTAGGTTTGATTACGCAACTATACTACAACTTTATCTAATCTACTTCGTGTAAATCAAACCAAACAAATGGCATCGTTGCGAGGAGGCAAGGTGAATCTAATTTCTAATTTTTGATTTCTAATATCTTTGTGTTTGCTTGCTTTTTGGTGTGTAGGAATCAAAGGGTGGATCCACGCACACATCGAGTGCGAGTGAAGACCAAAATAGGTGCACACATTGCATCTTAGGTCTTAGGTTTCTTTTTTGAATCTTAGGTTAGTTTCTTTGAAAAAAATATTGAAAAATTTTGAAAAAAAAAGTTTTCTAGTAAAAGAGTTCTTTTCATTTCAAAATCTCTTTTAAAAGCCTTTTTGCTATTTTTGGAAATTCAGCCAGCATTTTTTGAAGATTTAAAAATTCTTTTATTGAACATTTAATGATCCAAAAATTTTGAAATTTAACCTGAAAGTATCTTTTCAGAGTAGCTTTCCAATACCACCTTTTATTTGAGAAAATTCTCAGTACGAGTTTTAAAAAGTTGCATAGTGGATAGGGGTCAAACTGGATTGAAAACTAATTTGGTCTATCTTGCAAGATTTATTCTAGTCAATATACAGATCTGATTAAACTAAAATTTGTAGGGTTTGAAATCTAGTAAAATCAGCTTTATTTGGTGATTTTTCAAGAATTTTTGTATTGGTCTTTCTACTATTTCAAGTTGAAATACTCGCAAGGGGTCTGTTTGCCCTATCTGACTCCCAGTTGGTATAAAATCAATATCAAATCACTTGAAATAATAAAAAGTCCATAAAAATACTCTCTAGAAAGATAATCATTAAAGGAATCTACCCTCTAAATTTCATATTATTTGTATTCCAAATCTACCATAGAGAGTAATTTGCATTGCATGTGTGGTCTAATTTCTATTTCTTAGAAGTTGCATAAATCCTAGGTTGGAAACTTTAGGGTTTTCATTTAGAGACCCACTTGATTGGGACCTAATTGGATCCATTTCCTAGTAGGTGAGGATTGATTTTTTGGTTGACCACCTCACCTACCTTGAATGAACATTGATCTATTCAAAATCTTAGGCAATCCATTAGGTTAATTGGAGAAATTAGGTTTAGGTAAGTCAAGAGGAAAAGAAATATATACCTTAACTCGAATTTGTTATTTAACTATTGAATAGTTTCAATTTCTTGGGTCAAACCTAGTGTCCAAGCCTACGGGTAGTGCTAAACGGCTGCGGCTAAGGGGTATCAAGGAACTGAAGGCATAAACCAAAGGAAGAACCTTCCCTTTAGTCCTCTTGTACCCAAGCTGGCTAGGTTAACCTAAGAAATGGGGATTTTATTTTATCGATTTTCTAACAAATAAACTCCAAAAATTTGAACTTGAACTTGAAAATCTGGTCACTGACCTAAAGGACCACATCTGATTACAAGGCTTTTGCCTTGTTGACTTGTCTACACCAACCCTTGTAGTTGGTGTATGTGAGGGAGAAGGTCACTAAGACCAGAATTGATTGGCCCTTGGGAACGTAACCCAAAGCAACGTAGGTGACACTTTTCGTTGCCTCCTTCTTCATCTTCCCACCCATCCACTTCATTAACCAAAATGGCTAACCCAATTACAAACCCTGGTCCCAAGGACTAGAATCCTATGGCTTGATTAGAGGCCCGTGTTGCTGCATTTGAAGAGTGGCACCAAAAGAGCACAAATCAAATCTTAAACACTCTAGAAAAAATGCAACATCCACCATGAGGAGAATAACTGCAGGACTTTTACCATCCGACTGCACTAATCATGGCACCTCAGGTCCGAATCCCCACAAGCAGAGATGCATTCGAGCTAAAATCGAATGTAATAAGTCTAATTTAGACTTATTTCTATGGTAACTCGAATGAGGATCCCTTCTAGCACATAAAGGATCTGAGTCAAATCGCTAAAATGGTTCGACCCATAAATGTGGATTTAGGAATTGTTCTCATGAAGCTTTTCCCTTTCTCAATGACGGATAAAGCTTCTTATTGGTTCAAGACCATTGGGAGGCCAGTTGGCACCTGGGGGAATTATGTCGAGACTTCCTCCAAAAGTTCTTCCCAATCAGTCATACAAATGCAATGAGACGGGCAATCATGACTTTTTCGCAGGGACTGGGGCAAAAGTTACATGATGCTTGGGATAGATTTCATGACCTTCTCCAGAAGTGTCCCTACCATGGTGTGCCCCGATGGCACCTTGCTCAGATCTTTTACCATGGTCTAGATGATAGACATTGGTATTTGGCCAATGTATCTAGTGGCGGGAACTTCCTCGCTAAAAATGAAAATCGTGCCTCTGAACTATTCGAGTCTTTAGTAGAGAATTCCATGAATGCAACCTCAATGAACCAATTCCAGCAACCTGGGCAACAACGAGCTACTCTCCACGAGGCTCATGTAGAGTTAGCACGAGCCGACATGGACATCATCACCAAGTAGCTGGATAAGGTGGATCTATTGGATAAGAGGATTGAAGAACTAGTTTTCTCTCGTCCATGATATTTAGGAAATGCTGTTGCATCTTACTCTTCTTCTGCATCCCGAGCCCCTCCTGCTCGAGTACATATGCTCACTTGGGTTTTATCCTTTCCTTCTACCCTTTCGCGGGATCCTGCGTATCAAGAACCTGTGAATAATTTGGAGTTGGCACCCTATGATCAGGGTTAGACACCTCATGATGATTACGGTGCATATTCCCTTGATGAATATACACCTCGAACATCTTCGGCCTATGAAGATGTTAGCGCTATATAAGGATACAGGTGTAACAACCCGTACTCCGAGACGTATAACCCTGGTTGGCGTTAGCATGTAAACTTTTCCTGGTCTGGGAACTTACAAAGATCCAATCAAGATCCACAACACCAGACTAAGCAATACGGGAATGTGGCAAACACATACCCCAGGCAACAGCCATTCCTGTCCTAGCAGCAGTCGCAGCCTATTTACCAACCACTGCATAATGCTGCACTCACCCTCCAAGGCGGGCCGACCCTTTGGAGGAATTGAAGGAATCATTGTGGCAATTGAACCAGGAAAATTTGAAGATCATGAGAGCTATGGCTAACTAGATATAGACCATCCAAAGTTCATAGAACTAGATGCTACAAGAGAATAGATTATAGGGAGCCTTGCCCTCCTAGCCCATCCTAAACACAAGATAAGTAAAAAATCAAGGCGCCCCGCCCAAGTGATGAGCTGGTTTTCGCAAAGAAGTTAGGGTTTTGAGAAACCCATCGTCGTAGTCGCAACACTCGCTATCAAATAAAATTTATACCGAAACTCTAAGGGAGTCCCAGGTCGAACACGGGGAGGCGACGTTTGTTTCTTTGAAATCTACGTTTTGCTTTGTTTCTTTTTGGTATTTTGTATTTGCTATTTTTTTGGCGTTTTATGATAGTGTGGGAACAAGCAAGAATATTTTCTATACTAAGCTATTCTAGAAAACAGGAAAGAATTATTCTACTTGCTAAGTATGTAGGAAGAGAGAGAATCAAAACTACTTCTAGATAAATGCTTGACAATTGTTTCTTACAAATACTTCACTAAGAAAGAAGTAAAAGGGAAAGGGGGTGAGAGAAATTCTCTTTGTCGACTGCTCGAAGGACAAAGCTGCGTTGATGTCGGTCGAACGAAGATGTTGAGGAGTTGGAGGCAAGAGAACGACGTCGGAAGATGAGGGGAGGACGGGTGACGTTGCGACGTGATCTGCTTCCCAGAAGGGGGTTGAGAAGATGGCTGATGAGAGCTCCATGAATGGTGACGAGAGGGTGGAAAATAATTTTTCTTTACTCTAGTGGAGCATCCCAAGGGCTTGGGATGCAAGCTCAAAGTGTCTTAAGCTCTAGAGTAGGTGAGGAGAGCATAGGAAGGGATGATGGTGGATGGAGGGGTATGGGTCCTTTTATAATGGAGGATGAGGGGCTTGGTCGCACATGGGTAATTAGTGACCTCCATAAACGTCACTAAAGATCTGCCCATCTGTCATTGAAGATTCATGTCAACTCACTCTCGCTTGCAGGTGTGCTCGCATGCCCATCATGTGGCTGTGTCGCGTCCGCACGTGTTGACGCTTCGCTACGTGTGTGCGGCGGTGCAGGTGCGTGGGCTGGTGCACTTTCGGTGTCCAATTGGAGGATTGGGGGGCTTTGCGGGTTTTGAACCCGTGCTCCTCCTTTGGAAATGCGCCTCAAGACCAATGCGCCAAGCCCACGAGTTTGTCCCGAGGAGCCAAGGGTGTGAGGTGGAGATGGCTTCTCAGCCGTTGGATCAAGATCCAACAGCTGGGAATGGATGATGTGGATGAAGTAGAAGCATTGGGTAGACTGCTGGCCAGTGTTGGGCAGCCTAGACGGCGTCATGTGGCACCATCTGGGTCGTCCATCTTCTTTCTCTTGCAAAGGATGCCATGGTGCTTGGATCAAGATGATTTCCGCATTGTCGGACTGCAATTGTTGCTCCAAATCCATCCGTATGGTCGGATTTTTCATCCGAAGCCCGTAAGGATGTCGCATTGCTCCCTGGCCATTGATCTTCTTCAGACTGCATATAGTGCTACGAGATTCCGATCTAGACGATTTCGGAGGCGTTGGACTCCAATTGTCGTCCTAATCAGATTCGTATGATCAGATCGTCAATCTGAGGCTCTGAATTAAATCTCCTCTCCTATTCATAAAAGGACACAATTAACCTAACATATACACAACTACTCTAAATGCAGAATGATGCATGCTATGCAATATTTATAACATGGAATGCACATCTAAGCCTAGGAACATACATCAATAGGCATTTTAACCTAAATGGATGTGTCTAAATCACCAGGTTCCAAACACCATAGGGATAGGCACATGAGGTACTTTAGTCACCTCTTATACCTCCTAGTTATGCTTTAGCTCAACCTGCTCTGTTGTCAAAACCAACCTATTCTGCCCCTTTTGCTCCTCCTCCACCTCAGGGACAGTACGCCGTTGCGAAGGCTGTCACTCTAAGGAGTGGAAAGACTACACAAGACCCACCATATAGGCAGGTGGGTCACGATTCTTCCTGTCCTCCACCTCAAGATGACTCATCCTCTCACTCTCACCTTGATCAGGAGCCTTCTAAGGTGGATAAAATCAAAAGACCTATGGCATACCCTGAGATTCCCCTCCTTTTTCCTGAAGCTCTCACTCGAGATATAGCGAGGAAAAAGGGAATGAAGAATGTTGAGGGCCTGAAAGCAATGTTCAAGGAAGCCCATATTTAGGTCCCCCTCTTCGAAGTGTTAAATCACATCCTTTCTGTCGCCAGGTTCTTTAAGGACTATTGTAACCCAAGGTGACAATAGAAAACAGGACAATAGGTGGTGCTGTCAAAGGAGGCCAGTGCAATTATCTTGGCTGACTTACCGCCAAAGAAGAAAGACCCTGGTACACCACTCATTTCCTACTATTTACAGGACTCTCCATTTGATTGGGCCCTTCTAGATCTGGGTTCATCCATAAACTTGACACCCACTGTCGTATATGATCGATTTCAATTCAGCAATTTAAAGCACACCTTGGTAACCATTTAGTTGGCTAGCCAATATGTGAAAACGCTGAGGGGGGTGGTTGAAAATGTCATCGTAAAAATCCGAGGATTCTCCTTTCCAGTGGACTTTTTCGCATTAGACATGGAGGTTCCTCCTAATCTTCATGATGCACCAATCATTTTGGGTCGCCCATTTTTGGCGACAGCCCGAGCGAATATCGATTGTGCATCTGGGTGTATCGAGATTGCCTTAGGTAATGAGAGACTTAGATTGGACATTTTCAGGGCATCCAAGAACTTTGATTGTGATTTAATCGAGGAGGATGATGAAGATGAGAATCCGACTTATTTTGGAAACATTGGGCTTCTCTGTAGCGATCCAATGACTCATTCACCTTCACTTTCAGGGTTTTTGGACGGTGATCCACATAGGACTGTGATAGACGGATTGCACATTTCATCCTTAGGATCTGATTGTTTGGGATGTCTCTCTGACCCTGACACTCCGAATTATGTATACTCTAATTTTTTTGATATATCATTTTTTGATTTGCCCTTGCTGGTACAGGATGGCGTGATTGCTCTAGAAGATTTTGGCCACTTGAGAGACACGCGAATGGGATCCTCGATCCATGTTTGCCCTTGATGGCATTTCCAAATCGTAGTGTAGGGAGCGTGAGTTCAGTTTTCACCACCTTTGCACAGGGGGAAGGCTTGGGACACCCGATGAGACACTTGGGCATCGACCTTTGGACGTGTTAAACCTTGCTTGGACCCCATGGTTATAATGGCGCGGGATCTGAATTCTGCTTCCTCACTGATGTAGTCATCATCGACCTTCCTTTAGATGCGGGATCAACGGATAGTAATGTGTATCGGGATTATCAGATATATGCTACTAATTCTTCCCCTTCCATGTGGGAACCATCTCCCATAGCTGACTTTATATCCTCTCCACCCGTGATTGAACTCAAGCCCTTACCTGATTCGTTGAAATACGTGTTCTTAGGCGATAGTGAGACATACCTGGTGATTATCAGTTCTCACTTAACCCAAGAACAGGAGCAACAACTGATTTATGTGCTTCAAGTGCACAGGGCTACTATTGGGTGGAGTATTTCTGATCTCCATGGTATTCACCCCTCTTATTGTACTCATCTTATATACATGAATGAGGGGGCGAAACCTTCTCGACAACCTCGAAGATGGCTAAATCCGAATATGCTGGAGGTTATCAAGAAAGAGATCATCAAATGGCTGGATGCTGATATTATACATCCCGTATCTGACAGCTAATGGGTGAGTCCCATCCAAATCATGCCTAAAAAGGCAGGACTCACCATAATAAAAAATGAGAAAGGCAAATCCATCCCGACCCGCACTGTGACTTCGTGGCGGGTCTACATTCATTATTGTAAGTTGAACACGATTATCAAAAAGGATCATTTTCCTTTACCTTTCATTGATCAAATCTTGGAAAGGCTAACCAGGAGAAGCTTCTTTTGTTTTCTAGATGGATACTCCAGGTATAATTAGGTTGCGATTAACCCAGAAGACTAGGACAAGACAACTTTCACGTGTCCTTTTGGTACAATAGCTTTCAAGTGAATGCCTTTTGGCCTCTGCAACGGACCCACGACTTTTCACCTTTGTATGATGGCTACATTCTCCAACATGATAGGGGACTTTGTGGAAGTATTTCTAGATGATTTTTCCATTTTCAGAGATGATTTTCAATCTTGTCTTTATAACCTCACTAAGATCCTGAAGAGGTGCATTGAGGTTAACCTGGTACTGTAATGGAAGAAAAGCCATTTCATGGTGAGGAATGGCATAGTACTACTCCACAGGATCTCTGCAAATGGACTCGAGTTCAACTGAGCGAAGTCAGATGTCATTTCCTGATTACCTCCAAGTTCGATCAAATAGATTAGATGTTTCTTGGGTCAGTCGGATTTTATAGAAGATTCATTCGAGATTTCTCAAAAATCACTCATCCATTGACAAATCTTCTTGTAGTTGATGTCCCATTTGATTTTGATTCCTTATGTCTCAGCGCTTTTGAGACTTTACAGAGTGTTGTTTCTGATTCACCTATTTTCAAGCCACCCGACTGGTCTCTTGATTTCGAGATTATGTGTGATGCCTTCAATTTCACTGTCGGAGTTATTGCGTCGAGAGTGCCACCCTTTTGTTATTTACTATGCTAGTAAGACACTGAATGAGGCTAAGCGTAATTACACAGTCACTGAGAAGGAACTACTAGCCGTAGTATTCGGACTGGAGAAATTCCGCTCTTATCTGTTAGGGTCAAAAGTCGTTATATTTATTGATCATTTCGCCCTCCGGCATTTGTTGGCAAAAAAGGATGCTAAACCCCGCTTGATCAGATGGAAGCATTTGTTGCAAGAATTTGATATCGAAATCCACAACAAAGCTGGAGCTCATAATGTAGTGGCTGATCACTTATCTCGACTTGATCCACATCCTGTATTCCTCTCATACATCTAATAATTTTCCGGATGAATATTGGAGTTTCTCTGGTATGTAGATATCGTGAATTATCTTGTCTTAAGCAAGATACCTGTGGGATTATCCAAGGACCAAAAGCTCAAATTCTTATCAAAAGCCAAATTTTATTTTTAAGATGACCTCTTGCTTTTCCGTATTGGATCTGATCAGATAATCAAGAGGTGCATTCTCGACTTTGAGATTTCGAGTGTGTTATCTTTTTGCCACAGTGATGCCTATGGTGGTCATTGCTCTAGCAGAAAAATAGTTGCAATGATTTTGCGACTAGGCTTCTTCTGGCCGACTGCTTTTAAAGATTCACACAAATTCGCCAAATGCTGTAAGCGATGCTAGTCGGTTGGTTCTATGACCAAGAGAGACATGATGCTTCTCCAACCCATCTTGGTTGTAGAAGTGTTCGACGTTTGGGGCATTGATTTTATGGGTCCATTCCTGTAACGAACGCATGCCCCAGACGTCTTTTAAGACGTCTGGGAGGTGGCCCAGACGTCTGACAAGACGTTTGGGAGCACATCCAGACGTCTGACCAGACGTCTGGGATCATTTCCAGACGTTTGTAAAATAGTTATTTTTCGCACGAGAAATTCGTCTGCGCGCCTGTGCGCGCAGACCCGCTATTCCTCTCTCTCTCTCTTTTTCCCTCTCTCTCTGCGGCTGCAGACCTGCCGCGCTCTCTCTCCCTCCTCCTCGCGCGGCCTTAAAAGGCCACGCCTCCCCTCCTGTCGTCTCCACCGTCCCCTTCCTCTTCTCCTTCCTGTGCGCGAGAGCGAGCAAGCGCGAGGGCGGCAGCGGCGGCCGCAGTGAGCGCGGAGGAGGTGCGGCGTGCGAGGGCGGAGCTCTGCCGTGAGGGCGAGCTCGCCGGAGCGGCTTGGATGGCCAGCGGAGGGCGCAGGGGGTGCGGAACGACGCGGAGAGGGACCTGCTGCAGTCTGAGCAGCAAGTGCGCGAGGTGCGACGCGGGCAGCGTCGGGAGCGGAGGCTGAGTGGTGCCCTGATTCTGGAAAAAATTTCCAGAATCAGACATCTGGGTTGATAGCCAGACGGTGAGGGAGACGTCTGGAAGCTCATACAGACGTCTGAAAGGTGAGTATTCCGCTTTCTTCTTCCTTCCTGTCGACTGACCGTACTGAGGGAGGGAGTTGGGTGTGCGCAGGCTAGGTGTTTCTCCATCCTTTGCGAATCAGACGTCTGGCTGTTGTACCATACGGCGGGAGCGACCTCCAGACGTCCTTGGTTACCATCGGACGTCTTGGAGGTAGGCCAAACGTCCCCGCAGACTTCTGGACGTCTGGGAAACCACGCTGAACAGGTAATTCTCTGATCCACTTTTTAAGACGTCTGGAAGAAGTTCCAGACGTCTGATTTTGCACAGTATCGTCTTTTTCGACCCGTTTAGGGCCCGTTCGGGCTCCGTTTTCGGCGATTCGAGTTGAGTTCTTTTCAGAATTAATTCCTCGACCCGTCTACAGTAGCTATACACTGTTTTGAGACACTCCTTGTGTTTGATCCTTGTGATAGGACCTCGTTCAGTTGCAGTCTTGGGAGTCGCGGAGGCACGCGGGATTCCCGATCACGCCCCCATTACTCCCGTTGTACCTGGTAGAGTGGCTTAAGTTTATTATTAAAATCTATTAAAGTATGGAACCATAACTAGAATCTAGGACATTTCATGAATCCTAGGAATGAGAAATGTATGGAATGATAGCTCCTAGGTGAAAAAAAAAAACGTCGGGGCAACCGGGTTTTGTTATAACGTTGTAGTAAAGCCGGTTATTACCAACATTTCAAATATAAATTTTTTACTCGGAAAATGAAAGAGTTCCCGAGGTCGAACTCAGGGAGCAAGTCGTATTCTAGAGATATACATGTTTCTTTTACAAAATAAAGAGAGAGGGAAAGAATTTGTTGTGATGTTCTTCTTTCTTTCTGTTTCTTCAGATCTCCTTCTTCTTCTTCCTTGGTTTCTGCTATGGTGATAATCTTCTTCTGCAATGGTGATGCTCTTCTTCTTCTTCCTGCTGTTCCTGCGTTGGTGATGTTTTTCTTTCTTCAGAGCTCCTTGTTCTTCTTCTTCTTTGGTTTTCTGCCTTGACCTCTCTTCTTCTTCTTCTGTAATCGTGGTGACCTCTCTTTTTTTTTTATGGCTGCAGAGCTTCTGCCTTCAGCTACTAAGTCTTCCTTCCTTCTTCTTCTGCTTTGGCCGTTGCTCTTCCTTCTTCTTCAGCCTGCCTTCTGTGTTGCTCTGGCTGCTGACTTTCCGTCGTCTGACCCGGTGCTTCGACGACTTAACTGAGCATTTGCTACAGTGCAGCTCCTTCTTCTTCTTCTTTGGCCTGCACTTCTTCTTCCGCGGGTCTTCTTCTTCTTCTTTGGCCTGCACACTTCAGAGTTTTTCGTCAAGAGGCAAAACCTACTCTACCCCCTTCCCCCGCGTCTCTCTTTCTCTCTGAAATCACTCTTCGGAAGCTCTCCCAGAGCTACCGGGTAATCGGGTTCGGGTCAGGCCCGGGTCCAGGCCCACCGGCGTGCGGTGGTGGGCGAGGAGTGCAGGTCGGTTTAATCGGGTCGGGCCAGGTCCGCGGAGCGTGGTCACGGACGAGGCCGGGTCGGGTGAGAGGGACCTCACCCCGTGGTCAGGAGGCAGACAGCATAAGGCACTTTTTGCCTTTATGCGTCCGCGCGCCTCCGAGAAGTTCCGAGGTGGGACTAAATGTCCCACCCCAATTGAGCGCCCGTCGCGGAGGGAGCAGTGGGCGATCGTGGCTTCACGCGCGGCTTTCGCCCCATCTGCGAGCCTGGGACGTTTCGCGGAGACTCCCTGCGCAACCTGGGAGTTGCACCTGGGCGAAGGCGTGCCTGCACCTGCAGGTGAAGGAGCTCTGCCTGCTCAGTAATGGCGACGGCGGGCGAGTCACCTGGTCACAGAAGAACGGCCTCTCGGCCAAATCAGACAGGCGGGGGACCTTCGCCGTGGCACGGCGAAGGTGGTCAGGGGGTCTGCAGGGGGCGTGATGGAGCCAACAGGTCGTCCTAGGTCAAACTGTGAGCGAAGAAGTGGGTGTGTTCGGTGGATCTGCAGAGGGTGTTTGGTGGGAAGTGGAGGGGCGGAAGAGGATCAGGGTGAGGAGGCGGATGTTCTGCGGTGGTCGGCGAGCCGTGTGGGTCGCTGAGGTGATGGGCGCGGCTCGCCGGAGGGTGGTCGGAGGCGGAGAGGGTGAGGGTGAACAGGAGCGGTCGAGGGTTTAATTGACTAAATTGAAAGCGGGGAAAGAAAGAGGAGAAGAAGGGGAGTAGTTCTAACTTACTTGCAGGGACGAAGGGGGAGGAACAGGGCGACAGTCGTATCGACTGTCGCCGGAGAAGACGATGCTCAGGGAGAGGGGCGGCGGCGAGCAGAGAGCCGGAGAGGCGCCAGCTGGGTGCGGCGTGGCGCGGGAAGAGCAGGGGAGGAAGTCTCTGCTGCTGGTATTGCGGCAGAGCGAAGAGGTGGAGGGGGAGGAAGCCGCCGGAGCTGGTGAGCGTCTGCCGGAGGAAGAAGAGAAGAAAGCTGGGGGTTTTCTCCGTCAGATCCAGGCTGCCCTGGTCGGTGGAGCAGCGGGGGGTATTTATAGGGATGAAACAGGGAGGAAGGCGGAGGGAGACGACGTGTCTCCCTCGCCGGAGAATGGTCGGAATATGAACCCATACCGTCCGTGCGTTCGCACGGTCGGTATGGTGGGCTACAATGACCAGGGGGGTGCCCCTGCGACGGCTGACGACGCAGGGCACCCCCGGTATACTTGCCAGGTCCCCCACCTCACCCTGCGCGGCGCCATGCTCCGCGCAAGGTCGCCGGAGCATGGTGCTGGCAGGGTTTTGCAGGAGGGACCTGATTGCAAAGAACGAAGGAGAGTTAGGGGCTAAAATGCGAGGGTTCAAAAGTTGAGGGCCAAAGAGTAAATATATGAGGACCAAAGTGTGAAGTCGGTCAAGGAGGTTTCTTCTTAGGCTCAAGTTTTTATACATGACTAATTAGGACCTAAGGAATCTGATGGTGAATTTCATTTTCATATTAAACCTTGTTTGACCGGTCAATTTACGCAAAAAACCCAAATTAAGTTATTAATTGGGCATGGTTCTCAATGTAGGTCAAAATGGGTTCTAAAGGCCAAATTGAAGGTTCTAAACCCTAGAGATTATTTTTCTATGAATTTTAGAGGGTTTATTCTATTTTTACTTTGCCTCGAACCTTGTGAATTGAAGTGGGTTGTTTTAGGGTTACAGATTATCATTTGGTTCCTTGGAAGTGCTGTAGCCCTTACTAGATCATCTCATCCCACTTTTATTCTTATTAAGCTGTTTTGACCTGTGTTTGGGCCCTGAATTACCCTGTATGCAGATTATACTGGTAAAATTGCACTTTTACCCCTTATGACTGGTTTTCTTCTCAAACTCAGAATTCTCTGAGTTAAGCCTTTCCTTGAGATATGTAGGAGCTTTTATCCTTTGTATTGGGTCAAAATGAGCTAGTTATGGCTCATGATGAGGTTCTCATCACTAGGTGATGCACGAATCCTAGGGCTGGAAAACTAGTTGTATGCTAGATCCTAGGATGTGGCATGAATCCTAGGATGGAAAAACTAGTGGAATGTATAATACTGCAGTCTTGGAAAATGGAAAGGAATATAAAGCTGCCTGTAAATTGAATTAACAGCTGCCTGTTATGAATAAAGAAACATGGTTGAGATCATGGATTGTGAGAACGTGAAACTGGAAAGTGAAACATATGATGTTCTGAGATAAAGAGCTGGAACCCTACGGGGAATTAGGAGTGGAACTCCTGGAAAGAAAAAGGAATGGAACTGAGATGTAGTTTGTACTGCCTCTTGGGTACGCAGTACCAAGGGAAGTACTTGTACCTGTTTAGTGCAGAGTGGGGCCAGCCACCCCAGGGACCCGGGGTTAGGATTGGCCGCTCTGTACCGACTTGCTGGCCCTCGTGTACGTAGTACCGAGGAGAGCTACCAGTGTTAGGAGAGTACTAGCTATCCCACGGGCCCCGGGGTTCTGCTAGCCTCCTTCACCGACTTGTTAGGCCCACTAGGGCAAACCAGGGTAGTCAGGCGAGGGTGCGCGGACTGTGGAGGGGCAAGGCCCCGGTTTGGTTACTGTGGAGGGGTTGGACCCCTGTTACTGAGAGGGCTCTGCCCTGGTTCCGTGCTGTGCTTTGGGCGCACCCGTTAACGGAAACGACTGACCGCGTGCCAGTGCGGGTTAGCTACCTGTGCGTTTATCGCGCGTGCCGTAGTCACCGTTACATCTGTCAGTGACCTTGGGGTGGTTGACTGAGGGTAGGATCACCACGGGGGACTCTCCCGGCCAGGAGAGCACCACGTGCTACTTCTACTTTTGGAAAAGACTGCAATCAAGATCGTTCCCACGAGGAACATTCGAGATCAAGTAAAGGATCTGAGAAATAAATGAAATAGTGAGAAAAATTGAAAGATGTGAATAAAGGAAGTAATAGAACATAACAGCTACTGTACACTCTACTGTTGTCTTTAGTTAGTTTGCCACTCTACTCAGCGTTTTGCTGACGTGTTACACTCGTTACCTTTTTCAGGACCAGGTGTTGAGCAGCCAGGGTCAGCGGCTGCAGAGGACGCTGGGCCGAGTAGGGTCCAGTAGAGTTTACCACAGTCTTTTGTACCTCTTTTGTTTCTGTTATAGTGAGTAGTTCTTGTTTCCGCTGTACTTTCTTTACCTGCAGTTCTTGTTATATGATAAATGTTGTTCTACTGTTGTGGTGGTATCTACTGTAGTAGTTCTTTCCTTACTGCTGTACTTCCTTACTGTTAGTTATATTCATGCTGAATGTGGTTTATTTTACTGCTCTTTTGGTTACTTCCTCGTTGGACGACTAGGTCTTGGGATTAGTCGAGTCGGTTCGGTTCTCGTGTCTCGTAGGGACTCGGGAACCGGGTCGTTACAATTCCTAAACTCGCATGGCTTCAAGTACATTCTTCTCACAGTTGATTATGTCTTGAAGTAGGTTGAGGCTATGCTAGTGTTGGAACGCTTTCGTCAAGTTTAAAAATATGCGTTGTAGTACAGTTAACAAAAGTGAATCAACATTTAAATTTAGAAGCTCGAGAAAAAGAAATGAGTTTAAGGTCATTCGCAGGAAGCAATTATAGCAAATCAATCACTAATTACAGCTATCAAGAATAATAATGCAAGTGAATCCAAAAAGATATGCAATATATGTTAGGAATGTATCACAAGTATCAAAGTGCAAAAAGAACGGGTAAAAATGGTGGTTTGAACCACCAAATTTAACCCTACAATTTAAACGCTTAATCAACTCAAATAAATCAACATTATTCTCAATTAAATATCTCAGTAATTGTCAGAATCAAGCAAAGCACCAAAGTCAGACGACGTAATTAAGGCTTAGACGCCTTATCTCATGCCTCAGAAGAACCGCTCAAGGCAAGGCACAGTAGCAGCAATGACAACGCTCAACTAAGTATGGAGTGAGGGAAGGGCACGAATCTCGAGGCTACAGTGCAAAAACCCCCTCCTCCTCCTCAGATCTCTCTCTTAGACCTCGGTGAACGGTAATCGGGCAATCGGATCTGGCCCAGACCAGCAGGCATAATCGCAGGCGAGGGCGTGTATGAGTGCATGTGTGGGGCGTGTGAGGAGGACCTCACTCTCATGCATTCGGAGGTGAAGAGCTGATGCAAGGAATCCTTTTATGCATCTTCACACACTACTGAATCCACGATGTGGGACTAAACTCACTTCTTTCCTTCGCACGTAGCTTCACATGCTTTCAGCAGATGGCTTCGTCAAATTGAGGCTGTAGTTGCTGATGGTTCCTTCGCGTGAAGGCTTGGAAGGCTTCAAGAGTCAGGTTTTCTTAGATTGACGGTAGTAGCAGGTCAGCTGATGGTTAGAGACGGGCGAATGTGGTCGGAGAAGACGGTGGCGGTGCTCTGATCAGACCTGAAAAGCAAGAATACGGCCTCACGGCCCAATCAAAATAGCTCGAAGGCCTTGCCGTAAGACGAGGGAAGTGATGGTGGTGGCGGCGAGGTGATTTGAGTGGTGTTCAAGGTCGGGCGAAGGTGGAAGTGCAGGTGGAGTGTGGTTGTGTTCGGGGAGTAGTTTCAGTGGCCAAAGTCCCCAATAAACTTGGGGATTTTGGTCTCTGGAACTCGTAGATGGTTGTAGTGGTGGTATAAGGGTGGCTGCGTGTGTGTGGCGCTGGTGCCAGCTCGCTTGAGCTCCAGTCGGCCGTGAGGAAGTCGATGGGGTTAAGGGAGGAGTAGCAGTCGAAAGTGAAATTTGAGGGTGCAAAGACGATCTAGAGAGAGATAAGAAATCGATAGGGGGCTTAGCTAGGTGGGGGGAGTCAAGATGTGTTTGGCGTTGACCAGCCGTTCGTGAGGAAGATGAAGTTGATGGCGATGATGAGGAAGGAGAAGGCTCCTGTTGTGGTTGGCGAGGAGAGGAGAACCGAGGTGAAGACAGAGAACCTCCCAATTTTATTGTTGGGAGGTTGGATGAAGGAGATGGAGGAGGTCGTCAAAAGCGCGGTTGGCCGAAGAAAGAGAGAGGATTTCCGGCTAAAACTTGGTTGAAGAGGATGTTGAGGAATTCGGGGCTCTTTATAGAGCTCAGGACTGAGCTCTAATGCAAGGAAAGAGCTAAATTAAGCAAGCTCCAAGTCAATTTTTGAGCTTGATATTTTAGGGTTCTCTTGTGCTAGAATCAGCCATGGTCGATCTCGAAACCTAGTCCAATATATAGGGAATCGTGTCAGGGACAATCTCTCCAAATTTGGAGAGGTTTGGGCGAGAATTGAGCGAGGAATCCTCGCTCAAAAGTCGGTGGTGGAGCTCTATTTACACCAATGGAAACAGGGGCATATGTGTAAAAATGATGAGAAGATTAGGGACCAAATCACAATAAAATTGAAACTTGGGGGGCTAAATGTAAGAAATATTATTTTTAAGAGCTAAAATGAAAACTAGGTCAAGATGGACTCTGATTGAGCCAAAATTTTGGAAGTAAACTAATTTTGACCCAAGAAATATAATGGTGAACTTGGATTTTAGTTTTTACCACGTTTGATTGGGTAATTTGCATAAAAACCCAAATCAAGGTAAATTTCCGTCTAAAACTCTATTCTAGGTCAAAATGGGTTCAGATGGTTAAACTAAGGGTACCAAACCTATTAGAATATTTTTGTATGAATTTTATGAGTTTTAGATTGATTTTATCTTGGCTATAACCCCTTCAATTTAAGTGGGTTGATAATTAGGTTTTTTAGTGTTGTTTTCGCCCTTGAAATGAGCAAAATCCCATTTCTATCAGTGTTGACCCACTTTTAGACTTTTGTGCTTATTTGACCTTTAATTAACCCCTAAATGACCCCATGGTTAATCTGTGTTTGTGTTGTGCTATTAAAATTAGAGAATTAACCCTGATTCCTTGTTTTCTTTTCAAATCATAATGATGCGAAGTTGTGACCCTCAGATGATTAGGTAGGAGATTTTATCATTCAAACCTAACTAAATGCGGCTAGTTAAGGCTCATGATGGTATTCCATCACCTAGCGAGGTGAGCTGATCATACAACAATCATATCTTTCTTTCGAGAATTTATCTTTGCAAGATTTGGTGTCCCCTGTGCTCTAATTAGCAACGGGGGGGGGGAGTCATTTCATTCATGCCTATTTCTTGTCAATATTGCAAAAATATGAGGTACATCATCGCATTACCACCCCATATCATCTACAGACCAATGGGCAGGCTGGGGTGTCTAACCATCAGATTAAACTCATTCTGCAAAAGATGGTTAGACTCGACCAGAAGGATTGGTCTGATCGATTGATTGATGCATTATGAGCATATAAGACCGTGCACAAGGCCCACTTGAAATTTCACCGTACTGCATGGTGTATGGAAAGGCCTGTCACCTTTCGGTTGAGCTGGAGCACCACATAGGAGGTCATGGGAGGTGCAGAAATGTAATTTTAACCTCGATGCAGGAGGTTGTGAAAGGAAGCTCCAGCTTAGTGAATTAGAAGAGATCATGCAGGAGGCCTATGAGAATGCGAAGATCTATAAGGATAAAACTAAGGCCTTTCATGACCGCCACATCCAAAGGAAATCTTTCATGCCTAACCAGCAAGTCTGGTTATTTGATTCTAAATTCAAATTCTTTGTGGGTGAGCTAAAGTCCAAGTGGACTGGCCCTTTTATTGTGATTCACCCATATTCTAATGGGGTAGTTCAGATCCTGGACCTGAAAACTGGGCATTTCTCTACTGTAAATGGCTAGCAACTCAAGCCTATTTTGACCCAAGAGCCTCCTTCTGCTGATGAAGTTATCAACCTCCTATAGGACGTGTGATTGAGTTTTCGCCCAGCTGGAGGCATTAAACTCAACATTTATACATATGTAAGTATCCTTTTATATATAACATATTTGTCTTATTTCATAAGTGTTGGAATAAGTTGAACAAAAAATTCAGGAGCTATTCCAAGTGATTTCTACCCTTTTATACCTCTTGTCTTTTATTTCTTTTCATTCCATTCATGCATGAGGACATTCAAGAATGTAGGCATTGGGGGGGGGGGAAGGGTACTACACATACACTGAATACTTTTTTGCGAACACTTACGATTTTCAATGAAATCTTTCTATTATTGCATTTGCATTTGCATAATCTTTCATAGTGTTTCTTGTGTATAGGCTTTCAAATAATAATAATAATAATAATAATAATAATAATAAATATATATATATATATATATAAATATAAAAGAGAGTGTATTTTCAATGTTGTTTTTGGAATTTAAGTTAGGAGAAATCGAGAATTCTTGATTCTAAGGATTTATTGATGTTAAGAAATGCGGAACAAAGTCTTTTCGCCTAGACTCTTCAGGTCTTAATAGATTTAAGTTTTCAAGTATTTACCTAAATTTGGACTCGTTTGCCTGTGTTTTTGAAGGGGCCTGGAAAATCTTAAAGTATTATGTCAAAAAGGGTGATAAGTGAATGACTTATCTTCCTACCCTTTGATTTGGATGGTTTTTGAGTCCCAAGCATCTTCAATTACACTATGCACAGACTCGTCTTTTGGACGACCTTATTGAGTCCTTAGTGGTCAATAAGGTTTAATCTTAGGCCTGCAAATCTAAATGACCTTGCCATGTTTCTAGCTCTTAAGACTATTCCTGTTTGTAAGGGAAAGCATTTAGAACGGATGAAGGATAGCCACTCACCTAGAAAAATGAGTTGGAGAAAAAAAAACATATATTTAGTCGAAAAAATTAGAAGGAAAAAAATATATATACAAAAAAAAGAGAAAAAAATATATTCTACCAAATAAAAGCATCTCATTGCATATGGATGCCATCCCTTTTCATTTCTGAATAAAAACACCTCACTATAAATGGGTGTTTATCCTATAGAAAAAAGAACAAAAAAATACGGAGAAAAAAATGAGCAAAAAGAGACCAATGGGTCCAGTCGGGGAGATATACACTTAGTGTGTTAACCTCAAGGTAGAAAAGTGGTGAGGAGAAAGCTACCAAATCCTAGTATGGCTTAATCGAAGACAGGATTGTCCAAGAAAGAGCATAGAAATATTCTAAGTTTTATTGAATACTAGGAGTCCATTTAGTTGTCCCTTACGACGAGTCAAACTATTTCACACACAAGATACTTGTTTCTCACATTCACTTCAAGGCTTGGGCGGGTTGACTGAGTCAGGGAAAGTTACCCTCGCAACCCAATTCTACGGGCTAATAGGGTTCTTGATTTGATTTGGGCGGTCCGAATTTGAGTCGGTACTGGAGAGCTGTTGAAGTCTTTGTCGTTAAGGTTTGCCCATGATTTCTTTTCGTTGGTGAAAAATCGTATTGAGGTTTTTGATTTCGACTCACTTAGTTCCTTAACAACAACTTGTTTTACAATAAAAGTCCATTTTCACTTTGCTTCTGAAAATAAATGAAAAATTCACGTATTTGGTTTTCGCATCTTTTTCCACAAGATTTTCATATGTTGGTTTTGCTAGGGATTAGCAAAATTTAGGCATAGGGGTAAGATTGAGCAACAATCATAGGACTTAATCAACCTGAATTGAGTTAGATCCTAACTTAACTTTGGAATAATATGTGCATAAACTACATATTTTGCATCATAACTATTTTACTTAGCTATTTATAGAATAATGCTATTTTACCTTAGTAATTAGTGAATAATTGTATTTCCAAATAATAAGGAGCTCAGGAGATGTTCTAAGACTGAATAAAAGTTGGATAGAAGCTAGAGCTACAGCAGAGCTAGAGCATAGCTTAGAATAAAGCTAGAAATAAAGAAGAAATGAAGATAGAGAGTAAGAAGGAGATAGACTAGGTTACTTGGTGGAATAAATGTAGAAAATAAAGTAAAGAAGAACTTAGGATAACCTTATCCCTATCCATAGTCCTTAGGATAACCTTATCCCTGCTCCTATCCCTAAGCCATCCTCTTATTAGGCTAAATTAGCCTAAAACCCAAAACATGGATAACGCTATCCAAGTTCTTATCTACACTAACCCTACTCTTATCCTCCACTTGGGATATCCTTATCCCTAACCCTGAATTTCTCCCACTTTAGCCAAAACCTGGATAGTGTTATCCAGATTCCCGTTATCCACTACCCATATCCCTAGTCCTCCTATCCACAATCCAATTCATACCTTAGAATCCTATCCAAGTCCATAGTAACCTTAATTGGCTCAATTTGAGTCAATTGGGTCAACCATGTTCTAATTGGGTCCAGTTGGACCTGATTAAGCTAACCTAATCCGATTAGGCTCATAATAGTCTAATTGGACTCTACTTAAACCCAATCAATTAGCCTATACCTAATTCGGTGCATCCCTACTTGATTGGGTACACCTAAATCTAGTTGGATCCACCTAGGACCCAATTGACTCATCTTTACCCATATATGTCTAATTAGGCTCAGTAGAACCTGATTAAACTAGACTTAGACCTATTAGCACACACTTATTTGGATTATCTTAATCCAATTAGACTAACACACACCTAATTAGACTAAGGACCCACCTTATTTGACTCAACTTCTTAGGACCTAGGCTAGCCTAACCTAATTAGGACCCAACACAACACAACCCCACCTATGAAAACTCTTACGAAAAGCCCCTCAACTCCAGCAAAACCTAGTCTACGCCACCTCACCTCCCTCTCCTTCAAAGGTGGTGACCAAAGACCACTTCAAGGTGGCACCACCTAAACCCTAACCCTAATCCCTATGCGCCAACCTAAGCCTCCCCTCTCCTATATAAACACCACCCACGACCACCTAAACCCATCTTCCTCCACCCTCTAATAGCCATCCATAGCACCTCCACCTTAAGCATCCTCGACCACCCTCCAAGGGCTGTCCATCCCCACCATTAGTGGCCATCCACCCTTCCTTCCACCACCAACCACACGGCCACCAAGGACCACCGTTGGTGCCCTTAGTTCTCATAGCTTTAGTGTTCTTCTATTGCTTTATTTTGCATTTAATTTTTACAAGTAGCTAGTTTATATTCTTTTCTATTTGCATGCCTAAACTCTCCATGAGTTCTAAGAGTGCCTTGCTCTCTTGTGGCATGTAGACAAGCCCCCATACCCATGATCTAGCCACCACCATCCTCCAGTGCCAACAACTCTACGAGCAATCTCAGCAGGATGGAATTCTGCTAGTTTAGTTTTGTCAGTAGTAGATTTTATTTCATGTGTACAAGCTTTCCTCTATAGTTGTCTTGTAAACATGAATGATTCAACAAAATAAAAGTGTTCTCTTTATTTTAGATCATTCACATTCTTACTAGTCTTCTTATTTTGAAAACAACAAAAAAAAAAATCAAAAAACCAAAAAACATAAAAAAATATGGTATCATCGGATCACATAAATGAAATGGCAATTAATGCGAATTCCGTCGGTAGTGTTCGTATAGTCGAGCTTGTGTGCACCAATACACACATGTTCACATTTATTTCCTTCCTCACGCACACCCATGTTATTCGAGTGCACAACATCATCAGTGAGATGTTTTTGCGTAACCTTGAAACAAGGCTACGATTTTACGTTAGTTAGGTTAGATTTTCAAGCAAGGGAACATAAGGACAAAAAGAAATCATAATCATTTTCGTCATTATCTTCTCCCAAAGATCGATTAGGACTCACCATGAGTTTCGTTATTATTTTTGTTTAGGTTTGATTTCGTGACTATATGATGGGAACACCATCATGAGCCATAACTAGCTCATTTTGACCAAATTAAGTCAGCAAATGCTCTTACATAACTGTCAGAGAGTCACAAGTCAGTGCATAATCATTCTGAAGGAAAAATAAGAAACTAAGGTTAAAACTGTAATTTTACCATCTTATCATGAATGTAGTGCAACCACGGGTTTTCCTAGGGCTTGAATGAAGGTCAAATGGTCATAAAAGATAATAAGTGGGTTAAGACAGATAGAAAAGGGTTTGCGCATGTTCTAAGAATTAAATGACTTTTGAAACCCTAAAAACATACTCGCTTAATTAATTGAGGTTCTAATCTGGATAAAATTCACCTAAACTCTCTAAAATTCATAGAAAAATATTCTCTAGGATTTGAAACCTTCAATTTGACCTTCGGAACCCGTTTTGACCCAGAATAGAGTCAAACAAATATTTGCCCTAATTTAGATTTTTGCATAAATTACCTAGTCAAACGTGGTCAAAACCAAAATCCAACTCCACCATTGGATTCCTTAGGTCCAAATTAGGTTTGTAACAAAATTTGGACCCAAAATGAGTTGTCTTGACCTAGTTTGCAAATTGGTTCTGTCTAATTACATTTCTACCCTTAACTTTAAAAAACTTTTCAAATAGGGCCCTAACTTTGTCGTTGTCCTCACAAAAAGGTTCCCGCCGCACAGAACTTTTAATCCTACAACTTCGACGACCATCAATCGAGGATTTCTCCTTGATTGATTGATGAAACCTCAAAATTGAACCGGAGATTCCTCTTGAAATCCTCTTTCAATCAGATCGATTCTTGTGCTTCAAATCTTTCCCAATTTCTCATGTGAATGCATGAGAAATTTGGGTTTCCAACTCCAGCGACCTTCCAAGCTCTAATCAACCCCCTGATACGTATATAAAGACTCCCAAGACCTGCCCTATCCTTAAAAGCTTGAATTTGACCAGAGAAACCCTCAAATTCCTCTCTCTCTTCCTCTGGACGATTTGCTCTTCAAGCTCCGGTGACTCTCCCTGCCTCCCCTCGTCGTCTGACCACAATACCAGTGGCAAACTCTTCCTCCTTGCCTTCTTCCGCATCGCGCAGCATCCGCCAGTGCCCCTATCTCATTCATCCTCGCCGTCCACCTCTCATCAGAGCAGCTTCGTCTC
The DNA here is from genome assembly GCA_037157565.1 of Thalassia testudinum. Taxonomy (NCBI): domain Eukaryota; kingdom Viridiplantae; phylum Streptophyta; class Magnoliopsida; order Alismatales; family Hydrocharitaceae; genus Thalassia; species Thalassia testudinum. Next base: position 221,204,549 of record JAZHRO010000024.1, read on the forward strand.
CGGCGCCAGCCACACCTCAACCGGTGCCAACTTCGCTCCCCTTCATCTGCCTCCCCTCCTAAACAACTCCTCGTCTTCCACTCTTCGTTTTCAGACACTCGCCTCTCTGTTTCGACCGCTGACTCGCCCCACCGTCCTTCGCCTTCCACTTCACCGGTGTACCTTTGGTGAGCTCGCACGACCGCTACGCTCCACCAATCCAATCGCCGTTCATCCCTACACCTCCGTCGTGTTCCAGAGAGCAAAAGCCCTCTGGTATTCAAGGTTATTAGTCTCTCCAACGCCTCACCGAACACACCCACTCTCACGCACATAGTCTGACTACGCCACGCACGCACGGACCTCACCATGTCACTCAACCTCCACCGTTGCACTCGCCGTGCTTCGGTGAAGGTCTTGAGCAAGTTTAATTGGGCCGCGAGGCCGTTTGCTTGGTTTCAGGTGTTCCAAGCTCCTCTGCCATTGCCATAGTAGCCGCGAGCTTACTTGAAGCTCTCATCAGGTCTGCAGTTCCAAAACTTCGACTCCAGGAAGAGCGGACTACCTCTAAGAGCATCCTTGCACGATTAATTGGATCCTTTGACTGCTCCTTTCGTGTGAATTGAGCGAAGGAAGTAGCTACAGGTGCACGCAAGGAAGGAGGGACATTTAGTCCCACATCGTTCGTGGAAGAGCTGAGGCACACGCATAAATTGAATTTCTCCTTTAGGCTTATCGCCTCAGACACAAGGGGTGAGGTCCCTCACACCCCTCACGTGCCACGTTCGCGACCTCTCCTCCACAGACTTGGTACACCCGACTTGCTTAAAACCCACACCTCAGCTACCACCCACACCGGTAGCCCTGGTCCTGGGTGCGCTCTAGGTCTGAACCCGATTACCCAGTACTGTGGAAGGCTCTGGGAGAGCATAACCCAGAGAGAGAAAGAGAGCTTGCACGGGGGTAGGGGGGTTTTGCTGCAGAAAGTATTGGTGACACAGGCAATTCGAGAAGCCCCCCTCCCTGTGTGAAGGGGCTGAACAAAAGAAGAGAAGAGGGAGCCGCCGCAAAAGAAGAAACTGAGAAAGAAGAAGAAGAAGAAGCTGAGGAGAAAGAGAGGGCTATACACTGTAACTCGAGACGGTTAAGCCGTCTGATTAAACATTCAGTCGTCTGATACTTGATTGCTAAGCTTTATTTGGTTGATATTTGTTATTATTGTGAGGGGTAATTAGTGATTCAGATCACCATTTTACCCCATTCTTTTTGCATTATTGACATTTGTTTTCATTTATATATCATTATTGTTTGGAGTTCTATTATAAATTGCTTATATTGTGCTTAAATTACAATTCTTGAGATCTAAATTCCATATTGCTCCCTGTGTTCGACCTCGGAACCTTTTTCGAGTAATAAAATTTATTTGTTTAAGCGCTATTTTGGCTATACTACAACACGACAATCTCAAACACCGATTTAGCGCGAAAACACTATATTACAACTTTATCTAATCCATTTTGCGTAAATCGAACTTAACAACAACCTGACCATTAGATAAAGTAATATACAATTTAAGACGTTGGCCATTTACTTTGAAGCACTCTCTAGAAGTGGGGCTCTGAATCTATACTTCACCATGAGGGAAGGCTTAGATAACAACAAAAGGCCCATCCCAGCAATACTTAACCTTTCCAGGAAATTATTTGAGTCTAGAATTTAAAAGCCAGACCCATTGGTTGGGTTCAAAGGTCTTTCTAACGATGTGTTTGTCATGAAAAACCTTTGTACATTGTTTGTAAGCTTAGGAGGTTTCATAGGCTTCATTGCACAACTCCTCAAGCTCACTTAGCTCAAGCATGCGAGCTTTACTTGCTCTATCCAGATTCAGATTGACATTCTTAGTGAACCAATAAGCCTTGTGCTAGATTTCAATGGGTACGTGGCAAGCTTTGCCATAGACAAGTTGAAAAGGTGACATGCCCAAGGGAGTTTTATAAATTGTCCTGTAGGCCCAAAGTGCATCATTCAACTTTTTTGACCAATCCTTTCTATCGGACTTAACAGTTTTTTCCAAAATTCATTTAATCTCCTTATTTAACACTTCGACTTGACCACTCGTTTGGGGATGATAAGGTGTGGGTATCATGTAATTGAAACCCAAACTTTAGAGTAATCTCGTGAAGTGTGTATTCTTAAAGTGAGGTCCTCCGTCATGTATGATAGTCCTTAGGCATCTGTATCGAGAAATGATATTAGCCCTGGCAAAATCCATGACCATGGAATGGTCATTAGTCCGTGTGGGTATAGCTTCTATCCATTTCGATACATAATCTATGGCCACAACGATATACTCATATCTGAAAGACACAGGAAAGGGACCTATAAAATCAATGCCCCAAATATCAAATATCTCTATAGGGAGAATAGGCTGTTGGGGCATCTCATTCCTTTTCCGAATGGTTCCTGTCTGCTGGTAGCAAAGACATGCACCCACATGAGTATGTGCATCTTTGAATAATGTGGGCCACCAAAAGCCAGACTGTAGAACCTTATGGGCAATCTTTTCCCCCCTAAAATGCCCTCCATAGTGGAGGTCATAGCAGAAACTCAGAACGCTTTTCTGCTCTTCCTCTGGGACACACTTGCGGAATAACTAGTCAGGGCTTATTCTAAATAGCTTGGGTTCCTCCCAGTGATAAAATTTAGCTTCGGTGAGAAACTTGTCTAGCTTCTGCTTGTCCCAAGTATTGGGGGTAATGCCTGTGACCAGGTAGTTTACAATATCTGCAAACCAGGGGGATACTGGTTGCACCACCATAAGGGTCTTATCAGGGAAAGATTCTCAGATTGCACCTGATCGGGTCTCAACCTTTTGGGGTATTCTGGATAGGTGGTCTGCAACAACATTTTCTACCCCCTTGTCTCTGATCTCAAGGTCAAATTCCTAAAAGAGTAGAATCCACCTAATCAGCCTCAGTTTGGTCTTTCTTGGTGATAAGGTGTTTCACTACAGAATGGTTCGTATACACCACAACCTTGGACCCTAGTAAATATGACTTAAATTTCTCCAAAACGAAAACTACTGCAAGAAGTTCCTTTTTAGTCCCTTTGTAGTTTTGCTGAGGGTCGGTTAAGGTCTTACTCGTATAATAAAGTACGTGAGGTTTCTTATTGACCCTTTGACCCATGACTGTTCCCACAACGTAATCAAATGCATCACACATTAGCTCAAATAGGAGAGTCTAATCAGGAGCTTGGAGAATAGGCACAGTAGTATGGGCCTTTTTCAAGACGTGAAAGGCCCCAGCACACTTCTCATCAAACATGAAGGTAGAATCCTTCGTTAGGAGGTTGCAAAGTGGCCTCGAAATCTTGCTAAAGTTTTCTATGAAGCACTTATAAAAGCCTGCATGGCTTAAGAAAGATCTAACTTGCTTGACATTAGTGGGTGGTGGAAGTTTAGACATAGATTCGGCCTTGGCTTTATCTACTTCTAAGCCTAGCTTTGATACTACATGCCCCGTAACAATGCCATGCTGGACCATAAAATGGCTTTTCTCCCAGCTCAAGACCAGTCCTGTCTCTTTACAATGGGTTAAGACTTTCTCAAGGTGCACGAGACACTGGTCAAAGATGTACCGTAGATTGAGAAATCATCCATAAAGACCTCTACGCACTCGTCTATCATGTCTGAGAAAATGGACATCATACATCGCTGAAAGGTTGCAGGAGCATTGCATAATCCATGGCATACATTGGAATGCAAATGTGCCATAAGCACTTGTAAAAGTTGTCTGCTCCTGGTCACCAAGAAAGATGGTAATTCGATTATACCCAAAATATCCATCTAAGAAATAGAAGAACTTATTCCTTGCCAATTTTTCCAGAATTTGATCAATAAATGGCAAAGGAAAATGATCTTTCTGGGTAGCGGTGTTTAAATGACGGTAATCAATACAGACCCTCCAACTAGTTGAGGGTTTGGTGGTACTATTCCCCCTTCTCGTTAATTTCAACTGTGAATCCTACCTTCTTTGGCACCAAATGGATTGGTTTGACCCACTTGTTGTTCAATATGGGATAGATTATCCCAGCATCCAACCACTTAAGAATTTCCTTTACCACTTCCCTCATGTTGGGGTTCAACTACCTCTGCATATCTCGAAAGGGCTTCATAGACTCATCTATGTGGATGTGATGCATGCAGAGGGTTGGATCAGCCCCTTTGATGTTTGCTATGGTCCAAGCAATCACTTCCTTGTCCTCTTAAGGTAATCAAGCAATGCTCCCTACGTTTTAGATAACGCAGCGGAAATGATGACGGGGAGAGTATGGTCAAGCCCAAGGAAGGCATATTTGAGAGAGTTCGGAAGTGGTTTAAGTTCTAATTCAGGGGCCTTTGGGATCAAGGGTATGGGGTTTGATGTTCCTGCCTCAGGTAGCGGATTTTCCTTAACAGTCCATGGCAGGGAAGGAGATCGAGTTCTGACACTAAGCAACTCCTCTATTTCTTGAGCATTCCCCTCATTTTCAAATGTCAAGGTGTGTTCCTTGGGTAGAATCATTTTGAGGGGATCATCACAAAGAAGTGCTGGTGTCGTATCCTCCACAATTTCATCAATCACCTCGATTTGAGAACAGCCCTCAAGTCTAGGTTGTTTATAAGCGTCAAAAACATTAAGGTGAATCTTTCTATTCCCAAAAGTCTATTTTTAAAGCCCCGGTATTGCAATTAATAGAAGCATTTGCAGTAGCAAGGAAGGGGCGACCCAAGATGATAGATTGTTTGGTGGGCTTGTTTGACGGATCTGTGTCCAATACAAGAAAGTCAACAGGGAAAAAGAAGTCCTCCACTCTTACAAGGACATCTTCCAGCAATCCTCGGGGTGTCTTTAAAGATTTATCTGCAACTTGAAGGGTGATTGGACTAGGTTGTATTGTGCCTCCTTCAAGTTGCTTGTACACATAGCTCGGAAGGATATTCACCCCCGCACCTAAATCAAGAAGAGCCTCATCAATGTGAAGGTCACCAATGACCACAGAAATATATGGTGCTCCTAGGTCCTTCAACTTGGGGGTTGTGCCATGTTACAAGATTGAGCTAACCAAGTCGGGCAGAATGACCTTAGCTTGAACTAGTTTCCTATATCTTCTCTTCTTCGTGCATAGGTCCTTCATAAAATGCGTATAGGATGGGATTTGTTTAACAGCTTCCAATAAGGGCAAGTTGATATGCACCTATTTAAATGTCTCCATTATCTCATCCATCCTATCTTTGGTTCCAGTTGAGCTAGTAGAGTTGTCCACAAAGACAGATAAGCTCTCTGGATAGGGCACCCTCAGTCTCTGTGTAGAAGGGTTGTCATGTCGAGTAAGGGGTGGCACAAAAACAACTTCTTCCAGGCATGCGATTTCAAGCGAGGGAGAGTTGGGTGACTCTTCCTCGGTGGACATGGAAGTCGGGGTGGATGGGTTTTTAGAAGATGTGACTATAGAAGTGGGTTTGGATCTTGGTACTTCTTTACCACTCCTCAAAATAGTCAAAGCTTGAGCATGCTCCCTAATATAAAACCCTTTCCCTTTAGGGTTCTCCTCAGAAGAATTGGGAAGCTTTCCAATCTCCCTCTTGCTCACAGCCTTGGCAAGGTGTCCTATTTCAGATTTCATCTCATCGATAGCCTTGTCATGAGATTAGATGATCATGCTTTGACTCTCCTGCATGGCCTTCAACATGGCCTTGAGGTCATCCATCTCGGGGGTCTTGGGTGGTTGGGAGGGGTTAGGAGGTTGATTATATTGTTAACTCTGAAAGGGTTGGGGTCTAACATTCCCTAGATTGGAGGTATTCCCTTGCCTCCATGAGAACTTGGGGTGATTCCGTTAACCCTCATTGTAGGTATTAAAGAAGGGGTTGTTCCGAGGATTGGGTTGGAATCCTTGAGCAGCATTCAACTCTGCTTGAACTAGCTGAGGGAATTGATTTTCCATTTGACAATCCATAGTGGCGTGTGTATTGCACTGGCAAATGAAGCACTCCATAAAATTTTGGACCCGGGAGGCATTTTACAAGAATTGACTAGGGTTTGACATAAGCTTCTCAAAGTTTTTATTCAGTAGTTGAATTTGATAAGCTAAATTCCGAGTGACCCCAGATTCATTTTCCTCTTCCTTCCTTTGAAATATTGGAGGTTTTCCATCCAAATAAGCAGATGATAGGTGGATAGAATTTTCACTTAGCTTCTGAAATAGGTCCCAGCCTTCATCTTCAATTTTGGTTAGAAAGGTTCTTTCATAGGCACCATCCACTATTTGCCTAAGCTTGTTACTTAAACTAGTGTAGATCCTTTCTACAAGCTGCCATCTTGGAACCTGATGATGGGGGCATAAGCGTAACAAATCTTTGAAGCACTCCCATTCATTATGGAATTGCTCTCCATCTTGTTGAGCAAATCTTATTATTTCCCTCTTATAGTAATTAGTTTTGCTCATGGGAAAATATTTTTTCAAAAATTTAAGGCATCCCAAGTGTTCACTCTAGCATCTAGAGTGTGATACCAATGTTTGGCCTTATCCTTAAGGGAGAAGGGGAAGAGGGTTCGCATTTAGGCATCATCAGAAACACCCTGCAGTCTCACCGTAGTGCAGACCTTGGTGAACTCTTCCAAATGCCTGTAGGGGTCCTCCCTAGTAGTACCATAGAATGAGGGCAAGAGAGATATGATACTGATCTTGATTTCATATGGATTGTCCCCCCCAGCTCTGCTCAGTGTATGGTCGGGTTGGTTGGTAGGGAAGAAATAGTCTCTCAAAGATCATTGGTTTTCCACAACCCTATTCTCTCTCTCTCCTCCCTCGGCCATCTCTTTCTCTCTTGGTTGGTTCTCCTAAGGATTCTTTTAGGTTTTGGATCAAACACAAGTTGTCTCCTAAGGGATCGCCTCCTTAGCATGCATTATTAAAGCAAACACAATCTAATTGGGACTTTGATTTATTTCTATGAAGCACATTTAGGCTTGTAAAATTAAGTTCCCTTTCAAAGGTGGTCAATCAAGTTTTCACAGTACAGTTACGCATCCTAAGCCAACTTTTGAGTGCCTTAAGACCTACACCTTACTTAAATAATATTCTCAAGTGATTAAGTAAAAAGTTACTCTAAGGATAGAACTGAGGGATGCAAATAGGGCAAACCCTTTCTTTAAGGCGATGTGTTTGCGGTGCCTCTTAACTACCCTTTTGTTCCTTTAAGAGGTGTTCCCCTCCTTAAAGTATCAAAGCACACGGTCATAGCATAATATCACTGCCACAAAGTGAAATAGGAAGGTTTGCTCTGATAAAGAGATTGATGCCTATAGCCTTAAGGGATTAAGACTTAGTGTAGTGCCTAAAGTGCATGCTTAGTGCAGAAAGTGTGCATCACACCGTAAAAAGATTTTTTGTATTTTGAGAAAATCGCACACAATGCCTTTAGTTGCAAGCACTTGTCCTCAATTTTAAGATTCCTCTTTTTTAGTAGTCCTAGATTTTTAAAATGTGACCACTTGTTAATTTGTTCAATCAAGTTGGTGGTCTTCGAATCTAAGTCCAAATGCAATGTGTGACTAGAAATTATCCAAAGATAGAAAATTTACTTGCCTTCAGCCATCTTCGTGTAAGATGCTAAACAATGCAGAAAAAGAGATCTACTATGCTGCTCAATCAACCTATCATGCATGAACTTAGGGGCAGGCAACTTCTATGTTATGTAGATTGTTCAATTTTTGTTTTTATATCTCACTTGACATGCAAATAAGTATCTAGTAATCTAACTATGAAACAACAAAATCCTAATCACTAAAAAAAATGGGGAACAAACACCGAAAATCAGTCCCAGATACAAGGGTGAGAAAATAATGAAATAAACTAGAGTCTAAAAAGCTGAATTACTATTCTAAGTCTAATCTAAAATCTAATCAAAAATAAAAATGTCCAAATGTTGTTCTCCTCCCAAGTGGAATCAAGGCCCACATGTGCTTGCGACGTCAAGGTCCACCAAATGATGATGAAGTTGGTGCAACTTTAGTTCTCGAGTACTTTCTCATCGCACACAAAAGAAATAGAAGTTTAAAATAAGCCTTAGACCAAATTAAATGTGATCAAGGTAAAATATATTGTGAGTTTATTAGGCCCATTGCCTACATGGAAGGCTGGTGGAATGGGAGGCAGTAATGGTGATGGACAATTGCACGCATGCTCCTCCTTCAAGTGTAAATCATGTCCAAGCCTAGCCGCATTTCCTTCCACCTGCATACATCAAATAAGTAATATACATTTAAACTCGAAACAGGCATATAAAATATATGTGGACTAAAATTAATTACAACTTATCTTTAGACAATTAAATCCTAGGAAAAATATATTTAATATGTACTTGGGCCAAATTAAAGTTCAAGAAATTGGATTTATCACCTGGTCTTCTTATTACCTACATCACAAGGTTACAAACATTAACTAACACAATGTGCTAACATTATTTTATGCACATCTATATAAGATAGTGCAATGCATGATATGCTAGATCTGAATGCAATATGAATACAATGGCTAGGTTTCTAACATTATTTAGGTGATTTAAGTGAGAGATTTAAAAACATATGAAAACCCAATTTGAAATGAATAAATCATGTGAAAGAGGTTTCCGATAAATCCTTGGATCCCTATTTCCGTTGTATCATAAAACACAACACGTAGAGATAGAAGTTTACCTGATTCCATCGGTAGGATCAAGTAATGGAGGACATGTGTAGAAATCCTCCGGAGTTGATGGAGCGATTCCTTAGGCGATGGCAATGGCACTTCCAAGGGTGTAGAGAGTGAGAGCGGAAGAAAGAAGACATGTGTCCCTTGAGTTCTCTTCCTGGGCCCTTATATTCTCTGTGACGGGGTGCATAGAAACGTAACAACCCACTCCTTGCATATCCCCCGAGTACCATAACTGTTGTACAGAATCAATGGTTCTTCCCATCAAAGAACAAAAATTCCCTCAAATAGTTTCTACGTAATTTATCCCATATCATTAGAGGTGCAATAAGTCCATAAATACTGGATCACCTTATAGACAAATATATATATATATATATATATATATATATATAGTATTGGTTACCTTATTATACATATGTAAGCCCACATATATATTCTAACAATCTCCCACTTGGGCTACATATGCTATCCATAAAAGCTCACATTATCTATAACTATATGATCTCAAAATTGTATATCATATAGAAAACACACCACCAATCTCATCCATATTGAGCTAACATAGGACTCATGCGATTTCATCACCCAAAATTATTTGACTAAACCTCTCAATGATCACATATATTAATACAGTAATGAAATAGATTAGATATATGTGCGTAGCATGATAATTACATGTCAATGTGATTCATACATGTCTATTGTCAACTGGTCCAACCTTATCATAACAAGAGATCACTAATTGATACCGAATGAGTTAAAAAAAAAAACTAAAATTGAATTGCGCATAAAATACAAACATGTCCATACAAAATGAACACCAAATGAAACAAACTCCCACTAATGGTGAATTACGCATTGCTCCCCGGCAACGGTGCCAAAATATTGCAACGCGAATTGAGGAGATTTAATATGCGTTCGTTCTAAATCTCACAATAAAACATTTAAATTTATAAAACTTAGATTCTAATTGGAGTCTGAAGTCGTTCGCAGAGAGCAAATATGGAACTCACACATTAATCTTCATTTAAAATAGATGAGCACAATCAATTGAGTATAATAATAGATATTTAATGAATACAACTTCTCAAATTGATAGTTAATAACAATCATCAATATCTCAGAGTCATAGGGTAAAAAGAAATATGAAGACAAAACAATGGTGATTTGAATCACCAATTATTCATCTTAATTAAGCCTATATCCAAATATTCAAATTATTCAACAATATTCTCAATCAACTCAACTTAGGTACTTAAATAATTCAACAGTGCCAGCATCAACCTTTCAGATGATAGGAACAAGGCATCAGATGCCTTATCCTTCACTTATCAGATCTTCCTAGAACCTCAGCAGAGCACAAGGCTCTCTCAAGAGCCCTTCTTCTTCAAGCCTTCAAGAGCAAGGTTTTTCTTCTTCAGACTTTCTCAAGCCTTCAGAGGTGAAGTGTATGCCTCTCCTTCTTCCTTTAGCATGTGCCCAACTTCCTCAAAGCAAAACCCACCCCCCTCCTCTCACAGAACTCTCCTCTTCTCTTCTCTCTCAAACCCAGGGTAATCGGGTTCAATATCGAGTAACTGGATCCTAAGATTTGGCCAGACCCGCGTGCGTGTGCACGGGCGAGGCATGGAGGCGCGAGGAGCGTGGAGCGGGGACCCGACCCTTGGTGTTCTTGGGCAACCGGATGATAGCACAAAATCCTTTTAAGCCCGGTCGCAAGTTTGTGCACTTAAGAGGTGGGACTATGTCCCTACCTCCCTTCGCGAGCTGCAATAATAGGTGAAACTTCGCCAAATTAAGGCAGTGCTGAGGCTCTTCACTAGATTGAAGCCCTGGATAGATTCCTAGGATTAGGTTGCAACATCTGGGAGTGGAATGACAGCCAATGGTGGTCAGAGCAAGGTAGATGGCACTGGAGATGATGGCGGCGATGGCAACGACGACAAGATCTGCAAGTCACAAATACGAGCTTGAAAGCCTCGGTTAAATGCTCCTAAGCTTCATTGGATGACGGCGAAGGTTATGGTGGGGGTTGCGTGGCGTGGGAGTGCGTGTGGACGTCTGGCGAAGTTGGGAAAGAGGTGTGGTGTGGGTGGTGTTCGATGGAGCTTTGGAGTGATTAATCCCCTTAATTTCTTGAGGGGTTTTAGTCAGCGTGGGACAGCAGAGGTTGTGGAGGTGGAAGTGGGTTGTTTGGTGGCTTATGGAGGGCGGACGACCTCATCAGAGTTTGGCCGAAGTGGAGGAAGACGGTGCGGTGGAGAGTAAGTTGTCGGTCGAAATAAGAGAGGAATGAATAGGGAGGTTTAGGAGAAGAGAAAGAAGTAGACCTAAATAAAGGACGAAGAGGGGAGGATTTGGCTCCAACTATAATTGGCCAACGCCGGAGATGAAGGTTGCTCCGTTGAGAAGAAGTGATGGTGACAAAGAGGTAGGTGACCTCTTCTTTGGTCGGTGAGAGGCGGAGAAAGGGGAGGAAGGTTGAGGTCGAGCCAATTTGGTTGTTGGATAGCCTGAAGAAGCTGTCGAGAAAGGTCACCAAAGTCTAGCCAGAGGATGACAGGAGAAGGGAAGAACTTGAGTGTTTTGGTGCTAAACTCGACTAAAGAACAAGGCCTGAAGCTACAGGAGCTTATATAGAGTTCCAGAATGGTCTTAATTCCTAAATTAAGCGTGATTTTCTCTACAAAATAGAGGAGTTTCCCCTTTTTGAAATGCAAGCTCGATGGAGCTTTTCAAGCTCCAATCAGGCCAAACTTGAGGTGCAATCAACAAAGGATCCTTCAAGGACCAATCCCTCCAAATTTGGAGGGATTTAGTTGCCAATTGTAGGTGCATTCCTTCTTTGAAGCCGGCGGTCTTTGGGTTTAGGATTCTATGTGTGAATTAGGCGGCAGGGGGCTGTTGGTGAGGAGGATGACAAAAGATAAGGGTCTATTTGTAATTAAGTCGAAAGTTAAGGGCCTGTATGTGAGGAAGAGAGTTTTAAAGGACTAGAACGCAACTAGGTTAAGATGGACTTTGATTGGGTCCAAATTTTGGTACAAACCTAATTTGAACCCAAAGAAGCTGATGGTGAAGTTGGATTTCAATTTCAACCAAGTTTGACTGGGTAATTTGCACAGAAATCCAAATTTGGGCAGAACTATGTCTGTGATTCTATTTAAGGTCAAAATAGGTTCCAAAGGTTAAATCAAGGATATCAAACCTCAAGGAATATTTTTCTATAAATTTTAGAATGTTTAAATGAATTTTATTCTGACCAAAACCTCTATAATTCAAGTGGGTCAGAATTTAGGATTTTGGGTGCTGAATCAGTTCTCAAAATGCATGAAACCCTGTTTCTGTCTGTGTGGACCCTCTTATTAGACTTTAATGCTCATTAGACCTTAGATTAACCCCTGGCAAATCCCGTGGTTACTCTTCTTTCATGATGTGATGTTAAAACTGCAGAATTAACCTTATTTTTATGTTCTCTCAGAATGGATCTGAATGGAATTATGACTCTTAGGCGATTACGTAGGAGCATTTGTCCTTTGATTATGACTAATTAAAGCTACTTATGGATCATGATGATGTTATCATCAAGCACATGACCAAAAAAAGAGCCTACTCTCTCTCTTGCAAAAAGGAAAGAAAACCCCATCTATTTTTTTCCCTCTCCTCTTCCTCGATTCATCTCTTCCCCCCTCCACCCAACAGAGGTGCCACCCACACATTGTTGGTGAAAGAGCACCTCAATAATTAATTTTGATGATAACAAAACACTTGATATTTAACATTTGCATTGAGTTTGAGTTTATAGGAATAATGTAAATGGATTCAAGTTTAAAGGAGTTCAAGCTCGCGTCCATGGCGGATTGGAGGAGCTTGATGGAGGAGATGGAGCTTCTCTTGGAGCAAGAGCTCGAAGATTCATGAAGATGAAGAATAGGAATTAGATTTATTTTGAATGTCCATCTTGTTCATGTATTTGTCTCTTTATGTTCTTTGCTTTTTATTTCTTAGATGATTGTTAAAGAGCTCCAAAGTAACATACCATAGTCCTAGGATCACTTAGACAACCCTAGGATACTTAGACAATCTTTGACAAACTCAGAAAATCAATATAGAAATCCAACAACCTGATCAGACATCCAATATGGACATCAGACATCTGATCTTGACTTTTAAGATGTCTGACCTTTTGTCCAGACATCCAAAACACTTAAGCTGGAAACCTACTCTCTGTCTACCACCTTCAGATGACCAGCCCATTGTCCGGATGACTTACAAGATGTCTGAGGACCTTGCCAGACATCTAACACTAGGATTGTTGGACTGTTAAACCATATCTTAAAAGATTAATTCTTAATCAGACTTACATCTACTTTCTGACGATCGTAGAGTACCCCAGACATCTGATAAATAGACGTTAGGCTAAGATCTAACCCAAATTACTTTTGTCAGTCCACATAGCCATTTAAGCATCAGGAAATCAATTCCCACAGGGAATCCTCTTTCCAGACGTCCAAACACATTGCTAGACGTCCGACCTATCGCCTGTGTAACACACTCTAGATCCCTATATCCCTGTTTTATTCTTGTGAAAACAGGAAGAAACCCATCTTAGAGTTAGATGTCCAATAATCTTCCCAGAAGTCTTATGACTGATCTGTTAGACGTCTGTCTAGATCCAACCTAGTCTAGGAACATCAACCCTTCTAGAGTAGACATTCGACCTTCAGATTAGACAAAGAACCAGACGTTTGAGATTAGATCCAAACGTTTGATAACCCTGTCAAAATCATAAATGACCCTGATTTCGTTAGGATTTTGGGTTGATCTCTTATGATTTATTCTCGACGACTATAGAAGCCTTCCAAGGCCTTCTAATCTCTTCTTAGGACCTCTATAAATAGAGGAGCACCCTTCCTAAGGTATATACACCAAGTAATACTACTTTCACTCATATTGTGCCCAAAAGAAGAGATAAAGAAGTGCTCTTGCCCTCAAAGCTTCCAATCAAGAGTGGCGTTACTCTCCGAATCACTCCTACATAGTTCCTATTAAGGGGAGATTTCTTGCCTATAGTAGCATAGTCTTATATTCATTTTGTGCTCAATAGGTATTTTTTTCCTTTTTATTTTGGTTGGGTATTCGCTTTGTGAATTCCTGTCTCCTTCGCAAGACAAAATACTCCTTGTGGAGAGGAAGGGTTTGAGGTACGCTACTCTCGCCTAAGTAGGGTGGTTGTAAGAGGTTAAGTCACCCTCGTTTAAGTGACTTGGTTAGTGGATTTGATCTATTAGGTAGATTGGGAAATCCTAAGTTGAGAGATTTAGGTGGTGGTTTTTACCCGGGTTTGGGTTTCCACCTAAAAATACTTTGTGTGCTTGTGAGATTGCTTTTTGTGTGATTGTTATATTATTTCTGCATTGCTTTCATATCACACTCGATCTTACCCCCTCCGTATATGGAATTATAATTGGTATTGGAGTAGGTACACACATTCACAGAGTCACACCCGGCGAGATCATGGAGGGAAGTATCTTTATTGCGAAATCATCCGAGGGGCAGTCCACTACCCACCCACCATTCTTCGACGGGAGCAACTACCCGTATTGGAAGCTCCAGATGAAGACATGGCTTCAAGACAATGGCTACACAATATGGCAGCGGTGCGAAGTGCCATATGTCATCCTGGAGAGGCCTGAGGCAGGATACTCTCAACAACAAACTCAAAAGTTATCTCTCAACGCAAAGACAATGAACGAGTTATATTGTGTGTTGAGCCTGGAGGAATTCAACCGCATCTCACAATGCACCACCACATATGAGATATGGCACACGCTTGAGGTAACTGATGAAGGTACCTTTAATGTAAAATTTTCTAAAATTAACATTCTTTCTCGAGAATTTGAATCCTTTTATATGGAAACTAATGAATCCTTAAGTGAGATGTACACTAGGTTCACTCTTAAAGTGAACAATCTTAAGTCTTTAGGGAAGACCTTTATAAAGGGGGAGCTTCAAGGAAAGCTTCTTCGTTCCCTTGGACAGGAATGGGAATAAAAGGTCACCGCCATCGAAGAGGTGAATGAAGTAGAGGAGCTCAACATGGAGGATCTCTTAGGCAATCTCATGGCCTATGAGATGAAGATGAAGCAGAGGAAGGACACACCGAAACCAATGCCAATAAAGAGCTTGGCCTTCAAAGCCGCATCAGACAGTGAGGTAAGTTCTGACGATGAAGACCTTAGGATTTTATTTAAAAAATTTTCTAGGTTTTGCAGGGATTCAAGGAAGGAGAGGAAGGAGAAAGAGAAGGAAAGTCCAACTCGTTGTTATCATTGCAACAAGAAGGGGCATATTAGACCCAAATGCCCTCTTCTAAAGAAAGAAAAGAAGAAGGAGGGGGAGAAGAAGTATAAGAAGAAAGCATTCCAAGCTACTTGGGATGATTTGACCACGGAGGAGGGAGAAAAAGATCCCGGAGAGAAGAACAAAATTGCTTGCATGGATTTCATGGCCATCGCGAGCGATAGCAAGGATGAAGATGACAACAAGGAGGTAAATTCTTTTAATGAGTTGCAAGAAGCTTTTGAAGAATTATATGAACTTAGTAAATCATTAAAGTTAAAAAATAAAAATTTGAAAAAGGAAACTAGTGCCTTAAAAAGTGAAGTAGATAATCTTGTGGTTAAAATTTAAGATTTAAATGCTTCTATTGATTCCATTAAATCTGAAAAGAATGCTCTTGTAATAGAAAGTCATGACCTTATTTTGAATAACACTAAATTGATTGAAGAAAATACTTTGCTTAAATCTGAGATCTTTATCTTAAAGAGCAAGATGAGTTTTATTGAAAATGATCTTATTTGGTTTAAAGAAAAATCAGATAAATTGTTAAATGGAGTTAGCACTAGTCAAAAGGTTGAGAAAGAATCTCCATCAAGAAGACCAACTAACAAGCCCGGATCCAAGCTAACTTGGATACCGAAAAATCAATTAGAATCTTATTTTGTAGGTTTCAAGGGAGATGTCAATGTGAAAGATTAGACCTACAAGATCAAGAATGGTCAAATCGAATTGGGAGGACCAAAGAATAAATCGAGGAAAAAGATGAGGAGACCGATGAGACGATCAGTAGGTGTTGAACCACCTTGTGTCAACCATTCGATTGGAGACTAGCACCGATGCCTGAACCTCCAAGCTTTGGATGGGAACTCCATCAATTTTGGCATCCACCTCAAAGGCCATTTTATTGGTCATGGTAAGTGAGGTAATCCCTTTATCCTATTTTTTATAAATAGCATCTAAATAGGGGGAGATCTTATGAAATAAATGTAGCTATGTTTCCAATAGAATGGGGGAGTCAATGGATAAAATGAATAGCTATCATGTTATGACAAAAGGGGGAGAATATTATTCATGCTTTATTACGTCAGAAAGGAAAATTAACACTAATTAGAAGAGCATGTATTAAGGGGGAGTATAGTATAAATGATTAGTATTAATTAAACCTTTTTTATAATGTCAAAAAGGGGGAGATTGTTGGTGGGTTATTATGTGTAATTCTATCATCATCAAAAAGGTGGAGATTGTTGCTACAAGAGCATCTTGATCATTAGTTTTGATGATAACAAAACACTTGATATTTAACATTTGCATTGAATTTGAGTTTTTAGGAATAATGCAAATGGATTCAAGTCTAAAGGAGTTTAAGCTCACGTTCATGGCAGATTGGAGGAGCTTGATGGAGGAGATGGAGCTTCGTTTGGAACGAGAGCTCGAAGATTCATGAAGAATGAAAAATAGGACTTAGATTTATTTTGAATGTCCATCTTGTTCATGTATTTGTCACTATATATTCTTTGCTTTTTATTTCTTAGATGATTGTTAAAGAGACCCAAAGTAACATACTATAGTCCTGGGATCACTTACACAACCTTGTGATACTTAGACAGTCTTTGACAAACTCAGACAATCAATATAGAAATTAGACAGGTTGATCAGACATCTAATCTGGACATCAGATGTCTGATCTTGACTTTTAAGATGTCTAAGCTTTTGTCCAGATGTCTAAAACACCTAGGCTGGAAATCTACTCTTTGCCTACCACCTTCAGATTACCAACCCATAGTCCAGATGACTTACAAGACGTCTAAGGACCTTGCTAGACGTCCAACACTAGGACTGTTGGACTGTCAGACCATTATCTTAAAAGATTAATTCTTAAGTAGACTTACATCTATTTTCAGATGTTCGTAGAGCATCCCAGACGTCTGATAAATAGACGTTAGGCCAAGATCTGACCTAAAACACTTTTGTCAGTCCACATAGCCATTTGAGCCTCGAGAAATCAATTCCTACAGGGAATCCTCTTTTCAGATGTCCAGACACATTGCCAAATGTTTGACCTGTTGTCTGTGCAACACACTCTATATTCCTGTTTCATTCTTGTGAAAACAAGAAGAAACCCATCTTAGAGTTAGACGTTTGATAAATCCTTCTAGGGAAACCCATCTTCCTGGACGTCTTATGATTGATTAGTTAGACGTCCGTCTAAATCCAACCTAGTCCAGGATCATCAACTCTTCTAGAGCAAACATTCGACCTTCAGATCAGACGAAGACCTAGACATCTGACATTAGATTTAGGTGTCTGATAACCCTATCAGAATCATAAATGACCCTAATTTCGTTGGAATTTTGGGTTGATCTCTTGTGCTTTATTCCCAATGGCTATAGAAGTCTTCTAAGACCTTCTAAACTCTTCTAAGGACCTCTATAAATAGAGGAGCACCCTTCCTAAGCTCTATACACCAAGTAATACTACTTCCACTCATATTATGTCCCAAAGAAGAGATAAAGAAGTGCTTTTGCCCTCAAAGCTTCTAATCAAGAGCGTCGTTACTCTGTGCAATCACGCCTACACAGTTCCTATTAAGGGGAGATTTCTTGCCTATAATAACATAGCCTTATATTCACTTTGTGGCTCTATAGGTATTTGTTTTCCTTTTTGTTTTGGATGGGTATTCGCTTTGGGAATTCCTGTCTCCTTCGTGATACAAAATACTCCCCGTGGAGAGGAGGGTTTTGAGGTACGCTACTCTCATCTAAGTAGAGTGGTTGTAAGAGGTTAAGTCACCCTCGTTTAAGTGACTTGGTTGGTAGATTTGATCTACTAAGCAGATCGAGAAATCCTAAGCCGAGAGATTTAGGTGGAGGTTTTTACCCGGGTTTGGGTTTCCACCTAAAAATGCTTTGTGTGCTTATGAGATTACTTTTTGTGTGATTGTTATATTATTTCCGCATTACTTTCATATCACACTCAATCTCATCCCCTCCATCTAGGGAATTTCACACACGGCCTCTTCTTCCTCAACATCGATCCCCTTCTCATCTCTACTTGTAGACCCCGCCACCTTCATCTCCTTCCTTTGACTGCGTCCTCCATCGAAAGCACCGTGACCAGGCATCATCCTCATCGAGCCACCTCCTATTCACCGCATTTGTTCATCACCGCAAAGTACCACTACGTCTTCATCTCCCTCATTCTCAAATAGTAGCCACGACGATCAGCGACCTCGGCTTCACTACAACTCCGCCTTGATGTGCTCTCTCACAAGAGAGAAAAGACCGTGTGCTCCCAACTCCTAACCATGCCACCTTCCTCCTCGCGACAAGAGCAACAACCTCCACCACAGTGATCATGAGCCACTATGCCCTCCTCTACCCTCGCTATCACCATGGTCGGTGGCGACAGCGTCGACGTTGCCATCGTGACTTGACCACAACCTCCTCGCCACTGCGTGCCTCCTAGCTGCCGATCTTCTCATTGTTGGTCGGCTAGCTCCGACCACCTTTTCCCTCATCATCTTTGCCATCATATTCCCCATCCTCTAATGCACCTCTAGTAGTTGCAGCTGCTCTAGCCGAGGCCTTCCACAGATGCACCAAGTGGGAGAGCTACTCCCCTATTTTCCAACAGTAAGCTACCTATTAGTTTTTGTTGGATTTGTTTTGAATAGAAACACTATTCACTTCTTTTATGATATTATGTTATTTGATTTTATATCTCACGGCTAATCTTTGAATCTCTATGTCCTCTCTTAGTTTTCCATGATTATCTCTCCAATTGCCTAACATGAGTTCATGAAATACTTGTATGTGCAACAATTTTCCTATGATTTTGTGCGAGCATTATTCATTGATATCATTGTGAATTTATTAGTGTTCATGCCTCCTTGTGGATTCGACTTCGTTATTGTGGTTCAATCTTGAATATTAATTACTTTTGATTGACTGATTATTTCCCCCACATCGTACTACAACACTTACATTTCGTGTGGTATATTCATCACTTAATTTTAAAAGCAAAAATTGTTTGATCAAATTGCATCGTTGCTGGGGAGGCAACAGACGCAATAGGTTCACCTGATATTTTTTTATCTATTTTGAGGTACAATTTGTCTTGACTCATCTCTATTTTTTTGTGCGAGGGAATCTACGAGTCAAGATGAGAGGCACATTAGAGCACCAACATGGACCTTGAGCCGTGCCCATGAGAAGATGCGAGTAGACGAAAGGAGATCTGGATCCCGCAGCAAAGGGATTCTCCTTCGGGACTGATTGGATTAGGAGATCTGAGATCTGAGCATATTAGCTTTACATTTCAGTTTTCTTGCCCTTGTTGCTTCGAGGCTAGTTTTGGGGGCCTATCCCCACTTTCTTTAGTTATTAGGATTATTCCTCTGTGTGTGGATTATTTTGTGGTAGACTTAGTATTTAGGCTAGTATTTTGCTTGCTTGCTTCTTATAAAAAAAAAAAATCAAGCTGCCTGCTAAGAACTTGCATACCCTTAGGTGTGTGCATTTTAGGGGTGATTGAGTAGCATGTTAGCTCTACTTACTTGCATTGTGTACATTACTTGCATGAAGGTTGCTGGAGTTAGGTATATTCTCTTATCTTTGCATCCAATGAATGATCATGCATTGCATTCTGGGCTAAACTCAAAGACCACCTGATTTTTGATTGAATCTACCTAATTAAGTGGTCGCTTTCTAAAAATTAGGAGTGCTAATTAGATTGGGCCTTAAAAGCAAAATCACACTTGCTTTGGTTAAAGGACTTGTGTGCGATTTTTCACAAAGCAAATTGATTTTCGCAGTGTGATTGAGTAGCAATTCACGCCATTAAATAATTATTCTTATGCTATTTTCTAGCTTTACACATTTAGTATTAGATAGATATGCATGCATTTTGTAAATATATGCATTCATGCATTTTAGGAGAGGAAGATAGAGAGAGAGATAGAGCCCCCATTTCCACTTCATTTCTACCACATTTCTATCACCTAACATAGCACCACCTATTCACCTATAGTAATTCCCCAACAACTTAAGTGCCTAACCACAAAAATCCCAAAATATCCTATTCTATTCCCTAATGACACTCCTTGCTTGCTCCCTGACAGATGGAGATTCTTGTGCATATTTTGAAAATAGAGATCTCGTCGTAGTATAGTGTGTGTGAAAACACTCGTAAAAAATAATTTATAAAATAACGAGACTTGAGTCCCGGTCGTTCGTCTCTAGGAGGCGTTTAGAAAATGTAGATTTGAATTCGATCTAGCTTGCTTTACTTATTCAGAAATGCATGCCAATTTACAATAATTCGTATTGATGCATGACATACTTAGTTGCTGATGATCGACTTTCGTAGGGTTTGGAAAAGATACGCGTTGTAGTATATTGCGAAAAACGATTATCAATTTTATTTATTTATTATTCAAAATTTGAAAACATTCCGAGGTCGAACTCAGAGAGCAAATTCGGTCTTTAGAAGCAAAATATCACAATTCTCAACAACAATGTAGTGTTTATAAAAATCTAGAGAGTAAAAGGAAATTTTCTCTTCTTTCTTTCTTCTCATCCTCTCTTTCTTCTTCTTTTCTCTCTTCCTTCTCTTTTCACTGTCTTTTCTCTCTCAGACATCTGATTTTCTGAGTCATACGCCTTAACTGACTCCTGCTACAGTGCTGAACCTGCTTCTTTCTTCTGCTCCTGCTTCTTTCTGCCGCACCTCTTCTTCTTCTTTCTTTCTTTCTCTACGGCTGCTCCTGCTCTTCCTCTTCCTTCTTCTTTCTTGTTTGGCTCCTTCCTCTGCCTTCTTCTTCTTTGGCGCAGCTAAGTCTTCAGCTGCTTCTTCTTCTTCTCTTCCTCTTCCTCGCAGTTGCTTCCTCTTCCTCCTTCTTCCCTGCATAGGCACGAAGAAGCAAAACCTACCCCCTACCCTCCCCACGTCTCTCTCTCTCTATTTCTCTCTTCACTCTCTCAGAGCCAGCAAGGTAATCGGGTCGGGTTACCCGTGCCCGGGTCTAGGCGCACTGGCGTGGGTGGTGTGCGAGGAGTGCAGGGTAAACAGGTCAGCCAAGTCCGCGTAGCGTGGGTCGCAGACGAGGCGAGTATACAGGTGAGTGGACCTCACCCCATGTTTGGAGGCAAAGTGCCTATATCAGTTTTTCAATTTATGCGTGTGCAAGCGGCCTTCCACTTCCGAGGTGGGACTAAATGTCCCACCTTCGTTCGTAAACGGCAGCAGCAGATGGTTTCATCAATTGGCAAGGCTGCAGAGTCCTTCGACGCCAATCAGAAGCTTGGGTGCGTGGGCACCTCAAATCTGCACCGCCTGGGGGTCTCTCCTAGAGCAGAGAGTGACCTGGAGTGGCTTGAAGCTTGCTTCAAGCTCAACGATAATGGCAGAAGGCGTCCTGACCCTGAAATCAATAACACGGCCTCTTGGCCACGTCAAATCGCTCGGGGAGGTTCGCCAGAGCATGGCGAAGATGGCCCGGCGGTCGGAGTGGCATGAGGGTGCCTGTGCGTGTGTGCCTAGGGCACACTATGTGCGTGTAGGTGGGTATGTTCAGGGGGAGGTTCCAGTGGGTGGCGCGGTGAGTGGAGTGAGGGAAAATGGTCAGTGAGGTGAGGCGAAGCTTAGGGACCGGTCGGCGAGGAGGGAGGTGGTCTGTGGTGGTGGAGCGAACTTGTTGGAGTTGGTTGTCGGAGATGAAGGGGATGATGGTGGTTGGCGTGTGGCAATAGTCGATTTAGGAAATTGACAAGGGAGAAATGAAGAGGGAAGAAAGGGAAACTTATCTAAGGAGTTCAGAGCGAAGGGGGAGGAGGAGGGCGAGCGGCGGGTGCTTGCCATCGCTGGAGAGGAAGATGCCCAGGGGAAGAAGCGACGACGAGGAAGAGGGTCAGAAGACACGTCCTGGTACGACACGGTGCGGAGGAGAACGGCGGAGCTGGCTTTGCCACTGGTACGGTGGCAGAGCAACAAGAGGGAGGAGGAGTCACCAGAAGCTTCGGGCAATCGGCTGGAGTGAGGAGGAGAGGAATTTGAGGGAGATCTCTGGCCAATTTCTGCTTGAAGGAAACGGTGTGGTCTGCTCTTCCTTAAATAGGCGCATGCAGGGCAGGAAGCGCACTGAGACGGTGGGAAAGCCATGCTGGAGGTAAGGCTGGTCGGAGACCCATACCTCTTGAGCGTTCGCACGAGAGGTATGGTGGGTTTCAGGGCATGGGGAGCTACCCATGCGGTAGGGGTCTCCGCAGGGTGCTCCCCTTTCAAATTTGGGGGCGGCTCCCCATGCAGATGAGGCGAAAACCTCCGTGCGAAGTCGTCGGAGGTATGGCCCCTGCTACAAATGGTAGAGGGACTGAAATGAAGAAAGAGACGAAGAAGTTAGGGGTGGATTTGCAAGGGTTTCAAAAAGTTGAGGGTCTAAATGTAATTTGGAGGACCAATTTGCAAAGTGGGTCAAGACGACCTTCCCTTAGGTCCAAATTTTGGTATCAACCTAATTTGGACCTAAGGAATCCAATGGTGAAGTTGGATTTTAGGTTTGACCACGTTTGACTAGATATTTTGTATAAAAACTCAAATTAGGTCAAATATTGGGCACGGACCTCAATCTAGGTCAAAACAGGTTCCAAAGGCCAAATTGAAGGTTCTAAACCCTAGGGGACATTTTTCCATGAATTTTAGAGGGTTTATTTGATTTTTATCTTTCCTGAAACTTTGTGAATTAAAGTGGATTTGTTTTAGGGTTACAGAATGTCATTTAATTCTCAAATTTCACAATAACCCTTATCTGACTGAACCATCCCACTTTTTCTCTTAAGTCCAATTGACCTATGTCTAGACCCTTAGAAATCCCGGTGATGTCCTGCAATGGTAAAATTACAGTTTTACCCCTTATTTTGTGTTCTCTTCCCAGATTAATGATTCCTTGAATTAAGCCCTTCTTTTGGTTATGTAGGAGCTCTTGTTCACTTTATTAGGTCGAAATGTGCTAGTTAGGGTTCATGATGAGGTTCTCATTAGTTGCAAAAGAATACAAATTTCGCGCATGCAACTTTAATCACAAGGAAATATGGCAATAAGCTCATGGTGATTTTCACACATAGACATAGAGATATATAAAAGATGATTTCATTGATTGCATCATGGTGGCTATAGAGTGAAGCTCGCGGAAAGCTTGTATAGGAAAGCTTAAAAGCAATAACTTAGCTAACAGAAAACAACTGCATACATGAATCTATGGGAGGGATTATGCATGCATCATTGGGGGAGAATATGAAACTACACTACTAAGCAATAATAAAGTGGTAAATCTATGAAGAACTATTCTACTTAGCTAACAGAAATAAGGGCATTCGGAGGTGGCTCCGATGGCCTTTGACTTGGTTGAGAGGAGAAGGGGCGACCAATGGTGCTTAGGCTGGCCCTTGGAGAGAGGTTGGAGGTGATCTAGGCCTGGCGTGGAGGTGATGGAGATGCCATAGTGTGCTCATGGAGATGGAGGTGGAGTAATGGAGGTGGAATGAGGCTAAAACTAGATGGAAGCTTAGATGGGTGCAAATGGCCACCCAAAGGTCCTTTAAGTAGACCCAAGGGAGCCTCTCTAAAGAAATTGTGGAACTCTATAGAGAGGCCTATGGTGGGAGCTCGTGGGAGAGTGAGAGAGAGGATGGATGGGTGGTTTTTAGATCCACATTTTGTGGATCTAAAAATTGAATGCATCTTGGTTGCTATTTTTAGCAACCAAGGCAACAACACATGGTAGGGAGTTCTAGAGAACTCTAGGCTAGGTATTTTCATGTAGATGGTGTGTGTGGGTGTGTGTGGGTTGAAACCTATGTGGCTAGGTTGATTAGGTTAGGTTTTAGTTGGTTTAGGTCATGGTAGGTCTGAAATTAGGGTTGTAAACCCTAATTCATTAAGGTAAAATGCAATTAAACTTGATATAAGTTTAATTGGATGTGTGAAACCCTAATTGAGAGTAAAACAACTCAATTAAGTTAGGTCTAGGTCAATTGGACTCTCACTGAGTCCAATTGGATTGTGTGTGCTGAAATCAGGGCTCAATTGGACTCAATGAGTCCAATTGAATAGGCTGATGGAATTGACTAAGATCTAAGTCAATTAGGTTTAGTGAGGACCTAATTAGGTCCTTAGGGAGGTCTAGAGGTGATGTACTAGGGTTAGGGCACCCTAATTTAGGTTCCTATGGGGTTGGAATTGGGTTTAGGGACCTAGGAATTCAAGATCCAAGCTTGAATTCAAAAACAGGAACTAGAGAGTAGTTCCAGACGTCTGACAATAGTGTCAGACGTCTTAAAATGAAAAGTCAAACGTCCAAACTTGTTGTCTAGATGTCCAAACAGAGGCAGGGAAGAGTTAAGGTTCTGTCTGCAGAAATTGGACATCCAGACACTTGAAATGCTGCAGAAGTGGGTTTTAGGTGTGCGAGTTATGGCTAAGAGTTCAAGACATCCTGTAACTCATCTGGACGTCTAGATAGAGGCTAGAAATAGGGTTTTAGGGCTTATTTGGGTATAGTGACTTAATCTAAGGGTGGCTAAGTCTTGGGGAAGCTTCTAGGCTATCCTAGGGTTAGGATGGACCTAAGTTCTTCGTAATTTACTGCTTTATTCCTGCTTAATAGAATAGCATACCTCAACCCCTTACATTATTGTCTACTACATTTTATTCTAGGTCTTCTACTTCAGCTCTGCTGCAACTCTGGCTTTAGGTCCAGCTTCAGATCTAGTCTCAGATCTAGCTCCTGAGCTTCTTATTCCCTACAATTTATATAATGCACCTAATTAGTATATTATAGCATTATTCTATGCATAGCTATACGAAGAACAGTAAAGATGCAAATAATGCTTATGCATGCATGAACCACCCTAACTTATGCTAAGTCCTAGCCAAATTTAGGTCAATTAAGACCTATGATTGCTGCACAATCACTCCCCACCTAATACCCGCCTATATAAACACTACCCACCCCTCCCATGAGAGGGTTCGGCATCCACCTCCACCACCAGCAACACACTCCCACAGACACACACACCATCACACTCATAGGTAGTCACATCCACTCCATCCGGCCACAACTTCCTCACCTCACCTCTCTCCCTCTCTTCTTCTCCCATATGCAGCTCTCTCTCACTAGTTGAGAGAGCACACTGCAAGCAGGAAGAAGCTCACCGTGGTCACAAGAACCACGTTGAGCTCCACCACCGGCCAGCTCCCTTGCAAGCAGGTGGGGCGTGGTGGTTCTCTTCTTTTCTTTTTGATTAGATTATTTTTATTGTGTTATTTAGCCATTAGAGAGCTTTAAAGCTTGCTCTATTTTTGTCGTGCACTGTAGACAGTCCATCGCGGCTCATTTTTCTCCACTTGTCACCGACCACTTCCCACTTATCCGATGTCTCGGATCCATGTCTGCACCTTCAGTTGGTCACCTCACCCACGCAAGCCACTCCCACTGCACCTTCTCTCTCCTCAAACCACCAGCTAGGTGAGAAACCCAGTTGGTGGTTCATCGTGCCAATCGGTCACTTGAGCGGCACTGTTTGCCCCCATTCTCTCTCACAACACATCCGCCCGTGCAAGCTGCAACTGGCCGATCCTCATTTAGTCGGTGGCCTACACTCTCTCTCTCCTTGCCACAACCCCCTCCAGCCAGTCATAGCCTCTTGCACGCACTCCTTACGCACACCACACACCCCTCTATACATACACATACACATACATACACACACCCACACACCTATTTACATATACATACTCACATATGGACATACACACACACATTTATATATTTCACACACACCCACACAAATTCATACATACATATATATAGATATATATATATATATATATATATACTTACATACATATATTTTATATACTATAGATATACATTTATACACATATATATACATATATAGATATATAGATACACTCATACATATATTCCTCACGCACATACACCTATTATGCGATTTACCACCTCACTTAGCCCTCACCGTGCATTGCATCGCAAGTGGGTACTCACCAATTGCATAGGCATCTGCGATCCACGCGCACATTGAGCCATTCCACACACACTCCAACATGTCTGTTGTACACCTACATGTGGCACATAGCTAGGGCTAATCACATCTTTTTAGACGACAGTTAACCTAGCATTGTGCTACATTTCATCAAATCTTCGATTCAATCCTCCCCCCACCACTATATACTATATAGTATATGCACACACATACATACATACATATATAGGATATGTATTTAGAGAGCACTGTGCTCATAAAGGCCCTAATGAGCACCAAATCTCATCCATCGAATCGTGTATCTCGTTGATGAAACCACCTTTCAATTCGTCAAATGATTTTCAGCAAAAGGTAAGTGGTATTAATTTGGTTTGTTATTTTTGACAACAAATTTTATCACCACATGTAAATCTCGGATGTTTTGTTTTTGTTGGTTTCACCTCATATAACAAAAGTGGCTTTTGATGGACATATACATCATGTGATACAGTTGTTGCCGCTTTGTATTACATTTTTACCATCCACCATGTGATACTATTAATTGCATAGAACTATTGTATTACAATTTTATCTATTAATATGTGCTGCAATCCATTTGTATTACAATTTTACATATTATTATAGTATTTTTACACGTAATACATCATTAATTACAACATGTAATTAATAATAATGCTTGTACAAATTGTATATCTATCCATTACAACTTACGTTATTTACATTACACTGCTAAACGTGTTTGGTTACAATTAAACACATATCGTGTTACAATGGGTACTTATAGACATTACAAAGTTTTGCTACTTTTAATGGTTAACCTATGTATTACATCAAATAGATTACATCAATATTTTGAGGCCCCTCTAACTGTAATTGTTTCCATGGTTTTATTATAATTTGTAATACAGTCCTAATTTATCATTTTAAGTCATATATGCTTAACAATTTAATGAATAGCATAATTAGTTACAACATGCATATATAGTTGTTACAATATACATTGTTACAATATAGATCTTCTACATTACAACGTTAAAGCTTCGTTGTTACAAACAACTTCATTTCATATTACAAATTGTCTTCTAATTTGCTACAATGTTTTCTGTTGAGTTGTAATAAAGATTCTCTCTAATAACAATCTTCCTAATCGGGATTGATTTGTTACCGTGTTTGTTATTTAAATTACATGAATAGTTGTAATTACATTCTAATTATGGCATATAATAATAACGTATTTGATTGAGGTCGACGTCTTTATAGGGAAACCTTTGCTGAGGTTGGTGTTTCTTTGGTAATTCCATAATTTTTGCTATTGTTACAAAACCACCAATGTTCCCTTTGGTGGTTTTAATCTCATGCATGGAATCCAAATCAAATGGACAGCATTTGGTGCTCATTGTGACTTTTATGAGCACAATGCTCTCTAGATAGGCCCCCTATATATATATATATCTTACATATATATATATATATAAGCTAAGTACTTTCATTTCTTTCCATTCAACATTTCCTTTCCGCATTTCTTTTCTTATTCTCTTTATTTGTTGACTAAGAAAAGACAAAAAATTATAGAATAGAAAAGATAACTCTTGATCTTGTAGGTACCCGATCTCACATGTAGCGAGATCATATTGGACTTGAGTTTGGCTATTTTCCATGGACCTATTTTTAAGGGTGTATCTCAAGGATAAGAGTATCACAAAAAAATCTAAAACTAAGAAAAACCAAAAATATAATAAGTGAAAGGAATTGTTCTGTCGTTAGAAATCGTGTAGAAATTGACTAATCCAAACTCGCTTTCTTGAGTTCGACCCTTAACCAAAAATTGACAATCTTAAAATTTATTTTTTTCTAGGTAAATAAAATTTGATAAACTGGTGTAGAATCGCCTGTAGGTAATCGCTCCCACTATATACATTTAGACGTTAATTTCACCTAATTAAATGATCCTACTCACATTTAATCATGGTGTGATGCACACTTCTTGCACGAAGCATGCACTTTAGACATCGCACTAGGTCTCGGTCCCTTAAGGCTATAGGCATTGATCTCTTTATTGGTGCAAACCCTCCTATTTCACTTTGTGGTGGTGGTATTATCTTGTGACCAAGTGTTTTGATACTCTAAGGAGGGGGACACCCTTTAAAGGAACAAAAAGGTAGTTAAGAGGCACCGCATACACATCACCTCAAAGGAAGGGTTCACCCTACTTGAATCACTTAGTTCCGTCCTTGGAGTAACTTCTTACTAGATCACTTGAGAATATCATTTAAGCAAGGTGTCGGCCTTAGGGCACTTGAAGGTTGGCTTAGGTTGCGTAACTAGATTGAATAACTTGTTTGGCCATCTATATCAAGTAACTTAACCTCAACCTTCTTCAAAACAGAATTGGTCAGGATCTCAAGTAGCCCCTTTCCTCTTATACCACTTAAGTGGTAACAGAGGAACACTGCCTTGACCCTATTTGACTAATCTGTGAAGTTGGTTGCACTTATTCAAATTGGTAAGAACTTGAATTGTGTTTGGTGGGTGTTGTATGCCTGGTAGATGCTCTCTTTAGGGTAGTTTAGTATTTGATCCTGAGCGTAAGAGAATCATTAGGAGAGCCCACCAAAGAGAAATGAGAAAAGAGATGTGTGATGACCCGAGTCTTGCCAAGCAACGAAACCTGGGTCGCTGTGTGCTAACAACCAACACAACTCGCCCAAAAGATCGAGTCACCCAACACACAATCATAAAATATAAACATTGCCAATAAACAATTCATATTGCATAAATTAAATGAACATAAACTGAATACTAATCAGAAGATTTACCATAAACATAAGTATATAAGGCCCAAAGAGATGTACAACGGAAATCACCTTGAGAATTGCCAAGTATACCTGAGTACGGAACTCAAATATACATCAGTAAAAACTGAGTAGAGTAGAAACAACAGTAGAGTGCAACAATAACCAAGAATAAGAGAAAATGGGTATTATAGCTTTAATAGTCCATTTATTAGACATCTCGTTATCCAATTTTATTTTGCATATTGGAGCCCAAGTTACTATAGTCTATGATAAATGCCATTTTATCATCATTCTTATGCCTAAAACAAACCTAGCTCTTAGAATTTTAACTTTGCAAATGAGTTTTTGGGCTGCATTTAAGCATCAATTAGGTTAGGCATGCATTGCATATTATATTATATTTTTAACACCTTTATTTGAGTATTAGGGACAAACAGATAGATGGATCCAAAAAACCCTAGCACTCATGAAGGCAACTGGTGAAGAGGAAGCTCATTCTAGCTGGGACTCAGTGAAATCCAGCTCATCATAGTTGGATACCAGCTCACTTGAGTTAGGGTTAGCTCCATTAATCTCCATGCAGCTCATCTTAGCTGAATGGTAGCTCAGGGCAGCTCATATTAGCTCACCCTAGCACAAGTTAGCGCAGACCCTGCTCAACTTAGTTGAGTCTAGCTCACCTTAGCTCCATTCAGTTCATTGGAAGCACTAGCTAGCTCAACTAAGTTGACTGGAGTCTACCTCAGCTCAGGTTTAGTTACTTCCAGCTCCACTCAACTCAAGTCAGCTGAAGATGACTTTACACAGCTCAAGTCCAGCTCTCGAGGCCTCCACTTAGCTCAAGCTAACTGAGTTAAGCTACCTTAGCTACTCCAGCTGGGTAGGCCTTCCCCAGGAAAATCAGACCCAGCTCACCTCAGTACATTTCAGCAGAAGCCAGCTTACTTTAGCTTGGCTTATCAGCTAGCAAAGAACTAGCAAGCTAAGCCAGCTAAAGTGGCTCCCTACAACTCCCTTCAGCAGCTACTAGCTCCAGTTTAGCTCCAAACATTCCTTCCAACTCCTCTTCCCTGAACCCTAGCTCCATCCCACCTCCTCCTCTACTCAACTACTAACTAAGCTAGCTTAGCTAACTTAGCTTAGCTACGCCTTAGCGCCCAATGGCCATCCACCACCTATAACTAACCCTAGAACTCATCTACCTAATCTCCACGAAGTAGACCTAAGCCTAGTCCACCCTAGCTCCTACTTTTCACGCCAACTTTAAACACCTCTTGGCCCCTCAACCACTACCAAGAGCCACCTTGTTTTGGCGCCTTAACACCCTTCTAGAGGCCCTTTGTTTTGGCACCAAAACATACCCACATCATGGCCCTACACTTCATCACCCAAATCATCTCCACCCTCCATTAAATGGTGCCAACCCATACCCTTCTAGAACCCCCTTTTTCGTGCCAACTCAAGAGGCACCAAGGGTGGTAATCACCACCGTTGAGTTGGTGCCAACCTATAGTAGCCTAAGGATCAACTAACTACCCTAAAAACCCATCCTAACCATCCATCCCAAAAGCCACCTACAAACCCCATCCTACTCTATAAAAAGACCCATAACCACCATCATTTCCATCATCTTTTGGCTTGATATTGTTGTTAAGACCCGAGGCACCAAGACTGCTTTAAGACGTCTGGGAGTTGGCCCAGACGTCTGAACCTACGTCTGGATGCCTTCCCAGACGTCTTGAAATTAATTTTGCGTGCTTACAGGAGCGAATCTACGCGCAGGCATGCGCAGACTAACTTCCCAGCCACCCTCTTCTCTTTCTTTCTTCCCCCGCCGACTTGCAGAGCCCCCCTCGTGCCTACATATACCCCTCCTCTCCCTCACGCCACCCCACTCCCTTCCACCCATCTTCTCCTTCTCCCTGCTAGCGAGAGCGCGAGCGAGAGAGAGAGCGGCAGAGCGGCTGCTGCGAGCTTGTGGGGAGAGAAGCTGCTGCGAGAGGAAGTAGAAGCTCGACCGTGAAGGTGCGAGCTTGCCGGGGCTGCTAGAGCCGGCCGGCGGGAGGACGGTGAGCGTGGGGTAACGCGGAGGAGCTGTTGCAGCTCGGGCAACAGGCGGACAAGGCGCGGCGCGACCGTGCGTCGTGGGTGGAGAGCGGATCGGGCTCTGGTTCTGGAAAATTTTCCAGAATCAGACGTCTGGACTTACGTCCAGACGACGCCAAAGACGCCTGCAGGACGGTCCAGACGTCTGACAAGTAAGACAATTCTTGCCTTCTCTTTCTTTCGCATGTACGGCCATGCATTCATTCACTGCGATTTCTTCTGCGTTTCGTCATACTGAGAGCAGGAGTGTGTGCGCAAGTTCTACTCGGGAGGGTGCAAGGGCTCGCCATCCCACGAGAATCAGACGTCTGGCCGCAGTGCCAGACGACGGAAAGAACCTCCAGACGTCCGGGGCGACAATCGGACGTCTGTAAACTAAGGCCAGACGTTCCAACGGGCTTCTGGACATCTGAAGGACTGCGCAAAATTGAGGTACGACCTGATCCACCTTTTAAGACGTCTGGAAGAGGTTCCAGATGTCTGATTTTGGACAGATTCGTTGTTTTTGACCCGTTTAGGGCCCGTTCGGAGTCCGTTTTCCGCGTTTCGAGTTGCGTTCTTTCCAGAATTAATTCCCCTATCCGTTTACGGTAATTATATACTATTTTGAGAAACTCCTTGTGATTGATCCTTGTGTTAGGACCCTGTTCTGTTGTAGTCTTGGGAATTGCGGAGGCGCGCAGGATTACCGACCACGCCCCCAGTACTCCCAGTTTCGCTGGTAGAGTGGCCCTTTAATTTATTTAACAAAATTTGTACAATTATGAAACAATTAATAGAGTCTAGGGCATTGCATGAACCCTAGGACTGGGAAATTAGATTGAATGATAGATCCTAGGGCATTGCATGAATTCTAGGACTGGAAAACTAGATTGAATGATAGATCCTAGGGTACGGCATGAATCCTAGGACTGGAAAACTAGTTGAATATACAACCATTGCAGTCTTGGAAAAGTAGAAAAGAAATGATAACTGCCTGTAAATTGGTTAACAGCTGCCTGTTATGAATGAATAATTATGACTGAGAACATGGATTGTATGAACGTAAAGCTGGAACAGTGAAACTTAAATTGGCTGAATTAAAAGAGCTTGGACCCTACGGGGATTTAGGAGTAGAACTCCTGGAAAGGGAATGGAATAGAATTGGGGAAGTGAGCTGGCCCTTGAGTACGGAGTACCAAGGAGAGCGACCGTCCCCTTGTTTAGTGTAGAGCGGAGCTAGCCGCCCCAGGGACCCGGGGTTAGGACTGGCCACTTTGTACCGACTTTTGGCCCTCATGTACACAGTACTGAGGAGAGCTACTAGTGTAGGGAGAGCACTAGCTGCCCCATGGGCCCCAGGGTTCTGCTAGCTCTCCTACACCGACTTGTTAGGCCCACTGGGCAAACCAGGGTAGTCAGGCGAGGGTGCGCGGACTGTGGAGGGGCGAAACCCCTGTTTGGTTATTGTGGAGGGGCTGGACCCCTGTTACTGAGAGGGCTCTACCCTATACTGGTTCCGTGCTGTGCTTTGGGTGCACCAGTTAACGGAAACGACTGACTGCGTGCCAGTGCGGGGTAGCTACCCGTGCGTTTATCACACATGCCGTAGTCACCGTTACGTCTGACAGCGGCCTTGGAGTGGTTGACTGAGGGTAGGACCACCACGGGGGACTCTCCCGGCTAGGAGAGCACCACGTGTTACTTCTACTTTTCGGAAAAGACTGTAATCAAGATCGTTCCCATGAGGAACATTCAAGATCAAGAGAAGGATTTGAGAAATAAATCAATAGTGAAAATAGAAAGACATAAATAAAGAAAGTAAAATATAACAGCTACTGTCCACTCTACTGCTTCTAGCTTTTAGTTGCCACTCTACTCAGCGTTTCGCTGACGTGTCACCCTTGTTACCTTTTCAGGACCAGGTGTTGAGCAGCCAAAGTCAGCGGCTGCAGAGGACGCTGGGCCTAGTAGGGTCCAGTAGGGTTACCTGTAGTACTTTCTTTACTTTTCTTCCACTGCAGTGAGTAGTTTTCTTTGTTACTCCCTGTACTTCTTTACCGGAAACTTTATGTTATGTACATGTTTATTTCCCTTCTGTTGTGGTGGTGTATACTGTAGTATTTCCTTTTCTTACTGCTGTATTTTGTTACTGCTAGTTATATTCATGGTGAATGTGGTTTATTTTACTGCTCTTTTGGTTACTTCCTCGTTGGACGACTAGGTCTTGGGATTAGTCGAGTCGGTCCGATTCTCGTGTCTCGTAGGGATTCGGGAATCGGGTCGTTACATTGTCCACCTTCATCCCACCATACTCACGGCCAAGAGAAGAAGGAGAAGAAGAAAATTAGGGGGACACTTTGTCCCCTTGGTGCCTTCCCTTCTTCTCTTCTCTCTTGTGCCACCACCAGCCAGAGGAGTAGCTAGGCAAGGAAGAACTTAGGAGGAGGTCTTGAGGGTGGTACATGCCACCTTAGGAGGAGATTTGTGGGTCGAGATCATCCACCTTTGGAGGAGCAAAGGCACGCCCCCCTAGGGCTTGCCAAGGAGGACATCATTTTGGAGGAGCTATTCAAGGAAGGAAAAGGAGAACTTCTTTTTAAGCCCAGGGCAGCTAAGCTTAGAGCAAGAAGCCCCTCTCTCTTCTTCACCAACATCATCATAGGAGGATTTTTGTTTTCTTTTATCTTCATTTGTTAGAGTAGAAGCATTCCTCTACTTTTCCTTTTGTCAAACAATTTTTCTCAACTAAAGTTGCCTTTCTTCAATTCTTGTTGCATCTCTTTTAGTTAATTGTTCTGGCACTTTTCACTCTCTCTCTCTAATTACCTTAGGTCTCCATGTAACTAGGATGAGCTTAGAGAGAAGATTATCTTATCACTTTAGTGTTAGGATTAGCAATTTAGGTGTAATCATTTTCTTGCTTTCAATTGTGTATTTGCGTGTTACTTCAAAATACAAAAAAAGTCTTATATTCAAAATTCCGAAAAAGAAAGTTGATTTCCTTTTTGTCAAGCAAGAGATTTTAAAGTGCATTCCTACCTCCTTGGACGACCCTAGATACCACCACTATCTAGGTTTACAAATTATAAAAGCGGTTGCGATTAGCATGTTACAATGATTTAAAAAACCCTAATTACAGATCACGCTTTTCTTCGCACCACCTTTTAACGCCGTTGCAGGGGAGGCACGGCTTTGCATTAATTAATTCTCTTCCTTGGTAAGTGGATCTCATCCCCTTCTCTTTCTCTTCTTTTGTGTGTGCAGGCATTGCGGGAAGAAGGCGGGATTTTGGAAGCGAGATCTTGAACTTCCTTATCTTCCTATGAATTCAGGTTGGTGATTCCTCTTGCTACTTGTCACATAATTTCTCTTAAAAACTACAAAAAAAAAACTAAATTAGGGTTTCAATATCATAAGCATAAATTAGGTAGAGTGGTGACCTTTAAAAGCAATTATTTGGTTGTTTGATTCATTTAACACCACTCTACCTTAAGTGTTGGTGTTCTAATTTTTGGGTTTAGACTTCTGTCTGGACTTCTAAAATCAATTTCCGACACCACATGCCTCCTAAAATCTTGACATTTCACCCAAAGATTCCAAATCAAATCAGAAACATTGTTCCAAATTTTAGTGCAATTGGAGTTGTAGAAAATTTTTAAAAATTCGTGGACCACAGGAGGTCGTCTCCTTTGATTTCACTATTTTTCTATTGTCCATAAATTTTACGAATTTTTCTACGTATTCAACTTTTGTGAAATTTATCTTTCTAGAATCCTTATGAAATTCTACACATCATATAAAATTACAAAAATTTTTGGTGGCCGATGGTGGTATTGAAAAGTCTAAAATACCCACGAGTATCATTTCTGGACTTTGACACCAACACAAAGAAAAATCTTAAAAAAATATCAAAAAATTCCTAAAATCCCAAAAAGATATTTTCTAGAGTCCTTGTTTGATTTTCCTTCCAGTAGTGGTGTTTCTTGCTTTGTTTGGACCACTACTTAAAAGGAAAAGCCTAAAACAATTCACCAGTAGTAACATTTCCGCTTAAGGATCGGTTCAATTAGGGTGTCTTTTCATTTTTTTTTAGAAACCCACATCTTAAAAGGAAATCTACATTCACCAATATAACTTGGTTTCTTGTTGTTTGTGGATCTTGAACTTGTTTGAAAATTTAAAAAGAAAACCCTAAAAGACACTAAGCTAATCAAATCTTAAAAGAAGAAAATAAAATTTTTGTGTGACAACTTGATTGATATTGGAATCACTCTTTCCAATCTTTGTACACACTAAAAAAAATTGAAATAACAGGGCATTCCCCAATCAAAGCCCTCTACATTCCCATGCATAAGTAGACACCCAAGCCTAAATTAAAATTTCAAGTAGTCATTTGACCACTTAAGAACTTCACAAAAACTTAGGCTTGATATCCAATATCTAAGAATTACTAAGCGCTCCTAATTCCTTTTGAAATACTCAGCGACAGACTTAGAGGGAAGTCAAACGATGGGCACGGGTTTACACAAGACCCTGGTGATTTTCCCAAGAAATGCTTGGGCCCAATCCACCTACTTTAGTCTAGCTGGGTAATCTTAAGGAACTAGGTTCTCTTATCAATTTCTTACTTATTGGGTTCCCAAGTCTTAGGTTGGATTAAGGAGTCAACCTTAGGACATGTTAGGCCGGGTTGCTTGATTTGTACACTTTCTCTCATCTCTCTCTCTCCTCCTCCTCTCCCATTCTTCCATTTTATGCACGGGTGACGGTCTCAAACTTCGCACTTGGAGGAACCATTTGATTTCGCCCCTCGCACCAAAAGATCGCTTTTTTCGCATTCTTCTTCTCATTCACATAAAAAATGGAAAACCAACAAAATTGGTCCACTAACCCATCCACATCCACCTTTAATCCCACTTCTAAACCTTCCACCCAAAACACACAAACTAACTCCCCCACCTTTGAATTTCCACTCCCTCAACTACCAAACCTGGAGCTTCCTAATGCTGAGATGCCACAACCACAACAACAACCCCCTGCCTAATCCTTATTCTATGATAGCTGAGTAGATTGCTCAACTACAAGCCAATCAACAACTGTTGACTAGGAATATAACAAACCTAGCCAACCAAAGGCAAAACCCACCACCCCGTCAGCAGCTTGTCGTTCCTCTAAAAGATTTATATGATCCTTCTTACTATGAGGACAGACCAGGGATGGTAATCCCAGAAGGGTACTTCGAGATCAAACCGGTAATTCTGAACCTGATTAAGCACTTTCATGGCCTTCCTAAGGAAGACCTATTCAGCCACCTTGAAGAACTGACTCTCCTTGCACAAACAACTCGTTCTTGTAATGTGCAAGAAGATCTTTGGCTGATGCGGTTATTCCCATTATCTCTCAAAGATAAGGCCGCTTATTGGTTTAGAACCATCGGCCGACCTATTACCACATGGCCTCAGCTCAAAAGTGTTTTCCTTAGGAAGTTCTTTCCCATAAGTCGTATTAATTCCCTACGAAGATCTATTACGACCTTTCAACAAAAATCTAGTGAGACTCTTCATGATGCTTGGGAACGATTCCAAGATCTCTTAAGAAGTTGTCCGCACCATGAGATTCCTTTATGGCAGCTCATGTAGATCTTCTATCATGGATTAGAAGATCAAATTCGACATTTTGTTGATGCCTCGTGTGGCAGCAACTTCTTAAATAAAGATGCTGAAAGTGCCTATGATTTATTTAAGGAAATGAGTAAAAACTCATTTAATTAGGCATCCATGAACACCTTTGGCATAACTTCAAACCCGTAGTTCGGTGTTCATAAAATAGGCACTCAATCCATTCCCGTCACCTAGGACGATCAACAAATGATTACCCAATGACTCGACTAGATGAAAATAAATCAAAAGAAAATTGAGGAAAAACTTGCCACACCCATCCAAGCTCCACAGGTTCCACATCTAACCCCACCTAACATTCCACGGAGAGAAAATTTGTACAATTTAAACACTACCCCAGCTGATTATAATCAATATGCTAAGGCTTTCTATGGTTCACTGGGGAATTACACTTATCCAAATCCCAACCCCATTGAAAATATCTCTACCCTCCAGGAGCAATTTAGAAATTCCTCCAATTGGAAGAACTACTCGAACCACTCCTGGAACAACTCGATTCCTCCCCTAAAACCAAATCAATTTGGAGGGTATGGGTCGAATCAGAATTTTTATCAACTTGGGTCATCTCAAGAAGACATCAATGCCCAGATGATGAAAGCCCTGTAGGAAATGCAAAACAAAATGACGGAAGTAACCCGTGCTATTACTGATAAGAACCTCATCATGAACCCTAACTAGCACAATCTAACCTAGATATGCAAGAAAAAGCTCCTACATAACTCAAACAAAGGCTTGACTCAGAGAATTCTGAGTTTAAAAAGAAAGCAAGTCTTAAGGGGTAAAAATGCAATTTCACTAACACAATATGTAAATAGGGTAACTCAGGGTCCAAACATAGGTCAAACTAACCTAATAAGAGGGAAAGTGGGATGATCTGATCCAACAAGGGCTACAGCAACTCCAAGGAATTAAATGACATTCTGTAACCATGAAACAAACCCACTTCAATTCACGAGGTTTGAGGTAGGGTAAAAATTGACTAAATCCTCTAAAATTCATAGAAAAATAATCTCTAGGGTTTAGAACCTTCAATTTGGCCTTAGAAACCCATTTTGACCTACATTGAGAACCATGCCCAATTAATGATTTAATTTGGGTTTTTACGTAAATTGACCGATCAAACAAGGTCTGACCTAGAAACAAAATTCATCATTAAAATCCTTAGGTCAAATTTAGTCATGCATAAAAACTTGAGCCTAAGAAGAGACCTTCTTGACTGACTTTGCAATTTGGTCCTCATCTATTACTTTTTGACCCTCAACTTTCGAAACCCTTGCATTTTGGCCCCTAGTTTCCTCATCATTCTTTGCATTTAGGTCCCTCCTGTGAGTCTCTGCACAGCGCCATGCTCCGGCGACTTTGCGTGGAGCATGGCGCCGCGCAGGGTGAGGGGGATGTCCTGCAAATTGAACCTGGTGTTCCCTACGACGTCTGCAGTCGCAGGGACACCGCATTGCCGCCTGACGACGCCCACACCTTCCGTGCGAACGCACGGAAGGTATGGGTCACACCTTTGGCCATTCTCCCGCGAGGGAGGCACGTCGCCTCCATGTGTCCACCCCTTCGCCACCGCCTTTATAAAGACCAGCGTCGCCAGCCGGTTGGGGGCAGCTTGGTCTTGATGGAGAAAACCCCAACCCTTCCTCTCTCCCCACTCCGACAGGAACCCACCAGCTCCGGCGGCTCCTCCTCCTCCGTTTCGTCACTCTGCTGCAATACCAGCAGCAGAGCCACCTTCTCCTGATCTCCCCACATCGCGCCATACCAAGCACGCGCCTCCCTGCCCTCTCCCTCGCTGCCGCTCTCTCCCTCTGGGTGTTTCTTCTCCGGCGACAGTCGATATGACTGCCGCCCTGCTCCGGCCCCCTTCGTCCCTGTAGGTACCTTACTGTTATTTCCCTTCGTCCCCTCTTTCTTTTCCCCACTTCATTTCAGTTGATTACCCCTCGACTGCGCCCGACCACCATCTTCCATCCCTCCGGCAACCCTCCGGCGAGTTGCCCCTGTCAATCCGCCGCTCCACACAACTCGCCAGCTGTCCCAAAAGCTCCGCCTCACTCCACCCAACACCCCCCACCCCTCCACTGCCACTCCACACCTCCACAACACTCCCCCGATCAAACCCATTTTTCCGGTTGCAGTCCGACCTAGGGCTGCCGCCAGACACCGCCCCGTGACCTGCTGTACCCCACACTACCTTCGCCGTGCCACAACAAAGGTTTCCCTGTGTTTGATTAGGCCGAGAGGCCCTGTTTGTGTTAGGCAGATTTTCAGCCCCAGCCGCCATTGGCGACGAAGCAAGGAGCTTCCAAGCGAGCTCCAGGCCTCGAAGCAGAAGGACTCCAGCCGAGGCGAATTGGAGAGACCCAGGTGAAGGCAGGCACCTGGTTTGCGAGGAAAAACGAGGATGCAGCTACTGAGGCAAGGTTGCGTCCTTCCTGCGGGCACGCGCGCGAAGAAACGAAGTTTAGTCCCACATCGTAAGATTTTGAAGCGCCGCACCCATTTAAATTGATTTTGTGTTTTTCTCTTAGCGCCTCAGAACACGGGGTGAGGTCCCCTCGCCCACTCGCCCGCCTCGTCCGCGACCCACGCCACGCGGACCTGGCGGATCTGACCCGACACTACCCTGCACTCCTCGTGCACCACCCACGCCGGTGCGCCTGGTCCCTGTTACGCAGCCCGACCCGTTAACCTGGCTCTGGGAGAGCTTCCTATGAGCGGTTTACAGAGAAAGAGAGAGAGACGTGTGGGTAGAGGGAAGGGCTAGGTTTTGCTGTGCCTTGTGCAGGAATAGGGCGCGAAGGAAAAAGGTTCACCACTTGGCCGCAGGAAGAAGAAGAGGAGCGGAAGAGGAAACTCTGAAAAGGCTCTGCAGCTGAGCAAGGCAGAAGACCAAGGAAGAAGAAGCGGGAAGAAGAAGAGAAGAAGAAGAAGCAGCAAAGGAAGAAAAGAGGGGAAGCACTGTAGCAGACCGCTGTTTAAGTCGTCTGACTGTGATATCAGACGACGGATGAAGCTTCAAAGGAGATAAAGCAGAGAAGAAGAAAAAGAAAAGAAAAGGCTCCGCAGCTGAAGAGAAAGAAAAGAGAAGAAGGAAGAAAGAAGATAACGACAAGAAAAAGAAGAACTGAAGAATAAAAGAACTAGAAGACAAGCAGAAGAAGAAGAGGAACTGAAGGCAATCAGAGCCAAGGAAGAAGACCCGTAAAGATAAAGAAAAGAGAAAGAAGAGAAGAAGAAGACAAGCAAAGAGAAAGAAGAAAAAGCCAAAAGACAGAAATCTATTTCTCCCTCTCTCTCTCTCTCTTATTTTTGTAATAAAGAAACATTGTACTTCTAGAATTCCAGTAGCTCCCTGAGTTCGACCTCGGGAAACTATTTCCGAGTAAAATTGTAATGGTAATGACAACCGTAGCTGTCTTATTTTATACCACAACGACATTATTGTAATAAGCATTAAAACAAACAAAGACTAGCCGCGGTTGGGAAACATCACCATTTTCTTGGTGGCGTTGCCGGGGAGCAACGGCTATTCTAAAAGCTTTGAATTTCTTTTAAAAGATTGCTAATCTTTTTCTCTCTCTTGTGTGCAGGTAAAGGAAAAGAAGAGTAGCTGCACGACAAACACTCCAACAAATAGGTAATCTCTATTAGCCCTTTCTTAACTCCCTTAAAATCTGAAAAGGAACAAAAAGAAGAATCAACTTAGGGCTACCTGTGTTATACATAGTAATTCATCAAAATTGCCTATTTCAACACATGCTTAACTGTTCATCCAACTAAGGTAACTATGGCTAAAACCTTCTTGATTGAGCCCTAGATACTAAAATTTTGAGGCAACTAAAATGGACCAACTAGAGCTAATCCAAGGATTAAAAATCTAGGGTTTCTAGAGACACACCTTCTATTAACAAAGAAAAGATCTTCCCAAAAAGAGGTGTGCTTAAACCTTGTTTGAAAAAGATCTATACAAGAGGAACCCTAAGCAAACCAGGCTCTTAAATCCATTTGAACCTTAAAAGAAAGGACCCAAAAGCTCTCAAAAGAACAAGAGGTGAAGTTGACCCCTTGGGTCAACCAACCTTCAAATTAGGTCACTTTTTCACTCAAAATACTTAAAAGTTCAAGTGGAACCTTAAGCACCTTGATCTTAAAGTAAAAGAGGTAGACTTAAGATGTCAAGATCCCCATTCTGGTCTACCTGGAACCGCAGTGACAAGAGAGGTCGGGTGGCGGAAACCCTGTAACCCGTAGGGATGCTCTACCGTGTAGGGGTCTTCGCGGGACTCACCCTCTCTGGCTGCCCAGGTAATTCTCAGGTGAACGATCTTTTTGATCAAAGGGTCCATTTGCCCCGCACCTCTATAGTCACCCAATAATTTTTGGGTGTCTCGATTGGGTCCAGCACCTTCTAAACTCATCTATTCCAACAGTGCATGTATGGTAGGAGGTCCTTAAGACCACCCTTAAGACCTCCCTTAGAAATTCACTCTCGTCAAGGCCAAGCCTCGACGCCCGTGTTTGTGCAGCAACCCCACCACATTATTCTCTCATCTGATTTAGAACCAAGCTCTTCTTCTTCCCCCGTCATGGCTCAGCCAGTTGAGGAAGAAAACAATCTGGAGCACCAGCTCCAGCGACTCAATGACCTCTTCCAAAACTTTGTGCACCCACCGCAGCGTCCTATGATGCGGGACCATTATAATCCTGCTGCGGTGGCCATTGAGCCTCGAGTCAGAATCTCGACTGGAGGACCTGATTCCGAATTAAAGCCCAATATGATTCATGCTATACCTAAATTCCATGGGCTTAATTCCGAAGATCCCTTCCAGCACATCAAACAGCTGAAGCATTTGGCCTAAACTTTTGGGTCAGATGCACAAAATCGGGATATTCTTCTCATGAAGATGTTCTCCTTCTCTCTTGTGGACAAGGCCTCTCATTGGTATCAAACTCAGACCCGGCCGATCAACACTTGGGAAGAACTTCAGTCCGAATTTTTGAAAAAGTTCTTTCCCATTGGTCAGACCAATGCCTTGCGCCATCAGATTACTCACTTCACTCAGCAAACAGGAGAACCTCTCCATGAGGCATGGGATCGCTTTCAGGATCTCATGAGAAAGTGCCCCCATCACGGAGTTCCTAAATGGGAACAAGTCCAATCTTTTTATCAGGGACTCCGTGAAGACATCCGTCTTTTCGTCAATGCAACCTGCGGAGGGAATATCATGGGTCAACATGAGGACACCGTGTGGGAGATTCTCGAAAACATGTGCGAGAACTCCATCAACAATGACTCCATGGGATTATTCGACAGGACGAATACCCGCGCATCAACGAATCTTAGGGGAGCACATGAGACGCAGGGCCTGTCCGCATCAGTCGACCTGGAATTAATGGCCAGTCGATTGGACAAGGTCTCAATCATTGAAAAGAAGGTGGATGAGCTGACTCAGCACTTGCAGTGAGCCACCTCTACGCATAGCTCCTTTGCACAGCCTCCTTCCACACGGGAGACTGTGCAAAACATTCTCCATCGATCTTCTCCTGGGGTGGATCCATATCCATCATCTGATTCTCGGATCGGAGTGCCATCCGATCCTTTCTATGCCAGCCTGGGGAATTCCATTCCCCCTTTCTTTGACTCTCTGGAGGTTCCTCAGACCTGCGAGGACCTCAACGCCATCCAGAACGACTCATTCTCCAACACCTATAATCCTGGATGGCGAAACCATCCCA
Source organism: Thalassia testudinum (assembly GCA_037157565.1). NCBI lineage: Eukaryota > Viridiplantae > Streptophyta > Magnoliopsida > Alismatales > Hydrocharitaceae > Thalassia > Thalassia testudinum. Next base: position 221,246,972 of record JAZHRO010000024.1, read on the forward strand.
ACTTTCAATGGGCGGGAAATTCCTAAACCCAAAGACCACCCTTTCAGTTGCGCCCACAACCCCCTTGTCCTTACCAGCCGCTTCAGCCTCGGCCCAACCCTACTTATCCATCAGGGCCAAATCAGGATCAAATGTCCCTTATCCTTCAGACTTTGGCTGACATTCAAAGAACGAATGCGGCTATCCAAAAACAACACAAGGACAAACTTACAGAGGTCCATAATCAACTGGCCCAGTTGGAAAATTATCGCTAGCCAGGCACTCTTCCTTCCCAACCTCTTCCTAACCCGAATAACATGCCAACACAGCGACGCATCATGAACCCAAACTCGGGCCAAGCCCATATGGTTTATCAGGCCCCCTCTGTTCCTTCACCTGACGGGATGGAGGCTTCCACTTCTTTTGCGAGCTATCAGCAGCAACCCATCTTACCCAATCCCAACCAAAACCAGGCAGGACTTAATTCCTTGACAACCCGTAGTGGTAAGGAAACCCAAGATCCACCTTATCCAAACCACTCCAAACCTGGTAGTGATCCCAAGCCTAGGACGGTAATCCAGGACGTTCCTATCCCTGTCCCAGATCAAAGACCTGGACCTATCCTAGAAGAACCAACCAAGGTTCCATTTCCCGAGGCCTTGACCAAGGGAAAGAAGACTACTAAGCCCGTGGCACCTGAGGAGGACCTGGTCAAGCTCTTTGAGCAGGTCCACATAAACATCCCCTTGATGGATGCAATCCGCCACATACCGGCTTACGCACGATTCTTAAAGAATGTGTGTACACCCCATCGTAAGCTGCGAACCAAGAGTGGGAGTCCAATTGTTCTGTCAGAGCAAGCTAGCTCTGTAATCCTAAGCAGACTCCTACCCAAGGCTAAAGATCCTGGTACTCCCCTGATTTTCTGCAAGATAGGTGATACCCAATTTGATAGAGCATTGCTAGACTTGGGTGCTTCCATAAATCTGATACCCACATCCTTACTTAACCATCTAGAAGAATCTGAGCTAAAACCAACTGAGGTGACATTACAATTAGCAGACCGATCTATAAAGTCACCAAAAGGGATTCTCGAGGATGTTATTGTAAGAGTGCGGGATTTCTACTTTCTTGTAGACTTTATAGTCTTAGACATGGATGCACCTGAAAACCCTAGGGATACACCAATCATTCTAGGGAGACCTTTCTTGGCTACTGCTAGAGCCAACATTAGCTATGAGGAGGGCCAAATAGAGCTCAAATTTGGGAATCAAACCCTGAAAATTGATATATTTAAGGCCCAACAAGGAATCAATTGCGGTGTCATCGAACAGATTTGTGACATTAGGGCTCTGGTTGATGAAACACACTTTCAGAATGACCTGATTATACCTCATCAATCGTAGAAAGATCTTAACTCACAAATAGAGGAGTCGAATCCAGATTTAGACAACCCAATAGCTCCTACCCTTGAACCTCACATCTATTCTGAACCACCCGCCGCTGTTGATAACCCCATCCTCGAACTAAAGCCCCTTCCTACTCACTTGAAATACATCTTTTTGGGTTCTAATCAGACTCTTCCTGTGATTATCAATTCCAAGCTCAATCCCGAACAGGAATCCCGTCTGATTGCTGTCCTCCAGCAACATCGCAGAGCCATTGGGTGGACTCTCGATGATCTGACTGGAATAAGTCCCTCGTATTGTACTCATCGTATCTATTCAGAAGAGGGCACACGACCTTCTCGTGAAATGCAGAGATGCTTGAACCCCAATCTGTAGGAGGTCGTGAAAAAGGAGATTATAAAGTGGTTAGATGCTGGGATCATCTACCCGATCTCCGATAGTCGTTGGGTGAGTCCAATTCAGGTCGTCCCTAAGAAGGCAGGACTCACCACTATAACGACTGAAACCGGAGAAGTCATTCCTACTCGATTAGCCAACTCATGGAGAGTCTGTATAGATTACCGCTGACTTAATTCCTCCACGAAGAAGGATCATTTCCCACTGCCTTTCATTGATCAAATTCTCGAGAAATTAGCGGGAAATAGATTCTTCTGCTTTCTTGACGGGTACTCCGGTTAAACCAGGTGGCAATCTGTAACGACTCGATTCCCGAGTCCCTACGAGACACGAGAACCGGACTGACTCGACTAATCCCAAGACCTAGTCGTCCAACGAGGAAGTAATCAAAAGAACAGTAAAATAAACCACATTCAACATGAAATATAACTAGCAGTAACAAAATACAGCAGTAAGAAAAAGAACTACTACAGCATGTACCACCACAACAGTAGAACAACATTTATAACATAATAAGAACTACGAGTAAAGAAAAGTACAGCGGTAACAAGAACTACTCACTACAGTGGAACAAAAAGAGGTACAAGAGAACAGTGGTAACTCTACTGGACCCTACTCGGCCTAGTGTCCTCTGCAGCCGCTGACCCTGGCTGCTCAACACCTGGTCCTGAAAAGTAACGAGTGTAACACGTCAGCAAAACGCTAAGTAGAGTGGCAGCTAAACTAAAGAAGCAGTAAGGTGTACAGTAGCTGTTTTATTTTCTTTCTTCCTTTATTTACGTCTTTCTATTGTTTCACCATTTATCTATTTCTCAGATCCTTCACTTGATCTCGAATGTTCCTCGTGGGAACGATCTTGATTGCAGTCTTTTCCGAATAGTAGAAGTTGCACGTGGTGCTCTCCTGGCCGGGAGAGTCCCCCGTGGTGATCCTACTCTCAGTCAACCACCCCAAGGTCACGGACAGACATAACGGTGACTATGGCAAGCGTGATAAACGCACAGGTAGCTAACCCGCACTGGCACGCGATCAGTCATTTCCGTTAACGGGTGCTCCCAAAGCACAGCACGGAACCAGTACAGGGCAGAGCCCTCTCAGTAACAGGGGTCCAACCCCTCCACAGTAACCAAACAGGGGCCTTGCCCCTCCACAGTCCGCGCACCCTCGCCTGACTACCCTGGTTTGCCCAGTGGGCCTAACAAGTCGGTTTAGGTGAGCTAGCAGAACCCCGGGTCCCATGGGGTAGCTAGTACTCACCCTACACTAGTAGCTCTCCTCGGTACTGTGTACACGAGGGCCAACAAGTCGATACAAAGTGGCTAGACATAACCCCGGGTCCCTGGGGCGGCTGGCTCCGCTCTGCACTAAGCAGGTAACAGGTGCTTCCCCTGGCACTACGTACCCAAGAGACAACGCACCTCCACATCTTTCTTTCTCAGTTCCATTTCATTCTCTTTCCAGGAGTTCTACTCCTAACTCCCCGTAGGGTTCCAGCTCTTTTAACTTAGCACATTCAGGTTTCACCATTCCAGTTTCACGTTCTTACAACCCATATTCTCAAACATGTTCATTTATTCATAACAGGCAGCTGTTAAAATCAATTTACATGCAGCTATTATTTCCTTTCCACATTTTCCAAGACTACAATATGTATATTTATTTTGCTAGTTTTCCAGCCCTAGGATTCATGCCGTACCGTAGGATCTATCGTTCAATCTAGTTTTCCAGCCCTAGGATTCATGCAACACCCTAGGATCTACCATTCATTCTAGTTTCTCATTCCTAGGATTCATGCAATGTCCTAGGTTCTGTTCATGGTTTCATAATTTAACCGATTATACTAATAAACTTAAAATCCACTCTACCGGTTACAACAGGCGTACTGGGGGGTGGTCAGGAATCCCGCGTACCTCCGCAACCCCCGAGACTGCAACGGAACGGGGTCCTATCACAAGGATCAAACACAAGGAGTTTCTCAAAACAGTATACAACTACTATAGACGGGTAGAGGATTTAATTTCGAAAAGCACGCAACTCGAAACGTGGAAAACAAACTCCGAACGGGCCCTAAACGGGTCGAAAACGACGAAACAGTGCAAAATCAGACGTCTCGAACTTCTTCCAGACGTCTTAAAAATGGAGATCAGATGGTACCTTGTCCTGCGTAGTCTCTCAGACGTCCAGAAGCCTGCGGGGGCGTCTGGCCTAGTTCCCAGACGTCCGATGGTCACCCCGGACGTCTGGAAGTCCCTCCAGTCGTTTGGCACCGCTGCCAGACGTCTGATTCGCGTTGGATGCGAATCTCAAAACCTGCGCGTACCCATCCTCGTGCTCAGTACGGACGGTCGAAGGAAAGGAAGAAGGTACAAAAATAACTTACCTTTCAGACGTCTGGACTGTCCTCCAGACGTCTTCCCCGTCGTCTGGTTGGAAACCCAGACGTCTGATTCTGGAAAAACTTCCAGAATCAGAGCGCGACTCGCCCTCCGCCTACTGCTCGAGCTGCAGCAGGCCTCCCGCGTCACTCCGCGCCCGCTGCGCCCCCGCCGGTCGGCTCTCGCTGCCCCGGCAGGCTCGAGCCCTCACGACCGATGCCTCCTCCCTCGCGCAGCACCTCCTCCCGCACCCACCGCAGCTGTCGCTGCAGCCGCTCGCTCACGCTCGCACTCGCTCACCGGCTGGAAGGAGAAGAGGAAGGGGTCGAAGGTGATGAGAGTGAGGGAGAGGGAGTGGCATTTTAAAGCTGTGTGGGGAGAGAGAGAGAGAGCAGCGCCTGCGGAGGTAAGAGGGAAAAAGAGGTATCTGCAGGTCTGCGCGCGCAGGCGCGCAGACGAAATCCATCCTACCGAAGAAAAATCAAATCCCAGACGTCTGGAAGGGGTTTCAGACGTTTGGTCAGACGTCTGGGCCACCTCCTAGACGTCTTAAAAGATGTTTTGAAACTGCGGTCGTAACACAATCCATCTTGAGGACCAGGAGAAGACCACGTTCACCTGCCCCTTCGGAACATACGCATTCCGAAGGATGCCTTTCGGTCTTTGCAATGCACCCGCTTCTTTTCAGCAGTGCATGCTTGCCATATTCTCAGATATGGTAGGTGACTATTTGGAAGTCTTCATGGATGACTTTTCAATTTTTGGAGCATCATTTGACGATTGCCTCCAACACTTGGTCCAAATACTCAGGCGGTGCATCGATGTGAATTTGGTTTTTTCTTGGGAAAAGAGCCATTTCATGGTGCCTGAGGGAATTGTCCTGGGACATTTAATCTCGGAGAAGGGAATCCAAGTGGATCGAGCTAAGGTTGATCTAATCTCTCACCTTCCTATGCTTAGCTCAATCAGGGACATCCATTCTTTTCTAGGGCACGTCGATTTTTACCGTCGTTTCATTCCTGATTTCTCGAAAATAGCGCGCCCCTTGACTTCTCTTCTCTCTAAGGATGTACCCTTTGAAATCTCCAAGGAATGCATGCTAGCCTTTGAAAACCTTCGTGACCGAGTCACCCAGGCACCTATCCTACAATCCCTTGACTGGTCTCAACCCTTTGAGATCATGTGCGATGCGTCTGATTTCGCTGTAGGAGCGGTCCTGGGGCAGAAAGCTGATGGGAAACCCGTGGTCATCTACTACGCTAGCAAGACACTTGACGAGGCTCAGCGTAACTACACGGTTACGGAGAAAGAGCTGCTAACCATAGTATTTGCCCTTGAAAAATTCCGATCATATCTCTTGGGTTCCCACATCATCATCTACTCGGATCACACGGCTGTAAGGCATCTCCTTGCCAAGAAGGACGCGAAGCCTCGACTAATCCGATGGATCTTGCTGTTGCAAGAATTTGATCTCGAGATTCGCGACAAGGCGGGAAGGCAGAATGTGGTAGCCGACCATTTGTCCCATCTTCCCTCTGAGATTATCAACCCTTCCGGACCCATCACGAAACATTTTCCTGATGAAGACCTGCTGACTATTGGTACTAGACCTCCATGGTTTGCTGATATAGTAAACTACTTAGCATCTCATCAAATCCCGTCTGATTGGCCGAAGGCCAAGAAAGACAAATTGCGCTCTGATACCAAGTATTACATCTAGGAAGACCCGTACCTTTTTCGCATAGGTGCTGATCAAATCATCCGGAGATGTGTCCCGGAAGAGGAAATCAACAATATTCTCTCTTTCTGCCAAGACCAGGCATGCGGTGGCCATTTCTCTGGGCATAAAACCGCATCAAAAGTCCTCTAGTGCGGCTTTTACTGGCCCACACTGTTCAAAGACGCATACAGTCACTACAAGGCATGCAGTCGTTGCCAGACTTTGGGCAACATGAGCCATCACGACATGATGCCTTTGCAGCCGATTCTTGTATGCGAAATCTTTGATGTTTGGGGGATTGATTTTATGGGCCCCTTTCCTGTTTCGGATGGTTTCGAATACATTCTGCTGGCTGTGGACTACGTGTCCAAATGGATCGAAGCCATACTGACCCAAACCTGTGATCACAAAATCGTTCTCAAATTCATTCATCAAAACATTTTCTCAAGGTTCGGGATTCCTCGTGCCATAATCTCTGATGGGGGGACCCATTTCACTAATGCTCAATTTAGGTCACTGATGACCAAATACGGGGTGTCTTACTGAATCTCTACTCCTTACCACCCCCAAACTAATGGTTTAGCTGAGCTATCAAATCGGGAGATCAAGAAAATCCTGCAGGTCACTGTTCGGCCTGACAGGAAGGACTGGTCGTCCCGACTTCCGGAAGCCTTGTGGGCCTATAGGACCGCCCACAAAACCCAATTAAGCATGTCTCCCTTTAGACCAGTGTATGGGAAGGCATGTCACCTTCCCGTCGAACTGGAGCATAAAGCCTATTGGGCAGTACGGAACTGTAATCTAGATCTTTCGAAGGCTGGAACCCACAGAAAACTTCAAATCAACGAGATCGATGAATTACGCCTAGATGCGTATGAGAACTCGCGAATCTACAATGAGCAGGTTAAAGCCTTCCATGACAAGCATATCTCAAGAAAGATCTTTCATCCTGGTCAGAAAGTCTTACTCTTTGATGCCCGACTCAAATTTTTTCCTGGAAAGTTGCGATCCAAGTGGGTCGGACCAAACTTAGTACAACAGGTTTTTGGAAATGGAGCCATCGAAATCAGTCCGCTCAGCCACGATTCTGAACCTTTCATCGTGAACGGTCAAAGACTCAAGCCGTTCATTAATGTAACTTCTACTGATTTGGCTGAATCATCTTATATCCTCCATTCCCCTTGAGCTTATTGCGCCCAGCCGATGGCGTAAAACTCAGCGCTTAACGGGAGGCAGCCCGTCATTTTTCTTGAAAACCTAAAACCTTTTTGACACCTTTGTGCACTTAAGGTTCACCCTTCTAGAAAGCTGACTCCACCTCAGATGCTTGCATCTGGGATTACAAATCGTCCGCAACAATCATCCCGACCCATTCACTCATCAAAACATCTGTCTTAAGGAATGAACTAAGTAAATAAAAACCCCCTAAGTCACAATGAGGACATTGCAAACCTTAGGCATAGGGGGGTATAAAAGTGCAAAACTTGTAAGAAAAGGTTTTAAACAAAAATTCACATATGCCAAAAACACCATAAAAATTTAAAAATTATTTTAAAAAAAAAAGAGAAGGAAAAGAAACAAAATGAAAAAGAAGCGCAAAATGAAAGAAAAGAGTGATAGTCATTGGTAAGAAACTAAGGAATTGACCTAAGTTCTAGACCTCATTCAAGAAAAGAAATGAAAAGTGCATGGTGAGATTAGTAAGAACGCAAACCTTAGGCATTCTTGGATAGACTCTTAGTACCCATTAAGATCTGGACACTCCTCAGGAGGTTGAGAAAAATGAAAAGCTTAAGTATTAGGTCCAAGGCTTAGGGAGTATTTGGCCTCATTAACTAACTTTTGGTTTATGAGACTCAGTAACCTAAGCACCCTAACCTCACACACAGCCTGGTTCAGTAAGCGTAAAAATCAAAATCACGTAGAAGCGTCGCAAAATTCTGAAAAGTACACCTAGAGTACACAAGTTGATTTGGACGAGTTCCCAGCATGGAGAGGTGGGAAATTTGCCTCAAAGATGCGTAACAAAATATCATCTCCTCGGTGCTTGTCTATTAGGATATTTTCATACCCTACTGGGGGCATGTAAGCACTCTACTGGTTCAGATTCCATGGATGGCATTATCACGAAGTGTCAATTGCCAGGGTCTGGATTCGGCCACGAAACACCATGGATGGGATTATCTCAAAATCTCAATAGCCAGGGTTCTGGGGGTTACCATGGGCGGTGCTATCTCGAAGCATCGATTGCCAGGAACCCTTGAGGATTGATGATGGGAACAAGGAATCTGATACAGACCATGTTGAAAAGCCAATCCTAAGCTAGAATTAAAAAGAAAAAGAGAGAGAAAACTCTCCAAACAGAAAAATCTTCTATCTCTCTCTCTCTTACAAAACACACTGCGAACTGAGCCAGGCTAAAATCATTTGAAGCACGGGTGCTTTAACCACAAAGTCCAATAGACCTTAGGTTAGTTCATGTGGGCCTTAAAAACCTTTGCTAAGGACTGAGGCTGAGGCTAAACAGATCTGGATCTTGGTTGGTACTAGAGTACCTTTTAGGCCTATGGACAGCATTCTAACCTAATCTAAGTTCAAATGAAAAAAGCACTTATCTGAAATTATTAAAAACATCATGGTCTAGAACAAAGGTTAAAACCTTAAGTTCTTGCTAAGGGACTAGCAAAAGCTAGGCATGGGGGTATGATAAGAACCTCATCATAAACCCTAACTAGCACAATCTAACCTAGATATGCGAGAAAAAGCTCCTACATAACTCAAAGAAAGGCTTGATTCAGAGAATTCTGCGTTTAAGAAGAAAGCAAGTCATAAGAGGTAAAAATGTAATTTCACCAACACAATCTGCAAACAGGGTAACTCAGGGTCCAAACATAGGTCAAACTAACCTAATAAGAGGAAAAGTGGGATGATCTGATCCAACAAGGGCTACAGCAACTCCAAGGAATTAAATGACATTTTGTAACCCTAAACAAACCCACTTCAATTCACGAGGTTCGAGGCAGGATAAAAATCGAATAAATCCTCTAAAATTCATAGAAAAATAATCTCTAGGGTTTAGAACCTTCAATTTGGCCTTAGAAACCCATTTTGACTTACAATGAGAATCATGCCCAATTAATGATTTAATTTGGGTTTTTACGTAAATTGGCTGGTCAAACAAGGTCTGACCTAGAAAAAAAATTCACCATTAAAATCCTTAGGTCAAATTTATTCATGCATAAAAACTTGAGCCTAAGAAGAGACCTTCTTGACCGACTTTGCAATTTGGTCCTCATCTATTACTTTTTGACCCTCAACTTTCTAAACCCTTACATTTTGGCCCCTAATTTCCTCATCATTCTTTGCATTTAGGTCCCTCCTGCGAGTCTCTGCTCAATGCCATGCTCCGGCGACTTTTCGCGTAGCATGGCGCCGTGCAGGGTGAGGGGGATGTCCTACAAATTGAACCTGGTGTTCCCTGCGACGTCTGCTGTCGCAGGGACACCGCATTGCCGCCTAATGACGCCCACACCTTCCATGCGAATGCACGGAAGGTATGGGTCGCACCTCCGGCCATTCTCCGGCGAGGGAGGCACGTCGCCTCCCTGCGTCCACCCCTCCGCCATCGCCTTTATAAAGACCAGCGTCACCAGCCGGTTGGGGGCAGCTTGGTCTTGACGGATAAAACCCCAACCCTTCCTCTCTCCCCACTCCGACAGGAACCCACCAGCTCCGGCGGCTCCTCCTCCTCCGTCTCGTCGCTTTGCTGCAATACCAGTAGCAGAGCCACCTTCACCTGATCTCCCCGCGTCGCGCCGTACCAAGCGTGCGCCTCCCTGCCCTCTCCCTTGCCGCCGCTCTCTCCCTCTGGGTGTTTCTTCTCCGGCAACAGTCGATACGACTGCTGCCCTGCTCCGGCCCCCTTCGTCCCTGTAGGTAGGTTACTGTTATTTCCCTTCGTCCCCTCTTTCTTTCCCCCACTTCATTTCAGTTGATTACCCCTCGACTGCGCCCGACCACCATCATCTTCCATCCCTCCGGCAACCCTCCGGTGAGTTGCCCCCATCGATCCGCCGCTCCACACAACTCGCCAGCTGTCCCAAAAGCTTCTCCTCACTCCACCCAACACCCCCCACCCCTCCACAACACTCCCCCGATCAAACCCATTTTTCCTGTTGCAGCCCGACCTAGGGCTGCCGCCAGACATCGCCCCACGACCTGCTGCACCCTGCACTACCTTCGCCGTGCCAAGGCGAAGGTTTCCCTGTGGTTTGATTAGGCCGAGAGGCCCTGTTTGTGTTAGGCAGATTTTCAGCCCCGACTGCCATTGGCGACGAAGCAAGGAGCTTCCAAGCGAGCTCCAGGCCTCGAAGCAGCAGGACTCCAGCCGAGGCGAATTGGAGAGACCCAGGTGAAGGCAGGCACCTGGTTTGCGAGGAGAAACGAGGACGCAGCTGCTGAGGCAAGGTTGCGTCCTTCCTGCGGGCGCGCGCGAAGAAACGAAGTTTTTAGTCCCACATCGTAAGATTTCGAAGCGCCGCACCCATTTAAATTGATTTTGTGTTTTTCTCTTAGCGCCTCAGAACACGGGGTGAGGTCCCCTCGCCCACTCGCCCGCCTCGTCCGCGACCCACGCCACGTGGACCTGGTGGATCCGACCCGACACTACCCTGCACTCCTCGTGCACCACCCACCCCTATGCGCCTGGTCCCGGTTACTCAGCCCGACCCATTAACCCGGCTCTGGGAGAGCTTCTTATGAGCGATTTACAGAGAGAGAGAGAGACGTGTGGGTAGAGGGAAGGGCTAGGTTTTGCTGTGCCTTGTGCAGGAACAGGGCGCGAAGGAAGAAGGTTCACCACTTGGCTGCAGGAAGAAGAAGAGGAGCGGAAGAAGAAACTGTGAAAAGGCTCTGCAGCTGAGCAAGGCAGAAGACCAAGGAAGAAGAAGCGGGAAGAAGAAAAGAAGAAGAAGAAGCAGCAAAGGAAGAAAAGAGGGGAAGCACTGTAGCAGACCGCTATTTAAGTCGTCTGACTGTGATATCAGATGACGGATGAAGCTTCAGAGGAGATAAAGCAGAGAAGAAGAAAAAGAAAAGAAAAGGCTCCGCAGCTGAAGAGAAAGAAAAGAGAAGAAGGAAGAAAGAAGATAACGACAAGAAAAAGAAGAAGAACTGAAGAATAAAAGAACTAGAAGACAAGCAGAAGAAGAAGAGGAACTGAAGGCAATCAGAGCCAAGGAAGAAGACCCGTAAAGATAAAGAAAAGAGAAAGAAGAGAAGAAGAAGACAAGCAAAGAGAAAGAAGAAAAAGCCAAAAGACAGAAATCTATTTCTCCCTCTCTCTCTCTTATTTTTGTAATAAAGAAACATTGTACTTCTAGAATTCCAGTAGCTCCCTGAGTTCGACCTCGGGAAACTATTTCCGAGTAAAATTGTAATGGTAACGACAGCCGTAGCTGTCTTATTTTATACCACAATGACATTACTGTAATAAGCATTGAAACAAACAAAGACTAGCCGCGGTTGGGAAACGTCACCAGTTACAAATCTGAATAGTCAGATTGGGGTTACTCCAAGACGTGTAGAACTTTTACCATCCCAACCCATACGTAACCCTAATAATCAACGGAACCATTATCTGGGCAGAAATCATAACCACTATAATTAGCCTCCCATTAATCCTACACCTCAACAGCCATCCACGCTTTCACAACAACAGGCCCCCCCACCTCCTCCGAATAATAATCCAACTACACATACAGTTACTTTGAGGGGTGGGAAAACCACCACTGATCCTGGGCCTTCACAATAACCTGATACAACCCCTATCATTCCTATGCAAGTTGACTTTCAATTCCCCACTCAGGAAGAGAAAGAAACACAAAAATCAAATGACACGACTCCTGCCCCTTTTCCCCAAGCTCTCCACTCCACCACCAACCGAAAAAAGAAATCTGAGCCCACGATAGAAGAACTCATGGATTTATTCGGGAAAGTTCAGATCAATATCCCTTTCCTAGATGCAATCAAGTATATACCTACCTATGCCAAATTTTTAAAAGATATCTGTACCCCTAAAAGGCAGACTAAAAACCTAGGACATGTGCATCTTTCGGAGACAGTAAGCTCTATTATAAAGTGCAAATTGCCTCCTAAGATGAAAGACCCGAGCGTGCCTTTGATTTCAGTAATTATTGATGATACCACTTTTAATTGTGCCCTTCTCGATCTCGGTGCCTCTGTTAATATCATCCCCATGATTTTATTCGAAGAATTTCAGATCGGTGATTTAAAACCTGTCGAGGTTACCCTCCAATTAGCCGATTGATCTACAATCAAACCCTGTGGGATTGTCGAGGATGTCTTTGTCAAAGTCCAGAATTGTGTCTTCCCTGTAGACTTTTTGGTCCTTTTCATTGAGCTACCCGAATCTCTGATTAATGCCCCAATCATTCTTGGATGACCTTTTTTGGCCACTGCAAAAGCGAATATATATTGCCATACAAGCAAAATGGATATCACTTGCACAGGCCAAACCATCACTCTTGATATTTTCAAATCCTCCAAGAGATCCATGACTATGATAATTTTTTCAAGGACTCAGATACAGAAATATCCAATTTGGTGAAGACAATGCTAATAGATACCCTTCCCGACCACAATTTTGTCGAGGACTCTGACTCTGAATCATTGGTTGGCGAAATCTGTGACTTGGAGCCTTGTCTTTGATTAAAATCCCTTCCCGATTATTCCCATGAACCACCCACTCTTTTCTCACCCCACCCTTGCACACTAACCTCATCCAACTGTCATCATTTCACTCCCTTTCCATTGGACCTACCACCAACCTTGCCCGAGTATGGCATTCATCAAGAATTAAAACCATGGCCAGACTCAAGTCATCCTTCCATCTTTCCATCCAATTTTGATCCCCATATTCCTCCCACTCATCTTTTAGGAGATCCAGAGGAAGACCTTCATGTGGGCATTCAAGTGTCCAATTACTTACACAATGATTCATCTTCTGTGCATAACTTCACGCCTGGCTGAACGACATAAAAGATAGCATTGGTTGGGAGGTAACCCATCGTTTTTTCTTGCTTTTCGCTCTTTTTTTTCTTCAGAGGTTTTGACTATCCCGATTTTTACCGCCTTCACCGAGGTATTCCATTTTCCCTTCCAATTGCATGAGGACATGCCACATCTTAAGCATGGGGGGTATGTTTTTAAATTTTGACGATCAAATCAAAACCCAAAAACATGCAATTTTCTTGTTTTATTTTCTGCTTGCATACTAAAAAAAATAAAAGTGTTAAAAACTTTTTGAGGAAATTTTAAAACCAAGACTAAGGTTGAACATTCACTTTTGGTACAATGGGATTTAATCTTTAGCAAACTAGGGATAAGGATACGGATTTGATTATTGGAATTTCAGGGTCTACCTTTAGACTAGATCAAATATCCTTCTTTAAAATTTTACCTAAACTCATGATAGTTCAGGTGACTTGATCCCCCATTGTAACATGTAAGTATCTGGCTTAGCTTCCGATTCAAAAACTTACATCTCATGCAAAATTTCTTGTGTCAAAATTCACACACAAGACAACACCTAAAAACAATTAGAAATTAGAAAAACCCTTTGTTTGGCCTTAGTAAAAGTCCGAAGTAATTCATTGGTTTGAGTTCTTACCATCGAGAAGCAAGAAAATCCTGATTCATCTAATTTTTGGATCCGAAATAAATCCTGATGTTTATATTTTAACAAATCACGTACCTCTTGTGTTTTAACCAACCAAGGTCCCGCGATCTCTTTTTCCTTGAAAACGTTTTAAAAAAATAGTTGTCCCAAAAAAATTCCATTTTGTAAATATTTGTTTTGCTAAGAGACTAGCAAAAGATAAGCATAGGGGTGTGATAAACGCCAATTTATCATCACTCTAATGCCCTAAAACAAACCTAGCTCATAGGATTTTAACTCTGCAAATGGGTTTTTGGGTTGCATTTAGGCATCAATTAGGTTAGGCATGCATTTCATATTTTATTGTATTTTTAATACGTTTATTTGAGTGTTAGGGACAAACAAATAGATAGATCCCTAAAACCCTAGGCAACTGGTGAAGAGGAAGCTCATTTCAGCTAGGACTCAGCCAAATCCAACTCATCATAGCTGGATACCAACTCACTTGAGTTAGGGTTAGCTCCATTTAGCTCATATTAGCTGAATGGTAGCTCAGGGCAACTCATATTAGCTCACCCTAGCTCAAGTTAGCTCAGACTCTGCTCAACTTAGTTGAGTTTAGCTCACCTTAGCTCCATTAAGTTCACTGGGAGCTCTAGCTAGCTCAACTAAGTTGACTGGAGTTCACCTCAGCTCAGGTCCAGCTACTTCTAGCTCCACTCAACTCAAGTTAGCTGAAGATGACTTTACATAGCTCAGACCAGGTCAAGTCTAACTCCCGGGGACTCCACTTAGCTCAACCTACTTGAGCTATGCTACCTTAGCTACTCCAGCTGGGTAGGTCCTCCCCAGAAAAATCGGACCCAGCTCATCTCAACATATTTCAGTAGAAGCCAACTTACTTTAGCTTGGCTTAGCAGCTAGCAAAGAACTAGCAAGCTAAGCCAGCTAAAGTAGCTCCTTGCAACTCTCTTCAGCAGCTACCAGTTCCAGTTTAGCTCCAGACATTCCTTCCAACTCCTCTTCCCTGAACCCTAGCTCCATCTCACCTCCTCTTCTACTCAACTACTAGCTAAGCTAGCTTAGCTACACCTTAGCTCCCAATGGCCATCCACCACCTATAACTAACCCTAGAACCCATCTACTTAAGCTCCACTAAGTAGACCTAAGCCTAGTCCACCCTAGCTCCTACTTTTGGCGCCAACTTTAAACACCTCTTGGCCCCTCAACCACCACCAAGAGCCACCTTGTTTTGATGCCAAAACACCCTTCTAGAAGCCCTTTGTTTGGGCGCCAAAACATACCCACATCATAGCCCTACACTTCATCACCCAAATCATCTCCACCCTCCATTAAATGGCGCCAACCCATACCCTTCTAGAACCCCCTTTTTGGCACCAACTCAAGAGGCACCAAGGGTGGTAATCACCACCGTTGAGTTGGTGCCAACGTATAGTAGCCCTAGGATCAATTAACTACCCTAAAAACCCATCCTAACCATCCATCCCAAAAGCCACCTACAAACCTCATCCTACTTTATAAAAAGACCCATAACCACCACCATTTCCATCATCTTTTGGCTTGATATTGTCCACCTTCATCCCACCATACTCACGGCCAAGAGAAGAAGGAGAAGAAGAAGATTAGGAGGACACACTTTCCCCTTGGTGTATTCCCCTCTTCCCTTCTCTCTTGTGCCACAACTAGCCAGAGGAGTAGCCAGGCAAAGAAGACCTTAGGAGGAGAACTTGAGGGTGGTACATGCCACCCTAGGAGGAGATTTATGGGTGGAGATCATCCACCTTTGGAGGAGCAAAGGCACTCCCCCTAGGGCTTGTCAAGGAGGACACCATTTTGGAGGAGCTATTCAAGGAAGGAGAAGAAGGAGAACTTCTTTTCAAGCCCAGGAGCAGCTGAGCTTGGAGCAAGAAGCCTCTCTCTCTTCTTCACCAACACCAACCTAGGAGGATTTTGGTTTTCTTTTATCTTCATTTGTTAGAGTAGAAGCATTCCTCTACTTTTCCTTTTGTGAAACAATCTTTCTCCTTAATTAAAGTTGCCTTTCTTCAATTCTTGTTGCATCTCCTTTAGTTAATTGTTCTGGCACTTTTCACACACTCTCTCTAATTACCCTAGGTCTCCACATACCTAGGGTGAGCTTAGAGAAAAGATTATCTTGTCACTTTAGTGTTAGGATTAGCAATTTAGGTGTAATCGTTTTCCTGCTTTCAATTGCGTATTGCCCGTTACTTAAAAATACAAAAAAATCTTATATTCAAAATTCCCAAAAAGAAAGTTGATTTCCTTTTTGTCAAGCGAGAGTTTTTAAAGTGCAGTCTTGTCCCCTTGGATGACCCTAGATACCACTACTATCTAGGTTTATAAATTATAAAAGCAGTTGCGAATTAGCATGTTACAAAGATTTAAAAAACCTTAATTACAAATCACGCTTTTCTTCGCATCAATCCATAATATGTCAATTAATGTCTTATGGCACCAGACAATTTCATATAACTTCCTGCAGCGCAAGACTAGTATAAGCCACCCTTCTGATCGGGAAGACGGCTTATACTCATCAAGTCACCACTCTCCGTCACCCTAAGGTCATTGCAGAAAGGGGTGGCAGCTACATTGTATGACGTGAACACGTGTCAGCTACACACGCTGAACTATAGATAGCCAATGACCCACCCACCGATCGAGTAAAGAAAACCAACGCCAACCCTTGAGCCATGCATCCTGCTATCTCAGTTGGCTACTAAGCCTAACCAAAGAGTCGTAGGGAGGCCAACAACTCCTTAAACCAACCCAGAACCGGTCTAATAGATTAAAGTTACAGCAAAATCCAATAAGTAGCAGGCTAAAATCAGTTATCTAATTTATTTAATTCCCAACAATCTGTCGTACTGATTATTTGATCATTTCTAGATAATTGTATGACAATTGCACTTTTAAATTCCAGAATTACCAGATATTCACATTATTCTCCAACTTATTCGTTTACAAGTAGTTCCCACCTTCTGATAGTTGTTCAAATTAATTAATTAATAGCCACAATTATGTTAGTTTTTTGAACACCAGAGTCTGTTTCACACATGTTATTTTAGGGCCATATCCAATATACTGAGTATTTAATAATTCATTTATTTCATGAGAATTGTCCAATAAATTGATACCTTTTAATCTATCAATTAACTATATCCATCCAATTATTCACATTCTAAATCATCAACCTCATTACAATATTAATATTTAATACTTAAGTACCCAAACAGTAAGAAACACGAGACGAGTTCCGATCTCAGCAAGAGGCAAGAACACACATTAAACAATGCGACATGCGAAGAAGACCATAACGTAGATAAATCACTTAGGAAAAAACAAGACTACTTGACCTAACGTCATCGAGAGGTCACGACGACTCCGTAAAAACAGATCTGAGACTCCTGACACCACACATGTCTCTCAAAACTGCACCTCAAAAAATGGAGTGGAATCCGCCTAACGCAACCATACGGATGCATCTGACACATTTGAAAACACTAAGATCAACTCCTGAATCACTTGATTCCAATCTCTGAGGCCCTTGATGTATGCAAAACAAGTTTGACCATTAAATCTTTGATAAAATAAATAACTTTCACAAGGACCAAAATGCAATATTAAAAACATAAAAATTTTGGCGTGAAATTTTCCTACCCCTTCAACTAATCCTTCTCCATCTCCTCTGCATCTTCTTCCTCATTTGTCTTTCCCGTGCGGTCACTGTTCCCGCCAAGAAAACCCATGCACGCAGGGTGTGCGTGGTCGTTGTCACGACCTTCACTAGCCCAGCCAATCGCCCTCCGGCGCTCCATCGATCGTCCGGCGATCGGCTCCTCGTACGTTGGCCGCTTACTCTCCTCTTCTCTCTCGACTGATCTCATGGGTGAAAGAACCCATGCGCAGCCCCCTTCCTCCCCGCCGTTCACGATCACTGCCGTCCTTCCGGCCACGACACACGTTGCCGACCTCCTCCTCTACTCCGGTAGTCTCGCGCCGACGTGCCTCTGGCCCTTCTACGTCCACCACCACTCGCCATTGATCTTCCTCTCCTCTACTACTCCTTCACGAACCCATATGGGTACCCATGACTTGCAGCCACTGCGATCACCGATCGACCCGCTGCCTGGCTCGCCTCTGGCCACCGTCGATCGCAGCCTCCACCTCCATCCGCCGGCGACCAACGATGCCACCTCCCTCTCCTCCGTCCTTCTCTCCTTCCATCTTCAAACTCGCCTCCATGGCTGTAGTTGCACCCATGTACATGGCGTCACCGCCTCTACGGCCATGCTGAAACTTCCTGCGTTGGTGCACAATGCTGCTAGAGACTAGGTTCTAGGTTTAGTTTCGTTGGAAGGGTATAAATAGAAAAAAGGGAGAGAAAGAAAACAAAATTGGGATTTAGAGAATAGGAAAGACGAGATAATGTTTAACCAACTCATTCTCGTGATTATGTGCTCATCCTATTTCCATAACAAACGATCACCGATTTTTGCAAAAAATAACCTTGTTGAAAAGTTTGTGAGAGGAAACCTATGGTATCTAAAATGACACCGTCCATGCAAAATTTCTAGAGAGCTAGCTAGAGTTGACCAGTTCGATCAAAAATGTGATTTTTTTATTTAGTTTTGGAGTACACAAACT
The DNA here is from genome assembly GCA_037157565.1 of Thalassia testudinum. Classification (NCBI taxonomy): domain Eukaryota; kingdom Viridiplantae; phylum Streptophyta; class Magnoliopsida; order Alismatales; family Hydrocharitaceae; genus Thalassia; species Thalassia testudinum. The sequence goes on from JAZHRO010000024.1 coordinate 221,265,215, forward strand.
CGATTCGCACCTGAGAAGTGCCAACGGATTTGTCTCGACATGTTTAGTTTTAAAATAACCTCGGAAAGTCGGTTCGGGTCTTTACAAACATAACAACCTTAAAAAGAATTTCATCCTTAAAACTCAAGCGGGTCAGGTATGAAGAGAGACATGCAAGCAAGAAGTCCATAATAACCTTAAAGAGAACAAACTAAGATGTTATGGACTCATCGGTAAACAACTCGGGATACCTCTCCCGTACTCTAACTAGACAAGAAACTCTATCTCCTTGATAATAACTAAAAAGATAAAAGAAAAAAAACATTGAAAACTATCAAGAATGCATTTGGTTGTAAGGTAACTACAAGGTATAAGGACTAAATGATAGGGTTAAGTAGTGGTTGAGGTGTGAGGTATGCAGTTCATAAAAACCCATAACAACAAAAATCAACCAGAGTCAACCAAACAACAAGAAACTTTTATTTTACAAACAAAAATTTGCTAGTTCATGCAATTCACTTAAATATAGGCAATTATGAACTAAAACTATTAAAGTAAGCTCAACATTCAATACAAAGTGATTAACTCATAATTATTAACCCCCTACTTGCAGTACATCAACTTTCTCATCCTCCCGTAGAGTACTAAAAGGATACCTAATGAGTGGTGCATCTAGTGACGATATAATGAGTTAGACGAAGCCATTTTTCATTAATATAATTAGGTTATTCAAATGTCAGGTAATGATATAAAAGTGGGCATAAGTTATCAATCTCCCCATTCGAGATCTCAATACCTTTATCAGAATTCAAAAATTGACAATAATCACCAATATTTATTTTAGAAATTTCAAATCATTTAATATCGCTATCTTTTGTAATGAGCTAATCCTAAAAAGAAGCACAAGGATTGTAATGTTTATCTAGAAATCCTTTTAAGTCTATACTAGACAAACAAACAATGAAATGACAACCTTGCAAGAAATCGGTGAGCTGTCATAAGAATTTCGATATAAAATAAATTGCATGTTTACACAAGCAAGTTAAAATTAAACAGAGAAATCGTCATTTACTAATGCCAATTTGTATCAATTTTTAACAATTAAAGGAGCAAATCAAAGAAGAATTTGTGATCCCTCATGATCTATGGTGTCAACAATAAGAAAAAGTCTGAATCTGTATGCCCAGAGATTTAATGATGAAGTTTATAATGATAGAGGTAATTTATAAACATTGTTAAGGCAACATCAGTTACATACGATACATAATTCAGGAAAAATTCCTAATTAATAGGTATTACTTAATAACATAAGAAGATGCCTTCAATTCTACGCAGAAATTTCAAGGTACAAAACACAATCCCTAAAATTTTAGATTTATGTGGATGAAACGATCTTGAACCCTGTACTTGAAAACCTAGAGCATCAAGGAATGAAGAAAATTTCAAGTTTTAAGTACTTTCAAAGGCAAAACTCAGGTTTCCAAAGTGATTAATAAGACTTTTGTAATTGACGAGTAAAATGTAAGCTTTGTACTCTAAGCAATGGTATGTTCCAATTTCTTAGGAAGAATAACAGAAATATCATTTCTAAGATATTAGAGTCTCATTCGATTGTTTAATTCAATTATCAATTTCATCGTATCCACGTATTCATGTATCACCAGGATAACCATCAATTGACAATTTCAAGCATAAACCAATGATATGATTGACAACAGGAGTCATCATATTACTCCTTCAATTCAGCAAAAGAAGCAGTGTGTATATATTTTCAACTTTTCAAGTTACACATTTATTTCTTTTTATAACATTTCGAATCTAATTGTCTGATTTTATAGATTAATACCAACTCCATAAACCAAATATGAATTATTAGTTCATCAATATCTTAAATGTATAACCCATTGTTTATTTAAATGAACCATTCTTTATAATACCTTTGATAATACAATTAGTAGAATAAACTAATACATAAAAATTTTTCCTCATTTATCATATACAAGTCTATCATAAAAAACATGGTAGGAATACATCACGATTAAGAATTAGAGCAATATAAGCAATGAAGATACATTTATCCTATCTTCATAAACTTTGTATATAAACATGCATGATAGTATAATAAGTCTTCTTCACATTATAATACGCAGGAGGGACAATGTATTATTTATCCTTATATACTAATTTATAACAAGTATAATCAACTGTGCTAGAATCAAAGCAGGCATATTCATCCAATCATTATTAAATTAATAATAAGGAACAATAATCGATTAATTCCATGCTAATCCAAATGAGTAATTTTCATTCCAATTTCGATAGTAATAAACTTAATTTCGTTTCAATCTAAATAAGATGCTTCACAAAATTCATTTTTACAAGATTTTAACACACATCACTACAACAGTAAGCCCCGCAGATAACGTCAGTTAGCAATTGCATTAAAATCAAGACAACCAATTGCATTAAAATAATAATTAAGCATTTAAGAAAATATGTTAACAGGGCAATGAATCATGTATCCCCGACTAAATCCCTCGCATGCTTTCAATATACACATTGATGTGTTAAGCCATGTTACGAGTCAAACTTGTGAAAAATGTTATATATATATTTCACCCTTGAAAGGACAGACAACACGTCATGCAAGAATTAGCTGAGTAATAAGATAAGTAACCATGTATGTAAGTTGTTAAATAACACAAACTAAACACTGCTAATTGAAAATTTATACTCGGCCCAGCAAGATCACAAACAGAATTAATTGACTAGTGGGTGTGATTTTTTTTTCTACTTTATACTAAATAGTTGAGGCCATTACTATTCACAATAATTAACTACTTTCCAAGTTGTTGTAATATCTCTCGAGAAAAATCTAAAATATCACTTTGTTACCATCAAATACCATAAGTACAGAAAAAGGGATACCGAATGTGAAATAAAAAGTGCTTGGTAGAGAATAATCTTCCTTTTTCAAGTATGTTATCTATAACCCACTATTAGTAGAAATACACTACTATAGATTGTCCATAGTCATTTATATATGCTATGAAAACATGTGTAATCGACATGTGCAGTTATAGCAACAATGGTTGAGTGGTTCTACAATAGGGATAAGTACTGCATGGGTATGTAAATTAAGCATCACATGTTCACAACCAACAAATTTAGTATTAAGTAGTGCTACGAATTGACGTGTTCGTCTATTGGGTAATTTTATTACTAAATAAAATAGCAAACAAAGCCTTAGAAAACTATATGATCATGGAATTGTTGGAAGGACCTTAAAGTCATTCAACTACTTCTTGGGACCACATTTAGATCAAGCGATGCCCTAACAAGACCCTTATTTTACTCAGCTTGAAGGCTGAAGGAACAACTTTAATGATGGAAAAGTGAGAGGACTAAACAGGATAGAAAAACGATCGGAAATCAAGAAGAGAATTAAGTCAAAATACTGTGGAAATTAGGACTAGGAATATCGCATCACTATACGGCTGAGTATCCCATCCATGATACAATATGAATGTCTGTATGGTCCTTCCGGGTTATTTTATGATTAGTGGGGTAACCTTACTCTAATACCAACTGTGATGACTCGAGTCCCACCAAGCGACGAAACGCAGGTCGCCATGTGCTAACAACTAGCACAACTAGCCCACAAGATCCCAGTCACCCAACATAATTATAAAATATAAACATAACCAATAAACAATTCATATTGCATAAATTAAATCAACACAAATTGAATACTAACCAGAAGATTTACCCTAAAACATAAGTATATAAGCCCCAAGGAGATGTACAATGGAAATCACCATGCAAACTGCTAAGTACACCTGAGTACGGAACCAAAAAACATGTCAGTAAAACCTGAGTAGAGTAGTTGATGGTTTCTTACCTCAACTCAGTTAATTAAGTTAATTTTACTTAATTATGAGTAGAGAAAAGTCACTTAGGTTAACTCAAAATTGTGTCATTTAGTAGTATAAGGTCGAATTAACCAAACATTTTAGAATTTTTTAACTGGTTGAGTCTAGGTCGTTTGCTGGGAAGTATAATTTATTCTAAATACACTAATTAACTTTTATTTTTCTTTATAAGTATAGGAGGGATATTTAAGTTAATTATAGAAACATGAATTTTGCAAAAATTGATTTAATTTGAAGTAACATGAAAAATCCCATATGAAATTTCATTTACAACATTTAATTCAAATGATTAAAGGTAAATAAGAGTTTATACATTCAACATATGCCTTATTACAATTAAAAGCAAGAGAAATTAAAAAGATACAAAAGAAATTCTTTATTTTTTTCTTCAGCCTTTCTTCCTTCTTTCTTTTATCTCTTAGCTTCTTTTTCTCCTATCTTTTTCCTTTTATTCTATTTACCTTTATTTTTCTCTTTCTCTCTTTTTCTCTAGAGCTCTTTCTTTCTTCTCTTCTTTCTCTTCTCTTCCTACCTTTTTCTTCTCCCTTATTCTTCTTTTTCTTGTATTTCCTTAGCACCTGCCTGCTCTTCTCCTTTCTCCCTTTACCTTTCTTTCCTTTGTTTTTCTTTACCTTTCCTTAGCCTCTTCAATCTCTCTTCTTTCCTTCCTGCTGAACCAGATTAATCCTTCAACCAAAAATTGTTTAAGGTTTGCGATGAGATCCTTTCGAGGATACACAGCACCCTGAGAAGGGTGGGACCAGACCCTACTCGATCATCTCCTAATTTGATTATGGTTCATTTTTGGTTTTTTTTCTTTCTTGAGCCGAACCGACCCTCTCTCTAACCGAACTGGCTCAACCGCCTCCTAGGCCTCGCCCTCCCAGAGCACATCACACATACGCCCACTCGGGCGCACACTCGCAGGCGTACACGCCCGCACACACACACTATGCTCAGAATGGTCAGGATCAAATTTCGCGCCGAGCACTTGACGACTGAAGCGGCTATACAACAAAATCGTTTTATACCTACGCGTGCACTCTGAATCTCCGATGTGGGACTATGTGTTCCCCCTCTGGACTCGACTTCAACTGATGATTTCTCCCTACTCAGAGCTCCAAATCAAGTGATTCAAAGCTTGATGGAAAGCTCCAAGGTGGCTCTACAAGATTACAGGGTCAATTTTAGGTTTAGAGGATGTTTTCCTCTTCAATTTGAAAGGTGAAGTTAGGGGGTTCCTACGGGTTATTTACGCCTGGAAATAAAGATTATGCTTACTGTGTCTACAAGGTGGTTTTTCTAGCTTATCTAAGGGTCTGAATAGATCCTACAGGTAATTTCGCATTTGCTGGAATGAGTTTTGAACTCTCAGAGGCTTCAGGTAACACACAAAAGCTCTACACTTCTCTGAAAGATTCAAAGACAGAAATTTTCAACTCTGAAATGTGCAAGAAGCACTTAAGGACATTTCTGATTGATTTTAACAAGTTCTAAGGATTAAAACTAACTAATCTAGGCAGGATTTAAAATCAAATATCATCAAAAAAATCTAATGTTGTCAGTTTGGGTTCAAAAATAACCCAAGTTGAACATAATTCAAATTCTACAACAAAGCCCATCAAAGCTCATCCAAAACTCATCTAAATCTTCCACAATTATCTCAGAAGCAATTTGAATTCATCAATTCATCTAATTGAATCCAGAACTCAAGAATCAGACTTAGGTTTGACTACTAAGCCTCAAGTTTTGACTTTCTGAGTTTGGTTATTTCACAGAGAATTAACACCTTAAATATCATCTCTTCAATCTAAGGAACAGGTTCCGGCCCTTAAATTGATGTTTCAACTAGAGTTCCTAGGGTTCTAAGATGGTCGCCTAAGCTTCAAAGGTAGTTTGATTGTCAAGATAAATCAAAGGTTGTTATACTGGTTGGATCATAAAAATGGACTCAGGGTTCAACAATGGTGCTTCCAGACTTCTTAAACACAACTTTAACCTAACTGTCAAACTTCTCCAACTCTGCCGGAGTTGGAGAAGACGAAGACCTATCACAAGCTCTAGACACTTAAACCTCAAAGAAAATACCTTAGAATAATCAATGATCATCAAATCATTGATCTGGAGCTTCTCACTAAGTTCTTCAGGCTGAAGAGCTTGTTTTGACTCGCCGGAGCTCGCCGGAGCTCCGATGAATCCAGGAAAAGGAAAAATTGTGTACAGAATGTGAAATTATGCCATTAAATATTTGAAAAGGTTCCTGAGGTCACAAGGAACCTCAAGGAACCTCAGGAACAAATAAATTCCTTCAATTGTTCATTAGAGTAAAGATTTAACAGTAAATTCGCTTTATATAAAATCCGAGTTAGATTAAGCTCAGGACTTGTTTTCCCACTCAATTGAGTGGAGGAAACAAGTCAACAGATAATTGCGATGATAAATATATATAATTAATGATTTGAACTACTCCTAAGCCACCATTGACAGCGAGCTCAGGAGCTTAATGAAGATTGGACGTTTAGGTTATAGGTGGTAATTATTCAAATTAAAGTGTAGAACAGGGTCCTTAGGTGATGAATAGGTGGTGGAGGACCCCAGTGAAGGTGTAATTAACTCAACTACAGCTGCCATGGACAGCAGGAGTAGTCGATGGAGGTGGAGGTGATTTAGGTGATTAAGGGATCAATTTAGTGATTTAATGAATTAGAATTGATCATGAGTGATAGAGGAAGGTGGACAGTGACTTAAAAAGATGAAATTAGGGCTTTGGCGAACTCAAGGAGCTCATCGAAGTCGAAGAAGACAAAGTCTGAAATCTAAAATTACTACTAAACTATGTAACTAACTAACTACCTAAACTATTCTACTCCTACTCCTACTCCTAATCTACTCCTATCTACTGTTACCTGGATGAAGGAGTCAAAGGGACTCCGTCGACGGCTCATGACGGAGGACGAAATCAGAGGGTATGAGGAAGATCTCCGGCGGACGAATTTGGATGGAGTAGAGGATCTCCTTGGTCGTTGCCTTTGTCTAGAGACGTGGCTAACCTCGGCGAAGTTCCTCAGCTGATCAAGATGGATAGAGGAAGTCGAAGGATGATGTGGAAGATCACTGGAGTTACAAACGAATAGCCTATTGGGTCGGCTCAGTGATAGAAGAGGGAAGGGAGTCAACTTACAGAAATCGAGGGGGTGGGGGTCTATTTATAGTTGACGGTGAAGAAGAGGGCGGCGGAGTCTGGACAAAGGAGAGGCTAGGGGAGGTTAACCACTGGCGTCATCTTCGACGACGGTGAGGTTAACTCCCTCCTAACATTAGGATTAAAGAATCATTCAGACCAATGGATGAGAATGGAATGGTGAGCACAAGCTCTAGGAGCTTGGAGAAGATGGAACGACATCAGATGTGCGGTGATCGAGTGGTGGAAACACCCTTTATCGTCAGCCGTCCAATCGACTGAAGGAAGAAGAAGAAGAAGATAGGGACCTTTGTGCGATGAAACCTAAGGACCTATATGAAAATTAAGGACCCAATTGAAATGAGTAGTAAGGACCTAAATGTAAACCCAGGTTTTAAAGGTTTATTTTAACTTAGATCTTTTTCAACTTTTTATATATGATTATAAATAAGGTAATTATTATGTTTATATCTTGAATTTACATTTTTGACCTTTTTAGGTTAATTTATTAAATTAGGTAAAGTTACTTAAGTTATTATATACTTAGGTATACATTATGTTTAAGTTAATTAAGTTATTAATTAAAGTAATGATTGATAAGATCTTGAGTCCAATTATTAATTAGATTATTAATAATATTAATTGAATGATAAAATATCATTTTTAGCTTATTTTAAGGTCCTTCACTGTATATCCCTTATTTTATAATTAACCCATATATACTCATATCCTTAGCTAATTAACTAGGAAGACTAATTAATTAGGGGTAATTAGAGATCATGATGAGTCTCTCATCAGTAGTCTCATTTTTTCCTATGTGATTTATCTACGTTGTGGTCTTCTTCGCATGTTGCATTGTTTAGCGTGCATTCTTGCCTCTTGTTGGGATCGGAACCCTCTTGTGTTTCTTACTGTTTGGGTACTTAAGTATTGAATATTAATACTGTAATGAGGTTGATGATTCAGAATGTGAATAATTGGATTGATATAGTTAATTGATAGATTAAAAGGTAATAATTGCAATTTGTTAGACAATCCTCATGAAATAAATGAATTATTTAGTACTTAGTATATTAGATATGGCCTTATCATAACATGTGTGAAACAGACTCCATTGTTCATAAAATTGACATCATTATGGCTATTAATTAATTAATTTGAACAACTATCAGAAGTTGGAAACTACTTGTAAACAAATAAGTTGGAGAACAACGTGAATATTTGGTAATTCTAGAATTTAAAAGTGCAATTGTTATATAGTTATCTAAAAATGATCAAATAATCAGTATGACGGATTGTCGAGAATTAAAGAAATTAGATAATTAGTTTTAGCATGCTACTCATCGGATTTGGTTGTAGTTTTAATCTACTAGATCGGTTCTAGGCTGGTTTAGGGAGTTGCTAGCCTCCCTACAACTTTTTGGTTAGGCTTAGTAGCTAACTGGGATAGCGGGATGCATGGCTCGAGGGCTGGAGTTGGTTTTCTTTACTTGACTAGTGGGTGGGTCATTGACTGTCTATGGTTCAGCATGTGTAGCAGCACGTGTTCATGCCATACGATGTAGCCGCCACCCCTTTCCACAATGACCCTAGGGTGATGGAGAGTGGCGACTTGATGGGTATAAGCCGTCTTCCCGATCAGGAGGGTGGCTTATGCTACGACTTATGTCGGTCTTGTGCTGCAGGAAGTACACGAAATCGTCTCGTGCCCTGAGATGTCGATTGCCAGATTGTGGACTATAATAACTTGGGCTCCAATATACAAAATGGAATTGGATAATGAGATGTCTAATAAATGGACCATTAAAGCTATAATACCCATTTTCTCTTATTCTCGATTATTGTTGCACTCTGCTATTATTGTTTCTACTCTATTCAATTTTTATTGATGTACTATTGGGTTCCGTACTTCGGTATACTTGGCAGTTCGCAAGGTGATTTCCGGTGTACATCTCCTTGGGGCTTATATACTTATGTTGTACAGTAAATCTTCTGGTTAGTATTCAATTTATGTTCATTTAATTTATGCAATGTAAATTATTTGTTGGCTATGTTTATATTTTATGATTATGTGTTGGGTGACTGCAATCTTGTGGGTGAGTTGTGCTAGTTGTTAGCACACGACAACCCGAGTTTCGTCGCTCGGTGGGACTCGGGTCATCACAAGATTGCTGATCAAGGAGCAAATCAATAAAGAACTTTGAGAGACTTTTATTCTGACCAACCAACCTGCTTAAGCACTGAGAAGATCGACAAGGGACAATCCATATGAGATTAAGTGCAGTATGATATCCTTGTTGCCCTCCTTTTATGGTACTAATAGGGAGGACCCCTATCGGCATTTAGAGGAATTCACCGAGATTTGTTCCATGGTGAAACTTCATAACTTTACTGATGAAGCTATGATGAGAACCTCTTTCCCTTCTCCCTTAAGGACAAGGCAAAACACTGGTACCACACCTTAGATGCTAGGGTGAATGATTGGAATGCCCTTAAGGGAGAATTCTTGAAGAAATACTTTCCAATGAGCAAAATCAACCACTTTAGGAGGGAAATCATGGGTTTTACTCAGTTAGATGGGGAGTAATTCCATGAGACTTGGGAGAGTTTCGATGACTTGATTCGGTTATGCCCCTATCATCAAGTGCTTAGATGGCAGTTGGTAGAAAGGTTCTATATTGGACTATCTGATAGGCATAGGCAAAGAGTGGATGCTACTTGTGTTGGAACCTTTTTCACCAAAACGAAGGATGAGACTTGGACATTATTTAAGTCGCTAAGTGATAATTCTATCCACTTGACCTGAGCCTATCAGGATAGAAAATCATCCATCCTCCAAAAGAAAGCAGAAGGTAGTGAAGATGGGGTTACTCAGAATTTAGCCTTCCAAATCCAATAATTAAACTGGAATTTTGAGAGGCTCATGTCTAACCCTGGCACATTCCCGCAATTAGCTTCCCAAGTCTAGGCTATTTCTGAATGCTCAATTTGCCAAAGCACTCTTCACGCCACTATTGAGTGTCACTTGGCTAATCAAATCCTTGAGTTAGTTCAGGTAAACCTGAATGCTACCTAAGGGTTTTGTTCACCTCCCAAGAACAACCCTTTTGGTGACACCTACAATCCTGGATGGAGGAACCATCCCAGTTTCTCATAGGAGCAAGGTGATGCTTCCAAGTCGGGGTACTTAAAAGCCCAACCCTTTCATGCACAATAATTCCAGCCTCCTCCTCAGCCCAACAATTCTGAGTTGGATGACCTTAAAGCCATGATGAAGACTATGTAAGAAAGCCAATCCCAGAAGAAGGTAATCCAAGAAATGCAATCTCAAATTGGTCACCCTATTAAGGCTGTTAGGCAACACGATCCTGGGAAATTGCCTAGCTCACCTGAGGAGAATCCTAGGGTTAAAGGGCTCTTTCTAAGGGAGCATGCTAAGGCTGTGACCGTTCTAAGGAATGGCAAAGAAATTTACAAACCTGAAATCACTCTTACAGTCACCCCTCCTACCAACCCGACACTAACTTACACATCTACCGAGGAAGAGCCACTCAGCCCCTCCTCTCTTGAAATCACACATTCAGAGGATGTTGTCACTGTTCCACCTCTATCCTGCCATAACAACCCCTCCACTCAGAGGTCAAGGGTGCCCTTTCTTGAGTCTTATCCACCCCTGAGGCATCTTTTGCTGGTTCATCTGGAGCCAAAGATAGGATAGATGAGATTATGGAGACATTCAAGAAAATTCATATCAACTTGCATCTGTTGGATTCTATTAAGAAGATTCCATCCTATGCTAGATTTCTGAAGGACCTGTGCACGTAGAAGAGAAAATCACGGAAACAGGTCAAGGCTAAAGGCATCTTACCCGTCCAAGTTAGCTTGGTCTTACAGCATGGTACACTACCCAAATTGAAGGACCCAGGAGCCCCATATATTTCTGTGGTCATTAGAGACCAATGCATTGATGAAGCTCTACTCGATCTGGGTGCGGGGATTAATATATTATCGAGCTCGATCTATAAGCTATTAAGAGGAGGCAAGTTGAAACCTAGTCCTGTGATCCTCCAAGTAGCTGACAAAAGATCACTCAAGACACCACGTGCGCTTTAGAGGATGTCCTAGTGAAAGTGGAGGACTTCCTTCCCATTGATTTTTTGATATTGGACACTGACCCATCCAACTTACCCACTAAACCTTCGATTATCTTAGGGTGTCCCTTTTAGGCTATTTCCAATGCCTCCATCAATTGCAAATCAGGGGTGCTAAAGATGGGATTCAAGAATCGAAAAATCCGATCAAATGTGTTTGATGCCTATAAACATCCTAGATTGGAAGATTATTCCCAAATTGAAGTGATCGATGAGATTGTAGAGGAGACGACACCAGCTCTTTTGTGTGATGATCCCCTCCAAATGGTCATCTCTAAAAACCATACCCCAACTCTTGAAGAAGGTGAGGGAGATATGCTAGGATTAGAAGAGCTGCTGGGTGTTGCTAATGCGCTTTTGTCAAGTTTAAAATATGCATCGTAGTATAGCGATTAAAGTGAATCAACACTTAAATTTATATCCTGAATTGTCAGTATGAGGTCGTCTCAGGGAGCAAATTATCGCAATTAAACCATTAATCAAACAAATATGAAATGAGGCACAAGAGTTTGATGCAAAAAGAAATGATTATTCACATATTGTCTTAATCAAACTCAATATAAAGTATGAAACTAAAGTTAAAAAAAATGTTTTTTTCAAACCAAGCTTTTAGGCTCAACACTTAATCAAATGTCAGGCCAAAGAACCTCTCAGCAAAGCAAGCCAAAATTCAAACCAAAGCTCAACCAAGACTGGTCCAAATCCGATTCATGCGAGCGTGTGTGTGTGTGTATAGTGGGGACCCGACCCCCTGAGATCTTGAGCAGATAGTTAGGAGCGAAATTCCTTATAAGCCTGAACTCAGCCTCCTCAGTTCCACGATGTGGGACTATTAGTCCCCTTCTTCTTTGTGCCTTTTTCATGTTAATACCGTGAGAGGCTACTACCAATTGATGAAGGATTGTCATTGGATCTTGAATCCAACAGCCCAACGGTCTTCCCTAAGTGAATCCGCATGAGGAGAGGAGGTGATCTTTATCGTAGAACCACCAGAGGCCGCTTGACGTCATTGAAGAAGATGAAGAATCCGGCGAACACCTGCAAGCACAAATACGGCCTCTCGGCCCAAATCTAATAGACCAAAACCTCTGGAAAACTACACCAAAGTAAAGCCTTATGGAGATTGAATGAGGGGGTGAATGGGGTGCGTGGCCATCGAGCTTTGAAGAAGCTCTCCGATGAGAATGCCGTGGGATAGTGGAGTTGATGTGAAGTCAAATTACCTTGACCAAAAGCTTTGTGGAGGTGTGGAGGAGATTTTTCCCAATGTAATTGGGTGAGCGGAAGTTGGAGGAGGTCGATCGATGAAGACGACGGTAGTGGACATCGACGATGCCGGAGGGAAAGCTACACTAGATAGATGGAGCTCTAGAGCTCCTCGAACTTAATTAAGGATGAGATTAAGAAAATCCCTAACCTAATTTATAGAGTGGAAGAGGGGAGAGCGTCACCGGAGGTGCACCGGCAAGGAGGAAGAGGAGGTAGTCACTGGAGCTGATGAAGGGGAATTAGGACATGAAGCTTCACGAGAAGCTCCGTATGAAAACGAGGAAGCAAAGCCCTCTACCTGTTGTACGTGGAAGAGGACGAGGAAGTGGAGAGAAGGAGCTCCGATGGTGTGTTGATCACTAGCATGGAAGAAGAAGAGGGGAGGAAATTCTGGCCAATTGAGCACAAAGAAATGCTTGTGGAAGTTCAAGCATAACGCACCAATTGAGACAAGAATCGCAAGTTTGACTTACGATTTTGGTTGATTTTTGAGCTCGCGAATCTCACCTTGCCGGAGACGATTTCGTCCAAATTAGATTGCGAGAGGAGGTTCATCGGATCAAGCATGACTTGAAGATCAATCGCACCAAATTTAGTGGGAATTAATTGATGTTTGATGGCCCAAATCCTTGATTGAAACTCAACGACGTTGGGTTTCTTCTTGCTACGTTCTTACTGTGTTTGGAAGGGAAGAAGAAGGCTGACATCATCGTGACGTCATCCGGGGGCTTAAATGTGAGAAACTTTGAAATGTAGGGTTGTCTATGCAATAAATAGAAATAAATAGGCTAAAATGCAAACTAGGTTAAGATAGACTCTGATTGAGCTTAATTTAGGGGTAACCTAATTTGGATGCAAGGAATTTAATGGTGACCTCAAATTTGGATTTTGATGAAGTTTGACTTGATAATTTATACTTTAACCCAAAATGCAGTAATTTCCCACCTTTGTATCTATTTTTGATCAAAATGGATTCATTTGGTCAAAGTAATTGCTCCAAACCTCATAGAATATTTTTAAATGAGTTTTTAGGATGTTTAGATTATATTTGTTTCCACCAAAAACCTTTCAATTGAAGTAAGGTTGTAATTAGGATTTTTGTTATTAAATTAATCTTCAATTCTCAGAAAATCTTGATTCAGTCAGTTCAAGCCTACTTCTTGGGAATTTAAGTTCACCACCCACCAATGTCAAGCAAATCCGATTATTTTCTGGGCCATGCAGACTTTTATAGGTGCTTCATTAAGGGTTTTAGCAAGATTTCTAAGCCACTTTGTGACTTACTAGAGAATGACACTGCCTTCATTTTTGATGCAAAGTGTGCCAAGGCCTTCCAAGTCTTGAAGGAGGCCCTCATAACTGTACCTATTCTGAGCACACCTGATTGGACCCTCCCATTTGAGTTAATGTGCGATACCTCAGATTTTGCCATGGGAGTGGTCCTTAGTCAAAGGGTTGATAAAAAGCCTCATGTGCTTTATTATGTTAGCAAGACCCTTACTAGTCCACAACAAAACTACACTGTGACATAAAAAGAACTTCTTGTGGTAGTTTTTGCTTTGGAGAAGTTTAAGTCTTATCTTTTGGGATCTAACGTTGTGGTGTATAATGTTCATTCTACTTTAAAGCATTTGCTTCCTAAGAAAGACAACAAACCTAGGCTTATCAAATGGATTCTGTTACTACCAGAGTTCGACCTTGATATCCGTGGCAAGAAAGGGGTCGAGAATGTAGTAGCAGATCATTTATCCAGTATCCCAGTGGAGGCTTCGACCTTGTCAAGAGACATTCATGACACCTTTCCTAACGAAACTATGATGGAAGTACACCCGATGACCCCTTGGATGCTGACATCATCATCTACTTGGTCACTAGAGAGACCCCCGATACATGAAATAAGCAAAAACGAGATAGATTTCTCGCTAACACTAAGCATTATCACTGGGAGGACCCCAAACTCTTTAGAATAGGCCATGACCAAGTCTTCCATAGGTGTGTTCCAGATGAGGAACAATTGAGTGTTTTGAATTTTTGTCACACATTGCATTCTGGAGGACACTTTAATGCTAAGAAGAATGCTTAAAAGGTTCTCCAGTCTGGTTTTTGGTGGCCCTCACTATTCAAAGATACTTATACTTATGTGGGGGCATGTCTTCGTTGTGAATAGACTAGAACGATTGGGAAGTGGGATGAGATGCCCCAGCAGCATATTCTTCCTATCGAGATATTCAACGTCTGGGGCATAGATTTCATGGGCCCCTTCCCATCATCCAATGGCTATGAATATATCCTTGTGGCAGTTGATTACGTGTCAAAATGGATAGAGGCCATTCCGACTAGGACCAACGATCACTCTATGGTCTTGAATTTATTAAGGCCAATATCATTTCTCGATTTGGTTGCCTGAGGACGATCATTAGTGATAGGGGACCTTATTTCAGGAATGCTTACTTCACCCATCTACTCAAAAGTCTTGGTGTCACCCACAAGTGCCAACCCATATCATCTATAGATGTAACGACCCGGTTCCCGAGTCCCTACGAGACACGAGAACCGGACCGACTCGACTAATCCCAAGACCCAGTCGTCCAACGAGGACATCCGAGATCAAGTAAAGGATCTGAGAAGTAAATGAAATAGTGAGAAAAATTGAAAGATGTAAATAAAAGAAAGTAATAGAACATAACAGCTACTGTACACTCTACTGTTGCCTTTAGTTAGTTTGCCACTCTACTCAGCGTTTTGCTGACGTGTTACACTCGTTACCTTTTTCAGGACCAGGTGTTGAGCAGCCAGGGTCGGCGGCTGCAGAGGACGCTGGGCCGAGTAGGGTCCAGTAGAGTTGCCACAGCTTTGTACCTTCTTTTGTTTCTGTTCTAGTGAGTAGTTTTGTTTCCGCTGTACCTTCTTTACCTGCAGTTTTTGTTATATGATAAATGTTGTTTTACTGTTGTGGTGGTGCCTACTGTAGTAGTTTCTTTCCTTACTGCTGTACTTTCTTACTGTTAGTTATATTCATGCTGAATGTGGTTTATTTTACTGTCTTTTGGTTACTTCCTCGTTGGACGACTGGGTCTTGGGATTAGTCGAGTCGGTCCGGTTCTCGTGTCTCGTAGGGACTCGGGAACCGGGTCGTTACAAGATGGTATCAGAGCAAGGTCGTCCCGAGAAGTGAATCAACTGACTGGAAAATAACCAATTCACATGTTTATAGCTAGAGTAGCCACCACAACATATCTCTTGACTTGAGCTCTTAGAAGTGTTGTTAGGTACCGTCTGTTTTGACGTTTCCGTTTTGTTTCGCGTCTCCTTGCAGGAGATGCCTCGTCGTGGGACTGGCGAGACTGGCCGCGGGCGCGGCCGAGGGCGAGGTCGGCGAGGTGGACGTGCTGTCGTTGATGTCTCGGTGGACCAGCCACCACTCCGTGGCATCCAGGCCCAGGACCTCGCCAGACTGATACGGGATATTGTACGAGAGGAGCTCCACCCACCGCCCCGAGCACCTCTTCCTGGGGTTGCAGAGGGGGAGTCCTCTGTGGGGCCACGCGACGGACGCGGCGCTGGACACGAGGGAGGGGATGGGCCCCTGCCGCCCCCACCTTCCTCCGACACTTCTGTACACGAGACACCTTCTCCTGGAGGTGCACCAGCACCTCCCCTACAGCACCACTTCGAGCTTTTCGGACAGTTCCGGAAGCTGAAGCCCCCCTCCTTCAAGGGGGATGAGGACCCGACCGAGGCAGAGGACTGGCTTGAGCAGCTGGAGAAGATCTTCGACACCCTTCGCCCCCCGGTGGAGTGCCGCGTGGCCTTTGCCACGTACCAGCTGGAGAGTGCGGCACACCGGTGGTGGAGGGCGGTCCGGGGACAGGAGAGGGACGAGCCGACGTGGGACCAGTTCGTCACCCTCTTCTGCGAGCAGTACTTTCCCCAGACGTGGCAGGACCAGAGGAGGCGGGAGTTCCACACTCTCCGCCAAGGGACGATGACCGTGAGCGCGTACCGCACGCGTTTCTTGGAGCTGTCCCGCTTTGCAGCGACAGCGGTAGCCACTGAGGAGGAGCGCCTTTGGAGGTTCACCGAGGGGCTCCGGCCTGCGATCCAGGGGTATGTCAAACCCCTGAAGCTGCCGACGTTTTCGAGAGTGGTAGAGGCAGCCATGACTTACGAGGAGACCAACCCGTCCGCGCGAGAGACCGACGGCGGGCGGAAGAGGCCCTTCCAGCCAGACTTCTCACAGGGCCGGCGAGAACGGAGACACGTGGCGTCCGCAGGAGAGCCGTCACGTTGTGCAGGGCCATCAGTGGCCTTTGGGGGCCCTCGACAGGGGCCAGTCACCAGCACCGGACCCCCGCCTAGCTGACAGCAGGGACTCACTGAGGGCGGGAGTCGGGTTCCCCTCTGCTACCAGTGTGGCCAGCCGGGCCACGTCAGGAGGGACTGCCCATCTAGGGCAGGAGGTCAGCAGATACTTCCCGCGCAGAGCACTGGAGGGCGCGCAGGAGGCCGCGGTTTCCAGGCGCGAGGAGGAGGACCGCAGTCGCGAGGAGGGTACCGGCCAGCACCTACCCGTCCGACGCAGAGTGTGGCTGCTTCGTCCGCACCTAGAGCTGAGGGGCGTATCAACGCCCTAACACACAGGGACGCCAGAGCTTCGGGATCCGTGGTAGCAGGTATGGTTTCAGTTTCTGGCAGACTCGTTTACACGCTTTTCGATTCCGGCGCTACGCACTCGTTTGTCGCAGACAGTTTCGCAGTTAGTTTGGACCAGGATTATACATTGTTAGAGAACCCGTTCGTAATCAGAGGTCCGAGTGGTCAGCTGTTTGTAGCTGAGGAGGTGTACACGGGTTGCGGGGTCAGCATCGGGGGACACAGCCTGCCAGCTGACCTGATTATGATACAGATGGAGGACTTTGGGGTGATCCTGGGGATGGATTGGCTGTCCGCTTACCACGCATTGGTAGACTGCTTTGAGAGGAAGATTGTCTTCTCCATTCCGGAGTTGCCTTCCTTCGAGTTTCACGGGCAGCCAGTGGACGGAGGTTTCAGGTGCATTTCGGCACTTCGGGCGGCGAGACTTTTGAGCCAGGGGTGTGAGGGCTTCTTAGCTTGTGTGGTGGCAGAGCACAGCCCCGTGGCAGACTTCCAGAGCATCCCGGTGGTCAGAGAGTACCCCGACGTGTTTCCAGACGAGTTACCAGGACTACCGCCCGAGCGTGAGATCGAGTTTGAGATCTCACTAGTACCAGGGACCAGCCCCATCTCCACCGCGCCATACAGGATGGCACCGCTTGAGCTGCGAGAGCTCAAGTCTCAGTTGCAGGACCTTTTGGAGAAGGGTTTCGTGAGGCCCAGTGCGTCTCCCTGGGGAGCCCCGGTACTGTTTGTAAAGAAGAAGGATGGGACCCTATGCCTTTGTGTGGACTACCGACAGCTGAATAGGGTCACCATCAAGAACAGATATCCGCTGCCGAGGATTGACGATTTGTTTGACCAGTTGCGGGGTGCCACGGTGTTTTCCAAGATCGACTTGAGGTCTGGATACCACCAGTTGAGGATCAGGGAGACCGACGTCTCCAAGACAGCTTTCCGCACCCGGTACGGACACTACGAGTTTTTGGTCATGCCGTTTGGGCTGACCAATGCCCCCGCTGCTTTCATGGACCTGATGAACCGGGTGTTCAGACCGTACTTGGACCAGTTTGTGGTGGTTTTCATAGATGATGTACTCATCTATTCTAGAGATCGGACGCAGCACGGACAGCACTTGCGGATGGTTCTGGACACTCTGAGACGACGCAGGCTGTACGCCAAATACAGCAAGTGCGAGTTCTGGTTGAGGGAGGTGACCTTTTTGGGTCATGTGATCTCTGGGGACGGCCTGGCGGTGGATCCCGCCAAGGTCGAGGCAGTGCTCAGGTGGGAGAGACCGCGTTCAGTCACTGAGATTCGCAGTTTCCTGGGACTGGCAGGTTACTACAGACGGTTCATCAGAGGGTTTTCGCAGATTGCACGTCCTATGACACAGTTGACTCGGAAGGATGTGCCTTTCACTTGGACAGACGCCTGTGAGGCGTGTTTTCTGGAGCTGAAGGAGAGGTTGACCTCGGCTCCCGTGCTCACCATTCCTGACAGTAGTGGCGGGTTCGTTGTGTACACGGACGCTTCCTTGCAGGGGTTAGGAGGTGTGCTCATGCAGAGGGGTCACGTGGTCGCTTACGCTTCGCGGCAACTGAAGCCCCATGAGCATACCTACCCTACCCACGACCTAGAGTTGGCAGCTGTTGTCTTCGCGCTGAAGACATGGAGGCACTACTTGTACGGTGAGACCTTCGAGATTTTTACAGATCACAAGAGCCTCAGATATCTTTTTGACCAGAAGGAGCTCAACATGAGACAGAGACGTTGGTTGGAGCTCCTGAAGGACTACGACTGCAGCATCTCCTACCACCCGGGAAAGGCCAATGTGGTGGCTGACGCCTTGAGCCGTAAGGCGCCCGCACGCTTGGCCAGTCTACAGTTACAGAGTTGGAGCCTTTTGGAGGAGGTGGGCAGTTGGCGACCTCTAGAGTTACGAGGGTACTGTGGGGCAGTGACGGTGACACGGCAGACCAGACCAGAGTTGATAGACCGCATCATCACGGGACAGATGGCCGATCCGTACTTGCAGTCTTTGCGCGACAGAGTACTGTCAGGGGACCCAGGGGACTTCTCTTTCACAGACCAGGTGTTACGCTTGAGGGGACGGCTGTGCGTCCCCAGAGACGAGGAGCTATTGAGAGAGCTCCTGACGGAGGCACACGGTTCCAGATTCACCATACATCCCGGAAACACGAAAATGTACCATGACTTGAGACGCGAGTTCTGGTGGAGAGGGATGAAGCGGGATGTGGGTGAGTTCGTGCAGCAGTGCTTAGTGTGCCAGCAGGTGAAAGTCGAGCATCAGAGGCCTGCAGGGCCGCTTCAGCCGCTTCCAGTGCCAGAGTGGAAGTGGGAGAGCATCACCATGGACTTAGTGGTGGGCTTACCTGTTACCCAGCGAGGACACGACGCGGTCTGGGTAATAGTGGATAGATTGACAAAGACGGCACGATTCTTGCCGATCCGAGTCACTTTGGGACCAGCACAGTTGGCAGAGAGGTATATCCGTGATGTGGTGCGACTACACGGAGTTCCGCGGGAGATCGTATCCGACCGGGATACCCGCTTTACGTCCCAGTTTTGGGCTGAGTTTCAGCAGGCTTTGGGGACGAGGTTGAGGTTTAGCACGGCTTACCACCCCCAGACGGACGGACAGTCGGAACGCACGATACAGACACTTGAGGATCTTTTGCGTGCCTGTGTACTAGACTGGAGGGGCTCTTGGGAGGAGCACCTGCCCCTGGCAGAGTTTGCATACAACAACAGTTATCACTCGAGCATCGGCATGGCTCCCTACGAGGCTCTGTACGGACGAAAATGCACGGCACCCTTGAGTTGGGTTGAGGTGGGGACCAAGTGGGAGGTTGGCCCCAGGTTGATCCGGCAGAGTCAGGAGGTAGTTGAACAGATCCACAGACGACTCCGCACTGTCAGGAGCAGACAGAAGAGCTACGCAGATCGCAGACACAGAGAGGTGCAGTTCGAGGTTGGGGACCACGTCTTTCTTCGTGTTTCGCCCATGAAGGGCTTACAGCGGTTTGGGGTGAGAGGGAAGCTCGCGCCGAGGTTCGTGGGGCCCTTCGAGGTCCTGGAGCGGGTTGGACCCGTTGCTTACAGACTTGCCCTTCCCCCGCAGCTTTCTGGTGTGCACAACGTGTTCCACGTGTCCAACCTCAGGAAGTACGTAGCCGATCCCAGCCACGTACTGAGTCACGAGAGCGTCGAGGTGAGCGACGACCTGACCTACCCCGAGCGGCCAGTGCAGATCCTAGACCGAGCCGTCCGCAGGTTGAGACGAAAGCAAGTACCCCTGGTAAAGGTTTTGTGGAGGAGCCAGCGGTACGAGGAGGCTACCTGGGAGCCTGAGGCGGCAATGCGGGAGCGGTACCCAGAGCTTTTCGCGGGTACGTCTTTTCGGACCGGCTTCGGTCCTCTTTGAGTTTGTTATGGTTATTTGGACATCCTTTTTCCGCACCCTAGTTGGCGCAAGTTTCGGGGACGAAACTTCCTTTGAGTTTGTTATATTGTAACGAGCGCGTGCCCCAGACGTCTTTTAAGACGTCTGGGAGGTGGCCCAGACGTCTGTAAAGACGTCTGGGATCACATCCGGACGTCTGACCAGACGTCCGGGATAGTTTACAGACGTCTGGCGAACAGTTATGCTCGCACGGGATATTCGTCTGCGCGCCTGTGCGCGCAGACCTGCGATCCCGCATCTTCTCTGCGGCTGCAGGCGACTGCGACCGTCTCTCCCTCCTCTCCGCGCGACGTTAAAAGGGGGAGGGGGCGCGCCTCCCCTCCCGTCTCCACCATCTTCCTCCTTCTCTCCTGCCTGTGCGCGAGAGCGAGCGGACGCGAGGGCGCAGCGGCAGCGGCGGCCGCAGTAGGCGCGGAGGAGCTGCGGCGTGGGAGGGCGGGGCTCTGCCGTGAGGGCGAGCTCGCTGGGAGCGGCTTGGCCGGCCGGCGGAGGGCGCAGGGGGCGCAGAGCGTCGCGGAGAGGGACCTGCTGCGGGCGGAGCAGCGGACGCGCGAGGTGCGACGCGGGCGGCGTCGCGAGCGGAGGCCGAGCGAGGTTCTGATTCTGGAAAAATCTCCAGAATCAGACGTCTGGACTAATATCCAGACGACAAGGTCGACGTCTGTGAGATCATACAGACGTCTGAAAGGTGAGTTCCGCTTTCTCCTTCTTTTTGTCGACTGACCGTACTGAGGGAGGAGGGTTGGCTGTGCGCAGGTGCTCGGATTCGTCATCCTTTGCGAATCAGACGTCTGGAAGTTGTACCAGACGGCGGGAGTGACCTCCAGACGTCCGGAGAGACCATCGGACGTCTGGGATCTAGGAGAGACGTCCCCACAGACTTCTGGACGTCCGGGGAACCAAGCCGAACAGGTAATTCTCCGATCCACCGTTTAAGACGTCTGGAAGGAGTTCCAGACGTCTGATTTTGCACAGTATTGTCTTTCTCGACCCGTTAGGGCCCGTTCGGGCTCCGTTTTCCGCGATTCGAGTTGCGTTCGTTTCAGAATTTATTCCTCTACCCGCCTACAGTAGCTTTACACTGTTTTGAGACACTCCTTGTGTTTGATCCTTGTGATAGGACCTCGTTCGGTTGCCGTCTTGAGAGTCGCGGAGGCGCGCGGGATTCCCGACCACGCCCCCATTACTCCCGTTGTACCTGGTAGAGTGGTTTTAAGTATTAATAAAATCTGTTAAAGTATGGAACCATAACTAGAACCTAGGGCATTGCATGAATCCTAGGAATGAGAAATATATGGAATGATAGCTCCTAGGTGTTGCATGAATCCTAGGGCCGGAAAACTAGATTGTATGATAGATCCTAGGATATGGCATGAATCCTAGGATGGAAAAACTAGTGGAATGTACATTACTGCAGTCTTGGAAAAATGGAAAGGAATATATAAAGCTGCCTGTAAATTTAATTAACAGCTGCCTGTTATGCATAAAGAATCATGTTGAGATCATGGAATGTGAGAACGAGAATCTGGAAAGTGAAACATATGATGTTCTGAGATAAAGAGCTGGAACCCTACGGGGAATTAGGAGTGGAACTCCTGGAAAGAAAAGGAATGGAACTGAGATGTAGTTTGTACTGTCTCTTGGGTACGCAGTACCAAGGGAAGTACCTGTACCTGTTTTAGTGCAGAGTGGGGCCAGCCGCCCCAAGGACCCGGGGTTAGGATTGGCCGCTCTGTACCGACTTGTTGGCCCTCGTGTACGTAGTACCGAGGAGAGCTAGTAGTGTTAGGAGAGTACTAGCTACCCCACGGGCCCCGGGGTTCTGCTAGCCTCCTTCACCGACTTGTTAGGCCCACTAGGGCAAACCAGGGTAGTCAGGCGAGGGTGCGCGGACTGTGGAGGGGCAAGGCCCCGGTTTGGTTACTGTGGAGGGGTTGGACCCCTGTTACTGAGAGGGCTCTGCCCTGGTTCCGTGCTGTGCTTTGGGCGCACCCGTTAACGGAAACGACTGACCGCGTGCCAGTACGGGCTAGCTACCTGTGCGTTTATCACGCGTGCCGTAGTCACCGTTACGTCTGTCAGTGACCTTGGGGTGGTTGACTGAGGGTAGGATCACCACGGGGGACTCTCCCGGCCAGGAGAGCACCACGTGCTACTTCTACTTTTGGAAAAGACTGCAATCAAGATCGTCCCACGAGGACATCCGAGATCAAGTAAAGGATCTGAAAAGTAAATGAAATAGTGAGAAAAATTGAAAGATGTAAATAAAAGAAAGTAATAGAACATAACAGCTACTGTACACTCTACTGTTGCCTTTAGTTAGTTTGCCACTCTACTCAGCGTTTTGCTGACGTGTTACACTCGTTACCTTTTTCAGGACCAGGTGTTGAGCAGCCAGGGTCGGCGGCTGCAGAGGACGCTGGGCCGAGTAGGGTCCAGTAGAGTTGCCACAGCTTTGTACCTTCTTTTGTTTCTGTTCTAGTGAGTAGTTTTGTTTCCGCTGTACCTTCTTTACCTGCAGTTTTTGTTATATGATAAATGTTGTTTTACTGTTGTGGTGGTGCCTACTGTAGTAGTTTCTTTCCTTACTGCTGTACTTTCTTACTGTTAGTTATATTCATGCTGAATGTGGTTTATTTTACTGTCTTTTGGTTACTTCCTCGTTGGACGACTGGGTCTTGGGATTAGTTGAGTCGGTCCGGTTCTCGTGTCTCGTAGGGACTCGGGAACCGGGTCGTTACAATAGACGAGTGGATAGGTCGAGATGTCTAATAGGGAGATCAAAAGAATTCTTGAGAAAACTGTAAGACCCGACATAAAAGATTGGTCGAAGAAATTGGATGATGAACTATGGGCTTATAGAACTGCGTATAAGATCCCCTTAGGCATGTCTCCCTTCCGTATAGTGTATGGAAAAGCTTGCCATTTACCTGTTGAGATTGAGCATAGGGCATATTTGGCTATCAAGAATGTCAACATGGATCTTAAGAAAGTAGGCAAAGTGCGCTTATTAGAGCTGACTGAGCTTGGAGAGTTGAGGAATGAGGCCTATGAGACTACTCAAGCTTACAAAGAGCACATTAAGATATTTCATGATAAGCACATCCTCAGAAAAACCTTTGAGCCCAACCAACAGGTCTGGATGTTCAATTTTAGACTTAAGCTATTCCTTGGGAAACTTAAGTCCAGTTGGGATGGGTTGTACACTATTACACAAGTGTTCCCTCATGGTAAGGTTGAGATTCAAAATCCCCCTGGTGAGACTTTTAAAGTAAACGCCTAATGTTTAAAATCATATGTTACTCTTTTTGATGGCCAGGTTTTGGACACCTACAGGTTGGAGGAGCCTTAGCTCCAATCACTCTCTACCTCAGGTATCTTTCCTTGCTTTTTACTTTCTAATGAGGACATTGTTAGATCTAGGCTTGGGCAGGTATAACTTGAGGTTGTACATAGCATTTATATATATTTTGCATGTATGTAGTTAGGGCATTAGTAGTTATATATATATTGCTCTAAAAAAATAAGAAGATGAAGAAGAAGAGAGAGACACAGAAAGGAAAGGGAGGAAAAGTGTGTTAGTCCCAGCATTTGATTATAGAAGTGCTTACCTAAGTTCTGGGTTGGAACAAATGTTGAATTAAGACCTGATGTGCTAAACCTTAGGAGAAAAGTGAGAAATACTGACTTAGGCCTCTAGGGTCTGTTTGACTCAAAAATTCGAGTATTTGTTAAGATATGGATTATTCTTCAAGTGGTTAAGGAAGTTGAGAAGCTGATGTATTAAGTCTAAGGCTTAAGGAGTATCTAGCTTCTTTGTCTGCCCTCTGGCTTGCCGATTTTGGTAACTTAAGCATCCACATCTCACACACTGGTTTGGCTTAGTGAGCTTAATAAAGAATAATGTCAAACATTCCTCTGTCTGAAAAAGAAAGTGGTTTTATCAAAAATCTGACTTAGGAAAGGCTCGGAAACACAAGTTGATTAGAAGAGTTCCCACCACATGAGAGGAGTAAATACTCCCCTTGATATAGTAACACTTATATATGCCACTATATATATAGTATATGCTAAGAAAGTTATTAGTATATGTTAGTATATTTAGTATAGTACATTATTAATAAGTATTTTTTGTACCGATACTTAGGTATTATCTAGTATAGTATATATAACTAACATAAAGTTATTTTATTTAGTTTTTGATGCCTGATTGATTGTAAATATGTTTGAGACATTTTAGTTAATAGTTAATTGATTCTTTTGTCATAATTAACTAAATTTATTCATTATTTGATTCATTTGATTCATTTGTAAATATAATTGACATTTTCGGAATAAAAGAGCATTTTTTAAACATAGGGAGTGATGTATATTAATAACTACCTCCTAGTGAACAACCTAGAATAAACCAGTAAAAATTATGTAAATAAATAAAATGACACGACATTTGTTTGCGTTGTGACACTATACAAACAACAATAAGATAATTAAATCACTATTTTTACCATGCAAATGATTTTCGCAATCATTTAGTATGCATAATTGTTGGGAAAGAGTGGTTGGGGATTAGACCTAATCACAAACTATCCTGTAGCCTCTTCGTCGGATGTCTGGGATGAGGTAATCTCCTCACGTACTTACTAATACATTTTTCACTCCGTAACCCACTTTAGGAATTTTTTAATGAATTTTGTATTTTTTCCGTGTAGCTACTTAGTGAACTTTGAAACCTAAGGAATAAGCCTCCCTTACTGGGACAAAGTTCAAACAATTGTCAGAAATGATACCACTACAAGGGAGAATGCAATGTCATCTACTAGCGAAGTGGATGTCACTAATCTTACAGAAGATCTGCCTGCGGAGGAACTTGAAACAACACAACCTCCACAATTTGAGTTTGGTTTTGTACCTTCAGATGATGTATGGGCCTACTTACTGCAACCCTACAGTGGTCCTAATGCCTTTGCAAGTTCTAGTACACCAAGTACTCAGAATACAAACCCAACTCATGTGGTGGATTATGTACATCTGGAGGTACCTAGTGATCGACCGAGGGGGGAAGAGATGAAGATCCGGAGCAGCTACAACAGCGGCCTTGGCTGCGAAAGCTGAGGAATTCACAGACCTTATGAGGAGCCTTACGTAGCATCACATTAACCCTCACTAGAGACAGGATCCTATTTCCAAGGAAATTAATGAATGTCTAAGGCTACTTCAGTAATGTGTCCCTAGCATCACCCAGAGGACATGGTCACCATCTTGGAGTTGTTCATCCACAAGTTCATCATGCTATTTTTAAGAATCTACTTCCATATGATGCAAAGTTTGGAGCATTCCTCCATAGACACACCACCGGTAACTACGGATTCTGAGTTTCTTTTTGACAATCCCTAGAGTTATCGTCTCCTATATCTCTATTCCCCCTACTTTTCTTCATTTCGGTTATGTAATATATTTTGGGAGAAATCAAACTCCCATAGAACATTTCCAACTATTTTAATTATGAATGTTCAGCCATATTAGATGAAGCATTTCATGTAATTATTTTCCACCATAACATCTACCCTACCCTGACAATGTTTAAACCATTTACAGGTATGCATTCCGATGAAGAAAGGTCATCTTCTAATGAAGTGGGTTATGAGGATAATAGTTGGGAAATTCCAGCAATGGTATTGTCAATGGCATTCCAATTCCCACTATTTTCAGAGATCCCAATCCCACGTCGACCATGAAACGTTAATTTAAATTTGTCCGACCACGATTGGATACATGAGATTCTTGGAGGATACAATGATAGATGTTTCGATGAGTTTAGAGTGACGAAGGAGGTGTTCACATCTATTGTCGATTTGTTAAAGGAGAGAACAAAATTGTATGATTCCCTCAACGTCACAGTAAACAAGCAGCTTGCCATATTTCTCATGACAATATCTTAAGCAGTGTCAAACCGTCATCTAATAGAGAGATTCCAGCATTTTGGGGAGACAATATCTCGGTATTTTAACAATGTTTTGAATGCTACTTATTCACTACAAAAGTTGTTCATTTGACTGCCTGGTAGTAATGTTGATGTTCCACCAAAAATCAGAAGCAATAGGAAATTCTACCCATACTTCAAGGTATGCCTGTAATTACTCTACTTAAGTAAGATATCCAATTCCACATCTCCATATTTATGCATTCCTCATTTGTAATTGCAAGGATGTTTTGGGAGCAATAGACGGGTGTTACATATCAGCAACAGTTGCCTCATCTGAATAAACTAGGTTTCGAAACCGTAAAGGATGGACTAGTCAAAACGTTATTACGGCGGTCGATTTTGACCTACAATTTGTTTACGTTGGAACAGGATGGGAAGGTTCTATTGCCAACATGAGGGTTTTAAAGTGGGTAATATGTAATGGACTCACCATACCCGAATAAGAAAATGAAAATTGAGCTAAAAACTTTGAAATGTTCGATTTGCTTAAGGTTATGCTTTGGATTTCTACACAAAGAAGCAATGACAAGTGGTGTTCTCCTAATAGCTCAACTATTCATGACCTGTCTTACCGTTTATCTTAGTATTTTTGCTTATATTCATTATAAAATTCTCTAATTTCAAGGTGGGTTTATTGATGGAAGCCTACTCTTTGTTTTCAGGAACATTGAAGATAGTGATATCACCATGAAGATTTTGTACCATGAGAATTGTCACACTGATCTTCACATTCTCAAAAATGATTGGGGTTCAACATGTACCCTTCTATTCCTGGGTATGCAAAATCTGACCTGCAAATCGAATCCATTTTTCATTGGGTTCTACATAGATTAGAAGTTACTAGAAATCATATCATGTTAAATATTTTCATCCCTGCTTCATTATTCTAGTTAATCTGGTATTTTTTAATATCTAACAAGCATTGAATGGCATCCTAGCATGAACTAATAAATCTTAAGAAAAGCAAGTGCAATTTCTTGCCTAGTAAATAGCTTTTTAATTAGGAATGATTCTCTTTCTGTTGCCATTGTCAAAGTTGAAATCACAATGTAACAATGATAGAAGTAGAAGAGAGATCTAGATGATTGGCACCACCAACTTTCCATATGGCAGGAATGGTTGTAATGGTCAAAGTAAATCCATCTCCTATGACTATGCTAACGAGTAATGATAGTAGCAAATCTATCTCCCACAACTATGCCAATAAGTGATGCTTATAAGAAATCCATTTGTCATAATATCTATGCCTAACAATATAAAACACTTCATTTCCATCCAAGATTCATCGACAAGGTGCAGCAAGACATCCCTAGATCTGATGTAAAAGAACAACTTTAGGTCCTCTGCAACATCTATGGTCTATCCTTGCTTCACAAGCAATATGGGAAAAATTCTATCTACGGGATGCATCACCTCGCAGCAAGGGGCTATGGCAAAATAGCAGCTTAGGTGCCTTCATGCCCTGGTAAGTTATGAATCACCTAACATTGAAACCATTCTTATTTGGGATACAACCTGGGATGCCAAGGACTAAAAGAGGCTAACAAAGCCCATCTGTCTCTCATTTGTAGCTCCAGCCCAAATCTCGTATCGCTTGTTGATGCATTCAACTACACAGATCACTACCTTGGCTCTACACTTGGCCATTACAATGGGAATGTCTACCCAATGCTTTACGAAGAGGCTTGGAAGGATCCTCTAAATGACTCCATCTTGATGGATGGCTACGTAGAATATATTCGGCATTTGCTCAAGCAATCTAGCAAGTGTTCGAAGCTGTGAAGATTTCATTAGTCAAGAAGAACTCCTTGGTGCCAATTTTTTTAGACATATTACTAAGTTATTTTTATCAAAATGGGAGACCAAGGGATGCCTCAGGCTAGAATTTGGCATCACAGAGCATGTTGAGAATGCCATCACATAACAATGAAATTAATGTTGCCTCAATCTTTCCCCTTCTAAAAGGCAGGGATCTCGACTTATTGTTGTTTAAGACTAGGTTTATTTGTCATTTATACTCATATTTACTCATTCAAAATTGTTGGATGAATGGGGTTTGATGTGACGTAAATTCCATTTATTTTTCGAGAGATCTTGCTGTCTTGATTTGGAAGCATATTTTTCAAAATGTAAAATATGTAATCTCTAAAGTGTTATATATATTTATTAGTCACAAAATAAAGGAAATCATAAAATTAAAGAGATATCTAACAAAATAATTGCAAAGTTAAAAAATATAATTTTACTTAATACTTATCCCACTCCAATTTTACCTAATTTACGTCCCTATTTACAACTTTTAATTTCTTCTTCATCACATAAAAGAGTTAAATTATTATTCCTTTACGTTGTAACATAAAAACTTATAACAAATTCTTAAACTAATAATATTTTATTATCATTAATCTATCAATTTAATTTAACCAACCTTCATTAATGGAACCAAAATTATTAATAATATTACATTTAATGAATTGTAACATAAGAGAAAAGTGAATTTCATCGGTTTCTCTTATCATAAATGCCCTAATAAATGTAACTTAATCAATTAATCTATAAAAAAAAATTAATATAGTCATACATCTTATATTTGTAGACTTTTGTTTAGATAAAATTAATAATTTTCTCTATGTCTTAGAAATACTAAGGTAAAAATTAAAATAATATGATCCATTCTTATTATTTCAACTAACTTTTTCTTCAAGTTAAACACAACTTCCAACGTATCATCAAACTCCATCCTCGTTATCAAACACTTATATCCAACTCAAATTTATCCCATCACATCACCTATGTATCTTTTAAATAAAATATTCTATTTATCACAAAAAAAAAAAAAAAAAAAAAAGACTTATCACTTGTACAATTAAATCTGTCATGCGATCCAAACGGATCGTCAAGTGGCATGAGGGCACAGGAGTCAGATGAAAGAATATTCCTCGGAACCTCGGAGGCAAATTATTGGCACCACTCGAATCTTCTTTTCTCGCAACGACGACACCTATCGGCTTCGGCACCCTCCTTTTCCCTTACCTTCCTTCTAACTACACGAAATGGAGCTGTCGCTTCCATTTAAGATGGGAAGGAATAAATTCTAACAAGGCTACCTGGAAATCTGTTTTCCTCGATGCCATCAGGATTTCAAAGAAAGCTATGAATGATATTGTTTTTTCTTTTCTTTTCTTTTCTTTTCTTTTTTTTCAGTTTGGCTTTTCCTTTGGGGCCGGAGAATTAGAGATGCAGTGAAATCTTCCATCTTCAGGTGAGCATACATGCAGATATCTCCGTACATGTGCTCCTTTATAAGCTTTTCCTCCTC
Organism: Thalassia testudinum; assembly: GCA_037157565.1. Taxonomy (NCBI): domain Eukaryota; kingdom Viridiplantae; phylum Streptophyta; class Magnoliopsida; order Alismatales; family Hydrocharitaceae; genus Thalassia; species Thalassia testudinum. The sequence goes on from JAZHRO010000024.1 coordinate 221,295,151, forward strand.
TTCTATCGTTCTTACTTTTGCCTGCTGCGCCCGATCTTAAGGAAGTTTGATCGGTTGCTGATTCGTTGCAAAACAGTATTTAATTGCCATCATTTTTATATCAATATATTAGAGCAATGCATTTTGTTCGTGTAGCTTAGCGCGTACATAACGATGACAAATACTAATTAAAGCGCCTGGTAATATAATCAATATTTATCGCGTTATTCATGTTACATCGTAGAATTTCGGATGATGATGGGCTTTCATGCTAGAGGTATGTTCTTATTTATTATGATATATGATAAAAAATGATAGGAATTAATACAAATAAGGTAGCGATTAACAAATTTGTACGTACACGTATACCTTACTGCATGCTCTTCCTTCCATGGAATGGAAGTAGAGGTGCAAAGGAGGACGCATCAAAGAGGAGAAGTGCCAAGGATAGGGAAAGTTGAACTTTCTAGAAGGTTTCTCAGAAGGAAAGGGTAAGGATAGAGGGTAGAGGGTACCGGAGGAGGAAGAGGGAAGGAGTAGGAGGAAGGTGATGGATATTAAAGTGTTAGAACTCGCCTGCAGGTTATTGGATGAAGCAAGAAGATGAAGGGATTGAGAAAAAAAGAAGTTTTGGTACGGTATCATTGTTGAAAAAGAGATACAAGAGAGTGGATTGTTAAGGGGCTTTTGAATTTGGTGCTCCATATTGGTGCATCTTTTTTTCTACACTCACAGACACCTCGTCTTCACCTCCCCCTAAATTCACTCAATAGTTCATAACGCCATAAGCCCTTAAGGCAGGCATGACAATATTCAAATCATCCTCATTGATGCAGCATTGATGCCTCTTAACCATCAATGATAAGTGTTCTGTACCATTCAACATCTCCCACCTAACCATATTGGTCGAGTATATTCCACGCACACGCTATTTAATGTCTATCTTAATAGAGATGCATAATTTGAAGTTTCTTATCCATGAATTCTTCCTATTTGACCAACACGTCTAATATACGAAATTTTCTTAATAAGAGAATCATCTTACATGTCACTTGTAGGTATATAGGTTATTTTGACATCTTGTTTGACCGCTATATTGGAATATACTAATAGTGGATCTCAATGCGTTTCTTTTGGAAATATTTGTCCTATTATTAATCAACCTTTTGCAGCTTAATACATTTCAATTCACCTCTTGACCATTTGAAGCCTAGGTTTTCAAGGAAATGTGTAATCAAGAAACAACATGAGTGGATCACCAATTACCTATTTGTGCCTAGGTATTAAACTCTATTTCTCAGTATCTCAAAAACTGGCCACACCACCAAGCATGAACAAGTAATATGATATGGATTTCCTATCCTTGACATACCCCTAAAATCCACAACCGAGTATCCAACTATCTCAAGTGACTGATAAATCAAAGTTAATTATGTAGACCTTTTACATATCTTAAAGTCCTCTCCATAACTCCCCAATATGCAAAATCAGAATTTCTTTGATATCTTCTTGTCAAGCTTACAAGAGAAATCAAATTAGCTTATACACGTCATTGCATACATCAGCTTCCCATTGTTTATGCATATGAAACATCTAATGGATTCCATCTTTTTGGAGACACTGACTCATCAAGTATTTTTCCAATAGCAAGTGGTATTGGGGATAGAGTGCTAGTTTATATTCTAAACCTTTTAAAATTGTATGTAAATATTTTTGTTGGCTTACACTCTCCTTGACCCTTTATATTTAATTATTTGAATTTCAAAAATATAGGATACTTCATTCATATCTTTTATCTCAAATTCATTGCCCGACTTTTCTTTAGTCTCATTGAGTATAATCATGTAATTTCCAAAAAGTAAACATCATCTACATGCAATGACATTATAATAACTCTTCTCACACTTTTCTTGGTATACACACAATTGTCCAATTTATTTGCAATAGGAATAAATTGAATAATTATCTCATGGCTTAATTTGAGACACCTTACCATGAAGACTATTTCAAGTTGTATAATAACTTCTTGAACTTGTATACCTTTTTCTCCTACCCTTCAACTTGAAATCTATCATAATAGCCTTGGGGACTATTAGCTTGGTCGCTGATAATCCACCACCAAGTGAATGAAACTTGAGGTGATCCAGACTGCGAGAGTAAGGGTTCGAATAATCAAGGGCACAAAGAACACACAAATTGATTATTAAGTTTAATCCCACTAATGGTCATTATATTTCGAGAGGGATGCTAGTATCTTAATACACTATTTTGGTGGATTACAAGGACTCGAGTTGACAATTAACTAACTAGAGTTTGGAGTGAAATGTTTTAACCATAGAAGCCTTTAAGACTTGGTCCATACCCATTTTGATTGAATTCAATCCAAGATATCATTAAATTTATGTGAGAACCAGTCAAGATCAAGTCTTGGGTTGCATGATCTCTATGGACACGATAGGTTTTTAATAGTTAAGCCACTAACCTTACACATGGAAGGCAATTGGTACTTGACACATGTTTACTCGCAAAGGAGTTTGTTGTTACTAGAAAGTTGTTGTGATGATCATATTGATCAAGGGTGATGTCACTTATTGCAATGACAATCATGATTCCTTATGAGCACCATTTCATTTCCCCAAGTGATGTCTCATCTCCTCCACTACCCATTATGTGATTGAAGGTGGATGAATTCCTCCTTGGTCATACCACCCTACATCTAAACCCAAGACGTCTAGACCTTAAGTACACTTACCCTCTAGGCAAGCCTCCAAGGAGTTCAATTTGGTCTAGAGCTAGCTTATATCCAACTATGGGTAGGGGGTCAACCTTCATCACTCATGGTTGACAGAAGGTAGTTCAATCTTGTCTATTGTAGAGGTTTAAATTGGCATTGGAAATAGAGGCAAAACATAGAACATCAATACACTTTTCCCAACCTATTCTCATATTTTGACCTACATTCCAGTAAAGAATGGAGAAGGTGGATCGATTGCTCGAAATCTACTACTCCTTTAAGGTTAATTGGGATGATAGGATAGATTTCATAGGAGACCTTTCTTACATATAGATTATCTTACATTTTTATTTGAAAGTGATAAAAATTATTTTAATAGATTAACCTTTAAATGTTTAAAAAATTTCTAAATTAACCTACGAAAATACAAGATAACCTACAAAAATAACTTATCCTACATTAACCCCAGAATAACTTATCCCAGATTAAGCTCTCTTAACCTAAGTCAAAATATCCTTCTCATCAAACAAAATTTAACCCCTACTTTAATGGGTTATCCCTCTTATCAACCTAAACCTTAAGGGCTAATTTACTTAAAAGATTAAGAAAGTGATGTTAAAAAATATGAAACTAATAATATCCCGTAATTGTATTTACTTGAATTAATATTAAATTATGACATTAACTCTTATAATATTTACTTGATAATAATGTAAGATATATAAAACATGAGAGATGTTAAAAGACGAATGATATACCCGAATTAGCAAATGAAAAGTTATGTAATTAAATAAATGAAGGTCAACCCCACTTTTGAGGGATCAACCCTTCAAATAAGCTAAGCCTAAAGATATCTACAAAGCATCCCATGTGGCAATATGGGGAGTTTAACAACGAGAGTGACTAGTTGAATCAACTTGTGAGTATGCCAAACAAGTAGTGCAATACTAGTTCTTTCATTGCATTAGATTTATTCGGCACAAAAAATGCAAAATTAATGATACTACTAGACATCATCGTACGAAGAACTAATCTAGAGATGGCAGAATCTGAGAAACATAGCTTCTGAATGATGGTTGTGACATGGGTGTCGACGTCTCACTCACCACCAAAAGGTTTTAATTTTGGGTTAGCTTTGCTTCAAAGATGAGAACCATGCATGCCATGTTTCTTTTGCCAGAGCATTTCCATGCACGAGAATGCAAAAAAAGTATACACAGCCTAACAAAATAGTTCGTCTCAAGAAATAACCGTACGAAACGCTTAGAAATGACTGTTCTTGGATACTCAATATATGATAGTTCAGACATGTTTTACAAGACATTTTTTGTAGGCTTAAAAAGTCCACTTTTACATTTTACGGTAACCAGTAATGCTACTCTTTTAGATGTATTAGATTGAAATTCCGACACTTCCGTTGAGATAAATCAAAGACAACCCATACTCTTTTCAGAAAAAATGTGCTTTATTTTTATTCATATAGACATTTACAAATATAATCTGCCCGAGAGATCAGCCTTTTCTTTCTCAAAACGAGAAGACTTTCTGTCGCCAATAACACGGACAATCATGCCTTAAATCGTCTATCCAGTTAAGCTGGAATCAAGAAATAAGTCACTCTCGGCTGACATCTGATCAAGCTGCTGATCAATCCATGCCCAAAGGAACGTACACACAGATTCATGCATTCGTGCGCTGGGTGTGGGTGTGGGTGTGCACACTTGCACATGTGCATGTGTCAGAGAGGCCCATAGAGAGAGAGAGAGAGAACTCCATTATGTCATGTACAAAGTTTTTACAATTATAGATAAAAAAATAAGATGCAAATATAACTTAAGGTGTTTGTGTAGCCAGCCATCAAAAGCAGCCCGCCAGTTCGACACCGTGTCTTAAAGAGCCATCAATTTCCCTGGTGCCTGGATGATCGCATGAGTCATTTTTACTTGAGAGCCATCCAGAGTAACTGCACCCCCTATGAGAACATCATTGTTACAAAGCATCAGAAGCAGTACTCGATTCAGGTCTATTAACTCAAGAGAGTTTACTCTGAAGTGCGAAGCATTTGCATAGAATCACCTCATTATGTGAAGTTGTTAGCAACTTTGACAGGCTTTAGGACCCTGACAGCTCTCTTTGCTTGCTCAAAGCCCATCACAAACACCCCAAATATGTAAAGGATGCTTAGTTGCATCATTGCTAGGATGTCATGGGTGGAAACGAGGCAATTGACTCTCTTGTTTCCTCCCATTGTTAGTCTTGTGTCGGCTGTGGAGACAGTTCCCATGGTTAAATTATAGGTAGTAGAACGGAAATGTAGATTGTATAGATGATAGGATGCGGATGACATAGAGTTTGTCTTCTTCAGGGAGGCACGCTTTACCAATTTCTTTTGGGGAAAGGATTGACCATGAAAGCGGCTGCATGTTCGACTGGGACACCTTCATCAGGTTCAGAAGGCATTGATTGACCTGCAAGGATCATTCAGAAATCGTATGTTGCTTTTCTTGCAAATGCAACATCTGACAGAATACAAAGGTGTACTAAAAAGGCTTTTCAGTATGCTATAAATGAGGTAGAGCTCATACAATACATATTTGTCTAAAAGGTGAAACTAACAGTCGAGAACTTTGTTTTTTGTTGTACACTACACCACTAGTTTCATCTTGGTTTGAGACTTACTATCTTATATCCTGAAGTAATCAATGCTTAGCTATTTAATGCATTCAGACAAGCAAAACTGCCATCCTCAATATATAGGTTGTGGAGCAATGGCCTTCCAAGTCATAAACCAAGGTTCAACTATTACCCTATTCAAAGCAAAGCAAAGCAAAGACCCTTTCTCCCTGAGTTCATAATATATAGAAGCACCTTAACTTCGATCACAGAGTTTTTTTTCCCAATGAATGATCAAATGAGAAAAGTGATCAACTTCTTCATTAGAAAGAGCAGCTGTTCTACATTAAAATATCGAAGAGTGAGTTACAACCCCTCGTATAATTCCACATCCCTATAATCATTTTCAACAAAAGGCCTTTCTCCCTTGAAGAAGACCCTGTTTCTTTGGAGCCAAATAACCCAAAGAAGTGCAAATGGACCTGCCTTCCCATTCTTGGTACAAAAAAATGTCCCTCCCAAAGCTTCTTCAAGAATCTGCCCAATACATCTGGCTCCTGCACCATGTGCCTGAACACTCGCAAACCGCTTAACCAAACGGGCAAGAAAGAATAGATAGACACAATCTTCAGGTAGCTCCCTACATGACTCCATCCAACTGAGGTGCAATCTTTAAATGATAGACTTGTCAGGAGCCTCTCCCTACATAAGAACCAGCCAACGATATTGACCTTTAAAGGCACCTCAGATTCCCATATAGGCCTGTGATCCTTAAGGACTTTTATTTATCCGTGGAGTAGAACGATATCTGCAAACCAAAGGCATTGAACATAGATGGTCCTACTACAAACAAGCATCTAAGATCCCCATCCTCATACAAACGGCGAAAACCACCTATTGGAAGCTTCAAATCCTAGAATAATGATACCCATGCATTATCACCTAGGTCCCAATAATCTGCCATCAAAGCCTCCAAATTCCAAGAAAGTGCAAACAAGGCGTGAAAATTTGTCTACCAAAGAGTCTTGTCTCATTAATCATCAAGCTAAAATTGAACCCATTACCATCCTCCAACTCAACCAAGAAGCAAGGATCGTGAGCTGTATTACACATGAAAGTTCCTTCCAAAAAGCAGATGGACCTCTACAGGGCATCAATCTATCAACCCAATTCACCCTTCTACAATGGCACATCTCAATCACAAAGGAAAATACTTCACCCTCCACACCCATAGTTTGAATAACCTACTTCATTAACAAAGATTGGTTCACGACTCTTGTGTCCAGAATCCCAAGGCTCCCATCCAACAAGGGCTTGCACATGTCCCCTCCTAGGAGACCATTGCTAAGCCACAACCTCCCTTTCCTGCACCTCTTTGAAAGAATCTGCACCATAAGACATAAAAATTGTTCACCACTTTCTAGGGCATAAAAAGGTGGATAAGTAGAAAATGGGAATAGTAGAGAGAACTAGACGAAGAAAAATCAACCTCCCCTCTTTTGATAGTAAACAAGACTTCCAACACTAAAGCTTTTTTTCCCAGGCACTGTACAAAGGCATTCCAATCTGCCATACTTAAGGGTTATCAAAGAGAGGTAGCCCAAGGTACTACAAAGGCAAGGAACCTCACGGCAATCAAAGAATTGGTGCATATCTCCAAGCTTCATCATCCTTTATCCCAAAAATAAACCAAAGAAAACATTTCCTTGTTAACTCTCAAACCAAAGAAATCTCCTAAATAGATCAAGATATGCATTGTCTACATGTTGTAGCACGAGAACAATGCTATTTGACAATCGTGCTAAACCCTTGAGGAAACCCCTATCAGATACTATAAAGTACAAAATTGCTAGGGTATCTATGGCAAGCATAAATAACGAAGGTGCAAGTGGCAATCCTGTCTCACTCCACATGGCTAAATCCACCCACCTTTAGGCCTCCCATTAACTAGGACCACAAAAGAGTTAGTAGTAACACTTCATCCGTGTAATCCACAGACGAAAGAAGCCATGCTTGCAGAAGAAACTCCATAAAAATGGCCGGTCTAAAGAAACAATAGCTTTTACAAAATCCACTTACCACAGAAATTTGTTTGTTGCTTTCCGTCACCAATAGCTGACAATCTCCATAGCTATGATAATGTTGTTAACTAAATGCCTACTTTAATAAAGGCCATCTACGCTCGGGCTTACCATCAATAACTTCCCTTATCTATTTGTCAAAACCTTTCCAATAATTCGGCAAATGACATTTAAAAGTGCAATAGGTATCTAATCCTCAATTCTTTCTGCAAGATCCTTCTTCAGCAACAGAAATAGGAGACATGGTTACCCTCCTAAAACTCCCATATTACCTGCAGAAGGTCTTACCCAAAACAGACCAAAATTCCTTGAAGAATAAAACTAGGAAATCCTTTGGCCCTAGGATTCCCTCTACATTAAGCCTATCCACACCTCCTTGACCCTAGTTTAGAAAGAAGTCACGCCAATATGCCTACCTACATTACTGAAATGGAAGCAGCTGCCCTTCTAATCTACCTCCAATTTCCTTGTGAAGACTTTCATATGCTTTACCACTGGCATCCCTATGCTCTCTCTACCACAATACTTTGCACCATCACATTGAATCCTTTCAAAGAAGTTGCTTTACCTCTTCCCATTAGCCTCCATATGGAAGAACCATGTATTTGCATCTCCTTTCTATTAAAGCTAGTTTGATCTTTGTCACCCCTCCACCTCCTCCTTCCAGTCCTCCAAGGAAAAAGTCTACTATACATGCATCATTTACTACATATTTGACTTAGTTGACAGATCTAAATAATGCGGAAGCAATAATTAAAGCAATAAACAATCGCATAACACTTGGGTTTACGTGGAAACCCCACTCACGAAAAGTGGGAGAAAACCAAAGGAAAAGGCCCCGAGAAGGCTCTGATTTCTATTGTTCTTTTCAAAAAAATAGGTAAGGGGTACATGCCTATTTATAGGCTACCACACACAACAAAGTCCCACTACACTATGTGAGACTAAACCACTACACGTCTCTCAACACTCCCTCAACCTGGAGCTTGGAACGCTCAGCTTGTAACACAAAGAAACCTACTTTCCATAGAAGAACAAACAACACTCTGAACTGTTTCTTGCTTATAGACAAGAATACGGGATGGAGCTGCTGAAGGAACTACTGTAGTTGGCTCTAACAATGCCCTTTCCTCTGGAGATCTAGTGTTGGTGGCTCTCCATTCAGTATCCCTAAAATACATCTTCCTCTGAAGACCTTGAAGTTGCATCTCCCACATAGAAACCGACTGGGCCCTTTCTCTTAGGACCTCGAAAATAGATCTCCCTCTCTCTGGAGACTTCGAAACTCTGGACCTCCCAAAATTTGGTTTCTCACGTGATGATCAGCTACTCCCAACGTTCGTAGCGATATCCGATGTCACCTCAAATGCCATCATGCCTTAAGACTGCAACAAAAGGACTCCTAAACGAAGGTGACTATAATAGGCTTCCACGCTCCCCCTTTCTCCTATACTCATATGGGAGAAGAACTAACAGCAAGAAGAAAAAATAATAAAAAATTAGAGAAGAGCCTCTCTTCTTATAATCGTCATCTTTTTTTCCCCTTCTCTTTTTTTTTCTTTCTTTTTTTTATTTTTCTTTTTCTCAATATCCTCTTATCTCCCCTCTCTCCCTTTCTTTTTTTTTTTCAATCATTTACTCCTCTATCTACGTAAGCCACCACTATCAAAATTGTGACAGAGAGGGAAAAGAAGAGGAAAGCAAACCCTTCTACTCTCCCTTAGGGTTCGGGAGAACCCCACGATACCGCCACCGCTCCTCGCGAGCCCTAACGGCACCACCATCTGCTGCCCCCAGCTTCTTGTAGGTGGCAAAGTCGTCCACCATGTGCTGCGCCCTCATGACCTCCGAGGCCCTGAACCCGAGTCCTCTCAAGGACCCCTAGGGCCAGGAGGCACCCGTGGAGGCACATCACCGTGCTGTCCAACGTGAGGGTCTGCAAGGGCACACCAGAGGAATTGTCGTACCCCGCACCCTGCGTGTGAAGGGTCGTCTCCACGACGTAGGGGTGACGCCCTCTTCGATGTAGGCGCGCCTTCCAACAGCGCTACCAACAGGGCCTCATAGACCTCCCCTTCATGATTATCTTCTCCTTTATCGCCACCTCCACGACCTTCACAGGCGCCGCAAATGGCACCCTTTGTAGCCGCCAACACTCCATGATGTTGCAGCAATGTCGCCCAACCTCGCTCGCACAATCGCCAGCAATCGCATGTTGCCTACAGCGCTGCCTAGGGTCGCCTTAAGCAACCCTCTGCAGCACTGCTACACCCTTTGCTCCACCTCGCACAGCCTCCTGATGTGCAGCTGCTTCGCACCTCCTCGTAGGATCCAAGCATCAACATCACCACCTCCTACTCCGTGCACTACCTCACATCAATCAACATGAGCCTGGAAGAAACTCCACCGAGGAGATCCTCCTCAAGCAGCCCAGATCGAAAACCCTAATGAAGGGTAGATCACCTTGCCACATACTCGATTCTCCTTTCAAATCAAGATATCGGAACTCCAAGAACAGAATAATGATAAGAGATAATAATTCAAAGAATAAACCCAAAAATCATACTGCTCTGATACCAAATTGGCAGATCTAAATAATGCTAAAGTAATAATCAAAGCAATAAACAATCGCATAATGCTTGAGTTTACGTGAAAACCCTACTCACAAAGAGTAGGGAGAAAACCATGAGAGAATGCCCCGATAAGGCTCTGCTTTCTATTATTCTTCTCAAAAGAATAAATAAGGGGTACACGCCTATTTATAGGCCACCACACACAACAAAATCCCACTATACTATGTGGGACTAAACCATTACACATGTTTCTCTCAACAGACTTTGTCAGCATCTGATGTTCACAACTCTGACCAGCTCATCAATCTTCGGCAACACCATTATCTTCCATTTACACTCCTTTATCCACCTTTTATAAGAAATAAGGTGCATCTTCAAAGCTTGCAGCCTCCTCAAAATGGTGATTTTTGTTGAGCCAAAAAAAGGTGTGTACTACCATTACCTTTCCATAATTCCTTTAAAATAATCTTTCTTCAAAACCAAGACTGGTTAACTTTGTAGGAAGAAAGCCACAAGTCTCATTAGACATCCAAATAAGTGGTGTGTAAACTGAAAGATCTAGGACTAGATCAAGCTTTTAATGTAGACTACTTCACTATGAAATGCCTTAGGGTGATCATGGATTTTAACATTGTAATATATAGGCCTTCCTTCTATGAATCCCTTCTTTGTAGTTTTTCCCTCCTATGCTTCCATCAATACCACCTATAAAAACCTTTAGAAGAAGTTCGAGAGAGGGAGCACAAAGACATCCAAAAGCAGACCTAATAGATTCATTAAAATTGATATTTTAACAATGTTGTAAAAATCAATCTGGTCAACTGACTAAAATTGTATTTGGTCGTGGACCAACTCGGACATTGATAGTCAACCTTAAGTTAGGCTTTGGCCATTTGTTTGATTAATCATCGATAAATCAACCAATTAGTATTAGATATTTGCACAAGCACTCAAAAAGAAAACCCACAAATCCCCACTCCTCCCCAACATTCAAACAACACCCCCCCCCCCCCACCCCACCCAAACCACCACACAAATACACCGCTTTACCTAACTTCATTTTTTTGTGTTAAATATGGATCTTTTCAAGAAAAATATAAAAGTCCAAAATCTCCCTAAAAGCAAAGTTCTTATTTTGGTTTATGAGGAGAGAGAGGTTGGTCACCAAGGAATATAGGAGGTGTTGGACACTGAAAAATGGTCCAACTTGTGCCCTTTGTGGAAAGGGGGTGGAGGATTTAAGTCACATGTTCTTTATTTGCCATTTTGCACACTCTTGTTTAATGAGGAAGGAGACTAGTCTATTAGCTTCACCTTTTTGGATTTTTGGTCCAGCATCCATGGGACCCTGGCTGATGGCAACTCTATTCGGAAGGCTTATATCGTTTTATGATGCATTTTGTTACAACATAGCATAACAAGGTGATTTTTAGAAGGGAGATGCTTTACGGCGATGGGGCTTTACATCACCATAAGTCATGTGTAACCATTGATGTAGTCATCTTTTTTCATTAATGAACAGGGGGTTAACAACTCTTGTTAACCCCTCCTTTGCTTTTAAAAAAAAAAAAAGTGGATCACTTAGTTTTTTTTCATTTTACATGATCATGTGATGGTTATTTCATATCTCTTGGTAGATTTTTCCACGTCAAATGTGTCGATACGTTAATCATTTGTGTATTTTAATGATTATTTGCATGTTAAAAATGTTGTTCCACACTAAGAAATAATTTAAAGCCAATGGATTTTTTACTGTTAAATGTCCCTTCGTTGATTATTCTTGTTTGATGATGGTTTGATCTTGATTTTGATATGTGCAAGTGTTTTTTATCCATTTAAGCATATGAAAGGTGTGAATGGACTTCTTGCTTTCATAATAATACTTCATTGTCATATTATTTTTGTTGGAGATTCTAGATCTCTATGTTAGAGATACATGTGGAGACCCTACACATGTTGAGTGAAGAAATCTACTTGTCAACTTATCCCTTTCCTATTTTTTATGTTTTTTATTTTGACATTATCCCTTCAGAAAAATTGTTTAGGATTTAATGTGATTTGATTTGAGATGTGTTTTTCTTTATTTAGAAGATTATATTAGGATTTGACATGATATCAAAGCACATTCAATCCTGAACCTCACATCCTCCGTCATGCCTAGGAGACCACATCACCTCTTCTCTGCATGAGCGACACCTAATGTCAGTTGTGGATCATCATGAGATTCAAGGCAAGGCCTTGGCTACATCTCTTCTTGCCAATCAAGAGGACTTTCGAGGCCCTCTCCCTCCTACATGTTTCTCCTCCACACCAACACCTCCTACGTGGCCCAAGGCCCATGCGTGATCGAATTTTTTGAACCAAGAGTCCTCGATTTTCTCCATGTCGATCCCTACACAAGAAAACCTCTTATGCATAACTCATGTAAGAGGAAGATCAACCTACCATGACCTCTGAAGGCAAGATATCGATTTCCATACTAGTTCAAGGAATGACCATTAAGTTGGTTGGTTCCTTAAACTACATACTTTAGTCTCGCGCCTTCCAAATTTTCATCAAAAGGCCAAGCTACACGTTCTGACAGAGAAGGCTCTTGACTCCTATGAAGGCTCCAAATAAAAAAAGTAAGAGAATTTTCTCGTCATAAACTAGTTGATAAATAGCATTGACCAGTCTATTGCTGTAAACATGTTGTATAAGGATACAATGAAAGAGATCTTGGATACGCTCGAGAAACGCTTTTCCTAGAACACCAATAGTGCAAGCCTCACTGACATTGATTGAAGGATTTGGAATACTAACGAGGGAGATGGTCCCTGGTTAAGTATTTTACAATCCTGGAAGGCCTTAAGGAGTTTGGCATGTATCAATCTACCTCCTACAACAAGTAGATCATCGAGCGTGCACAATGTCAGGCATACAAATTTCTAAGGGATCTTAGCCCTAGATATCAATCGACTCACGATCAAATCTTGGTGTCAAATGAAGTATTGGATCCGAAGATAATGTACAACCGTCTCCAGAAAATGGAAGTCAAGGAGCCTCCTGTATTTGCATCGACTCCTCCTGAGTCTTCAAACCATGCATCTATTGCAATCAGACAAATCGTCCGTCTAAAAAATGCTAGGAGAAGTTTGGTCAACCTCCTTAGGCAAACAAGCCTGTGGCCATCTTTGAGGATTAACCATTCACAAGAGCTCAACTTGAAAGCCTGCATAATCTGTTGAAGGCAAAAGAGCCTCCAACATCTACTACTATGGCAACTATTGTAAAAGTTTCTCGAGTTATGCCAACCCAACCTATGCCTGGCCCAAAGGACAACACCGAAGCCTCAGGTTGTATCATCTCTAAAGAAGATGATGACTAATGGTGGGGCAATTAAGCCATAGGCTCAACCTCATCGATGGAACCTAGATCCAACTTTCTATTCTTCTCTCTAACATGAAGATTTTTTTTCTAGAAGTCAAGTTCGTTGTCAAGCACGAAGTTACCAGAAGTTCTTCCTCAAGTTGGATCATGCACATCCAACTTGAGGAGAATGTTGGAGATTCTACGAGATCTCCACATTGAGTGGAGAAGAAAAAATCCACTTGTCAATTCCTCTGTTCTATTTTTCTTGTTTTTTTATTTTCACATTATCCCTTTAAGAAATTTGTTTAGAATCTAATGTGATTGATATGTTCTTCATTTAGAAGATTGCACTATGATTTTAAATATCATTAGCCTCTCTATATAAAAAGACCAACTCCCCTTGTTTCCTTTTAAGTTTTCTAATAATAAAAAAGTACTCCACCTTATAGAAAAACTCCTATAATTTTCAACTATGGATTATGAAAATTTACTAGAAACTTGTGCAAGTCATACTATTGATACAGTTGTAAATAATAGGAGATTATTTTTTAAATTTTAAAATATTAAAGACTACTCAACCAGCTAATCCCTTATTATACCCACATACCCAGTAAATGACCTCAACTAAATATTGACTACCAACTTTTGCAACCTTGTACTCTACAATGTTGAGTTTCTAGATAAGGTTGTGAATCAAATTCAAGATTAGAATACAAGTTGAGGGGCATTTTAATAATTTACTGATTTATAATATATTATAATTGCAGCATGTTAATATAACATATTTATTTATAAATATTCCATTTCTCCAATTGCAATATTGACTTCTACCAGCCACTTTGATTTTCTCATTCCTTATTCATATATATATAGACACACGCTAGTTGTATCCTCTACACACAATCCTCGTAGAGGGTAAAATGAGCACAAAATAACAATCGTAGGATTTACATCCTAATGATCAAATAAAAATCACTCTACGCAATATGATTTTAGGGAAGCCGTTAAAAAAAGCATAATTCCATATATTAGCAATACAAAAAGAATCAATTACTCAAACCTTCTATAAAAAAAATCAATAAAAAAATAGAATGTCTGAATGTCTGCCATAATAAAATCAAATCTGAGCCTTGAATACCTTCCATATATGTAATACAAAGATTTTAGCAATACAATACAAGGTTTATCGTATTACAAGAGATATGATTGAAAGTGACTAAAAACCGTCAAATTTCAAAAAATTTGTAATAACAAAGCTTATGTTTTGTGATAAAACAGCGTGCATTTTTAATACTAACATGTGTTTTGTAATAGATGTATGTGTGTTGTAACAAGAACTAAGAAATGAAATGTAGGTGAAATCATACCAATAATAATTTGTAATGCAAAAAATAACTTGCATATGATACAAAAAATGCCTAGATACACACAAGGGTGCTTTCTACGATAATGTGCAAACTATTGATATGTGCAATACAATTTTATAATAAAAATTGACAATATGAAAGTGCAAGAGATGACTTGTAATACAATCATACTACAAATAATTGTGTAATACAACATTTTACATTTTGTAATACAAAAAAAATATTGCATACACAAATACCCGAATATGACGAAAAAAGTGCTTTTTATGATAAGGTTAAATTGTGTTACAAAAGTGCTACAATACGATTTTGTAATACAATCATTGTGAAAAAAATTGACAATATGAAAATACAAAAGATGATAATTTTGTAATACATCATTTCCCACTTTGAAATACAAAAACATGTTACATACACAAATAAATTAGGTGATTTTTGTTATAACATTAAATTTTACGTTAAAAAAAAGCCTATTAATATATTCATTATAGTTCTGTAATATAACACACTTGTAAATTTTTTATAATACAAAAGATACTATAGGTGACTTTATAATACACTCTGCATATATAAATTTGTAATACAAAATTTAATTATTTGTAATACAAAAAATGATTGCATACACAAAAATAATGATTTCTACAATAACATTAAATCTGCATTAGAAAAAATCTATACACTACCAATAGGTGTGATATGATTTTGTAACACAATAAAATATTAATTTTCATACTCGAAAATACCATAAATGATTAATGATTATAGTAACTTTGATTTGTAAACTTTTATATATAACGTAATGGTTTCGAAAATCACTAAACAAAAAGGCACAATGGTATCATCTAGAAAATAGATAATCCGATGAGTGGAATTGACTTTTTAAAAATTTGTAACCTATATATATATAGCAAATTTATTTGATTAGATTCGTTGGAGAATAAAATAGATTAGGATTAAATTTGTTAGGATTAATTGTATTTCATATTTTTAGTTTTTTCTATTTTGGTAAAGAGTTTTACTGTTTCCTATTATCCTCAAGTCCTCTCTATATAAAGAGAGCTCAGGGTTGCTTGATAAAATAATACAGTTTATTTTTCTCCAACAAGGCTTGAAAGTTCTAGCTCGTTTCCTATTCCAATTAATATTTTTATGCTTATTGGGTCTTTTATGTAATTTTTCTAACCATACTCTCTATATAAAGGTTAGGATTTCTAATTTGGATAAAACTATTTTCTCCAACATAGTATCTAACTAGGAGTCTCGAGCCTTAATCCTCGTAATTAAGGATCCCAGATTTCCACGTAAGGGAGAT
Organism: Thalassia testudinum; assembly: GCA_037157565.1. Taxonomy (NCBI): domain Eukaryota; kingdom Viridiplantae; phylum Streptophyta; class Magnoliopsida; order Alismatales; family Hydrocharitaceae; genus Thalassia; species Thalassia testudinum. The sequence goes on from JAZHRO010000024.1 coordinate 221,311,161, forward strand.
TAACTCTAATGTCACTAGCCACCATATGCCAATGCCACCAACCTCAGCGTGCAACTTCACGCATCACATTGAGTGCATACAGCACATAGCAGCGTTGCCTTAGTCTATGTGTAACTCCACATGATGCATTGCTTATCATGTGCACAATGCATGATGTTGCACTACCTGTTGCACACATAGTGCGTGGCACTACGCTACCCTATTGTGCGCATAGCACGTGACACTGTGCTTCACGCACTTAAAATGTGGTGGTGCCTCTATCGTGTGTCTGCTGCATGGTAATGGCTCCATCGTACACATGGTGCATGGTTCTACCTATGCATGACTTTGTGTAGTATGTGCATCTTTGCATGATTGCCTTGAAGGGATTGATCGAATTGACCAGTGGCATCATGTAAGCATGGAAAACGTTTTAAAATTTTCAAAAGCAATAATCAAATTGATGTCAAAACTTAACTATGTAATGAAATAAAAAACTATGTAATGAAATAAAAATAACTTAAATTAGAACCACATGAGAGACTAATTTTTTCCTATTATGAGATCCTACAAGTATAGATGATTATACCTTTGCGGGTGGTGTACTTTAGCACCCCATATGTGATACCTCTTACAATGAGTCTCACACACATGCAACTCCTTGACGAGTGGATGACCCTGCATGTTGAGAATGTCCCACCACTACCAAATCCCATGCATGCCTTTGTGGAAATCGAGGCAACGATCCACCTTCTTCCTCGACAAGAATTCCTGACGATCAGGAAGAAAAGTGGTAGGGCATCTAACCTCGCAAAGGTTAGTCATGCAAGTCTTTACCCTCTCTAGTGTTCGACTTAAGGGGGCATGTTAGCGTGCTTGGAATAAAGCCACATGGCAATAGTTGGTGCACCCATGTTGGGTGCGTAAAGTGTGTGTGTGTAGGTATAGGTATACCATTTGGTGTAGTGTTTCCAAGTTTGTTTTGTGACACATATGGCAACTTATTTTGGTGATTGATTGATTGATAGAGTTCAAATTTAGGATTAAATAAGTTTAGGAATAGTTAAGTGCCCAAGTTTATTTAGGAAATTGGATTTGTAATTCCTAAATTAATTAGGATTGTGATTAGGATTATAATTGAGATTGATTTTCTTTAAGTAGAGACCAAATCTCCTTATTTTCTTTTGAGTTCTATCAATAATATTTCCAAATTCTAAAACTCATCTCCCTCTCTCTTCCCAGCCGCCAACCTCTGATTTCTCCTCTCTCCACGTGCCAACATTGAAGAAGGGCTCCTCCATGCTAAATCAAATCTTCACACCACTAACAAGTTCTCAAGATTTTTTTCCTATAATTGGAATGCAACACCACATGATCTTTATTTTTTTCCACATCAAGAAATGTTCATCTTTATTTGATTTGCTGCATACTATCTATTCAATTAAGATGCTTGCTACCTTCTGAATTTCACACTTGCTTTGCTTCCTGAAGTCCTTGCTTTGCCTCCTAAGATCTAATGGATTTTTCCTAGTGCAACAGCAACTACTACATCAGGATTGCAACAAGGCCTATAATGGAGAGAACTCATCACTGTGAGCATAGTCATTTGTAGCATGTGATTTTTTTAAATTCAATCAAAGTAACCTAAATCTTCTAAATTCTAACTTGTCTACATATGCCTTTAACTACCGATGTGATCAAGGTTCAAAAAGTTAGTATGTGATATTTGGTCCGTTGGATTACCACATAGAGTAAGAGGTATGTGGGCGAGTATGCGATTTTATATTTTTTTATTTAAAAAATATAAAATAATTAGTTAACTTGCTAAATTTTGTATTATATGTCCCAAGCATATGAAAAATTAAAACTATGAATATAAAACTGCCTCAAGTAATATAACACAAAAACACACCGCCTAGGTGTCTCAGCTGGTGGCCAGCACTCCTATACGTATCAAAGGAGAAACAAAGGGTCACAGGTTCGAACCTGGGATTTACCTAGTGGCATGGCCAAGCAGTAGTTACCATCGTCACTCGAAGGGTTTCCTCGTCATAAAAAAATAACACAAAAACACATTAATCCTTAATTACTATATACTTCTGAGAATGTCAACATAACATGACCAATTTAAAAATTAGGTGGGTTTATTCATTTCAGGTCTATTTGAAAATTGACCCTATACTCAATTGAGTATATGTGTAGTCAAATCGAGTAGTAAATCTGGACCAACTATTAGGCCACCTCATTGTATGCGATTCCGGAGAGGGACCATCTACAAATATGTGGCTGCATATGTGGCACACACAGCCAATTTCCTGAACAATGTATGTGATTGTATAGTACCTTGGGGTGGCCATGGATAAGGTGAGGAGCAACCAAGGTACATCAATTTGTTGATGTTAAAGTTTGGCAACCATCCCACCAAAGGAAACTGCTAGTCGAGCACCCTAAAGAAAAACTAACGGTGATTTCCAGGGATGTTTGAAAATGCACATGCTACTGAATTTGTTTAGAACGAGAATAAATGATGGGAGAAATTGTTGAGATACTTGAATTTTAAAATGCTTTGTTGGTACTATTTTAAGAAAGATTCATCATCTTCTTGTAAGTTCCCCTCGAAGGAGACCACATGTATTACATTTTTTACGAGGAGGTTGGGTGGGCTCATGCAAGTGGCGGAGGCAATGGAAGGGGGAGAGGAGTTGTTGGACAAGGGGAAGAGGTTGGGTGAGCTTTCACAGGTAGGGGAGATTGGGGTGGGGGGGTCAGGTAGGCCCGATAGGGCAATCGCAGGTGGGGAAAGGAAAGGGGTTGAAGGGGAGATGGAGAAGAGGGTGCAGAAGGGGAGACTGTTGTATCAATTTGAAGCATCCATCTTTCATGGGGTGATCAAACAATTGAGAAGGGTAGCTACACCATATATATATATATATATATATATATATATATATATATATAAGAGAAGGGAGTGTGAAGTTCACCTGCACATAACTTAGGTGAAGCTTAGCTACTATCTTCCACTCCGAGTAATATTATGAAGTGAAAATTTAGGGATTAAGATCACTCTATATGAACATGTTATATACAAAATTTCAAATCAATCTAGCACTTCTACCCCTTATATTGAAGGAGGCTCAATTTCGACGACCTAAGTACCACGAAATTTGACCCTACTTAATGGAGGTGCTACAATCATCCAATTTTAATAAAATTTTACACATTTTATGTTTTCACTAAATGATTTCAATCCATGAGTTTTAATTTTTAAAACATTGATTGTATATAAAAATATGCCTAAACTACGCGTAACTTAGGTGCAGGTGAGCTTATATATATATATATATATATATATATATATATATATATAAAATTAACCTAGTTCTCTCTATTATAAATGAAAGACTAGAGTTTCCTTTGAAAAGTAACGCATCATTTTTTCTCCACATGGTATCAGAACAGCGGTCCTAAGCTGATGCTCCAATATCCCACCAAATACTCACCCAAAAAGATGATCGAATCACCAATACAAGAGCGATTCGATGGAAGAAGGCTGACCAAATCGTAGCAGCAGCAACGCAAAAGGACTCCCAGCGTCGCTGCCACCGCTAGGTGGCCTACTGGCCACACTAACAGCGTCGCCGCTAAGTGTGTTGGCTATCTACCGACAACCCAATAAGCCGAGTATTGGCCTCATTTCTCGATTGTTGATGGCGTGACTCACGTGATGAGGCTTCTCACATGCCTAATATATGTGGTGATGAGTCTTCTCTCACCGTTAATGGTGATCCTTTCCTCAAGCATGATGAGGCTTCTCTCATGCAAAAAAGATGTGATTGGTCCAAGAAAACGACATGTTTCAAGTCTACAAGGGCTTGCATGTGCAGCCCAAGAAGACCCGAAGAAGAAGAAGAGGGCCAAAGGAGCATGGGTCGTCAATTTCGGTGATTCTATTCATCTTACAGAAGATGTAAAGCGACTAGTGAATCCCACAATTTCATGTAGGATTAAAGATATCAAAGTGGCCAATAGGACTACATCACCAATCACTGCAATTGGGAGTGTACATGTATCTCGAAAGATGATGATTAAGGAGGTTCACTGTACTTTGGAGTTTCCAATGAACCTATTATCAGTGAGCCACATCTACAAGGACCTGGATGTTATGTGATTTTTAATGAGGACCATTGGACCAACAGACAGGAGAGATTATAGGCAGGGGTATAGAGCGAAATGGTCTTTATTACCTTGACACGCCTACTTTGTTTGCTGGAGCCGTGTCCATAGCTACTAATCCTTAGTTGTGGCACAAGAGACTTGGACACTCGTTGGTCAAGAAGATACAACAAGATGTATCCTAAGTTACTAGACTCCCTAACCCTACAATGTGAGAATTATCAGCTAGGGAAGCACCACAGGAGCATTTACCCATGAAGAGACGATGGGGGTGAGCGTTGTTCCTTTCTCCCTCGTACACTGTGATGTATGGGGGCCTTCTAGGGTTCCTACTCCAAGAAGATGCCAATATTACGCAATTTTTGTGGACGACCACAGCCGCCTTACTTCTTCTTGATGAAGGCACATTCGAAGATTCTTCATTCCGTCGAGTAGTTTCTCTTGAGGTTCGGACACAGAATGCCACCACAGTCAAACTCTTTCGTAGTGACAATACTCTGGAGTTTATGTAGTGGAACTTACAGGAGATCTCTTCCATAAGCATTATCCACCAGACATTTTGTGCTCACACATTCCAACAGAATGGTGTGGCTGAGCACAAGCTACGACATCTTCTTAATATTGCTAGGACCTTAATGATCCACATGAAGGTTCCGAAGCAATTATAGGAAGATGCTATACTTACTGTGGCGTACTTAATTAATCGGGTGCCTTCTTCCGTGCTTGGAGGATAGATTTTGTATCAGGTGGTTTATCCAAATTCTATCTAGCCATTTACTCTACTGTTGAGGATCTTTAGGTGCACCTATTTTGTACAGGCGTATGGTAATCAAAACAAGTTCTTTCCCCGAGCTATCAAATGTGTTTTCTTGAGTACTCTAAGACATAGAAGTGCTACAGATACTATGATCCTATCCACAAGCAGTACACTGTCACAGCAGACGTAACCTTCTTTAAGAAAATCTCATACTTCTTAGAAGAAGGAATGTTTATACAGGCTACCTTGGAAGAGACCCAGATTTACCATAGGAGACTACAAACTCCACCTAATACTATGCCTCTTCTCGTCATATTAGATAAGAGTGGCTCAAACAGTGAGTAGCAACCTATTCAAAGAAGGCCTAGTAAAACATGTACTCTTCATCCTATGTGCCAATATACGGTCTCACATCTGGAGGACGAAGATAGACAATTTGTTTCAGCTATCACTGCTACAGTTATTCCTAAAGATTTTGCTTAGGCCTCACAGGACTCTAAGTGACGTGTAGCGATGGATGAAGAGATGCAAGCATTACAATCCAGGAAGACAAGGGATCTTGTACTATGTCTTTCAGATGCTACAATAGTTGGCTACAAATGGGTGTATACCATCAAGTATAGAGCTAATGGGACGATGTATAGGTACAAGGTAAGGCTTCTTACCAAGAGGTTTATCTAGACATATGAGTTAGACTACCTGAAGACCTTACTGGTGGCCCACATTACTTTTATCAGGAATATTATCTCAGTTGCAATAGTTCGAAAATGGGCATCATATCAATTAGACATTAAAAATATCTTGTATGGCAATTTATATGTACATGAGACAGCCTCCAAGGTACAATGTTCAGGGGAAGCTTGTTTGTCACCACAGGAAGGTTATCTATGACTTGAAGTAAGAGTCTACGTGCCTGGTTTGAGGGGCTAAGCTCGGAGATTGAGAAAATTGGGTTCCAACAATCTACTTCAGATCATTCTATTTTTATCAGGACTACGTATGGTGATATTGATCTAGTGGTTATTCTTACTGCTTATGTAGATGCATGGTCCTTACTAGTGATGGTAAGGATAGGACTATACAGACAAAAGCATTTCTGCAGTCCACACTTGTTATCAAGGATCTGAGTGATCTTCGATACTTCTTGGAGAAAGAAGCAGTTCAACAGGGGACGAGTCTCTCCTAATCCCAAAGACAATATACCTTGCAGATTCTTGAGGAGGTTGGATTGCTTGAGTGCAAGTCCTCTGGTATACCAATAGAGTCTCAGCCTACTCACACCACTGATGAGGACCCATTGTAAGAGGATGTTACCAGATATTGCAACATTGTTGGACACTTGCTTTACTTAACCATTACAAGACCTGACATTAGTTTTATAGTGAGCAGAACCAATCAGTATATGCAGACCCCTCAATATAGTCATTGACGTAAGGTATGCCTTATTCTAAGGTACCTTAAAGGGATCCAGGTAGAGGATTGTACTACAGAGACAGAGGAAATCTTGATATTATAACCTATTCAAATGTAGACTATGTTGGATCCATGGATGATAGATGATCTACTTCAGGATATGTAGTCTTAGTGAAAATCTAGTCTCTTGGAGAAATAAGCAAAATGTGGTGGCTCGCTCAAGTGCAGAGGCAGAATACTGGACAATGGCTCAGGCGACTTGTGAGATCATGTGAATTGTCAATTTTCTCCATGACTTGGGTATTTAAGCTAGTATGTTAGTCCCACTTTTTTTTGTGACAAGTCTGCCATATATATATATATATATATATATATATATATATATATATATATATATATATATTGCTTCAAATCCAATCTTTCATGAAAGGATTAAACATATTGAGGTAGACTGCCATTTTATGTGTGATGCAATCCTAACAGGAAGGATTAGTATTCCATATGTCTTATCTGAGCTTCAGCTAGCAGATATCTTTACCAAGCCATTGAAGAAGAAGCATCTTGATTTCATATGTAGCAAGTTGGGTTTTATCAACATAAATGCCCCAACTTAAGAAGTGTTGAGTATAAGGATGTATTTCCTATTTTATCTTTCTTTTTGGGTGTCTATATACTTAACCCAGTGTTTCTATTATAAAAGAGACTCTATGATTTCCTTTGAGAAGTATTGCATCATTTTTTCTCCACAATATATATAGCTCATCAGTGCTAGGATGCACAGCTTGGCATAAAATTGCAAGGGCTTCACGAAGGAATTTGGGCTATCATAATTCATTAGTTGCATCATCTTCTTCGAACAACCCAGACAATTGATATTTCATCTCGATTTTTAACTATATCATAAAGAAGCTTCCATTAGATAGCCAATATCTCCCCAGTTTACCCAAGTGGGATTCTGGAACATCAAAAAAGGATAAAGAACATATACATTTTCATATATTAAGGATCAGATATACAGGGATCTATTCGATTACCAAACTACAAAGCAAATTTCATTACTTTTCTGGTTTTAGACAATATCAACAAAAGCAACTTCAGTCTTCAGCATCTCAGTTTCAAGGTGAATCTGTTCACTTCACAGGCCCACTAATGAAAAAAGAAGCAACTTCAGCCCCTAAAACTCAGGGTCCATCTATTCCTTGAAAACACTTGTCACTCCATAAGTGCATTTGAGAGAAAGATTTGCCCACCTCAAGGACTGTCGATCTGAAATAAGAATCAAAGTATCGTCTTTTTTGTTTGGAAAATATCACCACTCCATACATTCCCTTTCATTGCATTTTTGATAAATGAGTTATGTTTAGGTTTTAGACTTCGACAACATCCATGTACCCAACCTGTCATCTAAACCAGGTTGCATTCTTTTAGATCAGTGCATCATTAATGGAACCCTCCAATTCCGAGCTAAACATTAAAGAGATTTTCTGGGCCAACTGATTAACATAGTACTTATGAGAAGATTGGAAGAATCAGCCATGAGGCAGTCCGAGTGCATGTCCATGTGTGCGCGTGTATGTGTGTGTGTGGTTGGCATGAGTTGTGTTAGGATTTGGTGCCTTGTGTGGCAAGTTTGTTATTGTAGAATACTTAGTTATCAAGTCCTTTAGGAAAATTTATTTAGGATTGGGTTTGCTTTAGGATTTCATTGTTTCTTAATTAGCAAGTTAGTTTGTTGTGGTGATTGCCTCTCTATAAAAGGAGGGCAATACACCAAGTTATCTTTTACTTCAATCAATAATATTTCCCATAATCCAAAGAAACTTCTCTCCTCTCTCCCTCTCCATATGCCACTCTCTCTCGCTCACCAACTCTCTCTCCACGCATCGCCTTCTCCACCTCTCGTTGTGCATGTAGAGTCTTCCCAAGAGGAAGAACTCCATTCTAATTCTTCACGATACAATTAAACGCTAATTTCATATTTCAACTCACCTGATTAACAATTTTTATATTACTGATCACAAGCAGAAATGCAAGTATCATGAAATTAGCAACATATGTTCATATAGATTTAAGTACTCAACATTGCTACAGTAAATAATATTCATTGCATAGAGAATCAGCATTTGCTTTGTTTCCACTGGCAAGTATCATGAAATTAGCAACATATGTTCATATAGATTTAAGTACTCAACATTGCTACAGTAAATAATATTCATTGCATAGAGAATCAGCATTTGCTTTGTTTCCACTGGCAGCCATCTCAAACAGATGTTTGAAATCAACAAATTTATACTGGCAAAGTCATCAGTACATATCAAGTTCAGTTAACATATGCTACTAGCAAATATGTTTCCATGTACTATTTCAAAGGTCCTTTGAAAGGAGACTAATTTTTCCTGGCAAGTCTCTGTACGGATGGTTATTCTGCTGGTAAACATCCCATAGGAACCTCGCCTATATTTGAAGACAGTCGCTGGCTAATTCGGTATTTCAGATTGAGGATCACCATTTTGAAAGTCTCCACTTTCTTTAGCTACTCAAACAGCTAGCATATTATAATTTCTTTTCAACATTCATCTACCTTTTCACATAACATCTCTATCTTAGATATTAACTTCTCTAAGGTGGTGCCAACATGCCGCTACTTACTAAAAATGGCACTTTCGTAAACATTGAGTTGATTTCAGGACAGCTGACAAAAAATTTTAGTTCCTCTGCTCAACTTCCACAATCAATAAGATGGAATTTTTTCCTTTACGTGCAAGTATAAATTGCCTTAACTGAAAAACAATGAGGATATACCACTTTTGTATCAGAAAGTGTTAATTGTTACAACCATTTATTTGACTTATAAAGCCTCCCAAAAAAACTTGAGTTTGTCACAACAATGTCAATCATAAAATTTTTCTATGAACAGCATATTTGCCTTGCATTCTGAATCCTATTACGAAGTCAGTTGGACCAATTTGTTGAAGTTATGCTTCCCTGTATTTCTTGAATTTGAGATAACACAAGCTGCTATTCAATTTTATTAAATTCATAACTGGATTTGAGCTACAATATCCAGCCTCTCCACTCTGATGTCTCAATCTTCTAATGTATACCAGATCTTTTAGCTTTGTAATAAAAGCTTAGATGTTGAAAATGGCATATCCTAACTTGTGAATGATTTGAAGTCTCTTACCCATCTTATAAGAACTAAATTTCATGCCCTTTACCTGCTTCTCAATGACATTTGTGCATGTTATGACAGGAAGGGGACCCCTGCAAACCTACTCAATCACCATAAGCACCAAATTATAGTAATCGACAATTACATACCTCTTCCGGTCTTTCATGGCTCACCAAATGTGCACCATGGAACTCCACAATTTTTGCTGCTGGCTGCAGCTTCTCAGCAAGTTTCCTCGCATGGCACACTTGGGCAATTATATCGTATCTATAAAGTGATCAATGAACCGTGAGATCAGTACCTCATAATTAAAATATCATGGTGAAATGAATTTGCCAAAATTTTCCTTGTGTATTTAATAAGCCCCACAAGCAAAGTTGCAACTTTAGATTGTAGTTAATAGAGAATTAGAAAAGAGATATTTTGAGATTAGTTAAATTAGGAAAAGTTGTTTTATTTTATCTCTTTCTATTTTTGTAGGGATTTGTTTTAATTAGGATTTGATATAATTGAGTTTATTTCTAAATTTAGTTACTAGGATTAGGATTGCCTTTTTAATTCCCTCTTTATATAAAGAGAGGTTAGGGATTGTTCTTGTAATTCATTCTCATTATAATAAAATATATTTCCGAATTTTGACATAGTATCAGAGAAGGAATGGTCCTAGAGAATTCCCGAATCGTCAATCCTCTCTCCTGCGCACGGCATTCTTCGTGTGCCTTTTCTACACACGCACGTGTTAAACGGGTGCAATGTTGCTTCCTTACGCACATCGTGCATTCTTGCCCTTCACATCACATGTAATCTTCTACCATGTGAGTGGTTGCGTGGCTAATGCTACTACTACTGTCGCGTGCAACCCCACGCGCTACTCCCCTATCGCATGCACACAAGCACATGGTCAATCTACCTTACCACATCCAAAGCGCATATTATAGCCCTTCCTTTGCCCGCATGCCCATATGTGTAATGCTACCCTAATGCGTGCATCTTTGTGCATTGCTATCACCTTGTGTGCACATCCTGGGTGCACTACTATTACCCTAGCATGCACCCTCATGTGTGCATCTATTCGTGACACATGCACAGGAGCATGAGCGTTGCCTCCTTGTTAATCAGTATGTCAACATCTGCCTCAACTCACACGCAAACAAGCACGTGGACTACCCTCTAATACAAGAACAATCCATACCGTGAAAATTGGATATTTCTTTTTCAAACCAAAATGCTGGCACTTTTGATCCAACATCTGGCTTCTTAGCTAAAGTTGATGATTGGTGGGGACTTTGAACAAGGTTCTCTCACCTCTATTGCTACATACTTGGGAATGTTTCCCTATGTGTGATCGTTACTATTGCTACGACCATTATGTGAAGGACATGCTACTTCTACTTCAACCCTACATCTATTGTCATTGGCAACTACGGTCATTGTGTTTTTGTAACGAGCGCGTGCCCCAGACGCCTTTTAAGACGTTTGGGAGGTGGCCCAGACGTCGGACAAGACGTCTGGGATCACATCCAGACGTCTGACCAGACGTCCGGGATAGTTTACAGACGTCTGGAGAACAGTTATGTTCGCACGGGAGATTCGTCTGCGCGCCTGTGCGCGCAGACCTGCGATTCTGCCCTCTTTCTCTGCGGCTGCAGGCGGCTGCGATCGCCTTCTCTCTCCTCTCCGCGCGGCGTTAAAAGGGGGTGCACCTCCCCTCCCGTCTCCACCATCTTCTTCCTTCTTCTCCTGCCTGTGCGCGAGAGCGAGCGGACGCGAGGGCGCAACGGCAGCCGCAGTGAGCGCGGAGGAGGTGCGACGTGAGAGGGCGGGGCTCTGCCGTGAGGGCGAGCTCGCCGGAGCGGCTTGGCCGGCCGGCGGAGGGCGCAGGGGGCGCGGAGCGTCGCGGAGAGGGACCTGCTGCGGGCGGAGCAGCGGACGAGCGAGGTGCGACGTGGGCGGCGTCGCGAGCGGAGGCCGAGCAAGGTTCTGATTCTGGAAAAATTTCCAGAATCAGACGTCTGGGTTGATATCCAGACGGCAAGGTCGACGTCTGTAAGATCATACAGACGTCTGAAAGGTGAGTTTCCGCTTCTTCCTTCTTGTCGACTGACCGTACTGAGGGAGGGGGGTTGGCTGTGCGCAGGGTCGCTGATTCGTCATCCTTTGCGAATCAGACGTCTGGAAGTTGTACCAGACGGCGGGAGTGACCTCCAGACGTCCTGAGGGACCATCGAACGTCTGGGATCTAGGGCAGACCTCCCCGCAGACTTCTGGACGTCCGGGGAACCAAGCTAAACAGGTAATTCTCTGATCCACCGTTTAAGACATCTGGAAGGAGTTCCAGACGTCTGATTTTGCACAGTATCATCTTTCTCGACCCGTTTAGGGCCCGTTTGGGCTCTGTTTTCCGCGATTCGAGTTGCGTTCGTTTCAGAATTAATTCCTCTACCCGCCTACAGTAGCTATACACTGTTTTGAGACACTCCTTGTGTTTGATCCTTGTGATAGGACCTCGTTCGGTTGCAGTCTTAAGAGTCGCGGAGGCGCGCGGGATCCCCGATCACGCCCCCATTACTCCCGTTGTACCTGGTAGAGTGGCTTTAAGTATTAATAAAATCTGTTAAAGTATGGAACCATAACTAGAACCTAGGGCATTGCATGAATCCTAGGAATGAGAAATATATGGAATGATAGCTCCTAGGTGTTGCATGAATCCTAGGGCCGGAAAACTAGATTGTATGATAGATCCTAGGATATGGCATGAATCCTAGGATGGAAAAACTAGTGGAATGTATATTACTGCAGTCTTGGAAAAATGGAAAGGAATATGTAAAGCTGCCTGTTATGAATAAAGAAACATGTTTGAGATCATGGAATTTGAGAACGTGAATCTAGAAAGTGAAACATATGATGTTCTGAGATAAAGAGCTGGAACCTTACGGGGAATTAGGAGTGGAACTCCTGGAAAGAAAAAGGAATGGAACAGAGATGTAGTTTGTACTGTCTCTTGGGTACGCAGTACCAAGGGAAGTACCTGTACCTGTTTAGTGCAGAGTGGGGCCAGCCGCCTCAGGGACCCGGGGTTAGGATTGGCCGCTCTGTACCGACTTGTTGGCCCTCGTGTACGTAGTACCGAGGAGAGCTAGTAGTGTTAGGAGAGTACTAGCTACCCCACGGGTCCCGGGGTTCTGCTAGCCTCCTTCACCGACTTGTTAGGCCCACTAGGGCAAACCAGGGTAGTCAGGCGAGGGTGCGCGGACTGTGGAGGGGCAAGGCCCCGGTTTGGTTACTGTGGAGGGGTTGGACCCCTGTTACTGAGAGGGCTCTGCCCTGGTTCCGTGCTGTGCTTTGGGCGCACCCGTTAACGGAAACGACTGACCGCGTGCCAGTGCGAGCTAGCTACCTGTGCGTTTATCGCGCGTGCCGTAGTCACCGTTACGTCTGTCAGTGACCTTGGGGTGGTTGACTGAGGGTAGGATCACCATGGGGGACTCTCCCGGCCAGGAGAGCACCACGTGCTACTTCTACTTTTGGAAAAGACTGCAATCAAGATCGTCCCACGAGGACATTCGAGATCAAGTAAAGGATCTGAGAAATAAATGAAATGGTGAGAAAAATTGAAAGATGTGAATAAATGAAGTAATAGAACATAACAGCTACTGTACACTCTACTGTTGCCTTTAGTTAGTTTGCCACTCTACTCAACGTTTTGCTGATGTGTTACACTCGTTACCTTTTTCAGGACCAGGTGTTGAGCAGCCAGGGTCGGCGGCTGTAGAGGACGCTGGGCCGAGTAGGGTCCAGTAGAGTTACCACAGCTTTGTACCCCTTTTGTTTCTGTTCTAGTGAATAGTTTTTGTTTCCGCTGTACCTTCTTTACCTGCAGTTCTTGTTATATGATAAATGCTGTTTTACTGTTGTGGTGGTACCTACTGTAGTAGTTTCTTTCCTTACTACTGTACTTTCTTACTGTTAGTTATATTCATGCTGAATGTGGTTTATTTTACTGTCTTTTGGTTACTTCCTCGTTGGACGACTAGGTCTTGGGATTAGTCGAGTCGGTCCGGTTCTCGTGTCTCGTAGGGACTCGGGAACCGGGTCGTTACAAGATGGTATCAAAGCAAGGTCGTCCCGAGAAGTGAATCAACTGACTGGAAAATAACCAATTCACATGTTTATAGCTAGAGTAGCCACCACAACATATCTCTTGACATGAGCTCTTAGAAGTGTTGTTAGGTACCGTCTGTTTTGACGTTTCCGTTTTGTTTCGTGTCTCCTTGCAGGAGATGCCTCGTCGTGGGACTGGCGAGACTGGCCGCGGGCGCGGCCGAGGGCGAGGTCGGCGAGGTGGACGTGCTGTCGTTGACGTCTCGGTGGACCAGCCACCACTCCCTGGCATCCAGGCCCAGGACCTCGCCAGACTGATACGGGATATTGTACGAGAGGAGCTCCACCCACCGCCCCGAGCACCTCCTCCTGGGGTTGCAGAGGGGGAGTCCTCTGTGGGACCACGCGACAGACGCGGCGCTGGACACGAGGGAGGGGATGGGCCCCTGCCGCCCCCACCTTCCTCCGACACTTCTGTACACGAGGCACCTTCGCCTGGAGGTGCACCAGCACCTCCCCTACAGCGCCACTTCGAGCTTTTCGGACAGTTCCGGAAGCTGAAGCCCCCCTCCTTCAAGGGGGATGAGGACCCGACCGAGGCATAGGACTGGCTTGAGCAACTGGAGAAGATCTTCGACACCCTTCGCCCCCCGGTGGAGTGCGCGTGGCCTTTGCCACGTACCAGCTGGAGAGTGCGGCACACCGGTGGTGGAGGGCGGTCCGAGGACAGGAGAGGGACGAGCCGACGTGGGACCAGTTCGTCACCCTCTTCTGCGAGCAGTACTTTCCCCAGACGTGGCAGGACCAGAGGAGGCGGGAGTTCCACACTCTCCGCCAAGGAACGATGACCGTGAGCGCGTACCGCACGCGTTTCTTGGAGCTGTCCCGCTTTGCAGCGACAGCGTTAGCCACTGAGAGGAGCGCCTTTGGAGGTTCACCGAGGGGCTCCGGCCTGCGATCCGGGGGTATGTCAAACCCCTGAAGCTGCCGACGTTTTCAAGGGTGGTAGAGGCAGCGATGACTTACGAGGAGGCCAACCCGTCCGCGCGAGAGACCGACGGCGGGCGGAAGAGGCCCTTTCAGCCAGACTTCTCACAGGGCCGGCGAGAACGGAGACACGTGGCGTCCGCAGGAGAGCCGTCACGTTGTGCAAGGCCATCAGTGGCCTTTGGGGGCCCTCGACAGGGACCAGTCCCCAGCACCGGACCCCCGCCTAGCCGACAGCAGGGACTCACTGAGGGCGGGAGTCGGGTTCCCCTCTGCTACCAGTGTGGCCAGCCGGGCCACGTCAGGAGGGACTGCCCATCTAGGGCAGGAGGTCAGCAGATACTTCCTGCGCAGAGCACTGGAGGGCGCGCAGGAGGCCGCGGTTCCCAGGCGCGAGGAGGAGGACCGCAGTCGCGAGAAGGGTACAGGCCAGCACCTACCCGTCCGACGCAGAGTGTGGCTGCTTCGTCCGCACCTAGAGCTGAGGGGCGTATCAACGCCCTAACACACAGGGACGCCAGAGCTTCGAGATCCGTGGTAGCAGGTATGGTTTCAGTTTCTGGCAGACTCGTTTAGACGTTTTTCGATTCCGACGCCACGCACTCGTTTGTCGCAGCCAGTTTCGCAGTTAGTTTGGACCAGGATTATACACTGTTAGAGAATCCGTTCGTAATCAGAGGTCCGAGTGGTCAGCTGTTTGTAGCTGAGGAGGTGTACACGGGTTGCGGGGTCAGCATCGGGGGACATAACCTGCCAGCTGACCTGATTATGATACAGATGGAGGACTTTGGAGTGATTCTGGGGATGGATTGGCTGTCCGCTTACCACGCCTTGGTAGACTGTTTTGAGAGGAAGATTGTCTTCTCCATTCCGGAATTGCCTTCCTTCGAGTTTCACGGCCAGCCAGTGGACGGAAGTTTCAGGTGCATTTCGGCACTTCGGGCGGCGAGACTTTTGAGCCAGGGGTGTGAGGGCTTCCTAGCTTGTGTGGTGGCAGAGCACAGCCCCGTGGCAGACTTCCAGAGCATCCCGGTGGTCAGAGAGTACCCCGACGTGTTTCCAGACGAGTTACCAGGACTACCGCCCGAGCGTGAGATCGAGTTTGAGGTCTCACTAGTACCAGGGACCAGCCCCATCTCCACCGCGCCATACAGGATGACACCGCTTGAGCTGCGAGAGCTCAAGTCTCAGTTGCAGGACCTTTTGGAGAATGGTTTCGTGAGGTCCAGTGCGTCTCCCTGGGGAGCCCCGGTACTGTTTGTGAAGAAGAAGGATGGGACCCTACGCCTTTGTGTGGACTACCGACAGCTGAATAGGGTCACCATCAAGAACAGATATCCGCTGCCGAGGATTGACGATTTGTTTGACCAGTTGCGGGGTGCCACGGTGTTTTCCAAGATCGACTTGAGGTCTGGATACCACCAGTTGAGGATCAGGGAGACCGACGTCTCCAAGACAGCTTTCCGCACCCGGTACGGACACTACGAGTTTTTGGTCATGCCGTTTGGGCTGACCAATGCCCCCGCTACTTTCATGGACCTGATGAACCGGGTGTTCAGACCGTACTTGGACCAGTTTGTGGTGGTTTTCATAGATGATGTACTCATCTATTCTAGAGATCGGACGTAGCACGGACAGCACTTGCGGATGGTTCTGGACACTCTGAGACGACGCAGGCTGTACGCCAAATACAGCAAGTACGAGTTCTAGTTGAGGGAGGTGACCTTTTTGGGTCATGCGATCTCTGGAGACGGCCTGGCGGTGGATCCCGCCAAGGTCGAGGCAGTGCTCAGGAGGGAGAGACCGCGTTCAGTTACTGAGATTCGCAGTTTCCTAGGACTGGCAGGTTACTACAGACGGTTCATCAGAGGGTTTTCGCAGATTGTACGTCCTATGACACAGTTGACCCGGAAGGATGTGCCTTTCGCTTGGACAGACGCCTGTGAGGCGTGTTTTCTGGAGCTGAAGGAGAGGTTGACCTCGGCTCCCGTGCTCACCATCCCTGACAGTAGTGGCGGGTTCGTTGTGTACACGGACGCTTCCTTGCAGGGGTTAGGAGGTGTGCTCATGCAGAGGGGTCACGTGGTCGCTTACGCTTCGCGGCAACTGAAGCCCCATGAGCATACCTACCCTACCCACGATCTAGAGTTGGCAGCCGTTGTCTTCGCGCTGAAGACATGGAGGCACTACTTGTACGGTGAGACCTTCGAGATTTTTACAGATCACAAGAGCCTCAGATATCTTTTTGACCAGAATGAGCTCAACATGAGACAGAGACGTTGGTTGGAGCTCCTGAAGGACTACGACTGCAGCATCTCCTACCACCCGGGAAAGGCCAATGTGGTG
This sequence comes from Thalassia testudinum, assembly GCA_037157565.1. Classification (NCBI taxonomy): domain Eukaryota; kingdom Viridiplantae; phylum Streptophyta; class Magnoliopsida; order Alismatales; family Hydrocharitaceae; genus Thalassia; species Thalassia testudinum. The sequence goes on from JAZHRO010000024.1 coordinate 221,328,089, forward strand.
GCTGACGCCTTGAGCCGTAAGGCGCCCACACGCTTGGCCAGTCTACAGTTACAGAGTTGGAGCCTTTTGGAGGAGGTGGGCAGTTGGCGACCTCTAGAGTTACGAGGGTACTGTGGGGCAGTGACGGTGACACGGCAGACCAGGCCAAACTTGATAGACCGCATCATCACGGGACAGATGGCCGATCCGTACTTGCGGTCTTTGCGCGACAGAGTACTATCAGGGGACCCAGGGGACTTCTCTTTCACAGACCAGGTGTTACGCTTGAGGGGACGGTTGTGCGTCCCCAGAAACGAGGAGCTGTTGAGAGAGCTCCTGACTGAGGCACACGGTTCCAGATTCACCATACATCCCGGAAACACGAAAATGTACCATGACTTGAGACGCGAGTTCTGGTGGAGAGGGATGAAGCGGGATGTGGGTGAGTTCGTGCAGCAGTGCTTAGTGTGCCAGCAGGTGAAAGCCGAGCATTAGAGGCCTGCAGAGCCGCTTCAGCCGCTTCCAGTGCCAGAATGGAAGTGGGAGAGCATCACCATGGACTTGGTGGTGGGCTTACCTGTTACCCAGCCAGGACACGACGCAGTCTGGGTAATAGTGGATAGATTGACGAAGACGGCACGATTCTTACCGATATGAGTCACTTTGGGACCAGCACAGTTGGCAGAGAGGTATATCCGTGATGTGGTGCGACTACACGGAGTTCCGCGGGAGATCGTATCCGACCGGGATACCCGCTTTACGTCCCAGTTTTGGGCTGAGTTTCAGCAGGCTTTGGGGACGAGGTTGAGGTTTAGCACGGCTTACCACCCCCAGACGGACGGACAGTCGGAACGCACGATACAGACACTTGAGGACCTTTTGCGTGCCTGTGTAGTAGACTGGAGGGGCTCTTGGGAGGAGCACCAGCCCCTGGCGGAGTTTGCATACAACAGTTATCACTCGAGCATCGGCATGGCTCCCTACGAGGCTCTGTACGGACGGAAATGCACGGCACCCTTGAGTTGGGTTGAGGTGGGGACCAAGTGGGAGGTTGGCCCCAGGTTGATCTGGCAGAGTCAGGAGGTAGTTGAGCAGATCCACAGACGACTCCGTACTGTCAGGAGCAGACAGAAGAGCTACGCAGATCGCAGACGCAGAGAGGTGCAATTCGAGGTTGGGGACCACGTCATTCTTCGTGTTTCGCCCATGAAGGGCTTACAGCGGTTTGGGGTGAGAGGGAAGCTCGCGCCGAGGTTCGTGGGGCCCTTTGAGGTCCTGGAGCGGGTTGGACCCGTTGCTTACAGACTTACCCTTCCCCCGCAGCTTTCTGGTGTGCACGATGTGTTCCACGTGTCCAGCCTCAGGAAGTACGTAGCCGATCCAAGCCACGTACTGAGTCACGAGAGCGTCGAGGTGAGCGACGACCTGACCTACCCCGAGCGGCCAGTGCAGATCCTAGACCGAGCCGTCCGCAGGTTGAGACGAAAGCAAGTACCCCTGGTAAAGGTTTTGTGGAGGAGCCAGCGGTACGAGGAGGCTACCTGGGAGCCTGAGGCGGCAATGCGGGAGCGGTACCCAGAGTTTTTCGCGGGTACGTCTTTTCGGACCGGCTTCGGTCCTCTTTGAGTTTGTTATGGTTATTTGGACATCTTTTTCCCGCACCCTAGTTGGCGCAAGTTTCGGGGACGAAACTTCCTTTGAGTTTGTTATATTGTAACGAGCGCGTGCCCCAAACGCCTTTTAAGACGTCTGGGAGGTGGCCCAGACGTCGGACAAGACGTCTGGGATCACATCCAGACGTCTGACCAGACGTCCGGGATAGTTTACAGACGTCTGGACAACAGTTATGTTCGCACGGGAGATTCGTCTGCGCGCCTGTGCGCGGAGACCTGCGATTCTGCCCTCTTTCTCTGCGGCTGCGACCGCCTTCTCTCTCCTCTCCGCGCGGCGTTAAAAGGGGGCGCGCCTCCCCTCCCGTCTCCACCATCTTCTTCCTTCTTCTCCTGCCTGTGCGCGAGAGCGAGCGGACGCGAGGGCGCAGCGGCAGCCGCAGTGAGCGCGGAGGAGGTGCGGCGTGCGAGGGCGGGGCACTGCCGTGAGGGCGAGCTCGCCGGAGCGGCTTGGCCGGCCGGCGGAGGGCGCAGGGGGCGCGGAGCGTCGCGGAGAGGGACCTGCTGCGGGCGGAGCAGCGGACGCGCGAGGTGCGACGCGGGCGGCGTCGCGAGTGGAGGCCGAGCAAGGTTCTGATTCTGGAAAAATTTCCAGAATCAGACGTCTGGGTTGATATCCAGACGGCAAGGTCGACGTCTGTAAGATCATACAGACGTCTGAAAGGTGAGTTTCCGCTTCTTCCTTCTTGTCGACTGACCGTACTGAGGGAGGGGGGTTGGCTGTGCGCAGGGTCGCTGATTCGTCATCCTTTGCGAATCAGACGTCTGGAAGTTGTACCAGACGGCGGGAGTGACCTCCAGACGTCCTGAGGGACCATCGGACGTCTGGGATCTAGGGCAGACGTCCCCGCAGACTTCTGGACGTCCGGGGAACCAAGCTAAACAGGTAATTCTCTGATCCACCGTTTAAGACGTCTGGAAGGAGTTCCAGACGTCTGATTTTGCACAGTATCGTCTTTCTCGACCCGTTTAGGGCCCGTTTGGGCTCTGTTTTCCGTGATTCGAGTTGCGTTCGTTTCAGAATTAATTCCTCTACCCGCCTACAGTAGCTATACACTGTTTTGAGACACTCCTTGTGTTTGATCCTTGTGATAGGACATCGTTCGGTTGCAGTCTTGAGAGTCGCGGAGGCGCGCGGGATCCCCGATCACGCCCCCATTACTCCCGTTGTACCTGGTAGAGTGGCTTTAAGCATTAATAAAATCTGTTAAAGTATGGAACCATAACTAGAACCTAGGGCATTGCATGAATCTTAGGAATGAGAAATATATGGAATGATAGCTCCTAGGTGTTGCATGAATCCTAGGGCCGGAAAACTAGATTGTATGACAGATCCTAGGATATGGCATGAATCCTAGGATGGAAAAACTAGTGGAATGTATATTACTGCAGTCTTGGAAAAATGGAAAGGAATATGTAAAGCTGCCTATAAATCTAATTAACAGCTGCCTGTTATGAATAAAGAAACATATTTGAGATCATGGAATTTGAGAACGTGAATCTGGAAAGTGAAACATATGATGTTCTGAGATAAAGAGCTGGAACCCTACGGGGAATTAGGAGTGGAACTCCTGGAAAGAAAAATGAATGGAACTGAGATGTAGTTTGTACTGTCTCTTGGGTACGCAGTACCAAGGGAAGTACCTGTACCTGTTTAGTGCAGAGTGGGGCCAGCCGCCCCAGGGACCCGGGGTTAGGATTGGCCGCTCTGTACCGACTTGTTGGCCCTCGTGTACGTTGTACCGAGGAGAGCTAGTAGTGTTTGGAGAGTACTAGCTACCCCACGGGCCCCGGGGTTCTGCTAGCCTCCTTCACCGACTTGTTAGGCCCACTAGGGCAAACCAGGGTAGTCAGGCGAGGGTGCGCGGACTGTGGAGGGGCAAGGCCCCGGTTTGGTTACTGTGGAGGGGTTGGACCCCTGTTACTGAGAGGGCTCTGCCCTGGTTCCGTGCTGTGCTTTGGGCGCACCCGTTAACGGAAACGACTGACCGCGTGCCAGTGCGAGCTAGCTACCTGTGCGTTTATCGCGCGTGCCGTAGTCACCGTTACGTCTGTCAGTGACCTTGGGGTGGTTGACTGAGGGTAGGATCACCACGGGGGACTCCCGGCCAGGAGAGCACCACGTGCTACTTCTACTTTTGGAAAAGACTGCAATCAAGATCGTCCCACGAGGACATTCGAGATCAAGTAAAGGATCTGAGAAATAAATGAAATGGTGAGAAAAATTGAAAGATGTGAATAAAGGAAGTAATAGAACATAACAGCTACTGTACACTCTACTGTTGCCTTTAGTTAGTTTGCCACTCTACTCAGCGTTTTGCTGACGTGTTACACGTTACCTTTTTCAGGACCAGGTGTTGAGCAGTCAGGGTCGGCGGCTGCAGAGGACGCTGGGCCGAGTAGGGTCCAGTAGAGTTACCACAGCTTTGTACCCCTTTTGTTTCTGTTCTAGTGAGTAGTTTTTGTTTCCGCTGTACCTTCTTTACCTGCAGTTCTTGTTATATGATAAATGTTGTTTTACTGTTGTGGTGGTACCTACTGTAGTAGTTTCTTTCCTTATTGCTGTACTTTCTTACTGTTAGTTATATTCATGCTGAATGTGGTTTATTTTACTGTCTTTTGGTTACTTCCTCGTTGGACGATTAGGTCTTGGGATTAGTCGAGTCGGTCCGGTTCTCGTGTCTCGTAGGGACTCGGGAACCGGGTCGTTACAGTTTTGCTGCTATTCTACTACAATGTATAGTACTCAATGGCAACTGCTACTGCTACAACATGCACTGCTGTCTGCTCCTTCAAATGTCTACAATAAGGGGGAGTTCTCATTTTGCTGTGTCTCTTGCAAGTTGAACGTTGTACGCTCCAACTTAGGAGTATTAGAGAATTAGGAAAGAGATATTTTAGAACTAGTTAAATTAGGCAAAGCTATTTTATTTTATTTCTTTAGGGATTTACTTTGATTAAGATATGATGTAATTGAGTTCGTTTCTAAATGTTGTTAATAGGATTATGATTGCCTTTGTAATTTTCTCTATATAAAGAGGGGGGCTGTTCTTGTAATTTAGTCTCATTCCAATAAAATCTATTTCCACATTCTTTGACAATAGAAAACGGAACATGATGATTCTGGTACAAACCTGCCATGAATTATCAAAACTAGAAATCCTGATGATCTGATAACATCAAGTTCTTTTTTTGACATGCTGTGTGTCCAACAGGCATTGATTTGTCCTTCAAAGCCGCAGCTAGACTGCATTCCACTTGAAGATATCCCTTTTACATATTCCTATCAAAATAAGATCGCATTACTCGGTTAAGGTGCTGTGCTTGAACATTACTAAGTATTAAGAATCAGGGTACTATATCTATTTATAGAAATAAAGAAAAAAAAAACATTCAATGGCCTAACTTTAAAGCCAGCCTATTTTTAGGTTTAAGGGCCTAAGGCGATCACTTTTTCCATTCCTGTACTTTGCAATAAGACTGACTAGAGTCAAGTGAGATTTGCCCTCATTATTTACTTACTATATGTTGATGATGGGAGACAACTCAAACAAGATCAATCATAGGATTAAACACATAATACAGTCACTATGTTGACATCCAATTAAGAAAGAATATGACAAATTTAAAATTATATTATAGTAGATTCATCTGGATCTATGAAATAACACAATTAACCAGTGAGTGTGTCTGTAGAATCCAAAAAATCTATCTCCCATGTATATTTTAACTGTTCAGTTTGTTGCCAAAAATCCTTGATAAATGCAAATTTTCAGTCTGTTACAAAACTGAGAGATGGTTAGTGTTTAAATGTAACCCAAGGACAAGCCACATCAATTCACATCACTTTTTCCAAAAGATAACTTCAAAAGTAATAAGAAAGATGGTATCTATATTCACCATTCCCTACAGGAAATCCAATTTAAAGGTTCAAGCATGACATAGTGACAGCACATACACTGCATGGAGGTAATATGTACTCTCAGTGATACACAGGAAAAGAATTAAGTAAAAAGATGCAATTAGTTCAACTTATCCCATAAAATCATCAGTCCATGCCTTTGGTGGTATAAGTACAAGAATGCCGATTCTGAGCTTAAACCTCTAGCTTGGCAATCTACATTAGTTGATAGGATAGGCAATTGACTTTCCCAAATTCTAGATAGGGTGCATGAAAGTAAAAAGTGGGTCTGAACGTATTAAATAAATTAAACACATCTCATACGAAACAAACTAAAGACACTGCCAAACATGGAATGCACTGATTTATGTCTTTATAGTAACATTAGATAGCATGTACACAACAGAAAGCAACCTTACATGCAATTAATTTGCCTTGTATATCAAAATAGTGAGGTTAGAATGTGAAAAGTGTAAAGATATTTGGAATGCATAGTAGCTAAAATGGAGTCCGTATTTAGAAAACCTGTATGAAATCACTTTATAAGCTGCCTAAGTAGCATATTTAAAATTCATCAAATCACATGCTAATACATACTTGGAAAAGTGTACATGAATGGTACAAGATAGGTCTCACAGAATAGAGATTCTCCATTCAGGACTCTCCTAGGTTGTAGCATACCATCATATCACACATAATATAACTTCTTGCCACCTTGGAGAAATTCTACTAATTTTCTCTACTAACAAAGTCTATCGTAACATACCTTTCACATCCAAAAGGCTTCTTATCTAAATCCAAAAATTTTAAACACAAACATGAAATATTTTTTGAAAAAGGCACAAACATGAAATATTGCCATAGCTGATCCATATCCCATCCATCTGCACCATAATTTTCAAGTACTTTCCTTAAAAAAAGGAAATAGAAATATTGGGTACTAAAATGCATGTTATGCCAATACAAAAACAAACTGCAAAGCAAGTGTGACTTAATTTATTAGAAAACCCTAATCCTCAATATATAAAGGATTTGGGTAAAACACATAAAAGTTCACAAACTAAAAGGAAATAAAAAAATAAGTTTTTTTGAAAAAGGGAAAGGAAAATTACTAATCATCCAGAAAATTGTATTAAAGTTAAAATGCGCTTACAGATTGTTGAGCCAAGAACCAAATAAACAATACACCTCTCGTACAACATTCTCTATCCAACACCTCTCCCCTTTGAAGACCTTGCCATTCCTCTTATTCCAAATGCACCAAATAATAGCAAAAGCCTTGATCCAGACCATCATGTCTAAATCCAGCCGATCTCTAAAGGTGTTCCAGAAGCTGGTTACATCAGAAGACTCCACCATTGAAAGACCAAAATGACACCATGAACTACCAGGAAAAATCACATTGAAAGAATAGATGATGTATATCCTCATCGGACTGCTAACAAAAAGGGCAAGCCGTATCAGCGTCAGTCATCCACTTCTTCCTATAGACTTTCATGACAATACGCACCTTTCTAAAAAGCCACAAGAATAACTTGATTTTGAGAGGGATCTTGATTTTCCAGAAGAGCTTAAAATACAACAGATTTCATCCAATTGAGCACCATTGGAAGTAAGCTTCTTATAAGCCTTCTTGACCGAAAATCTTCCATCCGTCCATTGGAAACAAACCATGTTCCCTACAGCTGGGACAAATCAGAAATAGACTGCAGCAGTTGCTGAAATTCAGCAAAAGTTGCTTCTAATGACCCCTATGGCAAGAGGACGTCCCAGGTTTTCAGCAATCATCCCACAAGTCTTTCACCGTTGCTTCTTTATCAACTATGAGCTGAAATGCTCTTTGAAATAGGTCTGAAAATTTGCTACTTTCACTCCAAATATCCAAGCAGAATTTAAATAAACATCCATCCCCCAGCACCAGGGAGAAATAGGAAGCACAATCACTGAAGATCAGCCAAATAGAGTGCCAAAAGGATGAAGCTCCTCTCGTAAAAGTTGCTCTTTGTGTCATATCCATACAAACACCATAAGAATCTTTCAAAATCATGGTGACCAAAGATCTCTCATCTGAGATCACTCTAACCACCTTCACACTTGGGCTTGCACACCTCATCCCAAGACATGGGTTGAGCAAATCTTCCAATCAAATCCAACTCCTTCCAAAAGAATCTTTTTCTGATTAAATTAATTTTTTTCAGAATCGTCTTAGGTGGCTGGAACACTGACAAAAAGAAAACTGGAATGGAGGATAAAACGGACATAAGCAGAACCAACCTCCCTCCTCTAGAGAGCACCTTCCACTCTAAGAAGGTAGCCTACTTGTAACTCATTCAACAATAGGATTCCAATCAGATGCTACCAAATTCTTACCTTTCAACAGAAGGCCAAGATATCTAATGGGTAAGCGCATAATAGAGGTCTCCAATAGAGATACCCTCCTCAACCCCTTGAAAAGCAAATGGAACAAAGATGGATTTACTCCTGTTAATCTTTAGACCAAACAAAGCCGCAAAATCCCCACCATTGAGGAGACATGAGTTGCTGTCGTTCGTCCCCCCTCAATGAAAAAAGTCATATCATCCACATGCTGCAAAATAGGAGTAACCAAAGTACCATCTCCTTGCATAGTGAAGCCTAAAAAAAGATGACCGCTGGTAGCCTTGAAAGCCAAACAAGCAAGAGTATTCACAACTATATCAAATAACATTGGTGCCAATGGACAACCCTGTCGCACCTCCCGCTGTGGTTGTATCCACGAACCATTGAACCATCCATTGACCAAGACAGAAAAGGATGAAGTAGTAACACATCTCTTCATCAATCCTATCCACTGACCTGGAAAACCTCCCCTTGAGAATATCCCACGGGTAATTCCACTCCACAGAATCATAAGCTTTGGAAAAGTCAACTTTTCAAATAAAAGCAAGGGTACCTCTCATGTTCCATGCAGCCACCATCTCCTCAGTCATCACAAAAGAATCTTGCAAAGATTTTCCTTTTATAAAAACTGACTGAACCGATGATATAATATCAAGCAAGATACTCCACAACCGATTGGCTAAAAACTTCGCTACCATTAAATAGATGGAATTGGATAGAGCAATGAGTCTGAAGTCCTCAACTTTATTCGCCCCGGGTTTGGCAACAAGAACAAATAAAAATGATTGAACCTCTCAAACCCCTCGTTACCCTGAAAAAATTCCCTGATAATGGCCACCAGATCAAGACCAACCACATCCCACATCTCCTTATAGAAGATAATCAGCAGCCCATCAGGTCCAGGGAAACCCTCCGCCTTTAATCCATTCAGGGCCCTCATAATCTCCTCCTCATCCACTTCACCAAGAAATACCCCCTTCATCTCCTTATTTAATCGCCAATCACCTACCGGCTGCCTCCGAGTGAAGTCATGAAAGAAAGATTGGAAAGTGTCAGAAATCCAACTCCTCAAATTCAGCACCTCATCCTCCACCTTCAACGTGTTGATCATATTTGTCTGCCTCTTGGAACTGGCTACTAGGTGAAAAAATCTAGTGTTGGCAACACCCTCTTCCAGCCAAAGTTGTGTTGACTTCTACCTCCAATTCATCTCCTGTTTGTGATCCTCCTCTAGAACAATCCCTTGCATCTTCCTTCGCTCCTGACATTCCACATCAGAGAGCAGTGAACTCTCCTTCCTATCAATAGTGGAAATCTTCAAAAGGGCTTCATTCCTCTTCTCCCTTCGTGAACACAAATCATGCTTAACCTCCATCATTGCCTCTCTTATAACACAAATCTTTCAGGGAAGAGTCCAAGCTGCAGAAGTTGAACACGACGTAGTGGTCCATTTCTCCTTCATCAACTCTCTAAAACCAACCTCTTTCAACCACGTTTATGAAACTTGAAATATGTAGAGAAACTCTCATCTTCATTACTACGACACAAAAGAAGGGTATGATCCAAAAAGGGCCTATCACACACCACATCTGCACCGTGAAAAGACATAGCCATTGCAATATTACAAAGAAAAGAATCAATACAAGATGCTGCTCCACTACCATTTCCCCGAGTGTAACGAGCCCCCATTAAAGGTAGATCCATAAGCTCCAGATCATGCAAAGTTTGTTGAAACTGAGTCATGGATCTATTACATCTACCATCCGACATATCTTGCATTAAAATCACCTCCAATTAACCACGGCATTCCATCAACCAAATTATAAGCTTGACCAAGCTCCTCCCAAAACTGCAATATGGAGGTATCATCACAAGGACCATACACCGAGGAGACCGAGAAAGAGCTACCATATGACTTCCTCGTGAAAATCGCAATCACCACCCTAGCAGCCAACATTGACAAACAAAGTTCAAAGGTATCATTATGCCACATCAAGATTAAACCACTAGATCTCCCTTCTGTCTTCACCTGAAGACAACCCGTAAACCGATCCCCACAAAGAGTTCTCTTCATTTGAGGAGACAAAATATCCAAATTTGTTTCCTGCAAACAATGTCAACTCTCCATTCTGTAAGATATCTCCTCAAAATTGATCACCACCCATCATCACGAAGACCCCAAACATTCCACAAGAGCACTTTAACCATTAATTTTTGTCTTCACCCCTCCTTTATGAACTCTCTTAGCACTAATCACACATGCAACATGGTCATCCACATCTTCGCCCACCGCATCAACAGAGTCCCTTTTGGTAGTTGGCTTCTTTACAGGCCTTTGCGCTTGTAACAGGCACTCAACATCAATTTGTGCTTATGTGAAATGACCTTAGTAGGCCCAGATGACCTATGCAATACCATAATCCTCAACACTCCTCATCAAGTTGGAGCAGTAATGTTAATCATGCTTAGCTTGATGCAACATTTGTTGAAGGAGGCCCTCGAAAGTGCTTTAGTAAAAACATCTACAATTTGATCTTCAAAACTAACATGAGTGATACATAGGAACCCTCTTTGAATCAAATTTCTAATATAGTGGCAATCCACCTCAACATATTTGATCCTCTCATGAAACATGAGATTATTTACAATATGTGTGGCATCTTTATTAGCACATCTCATCTCCATAGTCAGTGACACCTGAATGTGCAGAGCTACAAGGTCAAAGCAAATTCACATCATCTCAATGGCAGCTTGTGCCATAGCATGATACTCTAATTTAGCACTAAATTGTGCAACCAAGGCCTGCTTCCTATTGCGCCACATCACAAGATTACTAGCAAGATAAGTACAAAACCCGATGGTAGACTTGTCCTTGAAGTAGCCTGCATAATCTACATCTATACATGCAATGATGTCCAGTGATGTAAAAATCGATCTAGTCAATGGAGTACTCATAGGCACCCCCCTACTCAATTGAATAGGACATGATCAGGTATATAGTCAGCAACACTGACTACTTAGCTGAGTAATCGATAGAATTGGCCGAGTAGTCACCCATTTTCTCCATAGCAAGATAAATGGGTCATAACCGGGTCATGGATTTATGGGTTGAACAAAAGCCTCCCCACTTGCCCCCTCCCCTGATAGTCCTTTAGTACAAGACCTAACCCCTCCCACAAAACCCTACGATCCCCACATCTCCTATGCTCCTTCAATCGCAAGGCTCTTCCTTCGACCATCGCAGCGCCACAGTTGCTCTTCTGATCAATGAGCGATTGGCCCTGCTACTACAATCGTTGCCACTTCTCTTCCTCGAATCACCGAACCTCAACCTCCTATTACTATTACTACTCCAATGAGATCAGGCGATCACTCCTCAAAGTTGCTACTACTACTGCTACTTCGATCATCGCACCAGTGCTGCTAATATTGCAGCTATTGTTACTCTCTTTCTCTCGGTTGCTTTAATTAAGTTTCCTATGTCTCCTCACTTTAAAAAATTTAAATAATGATTTTTTGAATCATCAAATTCCTTTGTTTCATGTTTAACAACTACCAAGTTAAAGTTTCCATAGTAATAGTACATTTTACTTCATATATATATATATATATATATATATATATATATATATATATATATCCAACCGAGTACTCCTCGACTACTCGACATACCGTATCTTCCTTAGTGACTTGACCAACCAATTTTTTTAGCACAATGATGTCTAATGAGGCTAACCGATGATCATTAAGATAACTTGCAAACCATCATGGTTGCATCCTAATACAACTTTGTTAGCCTATCTATAAACCGACTAAGTTTCCCAACTACAAAGGAGATATCCAGATGCATAATAATCAAGTATAATAACTTACCAATAAGGCCCCTGAATTGTCAAGTATCAATAGGAGTTGTAGTATCATCATGTTAGTGAGCCCAAGTATCCATAGGAATAGATGCAGGTTTCACCCATCACCCAGTTTCCTACAGAAGGTCCATAGCATAGTTTCTTTGAGACAGTACAATACCCTACTTGCTCGTAGCAACTTCAATGTCTGAAAAATATCTGAGTGGTCCCAAATCCTTGATAACAAAGTGATCAGCAAGATAATTTTTTTAATCAAAGATCCTTGAGAGTCATCACCAGTAGCAATAATGTCATCAACATACATAAGCATCATGACTCTTCCACGAGAGGTATTCCATACAAATAAAAAGTGATTTACTGATGATTGTCTGAATCCAAGGTTCTCAACTACCTTAGATAACTTCTAAAACCATGTCTAAGCACTCTACTTTAGTCTATATATTGTCTTTCTTAACCTGCACCCGTTGGAACACTCCCCCTTAGACTCAAATCCAGAAGGTTGCTGCATATACACTTCCTATAGGTCTCCATACAAAAATGCATTTTTAACATCAAGCTAATGGAAGGATCAATCATACTACACTGCAACTGAAATGAGAATGCACACTATTAGTAATTTGGCTACTAGAGAGAATGTATCAAAGAAATCCACTCCATAGGCTTGAGCAAACCCCTTCGCTACAAGTCACACCTTGTATAGTTCTATTAAGCCATCTGAATTGTATTTAACTGTGAAAACCCATTTGAAACCTACAACAGTAACACCAATAGATAACTTAGTAAGCTATCAAGTGCCTCTAGAAATCAAGGCCAGCATTTCCTCCTCCATTACTTGCCACCACTTAGAATCTAAAAGAGCCTACTAATGTGAAGTAGGAATAGCCACAACTAACAGAGCCAAAGAGAACTACCTGAAAGTAGGCCCAAGACAATGCTAGAGAGACATGCTTAGACATAGAGAATCTTGTACAACCACGTTATGCCTTCCTTAATGCAATAGGAATTAGGAAGATTAAAGTCCTCTGTAACAATTAGTTGCACATCATCTGATTATACCTCCACCTATGATGGTAAATCACTAAGAACACTATTGTCAATGGAAATAGGCTTATTGCTCACATAAGGGGAGATGTGTGGTATTGGGTCATAAGGGAGAGCATGACAAGCATAAGTCGTAATCAATCAAATCAGTCATCGTCAAAAGGAACAATAGCACTATTAAGAACCACCGGAATGTCTTCCAACACCTTAGGAGGAATAGGCATAAGAACATTATCTGTCATTTCCCCAACTCTTGACCCAACAGTAGAGAAATAAGAATCAGACTCATGGAATATGACATTAACACTAAAATAGTGATGACAAATAGGGTCATAGCATTGATATCCCTTCTGATTTCTGAAATAGCCTAGAAAGACAATTTACAGCCAAAGGAGCCCTTATCGCCACCCACACTCAACACATGAACAAAGAAAACACAACTAAAGACCTGTGGTGGGACGACGAACAAATCTGCATCAGGATAGAGAATCTAGATAGGAACTTGCTTGGTAAGCATAGAGGAAGATAACCTATTAATAAGATAGCATCTCCTTAATATAAAGATGGAACACTATGATGAATACGCATGGCCCTAGCAATATCCAAGATGTGTCGATGCTTGCATGCAGTAACACCATTTTGCTCAGAGGTATAAAGGCAAGTCGGTTGATGGATAATGCCCTAGGAAAGGTAAAAGTTACAAAAAACTGAATATAGAACTCTAAGGCATTATCAGAATGAACAATTTTCACATTGGCACCAAACCGAGTATTTTCAGTATGAAATTTTTTATAATAAGATCAACATCAGACTTAGACTTCATCAAAAAAACCCATGACGAAAATCATCAACAACCAAATAATAAGGTCCCAATCTATCAACAGTATAACTAGGACGCCAAACATCCATATGTAGTAATTCAAAGAAGGACTCCGACCTAGGACTTTGACTGGATGAATAAGAACTCCTGTGATGCTTCCCAAGCTAGCATGCTTCACAATCAACTCTAGCTAGAAGTGAAAGCTAGGGAATCACACGTCTGAGTTTGACTAACGAGAGATGACCCAACTGAAGGTGCCATAAGCAACTTGATGAGGTGGTAAAGGAGATAGCAACAAGACCTGCATAAGAAGACTAGAGTAGCCAGTAGACTCCCCCTTCCTCACAACCTCCACTAATTGTTTTCCCCACCAGAACATTCTAAAAAGCACAAGACAGCATCAAGTACAACTCTGTAATTGAGTTTCTTTTTTATCCTACTAACGAAAAGTAGACTTGTAGGAAAACCAGTAAGAAAACATCTGTCAGTCTCATGTTTAGGGTAAGGTGGGCATCCCAAACTAGTAATCGATGCAAATCAACCATTGGCTACCTAAACTATCCATCATGGCGGAATAGGTTCGATAGCACCACATAAGTGTCGAAAAGCTCCAGAGCCAACTAACCAGCCAAGGTCACAACTAGGAGACTGTGCAGGCATGGCAACTATTGGAGAAAATCCACATTAGGAATTGGATAATCCTATATTATGTTTTCCTATTTTATGTGTTTTCCTATCTTGTGTTTTCTATTTTTAGTTTTTGGTAAGTTATTAGCATGGTTTTAAAAATCGCGCCTCCAGGCTATAGAGGCATATGCCTCGAGGCGAGGCAGCCCCAAATAGCCTCGAGGTGCATTCAAGAGGCATGCGATCGAACCGAGGCGGTCTGAGGCGCTCGAGGTGATGAGGCGCACATGAGGCACCGCCTCAGCAAAAGGAGAGCATCACCGGTGGTGTGCATTGGTGGTGCTGCTGCTGCATCGTCGGAGCTCGAGGAGGAGCATTGCTGCAACAACGTCTCGAGGAGCAGCATCGCCGTAGCAGGGTCGAAGCTCAAGGAGCAGCATCGCCGTAGCAGTGTCGGAGCTCGAGGAGTAGCATTGCCGCAGCAGCATCGGAGCTCGAGGAGAAAGAGGCGTGAGGAGAGGGAGGAGAGGGGAAAGCATCGATGGTGCAGGATCCTCTTCATTCCTTAATGTACGAGACACATACGCACACCCATCAGAGGAGGAAGAAGAACGACTGTGGCTTCCTACGGAAGCCAATCGACTTCATGTGGAGAACTTCCCCCTTGTTTTTTTTAAAGAGCCCTTCAACCTAATCTTTAGCACCAAATAAGTCCTCCCCATAATTTTTTTCTTTTCACAAAAGCCCCTTGTCAACATTAGTTAAGGCCAAGAGAGAAATTGAAAAAACAAAAAAATAAAATCTAAGGGGGAAGATCCTATCCTCCAACCATATTTTTTTTTTTCCTTTTAATGGATTTGCCTAATTTTGAAAATTACTCATAAGTATCTTCAAGTCCTTACACTTAGAATGTGATGGGGCATTCCAAGTGTATATAATATATAGTGTTATATATGTATGTATACATAGAAGCATGTATATAATATATACTGCTATGTATGTATACATAGAAGCATGTATATAATATATATTGTTATATATGTATGTATAGTATACATAGAAACATGTATATGTATGTATGTATACTTAACAAGTATATATTATATCAATTTTATATGTTTTTTATGTAAATTCTGAGGCTTACGCCTCGACCACTTCGAGGCTTACGCCTCGCCTCGATGAAGGCAAACTGCCTCGGTACCGCCTTACATTTTTTAAAACCTTGGTTATTAGAGATATATTTTGGTTGATTAGAGATATGTTAGGATTTCAAGGGATTTTATTAGATTTGGAGATATTGAATTTGTTTCCTTTCTTATATTGGTACCATCTTGATATAAAGGAACTAAACTGCATGTTTTCTTCTTGAGATTCATAATAATAAAATTTCAGTTCTAATAATCTTCAAATAGTATCTGAGCAAGTCTTTCTTGGGAATACCATATGGTCGACCATACCCTAAAGGAGCACTACCGACCTCCTCTGTACCTTGGGAAGCATGATCAATCCCTTGGCTTGTGTTGGCAACACAGTGCATCGACAGTAGCCACCAAAGAAGGTCGAGGCATGTCCCTTGGCCCCATCATTCTCCATCGCCAATCCAGAAAAGCCTTGTTAAACTTCTCCCTTGTTGTGTGGGGCCTCGCCAACAAGTAACATCTTCGTTACATGGATCGGTGATTCCACACTAGGCCTTTAAATCGAATCGTAGATCGGCTTTCTCAATTCGGTCCAACCTGTTGTGCTTCGTGTGCATGAAGTACATACATGAATGGCACCATGGTTGAAGGGGATTCAACTATGGAAACTTCTGAGGCCAAGATTTAGACCTCCGTATTAGTTCAAGGGACCACAAAGTCCCCATGTTGATGCTAACCAAGGAGCAAAGCCTCCTTTACTACTGCTTAACATTTCTCGTATGTGGTCGCTACTTCTGCTATGATCTTTGTTAGAGCCAGTTCGATCTCTTATTGTAGTTTTAACTTGATTGTATTTCTTTATTTTCATTGAGACAATTTTTCCACCTCTATATACTACGAGGTAGGGGTATGGAATAAACAATTAAAGTCATTTATTCTAACTTGGTATCAAACCAATGGTCATAGGCCAATGCTTGTACCCTCTATTCCCATACCCCCTTCACCAAATAAAAAAAACTAATCCTAGCAAGGTTCCCAAGGAGGCGTCACCACCACCGTCAGCCATCCTTAGTCAGTCGGGGGGCCACCAATCGACCCTTTCCCTCGCTCAACGTAATCGAACCTCTCCCTCGCTTAGCCTATTGTGCCGCACCATCATTACTTGCAGTGTCGCCGCCTCCATGGCCTGCAGCACCACCGCTCCGCCTGCAATGCCTTTGCTCTGCCTCCAGTGCATTCTATAGCGCTACCGCACAACTTGCAATGCGCACGAAACATCCGCAACATAGCCTCCATGGTGCACAGCAGTGTGCACTACCTACAATAGGGTATTATGGAAAAAAAGAACCAATTTGCTACTTGTGTTAAAAATAATCGTTTGATAGTTTTTTGAGTTTTGTACCCAAAGATTGTATGCTTTTTATAAATCCTATGGTATTATTCAACAGACTACATGTCCTCGTACATCCCAACAGAATGATGTTACTAAGAAGAAGCATAAGCATATCCTTGATGTAGCATGCACCATACTAATTCAAAATAGTTTTCCCTCTCTTTGTTGCGGAAATGTTGCTCTAACAACATGTTACTTGATCAATAGAATGCCTTCTACAATTCATGCGCAGATTCTTGTTTTATGTGCATTCCAATGAAATATGCTTTTAAGTACTTAAGATCCATTTTCCAACAAGATGGTGGAATTGATGGAGATGTTATACATAGAATTAATACAGAGCAGTTGAAATGGAGGGATGCATCTGGTGTTCTCTGTGATAAGAGGGTTCCTTTAAAAGTCAAAGGAAAGTACTATCAAGCTGCAGTAAGACCAACCATGCTGTATGATTCTGAATATTTGGCTATCAACTAAGGCATGTGCAGAAGATGTTTGTTGCAGAAATGAAGATGTTAAGATTAATGTGTGGTTATACAAGAAATGATCATATTTCAAATGAAATTATTCGAGAAAAGGTTAAGGTGACACTGATAGAGGATAAAATGAGAGAGACATGCCTAAGATGGTTTGGACATTTGCAAAGAAGGCTACTAGATGCTCTAGTCAGGAAATGCAAGAAGTTGAAGGCTGAGCCTGCTAAGAGGGGATGAGGAAGACCAAACAAGTGTTGGAAGGAAACTATTAAGTATGACCTCAATTACTTTAATTTAAGTCCTGAAATGGCTCAAAATCAATCTGTGTGGAGGCAAAGAATCCATATAGCTGACCCCACTTAGTGTGGGAAAGGGCTTGATTGTTGTTTTATGTTCCACCTAGGGTGCTTGGTTGTGTTAATTTTGTTCATATTATTACTCCTGATTGAGATAAGCTTGCTCCTAGGGCCGTCAAGTGTGTATTTTTAGGATATTTTCTCACTCAGAAGGGATATCGGTGGTATGACCTCCTTACTCATGTACACTTTGAGTGCAAATGTTATTTTTCACGAGTTTATCCCATACTTTTCTACTGCCGAGAGGAGTCTCTCTCCCGAGGTTGTTGAGGTGTGTTGACTTATAGAGACATGTTATTTATTTCTTGTAGGCTACTTATGTAATTTTCCCAGTCATTTTTCATATAAAAGAAGGGTTAGGGTTTCTTTTGGAGATTAATGCACATCATTTTGTTCTACATGATATCAGAGCAGCAATCCTAAATCTGTGCTTTAATATCCCACTAAAAAAATGTACCCATAGTATGATTGAATCACCTTCAAGGCGATAATTTGATGGAGGATCTCCACCGAGCCGCCACAGCCACTACAACAGCCGGCAAAGGTGCTACAGCCACCACCAGACAAGTTGGCAGCGATGGTTGTGCCGCCGCCACCGGTCAACCAGGTAAGCCCAGCAGCGCCACCTGGTGGCTGGCAAGGGCTGCAGCAACCACCATAGGGGGTGGTCACCTATCTCCTATAGCTGTGATTTATGTTTACATGATGAGCCTTCTCTTACACTTGATTTTGATGGTGATGAGTCCTCTTGCCTATGGTAGAGAGGTTTAATCCAAGAAGAAGATCAACCTCCGTTTCTACAAGGCTTGCGTGTGCAACCCAACAAATTGTAGAGAAGAAGAGGGTTAGAAATGCATGGATGATCGACTCTGGCGCCTCTATTCATCTCATAGGAGACAGATCGGTTGGTTGACCTTATTGTTCCACAGGGAGTAAGAGATGCATGAGTAGCCAATGGGGCTATCTCTCCAATCACTGTAGTTGGGCATGTAGATGAGACCCCAAAGTTGAAGATTGAGAAGGTATACTACACTCCTGAGTTTCCTATGAATCTCATCTGTAAGTTGTGTTTGCAAGGATCTTGAATGTCTGGTTATATTTGATGAGAAACACTACTATTTCCAAGACCATCCGACAGGAGAGATTGTAAGCAGAGGAATTTAGAGAGATGGGTTGTACCATCTTGACACGCCCACCTTGTTTGCTGGAACGGTTTCCATGAGTTGTGATCTAATGCTGTGGCACAAGAGGCTTGAGCACTCTTCTGTTGAGAAGATGCGACAGATGTACTCAGAGTTGTCAAACTTTCTGATTATAGAGTGCGAGGATTGTCAGATAGGTAAACACCACAAGAGTAGTTATTCCCAACGAGATGGTGGAGTCAACACAGTGCCTTTTGCCCTGGTTTACTGTGATGTTTGGAGACCATCCAAAGTTGCCACTGCAGACGAGCACAAATACTTGTATTCGTGGACGACCACAGTTGCCTTACATGGGTCTTTCTAATGAAGGCCCGCAATTCTGAGTTGCAAACCCAATATGCTGCCATAGTTCAAGTTTTCCGTAGTGATAATGCACTTGAGTTCATGCACAAAAATTTACAGGAGGTTTTCCGCTCCATGGGAATCATTCATGACTTCATGTGCTCATACTTTCCAGCAAAATGGACTTGTTGAACGCAAGTTGAGACATCTCTTTGAAATTGCTAGGACCTTAATGTCTCATATAAAGATTCTTAAACAATCTTGAGGTGATGCCACTCACAGCAGCATACTTGATCAATCGGATGCCATCGTCTGTGCTTCATGGTCAGTTCCTGTATTAGATTATATACCCAGGATGTAGGTCATTCTCCCTATTTTGAGAGTATTTAGGTGCATATACTTTGTGCAGAATCAGGACAACCAGGATAAGTTTGCTCCCTAGACTACGAAGTGCATCTTCCTTGGTTACTCTAGGACGTAGTACTACAGATGCTATGATCCAATCCGTAAAAGATATGTTGTTACGGTTGATGTGAGATTCTTTGAAAAGATTTCTACTTCTGAAAGGAAGGATCATATATTGAGGTTGCTATCCAGGAAACACAAATATATCACAGGAGATCGCAGTTGGATAGTCCCCAACGAGATGAGCCTATACAGCATCCTACCTCTCCAGACGGTGTGACTCAAATGGAGATGAGGAGCATATGTTAAGGAGGAGATCTATAGTATGCACCCTTCAACCCATGACCCAATATACAGCGATTTCTCATTTATAGAATGAAGACAAATAGTTTGCCTCTGCTATTACTACCACTATTGTTCCCAGAGATTTTGTTCAAGCCTCTCAGGATCCCAGGTGGAAAGCTGCTATGGATGGGGAGATGCACACATTACAATCCAGAAAGACATGGGATCTTGTGCCATGTCCTACAGGTGCTACAGTTGCTGGGTGTCGATGGGTGTATACGATAAAATACAGATCTAATGGGACTATTAAGAGATATAAGGCCAGACTTATTGCCAAAGGATACACCCACACATATAAGGTGGATTACCTTGAAACTTTTTCTCCTATTGCACATATTACCTCCATCAGGATTATTCTTTCTGCTACTCCAGAAGTGGTCATTATAGCAGCTAGATATTAAAAACGCTATCTTATATGGAGATCTAGCTAAGGAGGTGGTACATGAGATAGCCACCAAATTATGGTGTTCAAGGGGAGCTTGTGTGTCGCTTACGGAAGGCCATTCATGGCCTGAAGCAGAATCTGAGAGCCTGGTTTGAGAGGCTCAATTTAGAGATCAAGAAGATTGGGTTTCAATGGTCTACTACTGACCATTCTATCTTTATCAGAAAGACAGAGTATGGCAGTACCTAAAGAACTGTTATTTTGGCAATTTATGTTGATGACATGATCCTGACCGACGATGATGCAAATGACATAGTGTAGATGAACACGTTTTTACAGTCTACTTTTGTTACCAAAGATTTAGGTGACCTTAGATACTTCTTGGGGATTGAAGCAGTTTGCCAAGGGACTAGCTTGTCCCTTTCTCCCACACAGTTTAAGTTGAATAAAATAAATCAACAGAAACAAATGATATCAAGGCATAAAAATAAAGAAAGTTTGGGTTTACATGAAAACCTCACTCACAAAGAGCGAGAAAACCACAGGAGAAGCACCCTATGGATGTGTTTTTGACTTTCTTCTCAAAGGAATAGGTGGGGGGTACATGCCTATTTATAGGCCACCACACACTAACAAAAGTCACACTCTACTATGTGGGACTAAACCACTACACATTAACACTCCCCCTCAAGCTAGAGCATAAAATGCTCCACTTGTAACAAAAAGAAATCCACTCAACACAACAGAATACAACTCTCTTGATTGGTTCTTGCTTGTAGGAGGGAAGACGGGCTGGAGCTGCTGAAGGAACTATTGTAGCTGGCTCTAACAATAGGCCTCTCATCTGGAGACTTGGTGCTGGTGACTCCCCATTTAGTATCCCTAACATGGGATCTTCTTCTGAAGACCTTGAAGCTAGATCTTTTACATAGAAACTGGCTAGGCCCTTCTAAAGACCTCGAAAATAGATCTCCCTCTCTAGAGACCTCTAAACTCTAGACCTCCCAGAGTTTGATTTCTCATGTAAGGATCAACCACTCCAAAGAATCCGTAGCGGTATCCAATGTCACACATCGTGCCTTAGGACTGTAACAAAGGGACTCCAAAATGGGGGTGACTATAATAGGCTTCCATACTCTCCCTTGACTAAGATTAGATCCATAAAATATACACCAACCTCAACCATAGCAAAATAAATCCATACCACTCCCCCTTCTCATCTCTACCCTCTTGATCGAGAGAGAGAGATGGAGGACCTCCAAGAGTGGAAAACCCTGGAGATAGTTCATAAGATCCCGAGCAGCCCAGTCTTCCACGTGCACCTGAACCTCACCTCCCTATGCTCAATTACCTCAAGTTCCCCCTTCGACCTGGCCCCCGCCTAGGAGCACCTCCGTTAGGAGATCCTGGGCCTTTAGGCAACCGTCTCGAACATGGAAAGGTGCTAGAGGCTCGTGCTAGTGGTAGTCCAAGGGGCGTGCGTGGGCAGGGGGTGGACCTGGCGGCGGCCTGCGACGCCAGGTACTACGTAGCGAGGGCGTGGTTATCGGTCAAGGAGGTGGACCTTGGCCTCGCGGTGGACCTCTGCACCCTGCAGAGGCTGCCGGGGATCGTCAGCTACTGCAACGACATGGAGATGGCTCTCACCAGGGGGTAGGAGTGTCAGCGTCGAGGAGGCCAAGGCAATGGGCCTCATCTCTAGGGTTTTCAAGTCCCCTGTGGAAGCCGCCACACCATGATCTCCACCAAGGAGATCTTCCTCGAGCAGCCCTGATCGGAAACCCTAGCAAGGGGCAGATCGCCTCGCCACATGCTCGATTCCTTCATATCAAGAAATTGGAACTTCAAAAATAATGATAAACATGATAACCTTAAGAGCGATAATGATGAGCCAAGAACAAACTCACTCTGATATCAAGTTAAATAAAATAAACCAATGACAATAAATGATATTAAGGCATAAAAATAAAGTTTGGGTTTACATTGTGTAACGAACGCGTGCCCCAGACGTCTTTTAAGACGTCTGGGAGGTGGCCCAGACGTCGTACCCGACGTCTGGGATCACATCCAGACGTCTGACCAGACGTCTGGGATCGTTTCCAGACGTCTGGAAATCCGTTAATTTCGACACACGCGGGTCGTCTGCGCGCCCGGATATTCGCTTATTCCCTCTTTCTCTGCGGCTGCAGACACCTGCCGCGTCCTCTCTCCTCGCACAGCCTTAAAGGGCCACGCGCTCCCTCCCGTCGTCTCCACCGTCTCCTCCCTCTTCCCCTTCAGCCAGTTAGCGTGAGCGCGAGCGCGAGGGCGGCAGCGGCGGCCGCAGTGAGCGCGGAGGAGGTGCGGCGTGCGAGAGCGGAGCTCTGCCGTGAGGGCGAGCTCGCCGGGGCTGCTAGGGCCGGCCATCGGAGGGCGCGGGGGGCGCGGAGTGACGCGGATGGGGGGGGACTGCTGCGGTCTGAGCAACAGGCGCGCGAGGTGCGACGCGGGTGGCGTCGCGAGCGGAGGTCGAGTGGTGCCCGGATTCTGGAAGAAATTCCAGAATCAGACGTCTGGGTTGATAGCCAGACGGCGAGGGCGACGTCTGGAAGACCATCCAAACGTCTGAAAGGTGAGTTTTCCGTCTTCTTCTTCCTTCCTGTCGACTGACCGTACTGAGGGAGGGAGATGGGTGTGCGCAGGCTCGGTGATTCGCCATCCAACGCGAATCAGACGTCTGGCTGTTATACCAGACGGCGGGAGCGACCTCCAGACGTCCGGGGTGATCATCGGACGTCTGGGAGCTAGGCCAGACGTCCCCGTAGACTTCTGGACGTCTGGGAAACCACGCTGAACAGGTAATTCTCTGATCCACTTTTTAAGACGTCCGGAAGAAGTTCCAGACGTCTGATTTTGCACAGTGTCGTCGTTTTCGACCCGTTTAGGGCCCGTTCGGGTTCTGTTTTCCGCAATTCGAGTTGCGTTCTTTTCAGAATTAATTCCTCTACCCGTCTACAGTAGCTATACACTGTTTTGAGGCACTCCTTGTGTTTGATCCTTGTGATAGGACCTCGTTCTGTTGCAGTCTCCAGGGTCGCGGAGGCACGCGGGATTCCCGACCACGCCCCCATTTCTCCCGTTGTACCTGGTAGAGTGGCTTTAAGTTATTAATAAAATCTGTTAAATTATGGAACCATAAATAGAACCTAGGACATTGCATGAATCCTAGGAATGAGAAATAGATGGAATAGTAGCTCCTAGGTGTTGCATGAATCCTAGGGCTGGAAAACTAGATTGTATGATAGATCCTAGGATATGACATGAATCCTAGGATGGGAAAACTAGTGGAATGTACAATACTGCAGTCTTGGAAAATGGAAATAGATATAAAGCTGCCTGTAATTTGAATTAACAGCTTCCTGTTGTGAATAAATAACGTGGTTGAGAACATGGATTGTAAGAATGTGAAACTGGAAAGTGAAACCTGGATGTTTGAGTAAAAATGATGGAACCCTACGGGAAAGTAGGAGTAGAACTCCTGGAAAGTGAATAGAATAGTATTGGGGAAGTGAGCTGGCCTTTGAGTACGGAGTACCAAGGAGAGCGACTGTCTCCCTGTTTAGTGCAGAGCGGAGCCAGCCGCCCCAGGGACGTGGGGTTAGGACTGGCCACTCTGTACCGACTTGCTGGCCCTCGCGTACGTAGTACCGAGGAGAGCTACTAGTGTAGGGAGGTACTAGCTACCCCACGGGCCCCGGGGTTCTGCTAGCCTCACACACCGACTTGTTAGGCCCGCTGGGGCAAACCAGGGTAGTTAGGCGAGGGTGCGCGGACTGTGGAGGGGCAAGGCCCCGGTTTGGTTACTGTGGAGGGGTTGGACCCCTGTTACTGAGAGGGCTCTGCCCTGGACTGGTTCCGTGCTGTGCTTTGGGCGCACCCGTTAACGGAAACGACTGACCGCGTGCCAGTACGGGTTAGCTACCTGTGCGTTTATCGCGCGTGTCGTAGTTACCGTTACGTCTGTCAGTGACCTTGGGGTGGTTGACTGAGGGTAGGATCACCACGGGGGACTCTCCTGGCCAGGAGAGCACCACGTGCTACTTCTACTTTTTGGAAAAGACTGCAATCAAGATCGTTCCCACAAGGAACATTCGAGATCAAAAAAAAGATCTGAGGAATAAATAAAATAGTGAGACATTTGAAAGATGTGAATAAAAAAAGTAATCGAACATAACAGCTACTGTATACTCTACTGTTGCTTTTAGTTTTAGTTGCCACTCTACTCAGCGTTTTGCTGACGTGTTACACTCGTTACCTTTTTCAGGACCAGGTGTTGAGCAGCCAGGGTCAGCGGCTGCAGAGGACGCTGGACCGAGTAGAATCCAGTAGAGTTACCACTGTCTCTTGTACCTCTTTTTGTTACGTTGTAGTGAGTAGTTCTTGTTTCCGCTGTACTTTCTTTACCTGCAGTTCAAATTATATTATGAGTGTTGTTCTACTGTTGTGGTGGTACATACTGTGGTAGTTTCTTTCCTTACTGCTGTACTTTCTTACTGTTAGTTATATTCATGCTGAATGTGATTTATTTTACTACTCTTTTGGTTACTTCCTCGTTGGACGACTAGGTCTTGGGATTAGTTGAGTTGGTCCGGTTCTCGTCTCGTAGGGACTCGGGAACCGGGTCGTTACACATAGAAACCTCAATCACAAAGAGCGGGGAGAAAACCACGGGAGAAGCACCCATGGGTGTGTGTTTCTGTCTTTCTTCTCAAAGGAATAGGTGGGGGGTACACACCTATTTATAGGCCACCACACACTAACAAAAGTCACTCTACTATGTAGGACTAAACCACTACACATTAACAGTATACTTTACAGATCCTTGAGGAGGCTAGGTTGCTTGGAACCAAGCCATCTGGGATACTAGTAGAGCCATAGTCTGACCAAAATACAGATGAGATAGATCCTTTGTTTAAGGATATCACTAGATACCATAGTACTATTGGTCGCTTGCTATGTTTGACCATTACATGGCCTGATATCAATTTTGTTGTCCGTAGAGCTAGTCAATTTATGCAGAATCCATGTGCAGTCATTGGCGAGAAGTGTCATTCTAAGATACCTAAATGACACCCCAGGTAGAGGTTAGCACTATGGAGAGAGTAGATCGCTTGATCTTTTAGCATATTCAGATGCTGATTATGCAGGATTTAAGGAAGACAGACAATCTACTTCAGGCTTTGCTATTTATCTAGGAGGTAACTTCGTTTCTTGGAGGAACAAGAAGCAAAATGTAGTAGTTCGCTCTAGTGCAGAGACAAAGTACAAATCTATGGCCCAGGTAGCCTGTGAGATTATGTGGATGGTCAGTTTCTACAGGACTTAGAAAGAAAGGTTGATATGCTTGCCCCGCTTTATTGTGACAATAAGTCAACTACCTACATTGCCTCGAATCTGGTTTTCCACGAGAAGACCAAACATATTGAGGTTGGCTGTCACTTTATACGAGATGCAATTTTGGATGGCAAGATCAGTACTCCTTACATATCCTCCAAGCTTGATATTCTAACTAAGCCATTGAAGAAAATGCGACATGATTTTCTTACTAGGAAGTTGGGTCTCATAGACATAAATGCCCTAACTTGAGGGGTGTTGAGTTATAGGGACATATTTGATACTTATTTATTTCTTGTAGGGTACTTATGTAATTTACCCAGTCCTCTTTCATATAAAAGAAGGGTTGGGGTTTATTTTGGAGACTAATGCACATCATTTGTTCCATAAGGTGACTATACCTATTCCTCCTACATCCCTGGAGGCTATCCCAATCAATGAACCACCACCCTCTATGCCTATAAGGTTTCATGAGCCCCCCGTTACCTATAGGCTTCAACCCCCCCTCTCTACGCTAACTCCTCCGTCTCAGGTAAGCACAAGTGATTTACAAACTGATGAGATTGTGCCTAGTAATGATGCAGGTCCTATACAGGGAGACAACGATATGTCCCATTCCCATCCTGAGTAACCAGAGGCAATCTGCAAGACTATATAAATTGTTGATAATTTAGATCTCCTTATTGTAGTTCACAAAGCCTTATGAAGTTGTGCTAGATACCCTATTTCTCATGCCATGTCAACTTTTTTAAAAGGGGCATATAGCAAGTTTCATCATACTTTTTCCACCACACAAATTCTTATATCTCACCAGTAGGTTATCCTTGATCCAAGGTAGCACCAGGTCATGAAGGATGAGATGGCTACACTATGTTCTTGTGGCGTGTGGAAACTTACTAACCTCTAAGAGCAGCTGGTGTGGGGTGTCAATAGATCTTTACCATGAAGTATCACCTCAACGAGACAATATCAATATACAAAGCCCATCTTGTGGCCAAAGGATTCACATAGACCTATAGCATGGACTTCTTTGACACATTCTCTCCAATGGCGTGCCTTCCTACCATGCACATTCTAATCATTGTAGCTGTGCAGCGATACTAGCCCCTTCATCAACTTGATATGATGAACACCTTCCTATATGGTGACTTACAGGAAGAAGTGTATATGCAGCAACCCTTAAGATATGAGATTCAGGGGGAGTGTTTCAGGGTGTATCACTTGTGCAAGACGATTGATGATCTAAAACAAAGCCCCAGGTCCTGGTTTCAAAAGTTGTCTAAGGTTGTTAAGACACTGGGTTTCCACAGGTTGTCGTCAGATCATTCCTTGTTTGTCAGGAGGATTGCATAGGGTGTGGTGACATTGCTTGTTTACGTGGATGATATTATTCTTACAGGAGATGATGGACTCAGCATTACTAAGGTCAAGAAGAGGCTTGCAAGCAACTTTGTTATAAAAGATCTTGGATCTCTCAGAGCTTCTTTAGGATAGAACACGGAATAAGAACGAAGTTGTACTTTCCCAGAAGAAATATGCACTTGACCTATTACAAGAGACTAGCATGCTAAAGGCAAGACAGCTAATGTTCCTACAAATCCTAAAGCACGTTTATATGATAAGGTAGAGGCAATGGATAGTCAATACAGAGGTATGGTGAGCAAACCCTTGTATTTGACTAGTAGCAGACCCGACATTTCCCTTATTGAGAAATTGAACCAAGTCATGGATAGGCCTACTAGATAACATTGGGATGCGGCCATGATGGTGTTGAAATACTTGAAGAGGGTGCCAGGAACGGGGTTTTGTTCACCAAGGAAACCTCTATGAGTGTTGTGGCCTATACAGATGTAGATTATGCAAGATGTCTTGCAGACAGGAAATCTACCATTAGCTTTTATACCTATGTAGCGAGGAAGATGGTGAAATGGAGGAGCAAGAAACAAGTCATTATATCCAGGTCCAGTGAAGAATCCGAGTATAGGGCTATAACACAGTTGT
This sequence comes from Thalassia testudinum, assembly GCA_037157565.1. NCBI lineage: Eukaryota > Viridiplantae > Streptophyta > Magnoliopsida > Alismatales > Hydrocharitaceae > Thalassia > Thalassia testudinum. The sequence goes on from JAZHRO010000024.1 coordinate 221,355,726, forward strand.
TGAGATAATGTGGGTGAAATCCCCTCTAGCAGATTTACACGTGTCTGTTGACAACCCTATGGAAATGAGATGTGATAACAAGGTTGTCACTTATATTACCAACAATCCTATGTTTTATAAAAGAACCAAGCACGTGAAGGTAGATTGTCACAATAGGCAACTTGATCCAGAGACGTCTCATCCATACCACGCATGTCTCTTCTGGTAACCAAACAGTAGCTATCTTCACAAAGGCATTGCCCGGATCTTTCTTTGATGTTTACTGTTTCAAGCTGAGCATGATAAACATCTATACTTTAGCTTAAAGGGGAGTGTTAGAACCCTTTCGATCTTTTATTGTAGTTTTGACTTGGTTGTATTGCTTTATTTCTTTGAGGAGTAATCTTGTAATTTTCCAACAACTACATATTAAGAGGTAGAGGTACGGAATAAACAATTAGATTCATTTCCTCTTTGTCTTCTACTGTTGTCGTCGCAACCGCTATAAAGGTTGCCAAAGTTATGTCTACATAACTTATGTCTATCCCAAAAGAAACCTCTAAAGCTTCAAGTCATGTAATTAACACAAAAGACGTCAATGAATGGTGGGGAAACTGTGCCATAGGCTCAACCCCATTCATAAATGCACAGACCCAAATCTCCTCTTCTCTTAACGTGAAGAGTTTTTCTTTAGAGATGGGTGACTTCTACTGCTTAAGAGCATGCCCCAATTCAAGTTCAAATATTTTCATGTTCAAGTTCCAATTCAAGTTCGTGCTTAAGATCAACTCCCGTTGAAGACAATTTGTGCGTGAAGAAGTCTACACGCATGCTCAAACCTTGATTACATCAAAAGGGGAAGCATTTGCCAAAGTACTTCAAGTTGGAGCATGCACATCCAACTTAGGGGGAAGTATTGGAGAAAATCCAAGTTAAGAAGTGGATAATCCTATTTTGTGTTTTCTATTTTTAGTTTTTAGTAAGTTCTTAGAGAAATGTTTTAGGTAATTAGAGATATGTTAGGATTTTAAGGGATTTTATTAGATTTAAAAGATTGAGTTTGTTTCTGTGACGACTGCGTGGAAGCTCTTCCACATGAGGAAAACAAGCAGCAACAAGGTGTTGCAAGCAATCCCTGTCCAAGCAATAAGGAGAGAGAGACTGCAGCCACCGGCCTTGAAGAAAAGAGGAAGAGAGGAGTTGTTGAAGTAGATTTTATAGAAACAATAATGCATTAACTCAAGGAAATAAATTACAAGAAAACTCTCTTTTTTTATAGAGAGAAGATATCTTCTAAACTAACAAACAAAATCAAATCTCCTAAAAAGAGAAAGGAACAAATCCTTTAAACTACTTTCTAAAACCAAACATACCATACTAAAAAACACAAAACTTGGACCTAAAGCAAGATCAAAACTCCCTCTTAGGGCTGACACCCCTTAAGGTGGACCCAACCTGCCACATGGCACTGCTATGTGACACTTTATTCTTCATACTCCCCCTTAAGTCGAGGCCAGGAGGACGATAACTTGCTCTACTTGTCTAGTTGATGGTACAGCCAGATACTCCATTATCATCTTTTGATGTAACTATTATTCCTCTTGCCACCTCCGTAGTCGTTGCTTCTTTGACAACCTTTGAAATCGTGGATATTGGAGCAGTCGTCTTGTCTTTGTATAACTTGATAGGCACTTCTCTAATTTCTTCTTGGTCGCATCCTTGGACTCTAACTCCTCGAGAAGGACATGCAACTTGTCCTTCTACAAAGATCTTGAATGCTTAAGATCATATAATATAGTTCGAGGCACCTGGAAGTTTAATCATGGTGTCTTAAACTATAACCTTTCCTTCCCCAGTATTGATCTGGATCTCACTTTCGACCATCTCCATCCTTAAGAAGCAAGCCTTCTTGTACGCTCCACATAAGGCGATGGATGCATGAGTAGCCACTCACTGGAGCCCCCTGCTTGACTCATTGGGCCTTGCGTAAGGCACCAAGGACCTTCAAGGAGTTCTTTAAGAGATTGCCAAAGTCGACGAAGATAACTTGACACACGAGGCCTTGATACCTATGGGAATCACGCACAAGATGGGACTTCTTATGCATAACCTAACGAGAGGATAGATCACGGACATGGTTGATGTCCACCAAGAAGAGAATCACGCACAACGTGGCTTTTCTTCTCCTCCTTCCTACACGTGTAAAGAATTCCCCATGAAGAGTCTAGATCGTAGACTCTGATACCATGTGACGATTTGGGTAAAACGGAGGCGTAGAGGTTGTTCTACGTGAGAAAAACAAGTAGCAATAGGGTGCTACAGGCAATCCCTATCCACGGGACAAGGAGGAGAGAGTGTGTGCAACAATCGACCTTGAAGAAGAGAGGGAAAGAGAGGGAGTTGTTGAAGTAGATTTTATAGAAACAATAATGCATTAACTCAAGGAAATAAACTACAAGAAGACTCTTTATAGAGAGAACATATTTTCTAAACTAAAAAACAAAATCAAATCAAATCTCCTAAAAATAAAAAGAAATAAATCATCTAAACTCCTTTCTAAAACCAAACACCATACTAAAAAAACACAAAACTTGGACCCAAACCACAACCAAAACTCCCCCTTAGGGTCGACACCCCTTAGGGTGGACCCAACCTACCACGTGGCACCTTATTCTTCACAATTTCCTTGTATTGGTACCCTCTCTATATAATGGACCAAACTATATGTTTTCTTCTTGATATTCATAATAATAAAGTTCCAATTCTAGTAATCTCCACAGCAGCTATTGTACCTAGTGGGCTGGCAAATGCAATAGTGTCAAGCTGAGCTAACAGATGATGTGACTAACACCTGAGATACTGCAGAGATCATTATACTCAGCACGTGCAACTGTCACTATCTCTGCAGAAGAGTCTATCGCAACAACTTTATGAGCAAATACAGGCTTCCCATGCTTCGTACAATAAGATTGTTCACTATGACCAATTTTGCCACAAAATGTACAACATGGGCCACCTCTGCCCTATGAGGTGCGACTACATCAATGTCCTTTCGTAGAAGGGCCACCCTAACCTCAGCCATAATTCCCTACAAGTGTAGATGTCTAAGACTCAGTTGCCTCAGTGGTCAGGGGTACCATAAGACGACACATACGATTGTAAGCATCCTCTAGAATAGATAAATCTACCATCGTCAACATCTGAACCCGTGCAAATGGGTAATCAGGCCCTAAGCCTGCAAGAAACTAAAGGATTGTCGCCTCTTTCCTATATGCTCTAAGTCTCACAAGTGCAGATAGAACAACTGGCATTCTATTTCTCAAACCATGCCTTAAGTGTGGAATAATACTATGATAGTGTCTTCCTTTCCTATTGGAGACCCATCATCTTGCTATATATTTAGAAGACTCGACTCAAGTTCTCATGGGAATATATATCTTGCAAACTATCTTACATCACTTTTGCAAGCTATCTTACATCACTTTTGTTATCCTGTAGTATATGATTTTATTGCCAATTTAGGGAATAACATTGTTCATTATCCAAGTATGCACCATCACATTATCCTTCCATGTGGCATATTTGCCTCTCTTCTCATTGGGCTCTAGTTCCGTAAGAATATGCTATTTATCATGACCCTTCATGATCATGAAGAAAGTTTGAGACTATCGTAGGTAGTTAGTCTCATCCAACTTGATCGTTGAACAAACTTGAATTCTGGTCGACCCCTATTTCCGTTGCCTTAAATGTGACATCCGAAGAATCTGAAGAAGCCATCTCAAGCAAACTAAAACCTCGAGATGCTAAAAATATATTTTGGGTGGGTATAGATCATGAAATCATATTGAAAAAAACCAATTTCAAAGGTCAACCGACTAGCCACCAACCAACTGGCAGTGCTCTAATGATTCACCGAAGTCCAGTGTCAATCACAGTCATGGAGCAACGTTGGGTGACACCTTTTGTGGAGGTTCCGATCAGCAATGGAGAGGTTACTGTTGAGGCCATTGCTAATCTATCGCTGGTGGAAACTAAAGGGGGGTCCTCCCAACTACCGACAAGGTTGGTTGGTCGACTAGGAGTTGCTAGAGGGTGTGCAGTGGTCCAACAATCCTACCAAGGTTGACAGTGGTGGATTGATTGCAAACAAGCCTCCGATCAAGTAATTTCTTCCCTTCAAAGAAGGTTTTTCAAGGAAAAAACTTCGATTTTTTTATTTGGTGTAAAATATAAGGGGCAAGAAGAAGGAAGATAATAGACGCCAACCTAGGACCGTCACTCCAATACCAAATTAGAAGAAATAGGTGACTTAGTTTATCACGAAACCACAATCCACAATATATAGAGGATTTGGATAAAATACATTCAGGTCCACAAACTATAAGAAAAGAAGTTGCAACAACATAATTCTCCACAAAAATAATCTCCGGAGATATGTAGGCACAGAAACAAGATCAATGCATTGCTTTAACTCAAGCAGATCTTTTACCTGATATAAAATTCTTCTTCTTGTGGTAGATCCAAGAGTCTCATTCAGATATTCCTATAGACCAAATACGTGATTGTAAGCTCGAAAAAGAAAACCAAAATTTCAATGATATTAAAATGCTATTTAAGAAGTACGTTGCTACACCTTAAAGGACTTGTAAGTTCAACAATGCTATTAGAATTTCCACTATCTGCCCTTAAAAAAGTTCCTAGGACATCAGCCACTGTCTAATAATTAATTACTACCCGTGGAGTGACAAAATCAAGTCAAGGTATAGAACCTCTCCTTCGCCCAAAAAAGGAAAAAAATAAGGTACAGGATCAGGTAATTACTTTGAAAGTACAAAGTGATACTGCTTATGCTAAATTTCAATCCTACCACCCAAAACTCATCGATTTCCAATCGAATGAAAATGAAACCGATAAGAGCATAAACTACCAAAATATTAATTAGAGTTCAGATCAACTATCAAAGAATGGTTGCGTACTATTACAGGATGTTTCTATTTATGTGCCTAGTGGTTCATTGACCAAAAAAAAAAAATTGAACCGCCTGACCTGTGTATAGTGCATGTCCAAGTCAACGATTGCCCTTTCTTCTGGGGTTTTTGCCCTCAAAAAACGGACAGCAAGGGAAAGTATTCTGTGATCAATCTGCAAAAGTTATTGATAATGTTAGCTGGCAAACTATATCAATGATGCCCAACATTACAATTAGTGATGTTTGGACATAATTATACAAGAATAATTCAGAAACAAATACAATAAAGACATACAGGAAGAAAATGCAATTTCCTAAACAAAAAAAAAGGCTTTATGTATCGCCATGTGGGCTTTGTTTGTGGTTAGACCCACCCATTAGAAGCTCGATAGTTAGCTCAGTTGGACATGTGCAGCTTGGCTGACCCACTGGATCCTGTTTGACATGCCCTCAGCATATCAGTCAAATAACTCCAACACTCCCCACAATTGAAGGAAAAAAATTAGAATAATGACGTCCACGAAGAAAATCCAAGCTCATGAATAAAGTTTTATCTATCAATTCGTGGACTTTGCCCACTGTTAGACCCACATATTAGAAGCTCAATACCTAGCTCATCTGGACAAAACAGGTCCAGCTTCGGAGACCCACTGAATACCATTTGATGTGTCCTGATTATATTAATCAAGTAAATCCAGTGAGATTGATTGAACCCACCCGACTCAGCTCAAGGAATTGTCCAAATTTGAAACCAAGACAAGTTTGACCACATCCGGTTGAGTTTACCAGGTATCTTGATTATTGAGTTTATTTATAACATATTCAAACTAATTCAATCAATTGTTTTTCAAGTCAACCCAAGAGGTGAGATCGGGACAGAAGGAAGAAGCCAAGATAGACTTGTCAGGTCAACCACAACCTGATCAAATTTTTAGGCCTTGTTTTCTTTTGAAGAAAATAAAAAAGTTTCACTCCTTGGTTAACCGAGCACATTAATGTGACTCAAGCCATAGCAATTTCACAAATAAAAATGGGAAGGTCACGAAGGTTATCACTATTAACGAATGGGGAGACCTCCTCCGGCGAAATTTGAATTCTCCTTTGGGCGGGAAGCTCCAGCGAGGATGGCCAGTCGCCTGAGGCGGCCCGACACCCGTGCCGACGGCTATGATGGATGGGCGGTATGGCGCTTGTGGTCTTGGCGCAGGAATGCGCGTGGCGCCCGGATGTTTGATGGAGATAGGACTCTGCACAGGAGGGGCTACCAGGGTGGCTGGGGCCGAAGTCGAAGGGAGGTGATTTGTTTCAGATGTCGACTTCGGGGGCACCTGGCGGTGACCTGTCGGCGGCCATTGCTTTGTCTTGCATGTGGAGGCTTTGGTCACAAGCAGGACACCTGCCTGACATCTCGCGATGGTACTGGGGGCAGGGTGCGCACTGCACCTTCGCTTCCTAGGGGTGCAACGCAGATGCCTCTTCCGTCCCCCACCCCCTTCAACTCTCGGGGGGCACACTATTGATGTGGAGATTCCCTTGACCGAGGACGTTAAGGTAGCGGAGCTGGTCTTGCGTGATGCTTTGATTGGGGAAGTAATGTTGGGTACTCTTTCGATGGACAGAGCTCGGCAATTGGTGAGATCTCTTCCCTTATCAACTGATGCTTGGAAAATTACGGTAATCTCTCCGTCGCGATTTGTGCTTTTTGATGTGGGTGTGGTAGATGTAGAGAAATACTGTTTTCAGACTAGCAAATTGGGTGGATTGTCAGTGATCTGGTGGCTGGTATCCCCCTTTGATGGTTCTTTGCATGAGCGTCCCCCTCAAAGAGCAACTTCCAGGTATGGTTCTCTTGAGATCAGAGGTCTGCCTTTGCATCTGAGGTCTAGGAAGGTGGTGGAAAATATGGTCGCCGGGTTCTCGTCTGTGGCTGAGGATGCTGATGTTGGTCTGACTGAAGGAGATGCCAGTGCTCTGAAAGTGAGGGTGAATGTCTTCAGGGCTGGCTCCATCCCTGATAAACTGATTCTCAGGTGTGGGGGCAGCTCTTGGATGCTCCTATTAAACTTTCATGTGGCAAACAGGGATGTGGAGTCAAGTCATCACCCCCCCTCTTATGCTGAGGTGCTAAAAGCCAAAGCTCCTTCCTTACAACCAAATTATGCTAGTCAGGAGGTGGTGGCAAAACACACTAAAAGTATGGAATTGGTGGATGGGGTGGGGAGCCTGAGAGTCGAGGAGATGAGGACTGAAACTCTGGAGGATGTGAGTAGAATACCTCTGATCCAAGAGGAAGCTGCAGTGGTAGCTAAAGAAGGGGTGGAAGTAAATGTAATTAATGAAGCAGTGGCTGAGGACTTGAAAACTCCTACTAGTCCTACTGATTCTGTTCTGGTGGATTCCTCTGTGAATTCCTTTGACTTGCAGCATTGCTCTCCTGTGGCTGATGAATTGCACTTAAAGTCTAAGACTTCTTCTAATTCTAGGCTTAGGAAACCCCGTTACAAGCTAAGGCTAAGAAGGCACACCCCTACACAAAAAGTTGATGAGTCTGTCATTGCAGCTGTGATGAAGGTTGGCAGAGCATTTGCAGCTAAGAAGGGGGCAGACTTGACTCCCAAATGAGGATTCTTACCTGGAATGTGCGTGGGCTGCGCGATAGAAGTAGGAGGGGGTCTTTGCTTAGATATCTGCGAGAATGGGAGATTGACTATGCCATCCTCCAAGAGACACACATTGATAGTGAATCTGACAGGGCATGGGTGGAGATGAGAGCTGGTCTTGCAAATGACCTTGTCGTGATCAATTCCAATGGCAGATCTGGGGGAATGGCTATCTGGTGGAAGAAGCATATGCTGTGTTTGGAGGAGGTTTCTGTGGCTAGGCACCTTTTGACTTGCGGGTTCAAAAGAGGCTAGGGGGACAATGATTTCTTTGTGACAGGTGTGTATGGTCCTAATGACCCTAGCAGAAGGCCGGAGCTATGGGAGGATTGGAGCCTGGCTGCAGATTTTGGGGTTTGGCTTGTTGGGGGGAACTTCAATTGTATTTTGATGGGGAGTGACAAACCCAATGGGGTGGTGGACAGCTCTGCCACTGGATTCCAGTTGATGGTCCAGGCTTTGGGATTGTGTGAGTTCCCCTCTTCAGGTGTTGAATTCACTTGGAGGAATGGTAATGGGCTCATGTCCAAGATTGATAAGTTTTTTTGCAATGTCTTCCAGATGTCCTTTGTTTGTGGCCTTGAACGTCCCTTCTCTGACCATACACCCTTAGTATGGGACAATGGTGAACAAGTGTTGGCTAGATCATATTTCAAATTTAGGAGGTCATGGCTGAGGGAGCCAAGATTCAGAGACATGTTTGCTGGCTGGTGGAGGTCACAACAAGGTGAAGGCACGGCTACCTTTAGATTGGCTTCCAAGATTGTGGCTTTGAAAGGTATGCTGAAGGAATATGGGGATATTGTCTCTGTCCTCAGACATCAGAAACGTCGAGAGGCCTTGCTGAAGATTCAAGAACTGGATGCCAAGGAAGCTGTGGCTCAGCTGTCTGAGCTGGACTTTGCTGACAGAATGAGGTGGCAGGGGGTGGTGGTTGAAGAAGACCTGAAACTGGAGATGGATTGGAGGGAACGATCAAGGCAGCTGTGGCTAAGTGAGGGGGATGCAAACACTAAATTCTTTCACTTGGCTACCAGTTCTAGGAGAAGAACTAATCTGATCTCTTCAATTGTTAAAGAGGGGCAGAGAATTACCTCCATCTCTGATATCAGAGCTGAGGCTATCAGGTATTTCAAGGAATCTTCAAGAGCTACAGGTAGGGGCAGGTGGAGGATGGCAGCTGGTGATCTACCCAAAATTATTGAAACTCAGAGATCCAGCCTGATTAAACCTATGTCTGAAGCTGAAGTCTTGAAGGCCATTAAGGATTTCAATTGTGAAGGATCACCTGGTTCTGATGGAATCCAAGTCTTCTTTACAAAGAATTATGGGACATTGTGGGCACTGAGGTTATGGAAGTGATTAGAGAGTTTGAGAATGGCAATTTTTGCTTTGAAAGAATAAATAGGTCCTATCTATTTCTTTTGCCAAAGACCCTGGGTGCTGAATCTTTTCAGGAGTTTAGACCTATTGCCCTCTCTAACTCTTTGTACTTGGTGATTGGCAAGGTCCTGGCCAATAGATTGAGGCCTGTTTTGCAAGATTTGATCCATCCTGCTCAATCAGCCTTCCTCCCTGGCAAATCTCTACAAGAATCATTTATCTTGGCCCAAGAGATGATTTGTGGTTGGCATAAGGGAAAATGCAAGGCTTTCCTTTGGAATGTTGACTTTCGTAAAGCTTATGACTCCATCACTTGGCCTTATCTATGGGATGTGCTTAAAAGAAGGGGCTTTCCTTCTACTTGGATCCGTTGGGTAAAAAGATGTATCACCACTGCCTCCTTCACCCCCCTGATAAATGGAAAGCCCTGTGGATCATGGATTCAGCCCCAATGTGGTATCAGGCAAGGATGTCCCCTAGCTCCCCTGATTTTCAATTTGGCAGTTGACAGCTTGGCTTGGTATGCTTATAAGCTTACTGAAGCTGGTCTTATTAGAGGATATTCTTTATCGTGCAGGAGTAATTTGGCTCCCATTCTTCAGTATGCAAATGATACTATTTCTTTTGTTGAAGGGTCTATGGATGAAGCATTGGCTTTGCATCATATGATTAATATCTTTGGTGAGCTCTCTGGCTTGAGGTTGAATAGGGAGAGGTCTAGTTTGGTCTGCTTTGGCTTACCTGAGGAGGAGCAAGGAGCTTTAGCAGCTATTTTGATGACTCCCCGCATCAGTCTTCCTATCAGATATCTACGGCTACCTTTGAGGTGTTCCAGGATGAAGAAGAGTGATGGAGCTGCCTTTTTGACAAAATCTCAGTGAAATTACATGGATGGCATAGCAACTTCCTTTACAAAGGTGGAAGACTTATCTTGCTCAACTCGGTGATCACCTCCATCCCTGTTTTCTGCTTTTCCATATTTAAAGCACCTAAGTCCATTTGGAAAAGGTTGGATGTGATGAGGAAGAGGTTCTTTTGGAAGGGAACTAAACATGAGGGCAGATTCTTGCAGCCACTCAAATGAGATCAGATCTGCTGTCCAAAAGATAGGGGTGGACTTGGGATTAAATCCCTGAAACACTTTAATGATGCCTTGCTACTTAAATGGGCTGTTAAACTTTTGCAAGGAGATCTGAAGCCATGGACTGTCCTGATCAGAGACAGATATGGTCCATCCAACAGTGTGTTGTCCAGACTTCAACCCAGCAGTCCTCCTTTCTGGAAATCAGTGACAAGGGCATTGGTTGATCACTTCCACCTGCTGCAACCGACTCTTGGAGATGGCAGGTCCTTCAGTTTCTGGAAGGAGGGGTGGTCTGGGCTAGGTGTCTTGAAGGAGCTCTATCCAAGAGCTTTTGCTGCAGCATCTGACAAGGATGCCACTGTCAGCAGGGTCTGGTCTTGCAGCAACAGCAGCTGGAATCTGTTTGATGAGGATTCCAGCAGGAGAACTACTCGACTGTGGGAAAGAAGGCTAATTTCAGACCTTGAGAGCTTCAGACCTAAGCCTGGAGTGGAGGACAAGTACCTTTGGGAGGGGACTTATAGTGTGCAATCTGGCTATAACAGAATGTTGAGCCTTGAATGTGGGTGGAGATGCGACTTCATTGACAAGAAGATCTGGTTGCGAAAAATTCCTCTCAAGGTATAGATATTTCTCTGACTATGTAGGAGAGATGGATTGATCACAAGTGATCTGCGACATAGAAGGTTGGGAACCGATCACCATGTTTGTTTTTTGTGTGAGATGAATACTGACAATGTAAATCACCTCTTTTCTTCTTGGCTTGTCACTGATGCTATTTGGAGGAGGACATGTCAGGAGCCATTACCAGAGTGGGATTCTATCTGGCATGGGTTTGGTGTGAGAGGGAAGCCACATGTACGCATGGCTGCCACTATTTGGTGTGTATAGAAGGCAAGAAATGAGAGACTTTTTCAGGAAAGGCCGGTGTGCTATGAAAGTATTGTAAGAGAGTGCTGGTCCCTCATACATTTTTGGGGATCTCTTTTGTAATTTCTCTTACTTGTTTATATAATATACTACTCCGGATTGCTATCGTAAGACGATAGCTTTCCTTTCTATTTCAAAAAAAAAAAAGGGAAGGTCACATAGTTCTATTGTTTATTACTCTTTTTGTATTATTTTGTCATTTTCTATTTTATGTTGGGCATGCACTACTATTTTCCCAATATCTTTCCTCTATATAAAGAGGTATTGAGTCCTTTTGAGATTTAGAATGAATCATTTTCTTTCACTTGGTATCAGAATAATAATCCTATATCGAAGCTCCAATATCCCATCAAAAACCTAACCTCCTAACCACACACCGAAAATCTCTCATGCACCGCTACCCCTCCTCCCCAAGGCAATGTCATCGCCGGTGACTCCAACCTCTCTCTCTCTTCTATGCCGCCACTCCTTGAGGCCACCCACCATCATCTAAGGCAGCAGGCAGTCACAAGGGGGCCTTTAGGCACTACAGCACTGGTCTGTTGTAGTAGCACCTCGCCGCCGATCTCCCCTAGCACGGCCAGGAGCCTCACCAACGGCCCCCAACACCGCCGATCACCTGAAGCACCTCCACCCACATCTGTTGGGCCCGTCGATGGACAAAAGAGACCGCTAGGGACCCTCTAATGGCCCTGCATATTTGATTTCTCCACGTAGCTATTCTTCTTGATTAGCTCTGTGATTTAAAGATCAATTTCAGATCTGAGTTTGGCATGCTTTCTTGTCTTTTGGGCATGTGATGGCGTTGTCCAGTTCTTCGAAGGTGACGTCGAGAGTTGTTCCCAAGTTTGGGACTTACAAGAGTTCGTTATTTGGACCCATCATTAAGTTAGATGAGACAAACTATCCCAAGTGATCTCAGATGTTTCTGATGACAATGAAAGGTCACGATAAAGAACATATATTGATAGAGGCAAAGCCCACGGATAAGATGGGAAAGTATGCCACATGGAAAAGGATAACACAATGGTCAAGGCTTGGTTGATAAATTGTGTTGTCCCACATATTGTGGCACTACTTGTTTGTTGTTGATAATCTCATCATTACCAATGATAGCCGGAATAGTTGAGGTCAAAAGGTCCTTGGCTAAGTAGTATGTTATGAAGGATCTAGGTCAGCTCTGATATTTTTTAGGCATAGAGGTGGCTAGAAGCAAGCAAGGCACTGTACTTTCTCAACGTAAGTATGTCTTAAATGTACTACGAGAGACAAGCATGCTGGAGTCCAAACCAACTAACATTCATATGGATCCTAAGGTGCACCTTTATAACGAGCAGGCAGAGTATGTTGACAATAGAACTTATAGCAGCTTGTGGGGAAACTTCTATACCTGACGATTACCAGACCAAATATTAATTTGGCTGTGGAAAAACTTAGTCAATTATGGAGAAGCTGGCTAAGCAACATTGGCAGGTGGCTATACAGGTAGGGATGTCAATCTGGTACTTCCCAACGGAGAACCAACCTGACCTGACCCGATTTGGACGAATAAAACTTGTTCCACTTAATATTTAGGCGGGTTTGGGTTTTTGGATGTAAACCCGATCGGGTTTGGGTTCGAGTATGGGGAAAGGTACCCATGAACCTGTATATCCAATATAAATATATTATATATACAAGACTCTAAAAATTAATTTCCAACATTTTAAGACTCCAAGACTCCCAACTCCAGAAATTCTAAATGTCCCAAGACTCCCAACTTCCTGCAATGGGCTACTTATGTGACCATGAGGTCTAAAAGTGGTCACGAACTCACATCTCTCCAACTTCTATTTTTCCAAATTCTATCTCAACATCAAATTCCATCTCAAGCAACACTACAACATGAAGTTTCTTATCCTCTCCTCTCACCTCTTTCCTCTACACTGTCCAAATTCCATCTCAAGTATCAACATCAGGACTCATTCTCTTCTCATGTGATTATCTCCACTACCGCTAGACTGTAGCGTGACTCCAAATTCTATTTCAACATCAGGACAAGACTCCTCTCCTCATGTGATTATTTTTTGTTATAAATAATGTTTAGAATATTGATATTTTCTTTTTTTTGTTATGATATTTTTGTTGGTTTCACATATCCTCGAAAAGATTGTTGTGTTGAAGAAATTTTGATAGTGGAATACGTGCTTTTTCCTTATGGTATTTTAAAATGATGGTGAAATATATAAACCAACATGTTAATGGGTACCCGTTAATTAAATAGGTACCCATTAATTTAACGGGTATGGGATGGATTTTCCCCTATTGTATTTGGGGTGGGCATGGGAAATGGATTTGTAAATGATGATGGGTTAACTAATAATAAAACCCAACCCAAACCCGACCCGTTGACATCCCTATATATAGGTGCTTAGATACATAAAGAAGGAACCTAGATGTGGGATTTTATTCTAGAAAGGCTCTCCCATGGCAGTTGGATATTCTGATGCCAACTATGCAGGGTATATTACTGACAGGAAATCCACTACTGGGCTCAAGAAATTTGGTTATCTGGAGGAGCAAAAAATAGAGTCATTTCTCGCTTTAGTGCTAAATCAGAATATAGGGTGATGGCCCAAATAGCCCCAGAGATGATCTAGGTAAGGTCTCTACCACGTAATCTGCATGTCCAGATTGAAGAGCACATGGAGATGAGATGTGATAATTGGGTAGCCACATATAGCCAACAATCCAATATTCCATCAACGCACCAAGCACGTCGACATGGATTGCCATTACACCAGGGACCTTACCAGTGTGGAATGTTGTGCACTACATTTGTCGCATCCGAGGACCAAACAATTTATATTTTCAGGAAGCCTCTTCCACGTTCGACCTTCGATGATTGTTGTTCCAAGCTGAACACGTTCGATACCTATGCTCCAGCTTGAGGGGGACTGCTGAGATACTCCATTTATTACTCTTTTTGTACTGTTTGGTCATTTTCTATTTTATGTTGGACATGCATTGTTAGTTTCCCAATGCCTCTCTATATAAAGAGGTATTGAGTCCTTGATTTAGTATGAATCATTTTCTCCCACAGAGAATGAAAAATATCTTATTCAAACTGAAATCCTAGCCTCTCTTATATTAAGAAGGAAGGAAGAATTACATGAAGAGCCCAAACTAAAATAAGAAATAACAAAAAATAACAAAGAGATAATTAAAAGGATTCTAACACTCCACAAGTTGGAGCGTAAATATCCTCCAAGGCTAACTTGTTACACAAAAGCAGGTCTCTTCTTTGTCAACACCTTTACGAGAATGTTTACAAGCTAAAGCTCAGAGGACACATGAGGACTGACAATTCTCCCTTCAATCACAGCATTACAAATGAAATAGTAGTGCACCTTAATATGTTTTGTCCTCTCATGGAAGACAAGATTAGAAAAGGCAATGTACGTAGCTGACTTATTGTCATAGAACATTGAAACTGGACTCTTTACCTGTACTTCAAGGTCTGCAAGGAAAAAGGTAACCTATATAACCTCACATACAGTATGAGCCATTACCATATACGCAGCCTCAACACTGAAGCGAGTAACAACCATTTGCTTCTTGCTACACCACAAGACAAGATTACCTCCAAGGCATATGACATATCCAATGGTGGATCTTCTATCTTCAATAAATCTTACATAGTCAACCTCAAAATAGGAACAAAGATTTAAATGACCATTGTTCCTATATTTAGGGGTGTACATAGGTCATCTTCAACCCAAACCCAACCAAATTGGGTTAGGTTTGGTTGGATTGAAAGTTATAGTGAGTTGGGTTGAGTTTGAGGTTTAACCAACCCAACTCAACCCGCAATCTAATATAACCTGATTTATAACTTTATGAATATATACATATATATTATATACATATTATATGTATATAATATATAAGGCACGCCAAGTTACATCAAAACCCTCATCTCATTGACATCTCCTTACTCTTTCTCCCAAATTCCCAATCACAACCAACACGGTCTCACCGACACCTCATCTCTCCCACCTCACAAATTCCCAATTACAGCCTTGGCCCCTCAAGTCAGTCTCACTGACCCCTCATCTCTCTACCTCCACTGGCTCCGAGCAACACCCTCTCCTCTCCCTAACTCCAAGCTCTAAGTGATGCCCTCTCCTCTCCTTGATGGCAGCCGGGACACCCTACACTCTTCAAGTAACCCACCTCTCCTCTCCTCTTCTTCCTCATAGGACCCCTCGCTATCAGCACCACCACTCTTATTCCCCCCGACAACCCTTCCCCTACTAGCCACCACCACCAGAGTAGCCCTTTTCTCCTCTTCTTCCCCACAAGACCCCCTCCCCCCCCCAACACACCAGGGCCACCACCACCATATGACCCCTCTCCCTTAGCACCATCACCCCCCTTCCCCCTCCTCTCCCCCCAACAACCCTCCCGCCACCAAACTTCCCCCTACTTTTTTTCTTTTTTAAGTGTTTGTATTTGTAAATTTATCATTTTGGATGGTGGTGAAGAATGAACTTATGTATTAATTGATTTTTGTTAAATTTTATTATCAAGTATGCATGTATCTTTTCTCGTTACTTTTAGATCATATCTTTATTTTTTGTTTTAAGTTTTTTATGTTTTATTCGCTTTTTTATAAGAAACAAAGTTGTTTATGAGTTCAAAATTTTTTGTTGTTAAGTATGAAAGACATAAGAAGCATGTAGGAGATAAACATAAGCTTTGGCTAACCAATAACCCACTCAACCCAACCCACAACCCAACCCAATTTTATGGGTTGGGTTGGGTTGTGTTCAGTAATGTAACGAGTTTGGTTGGGTTGGAAAATTCCCAATCTATAAACCATAAGTCCAACTCGACCCATGTGCACCCCTACCTTTAGTATAGCCCTTTTCCAGGAGACCCATTCAAATTCTTCAGCATCAAGCATGCATCATACCAATGACTATAGCATGGTTTATCTATATACTAACTTGCTCTGCTGACAACCAAACTAATACCAAGGCAAGCAATAGTCATGTATAGTAATTTGCCTGTAATGCTCCTTTATCTGTAGACATCCTCAAAGAGTGGATCCTCAATCTCCCTACATCGCTTCTTCTGCACAACTGGAATAGCCAAGAGCTTTGTGCCAAGTAGTCTAGCCTCTTCAAGTATCTCAAGGACATACTTTCGCTATGAGTGTCATGCCATGTTCATTTTGCCTTAATCTTTAAGAAATATTACAACTCCCCTATGTCTTTTGTAACAAAGACCTTCTGTAAAAATGCCTTTGTCTCTTGAATGCCTGCACTATTATCTCCTATAAGAACCGTGTTGTCAATATACACAACAAGAATGACAATGACAAAGGTAGTTGTTTTGATAAAGATAAAACGATCAAATGTGAATTGTTTGAATCCAATTTGCATCACCTCATTAGTTAATCTATCAAACCAAGCACGAAGACTCTACTTGACACTTTTGTCCCCTCTCCCTCAACTTTGTATCTAAGAGGTTGCTGCACATACACTTTTGTCCGATCACCTTAGAGGAAAGCATTCTTGATATCAAGATGATATAGTAACCAATTCTTATTAATAGCGACAGACATAATAACACATATTGAAGCAACCTGAGCCACAGGAGAGAAGGTCTCAAAGTAATCTAGTCCATAAGTTTGTATGGAACCCTTGGCCACCAGTCTCTCCTTGAACCTATCAATACTACCATCTGTAAGAAATTTGATCGTCACTTGGAATTGACAATTTTAGCTCTCTGGATATGACACAAGCTCCCATGTGCCACGAGTAATAAGATCCTCCATATCTGCATCCATATTCGTCTCCCACTAAGGATCTTGTGAAGCTTCTAAGGAGGTTTGTGGAATAACAGAGCTAAGTAATGCTCTGGAAAACTGCTATACAAAAAGATCCAAATGTGTTCTAGTCATGAAATGGGAGACAAGATACAATCTGCAAGTACGACCAACTTTCCCCGGGGCCATTGGTCTCTCATCAACCTCACTCTGACTCTGTGCCAGCAAGGGCATGTAACTACTATCATCAAGAACATGAGCCAACATAGTAAGCAACGGAATATTAGGAGGCTCCTTATCTTGTCTATGATATGTTTGCAGATGACGAGGAATAGGCTCAATATTGGTTCCTTCCTCAAAAAAGAAAGGAACCTTCTCAAAGAATGTCACATCTACAGCAATAATATATCGTCAACTACTTGGATCGTAGCACTTGTATCCCTCTTGATTGCAGGAGTAACCAAGAAATACACACTTAAGCACTCGTGAAATAGTTTGTCTTGTTGCCTAAAGGTATGTACATCAAAAATCATGGAGCAGGAGAGTAAAAAGTCAATCCACATTAGGATACTGGAATGGGATTTTCCCTTTCAGGACAAATAATGGGACTCAATTAATCTGATATGCGATCGTAAGTACAGCATCTCTCCAGAACTATTTTGACACCTTCACAAAGATAAGAAGGGTCCTAGTAATGTCCAGGATATGTCACAGCTTTCTCTCAGCAATACCATTCTACTGAGAGGTGTACGCAAGACATCTGACGTAAGGTGTCGTTCATGATAAAGAATGACTTCAGTTCCTTCTGTATGAATTCTGAAGCATCATCACTATAGAAGGTCTTGATAGAGGTCAAGTAGACATTTTACACTTTCACGAAGAATTGCTTCACTATGTGAAGGATCTTAAACCAAAAGTAGATATGTTGTAATCATCAATAAGCACACTAAAGTATTTGGGCCTACAATGCTAGTCATGCAAGACGATCCCCAAACATCGCCACAGACCAACTGAAAGGGTAACCTACTGTGCTTCAATCCATGGAGAAAAGGTAAATCGATGATACTTACCTAATTGGCAAGCCTTACAATCAAAGGTAATAGACAAGGGTAGATTTGGGAACAACTGATGAAGCTTCCCAAAGGAGTCCACAATGTTAGAGGGGATCCGCGAAAATGGAAGTCACTCTAGCAAAATGTGTGAGAATATCAAAGTAATATGGTCCATCCTTTTCATATCCCCCACCAATAATCAGGTGGTGCTCATCAAATATGACCTAACATTTGAGATCCTTACACAAATTGCTTATAGAAAGAAGATTTATAGTAAACTCAAGTGCATGATGAACATCTAACAAATGTAACCCAGAAGCAAATTGAACATCTCCAACAGCAGTCACTAAAGAGTAGGAGCCATTCACTAGCTTCCAAGGTTTTAAATGTCAATATCGATGTTGTATTAACAAGTCAAAAATGAGGATATGTCGGGGATAAATTACTGATATCGATGAATTTTGATAAAATCACTCAAAACGGTCCAAAATATCACAAATTTGATAAAAATTAACATTTTAGTAACTACTACATGCATAAATAAATGCTTAAAAGACTAAAATCATAAATTTTAAATGAAAGCATAATAAAATTGCACTACTAGCATATTGACAAAGTCATATCATAGCATTGAAAAGAAAATGTACATAACATGATAAAAACTAAAGATATTCATAATAATACTTGCCAGAAGAAATGAAATACAAGTAGTACCAATGGACCACACCAAGCATCAACCAATGCCACCAAATCAATACCATGTTGAGTTTCGACCTAACTCGATACCTCTCCTCCCTCTATTTGTAATACTCTTACTGTAAGATTCCTACGCCATAAAATTGTATCAAGTACAAGTATTGTATTCATTGATGTATCGTTGCAGTCTTCATCACTACAATACAAAAGTATTCAAAGACGTACATATCAACTGACTATTGAAGGAGCTGATCCTGCTTTTAGATCACTCATCTCAATGTCAAATCATAGTGATTTAGGCCACAAATCACCAAATTGGAGATTAATTAGGGAGCTTGCCTAAGCAATGTGTAGACCACATCAGTTTGTGCAATAATCAAGTGTAAAACAATATCTAACCTCATTATGAATTGTAACCGAGGTTAAATCATGTAATGATTTATGCCACAAATCATCACCAAATTGGAGATTAAGTAGGAAACTTGGCTAAACAATGGGTAGGACACATCAATTTGTGCAATAATCGAGTGTAGCACAAGATCTAACCACTATTTAAATAGTAACCGAGGTTAAATCGCGGTGATTTAGGCCTAATAATGCAAAAAAATAACAAGATTAAGGTGATTACCTTGTTAAGAGACGAATAAGGACTCCAAATCACCTATAATCAAGGTGAATGAACCAGTGAACACTCACAGTAGGCAATAACAAAAAATAGCGAGGAAAGGAAGAAAGCAAAGAAAGAGAATACTAGAGAGCAGCTACAAAGGTATCACCTAATGTCGCTAGATATAAACAATATTTAGGAAAGCTTGCATGCATATGCTTCAGTTTCAACGATATATCGCCTACACACATCGACATGAGCAATACTTCGCTATGCATCCTGGAAAAACGACATTCTGTTGATTTTGACACGAGTATTGTTGGAGATATTAACATATCAATGGCATGTCACGACATCTCTTTCACTGATACGGGTGAGATATCGCTGATATCCTAAAAAAGAGATATTCCTATGATATCGATATGAGTCATGTTGGGGATATGAATATATCGCTAACATATCGTTGACATATCGAGATATCTGTTTCCATGCTAGCTACCTGCTCTAGTTGGCTAGGTTGCACACAAAGAACCATGATTACCAGTGTGATGAGTGGACATACCTAAGTCAATCACTCACTTGCTAGTAGTAGCAGATATCAAATTTGTTTAAGCTCTATTGATATAAGTAAAGGCAACAAGAGTACGGGAACCATCATCACACGTGGTCGTGGTCAGATTATCTCTAGTGCAGAGCCATCTGAATAATAACCCTCCAAAAAGATAGAATACCAAGAAGAGGGTAACAATAAGAAACAATCCTAAGTAGTAATGGGAAACAATCTCAAACCGAAATTGGGAAATATTCCCAATCAGTAATTGAGAAAGAAGCCAAGTTGCCATGGCTGATATTAGATCAATCACAGCCCACTAAAGATTTTGATACACAAGAGCATATCACGAAAAACAGAGACTCGTCTCCGGAGAGGGGCAAAGAGCAACACAAAAAAAAATCCCAAAGTAGACTCACATATACGCAACTACACTAGGCGCTGCATGTGCATGTGTTGTGGCAAATATTGCACACCTTGCAACGTTGTATTCCCTGTGACACTACACGCCCTACCCCATGCATTATGTGCGCCATAACACTGCACATACTACTATAGTGCAGGCAGTGGTGATGTGCATGCTACAACACTGCAAGCACGGTTGCCACGTACTGTTATTGAGTGCCTCTGCTACATGCTATTGTCACGTTGGTGGCACTGTCGCTATAGATGCAGTTCCTGCCATGGTAGTAATGGATCTACAAAGGACGAGAGATTTGTTGGTGAAAGAAAGGTAGCATGGGAATCAAGAAGGTATCGAACAGTGATCTAAAGTCGCTACTCTAACACCATTGTGAGAGAATGGAAAACATCTTATTCAAATTGATACCCTAACCTCTCTTACATAGAAAGGGAAGGAAGAATTACAAGAAGAATCCAAACTAAAATAAGAAATAATAAAAAATAACAAAAAATAAACCATAGATAACTAAAGGGGCTCTAACATCCACCTTATTAAAATTGAAATGACACCTGTATTTTCAAGTGAATAATGAAAAAGTGCAATCCATAGCCTCTGTATGCTCCCAAAAGAAGCCAGCAAGAAAGTCATCCACGTGTCCCTCCCCAATAAGCTTTGTCATGCCACTACCATTGGAACCCTTCATCCTCTCTAATTTTTTTGAAAGAGTCGTCTCCTCTGGAATCTCATCCTCTCACCTTGACTTCCTCATCCCTCCTACATTTGTTTTATTGTTTTTCACTTATTATGGGATGGAGATATGAAGGTCTAAGAGTTTTAAGTTTTAAGGGGATAGGAAAGTCCATTATTTGATAATATGTGTCATCCCTCTCTCATTTTCCATTTCCTACCGGATCTTCTCCAATTGATACTGCTCATTGGCCTTTGCAACATTATGAAAGCTCCTGCAATGCCTCGATTTCCACAACCCACCACCTTCAACTCTTCTACTCTCCTCCCACATGGCCACCCTTCCAACCTTGCCTCCACCTTCCCTCTTTCACAGATCTAGCCTATGCCTCATAGCATCTTGGTCTCAGTCATGGCAAACAACCACCCAACCTCTCAGCTTCTACCTCATGTCTCTAAACTTTAGTCTTTAGTGACTACGGCTCATGGCTTTTGTTTTATGGCTCTAACCATTGATTTTTGTCTCAAAACCTCCACCTCTAACACAACTTTAATTGAGATTTGTATCTCAAGCCTTCTTCCACGGCTTGCTCTTTACAACTTGCTACGTCCAATCTTAAAACATTTGGTTGGACTCAAATCAATAAGCACATAGCACTCTTCATGCCTATGATGCACCACCACCACAAATCTCATATTGATGCACATCTAACACCACTCCAATATGATGTACTTGTGGTTAATCTATTAATGCACATGTTTATGCCTCTATCTTTATAATGCCTCCTTCAATGTCAAAGTACTAAGCCCAAGGCTTTGTTGTATTCCTTTTCCAAATCATGTAGAGGATAGCAAGTTTAGAATGCCCATGTAAGATTACAATCAAACCCTTGCTTTAGCCAATAATCCAAGCCATCATGCAAAAGAAAGGATCACTTATATCCATTTCTGATAGCGAAACTAGGAGTTGTAAGGTCATTGATGTAGAAATATAACCTAGAAGTTCTTATTGTTTGCAGACTCAAAGTCGGTAATCTACATGTTAAATTAAGTCAAAACTAAGAATCATTTTTCTGTGAATTCATATGTTGGACAACACCTCCCTTACAACATCCTTACTCCAAGCCCTTGCTTGCTGCAAAAATATTTTTTTTTTTTTTCTATTACATTCATGTATTTCTTATTTTTCCCATCAAATGACTAAAACAAAAACATTTAATTGAAAATAATTTTACACACAACATTATCTCCTTTATAAACATATCATCTTTGTTTCGAGATATTCCTTTGTTTCTCTCCGCTTATGTTACTAAAACTAAGGTTACACTGAAAAAAGACTACAATGAAAAAAATCTAGCAATTAGACTAAAGCTAATGTAAGAAGGATAAATACATAAAGCTTAAAATGAAGAAACGTGCAATTCTACATATATCTCCTAATAATGTTATATGAAAATCTTGAAAATAAATAGAACAATGTTTAGAATAAAAAAATCATAAAAAATAATAAATAAAAAAAAAGCAATGTTCAGTCTCACAAATAACTTTACTAAATTTAAATATCAATATTTTCAAAAATGATGGGTAAGTTTCAACTACTAAATCACCAAATTATTAATTTTAGATATTAAAGATACTATTATTCTAATTCTAATGAGTCATGTAATTGCATGGATAATACCTAAAGATATATTAACAATGTGTTATATTAGAAGAGGACAGAGGGAGGAGATATGAGTGAGGACATTGGTTAAAATGATATATATATATATATATATATATATATATATATATATATATATATGAGTGGTGAGGCATCGTTTTAGTTTTAACCATTTGTGTGGGTGGTCAATGGATTGGGAAAAGATGAGATGTGCATGGGGTGGCTAGGAAGATAGGAGTGGACCCCTCCTTTAGTAAATATATAGATAGAGAGATATAGATTCTTTGTATAAAAAATAACACGGCATCCACCTTCACTTCCTCAATTATATTAAATAATGGGGTTGTAAATATTGAATTAAAAAAGTTGATCCCCACCAGCAGATTTACCTTATGCAAGAAACAAATTCAGTAAATTGTAAAAAAGAGTTTTAACTTAATCATTTTTTACAATGCATGATTTGGACATATTAATGTATCATATTCACTACGTTCTTCAACCAAAAAAATACTTATTTTATTGGTTACTATCCTCGATTCCTTGTAGATATATTAAATATCATCAAATTATAGAGAATTAGGCATTAATAAAGCAAATATTCAAGGATGTACTAATAATGTATATATTATCTCAAATATATAAGCATCTTTTTTATTAGCAAAACTAATATCTAAAGATATATTACTAGTATGTATATTATTTATTTTCCTTAACTATACATATCAAATGTCCCACTTGATTTGAGAAAGAGATAGGTGGAAGCATTGCTTAAGGAGAAAGGAGGAAGAAATACATAAAAGGACTCAAATGTAATAGATAACTCTATTAATGTGGGTATTTTAACGGAACACAAAATTTTAAGCCTCTGAGTGCAAATAAAGCCCACAAAAAGAGCTTAATCAAAAAAGGGTTGAAAAAGCAATAAAATAATATGTTTTAATGTTCCTGGGGGCATTCTTCTTCCACGCACAACGACCGTTGATCCCATTCATTGAGATTGAAGAAAAAAATAGAAAAAACTAGTGATGGGTGGACACGTGAAGTGGAGAGGTGCATCGCACCTCGTTTTAGATATAGTATAGATATTGTAGCCAAATGAACCAAACCACTGCTTTCACCCATCCAACTATATCCACGTGAACCAAAGAGTGAAAGGAGTCCCACCATGCAGTACAAGAGGATATATCAGCCCAATGAATGTCACACTTTGTCCAAACCTCTAAGGAAAAGCAACAGTGAAAGAACAAGTGTTCCAGGTTCTCCATTGCTTCTCTGCAAAAAATGCAATCCATATCATTATCACCAACCCATCTAAAACAAAACTCTTTTGTCACCAACTTCTCTCTTCTAAGTAGCCACATAAAGATTATGACCTTCAGGGTATTAGGTAGACTCCACATCAATGAGCAATCCTCCCAAACCAAAGTCATTGGCCCCAACTCTAGTCATTTTCTTATAGGCTTTAGCAATCGAGAAAGCACCATCCTTCCACATGAATCCATCAACAAGGTCCTCCCTAATCAATATACCATGAAGCATCCCCAAAAGCTCCTACAACTCCTCCAAGGATGCATTCGAGAGATCCAACTACTGTATAAGAGACCTAGATTGGAAGGCCATGTCCCAAATATCCAAAACCAGAGCATCCTTATCACAAGCCAACCCAAAGAGATGCAGAAACAAGGACTGAAAAACACCACCTCCCATCCAATCATCCTTCTAGAAACAAAAGGAGCAACCACCACCAAGCCTTAACCTAAAGAAATCAAAAGACACACTACACAGGCTTTATAAAAGACCAAAAAGCTAAAGGTCGCACCGAATGGGACCACCTAAAAACTACATCTACTAAGGGCTCATACAAATCTCTCAACAATTTATCCAAGAACCTACCTCCACCCGTCCAAAACCTCACCACCCACTTCATGAGAAGCAAAGAATTAAATTTCATCAAATCGCCTTGTTCCCAAACCCCCTCTCTTCCTCGATTGACAAACCTCCCTCCAAGGAACCAATTATGGGAAACGACCCTGATGATCAGGCCCCTTCCAAAAGAATATTTTATGAATCACCTCCAATTTAGAAAGAATCTTCTTTGGCGATCTAAATAGAGAGATAAAAGATAGGAATTGCCAACAAGACTAACTTTGCCAAGACCAACCTACCTCCTTTAGATAATAGCTTCCCACTCCACCAATTCAATCTCCTTGCCAACCTCTCCTCCACAGGCCTCCAATTCGCCACCACCAGGTGCTTCCCTCTAGAGGCAAACACAAGTACATAACCAGTAACCTGACAACAAGTGTATCAAGGACCCCCAAGATGCTCTCCTCCATACTCCTCTTCAAGTGAAATGAGATGAAGGCAAACTTCCTCCGGTTAACCGAAAGATCAAAAATATCACCCAATAATCTAACCATTAAGAGTAAAACCAAAGAAAAGGGCTCTCTTTCAGCCCCTGTAAACCTAAGAAAACCAAGGTGCCTACCGCCATGTTGAAAAGCATTGGAGCAAGCAAACATCCCTACCTAAACCCCCTATATGGTTACGTCCAAGTTCCATAGGACCTCCCATTAATAAGCACTGGAAAATAAGTCGCGACACACCTCCCGAGTCTAACCCAATCTTATGGAAAACCTCTCCTTAAAATCT
This sequence comes from Thalassia testudinum, assembly GCA_037157565.1. Classification (NCBI taxonomy): domain Eukaryota; kingdom Viridiplantae; phylum Streptophyta; class Magnoliopsida; order Alismatales; family Hydrocharitaceae; genus Thalassia; species Thalassia testudinum. Next base: position 221,380,856 of record JAZHRO010000024.1, read on the forward strand.
CCCATAAATACACTCATGATAAGGAGTCTTAGGCCTTTGAGAAGTCCACCTTCCACATGAAAGCCGACCGATCAAACCTATTCCAATCTGCAACCATCTCCTTAACCAAAACAAGGAATCAATAATCGACCTCCCAAAAATAAAGGCAGACTGGATAAGGGAGATCAACAACGACAGCACCAATCTAAGGAAATTCACAGTAGTCTTAGCCACAATCAAATAGATCACATTTAACAAAGCAATAAACCTAAACTCATCAATCGTCCCTGCCCCTTGCTTCTTGGGAAGTAGAAAAAGAAAGAATATTCAGCCTCTCAAAATCATGATTCTCCTAGAAAACCTTCCTCACCACCACCAAAACATCCGCATCTACAATGTCCCGCAACTCCCTAAAGAATAAAACAGGCAACCTGCCCTGGCCCTGGGAACCTTCCGCCTTCAAATTGCGAACCACCTCCAAGACCTCCTCATTTGTGGCAGGTTTAAGCAAATCCATCCTCACATTATCATCTAACCTGCCCAACTCGACGAACCTAACGTCCATCTACCTAGTTGCCACCATTGGTGAAGTTGTGATAATGCTCCATGTTACGTCATATCTTGAGGGTTATTTTATTATATTTTTTATTTCATTGGACTCATGTTATAATTTTTCCTCACCTCTATATAAAGAGGCGTAAAACTGGCTTAGTAAAATAAGAAGATTTATTTTCTTCAACTTGATATCAGAGCCAAGTTAGGTACTCCACCAAGAAAACCCTAACCCTACCCCACAACCTCTCCACCCTAACGACAGCAACCACCGACAGCAGCGCCAACCAGCACTGCCACATCAACAGCCCCATTGCCCAGCCAGTAATACCACGCAACAGGGGTAGCCCGACCTCTCGTCGTCGCTGCCTTCTCTCTCTGTCAGGTTGTTTCCAGTGGTTGGGAGAGGGCAGTAGGTCATGGTTCTCTCTCTGGTAGTGTTTAGAAAGGTTCTTGGTCCCTTGGTGATGGAGTTCTAGAGCAAGAACCATCCTACCGGTGTAGTGATGCAACACCAAATTGTCATATGACTTTTTTCAGACTTGTGGTTTGATTTTGGGGTGTATATTTCCCATGTTTGATGATTCCTGGGGTGTGTGTTTCGCCTGTTAGATGACTCTTGATGTGTGTATTCCCTGTGAAGTGTTGACGGTAATTGGTAGCTTGTGTGTGTGTTGATTACAAGGTGTGTATTCCTCGGATATTGGTGTTTGATACTAAAATTAAGATCTACAGTTTGTAACTTTTTCTATGTTTGGAGCTAGCATGGCTTCATCAAGAGAATCTGAAGTGTCTTCAGGACAGGGTGCAGAAAGTGGCATACACAAAAGCCCGTTGTTTGCTCCTATTGTGATACTAGATGAGACCAATTACCCCGTTGGTCTCAAACCTTCCTTGTTACTGTGGAAGGTCATGAGAAGAAACATGTACTTATGGAAGTACCACTGAAGCAGAAAATAGGGAAATATACAACCTAGAATAGAGATGATGCTATGGTAAGGGCTTAGATCTTGAATAGTGTTATTCCCCGCATTTGAGATGAAATTATGTATTACACATCGACCAAAGAGATGTGGGAAGGCTTAGGGGTTTCTTATTCACATGACTTAAACTCAACTAAAGTATTTTAGATACACTATGATCTATGATATCTCAAGCAAGAGTCAATGAGTCTGCCACAGTATTACTCTATTATTAAGGGACTGTTGGAAAAATATAATGCTTGCAGACCGATGTGTACATCTACTACATGCAGGGATCACAGGAAGGAATTCTCGACCTATATGTTTCTTGCAAGGCTAAGTGATGATAATTCTATGACTTGCTCTCAAATTCTTGCTCTCTCTAAGCTTCCTCCTATTGAGGAGATTTACAGAAGGCTTAGCAGGTTACAAGTTCAGTCTACTCATGATGTAGTTGCAACCAATACATCTTTTGCCCATGCAACTATTAGCACCCGTGGTGGTCGGGGTGGCTTCTTCCGTGGTAAAGGAAGAGGACGTGGTGATAGTACACGCGGCAAGTCGACATGCACCTATTGTGGGAGGATTGGCCATGTTGAGGCCAAGTGCTAGAACAAGCTTAGAAGGCCTATTATGGCCAACAAGCTACTGTGACACTTACTCCAATGACTTCTACCAAGCTCCTAACTCTTGCAAATGCAGATTATAATGCAATGATACAACGTCTGGCACAATTAACTCATGATTAGCCACAGTCTTCAAGCACAGCAGCTTATGCATCAGCTTCAGGTATGATTAATACTTGGTCAATAGATTCAGGTGCTTCAGATCACTTGTCTGGAAATCCTTGGTGCTTTGGAGGTATATAGGAGATTCCACCAATACACTCAGTCCAGCTTACAGATAGTAGGCATGCCCCTATTTCTGGAAAAGGAGGGTGTTAGTTTCTCCCACTCTACACCTGTCAAATGTTTGTTATGCTCCTGATATAGCTATGCAGTTGCTCTCTATTAGCACTATTACAAAGTAATTGAATTGTTGTGTCATTTTTTATGCTATTGGATATACTTTTCAGGACCGCATGATGAGAACGTTTAGTGGTGGACATGAGAAGGAGGGTATGTACCGGCTAGTGCAGAGTCCAGTTGCAGCAGCCTGTTAGACAAGTCCTACTGGGAGTGTCTTGCAATGGCACAGGCGACTAGGCTATCCATCTCTAAACAAGTTACACCAGCTCTTTCCACATACGTCACCAGCTACGAAGATTCAGTGTAATGCCTGCCAGTTGGGGAGGCACCACAGATCCAGGTTTCCAGTTTCCACGCATCATATTAGTTTTGCTTGTTTTGACTTAATACATTGTAATGTTTGGGGCCCTAGCCATATGGCAGATAGACAAGGACATTGTTATTATTTTATTTTAGTAGATAATTTTTCTCGTCTTTCATGACTACTTTTTATGCCTAATAAATCTGTCATTGGTACCATTATTCAGCATTTTGTGGCTTTTGCGGAGAACCAGTTTAGGGTCTACATTAAAACTATTAGAACTGACAATGATTTAGAGTTTTGCACCAAACAATTGGCAGGATTTTACAGCTCTCTTGGTATTATACATCAAACATCCTGCCCCTACACATCACAGCAGAATGGGGATTGTAAAACAAAAACATAGACACATTCTGAATACAACACAGGCTTTACTCATTAAGAATAGTGTACCAAATGCCTACTGGGGAGATGCAACACTTACAACCAGTTACCTTATTAACAGGCTTCCTTTGTCTGTTCTCCAAGAGCAGGTGCCATGAACAGTGTTGTACCCAGATGCAGGATTGTTTCTTGTGCCTCCTAAGACATTTGGTTGTGTAGCTTTTGTCCACTTGCTTGGACCTGATCGGAATAAGCTTACTCCTAGAACAGCTAAGTGTGTGTTTCTTGACTATTGTCGCACTCAGAAATGATATAGATGTTTTGATCCCATATTTAGAAAACATTATATTAGTGCGAATGTCACATTTCATGAGTCTATTCCTTTTTTCTCCACATCGGGATATCAGTTACACCATGTGGAGACTACCATGCCTATGCATGTGCCTCTACTATCTATGAATGACTTTACCAGTAGTAGCAGAGTTGTTACCTCCTCAAAGCAACCTATGAGCACATTCAAAGTAGTACCACCAGATAAGAAAACATTCAAAGGCACTACATATCAACTACTTGTCAGTTACAGAAAGCACACACACCCCCCCTCCAGTGACTACTGAACCACCATCATCCTCCCCCATTCAGGTATATGTTGAGCCGTCTGATAGTGTTTCTACTGTTGATGTTTCCTAAGTCAAGTGTATGGATATTGATGATGATGTGCCTATTGCCATTCGGAAAGCTCCATGTTCCTGTGCTTAGTGACGCATTGCACTGATACTCTGAGTACTGAATTTCATGCATTTACCACTGCAATTTCTAATTCGGAGCTTCTTACTTCATATCAGCAGGCTTTACTTGATCCTCACTGGAAGTCAGCTATGGAGATGTCTGCTCTCTGTGACGGGGCACCTGGGAGCTCACCCCGTTACCCTCTAATGCGCACCTTATTAGTGCTAGATGAGTCTGCGTTGAAAAACAACCCAGATGGGTCTATTTCTCAGTACAAGGCTCGTATTGTGGCCAAAGAATTCACCCAAACCTATCGGGTAGATTTCTTTGACACTTTCTCGCCAGTTGCTCGCCTCACCATTGTCTATATACTTGTTTCTGTGGCAGCACACTACGGATGATCGTTACACCAATTGGATGTCAAGAATGCATTCCTATATGGGGATCTTCAAGAGGAGATATACATGCAGCAACCTCTAGGTTTTAAGGTTCAGAGGGAGTGTATTTGCAAGCTTAAAAAGGTCATTTATGGCCTTAAGTAAAGTCCTCGACCCTGATTTCAGTGCCTGTCAGAGGCCTTGGCTGTGGTTGGCTAGCAAAGGTCTTCTGACCATTCCTTATTTGTGTGAAAGACCAATAATAGTACTGTGGCTTTACTTGTTTATGTGAATGACCTGATACTCACAGGTGATGATACAGCTGATATTTCTCAGGTGAAGGAGAACTTAGCTCACTGTTTGTCATGAAAGACCTTGGAAGTCTCAGATATTTTCTTGGCATTAAGATTGCTACGAGCAAGATGGATATTGTTATGTCCCAGAGAAAATATGCTCTAAACATTCTCTAAAAGGTAGACATGCTTGGGTCTAAGGGTGCTACTATCCCTATGGGTCCAAAGGCTTACTTATTTGATGACATAGCAAAACTGATGGATAGTAAGGCATATAGACAGCTAGCAGGAAAACTGTTACATTTGACTATTATGAGGTCGGATATTAGTCTTGCAGTAAGTAAGCTAAGTCAATTCTTAGACAAGCCTACTACTGATCATTGGTAAGCAATGATGCAGGTGTTGAAATATATTAAGGAGTGTCCAGGTTGTAGTCTTCTATTCCAGAAGAAAGCTCCTATAATTATTGTTGCTTATTCTAACGCTATGTTGCTGATATTGAGGACAGAAAATGTACTACAGGGTTCTATATATTTGTAGTAAGAAACCTTGTGACCTGGAAGAGTAAGAAACAAAATGTGGTGTCACATTTGAGTGCTGAATCGGAATACCACGCTATGATACACACAGCAGCGGAGATGATATAAATACAGTCATTATTGCATAACCAGCATGTTACAGTTAATGAGCTTATGGAAATGTATTGTGATAACAGGACTGCAACCTATATAGCTAACAATTCCATATTCCATAAGAGAACTAAGCATGTGGAGGTGGATTGTCATTTCATTTTACCAAGAGTCTTATCCAGCAGGGGTTACTCCGTACTGCATGCCTTGTTTCTTCATATCAGACTACAAATATGTTTACTAAGCCGTTATCTCGCCCTATCTTGAGAAGTGCAGAGATAAACTGAGCATGGTTGATATATATACTCCAGCTTGAGGGGGAGTGTTACGTTATATCTTAAGGATTATTTTGTTATATTTTTTATTTCATTAGACTCATGTAATTTTTCCTTACCTCTCTCTATAAAGAGGTGTAGGATCAACTTAGTAAAATACGAAGACTTATTTTCTTCAACTCTCCACCAAGGCCCTACTAATCTATTGTCTCTGGGAGCTCATCACCAACACGAATAGATGTTATCAAGTTCGACCTCCTGGCACTAACAAACAAGTGAAAGAACTTTGTGTTAGAGCCACCTTTTTTAAGCTACAACTATCTAGATTTCTATCTCTAGTCCATCTTTATCTTGTGATCCTCATCCCTGATCTTGTTTTGCACTACTAACCTCTCCCTCTGCTCCTTAACACCAATCTCACCTAAGTTCTCCTTTCTATCAAACTCTGCCAAAGCCTCCAATGCCTCCCTCCTTATGCAATTTCGCCTCCTTCCCACCTCCTTTTTGAATTCAATCATTGCCTACCTAACACACTTTATACGCTTAGCCATAGTGTGCACCATCGAGATGGAAGCGAGAACCCCCGACCACTTCACCAACTTACGAAAATCTAGTTCCAAGAGCCAAGACTTATGGAACTTAAAGTAAGTCACATAGGCTGCCTCTTACCCACTATCCCACACAAGTGGTGTACGGTCAAAGAAAGGACTCATCATAGTAGAAACAAAAGCACCATGAAACGATTCTTTTCATCCATAGATACATTGTAAAAAGATCAATCAATGCATGACATTTGGCTAGACCCATTTCTCTAAGTAAAATGCATCCTAAAGATCGAAAGATCCAACAAACCCAAATCATCAACCACCTACCGAAAAGAATAATCCATATGCCATTAGGGTGGTCCTCTGTAGAAAAGGGCAACATTAAAGTCACCCCCTGCAAGCCATGCACAACCATCGACCTTGATTGTTGCCTGCCTCAACTCCTCCCAAAACATTCCCTCAAAGAAACATCACAAGATCCATAAACTCCAGAGATAGCAAAGGTAGCACCATCAGACGTACAAGAAAAAATGTCGATGACAACATGAGAACCCACCAAAGAATCCTCGAGCCTAAACAAATCCTCACTCCAAACAAGTCATTGAACCCCAGACCTGCCAACAGCATCAACCAACAAAGCCACATCCACCTTTCATTCAACCATGTATCTTCACAAAAGTGATCTTTACACCCTATCACAAAGTCCCCTTAAAGAGGACTCTAACTATGGGAGGCAGCCTTAACCTCAACCTCATGGACACACAAAACCTTCTTGAAGTTCGAAGTTTTCGCCACCCTGACTTGCACATCATCGACAAAGTCATTCCCAATCAACTTTTTGTCTTCCACAAACTTTCACTTGTAAAAGGAGTAGTACGTAAGGCCGCACTTCACGTGTAAGGATCTACAAGCACCCGACCTCCTAGAATCGAAAGATGCCTAACCCCCTCCCCTCTTACCTTTAATCACCTTCGATGAAGTACCAATTGTGATAGGTATTTGAGCTCCCACCCCAAAGTTTCTGCCCCAAAAACATGGTCTACCGTTGTCCGAACATCATCAATAATGCAAGCATCAGATTTTCCATGACAACTACAGCAGTCCCACAAGCACTGCCAACAGCATCAGAAGCTACCTCACTTTCAAACTGATAAAGCTGCAACATCGCAGCATCAGCAGCATTCGAAGAGGAAGGGATATCACCCCCTATAATGCTCTCATGTGAAGAAGACTCTTCAACAACAGCACATGGTAGCCTTAATTGCACCTGAACCACACCGATTCTGCAGATAGAAGAGGCAAACATAGAGAGCAACAGAGGGAGGAGAAAAAATACCAGGTTATCGAGTCTAAATAAAACCTGATCCGAAAAGGGACATAATGCGTACTTACCAACTCTAGATCCTTTTCAGGATCCGGAGGCACCGTCTTGTGCCAAATAAATTGCCCATTGGGCCCATTAATTCATCAAGCTCCACATCAACAATATAGGTCCGAGAAAGGCAAATTAGCGTAGTGGGATCCCAAGCTTTCGCACTCCTCATCAACGCATCATGTGGACTCCTCAATTGTAGGAGCAAAATTGGAAGGTCCATAGCCACCCAATTTGAATTTTGAATGGCTCTATTGAACCTTCACCATTCAAATCTGCTTCAACTTCCTTGTCGAAGCTCCTCCACTGGCAACCTTCTGACTACCAGCAGCAAGGACCTCCACGAAGGTCTTCAAATGTGAATCTGCGATCTTTTCAAATTGCACAATCCATGAGCATCCCTCGAACCTCGCAATTGCATCACACGGCAATTGCTTACCCTCCAACATCTCTCCTTGAACTAGGATACAAGATAAATCACCTTCGGAGATGCCAATTCCCATACATGATTTCACTCTCAGAAAACTTGCATACAACTCCATCACTTCATGACTTCGCAGCCTTAAAGGAACTCCAAAAACAGTGAACTCATGAATGCTTGGTCTCATCGAAGGGCACATCTCGATGGCACCTTCATGCAAAGAAGGTGATCTCCAACGAATAGAAACATCTCCCAACCCCATCTCTGAAAATCTAATGATGCAGATCAACCTCCTCCAAACCAAAGAGAAGAAAACAAGTCGAAGAAAGAGAAGATACCCACCAATCAGATGATGTCACGCCAAGCGTCCCAAGGTGCTTCTTGACCATCGACAACGTAATGCTCCCCTTGATCAAATTACCAACTAAAGAGTTTTGCAAAAGCTCCTAGAGACCACTCCCAACAGCCACCCGATCAACCATGACCTTCAAGGCACGTACCGAAGGAAGAGGTGGGAAAGAAGGTGGATAAGGTAGACATCTTCCTCCTCGGACAATCCCATCTCCGATGTCCCGCACCCCTACACACCACACAAACAACAAGATCTCTACACTCAATCGCACAATGTCCACACTCCTAGCACTTGAAACACACCATTGCCCTCCACCAGCCTCTCTTCCATCCACCCCAACACCCCCTCTCTCCACCTCTCTCCCACTCTCCCTCTCTCATCTCCCTCGGCATGTGAGTTCTTGTTGACATTGCCCCTCCATATCTCAAGATGAAAATGACAAAAACACCACTTCATGTAAAGTGCCTACATTACCCATTTCAAACCTTTCTAAGAACCAACATGGCCTGTTATGTACCAAAAACAAAATTGAGTTTTTTATTTTGAAAAATAATACGAGTATTTTTTTGAAAGTACAAAGTGTTGAGAAAATTTTCTAAAGATAATAAATTACCCCTATGAAGAGAATTCACAATCATTAAGAGAGACAAAATCCATTGCAACCATCAAAAGTAAATATTCCTTTTGGGCTCACCTTGGGAAAGCATTCAAAGCCACCTCCAGTTACATTGAGCAACGCAAGTGATGATAGCCTATCCGGAGCCATTGCAGCTAGTTTGCATGCTATCATTGCCCCTATTTCCAAAAGATAAAAAAGGAACACCAACTTAGAAAAAATAACAAACAATTAGAACTTCACACTAAGAAACATCCTTGGAAACAATCACCAAACAATCATCTTCAGTCCTTTGAAAGTTTGAAATCACTTCCATTTACTCCTGCTGAAAAACAAGAGAAGGATTTGCATACCCATTGAATGCCCAAAAACATGAGCCTTTTGCCAGCCCAGGTGATCCAGAAGAGCCAATGCATCTTTAGCCATTATGGCCGTCCTGCAACATATTCACAAAAACCAACAGATATAACTTCTAAACTTGCAAGTCCAACATTTTCGCTAGCATTTTCTCAGACAAAGAAAAAAAAAAGTCTTTTTGTTTTTTTGTTTTTTTTCTGCAGAACATCAACCACGATTGATTCCTTCTCCTGCTCATGCCAACACCCAAACCAAAGGGCAAATAAGAGTAACGTTCAACTCAATCTTTGGAAAGCAAAGTACATATGAAACAAACAGGACTTAAGGGTAAAACGATCAAGTGATAAGTCGTGTACACGTAGATCAATCAGGACAGAGAGGGGAAATCATTCATCCATCCAGGAACGATTCATCAGCCATGATGACGATTGCAATTTAGTATACGAAATCAAGAACAAAGGAGACCGATGCATCCATACTGTTTACCCCCTTGTAGTTATTGGTCCCAAATCAATACACCCATTATCATTCATTTTAACTCATGCTATTTTCCGCACCCGTGCACTCTTTCTTAACGAACGATATGAAGAGAGAAAAGAACCCCTAAGCCATTATTGCCCTTGTCCTCCTCTACCCAACCAGTCAATCAATGCCTCTCCCTCATGGAGGAGTTATGGTCGGCGGTTGTAGACGGCAGAGGGGAAGGATTCCTTCTTTAATCCATTGAAGAAGGAAAGAATTGGAGGGTGGGGGGGTGTGGTTGTACATTGATTGATTAGTTTGAAATCCTCTAAATTAATAAATTAAATCCCTCATCCGTCAAGAAAGGAGGAGGAGGAGGAGGAGGAGTCCCCGTACGTATATTCGGTCTTCTTAGAGGGGATAGAGCTTCGCCCCATGCCCCGGTTATCAAAGCAGCAGACCTCGACGCCTTCCCCAAAATGCCCCCCGGCTTCCTCCTCCTCGTCATCCACCCCCCTGTCATCGTCCCGTGGTGCCTCCAACCCCGTCAGCCCCTTCACCTGCGGGCCCCACCCCTCGTGCGTCCCCGCCAAACCTGAGGAATCCCACCACAACCCAAGATCATCAGAAAAGAATCCTAACAGAAAAAAAAAGAAACAGATCAAGAACACCAACCAATGATGAGGAGAACCTTGGTGCCCCCCCGCCCGTACCGCCGGTAGTAGATCCGGATCCCGTTCCGGGGCGACGCGGGGCTCTCGCGGCCCCTCTCGTACTTGCTCACCTCGCAGAACGGCATCTTCACCGCCCTCGGCTCTGCCTACGAGCGAGGAGGAGGAGGAGGAGGAGGATAAAACGAAAAAAAGGTTATGGTAATAAGGGTGCTGTTTGGGAAGAGAGAGGGAGAGGCGGAAGGGAACGAAAGTGGATGGCACGTGGGGAGGCGCTGTCTTTATAGGACCTGTTTGGGTGCGGCGTGGGACACGTGGATAGATATCTTTGGGTGGATAGGCACGAATGTGGACGGTGGACCGAGTCCCATCAGACTCGCCGTCGGATTGCGATCCCACGGTTCGTGGCTGCTAGTTGGGCGAGCTCTCTGTCACCAAGTGGACTGGAGTGGCCTGGCGTTGTGTGGTTTCCCAGTCTCCTTCCAATGACATCGACGGGCGATTTTCTGTCTCTCTCTTTCATTTTTTTCTAGTTTTGTTTGTCTATAATTGGTTCGTAGGGTCAACACCGGCGAGCTGTTTGATTTTTTTTTAACGGATCCATTTCTTTGTACTTTTCGTCGTTTTGCATAATAATCTAGAAAAATATGACGTTATTCATCTCAACCTAATTCAAAGGCAAGGAGGATAAATTAGTAGGAGTTAACATAATCGACAATGACTCTTTTTACGGCATGTTAAATCATGGGATGACCTGCCAATTTAACCTACTTCATTTTAAATTATCATATGTTAACATGTTGATTCCTCCCGATACCAAATAGATATTCAAGTTAACTATGTTGCACTCTTCTTTGTGAGAATCTTATTAATGGATCATTTTATGATTCTAAGTAGGAAGTAAAAAATACGATGCAATGAGTTGCTAAGTTCATGTTCATGTCAGAGTTTGTTTTTATACATGGTTTAAGATTTCCTTAGTAATTTATTGTAATTTAAATTAAGAATCAACCAAGACAATAATCGAAAATGATATCATTCTAAGGTGAGAGGAGTTAATAAAATTTTAATACAAACAAAATGGAGATGGGAACATAAAACCACTCCTTCGTAGTGTTGGCCTGGGGTAAGTTTGTAAGTAATTGATGGAAAATTAAAGGGAATGGATCTAAAATCCCCATCCCCATATAGAAGACTCCAACAAAGGAAACAAGATTCCTTTCTTATTTGAATTAAGGAGATATAAAAAGAAGAAAAATGATAAGTATATTATCAAGTATACCCTCAAATATAACCATACAAAGAACCTCTAGTCAAAGGGCAAAAATACCAAGGAATCAAAGCCATGATCATTTTGAAAGGGTGGTTACTGGGAGATGGAGGAAGGAGACTAGTGGATTGGAGAGGAGGTGGATTGGTGGGGATATAATAACTATTATCTTAAAATGAAAACCAATTAAAAACTATCTTACATGTATAACAAACGTCATATCTCCAACTCCTTTAAACTAAGCAAATTCATCTCTTAAAGAAATCCAATCAACTAGTGCCATTGGAATGTTCAAACAACTACAACCATGTCCTTAAGTTTAATCATCTAAAACTTAGGTTACAACTAAGAAACCTACCTTGAGTATAAGGCCTAAGGATCCTATATTATGACACTCCACCTTTAAGCCACTTCATATAGGTTTTATTGATAATTAGATTGCTCAATTGTTATTTCCATTCACATATTTCAGTAAGGATATCCACAATTTAGATATCAAGCATCTCATTAATTCAAAGAACTAACGAAATGAAGCAAAATAGTAGATATGCATAAGTGGAAATAAAAAAGACTTTCACTTCTGTAGATGTGCATCTATGCTAAACATCACATAAAAACTATGATGCTACAACTTTCTTGTTATATGATAAACACCTAAAAACTAAATTTAAAATTGAAAGTAACATATACTGTACCACATAGTAAAAACTAATGTTTCTCCCTTCTATGCAACCACAAGATATTGGATGATATATCTTCGGAAACACGCCAAAGTCTCCTAAGTATTGTGTCTCTTAAAATGAAGGAATGGAGCTATTTAATCAAGGTCATATTGAACTAAAAGAGATCAAGGAAGAGATAGCTGCTCAATTTTAATAAGGGTTTGGCTCTTCAATTAATGTCTCGATGGCTTCAGCTTTGATTTAACCCTATTGATGGGGAATGATCTAATGTCATTGAACACAACTTAGGACCTAAATGCTGCCAACTCTAGAATATCAAGACCTTCCCCGAGACTCCAAGATCAACTATTATCACTAGAGCTCTTTCTCAACAAGTTGGTGAAGTTTATTCCTCTAAGAACATGAACCAAATAATAAAGTGTGAACTCTTTCATGATTTCCATGTCATCTACACAATGGCGGTACCCGACATTTCTTAGGGTAGGGAATACATGCCCCCTAAGGAGAGAGGAGAGGGGACAACTAAAGGGAGGAGAGAGAAGGGGGCTACTCCCAATCTAATTGAAAGTACTATTTTTAGTTCATTGGGGTTTCTTAATTTATTAGAGATATATAAGGGATCCACCAAAATCTAATGTGATTATGAGCATCAAATCAATCTACTGGCTAGGATTTATTCACTTTGATCAAAACATTATTAGTGCTTATTTGATCCAAGAAGCTATTAAGCTTTTTTAGCCTTTTAGCTAAATTGGCATCTAAACTGATCCACCAAACCATTTTGATTCAATTTAAACCTAATTAGATATTATTTAACAAATAAATGTCATTTAATTCTCTAAACATCACCCAAATCAATAGTAGTTTCATTACATCGATGCTAAAGGGTTTGGGGTTGGTGTTGAAGCGAACATGATAACTCAAGTCCTATCAATTAAATAAACCTAATGAAAACTTGAGTCACCAGTTACTTAATCAATTCATAATCTATGATCATCCAATAAATAGCCATACGACATATAATAGCCATTCAAATGAAATATGAAGCATTAAATGAAATAAATAAAGCAACAAAAGCACATTGACCATTAAGAAAGAAATAGACTATGATAGAGTATAAAAAGTTGAATCTCAAAGTTACAATAAGAATAAGTATCTTGCCCTCTCATGATAATTGATACTAGTGTAACATGGCATGCATTGTAGACAAATTGGATAAATTTGCTATCCAATCCAATCTAATCTAATAAGATTGGATTGGATTGGATTGGATTTTTTGAGAAAACTTTTAGTCCCTTAAAAATTAGATTGGGTTAAGACCTTAATCTGATCCAATTTAATCAGTAAAATAATATTATGTGTATACATACTTACATGTATGCATGTGTGTGTACAAATAACACATACATATAAATATTTGTGTGTGTCTACACTACAACAACCATGACCAAAATCCCCCCCACCTACCACTCACTGCTAATATGAAAAACCATGACCAAAGCCCTCACCCGTAGTAGGTGCATAAGTAATTAGGCTGCACATTATCCATAAATGATGGTTTTGATGATAACAAACATCTCAAGTACTTGAGATTAAAATTGGATTTTATACATAGATGTTGTAAGAACATTTTTCAAGTTGAAGCCTTCTTGATGAAATTCGAAGCTAAGAAGGAGGAGACCATGCTCATGAAGTTTAGGTCTCTTTGAAATATAAGAATTGACTTGTAATTTTATACTTTTTAGAATGTAAGGAGAGCTCTAATTTGATTTCATATTAGTATAAACATAGGGGTCTCACATGCAATTTTCACAAAAATACCACATCTAGCCTAAATAGGTTAAAATGAGTCTAAGTCTATAGGTGTTAATGCGTGGTCCTAACACTTAGTGGAAACCCAAGATATCAGTTTGGACAAATACAGGGCCTTTTACAGGCCATTTAACGTTAGGTATATGATACCTAATGTTAGATAGTGTGTTAGATAGATAGTTGATCTAACATTAGATAAGGTACACCTAATGTTAGATGGAGGTTTATCTGCCAACAAACTTGCCAACAAGAGATAGTGAACTTTACACATAACTAAGCATCTAACATTAGATAGTTCACCTAATGTTAGATAACCTTTACTTAACATTAGATAAAACACTTTTTGACCAAATCAATTAGGGAAACCTTTTAGCCGTTGAAGAGGGGGTTTTTGCATACCTAAATTAGTCCAAACACCCCTCTATATATATAAGAGGATTTCCTACTATTTAGTGGTTAGAGAACACCCCAAAACACACTCAAAAGCACTCTCAAGCCCACATTCAGCTAAAGCATATTTTTGGTGTTCTTGGAAGTGATTGAAGCTTTGGTTCTTCAACATCCATTTCCTTGAAGCTTCATCACTTCAACTCCCAGCTACATCATCTTCTCACAATCACTAAAGGAGTTCATTCTAGTTTCCTAGATAGCTAGTTCATACAAGTTATTGCATATCTTTTTAGGGCAAACCACAAGAGCAATGATTCTATTTTTAAATTCAATTTTTCATCTATCTTAAACTTGTAATCCAAGGGCACGGATTGTGGGCTCCTTTCCTCTCAAGTGAGAGGGGTTTACTCTTGATTGGAATATCAGGAGGGTTTGTATAAAGGGTTTGGCACCCAATAAGTACCGATTGGTTTTCCGAGATTGACATAGGGCAAAATCTTAAATTGGGAGATCTAAGTAATGGTTTTTACTTGATTTTTTATTTCTACTATATATCTTGTGTTGTGGTTAGTGAATTATTTGTGGCTTGATTAGCTTTTACCTTTGAATTAATTTCATAATTAGCATTGATTTATTATCGTAAGCGTTATTCACCCCCCTCTAGTGCTCTCATTTGATATCATAGCTAAGGTTGGTGAACTTTGGAGTAAAATCCACGCACTGATGATAATGGCATAATCAAGCAACTTGAGGACCAAGTGATTGTCAACCCACCGATCTCCATACTTTGACAGGAATGGCTACACTCATTAGAAGAGGAAGATGTCGATCTACCTCAAATTGACCACCGGTGATCTCTCACTATGAAAGATGATGGAGAAGCAATTCAAGATGCCGGAAGTAGACGCTACCACTAGAGACTACAAGCCGGAAGACGAGAAGAAAATTGTGATAAATTATAACACTATAAGCATATTTTATTGTGCCCTCTCTAATGATGAATTTAATAGAATTTTACAACTTGAGATGTGATGTAAACACGTTTATATTACATAAACTGTCTACTTACACGTGCTCTTATGGATAGAATTACATCACATATTATAAATATTGCATAACATGCATCATCTTGCATTTAGGGTAGTCTGTATAAAATTTAGGTTAATTGTCTCTTTTTATGGCCAGGGACAGGGCAACATTTTAATCAGGGCTTCGGATCGAGGATCCAACCGTATAAATCTGATCAGGACAACGACAAGAGTTCAACGACTCTAAGATCGATCTGATCGGACATTCGTAGCACTAGATATAGTCCAAGGAAGCCTAGAGATCAAGGGCCAAGATGGATTTAATCTGCACCTCAGATGACAAATCCTACCACACTGATAGGTTCAGATCGACAATCGTAACCTAACGGCGTGAAAATCGGTCCAATTCAACACCTGTGGCACCGTCTACAACACACAGAAGATGGACGCTAAGATGGTGCCACATGGCACCATCTCAGCCACCCGATCGACCCCAGGGACCCATCGCTGCTTTCCTTCTTCACCCGCTCAATGAATCTCTGCCATTGGATGTCCATCTAATGGGTGAGAATCAGCCATGTCGCCGCTTAGCACCTCTTCTCATCCTCTGAAGGAGCGGCGAGGCAAAATCTGGGTCGTTGGATCTTGATCCAACCACCATGATTGCGCGCGCTTAAATCCTTTTCGCGACAAAGACTGAAGCGCAGCACAGCGGTTACGCTACTGCGTGCGAAGCGCGAGTCGCGCGTTCGAACTCTGCTGAGCGCTCAAATCAGGCGCGAGTGAGGAGTGAACGCAATTCGACCATCAGATGAAGATCTTGCGCACGAGGGGCGAAGACATGGTGTGCGGAGGAACTTTGGATCGTCACACCCACGATGATGCGCTTACACACGCCCAATCGCACACGGGCGCGCAGTGAAGGTGCAGACGAAGGCGAGCCAGGAGAAATCTAAGCCATCAAATCTCACGATTGAACGGCTAAGATTTGAAAGATGTGCGCGAGAGCTTTGGGTGTGGAAGGTGAGCAGGCACGCGTGCACCGCGCACACTTCACCCACGATAGACCTTTAGCAACGTTTAAGTACGTCGCTAAAGGTCCCATATTAATGTTTTTGATATTGTAATGACCAAAATGCCCCCAATCCTTGCAACTATAAAAGGAGACTCCTACCTTACGAATTTTGCATCCCTTCTTCTCTTCTCTCACCCCTTCGAAAGCTCTGAGAGCTTGTCCCAAACCCAGGATGCCCCTCTAGAGTAAAAATCATAATTTTTCCGCCTTCGTCCCCACTTCGTGGAGCATCCCGCGGTTGTCCTCTCTCTACATTCGGGAAGCAGATCCCATGATAACGATGACGTGCTGCTTTGTTCCTGTTCCTCCCGCTTCGTCCTCCTTCCCACTCCATTCCTCGTCTTCCAAGCGTCGTTCCATCCGACTCGTCCTCCAAGCGATCGTCGAGGAGGATACTTCTCTCTACATTCTTTTTACTATTTTCTAGAGTAGATTTACCGCTTTCTAGTATAGATTTCTCACTTTCTAGTCATAATAAGTAGTGTAATGAACAACTTCTGATAATGAAATCCATGTTTATTCTACATCCCTTTTGCTTTTATTTGTAATATTCTCTCTCTCCCTTTTCAAAAAATATTCTCTCTTCTATTTATTATTTGTTAAATAGATAACTAGTTTTCAACCAGCTATTCGGTTTCGTGACAAACAAAACAAACGCATATTTTTAATCAAACGTCCGCCTCCCTGTGTTCGACCTGGAACTTCTTTACGGATTTTCGATATAAATTTTATCTGTTGAATGGATTCCTTCGCAACTCGAACTACGACAACGGGTTTTCGAATCCAACTCCGAACGCGTAGATTTCCACATTCAAAATAAGGATGCGGACGTTTGATTAAAAATATGCATTTGTTTTGTTCGTCACGAAACAGAATAGCTAGTCGAAAACTAGTTATCTATTTAATAAATAATAAATAGAAGAGAGAAAGAATATTTTTTGAAAAAGGAGAGCGAGAATATTACAAATAAAAGCAAAAGGGATGTAGAATAAACATGGATTTCATTGTCAGAAGTTATTCATTACACTACTCATTATGACTAGAAAGCGGGAAATCTATACTAGAAAGCGGTAAATCTACTCTAGAAAGCAGTAAAAAGAATGGAGAGAGAAGTATCCTCCTCGACGATCGCTTTGAAGACAAGCCGGACGGAACGACGCCTGAAAGACGAGGAATGGAGTGGGAAGGAGGACGAAGCGGGAGGAACGGGAATAAAGCAGCACGTTGTCGTCATCACAGGATCCACTTCCCGAATGCAGAGAGAGGACAACCGCGGGATGCTCCACAAAGGGGGGACGAAGGTGGAAAAATTATGATTTCTACTCTAAAGGAGCATCCTAGGTTTAGGACAAGCTCTTAGAGCTTTGAAAGGGGTAAGAGAAGAGAAGAAAGGATGCAAAATTCGTAGGGTAGGGGTCTCCTTTTATAGTTGCAAGGATTAGGGCATTTTGGTCATTACAAAATCAAAAACATTAATATGGGACCTTTAGTGATGGACTTAAACGTTGCTAAAGGTCCGTTGTGGGCGACGTGTGTGCGCTGCGCGCGCACCTGCTCGCCTTCCGCGCCCAAAACTCCCGCGCACGTCTTTCAAATCTTAGCCGTTCGATCGCGAGATCGGACATCTTAGATTTCTCCTCGTGCGCCTTTGTATGTGCCTTCACCGCGTGCCCGCGTGCAATTGGGCATGCACAAGCACGTCATCATGCGCATGACGATCCAAGGTTCCTCCGCGTGCCACGTCTCCGCCCCTCGTGTGCACGATCTTCATCTGATGCCCGAATTGCATTCACTCCGCGCCCGCGCCTGATTTGAGCTCTCAGCAGAGTTCGAACGCGCGACTTGCGCTTCACCCGCAGCAATGTAACCGCTGTGCTGAGCCTCAGTCTTTGTCATGAAAAGGATTTAAGCATGCGTGCCCATGGCCGTTGGATCAAGATCCAACGGCCCAGATTTCACCTCGCCCTGCATTCAGAAGATGAGAAGCGATGCTGAGCGGCGACATGGCTGATTCTCACCCGTTGGATGGGCATCCAACAGCGGAGATTCGTCGAGCGGGTGAAGAAGGAAAGCAGTGGCAGGTCCCTGGGGCCAATTGGGCGGCTGAGATGGCGCCACGTGGTGCCATCTTGGCCATCCATCTTTTTGTGTGTTGCAGACGGTGCCACGGGTGTCGAATTGAACCGATTTTCACGCCGTTAGGCTGCGATTGTCGATCCGAACCCATCCGTGCGGTAAGATTTGTCGTCTGAGGTGCGGATTAACACCATCTTGACCCTTGATCTCTAGGCTTCCTTGGATAATATCTGGTGCTACGGATGTCCGATCAGAGCGATCTTGGAGTCGTTGAACTCCCATCGTTGCCCTGATCAAATCCGTACGGTTGGATCCTCGGTCCGAAGCCCTGATTAAAACGTTGCCCTATCCCTGGCCATAAAATGAGACAATTAACCTAAAGTTTATACAGACTACCCTAAATGCAAGATGATGCATGTTATGCAATATTTATAATATGTGATGCAATTCTATGCCTAAGAACACACGTAAATAGATAGTTTATGTGATATAAACGTGCTTACATCATGATGGCACATGAGATTTGGAAGTGTCTTGAAATGACATATAAAGGAACCTCAAAGGTGAAAGAGACCAAATTGATTTTCTAACTCAACAATATGAGATGTTAAAAATGAAGCTGGGTGAAAGCATAAAAGAATTAAGTACAAGGTTCACCAACATCATCAACTCTCTCAAGGGGCTTGGGAAGAGTTATCCCTCAAATGAGATGGTGTCCAAATTCTTGAGGGCTCTAACTAAGGAATGGGAGCTAAAGGTCACCGCAATTGAGGAAGTTAAGGATTTAAAGAGTATTAGCATAGATGAAATACTTGGAAGTCTAATGGCTCATGAAGTGAAGCTTGAGCAATCCAGGAAGGAGGAAAATGAAGCCTCTAGCTCCAAGAAAAAGAGTTTAGCATTCAAAGCTAAAATTGAGACTGATTCCAATCTCAACGAAAAGGATAGGAAAGATAATGAAGAGATTACTATGTTCTCTAGAAGATTTGAGAAGTATGTGAGAATGAGAAAGCAAGTCAAAAAGAGGAAAGATGATAAGACTCCTATATGCTGTGGATGTAAGAAGAAGGGGCAGACACAAAAATATTGTCTTCTTCTCAATGAGGGTAAGAAAGACAGGGTGAAGAAGGAAAGAAAGGAAAAGAATGAGAGAAGGACCAATGACAAGTCAAAAAAGAAATTCTTCAAGAAGAAGAAGGCTTTTGCAGCAACATGGGATGACTCAGAGGAGAGTGCAGGTGATGACATCGACTTTGCCTTTGACTCAAGCAAGGAAGAGGTTGCACACGTGTGTCTCATGGCAAATGAGATGAGGTACAAGACTCTACTTCTTTTAATAAACTTCTTGATGCATATGATGAGCTTTTTCATAAATGTAAGAAAATTAAACATGAAAATAAAGCCTTAAAAAAGATAAAGTAGAAGAGAATGATTTGCTAAATGATTATGATCTTCTTGTAAATGAAAAATTGGACCTAGAAAAGAAAAATGCAAATATGAAAACTAATGTCTAAACTTTGCTAGATTGAATGAAAATCTTATTGCTTCTAACACTAGCTTGCTTGTTGAAAAAGTCATATTGATGGAAGAGACTAGTGAACTGAAAAACAAAATTGCTTGCTTAGAAAAAGATGTAGATAAACTTAGGATAAACACAAATAGGTTGATTGATGACTTGGCTAAGTTTACTAATGGTAGAAAGAACTTACAAAAGCTACTTGCAAGTCAATTGCCATCTACCTTTAAGCATAGTCTTGGTTATAGTGAATCTTCCTCTACAACCAAGAAACCAGCAAATTTTGTGAAGCCAAGGGTAAAAACAAATTTGTGGCACCCAAGGCTCAAAAACCAACTTATCAATCATACTTGTATAGCCAAAAGGCTAAAAAAAACCTCATCATGCATATGCTTTCAACCAAAATGCCAGGAACAAATGGATTCCTAAAAGAAACTATTTTTTGGAAAGGTATTCTAACACTCAAGGACTCAAGAAGGTATGGGTACCTAAAATGTTCTCAACTCTTGTTTTATAGGCCTCAAAGAAGATAAACGAGTGGATTATGGACAGTGGTTGTTCAAAGCATATGACGGGAGACTTCACGCAATTCCTAAAGCTCAAGAAAGCTGACGAAGGACATGTGGCTATGGGCAACAACAAAAACTGTCGTATTATTAGTAAGGGTACGGTAGGTAATTCTTTCAAACAAGTTAGAAATGTTGCCTTACTAGATGGTTTAAAACATAATCTTCTTAATGTTAGCCAAATTTGTAATAAAGGAGGTAAAGCAGTATTTGATAAAGATGATTTTGAAATTATAGATAAAGAAACTTTAGAAGTTCTTTTGAAAGAAAGAAGGGAAAAAGATATCTATGCCCTTGAATTTGATAAAGATGAAATAGTTGATTGCTTACTTGCCTTTAATAAAGAAAATAACTTATGGCATAGGAGATTAGGTCATGCTAATATAAAATTAATTGATAAAATAGTTAGAAAATAACTTGTTATTGGCTTGCCTAAGGTTAGTTATAAAAAGGATCATATTTTTGATGCATGTGAAAAAGGAAAACTAACTAAGTCTTCATTTGAAAGTAAGGGAGTCATGTCAACATCTAGACCACGATTTTTACTACTCCATTTAGACTTGTTTGGATTAACTAGACATGAAAGTCTCAATGGTTGTCATTTTTGTTTTATCATTGTCAATGATTTTTCACGTTTTACTTGGGTGTTTTTCTTAGGTCTAAGGATCAGGTTGTTGTAGAATTTTCTAGGTTAGCTAAGAGAAAACAAACTCTGAAGAGTGTTTGTATTTCTCAGATTAAGAGTGATCATGATGGGGAATTTGAGAATGAGAGTTTTATCGAATTTTGTGAAATTTTCAGGATCCACCATGAGTTCGCATTTCCAAGAGTGGCACAACAAAATGGAGTTGTTGAGCATAAAAAGCACACACTTTAAGAATGCGCTCGAACAATGTTGATAGAATCGAGCCTTCCTAAATGTTTCTGGGCAAAAGCCGTCAACACGGCTTGCTATGTGTTAAACTGTGTACTCCTTAGACCCATTCTTAAGAAAACTCCGTTTAAGTTATTTAATGATCGTGTTCCTAGGATTTCCTATTTTAGAGTTTTTGGTTGTCGTTGCTTCATCCTTAACACTAAGGATAACTTGGATAAGTTCGATCCTAAGTGTGATGATGGAGTTTTTGTTGGGTATTCCTTGTGTAGCAAAGCATATCGGGTTTTCAATAAGAAGACATCAATCATAGAGGAGACATTACATGTGTCTTTTGGCGAATCATTCACGTCAACTTCCTCTCCAATAGTTGATGATGAGGAGGCACCATCTTCTATTGATGCTTCTAAAATTCTAGACACCTGAAATGTTCATGACTTACCCAAGGATTGGACATTTCAAAGAGATCATCTTAAAGATCTCATTTTAGGTGATGTATCAATGGGTGTTCAAATAAAATCGAATTTTAGGTGTTTGTTTATTTTTTATGCCTTTGTTTCTTAAATAGAGCCCAAATTTGTTGAAAAGGCTTGTGGTGATGAATCTTGGATTCTAGCTATGCAAGAAGAACTCAACCAATTTGAGAGGAATGAGGTTTAAGATTTGATTCCTAAGCCTAAAGACTACACCATTATTGGTATAAAATGGGTCTTTCGGAATAAATTCAATGAGTTGGAAAGATAGGTAGAAACAAAGCTAGGCTTGTTGCTCAAAGTTATAACCATGAGGAGGGCATAGACTTTGATGAAACCTATGCTCTAGTTGGTAGGCTTGAATCAATTAGAATGCTTCTCGCTTTTGCTTCTTTCCTAGATTTTAGGTTCTTCCAAATGGATGTGAAGAATTCCCTTTTGAATGGGGTTTTCAAAGAAGAAGAGGTGCTTGTGAGGTAGACACCAAGATTTGAGTGTTTAGAGCATCCATATTTTGTTTATAAGCTCAAGAAGACTCTTTATGGTCATAAGCAAACTCCTAGAGTTTGGTATGAAAAACTAAGAACCTTCTTGTTGGAATCCAAGTTCCAAGTAGGTCAAGTTGACCCCACTCTCTTCATTAAAAGAATGAATAAAGATATTCTTCTTGTGCAAATGTATGTAGATGATATAATCTTTGGTTCTACTAATCAAGATTTGTGCGACAAATAGGTTAAGTCAATGCAGGAGAATTTTGAGATGGGTATGACGGGGGAGGTCGAGTACTTCTTGGGTCTCTAAATCACTCAATTGGATGAAGGAATTTTTTTGAGTCAACACAAGCACAAGGGAAATGCTTAAGAAATTTGGAATTGAAGGATTGAAAGGAAAAAATACTCCAATGAGTACCACTATTCATCTAGATGTGGATGAAAATGGTAAGAATGTTGATCAAAAGAAATATCAAGGTATGATTGGCTTTCTCTTATATTTAACAGTAAGTAGGCCTGACATTTTATTCTCAACATGTTTATGTGCTAGATTTTAATCTTGTCTTAAAGAATCTCATTTAAATGCAGTTAAAAGAATTTTTAGATATTTAGTTGATACTTGTGATTTTGGTTTATTTTACCCAAAATCTGCAAGCTTGGATCTTATATCCTATAGTGATGCGAATTATGCAGGCTCTAGAAGAGATTGTAAGAGTACTAGTGGCACTTGTCACTTCTTAGGTGACTCATTAGTCTCTTGGTTTTCCAAACAACAAAATTGTGTAGCGCTTTCAACCATCAAGGCAAAATATATGGCTAATAGCGAAAACATGCGTTTTGTAAGAGCGGGTTTTCATGTCGTAATGCGTAAAATCGTGATCAACTTTTAATATTTATAACCAAGATAATGGTGGTATCCAGGGTCATCCAATAAGATAGTTTTAGTTAATAAATCAGTTCTCTCTCTTGCTTTCTCAAATCTTCCTTCTTTTTGTATTTTTGTTTTACTATTTTTTTAAAGTTTTGAAAATAATCGAGATAGAAAAAGTGATTGAAGAGAAATCAACACGCAAAATTGATTATGATAGAATTTAGACCTTCCTAAACTCACTCTAGTTACATGTAACCTAGAGTAATTAGGAAGGAAGAAGAAAAGGTGCACTACCTTGAAGAACTACTTGAAATCAAAGTGAAACAATAAATAGTGAAAGGGAACTATATTGAAATCTTCATCTTACAACATGCTTGTAGAGGAATGCTTCTACAACAAATTTGATACAAAACAAAAAGAAAGACTAGAGAAATTTCCAGATATCTTGAAGGTGAAGAATTCCTTGCTCCAAGTCCAACAGCTCCTGGACTTAAAAAGGGCTCCTCCTCCTTAGTATGATGCTCTTCTCCTCCTCCTCCTCCTCCTCAGGGTGGACGTCCGCCACCCTATGCTCCTCCTTCAAGGTGGACGTGCACCACCTTGAACTCTCCTCTACTTGGCCGTCCCCCTTGATGATTACTCCTTAGCTTTGGCCCAAGGTAGAAGGGAGAAGAAGAAGGCATCAAGGAAGCACGAGATGGCTTCCTTGATCTTCTTCTCTCCACTCCTCCTTTGGGCGTCTATGTAGGTGGATATCTAGAAATAATGAAAGCCAAAGATGGTTTAAAAATGGTGGTTACATGGACTATAGATAGGAAGAGGGGGAGGCTAAGTTGGTGCCAATTTTGGATGGCTAGGATGGCCTTTTGGTGGGTAGTTATGAGATCTAGGGTTGGTATTAAATGGCGCCACCTTAAGGGTTGCTAAGGGTGGAGGTTATGGGTAGAAGGGACACCATAGGTGGTGTCAACCATGGAGGGATGCCATGGTTTTGGCACCAACCCTAGTTTTCTAGAAGGTATATTTTTGGTGCCACTTTTGGATGGTGGAGATTGGGTTTGATGGTGAGTTGTATGGTGGAGATGGCTCCTTGTATCTGTACCAAAACAAGGAGGTGGTTATGGTGGTTTGACACCACCTTTAAGGTAGCTCTTGGTGGTGGTGATGGGGTGAGGGGATGTGTCTAAGGTTGCGCCAAAATGAAGGGAGTAGGTGGTAGCTTAGGTGAGCTTTAAGTGGTCCTTTTTGGTGGAGCTTAGGTAGTTGGGTAGCAGGGTAGTGGATGGCCATAGTGGAGGAGGTGGAGCTAAGCTAAGTTAGCTTAGATAGTAGGGTAGTAGAGGAAGAAGTAGAGGAGCTAGGGTTTTGATTGCTATAGAGGAGGAGTTGAGCTGTATGTCTGCCTGGATGTAAAAGCTGTTGAAGAGGACTGCATTTGAGCCCATTGGCTAGCTTAGCTAGCTAGTTCTTTGCTAGCTGCTAAGCCAAACTAATGCGAGCTGGCTTTTATTGTTGTGAGCTGAGGTGAGCTAAGTCCGATCTTCCTAAAGACTACCTAGTTAGCTAAGGTAGCTAGCTTAGGTTAAGTAGCTAAGCTCCACCAAGTTGAGCTGAGTTGAGTCGTCGAGAGCTAGACTTGAACTAGCCTAAGCTGGTTGAGGACTTCTTCAACTAATTAGACTTAGCTAGTTGATGGTAGTAGCTAAGCTTGATCAGGTGGAGCTTCGATGAGCTGGATGGAGCTGGGAGGAGTTGAAATGGAGCTGGGTTCAATTGAGTTAAGCTAGACTGAGTTGCCATCCAGCTGAGGTGAGTTGAATGGTGCTGAAATAAGCTGGACCTAGTTGGCTAGAGCTAGAATGAGCTGGAATCTAGCTGAGATTAGTTGGATTAAGCTAAGATCCAGCTAAATTGGGCTTGTCCTTCATTTTTTGCCCTTCTCAATGCCAGAGTTTGCAGGATATTTTAATTCTGTTCATCCCTGGCACTGAAATAAAGATGTAAAAATACAAAACAATGCAATGCATGCCTATCCTAGAAAATGCCTAAATGCAACCCAAAACCATAATGCAAAGTGCAAAACCTAAGAGCTATATGTGTGTTTTTAGGCATAATAGTGATGATAAACTGGTGTTTATTATACCCTCACTCATAACTTTTTACTAGTCTCTTAGACAACTGAATTTCGCAAAAATGGCTTTGGGAAAAGTTTTTTTTTTAACTTTTGTGGAAAACATTACCACGGGATTTTGGTTGATTGAGAATAAGGAAGGTACGGGATTTGTTAAGGATAAAATATCGGGATTTGTCTTTGGGTCCAAGGGTTAGATTAATTAGGATCAATGTATCCTTCAAGAATTCACTAATTAACCATTTTCTATCAAATTACCCGAAACTGTTTTCACAATTAGGACTTCCTTGGCTCATGAACCCGATCTGCAACATAAGAATCAAGTGTTAGTGCTTGTGATTTGCCAACATTTTCGGGATAACATATTTATGTGATCGTGCTTTTCTGTAACTTTTTGCTTATAACAATTTTTGTTTGTTTGCTCCCCCATGCTTAGCCTTAGATTAGTCCTAATACAGATGTGTTGAGATCATCATTCCTGTTACCAATCCTCGAGGGGCCTCTAGCGCTGGTATTTTAAGATAGCACCATCCAAGACACTCCTCAGGAGCTCGCAACCCCAAAACACAAAGTGGTGTAAAGGGACACTTCAAGCGAACTCAAGCTCTTGCTTCGATGTTATGGGTAGAGTACCGTTCAAGACACCTGAGTCACAAAATACGCCTTAATGCTCCATCTAAAGATATTGAATATAGATATAGAGCAGCAGTGAGGCGATAACATGATGACATTGCATCCTCAAAGGAGGTATTTTCCTCCTTTTCGGTGGTGGGAACTCACACCAATAATTTGCCCTGGACTTTCATCAAGGCCAAAATAGGAGGTATTTTAAAAATTTAAATGTTTTTGGGGCTTGGGTTGTAACGACCCAGTTCCCGAGTCCCTACGAGACACGAGAACCGGACCGACTCGATTAATCCAAAGACCTAGTCGTCCAACGAGGAAGTAACCAAAAGAGCAGTAAAATAAACCACATTCAGCATGAATATAACTAACAGTAAGAAAGTACAGCAGTAAGGAAAGAAACTACTACAGTATATACCACCACAACAGTAGAACAACATTTATCATACAACATGAACTGCAGGTAAAGAAAAGTACAGCGGAAACAAGAACTACTCACTATAACGGAAACAAAGAGGTACAAAAGACAGTGGCAACTCTACTGGACCCTACTCAACCAGCGTCCTCTGCAGCCGCTGACCCTGGCTGCTCAACACCTGGTCCTGAAAAAGGTAACGAGTGTAACACGTCAGCAAAACGCTGAGTAAAGTGGCAACTAAAACTAAAGACAACAGTAGAGTGTACAGTAGCTGTTATGTTCTATTACTTTCTTTATTCACCTCTTTCAATTGTCTCACTATTTCATTTATTCCTCAGATCTTTTACTTGATCTCGAATGTTCCTCGTGGGAACGATCTTGATTGCAGTCTTTTCCAAAAAGTAGAAGTAGCACGTGGTGCTCTCCTGGCCGGGAGAGTCCCCCGTGGTGATCCTACCCTCAGTCAACCACCCCAAGGTCACTGACAGACGTAACGGTGACTACGGCACGCGCGATAAACGTACAGATAGCTAACCTGTACTGGCACGCGATCAGTCGTTTCCGTTAACGGATGCGCCCAAAGCATAGCACGGAACCAGTCCAGGGCAGAGCCCTCTCAGTAACAGGGGTCCAACCCCTCCACAGTCCGTGCACCCTCGCCTGACTACCCTAGTTTGCCCCAGCGGGCCTAACAAGTCGGTGTGGGAGGCTAGCAGAACCCCGGGGCCCGTGGGATAGCTAGTACCTCCCTACACTAGTAGGTCTCCTCGCTACTACGTACGCGAGGGCCAGCAAGTCGGTACAGAGTGGCCAGTCCTAACCCCGGGTCCCTGGGGCGGCTGGCTCCGCTCTGCACTAAAGAGTGGGGGACAGTCGCTCTCCTTGGTACTCCGTACTCAAGGGCCAGCTCACTTCCCCAATACTATTCCATTCACTTTCCAGGAGTTCTACTCCTACTTCCCCGTAGGGTTCCATCCTTTTTACTCAAACGTCCAGATTTCACTTTCCAGTTTCATATTCTTACAATCCATGTTCTCAACCACGTTATTTATTCACAACAGGCAGCTGTTAATTCAAATTACAGGCAGCTTTATATCTCTTTTCATTTTCCAAGACTGCAGTATTATACATTCCACTAGTTTTCCCATCCTAGGATTCATGCCATATTCTAGGATCTATCAAACAATCTAGTTTTCCAGCCCTAGGATTCATGCAACACCTAGAAGCTATCATATATTTCTCATTCCTAGGATTCATGCAACGTCCTAGGTTCTAGTTATGGTTCCATACTTTAACAGATTTTATTAATAACTTAAAGCCACTCTACCAGGTACAACGGGAGTAATGGGGGCATGATCGGGAATCCCGTGTGCCTCCGCGACTCCCAAGACTGCAACTGAAGTAGATCCTATCACAAGGATCAAACACAAGGAGTGTCTCAAAACAATGTATAGCTACTGTAGACGGGAAGAGGAATTAATTCTCAAAAGAACGCAACTCGAATCGCGGAAAACGGAACCCGAACGGACCCTAAACGGGTCGAAAATGACGACACTGTGCAAAATCAGACGTCTGGAACTTCTTCCAGACGTCTTATAAAGTGGATCAGAGAATTACCTGTTCAGCGTGGTTTCCCAGACGTCCAGAAGTCTGCGGGGACGTCTAGCCTAGCTCCCAGACGTCCGATGGTCACCTCGGACGTCTGGAGGTCGCTCCAGCCGTCTGGTACAACAGCCAGACGTCTGATTCGCGTTGGATGGCGAATCACCGAGCCTGCACACACCCATCTCCCTCCCTCAGTACGGTCAGTCAACAGGAAGGAAGAAGAAGACGAAAAGCTCACCTTTCAGACGTCGCCCTCGCCGTCTGGCTATCAACCCAGACGTCTGATTCTGGAAATTCTTCCAGAATCAGGGCGCCACTCGGCCTCCGCTCGCGACGCCGCCCGCGTCGCACCTCGCGTGCCTGCTGCTCAGACCGCAGCAGTCCCCCCCCACCCGCGCCCTCCGCCGGCCGGCCCTAGCAGCCCCGGCGAGCTCGCCCACACGGCAGAGCTCCGCTCTCACACACCGCTCCTCCTCCGCGCTCACTGCGGCCGCCGCTACCGCCCTCGCGCTCACGCTCACTGGCTGAAGGAGAAGAGGGAGGAGACGGTGGAGACGACGGGAGGGAGCGCGTGGCCTTTTAAGGCCGTGCGAGGAGGAGAGAGAGGACGCGGCAGGTGTCTGCAGCGGCAGAGAAAGAGGGAATAACGAATAAGCGAATATCCGGTCTGCGCGCTCAAGCGCGCAGACAACCCGCGCGTGTCAAAATTAACGGATTTCCAGACGTCTGGAAACGATCCCAGACGTCTTAAAAGACATCTGGGGCACGCGTTCGTTACAATATAACAAACTCAAAGGAAGTTTCGTCCCCGAAACTTGCGCCAACTAGGGTACGGGAAAAGATGTCCAAATAACCATAACAAACTCAAAGAGGACCGAAGCCGGTCCGGAAAGACATACCCGTGAAAAGCTCCGGGTACCGCTCCCGCATTGCCGCCTCAGGCTCCCAGGTAGACTCCTCGTACCGCTGGCTCCTCCACAAAACCTTTACCAGGGGTACTTACTTTCGTCTCAAACTGCGGATGGCTCGGTCTAGAATCTGCACTGGCCGCTCGGGGTAGGTCAGGTCGTCGCTCACCTCGACGCTCTCGTGACTTTGTACGTGACTGGAATCGGCTACGTACTTCATGAGGTTGGACACGTGGAATACGTCGTGCACACCAGAAAGCTGCGGGGGAAGGGCAAGTCTGTAAGCAACGGGTCCAACCCGCTCCAGGACCTCAAAGGGCCCCACGAACCTCGGCGCGAGCTTCCCTCTCACCCCAAACCGCTGTAAGCCCTTCATGGGCGGAACACGAAGGAAGACGTGGTCCCCAACCTCATACTGCACCTCTCTGCGTCTCCGATCCACGTAGCTCTTCTGTCTGCTCCTGACAGTGCGGAGTCGTTTGTGGATCTACTCAACTACCTCCTGACTCTGCCGGATCAACCTGGGGCCAACCTCCCACTTGGTCCCCACCTCAACCCAACTCAAGGGTGACGTACACTTCCGTCCGTACAGAGCCTCGTAGAGAGCCATGCCGATGCTCGAGTGATAACTGTTGTATGCAAACTCTGCCAGGGGCAGGTGCTCCT
Source organism: Thalassia testudinum (assembly GCA_037157565.1). Taxonomy (NCBI): domain Eukaryota; kingdom Viridiplantae; phylum Streptophyta; class Magnoliopsida; order Alismatales; family Hydrocharitaceae; genus Thalassia; species Thalassia testudinum. The sequence continues at coordinate 221,410,578 of JAZHRO010000024.1, forward strand.
CCCAAGAGCCCCTCCAGTCCAGTACACAGGCACGCAAAAGGTCCTCAAGTGTCTGTATCGTGCGCTCAGACTGTCCGTCCGTCTGGGCTGGTAAGCCGTGCTAAACCTCAACCTCGTCCCCAAGGTCTGCTGAAACTCAGCCCAAAATTGGGACGTAAAGCAGGTATCCCGGTCGGATACGATCTCCCGCGGAACTCCGTGTAGTCGTACCACATCACGGATATACCTCTCTGCCAACTGTGCTGGTCCCAAAGTGACTCGGATCGGCAAGAATCGCGCCGTCTTCGTCAGTCTATCCACTATTACCCAGACTGCGTCGTGTCCCCGCTGGGTAACAGGTAAGCACCACCACCAAGTCCATGGTGATGCTCTCCCGCTTCCACTCTGGCACTGGAAGCGGCTGAAGCAGCCCTGTAGGCCTCTGATGCTCGGCTTTCACCTGCTGGCACACTAAGCACTGTTGCACGAACTCACCCACATCCCGCTTCATCCCTCTCCACCAAACTCGCGTCTCAAGTCGTGGTACATTTTCGTATTTCCGGGATGTATGGTGAATCTAGAAACGTGTGCCTCAGTCAGGAGCTCTCTCAACAGCTCCGCGTCTCTGGAACGCACAACCGTCCCCTCAAGCGTAGCACCTGGTCTGTGAAAGAGAAGTCCCCAGGGTCACCTGACAGTACTCTGTCGCGCAAAGACTGCAAGTACGGATCGGCCATCTGTCCTGTAATGATGCGATCCATCAGCTCTGGCCTAGTCTGCCGTGTCACCGTCACTGCCCCACAGTACCCTCGTAACTCTAGAGGTCGCCAACTGCCCACCTCCTCCAAAAGGCTTCAACTCTGTAACTGTAGACTGGCCAAGCGTGCGGGCGCCTTACGGCTCAAGGCGTCAGCCACCACATTGGCCTTTCCCAGGTGGTAGGAGATGCTGCAGTCGTAGTCCTTCAGGAGCTCCAACCAACGTCTCTGTCTCATGTTGAGCTCCTTCTGGTCAAAAAGATACCTGAGGCTCTTGTGATCTGTAAAAATCTCGAAGGTCTCACCGTACAAGTAGTGCCTCCAGGTCTTCAGCGCGAAGACAACAACTGCCAACTCTAGGTCGTGGGTAGGGTAGGTATGCTCATGGGGCTTCAGTTGCCGCGAAGCGTAAGCGACAACGTGACCCCTCTGCATGAGCACACCTCCTAACCCCTGCAAGGAAGCGTCCGTATACACAACGAACCCGCCACTACTGTCAGGGATGGTGAGCACGGGAGCCGAGGTCAACCTCTCCTTCAGCTCCAGAAAACACGCCTCACAGGCATCTGTCCAAACGAAAGGCACGTCCTTCCGGGTCAACTGTGTCATAGGACGCGCAATCTGCGAAAATCCTCTGATGAACCGTCTGTAGTAGCCAGCTAGTCCCAGGAAACTGCGGATCTCAGTGACTGAACGCGGTCTCTCCCACCTGAGCACTGCCTCGACCTTGGCTGGGTCCACCGCCAGGCCGTCTCCAGAGATCACATCACCCAAGAAGGCCACCTCCCTCAACCAGAACTCGCACTTGCTGTATTTGGCGTACAGCGGACGTCGTCTCAGAGTGTCCAGAACCATCCGCAAGTGCTGTCCGTGCTGCGTCCGATCTCTAGAATAGATGAGTACATCATCTATGAAAACCACCACGAACTGATCCAAGTACGATCTAAACACCTGGTTCATCAGGTCCAGGAAAGCAGCGGGGGCATTGGTCAGCCCAGACAGCATGACCAAAAACTCGTAGTGTCCGTACCGGGTGCGGAAAGCTGTCTTGGAGACGTCGGTCTCCCTGATCCTCAACTGGTGGTATCCAGACCTCAAGTCGATCTTGGAAAACACCGTGACACCCCGCAACTGGTCAAACAAATCGTCGATCCTCGGCAGCGGATATCTATTCTTGATGGTGACCCTGTTCAGCTGTCGGTAGTCCACACAAAGACGTAGGGTCCCATCCTTCTTCACAAACAGTACCGGGGCTCCCCAGGGAGACGCACTGGGCCTCACGAAACCTTTCTCCAGAAGGTCCTGCAACTGAGACTTGAGCTCTCGCAACTCAAGCGGTGCCATCCTGTATGGCACGGTGGAGATGGTGCTGGTCCCTGGTACTAGTGAGATCTCAAACTCGATCTCACGCTCGGGCGGTAGTCCTGGTAACTCATCTGGAAACACATCAGGGTATTCTCTGACCACCGGGATGCTCTGGAAGTCTGCCACAAGGCTGGGCTCTGCCACCACACAAGCTAGGAAGCCCTCACACCCCTGGCTCAAAAGTCTCGCCGCCCGAAGTGCCGAAATGCACCTGAAACCTCCGTCCACTGGCTGTCCGTGAAACTCGAAAGAAGGCAACTCCGGAACGGAGAAGACGATCTTCCTCTCAAAACAGTCCACCAAGGCGTAGTAAGCGGACAGCCAATCCATCCCCAGAATCACTCCAAAGTCCTCCATCTGTATCATAATCAGGTCAGCCGGCAGGCTATATCCCCCGACGCTGACCTCGCAATCCGTGTACACCTCCTCAGCTACAAATAGCTGACCACTCGGACCTCTGATTACGAAAGGATTCTCTAACAATGTATAATCCCGGTCCAAACTAACTGCGAAACTGGCTGCGACAAACGAGTGCGTAGCGCCGGAATCGAGAAGCGTGTAAACGAGTCTGCCGGAAACTGAAACCATACCTGCTAACACAGATCCCGAAGCTCTGGCGTCCCTGTGTGTCAAGGCGTTGATACGCCCTTCAGCTCTAGGTGCGGACGAAGCAGTACACTCTGTGTCGGACGGGTAGGTGCTGGCCGGTACCCTCCTCGCGACTGCTGTCCTCCTCCTCGTGCCTGGGAACCGCGGCCTCCTGCGTGCCCTCCAGTGCTCTGCGCGGGGAGTATCTACTGACCTCCTGCCCTTGACGGGCAGTCCCTCCTAATGTGGCCTGGCTGGCCACACTGGTAGCAGAGGGGAACCCGACTCCCGCCCTCAGTGGGTCCCTGCTGCCGACTAGGCGGGGGTCCGGTGCTGGCGACTGGCCCCCGTCGAGGGCCCCCAAAGGCCACTGATGGCCCTGTCCAACGTGACGGCTCTCCTGCGGACGCCACGTGTCTCCGTTCTCGCCGGCCCTGTGAGAAGTCTGGCTGAAAGGGCCTCTTCTGCCCGCCGTCGGTGTCTCGCGCGGACGGGTTGGTCTCCTCGTAAGTCATAGCTGCCTCTACCACCCTCGAAAACGTAGGCAGCTTCAGGGGTTTGACATACCCCCGGATCGCAGGCCGGAGCCCCTCGGTGAACCTCCAAAGGCGCTCCTCCTCAGTGGCTACCGCTGTCGCTGCAAAGCGGGATAGCTCCAAGAAACACGTGCGGTACGCGCTCACAGTCATCGTCCCTTGGCAGAAAGTGTGGAACTCCCGCCTCCTCTGGTCCTGCCACGTCTGGGGAAAGTACTGCTCGCAGAAGAGGGTGACGAACTGGTCCCACGTCGGCTCGTCCCTCTCCTATCCCCGGACCGCCCTCCACCACCGATGTGCCGCACTCTCCAGCTGGTACGTGGCAAAGGCCACACGGCACTCCACTGGGGGGCGAAGGGTGTCGAAGATCTTCTCCAGCTGCTCAAGCCAGTCTTTTGCCTCGGTCGGGTCCTCATCCCCCTTGAAGGAGGGGGGCTTCAGCTTCCGAAACTGTCCGAAAAGCTCGAAGTGGCGCTGTAGGGGAGGTGCTGGTGCACCTCCAGGCGAAGGTGCCTCGTGTACAAAAGTGTCGGAGGAAGGTGGGGGCGGCAACGGCCCATCCCCTCCCTCGTGTCCAGTGCCGTGTTCGTCGCGTGGTCCCACAGAGGACTCCCCCTCTGCAGCCCCAGGAGGAGGTGCTCGGGGCGGTGGGTGGAGCTCCTCTCGTACAATTTCTCATATCAGTCTGGCGAGGTCCTGGGCCTGGATGCCCGGGAGTGGTGGCTGGTCCACCGAGACGCCAACAACAGCACGTCCACCTCGCCGACCTCGCCCTCGGCCGCGCCCGTGGCCAGTCTTGCCAGTCCTGCGACGAGGCATCTCCTGCAAGGAGACGCGAAACAAAACGGAAACGTCAAAACAGACGGTACCTAACGAAACTTCTAAGAGCTCATGTCAAGAGATATGTTGTGGTGGCTACTCTAGCTATAAATATGTGAATTGGTTATTTTCCAGTCAGTTGATTCACTTCTCGGGACGACCTTGCTCTGATACCATCTTTTAACGACCCGGCTCCCGAGTCCCTATGAGACACGAGAACCGGACCGACTCGACTAATCCCAAGACCTAGTCGTCCAACAAGAAAGTAACCAAAAGAGCAGTAAATTAAACCACATTCAGCATGAATGTAACTAACAGTAAGAAAGTACAGCAGTAAGGAAAGAAACTACTACAGTATATACCACCACAACAGTAGAACGACATTTATCATATAACATGAACTGCAAGTAAAGAAAAGTACAGCGGAAACAAGAACTGCTCACTATAACGGAAACAAAGAGGTACAAAAGACAGTGGCAACTCTACTGGACCCTACTCGGCCCAGCGTCCTCTGCAGCCGCTGACCCTGGCTGCTCAACACCTGGTCCTGAAAAAGGTAACGAGTGTACCACGTCAGCAAAACACTGAGTAGAGTGGCAACTAAAACTAAAGACAACAGTAGAGTGTACAGTAGCTGTTATGTTCTATTACTTTCTTTATTCACGTCTTTCAATTGTCTCACTATTTCATTTATTCCTCAGATCTTTTACTTGATCTCGAATGTTCCTCGTGGGAACGATCTTGATTGCAGTCTTTTCTAAAAAGTAGAAGTAGCACGTGGTGCTCTCCTGGCCGGGAGAGTCCCCCGTGGTGATCCTACCCTCAGTCAACCACCCCAAGGTCACTGACAGACGTAACGGTGACTACGGTACGCGCGATAAACGTACAGGTAGCTAACCTGTACTGGCACGCAATCAGTCGTTTCCGTTAACGGGTGCGCCCAAAGCATAGCACGGAACCAGTCCAGGGCAGAGCCCTCTCAGTAACAGGGGTCCAACCCCTCCACAGTCCGTGCACCCTCGCCTGACTACCCTGGTTTGCCCCAGCGGGCCTAAGAAGTCGGTGTGGGAGGCTAGCAGAACCCCGGGGCCCGTGGGATAGCTAGTACCTCCCTACACTAGTAGGTCTCCTCGGTACTACGTACGCGAGGGCCAGCAAGTCGGTACAGAGTGGCCAGTCCTAACCCCGGGTTCCTGGGGCGGCTGGCTCCGCTCTGCACTAAAGAGTGGGGGACAGTCGCTCTCCTTGGTACTCCGTACTCAAGGGCTAGCTCACTTCCCCAATACTATTCCATTCACTTTCCAGGAGTTCTACTCCTACTTCCCCGTAGGGTTCCATCCTTTTTACTCAAACGTCCAGATTTCACTTTCCAGTTTCATATTCTTACAATCCATGTTCTCAACCACGTTATTTATTCACAACAGGCAGCTGTTAATTCAATTTACAGGCAGCTTTATATCTCTTTTCATTTTCCAAGACTGCAGTATTATACATTCCACTAGTTTTCCCATCCTAGGATTCATGCCATATCCTAGGATCTATCAAACAATCTAGTTTTCCAGCCCTAGGATTCATGCAACACCTAGAAGCTATCATATATTTCTCATTCCTAGGATTCATGCAACGTCATAGGTTCTAGCTATGGTTCCATACTTTAACAGATTTTATTAATAACTTAAAGCCACTCTACCAGGTACAACGGGAGTAATGGGGGCGTGATCGGGAATCCCGCGTGCCTCCGCGACTCCCAAGACTGCAACTGAAGGAGGTCCTATCACAAGGATCAAACACAAGGAGTGTCTCAAAACAATGTATAGCTACTGTAGACGGGAAGAGGAATTAATTCTCAAAAGAATGCAACTCGAATCGCGGAAAACGGAACCCGAACGGGCCCTAAACGGGTCGAAAATGACGACACTGTGCAAAATCAGACGTCTGTAACTTCTTCCAGACGTCTTATAAAGTGGATCAGAGAATTACCTGTTCAACGTGGTTTCCCAGACGTCCAGAAGTCTGCGGGGACGTCTAGCCTAGCTCCCAGACGTCCGATGGTCACCCCGGACGTCTGGAGGTCGCTCCAGCCGTCTGGTACAACAGCCAGACGTCTGATTCGCGTTAGATGGCGAATCACCGAGCCTGCACACACCCATCTCCCTCCCTCAGTACGGTCAGTCAACAGGAAGGAAGAAGAAGACGGAAAACTCACCTTTCAGACGTCTGGATGGTCTTCCAGACGTCACCCTCGCCGTCTGGCTATCAACCTAGACGTCTGATTCTGGAAATTCTTCCAGAATCAGGGCGCCACTCGGCCTCTGCTCGCGACGCCGCCCGCGTCGCACCTCGCGCGCCTGCTGCTCAGACCGCAGCAGTCCCCCCTCCGCGTCACTCCACGCCCCCCACGCTCTCCGCCGGCCGGCCCTAGCAGCCCCGGCGAGCTCGCCCTCACGGCAGACCTCCGCTCTCGCACGCCGCACCTCCTCCGCGCTCACTGCGGCCGCCGCTGCCGCGCTCGCGCTCACGCTCACTGGCTGAAGGAGAAGAGGGAGGAGACGGTGGAGACGACGGGAGGGAACGCGTGGCGTTTTAAGGCCGCGCGAGGAGAGAGAGGACGCGGCAGGTGTCTGCAGCCGCAGAGAAAGAGGGAATAACGAATAAGCGAATATCCGGTCTGCGCGCTCAGGCGCGCAGACGACCCGCACGTGTCGAAATTAACGGATTTCCAGACGTCTGGAAACGATCCCAGACGTCTGGTCAGACGTCTGATCAGACGTCTGGATGTGATCCCAGACGTCTGGTCCGACGTCTGGGCCACCTCCCAGACGTCTTAAAAGACGTCTGGGGCACGCGTTCGTTACATGGGTTGTGTTGGCTTTGTGTATGAAATGTTTGACACAAGATTTTCAAAAGAGATGAATGTTTTTGGGTCGAGAGCCAAGCGAAGTACTATCTAGGTCTCTAAATCTGGTTACTCGAATCATTAAGAGTTCAGGAGAAATTTTTGAAAGGACACTTGATCTAGTCTAAGTTTGATAGACTTGAAAATTCTAACAAATGGATCTACATCATTTTCCCTAGTTTATTAAAGATTAAATCCTAAAGTATACCTTTTTAAAATGAAGTCTTAACCTTAGTCCCGAGTTTTCAAAATTTCCTCAAAAAGTGTTTTATGATTTTTATGATTTTTATGAAAATGCATTCAAAAAAGAAAGTTTTGTATAATTTTTTTTTGTTTTCAAAATCCTAAAACGACAGTAAAAATTTGAAACATCCCCCATGCTTATGGTATGCAATGCCTGCATGCATAAAGAAGGGAAAAGAGATCACCTAAGTGAAACGATTGGGATCAGAATGGTCAAAACTTGAAAAAAGGAAAAAGGAAAGCAAGAAAATAGTGGATTACCTCTTACCCAGGACTACCTTTTATGCCTTTTTAGCTTGGCATAGGGTGTAGCATGAATGAGGGAAAATCATGAAAAAAATTGGACACTTGAATGCCCACTTGAAAAATGTCTTCTTCTTAGTCCCCTCAAAGATAAGAGGTAGAAGTAAGTGGACAAAAATGAGATGGAAAAGTAGATAGATAATTTGAGTTTGGCCAAGGTTGTATGTCAGAATACAAGCCAAACTCGGAACAGGAACGTTTCAGGTCCAGAGATGGGTGAAGGTTAGAGGGGTTAGGTGAAATTAGAGGATTTGGTGTTAAATTAGGAAGGGGGGTTAATGGAATGCAAGGGTCCAAGGTGTTGATGTCACCGACCACTGATTTAGAATCGGAATCATCAACGAAATTATGGTCGGGATAAGACTCCACAAGCATAGCTTCTTCCACCAAGTTAGTAAATTTAGAATCCAAGTCCTCAAAAAAATCATCCTCATGGAATCTCTTGGAAGCTTTAAAAATATCAAGAGTAATGGTTTAGCCATTGCAAGTAATATCCATTTTTCCTGTATGGCAATTAATATTTGCTGTCATGATGGCCAAAAATGGTATTCCAAGGATAACGGGGCATCCTTTAAAGATTCAAGTACCTTAATGTCAAAGACTAGGAAATCAACGGGGAATATACAATTCTGGACCTTGATAAGATCATCCTTGACTATCCCCTTTGGTTTAATTGTAGATTTGTTGGCTAATTGTAAGGTAACCTCAACAGGCTTTAAGTCACCGATCTTGAATTCTTCAAACAACATAGTGGGATGATATTGACAGAGGCACCTAAATCGAGCAGGGCACGATCAAAACTAGTGTCATTGATGACAACCAATATTAGGGGAGCAGCCAGATCTTTCATTTTTGGAGGTAGCATGCTCTGAATGATAGAGCTTACTGTCTCCAATAAATGAACTCTTCCTAGATTTTTAGTTTGCCTTTTCAGTATACAAAGATCTTTAAGAAATTTAGCATAGGCACGGATATATTTAATGGCATCTAAGAGAGGGATATTGATGTGAACTTACCTGAATAAATCCATGAGTTCCTCGGTTGTGGGCTCAGGTTTCTTTCTTTTAGGGTTGGTGGAGTGTAAGGCTTGAGGGAAAAGAATGGGAGTCTTACCTTGAAAATCAATTTGATCTTTTTGGGTTTCTTCTTGAAGGGTGGGAGAAGAGTCAACTTGCATTTGGTTAGGGTGGGTTTCAGGTGAAGATGTGGAAGGCTCAGGATCTTGTGTAGTTTTACTGCTTCTCAAAGTGACTGCATTGGCAGTACGATTGTTGTTAGGAGGAAGGCGGGGGGCATTTGAACCTTGGTTGTGGTTCCTTTGATTTTTTGGATTGGGCATGGGCTGGGAGGGCAAATTACCTGTAGGTCTTTGATCTAGAGTAACCCCAATTTGATTTTTCAATGTAGTCACCATGTGGGTTACTTCAGACATTTGGTTCTGCATGCTTTACAGGGTTTTCATAAGCTACGTATTATTATCATTTTGAGATGGCCTAGAAGAATACTGGTTTTGCCCATAAAGCCCACGCTGGTTTTGTTGATGGAAAGGAACTTGAGTAGGGGCTTTCCCAGAAAATTTTGGGTTATTCCTCCAATTAGGATTATTTGAATTGGAAGAATTTCTAAAATTATCCTAGAGAGCAAAGATGTTCTCTATAACAGGGCTATAAAAATTGAAAAAAATCACATGTCCCAATATCCTGCATAACCTCAAAAAAATAATTATTCTAAGTCGACACAACACCGACATTCTACAAGTGTTCTCGTTTCAATAAGTTAGGCGTGGGTAAGGGCGGGGACAGTTTTTGAATTTTCATTCTTTCTATTTTCTTCTGGTTGATCAACATTTGGTCTAATCTCTGGGCAATCAATTGGATGTCATCTTGTGTAACAAGAATTGATTGACCATAAGTGTTTAACTCATGAACACCACAGGAAGGGTTAGGGTTTCTTCCAAATGTGCTAATGGATGAGTGGTTAAATTAGTTTTCACTCATTTCTTCGGATAACTGGTAGGCACTTTCGGCATCCTTGTTTAAGAAGTTGCCACTATATGAGGCATCCACAAATCATCTTAATTGATCTTCTAATCCATGATAGAAGATCTGCATTAGCTACCATAGTGGCACCTCATGATGTGGACAACTCCTCAAGAGTTCCTAAAATCTTTCCCATGATTCATGAAGAGTTTCATTGGATTTTTGTTGGAAAGTCGTAATAGATCTTTGTAAGATATCAGTACGACCTATAAGAAAGAACTTTTTTAGAAATGTGCTCTTGAGTTGAGGCTAGGTTGTGATGGGTCTGCCAATGGTTCTGAACCAGCAAGCGGGCTTATCCTTGAGAGAAAGAGGGAATAGTTGCATTAGCCATAAGTCTTCTCGCACATTGCGAGAATGGGTAGTCCGTGCGAGGACTGTGAGCTCCTCAAGGTGCCTAAACATCTCTTCCCTTGGAAGGCCATGGAAATGGTTAATTAGGTTCAAAATCACTAGCTTGACCTTGAAATCCCCTTCTAGTATGACTACCCTCGGTTTGTCCTCATAATTGGAAGGATCATAGAAATCCTTAAGAGGAATGACAGGTTGTTGAGGGGGTGGCAGATTTTACTCCTGGTTGGCAAGGTTCGTGACAGTCCTGGCCAACTATTGTTGATTGGCTTATAGTTGAGCCAGATGCTCAACCATCATATATAAGGGATTGGGTTGGGGACCTTGATTTTGATTAGTTGGCAACTCAGGGTTTTGAGGCATTTCTAAATGGGGGAGGTTGGGGATGGGGATGTCAAAATGAGAGCTAGAGTCTGAATGCTTAGGTTGTGGATTAGAGGTTGACGTGGATGGATTCGTGGACCTATTTTGTGGGTTTTCCATTTCTTTACAAAAAGAGGAAGAACGAGAACTCAAATAAGCAAAAGATCGTCTTGTGTGGGGGAGTGAAATCAAGCAATCCTTCCAAGTGCAGATTTGTGGACTGTTGCCCATGCATGCACTTATGAGAAGAACGTGAGGAGAGGAGAAGGGAAAAGGAGAGAGGAAATGTGTGCAGTCCAAGCAATAAAAATCTAAGCCTAACTTAAGGTTGACTCCTTAAGAGAAACCTAAGAGTTGGGAACTCAAAATCTAAGAAACCAATAATTGAACTTGCTTCTCAAAATTAACCTGGCTAGACTAGAGAGGTAGCTTGGGCCTAAGCATGTCCTAAGAAAATCACCAAGGGCTTATATAAACCCGTACCCATCGTTTGACTTCCCTCCAAGTTTGATACCATGTTTGATTAAGGGAATTAGGAACAATTAGGGATAGCTTAAATTCTGAATATCAAGCCTAAGAATGGATGAAATCCTCAGGTGTCAAGTTGCTACAAAATTTTAATTAGGCTTAGAAAGTTAAATGTGCACCGAAAATGAAAGGGGGCGTTAATTAAGGTAATGCCCAATTATTTCATTTTTTCGTGTTTGCGAATTGGGCTGGAAATGTGACACCCAAGCCAAAATAGAAAGAGTTTGCAAACAAGGATTAAGTTGACGGATTTTAGGGTTTGATAAAGGCTTTAGTGAATTTTAAGATTCTCTCTTGTTAAAAGTTCAAATAAGTTAAAAAATGATCCACACAATAAAGCAACCAAGTTGTAATTGTTGAAGGTTTGTTTCCTTTAATGTATGTGTGACTAATAGAAAATCAAAACCCCAAAGTTTAATTCCCATGAATGCAACTCTTAAATGAATATTTTTTATGAAAATCTTTTTAGGTGGTGGTCCAAACAAGACAAGCAACACTACCACCTGATAAGAAATCAAACAAGGAATTCAAAATTGATTTTTCAAAGATTTTTGAAAATTTGTTAATTTTTTAAGAATTCTTTTCTATACGGGTGTCAAAGGGCAAAATATATAGATTTGAAAAATAGATTTTACACAAACTTCATAAGATCTCTAAAATTTTTGAAAATTTATATGTTGTAGAGATGTTCTCAAGGTTTCAACAAATCTAAATTGTCTAAATCTAATAAGTAGAAAAATTTATAAAATTCACTGATAGTAAGAAAATAGTAAAGAATTAAGGTTTGACCCATGTTTAGTTCACAAATTTTTTAATTTTTTCTATTTATCAAAACTTCTTAAAATTTGGTCTCAAGGTTTCTAACTCAAAGGAGTTTCCTTGGGTAAAGTTTGAGGATTTTAAGAAACCTCTAAATGCCTAAACTAGAATTTTGAAAATCAAAAAAGAGGTCTGTATTTTTAAAAATCATAGTGGTGGAAAAATGCGGCAAACAAGCAACAAAGTTAATTTTAGGATTCCACCACCCTAAATTTTTCTTGTTTGATATTTTAAAGATTTTTGTGGTAATTAAAAAAAAAATTGGCCTAGGGTACTTACCTAGAGTACGCAGAAAGAAAAGAAAACTTGGAGCTTCGCTCCAAATAACTCCTAATCCCACTCTCGGCCTTGATTCGCACCAGTTTTAACAACAAAACAAAAGTAATGAAGACCTAAATAGAGCAAGAGAGATATGAAACCAACTAAGCCGTGCCTCCCCGGCAACAATGTCAAAAGGTGATGGCAAAAGCATGCGTTTTGTAAAAGCGGGTTTTTGATTCTTGGTAACGTGTAAAATTGCAATCAACTTTTAATATTTATAACCTAGATAGTGGTGGTATCTGAGGTCATCCAAGGAGGCAGTTTTAGTTAATAAATCAATTCTCTCTCTTGCTGTCTGAAATCTTCTTTCTTTTTGCATTCTTTTTGTTATTTTTTTAGGGTTTTGAAAATAATCGAGATAAAAAAAGTGATTGAAGTGAAACCAACACGTGAAATTGATTATGATAGAATTTCAACCTTCCTAAACTCACTCTAGGTACGTGTGACCTAGAGTAATTATAAAGGATGAAGAAAAGGTGCACTACAGTGAATAACTACTTGAAATCAAAGTGAAATAATAAATAGTGAAATGCAGCTATATTGATTGGGAGAAATTTTCGTCTTATAACATGCTTATAGAGGAATGCTTCTACAACAAATTTGATACAAAACAAAAAGAAAGACTAGAGAAATCTCCCAATATCCTGAAGGCAAAGAATTCCTTGCTCCAAGTCCAGAAGCTCTTGGACTTAAAAAGGGCTCGTCCACCTTGGCATGATGCTCTCCTCCTGCTCAGGGTGGATGTCCTCCACCTATGCTCCTCCACCAAGGTGGACGTGCACCACCTTGAACTCTCCTCTGCTTGGCCATCCCCCTTGACGGTTGCTCCTTGGCTTAGGCCCAAGGTAGAAGGGAGAAGAAGAAGGCACCAAAGAAGCACGACATGGCTTCCTTAATCTTCTTCTCTCCACTCCTCCATTGGACGTCTATGTAGGTGGATATATAGAAATAATGAAAGCCAAAGATAGTTTAAAAATGGTGGTTACATGGGGTATAAATAGGAAGAGGAGGAGGCTAAGCTTGCGCCAATTTTGGATGGCTAGGATGGCCTTTTGGTGGGTAGTTATGAGATCTAGGGTTGGGATTAATTGGCGCCACCTTAAGGGTTGCTAAGGGTGGTGGTTATGGGTAGAAGGGGCACCATATGTGGCGTCAACCATGGAGGGATGCCACGGTCTTGGTGCCAACCCTAGGTTTCTAGAAGGTATATTTTTGGTGCCACTTTTGGATGGTGGAGATTGGGTTTGATGGTGAGTTGTATTGTGGAGATGGCTCCTTGCTTTGGCACCAAAACAAGGAGGTGGTTATGGTAGTTTGGCGCCACCTTTAAGGTGGCTCTTGGTGGTGGTGATGGGGTGAGGGGATGTGTCTAAGGTGGCGCCAAAATGAAGGGAGTAGGTGGTAGCTTAGGTGGACTTTAAGTTGTCTTTTTTGGCGGAGCTTAGGTAGTAGGGTAGTGGACAACCATAGTGGAGGAGGTAGAGCTATGCTAAGCTAGTTTAGCTAGTAGGATAGTAGAGGAAGGAGTAGAGGAGCTAGGGTTTTGATTACTATAGAGGAGGAGCTGAGATGCATGTTTGCCTGGAGTTGAAAGTTGTTGAAGAGGACTACATCTGAGTGCTTTAGCTAGCTTAACTAGCTGTTAAGGCAAGCTAATGTAAGCTAGCTTCTGCTGTTGTGAGCTGAGGTGAGCTCGGTCTGATCTTCCTGAAGACTACTTAGTTAGCTAAGTTAGCTAGCCTAGGTTATGTAGATAAGCTCAACCAAGTTGACTTGAGTTAAGTCTTCAGGAGCTGGACTTGAGTTGGCCTAAGCTGGTTGAGGACTTCTTCAACTGACCAGGCTTAGCTAGTTGATGGTAGTAGGTAAGCCTAATTAGGTGGAGCTTCCATGAGTTGGATGGAGCTGAGAGGAGCTGAAATAGAGCTGGGTTCAGCTGAGTTGCGATGGATTGAGCTGCCATCCAGCTGAGGTGAGCTGAATGGTGCTGAAATGAGTTGGACCTAGCTAAATAGAGCTAGAATGAGCTAGAATCCAGCTGAGATGACCTGGATTCAGCTGAGATCCAATTGAATTGGGCTTCTCCTTCATCTTTTGCCCTTCTCAATTCTAGGGTTTGCAGGATATTCTAATTCTGTTCATCCCTAACATTGAAGTAAAGATGTAAAAACAAGAAAATAATGTAATGCATACCTATCCTATGAAATGCCTAAATGCAACCCAAAACCATAATGCAATATACAAAACCTAAGAGCTAGATGTGTTTTTAGGCATAATAGTGATGATAGATTGGCGTTTATTAATGGTCGCCACCTTGGCTTGTTCACAAGTACTTTGGATGAAATAAACTATTAAAGATTTTGATTTAAACTTAGTTCGCACAACTTTTAATTGTGATAATACAAGTGCAATAAACCTCACTAAGAATCTAGTCAATCATTCTAAGACAAAGCATATTGATGTTAGGCACTACTTTCTTAGAGATAATGTGCTTAAAAATGAAATTAAATTAGAATTTATCTCTACGGAATATCAATTATCATATATATTCACTAAACTACTCAATTATGAAAGATTTGGTGAAATTAGAAGAAAATTAGGTTTATGTAAGATTAGTGATATCAAGGCCTAATAGGATTGTATTTAACTCAGATATGATCATTAATTAGGACCATGAAACATAGGTTGAAGATATGGCACTTTGGTTAAGTTACATTTGATTTCCAAGATCCTTGAGTATGGAGTTGCAATTGTTTCAATTTTTTTTATTCCCTCTTTAACCATTACATCTCATCTCTTCACCTTCATGTCCCATTTCCATCTCCCTTTCACCCAAGAAACTCAAGAGAGAAACCCACCCACATCCTCTCTCTCCTCACCATTTTTGGAGGAGCAAATCTTAGTTTGGAAGAGATCTAACATTAGATCTAGATCTTCCAAGGAGGGTACTCAAGGTATAGACTTCATTCTCTCAATCACTTGTGATTTCAATCTTAATCTAGGTAAAAAAATTGGTGCTTTTGTGTGTGATGATGTTTAGACATGTTTATGGTGGTGTTTATGTGGTTTATTACAAGTTCAGATCATCTTACAACATTTTTATCTTAATTTGTGCATCAAAACTCACAATTTTCAGTCAATTTCTGCAATCTACGCACTGTCTAACATTAAGCACACACCGCTTAACGTTAGTTCCTATGTTTTTTGCCATCTGTGCCTTCCTCTAGAACTAACGTTAGCTACCCCATACCTAACATTAGTTACCCTATTTCTACCCTATTAAAGTGATTTTATCAAGTTCTAACCTAAATTACTCTCTAAATGGCGAGGAGAAGAGGAGGAAAGCACACAGCTGAGAAGGTGTGGGAGATGGAGACAGTAAGGATGGAGGAGACGAGGAGGAGAGGTCACAGCCACTATGGCTACGTCTCCCCCTTGGGTCGCGATGAAGAGTACCCTCACGTGAGGTTGGAGTGGCCCTCTTGTCTTACGCGAGGGGCAGGGCTTGGGGAGGTGTGGTGTGCTACGCGTGCTGAAGATAGGGTATTATGTACCCAGGTGAGCGGAAGGGAGGTTTCCAGATGCAACCTCGCACGTGAGGTGGATTTTTGGGAGGAGAGAGAGTGAGTGAGGCGAGCTGGCTATTGATTAGATGGAATGAGGAGAGAGAGAGTCATTGGGGAGAGAGAGAAAGTGGATTGGTGGTCCAACTAAGGTGATATACAAATAAACCCAAGGCGATTAGCATTTAAATTATTATGCTAGGATGATTAAGGAGAGTAGGGAGACAACTTATCTATGGAGGCTTTTGGAATTTGTTTGAGAGATGATGCAGTGTAGCCTCACCAAAGTACCTACAATTAAAATAAATGCACATAGTTATTTATATAACTTATAAAGAAGAATAATGCAAGGAAATGCATGTAGATCTAAATCCTAATGGATGTAATATGCTACAATTAATTGCCATGACTAACGCACTCTAAAATGTGGAAATTAACAAAATTAGGCTCGAATATAGTTCATGAAAGTGGACTCATCAAATGCCTCCTATGTCTAAGTTTTGCTAGTCTCGAACAAAACATTGTGAACATATGCACAGTTCTCTAAGCTAGGTTGCGTAAGTTAAGGTTGTTGGTGAAAGAGCACCACGATCATTGATTTTGATAATAACAAAACACTTGTTATTTAACATTTGCATTGAGTTTAAGATTTCAGGGTAAATACAAATGGAAGCAAGTGTGAAGGAGTTCAAGCTCACGTCTATGGCTGATTGGAGGAGCTTGATGGAGGAGAGAAGATGGAACTTCGTGTGGAGTGAAAGCGTGAAGAAGAAGAATATGATACATATTTTCTTTCTTGTATCTTGTACATGTACTTTACTATTTTATTTCCTTAGATTCTTGTTAAAGAGCCCAAAAGTACCATACCTTAGTTCTAGGAACACCTTTCCATCCCTAGGACACTTAAACAAACTTAGAAAATCAAAATAGGCATCAGACAACCTTATCAGACGTCCAATATGGATATCAGACGTCTGATCATAGACTTTAAGACATAGGACATTTTGTTCAGATGTCCAATGACTTAGGTTGCAAACAAAGATCTATGACCATAACCATTGGATGTCTAGCCCTTATTCCAGATGTCTTAGAAGACGTCTAATGACCATGTCAGATATCCAAAAAATAGGATCGTTGGCCTGTCAGGAGAAAATCTTCGTGAATCACATGTTGATTACTTTAATGGTATTATTAGACGTCTATAGATCGGTATAGATGTCTAATAAAAAGACGTTAGCCTAGATCTAACCCGAATATTGATTTGTCAAACGATATAGACGTTAGCTTCTCGCGAAATCAATTCTCTCAGGGAATCCTTAGACCAAACGAACAAACACTATGTCAGACGTCCGACCTGTTGTCTGACCAATATACTCTAGAACCCTATTTAGATTTGGTCCAATTCTAGGAACCAAACTTGCTCAAATTAGATGTCCGATAAGATCACCAGATGTCTTATAATAGCACTTTAGATGTCCACTGAGATCCCTATTTAGATCCAATAGAATCAAGGACTCTAAACCTTTAAATTAGACATCCAAAATTATCATCAGACATCTAACCCGAATATTAGACGTCTGATTCTACTATTAGAACTATAATTACCCTAATTTTGGTCAAATTCGCCTTGGCTTTGTTTCCATTGGCTAGGAGGCTTATCCCAAGCCTTCTTGAAGGTTACTAATGCCTCTATAAATAAAGGAGGACCTCTCCTTGGCCTAGTCACATCACAATACACATTGAGAAACTTCTGTCTACCATTTTGAGTGTTTCAGAGAAGAAATTATCAAGAAGAGAAGTTGTTGGTCTGCAAGATCCATACTCCAAATTTGAGAGCATTGAAACTCTACTGCAATCCATGCCTACACTCTTTGATATTAGGGAAGTCCTTTTGCCTATAGTAGCATAGCTTAATATATACTTTGTGACTCTATAGATGTTATTGTATTTTACTTTGTTTGTGGTTGGGTATTCACTTGACGAATTCCCATATCCTTTTTGAGACAAAACACTCTTCGTGGAGAAGAGTGATTTTGAGGTACGCTTCCCTTGGATTAAGGAAGCATGGTTGTTTAAAAGTCGATTCTCATTTTAATGAATTTTAGTACATAAAATGTCGCGTCATTGTTACGTGGTCAAAAATCATTTTTCAAATCATTTAATATTTGAAATCTAACCACCAAAATAGTTAGGTCATCTTCACAGGGAGAAACTTGCCTATTAAAATAATTAATGGCGACTAGTCTATTTGAAAATATCAATGGGTAAGCATATGAACCATTGCATCCTCATTTCCAACATGAATCATCACTCTATTAAATTAATCACAAAAGTAGTTCACATGCAAAAATCCTCTCAATAAATCAAACCATAAAATAAAGGATCATTGAATGGCAATGGCATGATTCGTAAATTTTAATGTGTAAGTTACCATAGCAAAATAGGGGTTTTGCTTGGAGATCTCACGCACACGCGACGAGGGTGTTGCCGGCAGCTTGTCTACCGGCGACAGTGTGTTGGCGAGGGAGCTTTGCGACAGAGGTGGCGTGGCAGTGAGAGGTGGCCAAAGGTAGAGGAGAATGCCAACAGTGTGGCTGCTCGTCGAGGTCAGAGGAGCACCGATGGGGAAGCTACAGCCGGCGTTGGGTCGAGCGTCTCTTGGGAAACTCATCGACAGTGGCTACTTGACCTGACATGGTCGGAGGCGATGGCGGTGGTGACCTGCGTGTTGGGTTCTTCATGGTGGTGTAGTAGGAGGAGAAAAGGAAGAAGAAGATGAACAGGGGAGGGGGTGCTGGTGGTAGTGATTTGTGGGGTAGGATCATGAGAGGGGAGATGGACGGTGGTGCTGTGGCCGCACGCTGTCACCGCGCGACCGACGAAAGGGAAATGAGTGGAGGTGGAGCACGCCTTTGCCATGGTGGAAGTTGGGTCCACGGTGCCCTTCTGCTTCCACAGTGGAAGGTGCAAGGAAGACGATAGCCCAAAGCACGGTCACTGAGATTCTTTTTATAGATGTTCCCGCGGTATATTTCTTTCACTCGTAATCTCCTCGAACAATTGGATGAAGATATCGAGCGGTTGAGAGGGATGAGATGAGGCTTGGCTGATGGTGTTGGCGGTGGAATTGGGTAGCGGTGTGACGCGTGCGCTAAGCATATTTAATCCTCGTGTCCTGCCTACATACACCAATTACGTTATCATAAAAATATGTTATTAAATGTAACTTTGACACAAAAAAAATGTATACAGGCTAAGATGAATTATCATTTAAACCGTGAATAATTAGAAACTAGGAACATGAAATTAATGAGTACTTAGGACAACTAGCAATCCATTAAAGTGGATTGATCAAATATCTCCATGCCTAAGTTTTGCTAGTCTCACGCAAAATCATATGAAACAGACTAGGTCACCAGGTCAGACTTTATCATCAGGATGCCTTATCGTGCCACCTCTAGGGATTAGATAGAAATACCAACTATAGGCCTAAAGGTATTCAAGTACTAGCCAAGATACAAACCTAACTAGCCTCAACCATGGGTTCGCCGCGAAGGTTTTTAAGGCTTGCAAAAATTTCCTAGAGGTTTGTTGACTCCAGCGGTTAAAGCACCCATGCCTATGTGCAATAAGTCTAGGTTCAGTTTGCTAGTGCATTTTTATCAAAGAGAAAGAGATCTATTTTGAGAGTTTCCTCTCTTTTCTTTTAAATTCCCCTAAATCCAACATCGGATTGGCCCTTAGATACGATCTGCATCGGATTCCTCGACCCCACCATCAATCCTCGCAAGGTCCCTAGTAATCGATGATTTAGGATAGCATCGCCCATGGCAACTCCCAGAACCCTGACTTTCGACACTTTAAGATAGTGCCGCCGATGGCGTTCTATAGCTAAATTCAAACCTTGGAAATTGATATTTTGGGATAATGCCATCCTTGGCACCTGAACCAGCACAATGTGCTTCCGTACCCCTAGTAGGATATTTAGATATCTTGGGAGACAAGCACCGAGGAGACGGAATGTTATAACGCATCTTCGAGGGGATTTTCATTCCTCCTCTCCACGCTGGGAATTTGTCTAATCAACTTATGTCTTCGAGCCACTCCTAAGTCAAATCTTTGGGAAAACATTTTCGGAATAGAACATTTTTTTTGGCATTATTTTTCATTACATGCACTGAACCAGACTGGTGTGTGATTTTTTTTTTTCAAGACTAATGCACCTAAATGCATGCAAGTAAATATTTATAAATGCAATAACAGCCTCAGGTTATACCCCCCTATGTCTAAGATTGACAATGTCCTCATTGAAAAATTAAAGACAAAAAAATATCACTTGAGGAGGAGAGTGGGAGGAGCTAAGGCTCCTCAAGCTGAAGTGCATCCATAACTTGGCCATCTGAAAGAGTAACATATGATTTAAGTCATTAACCATTTACCATAAAACTCTCACAAGAATTAGGATTTTGAATTTCAACTGCTCCATGAGGGAAGGCATTAATAACAACATACAACCCATCCTAGAAAGACTTGAGCTTTCCAGGAAATAATTTAAGTCTGGAATTGACAAGCCAAACCCACTAATTGGGCACAAAGGTCTTTCTAATGATGTGCTTATCATGGAAGGTCTTTGTACGTTTCTTGTAAGCTTGGGTGGTTTCGTATGCTTTATTGCGAAGCTCCTCAAGCTCACTCAGCTAGAGCATGCAAGCCTTACCTGCACTGTCCAGATTTAGATTGACATTCTTGATGGCCCAATAGGCCTTGTGTTGGGTTTCTACAGGTAGGTGGCATGCTTTCCCATAAACCAGCCTAAAAGGTAACATGCCCAAGGGAGTGTTATAAGCTATCTTGTAGGCCCAAAGATCATCATTTAGCTTTTCGACCAATCTTTTCTGTCGGGCCTAACGGTCTTCTCTAGAATCCACTTAAAATCCCTATTAGATACTTCAACTTGACCACTCATTTGGGGATGGTGAGGTGTGGCTATCATGTGATTTACTCCCAAATTTTGGAGTAGTCTTGTGAAGTGCACATTCTTAAAGTGAGGTCCTCCATCACTTATGATAGTCTTCGGGCACCCGTACCGAGAAATGATGTTAGCCCTGACAAAATCCAAGACCACAATATGGTCATTAGTCCATGTGGATATGGCTTCTATCAATTTCGATACATAGTCTATGGCCACAAGGATGTACTTATATCCGAAGGATACAAGAAAGGGGCACATGAAGTCGATGCCCCAAATATTAAAGACCTTAACGGTGAGAATAGGTTGCTGGGACATCTCATTCCTTTTTCCAATGGTTCCTGTCTACTGGCAATGTAGACATGCGCTCACATACGTATGTGCATCTCTAAATATTGTGGGCCACCAAAAGCCAGGCTGAAGAACCTTATGCGTAGTCTTTTTCCCACCAAAATGCCCTCCATAGTGGAAGTCATGGTAGAAACTCATAACTCTTTTGTTCTTCCTCTGGGATGCAACGGCGGAATAACTGGTCAGGGCCTATTCTAAACAGCTCAGGTTCCTCCCAGTGATAAAATTTAGGTTCGTTAAAAAACCTATCTTGCTTCTGCTTGTCCTAAGTACTGGAAGTAATGCCCGTGACCAGATAGTTTACTGTATCAGCAAACTAAGGAGTTTTGGCCTCCACGGCCATTAGAGACTCATCGGGAAAAGTCTTTTGGATACCGCCAATAGGGTTTGATGCCTCAATGGGGATCCTAGATAGATAGTCTACTACCACATTCTCAATTCCTTTTTTATCTTTAATTTCCAAGTCAAACTCTTGGAGTAGCAGAATCCAACAAATCAAATGAGGTTTGGTGTCCTTCTTGGCAAGGAGGTGCTTTAAAGTAGAATGGTCAGTGAACACCACAACCTTGGACCCCAATAAATAAGACCGAAACTTTTCCAAAGAAAATACAACTTCAAGAAGTTCCTTTTTAGTGATAATGTAGCTTTGCTAAGGATCTGTGAGGGTCTTTCTAACATAATGCAGAACATGAGGTTTACCATCAATCCTTTGACCTAAGACCGCTCCTACGGCAAAATCAGATGCATCGCACATAATCTCAAAAGGGAGGGCCCAATTTGGTGCTTGGAGAATCGACGCAGTAATAAGGGCTTTCTTCAAGGCTTGGAAAGCCTCGCCACATTTATCATCAAAATTGAAGGAAACATCCTTTGCTAACAGGTCGCAGAATGGCTTAGAGATTTTAGTAAAATCTCTAATGAAGCGCCTATAGAATCCTGCATGGCCAAGAAAAAATCTAACTTCACAAACATTGGTGGGCGATGGAAGTTTAGAGATTGACTCGATTTTGGCTTTATCCACCTCTAATCCTTTCTCCAAAACTACGTGCCCCAAAACAATGCCCTGCTGGACCATAAAATGGCTATTCTCCCAACTAAGTGCCAGCTTTGCCTCTTCACAGCAGGTTAAGGTTTTATTAGGGTGTGAGAGACATGGGTCAAACAACGAGCCATAAATGAAGAAATCATCCATGAAGATCTTTACAAACTTGTCGATAATGTCAAAAAAGATAGCCATCATACATCATCGGAAAGTGACAGGAACATTACATAACCTGAATGGTATTTGGCGGAATGCAAACATGCCATATGGACTCGTAAAGGTGGTACGCTCTTGATCGTCAGGAAAGAAAGCTATCTGATTATACCCAGAGTACCCGTCAAGAAAACAGAATTACTTATTCCCTGCCAGTTTTTTCAAAATTTGATCAATAAAGAGTAAAGGGAAATGGTCTTTCTGGGTAACCATATTCAAACGGTGGTGATCAATGTAGGTCCTCCAACTAGTTGAGGGTCTAGTGGTCACCAACTCTCCTTAGTCATTTTCTTTCATAGTGATTCCTGCCTTCTTAGGCACCACATGTATCGGACTGATTCATTTACTGTCTGAAATGGGATAGATAATGCCTGCATCCAGACATTTCATAATCTCCTTCTTAACAACCTCCCGCATATTGGCATTGACCCTTCTCTACATTCTCGAAAGGGTTTCACAGATTCGTCTGTGTATATATGATGCATAAAGAGAGAGGGGTCAACACCCTTAATATCAGCTATCGACCATGCAATAGCTTCCTTGTGCTTCTATAAACACTCGAGCAATGTTCCCTCTTGCAATTCAGATAACACAGATGAGATAATGACAGGGAGTGTGTAATTAGGGCCAAGAAAAGCATATTTCAGTGTGGTCGAGAGTGGTTCAAGCTCCAACTCAGGAGCCATTTGGATTGAGGGTATGCATTGAGATGTCCTTGTTGGTGCTAAAGCACCACAATCGTTTATTTTGATGATAACAAAACACGTGTCAGTTAACATTTGCACTTAAGTCTTAGATTTTAGGTCAATTGCAAATAGAGACGTGATTAGATAGAGTTTGAGCTCGCATCCAGAACGGATTGGAGGAGCTTGATGGAGAACAAAGGAGCTTCGCATGGAGCGATAGCTTGAAGATGGAAGGACAAGAAGAATAGGATAGAATTCTGTTTATCTATTTCTATATGCTTTTGTCTTTATTTCCTTTCTCTTTTTGTTTCTTAGAATATCATGTTAAAGAGCCTCAAAGTATCATAACAGTAGTTCTAGGAATACCTGCACAACCCTATGATATTTAGGTTTTCTGTAGAAAACTTAAAAAACTAAAATAGGGTTCAAACAACCTTTTCAAACGTCTAATCTGAAGATCAGACGTCTGATAATGACGTTTAAGACGTTTGACTGTTGACTCAGACGTCTGATAATGTTTAGGCTAGACTTAGTTAGTTCTGCCTAATGAAATCAGACGTCCAAACCTTAGCCCAGACGTCTTAGGAGACGTCTGATGCCTTTGCCAGACATCCTATTAGTGGACCGTTGGCTACCTTACCAAATACTGAATGATATGACCGTTAGCCTCGTATCAGACATCCGTAGAGGACCCCAAACGTCTGATACATGACCGTTTTGCCTCAGCTGCCCCAAAATCTCTTCTCATAGATTTTATAGCCGTTGCACTCCCTTGGGAATCCATTTCCACAGAAAAATAGGTTTCCAGATGTCCAGACATCTTTCCAAACGTCCTGTATGTCGTTCGATGACAATTCACTAGAACCCTGTTTGGATCTAATTCAAGTCAGGAAGGAAACCCGCCTACAATCAGATGTCTGACTTTGTTCCCAGACGTCTTAAACTGATTTTCCAGATGTCCGATGCCAGGATCAGACGTCTGATAACCCTGTCAGTGTAATGATTAATCCTGATTTCGGCCTGATTCTCTTGGATCTTGCACCCAACGGCTATGGAAGCATTCCAAGGCCTTCCAAAGCCTTCCCAGGACCTCTATAAATAGAGGAGAACCTTTGCCACTCAAATACACACCAAGACACACTTAGCAACACACTTTCCACATCTTTTGTGTCCAAGAGAAGTAGCTCAAGCTTTAGCTCTCCAAGGTTAAGTTCTACATCTCGAGAGCATCGATCACTTGCGCACCCGCTCTCTCGCCGTAGTTCACAAGAGCACCGTTGCGCCGTCGCGTAGTTCACGCATCCGCGTCGTCGATGCACTTCTTGCAAAGGGAAGCATCCTAACTCCTGTAGAAGCTTAGGTTAAGAATATCTTTGTTGACTCTATAGGACTATTTTTGTATTTTACTTTGCTTGTGTTGGGTATTCGCTTTGCGAATTCCCGTCTTCATCGAGGGACAAAATCCTTCTCGTGAAGAGAAGGGGTTGAGGAACACTACTCTCGCATTTGTAGCGTGGTTGTAATTGAGGTTGTACTACCCTCGTTTAAGTAGTACGTTAGTGCATTTGATCAACTTGGTTGATCGGAAAATCCTAACTCGAGAGGGTTAAGTGGTGGTTTTCACCCGGTTTAGGTTTTCACCTAAAAATCATTGTGTACATTATGCGATTGTTATTTTGTGAGATTATTTTTATTTTATTTCCGCATTTTATATTACGTCACGCTGATCTCACCCCCTCCAAGTAGGGAATTTACAGTCCTCGCCTTAGGTAGTGGCTCTACCTTCAAAGTCTAGGGAGGGGACAAAGACTCTGTGTATACTCCCAACAACTCTTCCAATTCGGGCATATCCCCTTCATTTTTTTCAATAATTAGAGGATGGTCCTTAGATATGACCATTTGAAGTGGATCACTATATAAGAGTGTTGGAGTAGTCTTTTCAACGATTTCATCAACCACCTTAATCTGGCAACAATCTTCCAATCTAGGTTGCTTGTAGGTATCAGCGATAGGCTCGAATAGGTTGTGTTAATATAGTGAAATTATCATTGAAATTAGTATAGTGGTTAACCTAAATCGAGCCTAACCATCTATTTACAAAATTTTTAACCTGGCCTACTTAATTTTATCTTGGTCACTTTTAAGCCCAAGGTCGAACTCAGGGAGGCGGAAATTAGAGGTGAATAAGTTTCTATGCCTTTCTTACAATGAATTTCTTCTGTACGTTTATTATATATTTTTTATTTTTTTTCTATTTAAGATTTTTTTGATGACAATTTTATCCTTGAGGTACACCCTCAAAATCAGATCCATGGCTTTGAGCCAAATTGTTCTTGGCTTTGAGCCAATTTAGGATTCCAAAAACTGGTTTTGCTATTCGCAAGACCGAGTATCTGCAAGAGAAGGATTATCTTTTCTCTTTTACTATTTTTTTTATCTTTTTAATAGCAGAAAACAAAAGAGAAATAGAGGTTGCTTGTAAAGAAATAAATATAGTCTATATATATATATAGATATATATATTATATATATAGGGGTGGGGGTGGAGGTCGAAATGGCATGTAGCACTGTGTCGAGTTGGTCCACGTCTAGCAAGACGCAACCAACAGGACGAAATGCCGTATGGAGTGCAGGATGAATGTGTGGAAGTGTGTGCGGAGGCGCTTTCTCTACGCGGGTATCGGGGAATATCAACTGGTGCAGATATTCCCGCGATATAACACGTGGTGGAGCGACTAGTGCGTATGGATGAAAGTAGGTGACATGTATGTAAATATATCTTTATAGATGTATATGTGTGTGTGTGTGTGTGTATATATATATAAAAGTATGTATAAGGGTGTACAAGTGAGTGTGTGAGCGTACAAGTGCGTGTGTGTGTAAAGGTAAGGGAGTGTCTGCTGGAGAGTGTGCAAGAGAGAGAGCGCTGAGTTAAGACGTCTGGCAGCCGCAGGCGTCGTCTGGAGGCGCGGGCGCTGGGGTGAGTCGCAGGCGACTGCGAGCTGAAGAGGGGACGCAACGCAGCGCACTGCGCTGCGGGCTGGAGCGAGAGTGGGCGCAGACGGGTGCGAGCGCAGGCACTTGAGTGGGTGCGGGTGCAGATGCGGCGACTGGCTAGAGGCGGTAGCGGCGAGGAGAGAGAGCGCGTGGTGACAGGATAAGTGAGAAACTCTCCGGTCACCGCACTGCAGCTACAGTGTCGCGTAGAAACTCGTGAACAGTAGCTACAGTGCCGCGCGGGTTGGACAACCAGTTGTGGCGGGTTCTACGTGCGCAGGAGAGCTAGAAGGCGCCTGTGCACGCGGAAGGAGCTTGAGGCCGGCTACTGGCGTGTGCGCGGTGCTTGCGCTGCTGCTGGCTGCCGTGCTGCTGCTGCTGAGCTTCAGAGCTTGGGTCTTCGGCAATGGCGGGAAGGGCTTCAGCGATGGAATCAGAGAGTGAAACCACCACGCCCACCTGCTCTTGGATGAGCTGGGCGGTGGTGGAACTCACAGTGGTGGTCGTGGGGCCACTGTGAGCCTGCTCCTGCTCGCAGTGTATCTCTTCAGTGGGAAGAGGTACTGCGTATGGAGGGGAGAGGGGAGGAAGATGGCCTGGATGAAGGTGGCTGCTGGTGTTCTGTTCCAGGCTCCCCCTCGCAAGGAAGAGGGCAGGGCTTTTTAAAGGAGAGGGAGGCATGCACGGCCATGCCTTGAGTGTGCATGACTAGCCATGCAGCTGGCAGGGTATGCACTAGCAGAGAATGGCGCGAAGAAGAGCAAGCCCATGCCCTGAGCCGCGCGAGGGAGAAGAAATTCAAAGCAAAATAAAAAAATGAGGATGGTGAAATTGCGAGGCAGCATTTGAAGAAGATGTTATTTACATGGCCAAATATTCACTTTCCTCCCCTCTCAAATAAATGTATGCATGTGTTAATGTTTACAAATGCAACTATGGCTACCTAATATGCAATGGCAATGCTAGGAAATAACACAAGATGACAATTGTTAGTGTATTTTTGCTGTGCAATCAGTATCAAGGACTTTTAACCAGATTTTCTTATTCCCAAAGCCTATTTTAAGTTCTCCCGATCTATAATTGATAGAGGTGTTGGCTGTGGCCAAGAAGGGTCATCCCAGAATAATGGACGGCTTGGTGGGCTTATTAAATGGGTCAATGTCAAGTATAAGAAAGTCAACATGGAAGAAGTCCTTCACTCTTATCAAGACTTCTTTTAGCAATCCATGTGATGTCTTAAGTGATTTGTCTGTGACTTAGAGGATGACAGGACTAGGCTTTAAATCACCTCCTCCCAAATGGTCGTAAACAGAGCTCGACAAAATGTTTACCCCCGCTTCCAGATCGAGCAGAGCCTCGTCAATGTGTTGGTTACCTATAACCACTAAAATATACGAGACTCCTAGGTCATTCATCTTGGGGGGTGCTCCATGTTGGAGCACCGAGCTAATATGGTTGGTAGGATGTCCTTTGCTTGGACTTGATAAGTCCACTTTAGTGGATCATTATTTGGTAAAGTACTCTTTAATTAGTTATTCTTAGCTGTTAATTGATTATGAGTTATACAATTATTCACTTTAGTCTGCATATAATTTTATGCGTTGATTTTACATTAAACAACATATGATATGATAACATTATTTATTTGATGAATGCAGGCTAGGTGCAAAAGTCAGACGCCCATTTTTGCTTATATAAGACGTCCTGAGCTTAGATTGGACATTTGGAACCACTATCACAAACTCACTGGCTTTACATTTTTTTTAAGACGTCTGAAGCTCAGATCAGACGTCAGATGTGTCACTATCCTTTTGTTCCAACCACTCGCGATCTTCGCGAGTGGTTAGAGAAGCTTACAACTGAAGGAAATAGACAAAGATTGTTTTTAAAAGGAGGCAGATTGGCGCTCAAGACGGGGATCTCCTTCCTCCTCCACTGTGGACATTGCGCACACCGTGGACCCTGCGAGCACCATGGCTTAGGCGTGCTGCACCTCTGCTCTTTCTCCCTCTCGCCGGTTGCATGGTGACAGCGTGCAACCACAACACCACCGCACAAAATCCCCCCCAGCCATCCATCTTATCCTTCCTCTTCGTTTTCTTCTTCTTCACCTTCTCCACCACCGTTCCCTTGTGCACCCTTGCACGTGCGCCATCGCACCACCATCCTCGCGTGCGCGCAACGCCACCACAACCACCATCACCCCTTAGCCAAACTCCCCCCGCCCCTTCTTCTTCCTCTTCTTCCAACCGCTCCCCCCTGCAACTTCTCCGAAGGAACCCAACACCCGCAGCCAAACGCTCTCGCCGTCCACCCTCCAACTGCCAAACTCGGCCCCAAGCTAACTCTGGCGATCTCAAGCACCAATGAGCCTCCTTGCCAATCGCAAGCACCCGCCGACGCCTCCATGGTTCGCCGCACCTCCACGCCGTCGACCTTTCCTCCTTCGTCCGGCTGCCACCAGCCACCTCCAGTCGTGCCGCTACCACCGTTGCGAGCCTCTCCTCCCGCAAGTCTCCTCCGCTCAGACTCGCGGCCGGCGAGCCCCTCCACGCACGGTAGCAAGCGGGGAACCATCCCCTGTTTTGCTACAGTGAAGGCCCAATTAATAATTACGAATCTTGCCATTACCACATTACTGTTACTTTATTCAATGAATTAATATATTGAAAGGAAATTGCATGAATATCCCTTTATCTTTGCTTAATTACTTATGGCTGAATTCTCCTCATGAATGATATTAAATATGTGATATTAGATATAGTGAGCATGCTCTGTCTTGTAGGAAATTGATATTTAAGGGGTTACCTGTATCAAGATCACCATTTTGCCTGGTATTATATTATAGTGATTTTGCATGTGTACACTTACATTATTGATTAATTGTTTAGAATGAGAACTTATGTTGAAAATAAGTTGCATTAGTTAGCATGTGCACCCATAGATATTCTCGAATAAACGAGACACCACTCACGAGTCTAATAGGCTAATTCCTCCCTGTGGAGACGACCTAACTATTTTCGTGGTAAGATTTTGAATATTAAATGTTTTGAAAAGTAATTTTCTACCATGCAATGAACTATAACGACACGTCATTTTATGTTAAAATTTTTATCGAAAACGAAGATCGCTCTTTCAAATGGGGCCGTTGACGAGGAAATACGCCTATTAAAATTTTCGGGGAATTTCTATCATTTTTATGCTATTTTTGAAGCGTTTTTGAATTACTGGCTGCGTATCTTTTTTTGTACAAAAATAATAAACGAACACGACGGGCGTGCGTGGCGGGCGCGTATGGCGGAGACGATATTTTGGTAGACCTTGACGCCACCTGGAGGCCAGCAACGAGTGCTTGTGGGCCTTGATCCCACACACGTGAAGGCGTACGAAGGAGCCTTTCCTGATTTAGTCATTAGATCTTAGTTTAGATTTAGGCTAGATAGGCATTAGACATTTAATTTCTATCTTGTGGACCCTTGTTGGGCATTTTTGGGAACGTGTTACCAATGCTTTTTATTTCTTATCGCTCTTGTATGCGGGAGTGTCTTTTCATGAGTGTGTTCTCATTTTATTTAGATTATTGGTTTATTTGAATTATTTGAACTGCATGTTAGTTAGTTAGTTAGATTAGGTTTGTTTACTTATTAAAAATAAATAAAAATAAAAAATAAAAAAATAAAAAATAAAAAAATAAATATTCGAACTGCCTACTAGAAGCTGCATATTAATAGGGTGACCATTTAGAATTGAATGAGCAGCATCTAGCTTATATTTCTACCTCTCATACATCCTTGCACGAAGAAAGCTGGAGAAAGGTATGCCTTCTCTTAAGCGTCAATTACCTATTATGCATATGCATTAGACTTAAATCTAAGACCACTAAAGTCTTTGAATCAAATTAATTCAGTGATCACTTTAAAAATTGAGACTGTTAAGAGGTTGGACCTTAAAATCTGTGACTTAAAATTGTGTGCAAAAGGATCTTGTTTGCGAGATTTTAAAATACAAAATGCGAACGTGTGTTGCACACCTAAGACATTGTGCACATCACACATAAAGTCACTAGATAAATTTTTACCTCTCATCTTCTGGACCACAAGGGAAGTTAGTCGGAAATCAACAAACCTATCCACCAAGTTACTTTGATTCCTTATGTGTGGGCTCGATTCGAGACTTTCATCCCTTGCGAGTAGGTTGTAGGCACTGACGAAGGTCAGCCTAGGAAGTGTAATTTTTACAAAACTTGTTTGGCCACCAACTGAACGTCTAATTCTAAGAGTTAGAATATACTAAAAACAGATCACACTGTATTTGCATTTGCTTTGACAGTGGTAGAACTCTCTAGAAACTTTCTGCTTTTGTTTTGATTTCTTCTAAGTCTTAAGAGAGTTTAACCTGTTTAACTTAAAAAATGGACTATCCTTACTCCTATCATTTTTACTAGGATCCCATGCCCCGAACGTATCCATCCTTTGATGGGTACAATGATAATTCATGGGATCAAACATATTCCTATCCTGGGAGTACTAGCCCGATAACTCCCACTTTTGAGTAGAGCCTAGGAGTGGAAATTTCCAGTTTGCAAACACACAACCCTCCCACCCTTCATGATTTTGCTTATCGATGTTGGACCGATACCCCTAGGCAACTAGAGCCTGATATTGACTATCCTCCCCAATCTGATAGCAGTAGCCTCTCCTCTTTTATGATAGAAATGCAAAACCAACAAAAAGAAATGGAGTCTATAGGAGAGATGTTGAGGAATAGTCAACAATTGAACAAGGAAATTAGACAGCTTAACTACACTTTTACTAGTGATTCTAATCCATACCCATACAACTGTGATCATGAAAATAATTCTGAGGAAACCAATGACAATAGGGATCCCGTTTTGAGTAGCTATCACTTAGACTCTCCCCGTGAGACACTGCCACTAGAGGAGAACGATCCTAGTGATTATCCACCTGAGATATATTGAAGTCAAAAGAAAGGGAAGATGGTACCTCTTGTGGACCTTGACCCTGATGACAGTATTTTCCTTACCCCTGATAACCGGGGTCAAGGTCGTATTGTTCGTGTCTCTTCCCCTATTAATCATGTGGTGGAACCCTATTCTACCCTTAGTGAGCCTAATCTTGAACCTCCACTTAGGGAATCAACACCTACCATTCAACATTATGAGGATTTAAATGTGTCCAATGAAGGTGACCCTAAGGGAATGGAGGATGAATTGGATCAATTTTGGTTTCAGGGATACAAAGAGTATTTTAGAGGAGAATGATAACCCGATGGAGGAACTCGGCCTTAGAGTTTGGAGTGAATCACAGGGAGATTATGTGTTATTCGAGGACTTACCCCCTGAGGATATAAGTAATATGGTGAAAACTAGATTCCCCCCTTCTTTTGATTTTGAGAGTCATCCTCCACAAAACCAGGAGTTGATATTGGAGAAACCTAGGAGAGACTCTCGGGGATAATACACATTAATTGAGTATTTATGCTCCGAGGAGAATAGAGAATTAAGTGATATAGGCTTACTCCAAAATATTAAGACTGATCCTCTTTCAGAAATAATTGAGGATATTAATCCAACTCCTCTCTTTACTGGTGAATTACATATACACCTCAACAAAAACTCAAGTGAACCAAAAGAATCCGGGGATGAAATTAATGATAATGATTCTGTTGTTTCAACCCTACCATCAAAGGAATTGGATTTGGAGTCCACAATTGATTCACTGGAAGGTGAAAATATGACTCCGATTCTTGATGAAATCATTAATGATAGGTAGAGTGACGTGAATATATCTACAACTGTTAGGGAGAATAATACAGAATCTGAATTGTTGGACTTGACACAAAGTAAGCCCTCCTTGAACTTAACCATTACCGCCCAACACCACAAACAACCCTTACACTCCCTAACCAATCCTTGGCTCAAGTCTCCGCTCACATACATTCTTTCTGGGGAGCATATCAGGCCAGTACATCCTTGGGTAGAATGGCGAGTGTGGATTGATGCTTGTACTTTTAATCTCGCCATTCAAGGGTTTGAAATTATTATGTTTATATTTTTTAAATCCCTTCCTGGTTTGGAGGATCCTTGTTATCCTCTACTTATTCCATTTCGAGAGGTCCCTTCTCATCTTCCTTTTGTTATTCCTAGACCTCCCCAGGTAGGCTACAAGGCTCTCTGCTTTCATGTCTTCTGGTGAGCATTTGAAATCACGCTATATCATCAGCTTGCCAACATCTGCGACTACCTGTTTTCTAGGCCCACACTGTTACACATATTTTTAGGGCTTATCTCTCTCTGTTTGGAACCAGACTTATAGGTTCCCTATAAGTCTGGCTGCCAACAGAAAATGCAGCGCTTGTTGGGAGGCAACCCAATGTTCAGAATAACACCTTTATCAGGTGATTTCCTTCCTTTCTCCCCCTATTTTAATTTTACAATGAGGACGTTGTAGGATTTAGGCATGGGGGGTGCATTTTGCATTTTTAGGCAGTATTCATACATTTAGGTTAGTTGCATTAAAAAAAAAATCTTGAGCTGAATTGGATAGTCCATAATAGAAGATTGTTATAAAGAAGGTGTCATTGAAGAATTTCGTCTTAAATTGTTTCTTAAGCTTAGAATCCAATACATTTACTTCACTGGCACATAGACTGGGTAATGAATCTTTGAAGAAAATCAATAAGCATTTTTATTCCACTGAACCCTTGGACAATTAATAGGGAGTCAAGCATACTATCTTCTATTAGATCCACCTCATATTTGTGAGAAGAAAGTAGAGAGATTACTGGTGCACTAAGTGTAGGGTAATGACTCTTTAGTTCTGGATAATTAGATAATGATACTTCAGAGTTCGGCATAGTTTTTGCTCTCTATTCCTGTGTGCAAATATTGTGTAAATTATAAGTCACCAAATAGGGTAGATACATAGCGATTAAGTCTTAATAAAACTATGACTAGGGTGGATGATTATGACCACTCTTCATAGAGTCTTCGGCTGAAGGAGGGTAATAGTGTCAAAGGTCAGAAATACGCTTGTCTTATCCATCCTTTCTCGGTGTTGAGAGTAGCCACTTTCACTAAATAAGCCACACAATATCCTCTTAGCCATTATCATCCCAAATAATGCCTAATAAATAAAAGTCTGCGTTATGCTGTGTTGGAGTTATAAAAGGAAAAGAAAAAAAAGAAATAGAAAAAGAAAAAGAAAATATAGAGAGAGAAGAAAAGAGAAATACTTATATTTTTTAAAAAATAGAGAAATAGAAAAAGAAAAAAAAGTCCAGGTTTGGTATTTTATCTTCATGTCATTTTTTGTGTCAATGTTTTTAAGGAAACAACAAAAACACCCATTGCGATCAACCAAATATGACCCATACCTGCTTTTCAGTATTTTTGATTACCCGAATACTAGCTGAGGCCCTCTAACTTAGTTGTAGGGTTATTAGGACTTTAATTGAAGTGTAAATGCTATATGAGGCCACCAAACAGTGAGTATATTTATAAAATATGGCAAGATATGTGATCTCAGAAGAGAAAGAAGAAAAAGAAAAAGAGAGTGAGTGAGCGCAAAGGAGCATTAAGAGAGCACAGTTTTTAGCCTCTCCCTGGATTGACTCATTTGATAGTCTGGAGAGTTAGAGTCTGTAGTATTAGACTACATGTAGCACCAGATGAGTGTGAACCACCAAATATAAATCCATTTGACTCAGTATCTCCCACCTAAGCCAAAACGCTGAGGTCAAACTACAGATTATTTTATGCTTTATCCCTGAGGGAAAAAGTTACCTATCCTAATAGAAGTTTTACCAAAGGTTAAGCACAAATTACAAATGTAAGTTGGCTTTTCATTTGGATCCGTTACCTAGGCTACTATCACTTCACATTTGTCTGGATCTCTAAATTTTTTGAATAAGAAAAGAAGAAATCTTTTGGTTACTTCTATTGTTTTTCACTTTTGCTCGGAACTAGCAAAACTTAGGCATGCAGGCATTTGATAAGTCCACTTTCGAGGATCATTATTTGGTCTAAGTACTCTTAAATTAGTTATTCTTAATTGTTAATTGATTAGGAGTAATGCGATTATTCACCTTAGTCTGCATAAAATTTTATGCGTTGATTTTACATTTAACAAAAATATGATATGATAACATTATTTATTTGATGAATGAGGCTAGGTGCAAAA
Organism: Thalassia testudinum; assembly: GCA_037157565.1. NCBI lineage: Eukaryota > Viridiplantae > Streptophyta > Magnoliopsida > Alismatales > Hydrocharitaceae > Thalassia > Thalassia testudinum. The sequence goes on from JAZHRO010000024.1 coordinate 221,444,508, forward strand.
GTCAGACATCCATTTTTGCTTATATAAGACGTCCTGAGCTTAGATTTGACGTCTGGAACCATTATCACAAACTCACTGGCTTTACATTTTTTTTAAAACATCTGAAGGTCAAATCAAACATCTGATGTGTCACCGCCAGACATCCTTTTGCTCCAGCCACTCGCCAAGATCGCGAGTGGTTAGAGAAGCTTACGACTGAAGGAAACAGACGAAGATTATTTTTAAAAGGAGGCAGACTGGCGTTCATGGGATCGGCGTTCACCCCCTGATGGGGATCTCCTTCCTCCTCCACTATGGACATTGCGTGCACCGTGGGCCCTGCGAGCACGGTGGCTTAGGCGTGCTGCGCCTCTGCTCTTTTGCCCTCTCGCTGGTTGTACGGTGACAGCGTGTAGCCACAACATCACCGCACATAACCTCCCTCAGCCATCCATCTTCTCCTTCCTTTTTGTTTTCTTCTTCGCCTTCTCCACTACTGTTCCCTTGCCTCCCTTTGCACGCGTGCCATTGCGCCACCATCCTCACGCGTGCGCAAAGCCACCAAAACCACCATCACCCCTTAGCCAAAATCGCCCCCCCCCCCCCCCCCCGCCTGCCCCTTCTTCCTCTTCTTCCAACCGCTCCCCCCTACAACTTCTCCAAAGGAACCCAACACTCGTAGCCAAACGCTCTCGCCATCCACCCTCCTCCAACCACCAAACTCGATCCCAAGCTAACTCCGGCGATCTCAAGCACTGACAACCTTGCCGATTGCAAGCACTCGCCGACACCTCCACGGTTCGCCGCACCTTCTCCTCGTCACCGACCTTTCCTCCTACGTTCGGCCACCACCGGCCACCTCTGGTCATGCCGCTACCACCGTTGCGAGCCTCTCCTCTCGCACATCTATTCTGCCCAGACTCGTGGCCGACGAGCCCCTCCTCCACGCACGGCAACAAGCAAGGAACCATCCCCTATTTTACTATAGAGAAGGCCCAATTAATAATTACGAATCTTGCCATTGCCACATTACTATTACTTTATTTAATGAATTAATATATTGAAAGGAAATTACATTAATATTCCTCTATTTTTGATTAATTACTTATGGCTGAATTTTCCTCATGAATGATATTAAATAGTATATTAGATATAGTGAACAGGCTCTGTCTTGTAGGAAATTAATATTTAAGGGGTTACCTGTGTCAAGATCACTATTTTACCTAGATTATATTGTGGTGATTTTGCATATGCACACTTACATTATTGATTAATTGTTTAGAATGAGAACTTATGTTGAAAATATGTTGCATTAGTTAGCATACGTACCCATAGATATTCCCGAATAAACGAGGTACCACTCATGAGTCTAATAGGCTAATTTCTCCCTATAGAGACGACCTAACTATTTTTGTGGTTAGATTTTGAATATTAAATGTTTTGAAAAGTGATTTTCTACCATGCAACGAACTATAATGAGATGTTATTTTATGTTAAGATTTTTTATCAAAAATGAAGATCGCTCTTTCAAATGGCACCGTTGCCGAAGAGGAAATACGCTTATTAAATTTTTCGGGAATTTCTGTCATTTTTATGCTTTTTCTGAAGCTTTTTTGAATTACTGACTACGGATTTTTTTCTATGCAAAAATAACAAACGAACGCAACAGGTGCGTATGGAAGAGATGATATTTTTGGTGGACCTTGACGCCACCTGAAGGCCAGCAACGAGTGCTTGTGGGCCTTGATCCTACGCACGTGAAGGCGTATGAAGGAGCCTTTCCCGATTTAGTCATTAGATCTTAGTTTAGATTCAAGCAAGATAGGCATTAGACATTTAATTTTTGTCTTGTGGACCCTTGTTGGGTATTTTTGGGAACGTGTTCCCAGTGCTTTTTATTTCTTATTGGTCTTGTATGCGGGAGCGTCTTTTCGGGAGTGTGTTCCCATTTTATTTAGATTATAGGTTTATTTGAATTATTTGAACTGTATGCGAGCACCGTAGCTTAGGCATGCTGCACCTCTGATCTTTCTCCCTCTCACCAGTTGCACGATGACAACGTGCAGCCACAACACCACCGCACATAATCCCCCTCGGCCATCCATCTTATCCTTCTTCATTTTCTTCACCTTCTCCACCACTGTTCCCTTGCGCACCCGTGCACGTGAGCCATCACGCCACCATCCTCGCACGCGTGCAATGCCACCACAACCACCATTACCCCTTACCAAACCCCCCCCCCCCCCGCCCCTTCTTCTTCCTCTTCTTCCAACCGCTCCCCCCTGCAACTTCTCCAAAGGAACCCAACACCCGCAACCAAATGCTCTCGCCATCCACCCTCCTCCAATTGCCAAACTCGACCCAAGCTAACTCCGGCGATCTCAAGCACCGACGAGCCTCCTTGCCGATTGCAAGCACCCGCCGATGCCTCCATTGCTCGCCGCACCTTCTCCACGCCGCCGGCCTTTCCTCCTTCGTCCGGCCGCCACCGGCCCCCTCCGGTCGTGCCGCTACTACCGTTGTAAGCCTCTCCTCCCGCAAGTCTCCTCCGCTCAAACTCGCAACCGGCGAGCCCCTCCTCCACGCATGGTAGCAAGCGGGGAACCATCCCCTGTTTTGCTACAGTGAAGGCCCAATTAATAATTACGAATCTTGCCATTACCACATTACTATTACTTTATTTAATGAATTAATATATTGAAATAAAATTGCATGAATATCCCTCTAGTTTTGATTAATTACTTATGACTGAATTTTCCTCATGAATGATATTAAATATGGGATATTAGATATAGTAAGCAGGCTCTGTCTTGTAGGAAATTAATATTTAAGGGATTACCTGTGTCAAGATCACTATTTTACCTAGTATTATATTGTGGTGATTTTGCATGTGCACACTTACATTATTGATTAATTGTTTAGAATGAGAACTTATGTTGAAAATAAGTTGTATTAGTTAGCATGCGCACCCATAGATATTCCCGAATAAACAAGGCACCACTCACGAGTCTAATAGGCTAATTCTTTATTGTAGAGATGATCTAACTATTTTCGTGGTTAGATTTTGAATATTAAATATTTTGAAAAGCGATTTTCTTCCATGCAACGAATTATAACGACACATTATTTTATGTTAAAATTTTTATCGAAAACGAAGATCACTCTTTCAGGACCTCTCTCCTAGATCGATGCTTTTGGGTACATAGGTCCTTTAGAAACTTGGCATAGGAAGAAATCTGCTTTATTGCATCTTTGACTTCCCGAGTCTCGTCAACTGATGAAACCCGAGTCGTCCTGTGCTAACAATTAGCACAACTCGCTCACGAAATTGCAGTCATCCAACATATAATCATAAAATATAACATAGCCAATAAATAATTCATATTGTAAAAAAATTGAAGGAACATAAATTATATACTAACCAGAGGATTTACCGTAGCATATAAGTCCAAGGAGATGTACAACAAAACTCTCCTTACATACTGCCAAGTATATTTGAGTAGGAACCGAAAACACGTTAGTGAAAACTGAGTAGAGTAGAAACAACGGTAGAGTGCAATAGTAACCAAGCACAAGAGAAAATGGGTACTATAGCTCTGATTAATTCATTTATTAGTAATCTCATTATCCGGTTCTATTTCATATATTAGAAGTCCAATTTATTACAGTTCACAAGATGTCAATAAATATCTCAGGGCACGAGAAGATTTCATGTGACTTCCTGCAGTGCAAGATTGGTATAAGCCACCATTCCGACCGAGAAGACCGCTTATACCCACCGAGTCGCTACTCTCCATCACCCTGGGGTCATTGCGAAAAGAGGTGGCGACTACATCGTATGATGTGAGCACGTACACGCGTTATGTACACTAAGCTACAGGCAACCAATGACCTACCCACTGGCCAAGAAAGAAACCACTCTAACCCTTGAGCCTTGCAAATCCGCTATATCAGTTGGCTGCTAAGCATAACCAAAGAGTCATAGGGAGGCTAGTAACTCCTTAAACCAGCCCCTCAACTTGGTCTAAAAGGACTTAAAGCTACGACTGAAAACCAGTTATCTATTCCTTTTATTTTTCCTGACATATCCATCGTATTATATATCTCATTTTCAGATAACTATACCTTTCATTTTCAAATCATCTTTAGTAATTTCACATTATCACCTAACTTAGCAATTTCCAGGAAATTTTCAATTTCTGATCGTGGATCAAATCATATCATTACTTAACCCTCCTGATGATGACAATTTTATTAAAAATAGAATTCCTTTTGTACATGCAATGATAAATCATAACTAACAAGTTTAAATACTTTATGATTCATTTACTTCATAATCTTATCAAATAATTAGTCATTAACTCCTTTTAATCTGATAGTTAACTATATTACTTGGGTTATTCACATTCTAAGTCAAAAACTTGATTTTTATCATTAATAGTTAATATTCCAGTACCAAGAGCAACAAGAATTGTGCAAACAGGTCTTATCTCAGCAAGTGGTAAGAATGTACACTAAACATTGCAATACGCGAAGAAAATTACTATATAGATACATTGTACGGAAAAAGAGAAAGACTACTGTACCTAATGTTACCGGAGGGTCACAATGACACTGAACCATGCACATCCAATGTTTCTCTTTCGTTATTCTAAGGGCCCATCTATTTTGTACGTGCTCCTAGGCTAGATCAACGTCAAGATTTATGGGGAATAAAAACGTCATAAGTTTCATTGAAAATTTTCACAAAAGAAACGATTCTCGAAATCAAATTTAAGAACTTACCTTCGTGTAATTCGTGAAGAGACGATTTCAACGAATGTTGGAACACGAGAAATGAACGTCGTTTGACCCCCTAATGAATCAAAACATGAACCAACGTTAAAATGGGAATCTCGCACGTGCCTCAAGAATCGGAGCAGAAACCACCCGATTTGACCATACGGATGCGCCCAGCACCCTTGAGAACCCTAAGAGCGAGTCTTGGATTGCCTAATTTCGATCTCGGAAGCCCTCGATCTAAGCAAAATAATTCCGATTGTTAGATGTTAAATAACATAAAACCATTCACAGGGACCAAAATGAAATATTAGAAATTTCTTATTTTAAATGATAATTTTCTCACCCCTCCTATTCCTCTCGTCTTCTTCCTCGCGATTTCTTCTCCTTCACACTGTTCATGCATGCAGCCCGTAGACCCCCACGCAGTCGCCCCTGTTGGTCGTCTTCCGACCCTGACAGTCCTTGTCGGACCTCCACCGGTCTCCGGCGACCATCCAGTAGTCGCCCCTCCTTCTCTCTCTTTCTTGCTCTTCCATCACTATCTGCACTGGGTTGCTGGCGACTCCAGCGACGCCCTCCGCTAGCCTCACACTGTTACCGACGACTATCCCCTCGTCGGACCACCGCGTCGACCTCCAATGGCATCCCAACCTCCTTTCTTATTCCTTTCCCTTACGTGCACCCATGCATGCATCCACAAGGAGCGTCGTCAGCCATCTCCCTCGCCGGCTACCTTTCCAACTGCCACACCCTCTGGGTGTTTCGTCTGGGAGCCTCCAGCCTCCACCTCGCTCCCTCTCTTCCCTTCTCCCATTTCTTTCCTTGTTCGCTCCTTCCTGTGCAAACTCATGCACCTACATGCATGGGCTCAACGACAGTCCTGCTTTGCACATGCACACGCAAGTCCCATCGCCGAACACCTCCTTTCCCTCTTTCTACGATCTCTCTCTCTTTCTCGATCTTTCTTTCTCTTCCATTCTGTCTCTTTCTTTTTCTCTTGATCTCTCTATTTCTCTTTGTCTCTCTCTCTCTCTCTCATTCTCTCGTTCTCTCTTCCTCTCCTCCTCTCTTTCTCTTCGTCTCTCTATCTTTCTATTTCGTGTGGGAAAAACATGGTAGAGGCTACTTGCGGGTGCATGTCGGGATTTGCTAAAAGCCTATCAAAATTTTTGTTTAACAATTGAATTTGATAAGCCAAATCCTGAGTAACCCCGGCTTCATAAGCCTCTACCTTCCTCTGCAAGATTGATGATTTCCTTTCTTGATAGGTAGAGGACATGTGTATGGAATTATCACTTAATATTTCAAATGAAGTCCAGGCTTTATCCTCAGTTTTAGTCATGAAGGTTCTAGCACAAGTTGCATCAAGGGTTTGCCTATGCCATTCAGATAAGCCGTTATAGAACCTTTAGGCCAGTTATAATTTTTGCACTTGATGGTGGGGGCATAACCTGAGTAAGTCGTTAAACTGCTCCCACATCTCGTGAATTTTCTCCCCCTCTAAATGAGTAAAACTCATGATCTCTCTTCTGTAATGATTGATTTTACTCATAGGAAAGCACTTCTTTAAAAATTCTCCCTTAAGGGTGGCCCAATCATTTACCCTTGCATCGAGGGAATGATGCCAGTGCTTGGCCTTATCCTTTAAGGAGGAAGGAAATAAGGTTCTCATCAAGGCTTCATCAGTAAAGCCCTGAAGCTTCACCTTGGAACAAACCTCGGTGAATTCCTCATGATGATTGTAGGGATCTTTCCTAGTAGTACCATAGGAAGATGGTAGCAAAGATATGGTACTGCTCTTGATCTCATAAGGATTATCCACTCTAAGCCTTTAGATAGGTAGGGCTTGGTGAGTTGTGGGGAGAAAATAGTCTCTCAAGGTTCTCTGATTTTTACCAACCCTAATTTCTTCTTCCGGTATCTCTTTCGCCATCTTTCTTCTTTCTTGGTTGGCTCTCCTAAAAAGTCTCTCAGGTTCAGGGTCAAAAACAAGACTTCTCCTAAGTGAGCACCTACCAAGCATACACCAAGCAAATACAAGGCAAAAGGTCTTTTGTCGCTTTAAAGCACTTTAAGTCCTCTTCCAACTTTCCAGATTAGCCAAATAGAGTCAAGGCAGTGTTTCTTCATTCCCATGTAAGTGGTACAAGAGAAATGAGACACTTAAGATTCCTGGTCAATGTCTCTTATGGAGCTTGAGGTCACTTTAATTCTTTTGGGTGACCAAACAAGTTGTCAATCCAATTGCGCACCCCAAATTGACCTTTGAGTGCCCTAAAGACATACACTTTATTGCAATGATATTATCAAATGCTCAAGTAAAAAGGTACTCCAAAGATGGAACTAAGGGATGCAAGTAGGGCGAACCTATCTTTTGAGACAATGCGTTAGCGGTGCCTCTTAGCTACCCTTTAGTTCCTTTAACGAGTGTCCCCTTCCTTAAAGTACCAAGTCACTTGAGTAAAAGTTAATACTGTTGGTGCTAGAGCACCACGATCATTTGTTTTGATGATAACAAAACACGTGTTATTTAACATTTGCAATTTGAGTCCTAGATTTCAGGTCAATTGCAAATGAGGACGTGTTTAGACGGAGTTCGAGCTCGCATCCAGGATGGATTGGAAGAGCTTGACGGAAAACAGAGGAGGTTCGCGTGGAGCGAAAGATTGAAGATGGAAGGAAATGAAGAATAGGATAGATTTCCTTCTTTTGTACTTGTTGTATTTTTTTGTTTCTTTTGTTGCTCTTTATTTCCTTAGATAATTCATGTTAAAGAGCCTCAAAGTACCCTAACAGTAGTCCTAGGAACACCTGCACAACCCTAGGATACTTAGGTTTTCTGTAGAACACTTAGAAAACCAATATAGGGTTCAAACAGAGTTTCCAGACGTCTAATTCCTAAATCAGACGTCTGATAATGTATTTTAAGACGTCTGACTGTTGTTTCAGACGTCTGATAACTGTTAGGCTGGACATAGTTAGTTCTGTCTGATTAAATTAGACGTCCAGACCTTAGACCAGACGTCTTAGAAGACGTCTGATGGATTTGCCAGACGTCCAGTTAGTGGACCGTTGGCTGGCTTAGCAGGCACTCAAAGATATGACCGTTAGAGCCTTATCAGACGTCCATAGGACTTTACAGACGTCTGATAAATGACCGTTTTGCCTCGGCTGACCCAAAATCTCTTCTCAGAGATTTTCTAGCCGTTGCAACGTTTGGAAATCAATTCCCACAGTAAAAGTAGGTTTCCAGATGTCCAGACATAGTGCCAGACATCCTGTATGTCGTCTGATGGACGTGCGTAAAAACCCTGTTTAGATCTGATTCAAGTCAGGGAGAAACCCGCATAGAATCAGACGTCTGACCTTGAAATCAGACGTCTTAAAGTGGCCTTCCAGACGTCTGATGCCAGAGTTAGACGTCTGATAACCCTGTCAAATGTAATCATTGTCCTGATTTCGGCCTGATTCTCTTGGGCTTTGCACCCAACGGCTATGGAAGCTTTTCCAAGCCTTCCAAAGCCTTCCTAAGGCCTCTATAAATAGAGGGGAGCCTTTGCAACACAAATACACAAGACACACTTAAGCAACATACTTCCACTCTCTTGTGTCCAATTGAGGCCCTTGCTCTCCAAGCTCTAGTTTCATTCTCTTGAGAGCATCAAGTCTTCGCGCACCCGCTCTCCCGCCGTTGTCTACGAGAGCGACATTGCGCCGTTGCGTGGCTCACGCACCCGCGTCATCGTCGACGCACTCCTTGCAAAGGGGAGTTTCCTAAATCCTATAGAAGCTTAGGTTTATTACTTTGTTGGCTCTATAGGTTTGTTGTTTTATTTTATCTTTGTCTTTTGGTTGGGTATTCACTTTGCGAATTCCCGTCTCCTTCGTGGGACAAAATCCTTCTCGTGGAGAGAAGGGGTTGAGGAACGCTACCCTCGTACTTGTAGCGTGGTTGTACTGAGGTTAAATCACCCTCGTTTTAAAGTGATTCGTTTAGTGGATTTGATCAACTAGGTTGATCGGAAAATCCTAACTCGAGAGGGTTAGGTGGTGGTTTTCACCCGGTTTGGGTTTCCACCTAAAAATTCCTGTGTACTTATGTGTTTGTTCATTTTGTGAGATTGTATATTTCAATTCCGCATTTTTTACGTTACGCTAATCTCACCCCCTCCAAGTAGGGAACTTTCAATTGGTATCAGAGCAGGTCTTGCTGTTTCGGCGTAACAACCAAGCAAGAAGATCGATGGAGGGAAGCAGTTTCGCGTGTAGGATTTCTGAGGGGCAGTCCACAACCCGTCCGCCCTTCTTCGACGGGAGCAACTACCCTTACTGGAAGCTGGATGAAGACGTGGCTTCAAGCCACCGACTTCTCAGTCTGGGCCAGGTGCGAGACCCCCTTCGACATCCCAGAGAAACCCGCCGGAGGATACTCGCAGCAGCAGATCCGGGAGCTCTCTCTCAACGCGAAAACAATAAACGCGTTGTATTGTGCGCTCAGCCCGGAGGAGTTCAACAGAATCTCGCAATGCGCCATCGCATACGAGATCTGGCACACACTCGAGGTAACTCATGAAGGTACCTCTAAGGTAAAAACTTCTAAACTCAATTTACTTTCACAAGAATTTGAGGCTTTTTCTATGAAAACTAACGAAACTTTAAGTGAGATGAACACTAGGTTCACTCTCATAGTAAATAACTTGAAAGCTTTAGGGAAGACTTTCATCAAGGGGGAGCTTCAAGGGAAACTTCTTCGTTCCCTTGGACCGGAATGGAAACAGAAAGTCACCGCCATCGAAGAGGCAAACGAAATGGAGGAGCTCAACATGGAAGATCTCCTAGGCAATCTGATGGCCTACGAGACTAAGTTGAAGCAGAAGAAGAAAGATACACCAGAGCCTAAACTAAAGAAGACTCTCGCCTTCAGAGCCGCGTCGGATAGCGAGGTAAGTTCCGACGACGAAGACTTTAGAATTTTACTTAAAAAATTTTCCAAGTTTTGTAGGGAATTAAAGAAAGAGAAAAAGGAGAAGGAAAGCCCGAGACGTTGCTACCACTGCAACGGGAAAGGGCATCTGCGACCAGAATGCCCTCTTCTCAAAAAGGAGAAGAAGAAGGAAAAGGAGAAGAAATCTAAGAAGAAGGCGTTCCAAGCCACTTGGGACGATTCTAGCTCGGAGGAAGAAGAAGAAAAGACCATAGAAGAAGAAACCGCTTGCTTCGGCTTCATGGCCAGAGGAAGCGATAGCGAAAGCGAAAGCGACTCAGACAGCGAGGTAAATCTCGATCTTCAAGAAGCTTTTAATGAACTTTTTGAGATTAGTAAATCACTTAGAATAGAAAATAAAAGCATTAAAAAGAACCTTAGTTTTCTTAAAAATGAAAATGATAGGTTCGAAATAAAACTTAAGGATCTAGAAGCTTGTCCTAAAAATGATAACCTATTATTAGAAAATCATAACCTCATCAATGAAAATAATAAGTTGATTGAGGAAAATGATAGTCTAAAGTTAGAAATCTATGATTTAAAGACTAAGATGCAAACTATAGAAAAAGAAATTACATGTCTTACGGAAAATTCTAACAAATTAATCAACAAAGTTGATAATTTTTATAGCCCTAAGGTTGAGAAAGGATCTCCATCAAGGAGACCTTCTAACAAATCCGGATCCAAGCCCACTTGGATACCGAAAAAAGAATTAGAATCTCTTTTTGTAGGATTCAGGGATAATTACAACATAAGGGACTGGACCTACAAGCTCAAGGCTGGTCAACTCAAGTAAGGGGGACAAAGGAGTAGACCAAGGAGGAGAACAAGAAGACCGACGAGACGACGAACAAACGACGGACCCGCCGCACGTCGACCACCAGATTGGAGAACGGCGCCGATGCCCGGGCCTCCAAGCTACGGATGGGAGCCCCATCCGATGTGGCATCCACCACCACCATTCGGGCCATTTTATTGGCCATGGTAGGTGAGGTAAAACCCTTTTACCCTATCTTTTTATCATAAGCATTTAGATAGGGGGAGTTAAAAAAGGATGAGCTAATTGTCAATTTTTAAGGGGGAGATATAAGGTAGCTAAATTTCTTTTAGAAAGGGGGAGAAAAATAATAACTATCGCATTGTTACAAAAAGGGGGAGGACATTACCTTTGTCAAAAGAAACTCATAGAAGAGCATGTTTTAAGGGGGAGTTATAGGAAATATAAAATCAATTAAACATTTTTGATAATGTCAAAAAGGGGGGATTTTTATGCATTATTATTTACGATTTTGTCATCATCAAAAAGGGGGAGATTGTTGGTGCTAGAGCACCACGATCATTTGTTTTGATGATAACAAAACACGTGTTATTTAACATTTGCAATTTGAGTCCTAGATTTCAAGTCAATTGCAAATGAGGACGTGTTTAGACGGAGTTCGAGCTCGCATCCAGGACGGATTGGAAGAGCTTGACGGAAAACAGAGGAGGTTCGCGTGGAGCGAAAGATTGAAGATGGAAGGAAATGAAGAATAGGATAGATTTCTTCTTTTGTACTTGTTGTATTTTTTTGTTTCTTTTGTTGCTCTTTATTTCCTTAGATAATTCATGTTAAAGAGCCTCAAAGTACCCTAACAGTAGTCCTAGGAACACCTGCACAACCCTAGGATACTTAGATTTTCTGTAGAACACTTAGAAAACCAATATAGGGTTCAAACAGAGTTTCCAGACGTCTAATTCCTAAATCAGACGTCTGATAATGTATTTTAAGACGTCTGACTGTTGTTTCAGACGTCTGATAACTGTTAGGCTGGACATAGTTAGTTCTGTCTGATTAAATCAGACGTCCAGACCTTAGACCAGACGTCTTAGAAGACGTCTGATGGATTTGCCAGACGTCCAGTTAGTGGACCGTTGGCTGGCTTAGCAGGCACTCAAAGATATGACCGTTAGAGCCTTATCAGACGTCCATAGGACTTTACAGACGTCTGATAAATGACCGTTTTGCCTCGGCTGACCCAAAATCTCTTCTCAGAGATTTTCTAGCCGTTGCAACGTTTGGAAATCAATTCCCACAGTAAAAGTAGGTTTCCAGACGTCCAGACATAGTGCCAGACGTCCTGTATGTCGTCTGATGGACGTGCGTAAAAACCCTGTTTAGATCTGATTCAAGTCAGGGAGAAACCCGCATAGAATCAGACGTCTGACCTTGAAATCAGACGTCTTAAAGTGGCCTTCCAGACGTCTGATGCCAGAGTTAGACGTCTGATAACCCTGTCAAATGTAATCATTGTCCTGATTTCGGCCTGATTCTCTTGGGCTTTGCACCCAACGGCTATGGAAGCTTTTCCAAGCCTTCCAAAGCCTTCCTAAGGCCTCTATAAATAGAGGGGAGCCTTTGCAACACAAACACACAAGACACACTTAAGCAACATACTTCCACTCTCTTGTGTCCAATCGAGGCCCTTGCTCTCCAAGCTCTAGTTTCATTCTCTTGAGAGCATCAAGTCTTCGCGCACCCGCTCTCCCACCGTTGTCTACGAGAGCGACATTGCGCCGTTGCGTGGCTCACGCACCCGCGTCATCGTCGACGCACTCCTTGCAAAGGGGAGTTTCCTAAATCCTATAGAAGCTTAGGTTTATTACTTTGTTGGCTCTATAGGTTTGTTGTTTTATTTTATCTTTATCTTTTGGTTGGGTATTCACTTTGCGAATTCCCGTCTCCTTCGTGGGACAAAATCCTTCTCGTGGAGAGAAGGGGTTGAGGAACGCTACCCTCGTACTTGTAGCGTGGTTGTACTGAGGTTGAATCACCCTCGTTTTAAAGTGATTCGTTTAGTGGATTTGATCAACTAGGTTGATCGGAAAATCCTAACTCGAGAGGGTTAGGTGGTGGTTTTCACCCGGTTTGGGTTTCCACCTAAAAATTCCTGTGTACTTGTGTGTTTGTTCATTTTGTGAGATTGTATATTTTAATTCCGCATTTTTTACGTTATGCTAATCTCACCCCCTCCAAGTAGGGAACTTTCAAATACCACCATCACAAAGTGAAATAGGAGGATTTGCACCAATAAACAGATCAATGCATATGGCCTTCAGGGTCTGAGACCTAGTGCGGTGCCTACAGTGAGTGCTCTGTGCAAGAAGTGTGCATCACACCGCAAAAAATGATTTTTCTTTTGTAAATCGCAATCAACTTGTTTAAATATTTCATGTACTCCTCTTTTCAAAAGTAATGCAACCACTTGATTTATCTTTTCAAATAAGCTTAAGTGGTCATCTTAAATTACGTCCAAATGCAACGCGTGTATAGATGGCTGATGCAAAAAGATAGGAAGTACGCACCTTGCTCCAGCACTCTACGATACAAAAATGCATGTAATGCAGTAAGAGAAATCTAGATGCTTCTCAAACACTCCTAGATGATTGGCCTATGGATATACAACTTCTAGCAGGCAACTCAGATTTTTTTTTAATATGTGGGCAAGCAAAAGAAACTAACTACTACAAATAGAAAAAAAAACCTAGTATCTAAAGAACTGGGGACACTCCCCTGAAAACTAGCCTAAGGTTACAAGGGCGAGAAAACTAATAATTAGAATCTAAAAGTCTAAATCTAAACTAAGATCTAATGCAGAGAAAATAGTGAAATCAAGGAACCGGTTCTCCTGATTGTTCCCCTGTACGTCTTCATGTGAATTAGATCAAGGCCCACAGGCACTTGTTACTATCCTCCAGGTGGCATCAAGGTCCACCAAAAATATCACCTTCGTCATGCGCTCCCGTTACGTTCGTTTGTACGTTTTTTGCACACAAACAGAATCAATGTCAGTAATTCAGAAAAGCTTCAAAAATAGCCCAAAAATAATCTAAATTCCTTGATAAACTTAATAAGCATGTTTCCTCCTCGGCAACGGTGCCATTTGAAAAGTCAATTCTTGTTTTCGATGAATTTTAGTACATAAAATGTCACGTTGTTGTATTTAGTTACGTGGTCGAAAATTACTTTTCAAAACATTTAATACTTGAAATCTAACCATGAATATAGTTAAGTCATCTCCACAGAGAGGAACTAGCCTATTAAAATAATTAATGGAGACTAGTCTATTCGGAAATATCGATAGGTAATCATATGAACCATTGCAATCTCATTTCCAACATGAATCATCATTCTATACAATTAATCACAAATGTAGTTCACATGCAAAAATCCCCTCAATAAATCAAACCATAAAATAAATGAACAGTGAATGGCAATGGCATGATTTGTAAATTTTAATGCATAAGTTACTGTAGCAAAATAGGGGTTTTGCTTGGAGGTTGCGCGTGCACGTGAGGAGGGCGTCATCGGCAACTTGTCTACTGGTGGTGGTGTGCCGGCAACGGAGCTTCACGACAGAGGCGGCACGATGGTGAGAGGTGGCTGGAGCAGGTGGCCAGAGGCAGAGAATGCCGGCAACGTGGCTGCTCGTCGAGGGCAAAGGAGCACCGGTGGGGAAGTTGCAGCCAGCGTTGGGTCGAGCGTCTCTTAAGGAACTCGTCAACGGTGGTTGCTCAACTTGACGTGGCTGGAGGCAATGGCGATGGTGACTTGCGTGTTGGGTTCTTCGCGGTGGTGCAGTAGGAGGAGAAAAGGAAGATGATGAACATGGGAGGGGGCGTTGGTGGTAGTGATCTGTGGGGTAGGATCGTGAGAGGGGAGATGGACGGTGGTGCTGTGGCCGCACGTCACCGCGCGATCGACGAAAGGGGAATGAGCGAAGGTGGAGCATGCCTATGCCATGGTGCAAGTTGGGTCCATGGTGCCCTTCTATTTCCACGGTGGAAGGTGCGAGGAAGACAATAGCTCAAAGCACGGTTGCGGAGATTCTTGGGACATCCTGGGGCTTGGGACATAAGCTAAAGAGGCTTATTGAGCTCTAAAGAGGGTGAGAAGCGAGTAAGAAGGGCTGAAAATGAAGGGTAGGGGTCATGGCTATTTACAATTGAGACGAGGGGGTTTTTTGTTAGCCAAATGGGCTCAAGAGGCAGCTCAAATTGCACCTAAGGCTTGCTGGCGTGGGTCTCACGTGCGCTGCACGCACACATGCTGGCGCAAGGCATGGAGGCACATTGACCCTTTGCTCTTCATCGCATGGTTGAGGAGCAGCCTCATGTGATCTTCACAAATCTTATGCTGCGCACACTTGAGATTGTGAGCAACGCGCGACGACTATAGGATCAAGAATGGCCGACCCTGATTGCACGAGAGCACACCCCATGGAGCGCACTCCCATCATGTGCAATCGTATGTATCGTGCGCCTTACATTCATGCCGCCACGTGGCTTTGGCTGCTCTGCGAGGTTGAAATTTGGCGATCCAAGATTCGTGCCTCACGTGCATTGAGAATAGGAGGGTGTGATTGGGCTGTCGTGGCTGCATCGCGACCCTCCATTTGTGATCCAATGGCCTTGATTGAAATCAAATGCGCTGAGAAGTGGTTGCACATTATGCCTCGATCCTACGCTAGTTACTTGAGAAGGCAGAGCTTCACCACTACGTTGCGACCATGGGCGCGAGATCTCATCGTTGGATCTTGATCCAATGGTTAAGATCATGTCTTAATCTCTCTTTAGAGAACATGAAGCTTGGCTGGAGATGAATCTCAGTTGTTGGATTGAAATCCAAACGCCGAGAATGATGGGGAGTGGATGAGAAGTCGCGGCACACCCAAGGTTGTTGGATCAAGAACCAACACCCAAGGTTGTAGTAGGGGAGGGGTGGGCTTGACTAGGGTGGTTTGGGTGGTCTAGATGGTGCCACATGGCACCATTTGGATCATCCAACTTCAAATGATTGTAGGGGACACCACGGATGTCTGATTGGGCTGATCTTTGTGGCGTTGGACTATGGTCGTTAACTCAAATCCATTCGTGCGGTCGGATTTGTCTTTTGAGGATCGAATTTGCATCCTCTTATTTCTTGGCTGTCATTCTTCTGTGGCTTGTAAAAGATGCTACAGATGTCCGATTGGGGTGATTTTGTAGGCGTTAGACTCCGATCATCACCCTAACCACATCAGTACGGTCGGATTTTCAATCTAAAGCCCAAAAATATGTCGCCTTGTTCCCTGGTCGTTAAAATAGGGAAATTAATATACAATTTATACAGATTAATCTAAATGCACAATGATGCATGTTATGCAATGTTTATAATGCTGAATGCATCTATAAGCATAGGAACATACATAAATAGGCATTTTATGCTAAATAAATGTGTCTACATTAGTGGCCTCTAGCTACCGCAACACCTTGAGTCCCCTACTCGAGCAGTGAACCCATGGTTCACCAAGTCAAGAATGCAGCCTTACAAGCTCACTTAGTAGACCTCCTATCATTTAATTTCATCGGGTTCCATGTCTGAAACGAAGCCTCAGAGACAGTGGATCACTTAGGGTCTTACGTAAGACCTTAGAATCCAAGCATTTCCTCTTATTAGACTTTGGTTGAGTCACAGATATCATCATGTGAAGTTCAAGTCATTACTTAGCCAATTCAGGTTGCTTTAATGCACTTAGGAAGCTTCAAGCTCAAATTAAAGGCACATGCGCACACACCTTACCCATCTAGGGTTTACTGCAATTTCACCACTAACCCCACCCATTTGGGGCATCCACTAAACCCTCAATTAGGTTCCATCATTCCTTGGGATTCCTAGTGTCAGAAATCAACATTTCATGCCAATTAACAACTCCAACAGATTACCTAACATTAGGGACCTATTACCTAACGTTAGGAAACCCACCAGCAGCCACCTATCGTTAGGTAAACCTGACCTAACATTAGGTTAGGCTGCAGGTGAGAGCGATTCTCATTTTTGATAAAATTCATAACATAAAATGTTGCGTCGATATAGTTTGTTGCGTGGTAGAAAATCACTTTTCAAAATATTTAATTCTCAAAATCTAACCACGAAAATAGTTAGGTCGTCTCCACAGGAAGGAATTAACCTATTAAATTAGTAAGTGGTGCCTCGTTTGTTCGAAAATCTTAATGCATGCACATACTAACTGCTGCACTAATTTCCAACATAAATTCTCGATCTAGATAATTAATCAAGAATATAGGTGTGTACATGCAAAATCACCACCATGGGAATAGGAAAATCTTGATATTGGTAATAGTAAACACTGTTAATATTTATCTCCTTCAGAGCAGAGCCCACTCATATAACCAAGAACCCAAATGCTATATTATTCATAAGAGGAATTTAACTCTAGGTAATTCAAATAGAATGGAGGGACATTCATGCAAATTCCTTTCACTAAATTAATTCAATAAATAAAGGAATAGTAAACCTTGCAATGGCATTCTCTGTAATTTTTAATTGGGAGAACATAGGATTTCTCCTCTCTCTTCCACACGTGAAGGGCCGAGCACGGTTGGTTGCGAGCATCAAGAGGAAGGTGCATCTTGACGAGGGCTCTACAATGGCGTAAGAAGCGCGGACGGAGGCGACCGCTCGGAGCATCCAAGGTCGATGGTGGTGCGTGAAGAGTAGTAGCCGTGGGCATTGATGCGGCTTGTTGCGCGTGGCCGTAGGTCGTTGGCGGGCTGTTGAGGTGGAGCACGGTGGATTTGAGGTGGAGGGTGTTCTGTCGCCGCTAAATGCGTTAGAAAAGGTAGATATTATCGTCGTAGTGCAAATCGTGATGGAACAAATAAATTTATAAAGATCGGGAGTACCGGGTCGTTCGTAGGGAGGCAATCTCTATTTATATGGAAGCTCTTCAGAAAACTACTTCTAACAAGTTTTTATATGTGTATATATGTATAAAGAGGCATTAGATATCCATAAGATCAAATTTCATTACATTGATAAAGAGTTTTTCAAAATAGAGATTGCTATGCTAAATAATAACTAGAGAGAGAGATAGAGAGAGATGCAGATAGACGACGCTGCTTGTGGGATGCTTGTGCGAGGTACGGCAGCACCTCATATCCAGAGCACTGGGACGAAGGTCGGAGTTGCAGAGAAAGAGGGGGAAGACCGGAGAAGAAGGTGGAAGAAGAGGTAGATATCTCCACAAGGGGGGCCCTGGGTCTTCTTTTATAGTTTTGATGGAGGGAAAAAAGGGTATTTTGGCCCTCCATCTCGTGCAACAACCTCAAATTAATCAAATTCGTCAATAAGGAGATCAACGGACTTGATCTGGCCTCAAAACACCTTCAAAAATGCATTCCACATGAGGATTTAACCTGGTGGTGACAGGTGGCACACTTTGTGGCTTGGATCTCCATCGGATGCTCCCGCTCGCTCCTCGCACGTGCTTCAATGCCCACTTCTCTTCTTCGCGCACCCGCTCGCTCAATTTGAACGCCCAATTCTCAACTGTCCAATCTTACGATCAAACGACTTAAAGCTCGCCTGCACAGCCTTCGCATCGAAGGAAACGTGTGAGATTGCGTGTTACACGCACGTTGGATCTCGCGTACAGTCGCGGCGCACTCTGATCACGCCACGTGGTTGCTCCTCTGCCCTTAGATCTCCATCTGACGGTCCAATGTCACCCACGTGCAACACCCCTTCAATTTCGCGCGAGGTGCAGATCGAACGGGTGCCAGTTGCCTAAACGTGAAGGCGCTAACCACTGCGCTATGCCTTCGCTTTGTTGCGTTTTCATTTTATGGCAACTTGTTCTCAATCGTTGGATGAAGATCCAACGATTGAGATCTTCTCCTTCTTTGATGAGCCGCGGCTAGAGCTGTGACGTGGTGGCTTGTGGATTGTTGGATGGCCATCTAAGGGTCGAGAGCGGGTGAGGGATGGTCTTTAGAGATGGGCCGGCAATGATGGGCGGCTGTGGTGGTGCCACGTGGCACCATCATGGCCGTCCTTTTCTTTGTATTTGGTGATGTAGGCCTCCCATCAAGTTAATTTTTATGCCGTTGGACTGCGATCGTTAATTTGAATCCATCTGTGCGATTGGATCTTTCATCTTAGGCTTGGATCTCTGTTATCTTGCTCCTTGGCCTCCATTCTTCTATGGACTGCAGAAGATGGTATGGTTGTCTGATTAAGACGATTTCGGAAGCGTTGGACTATCGTCATTATCCTGATCAGATCTATACGGTCTGATCTATCAACTGCGGCTTTGAATCATCTACGATTAACTTCGTCCCTCTTTTAGTACATAAAATGACAATATTATTTATGCAGCTAATCAAACTAACTATTATGTAAATTATGATGCTTATGTGTGCATTGTTCCTAAGTTATGCTAGAATCTAACTTAATTCAGGTAATTTTGGTCGCATGATTGCTATGCAATCACACCCCCATACCTAAATCTTGCTAGTCCTTAGTAAATACAAGACTAAATGCAAAGTGATCCTATATGACTGATTTTTATCAAGTGCTTAACTAGAGATTTATTTCTTTTGTTTTCATCCAAAACTTTAGAAATCCGAATAATCATGAAAGTGTTTTGTCGTAGCCTATGCAATGGATCCAAGTGAAAAGTCAATCCACATCTAAAAGTCGTACTTGACCCATAGTAAAATTCTATTGTGATAGGTAGACTTCTACCCTCGGGGTAATAAGATAATATGTAAATTCAACCTTGATTTTTGACTTAGGTAGAAGATAACCGAGTTAAGTAGATTTGTATTTGATGGCTCACACTTATCTTATGCTACATATAGGCTAGTACTTTAAAACCTAAATTTCCAGACTATTAAATAATTCAACTCAAGAAGAGGCGAAGAAATTGTACTGTCTTTAGTTCCTTTCTACTCATTTTCTCTCTTTCTCTTTGTTTTTTTTCTTTTCTTTCTTTTTCTTACTTTTCTTTGTTTTAGAGTTCACAACCTCACCAGATTTGTCAGTATATTTGATGGTCTCTCCTGGCATTATCACTTTAATTATGTTCTAATAACTCTACGACTAAGTCAAAATTTCTCAGCCCGTATTTAGGCGGCCAGAAATACAGAAAAGTAGGTCAAGACTGTATTTGGTGGATCGTGAGGGTGGTAGGTGTTGTTGCCTCATTGCACTTGAAATAATTTTAACTCAAACTCATTTTCTTTTTTTTTCGACTTTTTCTTTTTTTCTAATTTTTTAATGTATATATATATATTTCTTTTCTTTTCTTTTTCCTCGCTTTTTTTTCTATAAATATACTTTTTTCTCTTTTTTTTTTCGCATCCAAATATCTACTAACAAAACATAATAAAGCATACAAACTTTTATTTATGAGCATTATTCAGGATTAGGGGTGTTCAAGAGGATAATGAGTGACTTATTTGATAGAAGTGCCTATTCTTGGCATCGGGAATGGAATGGATAGGACAACGTATTTTTTACCTTGACATTAATACCCTCCTTCAACTGAGGATTTCGTAAAGGACGGTCGTGCCCATCCACCTTAGTCCTAGTTTTATCAGAACTCGTTCTCTGTGTATTTTGCCTTATTTGGTAGCTCTCACAATATTCACACTAAGAATTTGTATGTAGAAACCGAAAGAGAAAACTATGTCTAACTCTGTGTATCATTATTTAATTATCCAGAAGTTAAGATTCCTCATATTAACCTTAGAGAACCAGTATACTTTCTACTTTCACCTCAAACTTGTTTGGTGGATCTGTTAGAAGATAGTTTGCCAGACTCTCTAATTACTGTCCAAGGGATCAGGAAAAGAAGCACTGCTTCTTCTCGAAAAACTAAATATGTTTATCGATCTTCACAGAGTATCCATTGCAAATTCTACGTGTAAGTATGAAATTGTAGTGGATTCTAAACTTAAGAATCAACTTAAGAATAAATCTCTAAATAAGACCTTAATAAAAATTCTTCATGCCTAAATGCAATTTTTTTTTCTGACATAAAGATAAGATATGCAATATCCACCCCCTCATGCCTATTCATTACAATGTCCTCATTGAAATGTATGTAGAAAAATCAAAATATAATAAGCAAGAGGAGGGGATATCACTTGACTATGCTTGTTAATCCAGGTCAGCATGGATGCAAAAGATGCAAACTACCTGTAAAGAATATTGGGTTGCCTCTCAGCAAGCGCTAAGTTCAACGTCATTTGCCGGAACTAAACCCAAAAATGAGTGATCAGATTAATGGGTTGAGTCAGGATTAATATGAATATATGATCATGCAATGCAAGGATCAGTGATCCACAAATACGGATCAGCTGATGGTGAATACCAAGCCCAAAAGGTCGGAAAAATAAAGTGAACGGGCTTGAAAGTATTTGCAGCCAGATGCTACAAAAGAGAGAAACAGTAGTGCGAGTGCCTGAGTGGAAAGTAGATAATGGCAACCTTAAAAAGTGATGCATGAGGAAGGTAGATGAGGTGGATATAGGGTGGTTAATGGGGAATAAATCGTATGGGTCATGAAAGTGATGGGAAATGAAAGGAGGAACCTGAGTAGTGTAGTCTGAAATGGTATAGGAAATCACTTCGCAAGTCAAGTTAGGTATGGATGGATGTCGAGCAGGTGAGTCAAATAAGTTCTAGTGGTCCATCTCAATAATTCCAGACTTATTAGAATCCTGAATCTTATCCCTTGGGTGATAAAAAATCTTATTTGAGTCGCCCAAATCATAATGCAAGTCTTCAAAAGTAATGGATAGAAATTCATTATTCCTTAGAATCACAGCCCTAGGGGGAGTAAGATTAAGGTTTAGATTAGAACACCTTAAATCCTTTTTATTTTGTGAATTTCTGGGTAGGTTTATAACTTTGATCCCAGTTGTCTTCCTCCTGGACTATATCTTCTAAGGAAATGCCTTATTTCTCATCAATCAAGTCAAGTTCTTCAAAATTCCATGATTCAGCTAAATTCTTTGCTTCTTCAGATAGATCTTCATAAGTCATCCCCAGTAATTCTGCAATTTCTTGAACATCTTTTTCATAAGGGGATTGTCTATTTTGTTCAATCTCGAGATGTTGGGGATAAGGGTCAGATTTTTCCTCAGGACTCTGGTAGATGGGGAGAGAAGGGTGCGAATTAGCTGAAATAAAAGTGAAAGCAGATTCAGCTTCTATAAGGGATATCTTAGAATGATTCATATCGCCAAATCCAAATATCAAATCGTTTAAGCACATCTGATCAAGGTAATCCTTAGATAAGATCGCATCAGAGCCATCCAACTGTGCTTGGCTGGGAGTGTCACTGTCCCCAATTTTTCTATCTTCTTGATCTTGCTTTGATCCTCCCAAATCATCCATGTAGCCCAATTGTGTGTCTTTAAACATAAAAGACTCATACTCCGATCCGCCATGGATTGACTCCTCAAAATAGAATTGTTGCAATTCAAGGCCTAAATCAAGATATAATTCCTCAAGTGAGTCTTCTTCATCAAAGTCAATTTTTGGGATATCAAAATTATTTATTAGTTCAGCTGTAGGCGTAAGTAGGATTTGTTCTGCATAATCACAGAGGTGGTGGGTGGGCTTAGTGTATGTAGAGGTTGGGATTGGATAAGATGTCATATTTAAGGTTTGATCCTCAACCTTGAGTGGCTTACTACCAACTTGTGGCATACTCAGACCAGGTTTATCACCTTGTGCTTTCCAGATTCTATTGAGCTGTTTTGTCAGATTATCTATATTTCTTTTATTAGCTTCTCTCATCCGCTGGACTACTTGGAGTAATTGGGTGATCTCAGGATCACTGCCATGGTCAGGGATTTAAGTAGGCTGAGGATAATAATTTTCAGAATTTCTAACCTCAGTCAAATCAGAATATCTATCATTTGAATACCTAGGGTAAGAATCATATGATTGGTTGGGTGGTGTAAAGTTATCCCAATAAGAAGGTGAAGTTGTTTAGGTGGAATTGGGCTAATTTGCAAAGTGATTTCGAGGATAGGATTGATATTCTAGGTATTGGGATTCTGAGGCATATTCCTGATCTGGGGAGAGATGAGTTTTGCTGAACCAGTCAAGCTAATTGATCATGCCAATCAGGTGCTGGTCCTGCATGGAGAGTGTCATTTGAGGTTGTAAAGATCCTTGATATCCAGAGATTCGTGTGGGATTTGAAGTAGGCCTAGCTATACCCGGGGAATATGAAGTGTAGCCAAGGGAATCAAGTCCCGGGTGTTGAGGAGAGTTCTCCCATTCTGAAGAAGTTGAAGTAAGGGAAGGGTTAGGACAGGGAGAAAAAGAGGAATAGTGTGAGGCAAAAGTGTATGGGTCCATGGTTTCCTCCTCAATCAATTCTTTCTCATGGTAATTAGTAATTGGAATGTATTCGGAAAAATTAAGTCTTCTCCCTAGTTTACTCTCTAAAGGTGGTACCAAATCAGGGTTCCAAGACCTTTTAGCATCCATGTAATGGAAGAAAGTTAATAGACGAGAGAGAAAAGACAAACAAGATAATACCCCACCCTTTCAATACAAGTAATCAAACTGGTCCTTAGAGGGTCAACCCTAAATAAACCTGATCCTTGCTCCTCAGAACATGACTAGGTTATATCAACCCTTGAATTACTTGGCTAGCCAAAAGGGTGGGACCCCCTAGAACATCCCGTACGGTGGGACACCACTAAAGGTTAATGCGATTACCGCACTGACTTTCTTGTCACAAGTGGGTTCAAGTAGATAAAGCCTTAACCTTAGCCTAATCTAATTTCAAGTCCCTAAGACTATTAGTCCTGCCTAGGACCCGTTTACTCAATTGTAGGCTTGGGTTTGATGTGCTTTTAGAAAATGATGGGCGTTAGGGAGTGTTTACCCTTAAAATTGATTTTAGATGTGTGAAGTGCTTAAGCAAAATGGTTTACCAGCAATTTTTTTGTGATGAAGTTAATTTTAGGATTCAAATACTTGTGTTAGTGAATTTTAGGGTTCACTTAATTTAATATCTTCAATCAAAGTTCTGATGAGGTACACAAGAGTTTTGTAGATCCCAATTGTTGGATATATTACCTTTAACTACGTAAATGCAGGTGTGCTTTATCCTTAATATGAAACACTAAGCACAGATAGTTTTAAATTATTCTTTTAAGTCTAAAAATCAGATGAGTGGTGTGACCTAAGCAATGCAATCAATTGGACTTATTGCACCACTAACTAGGCACTCAGAAAATATTTTTTCAAGAATTTTAATAAACATTTTTTATTTTTTTTCTGATTTAAAGTGTACTGGGGTTTTGTAGTCTATTTTGACCCCTAGCTCGTGATTGAATAATTTGTTCAATCAAACGTGTAAAAAAAATTTTTTTCATATTTTTCCTAAATTCTTGATTATCTCAAAAATTTACTGCCACAAATTTCAAGTCAATCAGAGTTCTATAAAAATTCCTATAATATTTTGAACTCTGAAAAATCAGGAACAATAATTATTCCATTAACAATTCAGTGTGCAAATTTTAAAATTTTTCTATAACTCCGATCCATGTGAAATTTGGATATGCTGTTCCTGACTTCAAAACTCACATCCAGTAAAAATGTGAGAATTTTTGGACATGTGGATCTTCGGAAATTGAATTTATAAGTTAAAGAGTTTCTTTCAGCCCGAAAATCACTAATAAGAGAGATTTTTTTTTTTTCAATACGCAAGCAATACGCAAGCAAATTGTAACTAATCCTAAGGTTCAAGAAAATCCTAATTTTCCTAAATCTACCTAATTTAACCTACAGGTACTTACCTAAGATTCAAATCCGCAGTTTCTCCATTGTCGTGTCTCGTTCAGATTTCTTCGTTTCCTACACACATGAAATCAACGAAAAAATAGCAAGTTAGAAACCTCAAATACACATCGAAAAGTTTCAAAAATTTTCGTTGCTTCCCCGGCAACGGTGCCAACTTGTTCCGTCACCACTAAACGCGTTATAAAGGTAGATATATCATCGTAGTGCGAATCGCGACGGAACAAATAAATTTGTAAAGACCAGGAGTACCAGGTCATTCACATGGAGGTAATCTCGATTTATATGGAAACTCTTCAGAAAACTACTTCTAACAGGTATTTATATATGTATATATGTATAAAGAGGCATCAGATATCCATAAGATCAAATTTCATTGCATTGTTAAAGAGTTTTTTAAAATAGAGATTGCTATGCTAAATAATAACTAGAGAGAGATGCAGATAGACGACGCCGCTTGTGAGATGCTTGTGTGGGGTGCGGCAGCACCTCTGATCCAGAGCACTAGGACGAAGGTCGAAGTTGCAGAGAGGGAGGCGGAAGACCGTAGAAGGTGGAAGAAGAGGTAGATTTCGCCACATGGGGTGCTAAGTCTTCTTTTATAGTTTTGATGGAGAGCAAAGAGGGTATTTTGGCCCTCTATGTCGTGCAACAACCTCAGATTAATCAGATCCATCGATCGAGAGATCAACGGACCTGATCTGGCCTCCAAACATCTTCAAAAACGCATTCCACGTGTGGATTTAACCTAGTGGTGATAGGTGGCACACTCTAGGGCCTTGGATCTCCATCGAACGCTCTCGCTCACTCCTTGCACGTGCTTCAACGCCTGCATCTCTTCTTCGCATGCCTACTCACTCAATTTGAGCGCCCAATCCTCAGCTGTTCGATCTTACGATCGGACGACTTAAAGCTCACCTTCACAGCCTTTGCATCGAAGGAAACATGTGAGATTGTGCATTATGCATGCGTTGGATCCTGCGTGCAACCGTGGCACGCTCCGATCATGCCATGTGGTCGCTCCTCCACCCTTCGATCTCCATCTGACGGCCCAATATCGACCACGTGCAACGCCCCTTCAATTTCGTGCGAGGCGCGGATCGAACAGGTGCCAGTTTCTTAATAGTGAAGGCACTAACCGCTGTGTTGTGCCTTCTCTTTGTTGCATTTTCGTTTTAAGGCAACTCGTTCTCGACCGTTGGATGATGATCCGACGGTCGAGATCTCCTTCTTTGATGAGGCACGGCTGGAGTTGCGACGTGGCGGCTTGTGGACTGTTGGATGGCCATCCAACGGTCGAGAGCTAGTGAGGGATGGTCTTTAGAGATGGACCGGCAGTGAGGGGTGGCTGTGATGGCACCACGTGGCGCCATCATGGTCGTCCATCTTCTTTTCTTTGTATTTGGTAATGTAGGCCTCCGATCAGGTTGATTTTTGCACCGTTGGACTGCGATCATTTATCCGGATCCATTTGTGCGGTTGGATCTTTCATCTGAGGCTTGGATCTCTGTCACTGTCTTGATCAGATTTGCGTGGTCTGATCTATCATCCACGACTTTGAATCATCTGCAATTAATTTCGTCTCTTTTTTAGTACATAAAATGACAATATTATCTACGCAACTGATCAAACTAACTATTATGCAAATTATGATGCTTATGTATACATTGTTGTTCCTTAGTTATGCTAGAATCTAACCTAATTCAGGTAATTTAGGTCTCATGATTGTTTTGTAATCAGAGTGCAGTTGAGGGGTGGGTCATTGGCAGCTGTTGAGGCGGTGGTGAGTGGCTGTAGCTTGGCTTCCTTCGGGAAGTTGCAGGGGGGCGGTTGGAAGGAGAGGATGAAAAAGAAGAATAAAAGGCGAGCGGGGGAGGGTTTGGTGATGTGGAAGGTGTTGTGGTAATGGTGTTGCAGCTGGAGGTTTCTGCTATTGGTTATTGGTGGAGAAGGTGGTGATGGGTTCTAGGTGGAGAAGATGAAGGAGATGAAGACAAAGAGGAAAGGGGAAGGGGTGTGCACTAGGTGCTGTGGTGATGGTGGGTTTGCGGTTGATGGTGTTGATGGTGGTGATGGTGTGCGCGCTGTCACTACACACACCACGGTAGGAGAAGGGCAATGGTGGAGCTTACTCAGGCCACGGTGCATGCTAGGTCCATGGTGCAGGCTCTACTTCACAGTGGAGAGGATGGTGGATCCCCGCTAGGGGAAAAGATGATGAAGAAGTTGGCTGACCCTGCTTTTAAAACTCCTCTGTTTGTTTTCCTTCAACCAAAAGCTTCTCCAACCACTCGGTGAAGAATGCGAGTGGTTGGAATGGTGAGATAAGTCTGGCGGTAACGTCATCAGACGTCTAGACCAAGTTCTGGACGTCTTAAAAAGTGTGGATAGTAGTGAGTCCACGATGAAGGTTCTCAGACGTCCAAACTAGGCTTAGGACGTCTTATAGAATGACTTTAGACAGTTGAGTGATGCCTTCTTATTTCTTGCACTTAGCCTTCATCCACCAAATAGATTATCATAATCATACGTTGTAAAATTGACGTATAAAATTATACGCAGACTAAGATGAATTACCATTTAACTCCTAATCAATTAGAAACTAAGAACAAATAATTAAAGAGTACTTAGGCCAAATAATAGTTCACAAAAGTCGACTTATCAAATGCCTCCATGCCTAAGTTTTGCTAGTCCCGAGTAAAAAAATGAACGCAAGGTGAATGATGCTATCAAAAAGATTTCTTCTTCTTTTATTCCAAACGTTTAGAGATTCAGACAAATGTAAAGTGATAGTAGCCTAAGTAGTGGATCTAAGTGAAAAACCTACATTTAAAGTTCGTACTTAACCCTTGATAAAAATTCTATTAGGATAGGCAACTACTTCCCTCAGGGACAAAGCAGAAAATAATCTGTGATTTGACCGCAGCTTTTTGGCTTAGGTAGAAGATACTGAGTCAAATGGATTAATATTTGGTAGCTCACGTTCATCTGGTATTTCTTGTAGTCTAGTATTGCAGACTCTAGATTTCTAGACTATCAAACAAGTCAACCTAGAGAGAGGCTGAAAACTGTGCTCTCTTTGTGTTCCTTTGCGCTCACTCTTTTTTTTTCCCTCTCTGAGATCACAAATCTCACCAAATTTTGTCCATGTACTCAATGTTTGGTAGCCTCACATGGCATTCACATTTCAATTAAAGTCCTAATAACCCTACAACTAAGTTAGAAGTCATCAGCCAGTATTCGGGCGATCAAAAATACTGAAAAGTAGATATAGGTCATATTTGGTGAATCGCAATGGGTGTTCTTATTTACTCAATGATGAAAGTGACATGAAGACAAAGCTATATACTCATACTTTTTTTTTCTCTATGGTTTTTTTTTGCATTTTCATTTTTTTTCTATATATTTCTTTTCATTTTTTTCTTTTTTCTTTTTATAACTACCAACACAATACGATGCAAACTTTTATTCATGAGGCATTATTGGGGATGATGATACTCAAGAGGATATTGTGTGACTTATTTGGTGGAAATGCCTACTCTTGGCACTAGGAAAGAATGGAAAGGACGAACATATTTCTAACCTTTGACACTAATACCCTCCTTCAGCTGAGGATTCTATGAAGGATGGTCGTAACCATCCACCATAGTCATAGTTTTATTAGAACTCAATCTCTGTGTATCTGCCTTATTAGTGACTCTCAAGAATTCACACACAATGTTCGCACGTAGGAACAGAGAGCGAAAACTATACTTAACTTTAGGATATCATCATCTAATTATCCAGAACTTAAGTGTCCTTGCACTAGACTTAGTGCACTAGTAATCCCTCTACTTTCTCCTCACAAATATTAGGTGGATCTAATAGAAGATAGTTTGCCTGACTCCCTACTAACTGTACAAGGGTTCAGTTGATTAAAAATGCTTAATAGTTTTCTAAAAAGATCCATTACCCAGTCTATGTGTAGGTGAAGTAAATGTACTAGATTCTAAACTTAAGAAATAATTTAAGAATAAAATCTTTAATGAAACCACCTTGACAAAAATCTTCTGCTAGGGACTAACCAATTCAGCTCAAGATGTTTTTTTTTTTATTATTTTTAACCAAGCCTAAATGCATGAATACTACCTAAAAATGCAAAATGCACCTCCCCATGTCTAAATCCTATAATGTCCTCATTGTAAAATTAAAACAGGGGGAGAAAGGAAGGAAATCACCTGAGGAAGGCATTATTCTAGATGTTGGGTTGCCTCCCAACAAGCGTGCATTTATGTCGGTAGCCAGATTTATAGGGAACTTGTAAGTCTGGTTCCAAATAGAAAAAGCTAGGCCCTAAAAATATGCGTAAAAGCACAGGCCTAGAGAATAAGTAACCCCGGATGTTGGTGAGCTAATGATGGGTAGTGATTCCAAATGCTCACCAGAAGACATGAGAAGAGAGAACCTCGTAGGCTACCTGGGGAGGTCTAGGAATAACAAAAGGAACATAAGGGACCTCTCGAAATAAAATAAGTGGAGGATAACAAGAGTCCTCCAAAGCAGGAAGGGTTTTAAAAGATGTAATCATAAGTATGCTAGACCCTTGAATGGTGAGAGTAAAAGTACAAGCATCAATTGAAACTTGCCATTCCACTTGAGGATGTACTGGTTTGATATTCTCCCCAGAAAGAATATATGTGAGCAAAGACCTGAGCCAAGGATCACTTAGGGAATGTAAGGGTTGTTTGTGGTGTTGGGAGGTAATGATTAAGTCCAAGGAGGGCTTAATCCGTGTCAAGTCTAGTTCCAACAACAATTTAGATTTTATATTATTCTCCTTAATAGTTGTTGTAGAAAAATTTAAGTCACCCTGCCTATCACTAATGATTTCCTTAAGAATGAGTCATATTTTCACCTTCAATGGTGGACCCCAAATCACATTTATTTGATGGCAGGGTTGAAACAACAGAATCATTTTCATCAATTTCATCATCAGATTCTTTTGATTCATTTAAGTTTTTGTCAGGGTGTATATATGATTCACCAATAAGGGGAGGAGTTGTTTCAGTATCCTCAATTATTTCTGAAGGAGGATCAGTCTCAACATTATGGAGTAAACCTATATCGCTGAATTCTTTGTTTTCTTCGGGGCATAAATCTTCAATTGATATGTATTATCCTCGAGAGTCTCTCCTAGGCTTCTCAATATTGTGTTCGTCCTCCTCCAACATCAACTCCATATCTTTCTGATTTTGTGGAGGATGATTTTCAAAATCAAAAATAGGGAGGAATCCGGATTTCACCAAATCATTCACATCCTTGGGGGGTAAGTCCATAAATAACACATAATCCCCTCGAGATTCACTCCAAACTTTTAGTCCAGGTTCCTCCATTGGGTCATCATCCTTCTCTAAAATAAATTCTTTGTATCCCTAAGACCAAAATTGATCCAATTCATCCTCCATTCCCTTTGGATCACTTACATTAGGCATATGTAAATCCTTAGTGTAACGACCCGAAAATTTTGGGTAAAATTTTTAACCCAGCTAAGTAGGGTGTTTAATGAGTTAAAGAACCCTTCAAACCATGACATTCATTTTGTCAACTAAGACTTTACTTCTTTTGTGGTGATGAAGGGCCCTTTGCAAGAGAAGATGGTTTAAGGGACTTGCTTGCCCCTCAAGTAAGAAGTAGGAGGGGGTATGGGCAAAATGACCTTTTAGATATTTAGGTGTTGGCTTCCTTGGAAAGCCAACGACTGCTCTTGGCTCCCCCTTTTGGCAAGAGGAGAGGAGAAACCATCACCATCCTCCCTTGGTGGCTGTTCCAGCTGCTGCCAGTGCCTTGCTGTTGGTGCTGCAGACGTGGGGGGAGGAACAAGAGAAGAGGCTGAAGTGCAGGAGCAACTACTACACTTCTTCTTGCTGTGTGGTGGTCTCTGCTATGATTTCAGCAGGTGGGAAGGAGTAGAAGGTAGGAGCTGCAGATAAAAGCTTAAGGTAGGGATGTTAACCCCTTTTCGTTTGAGTGCCTCTTCAGATTTCGAGTTAATGGGGGCCAAAGGTATAGTGGAATACATGCCTAGGGTTGGTGGATGAAAAAAAGGGGGTTGGAGACACGTTGGGAGGATTAGGAACCTCATTGTGTTGTTTGCGAGGTTTCACTTAGCACTAAATGCTTGTTTTATACCTAACATTATTAGGATAATGGAATCTATATAAGGAAACTTCACGTTGTGATGTAAGACTGAAAACGTGCTGGAGTAGGGCCTAGAACCACCCAGTACCAATACTGATGATTAGTACTGGTACTAGATGGTTCCCAAGACCCCCCCAACGTATTCGACAGGGGGAATATAACTGACCTAGTACCGATACTGATGATCAGTATCGATACTGGCCTAGATGGGACCACCATACAGAACTAGTCCAGTACTGATACTAATGATCAGTACCCATATTGGTCTGAATGGCTATGATTCGACTGTAGCTAGAGTAGAACCAACCCAGTACCCGTACTGAGGGTCAGTACTGGTACTGGCTTGAGTGAGCATGCTCCTGCTTCAGCACTTGTATAAATGTGAAAGATGTGCAAGCCTTGACATGCGATACGAGGTTAAGAAGAATGTGTAAATCTGCTAATACTTGAAAGATCACCAGATAAAGGAGGTGATGAATCAATCCTAGGAGGATACAAATGAAACCTAGATGAATGAATCAAGTGTATGGTAAATATAAAATACATGAAATAGTTGTTTTTGATAAGATTTAAATGAAAAACCCACTTGGATTCCAAAGGTCTACGGTCAGACCCTAGGAAATCCACTAGGTCCTTAGGATGTTCTTCCAGACTCGGGACCAAATGAAATAAAAATATAGTAGGTCAGCTAGGTGGACCTGTAAGGTTGTGCCTTAGACTTGGTGAATCAAGTTCACTACTCGGGAAGGAAACTCGAGATACTGCAGTAGCTAGGAGCTACTTAGGGATCTACCTTGGAACTTGAGAAGTTCCTAGGAGTGGCGGCGAGCCCTGGGCTATCATCAAAAGAAGGTACCTGAGCGTACTCGAATCCGACTTGCTGCAAAAAAGGTACTCGAGCGAGAGGTTCGTCAGGCACCTACATGTGCGGAGATTGTTGAGGGTACCATGATGGATCTGGTTGAGATCTCGTTTGACGGCGGACTGAGAGGGCACACCCTGTGGTTACACTCCTAGCGGGAGCGATGGTGTGGCCTGACAATTTTGACCAACTTTGCAACATGATCCACGTAGGTTATTACTAGGCCTTATTAACGGCTAATGGGGTGGCTCTTTGTCGACACGAGGCACTGGCCTAGGCAGCTCCCAAAGGGCCCGACTCTTCTGACGAAAGTCAGCAACATTCTCGACGGTACGCCTTTCACAAGGGTCGCTCATCCTGTTAGTCCCTCCCCTAATTAGGGGGAGGCCACCAGGCGACGATCTAAGGGAAGGATACGTTGAAATCTCCTCTAAATAGAGAGGGATGATCTTCCAAATTTGACACATGTGGCAAGGGAAAGAATAAATGTTAGCACTAAAATAACCCATCTTATAAATCCAACTAGAATTTTATGATGAAAAGTGGTGGAGAATGAATATAAAAAGAAAAACAAAAAGTTAAAGAACCCTCTATATCACCTCTTCTTGCTGGATTTCACTTGTAGTTCAATCCCTACTGAGCTGTATAGCTCATCCCTAT
Source organism: Thalassia testudinum (assembly GCA_037157565.1). Taxonomy (NCBI): domain Eukaryota; kingdom Viridiplantae; phylum Streptophyta; class Magnoliopsida; order Alismatales; family Hydrocharitaceae; genus Thalassia; species Thalassia testudinum. The sequence goes on from JAZHRO010000024.1 coordinate 221,476,605, forward strand.
TTTCTTGTGACCCATTTCAGGTTTTGATGACGTGGGCTCGTGGATTTCGCCTTACCCGCGAGCAGCGCTGGTGCCCAGCAACGACGGATCAACTATTCGTGATAACACTCATATGCTTGGAGAGGGCGATAGTGGAAGCCCAATACCCAGGAAGGTGGGTGGACCCACCTACTGAGTCCCTTCAGAGTGCTGCTGCAGAATTTGTGCGGGCTGCTTGTTAGCTAGAGCAGGCAATCTATTTTGCGGGTTTTCAACCGAGGAGGACATGGGAGGACTTTTGAGTGATTGGTTCCTCCTTTTCACTTGGAGCCTTCTTTTGCAAGCCATCTCTTTCTTTTGTGGTTGTTGACAGTTGTGGCTCCCCTTTTGTGGTCCTTTGGTTGATGTTACTTTTGTGGTAGGGGAAAGAACGAGGCTTGTATAAATATGTATATGTATGTGTGTGTGTATTACAGTATGTATCAGGGGACTCTGTGTGTCTTTATAGTGAATGATGTTCTACTTGCGTGGTTTTTGCTTTGTCTTCAGAATACTAAGATGGTACGGTTACAGGTTCTTCTTGCAAGTGGGGGAGTTTGGAAACCTCCCCTCCAACAGGGATCTTCTGTCGATGTTACTTTCCTTTGTTTCATTTTATTTTACTTAGTTTGATAGAATTAAGCGCCTTTCAACTTGTCATGAATTATATTTGATCCTAACCGTCTTGCTGCTGGGCCATTTTTTCCACCTTCACCCTCGGTAATCCATTGAAACGATTTTCGGGGCGTGACACTCAGAATGTTGTATGGTAGGTGTTGGTTCCCTACGCAGAGGATTAGGGTTAAGCTCACTAAGGGTAGAATGGGGTTCCACCACATGATCAATCGAGAAAGTGGTATGACTATCACGACCTTGACCTAGGTCATCAGGGGTGAGAAAAATACTATCAGCAGGGTCAAGGTCCTCAAGTGGTACCATCTTCCCTTTCTTTTGACTTCAATATAGCTCAAGTGGATAATCACTAGGACCGTTCTCCTCTAGTGGTCGTGCCTCAAGAGTAGAGTCTAAGTGATAGTTACTCAAAACGGGATCCCTATTATCCGTTGTCTCCTCAAAATGATCTTGGTGATTGGGGGTAGAAAGGTTGGGATTAGAATTACTCATGTGAGGGTAGCTAAGCTAACTAATTTCTTCATTCAGTCGTTGACCATTCCTCAACATCTCTCCCATGGACTCCATTTCTTTTTGTTGTTTTTGCATTTCTAACTTAAAAGAGGAGAGGCTACTACTATCAGATTGGGGAGGATAATCAATCTCAAGCTCAGGTTATCTAGGAGTGTTAGTCCAACCTTGATAATAAAATTCATGAAGAGTGGGAGGATTGGATGTTTGCGGTGTTTGCAAACTGAAAAATTTCGCTCCTAGGCTCTACTTAAAAGTAGGAGATATTGGGCCAGTACTCCTAAAGTAAGAATAAGATTGACCCGATGAATTGTCATTGTACCCCTCAAAGGAGAGATACGCTCGGGGCATGAGATCCTGGTTAAAAGATTGGTAGTATTGGTTTTGATAATCTAAATGATAGAAGTAAGGGCAATCTTTTTCTTTTAAGTCAAAAAGGTTTAACTCTCTTTAGAACTTAGAAGAAATCAGATTAAAACCAGAAACTTTGCAAACAGCTCTACCACTGCCAAGACAAACGCAAATACAGTGGGATCTACTTTTAGTAGATTCTACATCTTAGAATTAATTATTCAGTTGGTGGCCAAACAAGTTTTGCAAGAGTTACACTTCCTAGGCTGACCTTCGTTGGTGCCTACGACCTACTCGCAAGGGATGGAAGTCTCGAATCGAGCCCACGCACGAGGAACCGAAGTAACTTGATGGATAGACTTGTTGATTTCTGACTAACTTCCCTTGTGGTGCAAAAAGGCGAGGTAGAAAATTCCTAGTGACTTTATGTGTGATGTGTACAGTGTTTTAGGTGTGCAACACACCTATGCGTTTTGTATTTTGAAATCCTGCAAACAAGTCCTTTTGTACACAATTTCAAGTCATTGATTTTAAGGTCCAACCCCTTAGCAGTCCCAATTTTTTAAAGCGACCACTGAATTAATTAGATTCAAACACTTTAGTGGTCTTGAATTTAAGTCTAATGCAAATGCATGATAGATAATTGATGCTAAAGAAAAGACATACCTTACTTCAGCTCTCTTCAATGCAAGATGTCTGCAATGCAGAAAGAAAAACCAAATGCTGCTCAAATAATCCTATATGGTCGCCTTATAGATATGCAGCTTCTAGCAGGCATCTCGATTTTTTTTTTAATAATAAGCAAATAAACCTAATCTGATTTAGTTAGCTAACTAACTAACATGCTGTTCCAACCATTCAAATAAACCTATAATCTAAATAAAATGGGAATACGCTCTCAAAAATACACTCCCACATACAAGAGCAATAAAAGTAATGGGAACATGTTCCCAAAAATGCACAACATGGGTCCACAAGACAGAACTTAATTCTAACGTCTATCTAGCCTGATCTAAATCTATAAGAAGCAAATAGGTCTTCGGTCGCCAATCCTCCTTCCACGTGCATGGGATCAAGGCCCATAGGCACCTGTTGCTGTCTTCCAGGTGGCATCAAGGTCCACCAAAAGTATTGTCTCCGTCGAACATGCTCATCACGTTCGTTTGTTCATTTTTGCACACAAACAAAACCAAGGTTAATAATTCAAAAAAGCTTCAGAAATAGGATAAAAATAATATAAATTCCCCAAAAAAATCAATAGGCGTGTTTCCTCCCTGACAACAACGCCATTTGAAAGAGCGATTCTCATTTTTGATAAAATTCGTAACATAAAATGTTGCGTCGTTATAGTTTATTGCGTGATAGAAAACAACTTTTCAAAATATTTAATTCTCAAAATCTAACCATGAAAATAGTTAGGTCGTCTCCACAGGAATGAATTAGCCTATTAAAGTAGCAAGTGATGCCTCGTTTGTTCGGGAATCTTAATGCGGTGCATACTAACTGCTGCACTGATTTCCAACATAAATTCTTGATCTAGATAATTAATCAAGAATATATGTGTGCACATGCGAAATCACCGCCATGGGAATAGGAGAATCTTAATATTGGTACTAGTAAACACTACTAATATTTATCTCCTTAAGAGCAGAGCCCACTCATATAACCAAGAACCCATATGCTATATTATTCATGAGAGGAATTTAACTCTAGGTAATTCAAATAGAATGGAAGCACATTCATGCAGATTCCTTTCAATAAATTAATTCAATAAATAAAGGAATAGTAAACCTCGAAATGGTATTCTCTGTAATTTTTAATTGGGAGAAGAATAAAGGATTTCTCCTCTTTCTTTCGCATTTGAAGGGTCGAGCACAGTTGGCTGCGAGATCACGGGAAGGTGCGTCTCGACGAGGGCTCCACGATAGCGTAGGAAGCGCGAACGGAGGCAGCCGCCGGCGGCCGATTAAATCGTCGGAGGTCGGTGGCGATGCGTGAAGAGTAGCAACCGTGGGCGTTGATGCGGCTTGTTGCACATGACCGTAGGTCGTCGGTGGGCTGTTGAGTTGGAGTACAGTGGATATGGGGTGGAGCGCAGTCGAGGAGTGGGTCGTCGTGACTATTACGACGGTAGTGAATAGCTACTATTTAGGTTCCTTTGGGAAGTTGCAGGGGGGTGGGGGTGGTTGGAAGGAAAGGATGAAGAAGAAGAAAAGGTGGGTGGGGGAGGGTTTGGTGATGTGGAAGGTGCTGTGGTGATGGTGCTACAGCTGGAGGTGTCTACTGTTGGTTATCGGTGGAGAAGGTGGTGATGGGTTCTGGGTGGAGAAGATGAAGGAGATGAAGACAGAGAGGAAAGGGGAAGGGGTGTGCGTTAGGTGCTGTGGTGATGGTAGGTTTGCAGCTGATGGTGTTAATGGTGGTGATGGTGTGCGTCCTATCACCACACACACCACGGCAAAAGAAGGGCGATAGTGGAGCTTTCTCAGGCCAGGGTGGACGTTGGGTCCATGGTATAGGCTTTGCTTCATGGTGGAGAAGATGGTGGATCCCTGCTAGGGGGAAAGATGATGAAGATGGCATGCCCTCTTTTTAAAACTCCTCTGTTTGTTTTCCTTCGACCGAAAGCTTCTTCAACCACTTGGTGAAGATCGCGAGTGGTTGGAGCGGCGAGATAAGTCTGGCGATAACGTCATCAGACGTCTAGATCGAGTTCTAGGCGTCTTAAAAAGTGTGGATAGCAGTAAGTCCACGATAGAGGTTCTTAGACGTCCAAACTAGGCTCAAGACGTCTTATAGAATGACTTTAGATGCCTGAATGATGCCTTCTTGTTTCTAGCACCTAGCTTGTATCCACCAAATAGATTATCATAATCATATGTTGTAAAATTGACACATAAAATTATACGCAAACTAAGATGAATTATCATTTAACTCCTAATCAATTAGAAATTAAGAACAAATAATTAAAGAGTCCTTAGGCCAAATAATGGTCCACTAAAGTGGACTTATCAGTAGGACGAACTCAAAACTACAAAATCCACATTATGTGCCCGAAACATGGGTTTTGCGCCACCAAGCCACCTGCAAACTTGACCACCAATACACAGGCATACCAGATACATCTTGAACCCAAGAGACCCCAGATCCCAATATTTTGGATTCAATCCTTTACTTAGCCAGATTCCATCAACTTTTAAACTTCTTTTTAAAGCTCAAGAGTTCCTTGCCTCCTGATTCAAAAAGGGTGGAACAAGTGCACCAATATCAATATAAAGCTTCTCATCTATTTTATCTACGATTTGTTTAAATAGAAAATCCCCACATCTTTATGGCTAAACACAATTCATTGAGGCTCCATTTCGGATCCTCAAACTCTAATTCCAAACTTCAAACAAGGTTTAATACCTTCATTTCTTGGTATAAAGCATGGATTAGCTAATTAAATAGAGCTTCCAATCCTCGTAAGGAATTCCTATATGAAACAAGATCACACGTGTCTTATTGGACGTCCAATAAGGCAACTTAAGTCGTCTAATAAAAATCCCTAGATGCCCACAGGCTACCCTCTAGGAATACCAACTCCTATCAACAGAATTGGACATCCAAACTGTAGTTTAGAACCTTGTCTGGGTTCAGAAATGCGATCGTTCTTATACCAACATACACCTATACAAATCTAACCCAAAAAAATCATCTTTTAGGATACGAATCCAATCTGTAACCACCTAAAACCACCTAGGTTTCATATGTGTCATAAAAAATCAAATCCCAATAGACTTCCCAAAATGTAACTCTCTCATTGCTTTAGCCCAAATTTGGACGGTAACTTACATACCCCAACATGAAACAACAACCTAGGCAAGTTCATACTCTCACACTTGATGTGCACACATTTAATTGGCCTAAAATATCTATTTATACATCTTCCTAGTGTCATAGAAGCATCATGCATTATAAATATTGCATAACATGCGTCATCATGCATTTAGATTAATTTGTTCAAATTGTATAGTAATTCACCTCTTATTATGGCTAGGGGACACGACGATAACATTTTGGGGCCTTGAATTGAAGATCTAATTGTACAGATCTGATCAGGGTAGTAATCAGAGTCTAATGCCTCTGAGGTACTCTGATTAGACTTCCGTAGCATCAAATGTAGTTCGAGGAAGATCAAAGGTAAGGGGGCAAGGTGGTGAAAAGTTGAACCTTAAATGAAGAATCCGACCGCATGAATGGGTTTGGATCGACGATCGCAACCCAACAGCATAAGAATCGGTTAAACCCGACATCCGTGGCACTACTTACAAGCATTTGCATATCACCAGCCAGGATGGCTCCACGTGGCACCATACCAGCCACCCAAATCGCCCAAGCATGCCCGCAGCACTCCATCAGATGATCAATGCATCTCAGCTGTTGGATCATCGATCCAAGGGTTGAGATTCCATCAAGGCACACCTCACATCTCACTTAAGGCAATGGATCAAGCGTTCTCGATCGTTGGATCGAGATCCAATGGTCGTGAGCGCGTTAGCGTTAAAACACAAACGCAACAAACAAGGCAGCGTGGCGCAGTGGTCAAATGCCCTATCACAAGCAACTGGCGTACGATCGAAACCCTCTCAGTGGATTAAATTCGCTGAAGGCGAGCGTGGGCGAAATTCGCCTGCTGGATGGCGATTGAGCGGCATCAGGCGCAGCTACGTGGTGCGATAAGTGCCGCACGATCCAAATGCACATGATGACACACACTTAAACTTGTTAAGGCGCGATTTGTGAAGAGGCTTCCTCATGTGCTCTCAGCCCTCTGATCTTGATCAGACGGCTCGAAGGGTGGCTGCATCGCCTCTTAACCGATGAAGACCAAGCGACGTGCATGCGATCATAGCCCTCCATCTTGATCGGATGGCTATGATTAACCCATGCGTGCAACACTTGAAGATAAGAGGGCATCGATGTGGCTTCACGAGGGCGCTGGGATCGATAATGAGTGGCTTACGCTGAGGCAAGCCTTCAGCGACGTGGAGCTACAGTGACAGTTATAAACGTCATTAAAGACCCTGATATTAATTTCTAAGCTTTGAAATGGCTTTTTACCCCCACCTCCTCAACTATAAAAAGGAGCCCATGCCCCTCATTCTCATTATCCATTCCTCTCTTTTCTCACCCTCTTTAAAGCTTTAAAGAAGCTTGTCCCAAACTTGGGATGATTTTCTAGAGTAAATATCAAAATTTTGTTCACTTCCCATCCCGTTCGTGAAGCGTTTATGGTTGTCTTCTCACCACCATTCGAGAATCAGATCTCGCGACGTCGATGCCTTGCCTCATCCCCGGTTCTTCCAAATTCGTCCTCCTTCCTCCATCTTCACTATCCTTCCTCTAGGTGTCGTCCGTCTAGCTTATCTTCCAAGCATTCGTTGAGGAGGATAATCTCTCATCCCCTATCTTTTTATCACTTTCTTATGTAGATTTTCAGCTTTATAGTTGTAGCAAGTAGTTGAAATTGACATTATCATAGTTATAAAAGTTGTTATTCTCTCTTTCTCTCTCTTGTTTATATTTCAAGTATATTAGATATTGTGAATGATTTCTCTATAAAAAGATACAAAAAAAATATAAATCAACGTAGCCTCTTTGTGTTTGACCCGAACTCACCAAAGTTTCAGTTCTAAATATAATTGGGTAGCATATTTTCTTGTGAACTTGCAACAACTCAGGTTTTCCAAAATTAAACTTTTCGCAACGATTTTCTCGCTCATCGGTTTGACACCGTTGCAGGGAGGCAACGAATCCCGATTATTTTTTGCATTTCTCGCACTTATTTGATCTCTAACCTCTGTTTTCTTTCTTCTATTGTCTTGTATGTACCCTAACAAGGAATCTACAAGCAGTAGAAAAGAGTAAAGTGTAGTTGAAGACCATTGTAAGTGTCCCCCATTCTTTCCCCCTCCATATCTTTCATTTTATCACTTTAATTCAAATCTTAATTAATCTAGATGCTCTCATAAACCCTAAGGTTAGTTTGGTTGTTAGTTGTCACCTCCACCCACCTCACCCTTCATTTTAGAAAAAAATCTAAAAAAAATCTGATCTGATTGTGGGATTTCCTTACCGTACACATCACATACATCCATAGAGGTACACAACCTCTTTTGATTTGTCTCACTCAACCGGTAAATCGATCTTTGAAACCGGTACACTCATACAAACACAAAATTGAGTAGAAATCAGATTAGCTAACCACTTGTGTGCCTAATTCAGTGGTGCATCAAGGCCAATTGCTTTAGTTGTTTGAGCCACACCACTTTAATTAAAAATAACTCATCAAGTAGCTTGCTTCTTATGGTTAACATTTAAGGTCAAGAACCAAGCACTCCTTATTTTGATTTCAAAGGAAAAACATCTTCACCCATGTTTTCAAATCTTGGTGTGCTTCCTGAACTTGATTGAATAAACCTTAATTCAAACCCTGAAAGCTAATTAAGCATGATTTGAATCCTAAAATCCACTCATCCAAATAATCTTGCTTGAAAATCCTGGTTTTGCACACACACATTTTAATCAATCATTAAGAGCACATCCCATTCTAAGGGCCCAACGCATTCCAAAAGCACAAATATCCCAGGCTTAACTAAAATCAAATAGACATTGGCCTTAAGGACTGGACTCGCTCTTTGGGCTCATATTGAGATTATCTACGATTGATCTGCTTCTATTGGTCAATTTGATGTCTAGCTAGGGGAGTAGTGTCAAATGACTGCGGTTGGGGGATATCAAAGGAACCCGAGGTGAAAGCCAAGGGATGTATTTTCTCCCCAATTCCTCTGTCTAACTGGTTGAATTGATTGTATCGGAGCAGACCAAATCGTCTTTATCTTAAGACGAGTTCTGTGAGTTCATAGGTATTTAGGCTACCCTACCTAAGGATCGGATTAATTGCTTATATTGCAGGGTCTCTTTTTCTCTATCCTTCTGACCCCTTCCTAGTATATGCTTGGAAGGAGGTCATTGAATCATCGTTTGGAAGGACTGTTAGACCATTCAAGGAGGTGTAGGTTGAATTTTAGTTAAGTAGATCCCAAGGCTGATCAACCACCTCCTCTACCTCCGAATCAACATAAGTTGCTGCAAAGACAGCTGGAACAATTGCAACAAATGCAAGTGTGGTTCCATCGAATGAATGGTCAGGGTACTCAACCCTTGAAAGATTTTTATGATCCTTCAAATTGCGAAGAACGTCCCAGTGTCTAGACTCCAGCTGGTGACGTGGAAATCAAGCTCCAGGTTTTAAGCTTGATTAAACACTCTCATGGGATTGACTTTGAAGACTCGTTTCAACATTTGACGAATTAACTTCGTAATCAAGTGGATGCTTCTTGCAGAGGCAATTTCCTCAACAAGGATGCAGACAGTGCACATGACTTGTTTGAGGAAATGAGCAAGAATTTAATCAATAATGCCTCCATAAAAACTTTTAATTGATCCCAACAGCTCAGATCAAATGTTAATGAGATCCAAAACTCTTATTCATTTGATATGGAATTGATTTGTAACAAACTAGATAAGGTGGACCTCGTTGCAAATAGGATGCAGGAGTGGATGACTGAAAATTTTGAAAATACATCAAGATCCACTCAATCCCAGAATTCAGGATTCCATTCTTCACGAGCTCCTACTGGACAGGAGTTCGTATCAATTGGAAACGGCTCAACCTGTGAACCAACAATTCTCGAAACCACACAGGTTCCAAACTGGGGCCTTTGATCCCTGTTTCTTTAATCATTCTCCTTCTTTCCCACCATCTTCGACCTATGAGGATGTGTATGCTGTACATGAGAATGCTAGGTCCAACCCATATTCTAACTCCTATAACTCGGGTTGGAGGAACCACCCTAACTTCTCCTGGAAGAACCTGGGGCAGCAGACACAAATGTGACCCAACAATTATGCACCACATCGATGGATGGGTTAGGGTCATGTATACACTTAGTTGCCCTTGAATCAAGTCAATTAGCCAGCATAGAATGCCTAACAACCAGCAGGGCAGGCTGATCTAAACCACCAGATGATAGAAATGCAAGGATCTATGCCCTAGCTCATGCAGCAAATGAAAACCTCGCTTGACAACTTGCAATTCGGGCTCATTGCTAATACCTGACAGCCCGGATCTCTACCGTCTCAACTCGTACCCAACCCCCGCAATGAAAAAAATCAGGGCAATCGAGCCCACGGGTACGGGAATAAGAGGGACTCACATGCACATGCTTAGGTGGTTGAGTAGGGTCCTTCTTCTACTCCTAGATATCTGGCTAATCAAGCTCCTCCGATCTTTCCTAGCCCTCCTAAAGACTCGAACCTGTACGCTTCTACAAACTCCATCACCTTGAGGAGTGATGGGAAAACCTAGGATCCTGAATTACCATCTTCCAGTCAATCAAATCGTAGTGAGCCTGAGAAAGGAAAGGAGAAAATTGAAGAAGAAACCAAGGCTCAAGACCCCAAATCTAATGATTTTACTCATGTCCCGTTCCCTGAAGCCTTATTAAAACCTACGAAGAAGAAACCTGTTGATAGTAATGAGGAGCTCTTGAATATATTCAAGAATGTCAAAATCAATATCCTGCTCCTTGATGCTATTAAGCATATTCCGACTTATGCTAATGCTCTTAAAAGATTTATGCACTCAAAGCATAAGCCGAAGGAATCAACCTTGAGGAAGGTGATACTCTCTGAGCAGGCTAGTTTTGTTATCTTGCATCACCTCCCTCAGAAAAAGAGAGATCCAAGTGCCCATTTGATTTCATGTGTTATCAGGGATTACACCTTTGGACGGCACTCTTGGATCTAGGTGCATCCATAAACCTAATTCCAACTTCCCTGTATGAAAAGTTTAGATTAGGTGAACTCAGACCGACCTCAGCAACACTGCAATTAGTAGACCATTCGGTCACAAACTCGAAAGGTGTTATTGAGGATGTTATTGTCAAGGTCAAGGATTTCTATTTTCCTGTAGATTTCCTCGTCCTTGACATGGATGTACTTGCAGAGTTAAGGAACACGACCATCATTCTGGGGCGTCTGTCCCTAGATCCCGCTAAGGCCAACATAAATTGTGAAAGCGGTAGTATGGATATCGGCTTTAGTAATAGAAAATTGACACTCGATATTGAAGGCGATTAACAAATTTAAGGATTGTGGATATATCGAGGAACTTGAGGATAATGCTCTGAACATTAAGACTTGCATGGCTGTTACTATTTTCGAAGATTCCTCCCGCAACACTGAGCTTGAACCACAACCCTCTGTGCAAGACCCGCCACATTTCAAAGATGTTATTAATTTTGTTCATTCACAACCTCTTCCTCTGGATCATGTTGATGAGTCTTCATTAGCATCCTCATTACCTTCTATTCTCAATTCACCCCAGCTAGATCTCAAACCATTGCCTGATAATCTGAAATATGAGTACTTAGGACCAAAGAAGACCCTCCTTGTGATTATCAGTGCAAACTTGATTAAGGAGCAAGAATTGAAACTGGTTAAGGTCCTTAAGACACAAAAAGAGGCAATTGGTTGGACCATTCACGACCAAAGGAGGATCGAGCCATATTATTGTAATCATCAGATTTATGTGGAAGATGGATCTCGCCCTTCTCTCCAGATGTAGAGGAGATTGAACCCCAATATGTGAGAAGTGGTCAAGAAAGAAATCAAGTGGCTTGATGCAGGAATCATATACCCGATCTTGGTTAGTCCTGTGCAAATTATTCCCAAGAAAGCAGGGATTACTGTAGTGACTAAAGAGAAAGATGAATCTATCATGACTCGTTCAACTTCCTCTTGGAGAGTTTATATCGATTACAGGAAGCTAAACACAGTCACAAAAAAGGATAATTTTTCGTTGCCTTTCATTGACCAAATTCTTAAAAGGTTAGCTAACCAGAAGTATTTCTATTTCCTAGACGGTTATTCAGGATATAACTAGGTTCCTATCTATCTCGAAGACTAGGAAAAGGCAACTTTCACATGTCCTTATAGAACTTTCGCATTTCGTAGAATGCCTTTGGGCTTTGCAATGCACTTATGACTTTTCAAAGGTGCATGCTAGCCATCTTTTTAGACATGGTGGGAGATTGTATGGAAGTATTCATGGATGATTTCTCTATTTTTGAAGATCCATTTGAAACTTGCCTGGCTAATCTGGAATTGATCCTAAAGAGATGTATCCAAACTAGACTGGTTCTTAGCTTGGAGAAGAGTCACTTCATGACGCAAGAAGGCATTGTCTTGGGTCATGTAGTCTCTAATCGAGGAATTGAAGTTGATCGAGTTAAGGTGGATACTATCTCCAAAGTTCCTCCACCCACATCTGTTAAGCACATTCGATCATTTCTTGGTCATGTAGGTTTTTATAGGAGGTTCATCAAGGACTTTTCCAAGGTTTCTCGGCCTTTGAGCAACCTTCTGGCCAGAGGTACACTGTTTAAATTTGATGAAGCATGCCACAAGGCATTTGATCTACTCAAAACAATAGTCACCTGTGCTTCGGTGTTGTAACCATCGATTTGGACAGCCCCTTTCAAGATTATGTCCGACACCTCTAATTACGCAGTCAAGGCTTTTTTGGGTAGAAGATAGATAGAAAGCCTTCTATGAATACTACACTAGCAAAACTCTGGATGATGCCCAAAGGAACTATACTGTTACAGAAAAGGAATTGCTAGTTGTAGTCTTTTCTTTAAAAAAATTTAGGGCTTATCTTTTAGGATTTCATGTCATCATCTATATTGACCACTTGACCCTGAGACATCTCTTAGCTAAAATGGTTGCCAAACCCCAGCTCATTCGATAAATTCTTCTATTTCAAGAATTCGATCTTTAAATTAAAGACAAATCTAGAGCACAAAATGTAGTGGCGGATCATCTTTCGAGAATCTTAATTAATTCTCCTCATCTGAGTATTCTGATTACTGACGCTTTTCCAGACAAGACTATCCTTACAGTTTTAGGTATCCCAACCCCTTGGTTTGTTGACATGGTTAATTATTTGGCCGTTGGTCAAATCCCCCAATATTGGACCAAACAACAATGGGATAGACTTGTATTCGAGGCTAAATATTACTTTTGGGATGACCCTTAACTATACTGCATCGGCTCTAATCAAATTATTCGCTGATGTGTCCTGGAAAATGAGTTTCAAAACATACTTGAGTTTGCCATGCATCTGCATGTGGTGGACATTTTTTCGGGAAAAAGACAGTTAGGAAGATTCTGCAATCTGGATTTTATTAGCTGTCTTTATTCAAGGATTCCCAGGAATTCTCGAGGTTATGTTCCCTTTGTCAGGCACTCCGGAGCATAGCTAAGAGAGGCATGATGCCTTTAAACCCGATTCTTCCCGTCGAAATCTTCGACGTTTGGGGCATCGATTTCATGGGATCATTCCTCCCTTCATTTGGACACCAGTACATTCTTGTAGCTGTTGACTATGTGTCTAAATGGATCAAAGCTATTCCTACCCAAACCAATGACCATAAGGTGGTCATCGATTTTGTCAAGAAAAATATCTTCAGTCGGTTCAAGATTTTGAGGGCCATCATCAGCGATGGTAATACTCATTTCACTAATGCCTAGTTTCGAAACTTACTTGCAAAATACAGGGTAAATCATAGGATTTTCACACCTTACCACCCCCAGACGAATGGACAGGCTGAGGTCTCCAATCAGGAGATCAAGAACAACCTACAGAAAATGGTTAGGTCTGATAGAAAAGACTGGACTCAAAAGTTCGATGATGCTCTTTGAGCCTACCGTACGACATTCAAGATGCCTATCGGCATGTCATCGTTTCATCTAGTGTATGGTAAGGCATGCCATTTACCTGTAGAACTTGAACACCTGACATTCTAGGTAATTAAGAAATGCAATTTTGATTTAGGCTTAGCCAAAAAGACCAGGAAACTTAAACTATCTGAGTTGGAGGAGCTTAGAAATGATGCATATGAGAATGCCAAGTTCTATAAGGCTAGAACCAAATCTCTTCATGACCAGTTGATATCATGCAAGAGCTTTGAGCTGAACTAGAGGTCTAGCTCTTTGATTCTCGACAAGCTTAGGTCTAAATGGAATGACCCATTCATCATTAATTGAATATTCCCAAATGGAGCCATCCAAATTTCTAACCCAAATATGGGTAACTCTTTCAAGGTCAACGGACAACGTCTAAAATCTTATGTTGATCGCGTTATCCCAGAACTTGTCTCAGACAAGGTTGCTTTAACCTTGACTTGACTTCTTTGGCTGGATCCCGCCTAGCTGATGGCACTAAACTAAGCATTTATACAATCTGACTTAGAGTTGACCAGAGCATCATGGAATACAGGTGATATTTTCTTCATTATGCCCTTTTCTCATGCCTTTTATTTTCAATGAGGACATTGCATAAGTTAGGCATGGGAGGGTGGATTCAATTTTGAATCATATTGTATGCTTTGTGGCTTTCTTGTAAATTTCCCTTATTTTTCCTTTTATTATTAAAAAAAATTGAATTAGGAAAAGAGAATTTAGACATTAGAGTTTTTTGAACCTTAGGAAATAATATAATAAGACCTGAACACTTTGACCCTTCAGGTCTTCAGGCTTAATCAGCCTGGGTGTCTACTAAAATGTGGATTTATTTTTTGAGTCTTCGCCATCTTTAATTTGTTTCTAATTGGTTAATAAGTTAGGGTGATAAGTACATGATTTATCAACCCGTCCTCTGATTTGAGAGGACTTTAAGTTTAAAGCATCTACACACTATTTGCACTGACTCACTTTTCGACAGTTTTAATAGAAATTTGATAGCCAATGAACCTTCTAGGGTGGTATGCTGGCAAGTTGTCGTGGGTTTGACGCCCTAATATTAGTCGATTGTCCAGAGCCCAACCACACAACCATTCTCTTTCTACTGCTTTTAGGTAAATCTTAGATCAAGGAAACCACCTACTCAGAAAAAAAAAAACCCAAAAAGAGAAAAATATATATGATGAAAAATAGAAAAGGAAAAAAATATAAATAAGCCGCACTTCACTGTACAAGTATGGCTGGTAAGTTGTTGTGGGTTTAATGCCCTATTTGTCGGTTGTCCAGAACCCAACTCACAAAATGCACGATTAATTCCTAAACACTTAAGAAGAAGTGGCAAGTAGAATAAATCGGGGAGACATACACTCGGTTTGCCCTTGTGTTGACCCCATAAAAATAAAAAGTAGGGAGAAAGCTATCGGTCGAACATATACACCTTTAGACATAAATTCTTTATTAGGGTCACCTAGGGTTCGTAAAAACTTGAAGTCTGTTCTAATTGTCGATTAGTGAGTTCATCACAGTTTCACAAAAAGATGCTTAGAATTTATAGTTCTTTTCGGGTCTTGGGTGGGTTGGGTAGCCATAGAAAGCTACCTCGAAACTCTAAACTCAAAAATCCAAAAAAATTAGAAAAGAAAAAAAAATATTTGCTTTTGAATAAGGTGAGGGCTTGGGGCGGTTTACATTTTAGCAGACACCCGGGTGTTGTTGAGTCTCTATAGTTTAGGTCTTTAGTAGAAATTTTTTTTGTGTTGAAAAATAACTATTACCCAAGTAATTTGATCCTAATTCTTTGTAAATAGCATGTAATTTTGCTAGGGACTAGCAAAATATAGGCATGGGGTGTGATGTGCACATATCTAATTAGCCTCAAATGTCTATTGATGCATGTTCCTAGTACCATAGAAGCATCATTCATTGTAAATATTGCATAATATGCATCATCATGCATTTAGATTAATTTGTATAAATTGTATATTAATTTCTCTTATTGTGGCCAGGGGATAGGGAAACAACATTTTAGGGCCTCAGATTGAAAATCCAATCGTACGGATCTAATTAGGGTGACAATTGGAGTCCAACGCATCTAAGATTACCCCGATCAAACTTCTATAGCATCAGATGTAGTCCGAGGAAGGTCAGAGGTCAAGGGGCAAGGTGGTGAAAATCCAAACCTCAGATGAAGAATCCAACCGCACGAATGGGTTCAGATAGACGATCGCAGACCAACTACGCAAGAATTGGTCCAATCCGACATCGTAGACACCACCTACAAGTATTTGAATATGGATAGCCAAGATGGCGCGACGTGGAGCCATCCCAGTCACCCAAATCGTGCAAGCATGCTCGCAGCACTCCATCAGATGATCAACACGTCTCAGCTATTGGATCATCGATCCAACAGTTAAGATTCCATCAAGGCGCGCCTCACATCTCACTGAAGGCAAAGGATCGAATGCTCTCGATCATTGGATCAAGAACCAATGGTCATGAGCGTGTGAGCGTTAAAACACAAACGCGACAAACATGGCAGCGTGGCACAGCGATCGAACGCCCTATCACAAGCAACCAACGCGTGATCGAAACCTACTCAGCGGATTAAATTCGCTGAAGGCAAGCATAGGTGAAATTCGCCCTTTGGATGGCGATTGAGAGGTATCAGGCACAGCTACATGGCACAACAAGCGCCGCACGATCCAAACGCACATGATGATGTGTACTTAGACGCGTTGGGGCGCGATTTGCGAAGAGGTTTCCTCGCACGCACTCAGCCCTTCAATCTTGATCGGACGAATCAGAGGGTGGCCGCATCACCTCTTAGCCGATGAAGACCAAGCAACGTGCACGCGATCTCAGCCCTTTGATCTTGATTGGACGACTACGATCAACCCATGCGAACAATGCTTGAAGATGAGAGGGTGTCAACGTGGCTTCACGAGGGCGCTTGGATTGGCAATGAGCGGCTCATGCTGAGATGCATCTTTAGAAATGTGCAGCTACAGTGATGCTGATAAACGTCACTAAAGATCCTGATATTAATTTTTAAGTTTTGAAATGACCTTTCTAGCCCCATCTCCTCAACTATCAAAAGGACCCTACGCCCCTCATTCTCACCATCCATTCCTCTCTTCTCTCACCCTCTCTAAATCTCTAAAGAAGCTTATCCCAAGCCCGGGATGCTTCTCTAGAGTAAAAATCAAAATTTTGTCAACTTCCCATCTTATTCATGGAGCACCCGCAATTATCTTCTCATCACCGTTTGGGAATCAAATCCTGCGACGTCAATGCCCTACCTCATCGCTGGTTCTTCCAAATTTGTCCTTCGCTCTCCTTCCTCTAGGCATTGTCCGTTCGACTCGTCCTCCAAGCACTCGTCGAGGAGGATAATCTCTCATCCCCTATCTTTTTATCACTTTCTAGTGTCGATTTTCATCTTTATAGTTGTAGCAAGTAGTTGTAATTGACATTATCATAGTTATAGAAGTTGTTACTCTCTCTCTTGTTTATATTTCAAGTATATTAGATATTGTGAATGATTTCTTTATAAAAAGATACAAAAAAAATATAATTGTGGATTTAATCGACATTACCTCCCTATGTTTGACCCAGGACTCACCAGAGTTTCAATTATAAATATTATTTGGTAGCAAATTTTCTTGCGAACTTGCAACGACTCGAGGTTTCTAAACTCAAACTTTTCGCAATGATTTTCTCGCTCATCAACGCTCAACTGCCACACTCCAACAAAATCAGAATGCGAACCTACACATTTTGGAGTATCAAAAGAATACATATAACAAGTTAAAATCAGGGAAAACCTTATCCATTCATTGAAACCTTGATAATCAAGATAAGCCCAACATTAACGCATAAGGAGACCTAGCTTCCAGGCAACCCAAAACCACATGCACATGAACAGATTCCTAACCCCAAAATCTTACGTCAATCGATCACAATCATAGGAAATCAAAGAAGGTAGACAAGGGGGAAGAACCCTACCTCAAACAAGCCAACCAGTACCAGTGCTAGCTCTTAGCACCCATACTGGGAAACCTTAGTACAACTTCCACAATACCAGCCAGTTCTGGTACTGAATGTCAGTACCGATACTTGGCACCCCCAGTACCATTTCACAAAACCAACCAGTATCGGTACTAAATTCCACTACCGGTACTACGTACCATTCACACCTTACCAAGCAACCTAGCCAGTACTGGTGCTGGGCACCCACAGTACCAATTTATAATACCAACCAATGCCAGTACTGAACACCAATACCAGTATTGGGCAGCCCCAATACAACACCCTAATACCAGCCAATACCGGTATTGAACACTAGTACCAGTATTGGACGTCATCATCCCTTTCCAAGTAACCCAACCAATACCTATACTGGGCACCAGTACTGGTATTAGGCACCTACAGTCATGCCGATTGAATACATCCAGTATTGGTACTGATCACCAGTAGCGGTATTAGGTGCCTTTAGTACCCATTTGATGCCTCCAATTAGCTGGTGCTAAGTCAACTAGTACTGGTACTGGTCACCAATACCGGTACTAGGTGCTTCCAGTACCCAATTCGAAAGCCAAAATCCATTCTATTTTCACACAATCCAACACAATTTCCATGTTTAAAATCTTTCCTTTAGCATCCTTAATCATAGGAAACAAGAGATAAAACAAGAAGGGGAGGTCCCTACCTTTGAGGAAGAGTTCGTTCTCTTTCTTCTTCACATTGGCAACAGCAACGACAATAGCAACAACTCGACTAGTGTCAGCAGCAGTAGTTGCAGCAGTAGCAGCTACAGCTCCTCTTCTTCCAACGTTAACAGCAGCAACAACTTCAACAACACAATAGTAGTAGCAACTTCAGCAACACACCAACAAACCCAGCAACACAATAGTAGCAGCTGCAGCCGCAGCAACCCTTCTCTTTTCTCCTACAACTCTAGCGATAGTGGTGGCACCTGGTGGTCAGTGGAAGGGAGAGGAGGAGGTGAGTTACTTTACTGATGGCAAGGGGAAGGATTGGCTTGAGAGTGAAAGCAATTGAGAAGGTTTTCGTCTCTTATATTTTTAATTTTTTTTTCTTGGCTTTTGTAAAGGATAGACATTATTCGTCCAAAGCCCCTCCACTCCTTACTTGCCTTCCAAGAAAGGCCTCTAAACACTATTATCTCACAAATGGCCTCTCAACGTTTATTTCTTACACAATTGTTAAATTTAATCAGTAAATCTTTAAGTGGCTCCTCATGCCCAAAGCCTTAAATCCATTCTTAGGCAACTAATTAGGGTTTTAATTAGTCCATTAAGTATATTAAAAATCTAGGCCCCTACACTACATGCATGCCACAATTAGAAAATCAAGTTTTACCTCCCTCCAAGCCTAAGATGTACAATATCCTCGTTGTGAAAAAGGGAAGATATTACTTGAAATAGAGTTGAGTTGCCTCCCAACGAGTGCTGCATTTATCATTAGCAGCTGGATAGATGGTTCTCTATAAGTCAGGTTCCAGTAGCAAACCTAAAAATGAGCTAAATAAATTGGGCTTTGAAAACAAGTAACCTAGGATGTTGGTGAGTTGATGATGAAATGTGATTCCAAATGCTCGCCAAAAGAGGTTAATGTAGGAAACTTTGTAGGCTATCCTAAGAGGTCTATTAAGTGAATGGAAAACAACCTCTTGACGGTTATCTAGTAGAGGATAACAAGGATCCTCTAAAGCAATAAGAGTTTCCAAAGGTTTGTACAATTTTAATATGAACCCTTGAATGGTGAGACTGTAACTACAAGCATCAATCCACACGCTCCATTCCACTTCAGGTTGTACTGGTCTGATATTCTCCCCTAAGACGATGAACTTGAGAAGTAATTTAAAACAGGGATTGGTTAGGGAGTCTATCATTTGCTTGGGTGGTTGGGTAATTATCAGTGCCCCATAAGGTTTAAATAACCCAATATCTTTTCTCGACCACCATTCCTCTTTGTTAGCTTCACCCTCAACCAACCTCATCGTTTCTTCAGATGCTAACTGCTCCTCCTTAGTGGTTGAATCAAGTTTAAAATTCATTATCTCATTATCAAAGGTTGACTCTTGATTAAAATCATTTGATGACAGTTGGGTCTCCTGAGAAGCAACAACGTATACAAATCTACATCAGCGCTGGAATCATCCCCGAGTTCTTTATCTTCCATTAATTCCTTCCTACGATGTACATGTGATTCCTCATTAATTACATGAGCTGCTTCATCATTCTCTATTATTTCAGGAGGAGGACTATTTTCACAATTAAAAGCCAAGAGGAACCCCATGTCTATTAATTCTTTGATCTCCCCAAGGAATAAATCCTCGAATGACACATATTGTCCCCTTAAGTCACTCCAGATCTTGATTTTGAGTTCCTTTAATATTTCTTCATCCTCGTCGGTATTAGACTCCTCATCCACCTGGAGTGGTGGTTCCTCAATAATTTCCAATTTCATTTCATAATGACAAGGGAAATTGACACACGTGTTTTGCGTAATGCTTAGTGTGTAAATCGAATGGTTGTGTCGTAATTAAGCACTAGGTCATTTAATTTGTTACGGAACTCAATTTAGATTAAGGTTAAGTGAGTCCCGATTGGTCCAACAGGGAGGCTAAGTAGAGATAGGCCTAACTGAGTTCCTTATTCTACTTTTGGGTTTTTAAGTTTTCCATTTTTTTTCTTCTTTTTATGAAAGACTAAACTAAACCTAACACTAACTAAGAACTTACATTTTTTTTGTGATTTTCTTTAGTGACAAAATGAGAGGCTAACTAGTCTTCTCTCTTATATATATATTTTTTGGCTTTTGAGTTTTGTGAAAAAGCGAAAAATATGTATTTACAAGTGCCAACTTAATAAGGAGAGGAGTTTTTACAATTTTCATTTTGCGGATTTTTTTGTGTTTGGCTTTTTGAATAAGATGAACACAAGAGTAGAAAGAACTAAGCTAAACTTTTTATTACAACAAAAGAGAGAAACATTAGAACTTGAGACTAAGCAAACCTCATTACACTAATGGTGGCTTGAGTCACTTATACAAAGGTTGGAAAAAGAGTATTTACAAGGCACACACACTCATTCACTCATGAGATAAGTAGAAATGACAAGAGTGACTTGATGTTGTGTTTGGTGGGGAGCTTCTTGAAGGCATGGAATCCAAGTAGGAGATAGGACAAAGGTTGTGGTTGTGGTGATGATGGAAGTGATTAGGATTAGGTAGAAGGCTATCTAGGATAGGATGAAGTGTTGGAGGTCCCTAATGTGATTTAAGTTAAGTGGCTTAGTGATGTGTGTTATGATATGCTCATTGGTTCTAATATTAGTGGTGATTACTGTGGCAGAGGTGAGGGATATGGAGATGAAGATCTTATACTTGGGAGTGACTAAGGTTTGTTCTAAAGTGGTGTTCTCTATGGAGTCTATTTGGTGGGTTTGGTGACAAGGTGAAGGGGACAGCCATAGGCTTAGGGTCCTAATGGTTGTGATGGTGGTAGTAGGAATTAGGGAAGGGTTCTAAGGTGATGGCTTTCCTAATGGGTGTGTGTTCTAAGGGGTAGTATGTGAATATGGTGAGTGGAGTGTGTGCAGTGAAGTGAATGAGGGTGTATGTGTGATAGTAGGGTGTTAAGGATGGTGGTGGAGTGTGGATGTGAGTGTGATGATGGTGGTGATGTGGGCATGTATGTGTATTGTGTAGAAAGTGAGTGGGCATGTGTGAGTGAGTGTGTGGTGGAGTGTTTATTACCAACTACTAAGCAAATAAAAGTACTAAAAAGCAAGTTAAGAAATGCTTGAATTGAAAAAGTTATTTTACTAAGCAAGTAAGCAAAATAAAGACTAAGCAAGTAAAGAAACTAATCTCCTAACAAAATAAAAAGAGAATGAAGGTAGAGAGAATAGGTGGCCTCTCCAATGTGGGCAAGTATGTCGATTGAGAGGTGAGGAGAATACTTTGCTTGAAGCCTATCTCCTCTTTGTTAGTTCAACCTCTCTTAAATAATGTTTTGATGGTTTTATAAAATATATTAAAAGAAATAAATATTGCACATACCATATTTTTCTGTCGTAACACCATTGCAAGTTTTGTTGTTTCAAAATCAAAGTATCAAATGATGAAGATGTGTCTTATGTCTAGGTCTTAGATTTTATTGTAAAGATCTTACAAGAGTTATAATTTTCTATTTATTGAGTCTAGAAAGAGTTGTAAAGAGCCCCTAAACAAACATATATAATCTCTAGACTTAGGCTCTCAACACTTAAGAAAAATTGAAAACAAAAACCCAAATCAGAGATGCATATCAGACGTTTGAACACCATCATAGATGTCTGATATCCTAATATAAGTCGTCTGACCTTTGAACCAGATGACCAAACATACTTATCCTCGCCTTAAGCTTTTAAGCACTTAAGCTCCAGTCGATAAGACTTAACTCCAGACGTCTGCAGAGCTATTTAGATGTCTGGTAAGTCTATCAGATGACCTTAGAGAGTACGGTTGGCCTAATAATTTCTAAATCTTTTTTGTCAAATCATATCCAATGGTGGGAATTGCCTTAGCCTTCATTCCAAAATGTTACACCTAAAACACTTTGCAAAGATTTGTCAGAGTAAATCTCATTTTTTGGATTTGCAAGAAATCCGAAGTCAAAGATCATCATGATCTTCAAACGTCCAGAACATATATTGGACGTTCAATCTGACGTCTAACCCTTAAACACTAGAACCCTATTTGGATCTGGTCCAAAACAGGCACAAACTCGCGTAAAATTAGACATCCAAAATTTCACCCAGACGTCTTAAAATAGCAACCTAGATGTCTATCCTAAAACCCTGTTTCCATCCAAGTAAATCACAAACTCGAACCCCTTATATCAGACGGCCAAACAGATTGTCAGACGTCTGATACCTAAAAATCAGACATCTGATTCTACTGTCAGAGTCATCATGAGCCTGATTTGATTTGGATTTCGACTCAATCTCTTGAGATATGCTTCCAACGGCTAAGAGCCTTCTCCCAAGCCTTTTTGAAGGTTCTTAACATGCTTATACATACTCCATAACCCCTCTTAGGCAAAACACACCTTGTAGAGATAATTTACAAAGAGAACCACTAACTCCACTTACTCCTACTTGCCTTACTGTTGTGCAACATCTTTTCTTGGGCAAACTTGCACTCAGATAGTGCTATATCCATAATCATCAAGGATTTTACTCACCCTTAGTAGCTAGTTTAAA
Organism: Thalassia testudinum; assembly: GCA_037157565.1. Classification (NCBI taxonomy): domain Eukaryota; kingdom Viridiplantae; phylum Streptophyta; class Magnoliopsida; order Alismatales; family Hydrocharitaceae; genus Thalassia; species Thalassia testudinum. The sequence goes on from JAZHRO010000024.1 coordinate 221,499,239, forward strand.
GTGATCATATTTTGGGGAACTCTATAGGGTGTTTTATTTTCATTTTACATACACTTGTTGTAGTTAGGCATCTGGTCTGTTAGATTCCCATCTCTTCCTTGCGAAGGAGGAAACCTCCATTTTGGGATCGGAGTTGGGAATTGTAACTGAGGTACACTACCCTTGTTTCAAGTAGTGTGGGTAGTGGATTGATCACAATTGTGATCATAAATCTTAAGTCAGGGATTGACTTAGGTGACGATTTTCACCAGATTTGGGTTTCCACTTAAAACTATTATCTCAATTGTGTGATTGAATTTTTATTTAGCTATTATCTTTCAACTTCACTATTCACCCCATTCTAGTGTAATTTCATTTGGTATCAGAGCATGTTTTCACATCTTTGGAGTAACATCCACGAAAGATTAAATGGCGGGTAGAATCGTATCCACTAGTAAGACAGAGGGGCAGTCCACCATCCATCCATCTCTCTTCGAGGGAACCAACTACTTCTACTGGAAGCTTCAGATGAAGATATGGCTTTAGGCTAACAATTTCTCTATTTGGGACAAGTGTGAATTTAGCTACGACATTCCCATCAAGCCAGAGATGGGATACATTGTAAAACAAATCCATCATCTTGGATTAAATTCAAAGGCGATGAATTCACTATTTTGCGTACTTAGCTTGGAAGAATTTAGTTGCATTAGCCAATGCAAGACCGCCCACAAGATTTGGAAGACTCTAAAGGTAACCCACAAAGGTACGTCAAAAGTCAAAACCTCTAAAATTAACATTTTATGTCAGGAATTCATAGCCTTTACCATGAAGGAGAACAAGAGATTTGGGGATATGTACCCTCAATTCACATGAATCGTGAATAACCTTAAGTCTCTTGGATAAACATTCATCAAAGTGGTGCTTCAAGCCAAGCTCTTTCGCTCCCTTGGACTGGAATGGGAGCAAAAAGTCATCATAATAGAAGAAGCAAACCAAGTAGAAGATCTAGATATGGACAACCTACTTGGAAATCTAATGGCTTAGGAGACTAAGATGGATCAAAAGAAGAAGTCCATCACACCCGAGCCAAAGAAGAAGACTTCAGCCTTCAAAGCGACATTGAATGATAAGGTAATTATCGACGACGAAGAATTTGTTTTGTTAGTTAAAAAGTTTAAGAAGTTCCTTAGGAATAGAAGAGACATCAAGGGAAAGAAAAGGGAAAAGGAATGATAAATACACATTTATTCATGATAAAATGTCTATTTATGCGAGTTCCTAAGCTTAACATTGCATTCCACATTATAAATATTACATAACATGTATCATTCTGCATTTAGAATAGATTGTATAAATTATAGGTTAATTTGCTTCTTTTTGTGGCTAGAGACAAGGAGATTTATTTCAGGACCTCAGATTGACGATCCAACCATACGGATCTGATCAGGACGACAATCAAAGTCCAATGCTTCCAAAATCATCTTGATTGGACTTTCGTAACATCATATACAGTTCGAGGAAGATCAAAGGCCAAGGAGCAAGGTGGTCCAAATCTGAACCTTAGATGCCAAATTCGACTGTACGGATGGATTCAGATCAACGATCGCAACCCAACGACGTGAAAATTGGTCCAATCCGACATCCGTGGCATCCCCTGCAAGCAAAAGAAGATGGATAGTCCAGATGGTGCCATGTGGCACCATCCAGAGGACCAAATGTAGCCATGACCACCATTGCCTTCTCTTCATCTTCAATGTCAATCCTCAGCTGTTGGATGAAACGGCTGAGAAAAACCCAACATCGCCTTCACATGACACAAGGGTAGCTCAAAAGTCAACGTGGATCGTTGGATCTTGATCCAACGATCCACACTCGCTCTTCACCGCACCTGCATATGACATCTCCTGAACACAAAAGAAGTCGGTGTACAACAGTCGTGGAGGGCGATTGCAAGCCACTGTCGCGTGTTCGAATTGCGGCAAACGGATTAAATTCACTAAAGCAGCCACGGATGAAATTAGGACGTCAGATCTTCATTGAGCAAACTTGGAGATGCCATGCAGCGGAATCCCATGTGTCGAATGAGCTCAACGCATGCACACGCGTCATCACGTGCGATCTGTTGCGCGGTAAGCATGCAATTTAGAGCATCGGCCCGCGGGCGATCCTCGACCCTCAGATCTTAATTCAACAACAGGCACGCAATGCCAGTTACGACTGCGTGGATTGCCAACGGGCGTGTGGGCTGTCTTCAACTATATTTGAGGCAGACCTACAATGACAACTTGAATGTCACTATTGACCCATGAACGGATTTTGCCTCCTCTCCTCCATAATAAAAGGACCACCACCCCTCCCATTCTTCTTCATCTCTTCATCTTCTTTCCTCACCTCCTCCAAAGCTCTAAGGAGCTGATCCCAAGCCCGAGATGCTACTTAGAGTAGAAAAGTAAAATATTTTCCCTCTTCTCACCTTCCTTCGTGGAGCATCCCGTGACTGTCCTCTCACCCCAATTCGGAAGTAGATCCTTGTCGCGACGCCATCCTGCCCCGCCTTCCATCCTCCGGCTTCGTTCTTCTTCGTCCAGCCTCTCACCATCTTCATATAGGTGTCGTCAAAGCGAGTCATCCTCTAAGCAGCCATCATGGGGGATTCTTCTCACCTCCCTTTATCTTTTATTCGCTTTCTAATATAGTTGTAATTTCTTCCTTTATTATCTGTAGCAAACTTTGATTAGATAAATATTGATATTCTCTCTCCCTCTCTCTTTCTCTATTCTCTTATTTTGCAAGTAGATTAGTTAGATATTATCGACTTAATCTCTTGCCTTATAAAATACCAAAAAAATTACAAAATATAAAAACATAAAAAAAATAAATAAATCGAAACGTGGATTTCTATAAACCAAACGTTCAGCTCCCTATGTTCAACCCGGGAATCACCTTGAGCTTTGGTTATAGATTTATTTGATAGTGGATTTTTATGCACTACAACGACGGATTTTTAACTCAAACTTTTTACGTATAACATTTCATTAATCAAGGAACCTCTTGTATGATACAATTGCAAGAAAAGAGGTCATATAAGGAAGGATTGTCCATTGTTGAGAAGGGATGATGAAAAGAAAGGCAAGAAGCCATTAGACTTCAAGAAGTTCTCGAAGACAAAGCCGTTCAAGAAGAAGGCATTCCAAGCAACTTGGGATGGCTCTACCTTCAAAGAAGGAGAAGAGGAGACAAATGAAGAGATCGCATGCCTTGGGCTCATTGCAACAAATGATGCCTCTAAATCTGACTCCAAGGAACCCAAGGTAAACTCTTACACTCTAGATGAATTACAATATGCATTTGATTCATTATATCTAGAATTTGAAGAAGTAAAGACTAGAGGCAAATCACTAAAATCAAGGATCTTAAGGAAAATAATCTATTTCTCACTAATAAAACAACCGCCTTAACTATGCAAGTGGGAAACTTGATGATAGAAATAAATCATTAACAAATGATCTATATGCAACCATGACAGAACAAAAATTTCGAGATAGAGAATAATTACTTGACAAATTTTATGTTCTTAAGAAATCAAACTCCCTTAAAAAGGATGAAAATGGTTTACTTAGATTAGAGATTAGAGGATTAGAAGATAAACTAGATATAATGAAAATAGAGATAAATCACCTTAAAAAAAAATCAAATCTATTACTTGAGGATTGAGCCAAATTTACTAAAGAAAAGGATAATTTGGATAATCTCATTACCCATCAAAAACCTTCCTCTAGCAAATTTGGACTAGACTATTATAAGACTAGCCAAAATAAGCCGAAAAATGATCCTCCTCTAAAAACTTAAATTCTAAACATCTAAATGCAAGAACATCTAACCTAAATGCAATCAAACCTAAATGCTATATATAGGCGATTAAACAAGACCAAGGTGTGGGCCTACCTCTTTGGCAACAATGCTATTAGGGGTGTAAATGAGCTAAACTCAAGCGAGCCTACTTTGTTTAGGTTTGGTTCATTTATCTAAATGAGCCTAAATCTTTGTTCAGGTTCGGTTCGTTTATTTTGTAAATCAAGCCTGAATTGAACTCGAGCGAACTTACCTTATTTAGGTTCGATTCATTTACGTTTCATCAAAGAATTCCTCTAATAATCACATGAAATGAACTCTAAGATAAAAACTATTAACTAATTTGCAAACGTTAAATTCCATTAACAATCGCACTAAATGAGAAATCATAGCTCTTAATTAAAGACTTTCCTTTCTCCAATTGTTATAGAGGAGGAGGAGGGGGTTACTAGAGGAGGAGGTAGCAACAACAATTGGAGAAGGATGTGGAGAAGGGAGAGAGAGCCATCGAGAAATAACAAAGGATGGAGGCAGGGTAGCAGCCCATTGGGAGATGCTAGAGGACGGAGGAGGTAGGGTTGTGGGGCAACGACGCATAATGGAGGCACTAGGGGAGAATATTAGGATTCGAGTAGATTGTGGGAAGGGGTTTTAGGGGGGTGACAGCTGACGAGTAACAACCTAGGAGGGAGGGGGGGGTGACTCAAGAGTGGGGGTGGGAATAGAATAATTTAGATGGGTTTGATTTCCTTTGTCATAGGTGGGAAATAAAAATTTGAAACTTGATTCGAGGAGGGAAAATGACTTCTCACTATTTTTGGAAAGTTTATATACCAATACTTTATATTTATGTATTTTATACATACATACACACATGCACACACATGTACATCTATACATAGTTATCGAACCTTTAACGAATAGAACCTAAGCGAACCTACCTTACTCAAATTCGGTTCGTTTATATATATGAGCCTAAAACTTTCCTCAAATTTGATTTGTTTATTTGCGAACTGAATCTGAATCAAACTTTTACCAAACTAAGCCTGAGTAAACAATTGAACCCAAATATTTTTGATAGCCCTAAGTGACATCTTGTCGGCTCTACCATGATAAGAAAATAATACATTGTCAGTGTGAGTGGCCGTAGTGAATCGATTCAGAAATAAAAAATGAAAACTACATATATGAAAGAAGATATCATTCACAAGAAGGCTAACTAACATCTCAATCTTGTTTAATACATCATGAACAATATTCACATGTTCACCAACAAGAGACAAAAAAGAGAAATAGTAAAAAAGAAAGAAATTGCAAACAGAGGTGGAGCTCGCGCACGCGATTGCGCATGGCTATGGATGAGCTGGAGGCGAGTGAACTCTCGCGTGCAGGGTTGCTGGGAGCTCATGCACAGGGAAGGGCTTGCTGTTAAGGATGGTCGTGAGTGTTGGGGGACCTGCAACCCTCACACAAAGGTTGTTGGCTTGCTACGGGAGTGTCGTGTTGGCACACGAAGGGTTGAAGGATGGACGGAGCTACACGTGCGGCGGGGCGAAGGTGCTTGCATGGTGGTTAATGGTTGTGCGTAGCCGCTCGTGTGCCTACTGCATTGTCATCGGGAGGGGATGGGTTGCATGGCAGTGACACGAGATGTTCAGTGCAAGGAGATGGTAGCGACTATAGGATGCATGCACAATCTAAGCACCTCGCTTGGGGTGTGAAGAAGTGAGCGGTGTGGTGTGCGTGAGCTGCCAAGGCACTGCGTTGGGAATGCGAGCAGCACACTGCAACTATGGTGGCATGATGGTGGAAGCTATGGTGAGGAGAAGAGGAAAGCTCACAACTGAGAGGGTGAGGGAGATGGAGATGGCGAGGATGGAGGAGACGAGGAGGAGAGGTCATAGCCACTAGGGCCTACACCTCCCCCTTGGGTCGCAATGAGGAGTGCCCTCGTACGAGGTTGGAGCGACCCTCTTGTCTTTCACGAGGGGCAAGGCTTGGGGAGGTGTGTTGTGCTACGTGTGCCTGAGGAGATAGGGTATCGTGTACCTAGGCATGTAGAGGGGAAGTTTCTAGATGCATCCTAGCACGAGAGGTGGATTTTTGGGAGGAGAGAGCGAGTGAGTGAGGTGCACAGGTTATTGATTGGAGGGAATAAAGAGAGAGTGTGTGTGTCATTGGGGAGAGAGTGTGTGTGGATTGGTGGTCCCCTTTAGGTGATTTACAAATAAACCCAAGGCCATTAGCATTTAAATTATTATTGTAATGCTCCTAGTTAACTCCAGATTGGTTCCGAGTTGCATGAGGTCGATTTAACAATTATTAAGCGTAACCAACTTAATAAACATTTCAAGTTTGACATGGCATAAAGATGTGTACATTAGGATCAGTAACAAGGAAAAATATTATAAATAGGTGCGGCAAGATAGGGATAACCATAATATATCAGGTATATCACAGTGCATTCTACAATGTACATCATATAAAATGTACATAGGAGCCAAATATGTTTACAGTCCATACATGCCATAACAATTTAATGATTACAACACAATAATAACAAGAGCGGGGCCCAACCACAATTTATAGGACAAGCAGGGCCTACAGTAATAGAGGTTGTAACTGCACTAACTACACCACTGTCATGTAGTACATTGGGGCCTCCCGTCATGCGTCAATGGGAGGGTCCAACAATAGCACCTGGAGTAGAAGCTCCACTGTTTGGACCTCTACGTCCTAGAGTGCCAAGCAAGAATAGTGCCTCACCAACACTCAGCAAACCTACACCAAGTTGCTTGTAGCCATAGTATGGCCCTACGACCTCAGGTCCTGAACATGAGTTACAAAGTAGGGATAAGCTAACCGACTTAGTAGGAAAAAATGACATGTGCCATATGGAATAGTGGATAGTGTACAAGCTATTGTGCCTTGGCAAACTAAACCAACTACCCCACACTCACATTTATTCCATGATTTTTATTAACAATTATTATTGTTCGCTCACTCGCCTCATAGGATCATATTCTCAAAATCATTCCTCTCTATTAAAGGAGATGCCCATATATCCTCCCCTTCGACCACAGCTTGCTAGTCCCTTCTTGATTATGGGAGAGACTAGCAACACTAGTGATCCTCAAGTAGGCATACCCATTATTGTGTCAAGAGAACACTTTCTGACTTCTATCACATGAGTCAGGTAACATTTTCTAACTTCAATTATAGGAGTTGGGCTTTTTTTTGGAGCTACCTAGGCCAACTGCTTCGTGGACAAGACGAGCAACTCAGGTCAAGTTCCATGAAGTTAGGTCATCAATCGTTTTAGATCATTCCAAATCATAGTACAAGGCATAATCAGACATTGTTGAGTCACATCAACTCTCTCGCTAGAAGCTCCTACTCTAGATGTGCCCTCTCAATCTACCATTGTATGAGGTCCCCACCACTCCTCATAGTACCCTGATGTCATTCGCTTTTGCAGGAGCCTACTAAGCTCTTTCTACAACTACTAGGTACCCTAGCATCATCTGCACTTGCAGGAGCCTACTAAGCTTGTTGCTATAAGTACCTCACATTGACTTGAATATAGGTACGTTCAAGTACCTCACTTTGATGACAATCCGTAGCTTGTAACCCCAACTGGGAACCATTCAGGTCTTAAGGTTCATCAGTGTTAGTTGCCAGCTACCTTGATTTCCTGGGCCTTCCACCAACGATCATGAGCCCATACCTCAAATGGTCAAAGTGTTAGCCTTACGAGCCCACCTACTTTGACCTGGGCATCACATTCATTTCCATTTTCAGTTTCATTTAGGGTTCCATTAAGGACCCTTAGACTCAAGTTCCAGACTCTGAACAAAGTTTAATACGTTCATTCCTTGATATTTAGCTAAGATTTAGCTAATTAGATTGAGTTCTCAATCCTTGTGAGGAGTTTCTGAATGAAACGGGACCACATATGCCTTATTTAATGTCCAGATAAAGTGTCAAACATCTAATATGGCAGGTTAAGATGTCTAGTAATAGTTTAGACGTCCAGAAATTGTCATCTAAGAAGGCTACTCTTCCTCTCAGGTTATTAGACATCTAGGCCCTTTTATGTACATCCAGGAACCAGTTTGAACATCCATTCAAGCAGTCCAGACATCCATTCAAGAGGATTTCATCCCTAGAGCTACAGGTTAACGTCCAATTTTATGGTTGGACGTGCAGACAGTGCTCATCAGACGTCTAATAATTATGTTGGATGTCCCATAAGCAACTAGAATCGTGTCTGGGTTCTAGAATGCGACCTTTGTCATTCCCAATTGACCCATACCCCATTCTAACTCATGTAAATCACCATTTCACACATATATTCATACCGTAAACAAGTAAAACCTTCGGATTTTGTGGATTTCATCATCAAAAGTACAGTCCCAAATGGGATCCCCATATGCATCATCATAAAGTTGAACCCCCAAATCAGGAACATCCACATTTTTACTCGCATCCAACCTCATCGAGCACTCGATTTGTCTTCCATTCAATGATTTAACAATGGAAATGACACACCAAAATCGCAATAGTAAATGGCGTGGTCGTCGTAGCGCAAAATCGGGGTTGTTTTAAATTTTTAAAAGCCAAAGTCGTAAGGTCTTCAAGTAGAAATATGAGTCCAAATCGTTTCACAAGGAGGCGTGTGGAGTTAACTATCAAATTCAAGTCACTTGAAGGAAATATTTTTTTTTGATATATATATTTGTTAATGGTGATAACGTCATCATCTGTCATAATTAACTTTAATTAGTCATAATCAATATATAAATATTCCTAAATAACAACCAAAGAGCCATAACTCATTACATATTCATTCTGAGATAAATGCATTAAATCAGGGTTAAAACTGTAATTTTACCATATCATAAATGCAGAGCAACCGCAGATTTTCCCAAGGGTTAATTAAAGGTAAAATACTCATAAATGTCTAATAAGAGGATTCGTACTGAAAGAAATGGGCTTTCACGTATTTCAAAAATTAATGGACATCCGAAACCCTAATTTCAGACCCGGTTAATTAACTGATGTTCTGGTCATGATAAAATTCATCTAAACTTTCTAAAAATCATAGAAAAATATTCTATAAGGATTAGTACCTTTGATTTAACCATTGGAACCCATCTTAACCTAAAACAGAGTCTCAGATAGATAGTTGCTCTAATTTAGGTTTCTACGTAAATTACCCAATCAAACTTGATCAAAACCAAAATCCGACTTCACCATCAGATTCCTTGGGTCCAAATTAGGTTTATACCAAAATTTGAGCTCAATCAGATATCATCTTGACCTAGTTTGCATTTTGGCCTAGTTTGATTCTTCTCTCAAATGACCCCTCAGCTTTCGAAATACATTGCAAAATCCCCCTAACTTTGTCATCACCTTCACATATAGGTCCCTGCTGCCATTAGGAGTAGCTACAGCTCACCGTTGAGATTCGAACGAGGATTTCTCACTCGATTCTCAATCAATCAATCCCAAATTTGAACCAGAGTTTCCTTAAGGAATTCTCTTCCAAATGAATTTAGCCTTAGACCCCAAGTCTTTCACAATCTCTCATGTGAACGTATGAAAGATTCAGGTATCATTCTGTGCACAAAGCTCTCAAGCTTCTTTCCAAGCTTGGAAACACCCCCTAAGGCCTATAAAAAGATCCCTCATGCATTTCCTCACCTCCTTAGCTTGGTATGAGGCCAAAACCCTCTTCAAATCCCTACCTCTAGCCCTTCTTCGACCTAGTTCCGACAACCCTTCTTCCCCATCTTCCTAGGGACGGCCAAAGGCCAAATTGGCCCGTCCATCATCTTCACCACCTTCCTTCGCACCTCGTCAACCAAAACAGGCACCATCTTGCCCTCTCCTCGCCACCGTCCCCCTCAATGGAGAATTCGTCTTCCCCACGTCCAGCAATCACACCGACATGGGAATCTCCCTCATTTTTTCTTTAAATTAGGTCCTATAGTTTCCTCTTCCTCTCTACTTCAAATTCCCCTCATTATCCTTTCATTTCGACCGATGTTCACACCTCATCCCCATTGTCTTCCTTCGCACCGGCGAAGCTTCAACGATGCCTCCACGACACCACACTCCACCAAACACCGCACCACCTACTCCAGAAACTCCGCCACGACTCCACCAACAAAAGCCCTAACATAATTTCACCTATTAGCCCTTCTACCACATCCTCGAACACCACCACCTACAGACCAACTCTCCAACGTCACCATACTCACATACGCTCCCTCGCATCACGCCGAGCCCCCCATTACACTCGCCGCACCACGGCGAACCTCCTGAACTTGTTTCGACAAGGCCATAAGGCCGTTTTCGTGTTTCAGGTACTTCACCGAACAGCAGCCACTGCCACCGTCTTCTCTGGTGTGTTCTTCACCTCCAGGCGTTGAAGCAACCTACTACAGTTCTTGATCAACGCGGTCCCAGGTCCTAAAGCCTCCCAGGTGGTCAATTGAAGACCCCAACCTCGTCTGCTGCTCCAATTGAAGGAAGTCATCCCGCTGCCTTCATGCAAAAGGAGGGGGACTAACTTAGTCCCACCTCGTGAGTGATAGAATTGCTTGTGCAGTATAAAAGGAAAAGATGCATATGGCTCATTGCCTCAGAAGCATAGGGGTGAGATCCCCTCTCATGCGTATGCACTCGATCACCATTCACGCTCAGTGACCCTGGTTAGATCCGATTACTTGATTACTGTTCATACTTGTATACCCAAATGTGTTGGGTTTGAGAAGAGGAGAAAAGGAAGGAGAGAGAGGGTGGAGGGGGGGTTTGCTCTGAGTTGGTTTCCCCTGCTCCACACTTAGTCGTGAAAAGAGAGAGAAAATGGCTTGTGCAAAGGAAAGGCTGAAGGAAAAAGAGAAGAAGAGCCGAAGAAAAGAAGCAGAAGAGGAGAAAAGGTTCTCCAAGTGCATGTAGCAGGCAAGGGTTAAGTCGTCTGATTTGAGGTCCCGTCTGAAAACCCTCTGAGCACAACGCTGTAGATTTATTTGCCTTTGTGGACATATAAGTGATTCTGGTTACTGTTGGTTTATTTAATATTATTGAGTTAATTGATATGTATATGCTTAAGATTAATAATTGATGATTCAAATAATCATTATTTTATCTTAGATATCTTTTTACCTTGTCAAACTCCTGATATACTAAAACATCGAAGATCAATTTTGAGTAGATATTATTCATTGCATATCATTATTGACTTGATTTCCTATGCTCATTTATATTTTAATTATGATTAGCACGTGAATTCTACATTTACTCCCTGTGTTCGACATCGCACTTCATTTCTGGATTCCGAGTTTATAAATTGTATTTGTTATCGAGCAATTGAGGTTTTATTACAACGAATGCATATTTAACACCCCTCAAATTGAATACAATGTAAGATAAGAGAAACTAATTATAACTATGGACTGTGGGAAAAATGCGGGAATCAAATCCTAACTAGGAAAGCAATAGAATACGCAACTAGAACTAATGCAATAAATTAAGAGCAACCAGAAACAAGAGATACAAATAAAATTAGAACTTTTATTTAAGAGAATAATTCAACTCACTATATTAGTTTGTACCTATAGTGACAATCAAGAACCATTGTGTAGGTTGATAATACCATCGCTATAGCTACAGAGGCCTATTCCGATGGTCAACTTTGACATCCTCTTAAGAGGCATCGCTGTAGACTATCCTAACAATAAAAATCGTCGGTGTTGCACCTAATTTTACAGCAATGGTCAACAATACAAAGGTTGTCCAATTAGGCTTTTATGTTAGTAGCAACGATTTTATCTGTTAGTGTAGATCAAGACTGCCAACTTTAACAGTTTAAAACGTTGGCAATACCATCACTATAAGTACTCCATATTTAAATTAGTATTTGGTAACAAAAAAAAAATGTTAATATAACCATCACTATAGAAAGACGAAGTTTTGATTAACACATGTAGTGACATTTCTTTCGTTATTATTGCCATAGTTTCTTAATATGCTAATATAAACATGTATTATTAGGTATCATCAGCTCTAGTTTTTTTTCTATATTATATAAAACATGCAAATGTGACTTTTTCATATACTACAACAAAAATAAAGAAATTGATAGAGTTATTAAAAATCAAATTTATTCTATTAAGTGAAAAGTATATATAGTCTCCTTACAATGGAATCAATAAACATTGAAACAAAATTTTAAGTATCTATCTTTACAAAATAGTAAAAAATAAGAAATAAAAGCCAATAAAAAATAACCAAACATCCTACGTTGAACATAACAATTCTCCAAAATTCAAATTATAAGTTGCATCATTGAATTGAAACAGGTAAGATATTATTGTCACATAATTATTTATAATTCTATATTGTCCTTAACAATCTTCCATTTTTGTGTTTAAAGTAAAGAAATTCAAGAATCATATGCACCTGCCGAGAATAGAACCCGTGTCTGTACCGTAGAAAGGTACCATTCTACCACTAGACTACTGGTGCTATTTGTGTTTTATAAACCTTAAATAACACAAACTAAGAGTGATCTGAAGATGAATAATCTCAAAACAATTTGGATGAACACCTCACCCTGTCCTCTTAAGAACCATAAGGAATCAAGGCAAAGAGAACTATAAGATTTTTCTAAAGCCATATTGAATATTGCCACCTTGCCAACATTTGGAGCTAGTCATTTTTTCTTACATATCAACAATATCAAAAGACACCCACCCATTAGATCTATACACTTTAACCATCTATATCAAAGAATTCAATCTAAGAAAAAAAAAGAGTAAATTGAGGTAAAGCACCTACTTTGACATCCTATATTCACAAAATTACAAAAATGATCACTATCAATGTGGCAAGATTAGATGAAGTTTAATAGAATTTTGTTTTACACAAATGATTCAAAGATGTGAATGAGTTCTTATAATTTTGGAGATATGCAACCAATCTGTACAGCCTCTGAACATCCCTCTTTTGTTTCCAACAGTTTCTCAAGATCTAGGATGGTAAAATCAAGAAAACACACGTTAACCAAGTTCAAATAAATGAGATTATAAAATTTTATGGAACAAGTTCTTTTAGTCACATGGATATAGCCGTGTATATTCTTTCTTTTGAGAAAGAAAGACAACAACCAAATGGCAGCCATCCAAAGTTTTTTCATTATACTTTGTATGTAAGATCCCCTTCCCAACTTGCATGCCTCTTTTCTGGTTCCTTTCTTAATGTGAATTAATCTTTTCCAGCAAATGAAAGGGAACTATCCCCATCTTCAGACTATCCTTTTAGTTATGAAGCAATCTAGCTCCTCAAATATTTGCTACTTGATCATCTTGGAGAGAATCTTTTTCCTCTCGGAAGCGGCGGCAGGAAAGGCGGGGTGTAAATATGGTAGCCATGGGATTTGGTCTAATGACCTCTACATGGCAATTTAGGAGGCTTTACCACTCTAGGAGCCCCTTCATGGGAAGGAGAGAACAGTGTTCACTTTGAGAAGGATGAATATGTTGTAGTTAGAATATCTGGTATGGCCACTATCTAAGAAATGTGAGGGTATGTCTCATATAATCAGCCTGGGTTTCCATTGGGATTGTACCTGACACAATGGGCTATGTTCAGATTGGAATAAACAAGTGGGATGCTGACACTGATATGCCCATGCTCATAAAAAAAGTATGTAGTGGCACTTTGGAGGGCACAAAAGCCACCCGTGCAATATGAATTGTCCTTTGGTGTATGATACGAATAATATCATGTTACATATATTGCTCGAGCCTTGAAACATTCCAACCTTAACAAGCAAACATTGAACAAAGGACAAAGAACACACAAGAGCCAATTGGCTTCAATAGTGGATTACTTCATTAGTTGTCTTTTTGCCCACAAAAGAGCGAACAAAGAATGATATGCAGTCCCCTAAAAAAAGGGTTTATGTACATCCACAAGAAATGACCATAGAAAGTTTAATTTACCAGAAATGAGTGTGGTATGAAGTTACGAAAGTTAACAACTATATAAAAAGAAACTGATGACCTTGGTTCACTAGAGATATTGATAAGGAAACTTTGGTGTCTATTTAGTGGTGTTATTTACTACCTATCAAAAAAGAACATATTACCTCTGGTTGTAAGATGCAATCCATCTCCAAAAATAAGTCAAACGTGGTGCATCTGCATTTGGGATGCTTCTCGAGTGAAAGCAAGACTTCAGCCTGCACCATGTCATAAGTCCTCGGATATGTAGGAAAAGCTTCACACCTGATAAGAAGTGAGACTTTGGTAAACAACCATTGATGCAGCATAAACATTGTAGACAGATGTAACAACCACTCACATACCACAAGCATTGTGGACAGATGTAATGTAGAGCAGTTATCTCCAGTAACATAAAAATTTTTTGTGACACAATGTTAATGACTTAAACATGTTATAACAATTTCATACAGCATATAGTTACTCATATGTCTCTGCATTTGGAAAGATGAACAGAAAACCACTCACTAGCATTCAACCGTAAGATACAAGTGTGAGTGGCAAAAAACCAGTTGTTTAGATAATTTACATACACTACAAAGCGATGACTAGTGAACAAGATTTTAATGTAGGGTGCCTTTCTTAATTCTTACCAATCATGTCACACCAATAAATCCCCGATCCAGTATTAGTGGAAGGTAATTTGGACTGGTTGTAGGCACTACGTTCATCACACAAACAGCTTTTCTAGGTTCACATAATGCAACATTAAAACCACCATAATGGGCATTCATATCTAGCACATTTCTCAACATGTTGAAAGATGGGGATGGATTGTCACTGGCCCTTTAGGGTGATTAGAAAAACTTAAAGGTGAAAGAAGAGACCAGTAATTGGGAACAACTGACTTCCAATAGATTGCATCTTCTGAGAGAACATCTTCATGCAAACCTATCAGGAAAAATAAACAAACACTTGTAGGGAAATGTGAATTAGGAAATGTGAGTTCAGAAGAGCTCAATGTTGCCTTAGATGGACAAGGAGTCTGGCTTTCAATGGGTATCAAACATTGACTTCGAGTTCCACCAAGGCATGATTAAAAAGGCTGATAATATGGAGATTCAACATCTTGGTCCTTGCTACAGAACTCAAGGCCAGGCTTTCTACAAAAAAAATAAATGGAGATTAGGATTGGCCATAGATGTTCTAGGTCAATTGTGTTGGATTTGAGTACATAGTTTTCTGAATTATGAACATTTAGATAATGAAAAACATAGTCATAATGGCCCCTTACCGTACATTGTAGCACTTCTTGCTATGAGTCTTCCTCCACAAAATTGTCTCATCTCGTTGTGATAAGAGCTCCCAACAAAGCTTCTCAATAAATTCCCGAAGAGATGTCCACCTCTTCTGCTTTGAGAAGAGATGAGCTCCAAAACTCCCGAAACCACAGCCTATATCCAAGATGTTCCTGATCTGTCGTGTCAATATTTTTAATAAATAAGCTACATATCGCTTATTTCTTTAACATATAGATTAATTTCGGGTTATTAACAAAAAGACCAATAATATTGTTGATTGTGGGATCTTCCTATCTACATATAACAAATATTGTCTCTATATATGTACAGCAATGTATACAGGGTAAGTAATTATATAGCACCAAGAAAAAGAGGTGAGGTTAACACCTCAAAAAAGAAAAAAGAAAAGAAAAGAAAAGAAAAGAAAAAGAGGTGAGATACAAATAACCATAAACAGGAAAGAGAACATACAGAGATGAATCTTTCGTGATTGCAAAAAAAAAAAAAGAGAATCTAAATACATATGGAACAAGATTTAACAAAAAAGAGCTATCAAGTCAGGCAACCTTTTTTTTTCCCCTTTTTGGAGCAAGGTCAAGCCGGCAACTATCAGTTTCTTCTAAAGCAAGAAATTTTTACTTTTTTTTTTAATGACTATAAAATATAGCAGAAAGTGACATCAAAATGTATCCAAAAGAAAATTGAATGTGCACACCAACCGTGAAAGTCACAATTATAAACATAACGGCACCTATATATATAACATGTAAAGGATGATATTCTAAACACCTACATATAACAAAAATACAAGAATTAGTTTTGAACATAAAGCTAAGCCCAAGACCCTGTTACATGAAATGCACTTGATGGAATAGCTTAAGTGGTGAGTTTACTAATTTCCTATTGGGTTGATCCAATCTATCTGATGGTATGGGACAAGGTCAGGCTGCTAAGTCTTGTGGTATGTCTGGTTACCATGAATGAACAAGGGCCATGCATGCAATTATGTTGGAGTGGCTTCTTGGGAGTCAATCAGGTACTTGCACCTAATAGGTCTAGTGTTTCGCATACAATGAAATCTTAGCTTGAACGCAGGAGAGATGGCACCAATGTTCATTCATATATTGGTGAAAGGATTGTCGCTTCTATTCTAAAGTACATTTATTTGGTTTCTCTAGCAAATTCTTGTATCCTTAAATGGAATCATTTCATCCAAAATTATTTGAAGTAAAGGAGATAACCAAAATGAGATCAAAATTTATGCATCAAAATGTCTCATGGAAGTTGATACGAGATAGGAAAGAATATCTCATGGAAAGGATCAGCAAAATTGGAACAACAAATTCTTGATTCAAGCATGCCTTAAGATTCGATCCATTCTACATGTCGAAATAAATAGAATCTAAAAATGACCACTTTCATATACCTGGACTAGCAAAAAGAGTATGTGAGTAGTCCCATAGATGGCTTGACTTCCTCCAACGATAATCCATTTTTTTGAAACAGTAATGTGTAACAATGAGCAACGGTTGAAAATAGCTTTGACGTCGGAGTCCCAACAACTAAGATGGTGAATATGTCAAATCCTTCCCAAGATAAATAGTTCTCCCTACTAAAACTAGATCACGCTTAATTCTCATCCCTGCTAAAACTATTTATCCTTCCCAAGATAAAGTGTCCTGCATAATCATGTGTGGAAGCTGAAATAAGACTATCAAGTAAATAAGATACATATGCTAACAAAATGGAATTCAACAAACAAGAAAACACTTTATGCATACTAAAAGAATATATTAGAGCCCCTTTTATTCTTTATTTGTCTTTTTTGTCATTTCTTATTTTAGTTTGGACTCTTCATGTAATTCTTTCATCCCTCCTCTCTATATAAGAGAGGCTAGGATTTCAATTTGAATAAGATGTTTTTCATTCTCTCTAATAGATTCATTTACTCTCAAAATAACAATACAGACCTTCATTACAATGAATGCTTTAGGAGCATTAATACTGACACAACCTATCCATTTTGCCTCGTTTTCCGACACTTTCCTGGAAAAATAGAGACCTATTGCTAAAAACTCAAACTCACCAAGCAAGTGCAGTGCATTGACCATTCTTCAATAATTTACCCATCGAAATAAGCGATCTTTAATTTTTCTTGGAAATCTCCCTATAATTCATTTATGAAACAACAAGCAATCTGAACAAAAATTTCTTCTTTTTCCCAAAACCCCCCCAAAGAAAAATAAAACAAAAAAGACATGTTAGAGATAATCCCACCCAAGCAGCAGTAGGATTATTATTCCCAACCAGTAGGGTGGGTACATGGTGTGAATCATGTTTAAGCCCAAGCAGCAAGATTGGACATCAAATATTATTTTAGCAGCTTCATTCTGAAGACAAGATACATGTCTTTCTGGCTTGCAACTTTGCGAGTATAAACCTGTCTGCAGACACTTGATTACTGAGAACATACAACAATCTGCATATCTTTTCCAAAAATTTGTTATTGAATATCATTTTAGAGAGATTTATCTGACTATCATTTTACACTCCTACTTGTGTTGTGAATCTGGATAATATTTATCTGTAACATCCCAAGACTTGCATATTGTGACCACTATAGTTCAAAGGAAAACCATACATGAAAACAAGATGTTAGAAAATAAGCTATTAGTTTCTCTTGAATTGTCAACAAGAGCACTTGACAAAAATTGGCAGAGAACATTTGCAAGAACCATTTCATAATTTCTTTTCTTGATGATAATTTGACAAGTCTCTTTCATGGCTATCCTGATTAATTTTTTGATTAGGAGTTGTGCAGAAACTTGGTTATTTTTCCAAAGTTGTCTGAAACACTATTTTGTAGCTCCATTTCGTTAGACATCTTTCCATAAACTAAGTCCCCTGGTAAGGCTTCCAAGAAGAAGATAAATGATTCTCAGAAGCCTAGCATGTATGGCTTCTTCACCTTTCTCTCCTTTGTTTCTAATATATTCTATAGTTTTTCATACTTGCCTTTATTTTTGCATTAATTCAACAAAGTTTGGGAAGAAGGCCTGACTTTCGCAGCCATTTCACAATAGATGCATCTTTTGATTTTAAGTGGTCTTTTCTGTCATCTGATATGCCTACTCTTGCATGACAACAAATTATTATACATTTAGCAAGCATACTTTTTATGGATATATAGGCCATGACTTTTTCATCCAAAATACTCATTATTTCAAGCAAAGACAAAAAACAGCAATTGAGCAATGAAGTTCTTCACCATACTGGGCTAACGCAAGCCCGCATCCTTCACAGTTGGCTCTTTTACACAAGGTTGTGGTGCACATGGAGGACTAGAGCACGACGAACTCGATTTGGCACCTTCATCACCAGGGAATTGGAGAGGAAGCATTGGGCAAAGGAACGATCAGACAAAAGGATAGAGCTATGGCTAACCAGATTGCCAGGGCAATGACTCTTTTTTCCTTAACATGCCAAGAAGGTCGATCCACCAGAGGCCTTCCAAACTTACAAATCTATATCTTTGTACTGGTTAAGTTGTTGGGTCAATTATTGCCAATTTTGGGCTTCCCCCCCACCACCACCCCACCCCACAAAAAAAAAATTCTACTATTCTAGCAACTTAAAAGAATGAGCTTATGAGCAAATGAAAGAGTAGAATTGCTAGCCAAAAAAAAAAAAACACTATGCATTATGAAATCTTCCAATGCAAAATATAGGACATTTGTCTTGTTGCAATAATTTGCCAATGATATACACTTTCTGGATGAACACACACATGCAAGTTTGTAGGGAAAAAATCTTGCTCTCCTTTTTTTATGTATTAGGAAGTTTCTTACCCATGAAGTACAGTGATAGCATTTTAGATTAACAAAATAGTTAATTAGCTTTCAATCTGAAAAACTAAGAAACTCACAAGAGGATCTGTTATAGCCTGTTGAGAGCGCTATAGGCTACAGCAATAGCACCAGTTTGCACAACATTCATGGAGACATCAATCAGGAAGAAAAATACAACAGAGTGCGAACCGAAGCTAAATTGGATAGTCATACCCCTATCATGCATCTTTGTCCCTAATTAACTAGTGGTAGAAGTAAAATGCAGTAGTACAGAGTCGATTCAAAACAGGGCATTTCTTATTACACATGGACTCTCAGTGAACGTGCTTCTCATTAGTTATGATAACAGTATTGTGTCACTAAGTTAGTAATGACTTGAATCAATTAGCATCACCATGCATGATAATGGGTTTCATGAGCATAGAGATTTCCAATCATTTTAGTTACCTCTTTCACGAGAAAACCAACTCTTCCTCAAATTTGTATGTAAGAACCCCTTCCCCACTTGCATGCCTATTTTCTAGTTCCTCTCTAATGTGCTGGACTTCTTGAAGTGAATTAATCTTTTCCAGCAAATGAAAAGGAACTTTCCCCATCTTCAGACTGTCAGAAACCCCATTGGGCCTCAACCGTCATCTTGCCCTTACTATCCATTCAACCTACTAATTTAGATTCTCTGACATCCTTTTCTGACATTCCATTAGTAGGAAAAATCACATCAAGTCCCAAATTCCCCCTACATCCTGTATTGATTCTATAACCATAGTCAAAACCTGATTCAAAATCCCAGTTTTTCCTAGATTGAAATCTGGCACTAGATTTCTGTCCCCTCCTAGCTTGTACAGAATACTCCATTCTCAAAAAGAATGGTTCCTTGCTATGGATGTATGATTGCAACTAAAGATTGAAGAAAAGAGAGAGGCAGAAAAAATCTAAAAACATGAGTTATTGGAAACCTAAGAAGAATCCTTTATGAAATTGCTAACTAATTTTGAGTGGCTAAAATATTATTTAAAATACCAGTAGCAGGGTCTAGTAGCAAAGATATCTAGGAAATGTAAGAATTGAAAATACTAGCTCAGAATATTTTTTAATAAATTAGTGTTGTGGTACCTTTTATTTTGATCAAAGATCTATTGCAAGGATGCCCTTAAAGAATGGAGGCAAAGCAAAAGTAACAAAACTTTTGTTCAGTCGTGAACGTAGTTATTCAACCAGAAACCATGATATCAAAAATGGATTGTCAAACATGCCCATCAAACATGATATCAAACATAAACTATCAAAGATTACATGAACTGAATGTATGAGTTGCTTTGTTGAGCTTTCAAACATGGATATGAGAGTCATATTCACTGTCTTTCTTCAAGTCAAACTTTCAAACTATTTACCAAATTGAACTCCAATTGTATTTGGATTATTTGATTTGATGGATAAAATGACAGTTAAATCTTGTCCATTGCACAGATATGGCATACTCACCTTGTGAGGGCATCCAACCCAAAACTTATTTGCTTAAGTCAAGAGGGCCAACTATTTCCATTAATCAATCACTCAATTATTTCAACAATTTCAAATGTTGGACTATTCTCTAAACATGGTGAACAAGAGGAAAACCATCAAAGGCACAACAAGACTGATCAGAGCTTTTAAGGAAGAGACAACTTACCCTAGTCCCTCATTGGACCAAGCAGCATCGTAAACTCCCTAAGCAGTTCTAAATGTAGTTTCAGCCATGCCTTCTTGGATCATACAGGTTGCAACTGAATATGTTACTCCAGGCCATATTTCCCTGGATTGCATAGCACTCCAATCAATAGAGCCATCTGGTCTCATCCCATTAATTGCTCCTCGCTTTCCACCTTTAACCTTCAATACACATTTGCACATTTGCTACACTACCAGATCCTGAACAAAACAAAAGAACCAAATTATTGGGTTCTCATAAAAAGAAAAGAAATGGAACAACACATTATCTGGCCCCAACTAATGTTGGAAAGGGTTGATTGCTCTTACTATGTTTTTAAGATGTGATTTACGGGTGACATTTATGAACACATTCAGTAGCATAAGTAGAAATATTTTTCATCATCTTGCAAAAATCAACAAATAAGCCTAGCATCATAAGAAAATAAGTTCAAATAGATATTCCTCAGGGAATTAGAATATTACTGGGGTAGCACTAGTAGTTTTTGCAACGTACTTCTATTCTTTCTTTCGTTATATCAGCTTCTCTGCATCAGAAGGTAGAAACATCAACAGTCCAAAGCAACAAATGCAAAATGGATGGATGGATGGCCATCCATCGGATTTAGAAGAAAGGAAAGTGAAAAATAGTGTAGAAGTCCCTAATTCACATAAAAAACACATGATTTATGAGACGAACTCTGATTGGGGAAAATTTACATCTCGCAGATTCGATTTTGTATGAGGATAATAGAATTCAAATCAAATTTGTAGTCCATGGCTATTAAATGATGCAGACCCATATTGGTTCTTGTATCACCTCATACCTGCACCACCACCTCACTCCTTACCCCCACTGCAACATTTCATCAAACACCTAGCTTGCACCACCTTGACCCTCCCTCCCACTATAGAATTTCGTTAAAAACCTTACAAGAAACATATACCGGAAGAGACCGAGAAAGAGATCAAGTGGGAGATCTTGAGTGCAGATTTGACCACAGGTTTGATCTTAAACCCTAACAGAGAAAAAGATTTGAAAGAGATCCCATATTTAAGATCCAAGTGAGTTTGATCAGATTTGAGAGATCTTACTTGTAAGAGTGAGAGATCGGGAGATCGGAGAAAGATCGAAGAGAGATATCCACATACTTGAGCAAAATCTAGAGAATCATGTAAGAAGATCGAGAGAGACCTGCCATTATAATTGAGACATTGGCGGAGATGTTGCGGAGAGGTGTCAAGTCTGTGTGTGTCTGGTGGGGAGGCATTGGGTTGAAGAACATTGGAGGTCCTCGTGCATTGGGGGGGGGGGGGGGGGGGGGGCTGGGCTGTGGGGATTGGAGGTCCCTGTGTGTTGGGGGGAGCAGCAGGGGCTTAGAGAGGAGGGTTGTATTGGTTGAGGTTTAGGACGGAAAAGAAAAACCCAACGGAGGGAGGATGAGGGGAAAAAAAAAGGAAATTAGTAACATTTAAGGGAGACAAATAACAATGGATTTCCAACATTATTGTAATCCACCCGTCATTGTATGTCATGTTTTTTGTAGCGACTATAACAATGATCAGAAATAAGTACTTGAAATTGAAAAGTTGCTGCAACTAAAACTAAAACTAATAATGAAGAAAATAGAAAAATTAAATAAAACTAGAATAGGTGGCTGCACATACGAAGCTCGGACGGTGGGGAGAGCATATGCGAAGGTGCACCCGCGGCATCACACCAAAGATGGCTTAAAGTAGAAGAAAGGTTCTTCAATTTTTAGGGGGAGAGACTATATATCCATTGGAGGGAGGCCATATGACGGGAATATAATCCAAGATAGAGGGTAGTCAAATGTGGGAAAATCAACTGGAGAGGGAATCCATGTTTGCATTAAAAAAATGTCCCTCCCCTAAGAAGAGAGACCGATTAAGAGAAAATATATATCCAAGAGAGAGGTATCTGCTGGAAATTTATTGGGTGGACCTAGGAAGTGAGGCCGTTGGAAAAATTGAAGAATCAAGAGGGAGGGATTAGCGGCTGAGAAAATGAGCTAGGCCCCTAGGATTGCTAGTTGATGGAAATTAATGGGGTTTTTGGTTTTTTGCATGGATAAAAATAATAAATAAAGTAATGGGATAGAGGTTGAGCATATGTGAAGTTGCATGGGTGTTCTCTGGTTTACATAGATAGAGGCTTGGAGGGGATAGGGTACATGTGCATGTGCATGGGATAGGTGGTGAGTGTGGAATTTGTTTACGTGGGATTGGTATGTGGGATTGCCAGGAACGTAGTGGGATGCAAGGATTTTCGGTGATGTGTTTGCATGGGATGTTGGTATTGGTGTTTGGTGGGTTGTGTAGGAGGTGCATACATTTTCGTTGGGATAGGGTAACGTGAGGGATAAGGTAGGATTATTTTACATGGAGTACGCAACGGATTAGGTTTCGGTGGGATTTGTTTGGTTTGGCTTGGATGTGGATGGGTACGGGATTTGCGTCACTGGCTTTGAGTGTTCGGTGTGCGTTGTTTTTGGAGGGATCTAGAGTTGGTTAGTGGAATTATAACTTAGGTTAGGATGAGGGATTTTTTGGAAATTTAGGTTACCCAGCCGAGCAGGAAATGTGAGTTCAAATTAATTTTGCAATGAAGTGGAGCTCCAATTGTATCCAAGTTTGGTATCTACACACACATAACAAACATATTAGGGCACCAAATACAATTAACACCAATATTGTAACTAAACTCCTAAAAATATAATATTTACAAAGCGTTGTAACATGGCTAATCTAACCTAATGTAATGCAATCAGGGCGCTCCTGAGGAGAGAGAGCACCCCTTCCCCCTCTCCTTTTCCCCCCTACCTCCCCCGGCTCTCCTTGCCTCTTGTGCTCTTCCCTCTTCCTAGGGTTTCCGCTCCCCGCTCTCCTGGTGAGGCCCCTCTTCCTGGGGGGGGGAGCCGGGTAGCTCCTCGTCATGGTTGCTCCTCTTTGTTAGGAGCAGCGGGTGGTGCCCTAGGGGTAGAGGCCTTGGTGCTTTTTCTTGTTGGTTTTTGATCCGCTTCTTATGGTTTTCGTTTTGGGCCTTGGCGCTTTTTCTGGTGGTTGTGCTTTCGGTTTTACATTTTCGGTGTGTGGTTTTTCGTGGGTGGGGCTTGTCATGGGGGTCATGGCTTCCCCTTTAGAGCCTTCCTCGAACCCTGTTGCTCCCGATCCTCGATTGTTGTCGCCGCAGAGGCCTTCCTTTGCCTCAGTGGTGGCCGATTGTCGATCTTTGGAGTCCCCTATGAAGAGCTTTCCGTGCTGGTTCTCATGCCTTCTAAGGTGGATGGTCTCTTATGCACCTCGTTTTCCTCTATCGAAGTTTCTGAACTCGCTAAGGGTTTGGCTTCTTCGGTGGTCATTCGTGCTATGGGTCCTAAATCTTCTTATCAGTTGGTTAGAGATTTCCTTTTGCGTAGGGTTCGCCTTTTCGACTTTTCGCTTTCCGCACTGAATATGAGACATCGGTTTGTCAGATGTTCTTACCTCAATTTTTCCAAACTCTTCTCCCTCGGTTCTGCTATTTTGAACAAGACTCGTCTTTAGTTCATTCGTTGGATGCCATCCTTTTGTACTGATGCTTCTGCTACTTCGACGCCTATTTGGGTCAGATTCCCAAGATTAAACTTGCATCTTATTCATCCTAATGTACTTCTTTCGCTGGCATATCAACTGGGTAACCCAATTTATGTGGATCCTAAGACGATGCAAGGATTAAGACCGGGTTACCCTCGAGTTTGTGTTGAGGTGGATCTTCTCGCAGATCACCCTTCGTTTGTTTGTATTTCCAACGGTGGTGCTGTTATTCAGCAAAAGGTGGTTTATGTGCGGTTGCGTTTGTGTTGTTCCTATTATTTGAAGCTCAGTCATAGTTTGTCTTCTTGTTTTGCTGCTGCTACTTCAGGTCCTAGTGGCTCTCTAGGTTCTTCCCCATCTTTGGATGATGCTCAGCCTTGCCCTGATGTGATGTGGAAAGATGATGCTCCGTTGACTCACTCAAATGATTCTCCCTATGTTGATGGCGCAATCCTTTCTCCGTCTCCTCTGGAGGACCTTGGGGGGGGATAATAATCCAAGTTGTATAAATTCTCATTCTTCTTTGGGGGGGAATAACACATTAGGTGGTGCTTCGGTGGCAATTAAGAAGAATCGTCGAATGCACTTGAGTTCTAAGAAGAAATAGAAACCTCTACACATTAACGACCTAAGGAAGGAGCCTACAATGACTAGCTCATCTAAGCTCCCCCATCCCTAGCAGGTACACTCACTCCCTTCTGATAATACTTCTTATGAGTTGCCGGCTCCTAATGATAATATGACTGTTGACGATTTGAATAAGAGTTCGGACGATTCTGTGGCTAAATCCAAATCCTATCATTGTGTTTTAGAAACTAATATACGTTGAACGATTCTACTATGATGGTTTTGCATAATCTTTACAACTCCAACAAGGCTTATATTGATTATAATCATTGTCGCATTAAGTTTCCACCTTGTTTTAATGCTTTACCTAATACAACCTCTGGCTTTGACATTTTTACTCGGAACAATTATCTTAATTCCAAGCTATTAGATAATCATGATAAAACGTACAAGTCTGTTAATAATCAGAGTAATTCCCCGATTATCGCGAAGAAATTTTACTAACAAATGATGCCCCTCTTCATCCTAGTACGAGGGGATGGCTCTTTGTCTTGGGGCATTTAGCTTCCCTTCCCTTCGCCGATCCTTCTTGATCCTGACCCACCTTTGATTAAAGAAATTGATTCTAATGAGGTACACCTTCTAGTGAGCAATGATGATCCACTTATAGCCTCTAAATTTGAGTCAACTCTCCACAACTCCCTTGACGATCTGGCTATTGATTTTCCCCTTGATCAAGGGGATGCATATGTGGCACACTCTACTGATAGGTATAGAGGAGCCTGTGGTGGTGTCCCTGTAAGGAGAAATGGGAGGATTACTCGTAGTCGTAGTAAATCGTTATCCAAGATTCGTTCCCGATGAAAGGTCTCTTTTGGAATTGTAGAGGGGCAATCAACTTGCCCACTTCCAATCATATTAAATTCCTGATTCATGAGCATTACTTTGACATTATCTTCCTTTTCGAACCTTTTGTGGATGTCTCTTTGGCTGCTGTCTTCATGGATTTGATCAGCTTCCAACATATGCACATTTCTGTTGAAGCCCCCAACATTTGGTGTTTTTCTAAGATTTTGATGAATGCCTCCTTATACCGGGTCATGCCCCAAGCCATTACCGTCAAATGTGTGCTTCCTAATTCTACTTGTTTCATCTCTGGGGTTTATGCTTCTTGTTGTGCTAAGTCCTGGCTATCTCTTTGGAACCACCTTTCTGATTTTAATGCTACAAATTTTGACCCTTGGATTATCGGTGATGATTTTAATTGTATCTTACGGTCATCGGAAAAGAGTGGTGGTTTACCTTTTCAGATGTCCCAAGCTTCAGACTTCCATCTATGGAAGGATTCCCTTGGTCTTTTAGAAATTCCGATGGATGGCAATCAATTCTCTTAGTGCAACGGGAGATGTGGAAATGCTAGGATTTATCAAAAATTGGATCGGATCTTCATCTCTTCATCTTGCATGTCTCTCTCGCTTGAGGCTTCTTATCTTTTCTAGATGTAACTCAAACCATGCACCTATGTTTTTTGCTCTTTGCATTTCTAAGCCATTTAGACCTCAACCGTTCAGGTTCCAAAACATGTGGTTTAAAGATCCCTCTTTCAGGAATGTGGTCAGTAGGGTTTGGAATCAACCTTGCCCTAATCCCACTTAAAACCCCCATTGATATTCTCTACTTCAAACTTGCCAATCTCAAAAGAGCCCTACAATCTTGGAATAGATGACATTTTGGCGACATACACAGGATTGTTAAGGAACTGGAGATATGCCATGATTATTTAGAGGCTAAATTAACATCCCAATGGGATGATCAAACCTCTTCTAAGCTCGCGGATACTCGTATCCAACTAGAAGATGCCCTCGCTAAATACTGCGACTTCCTTGTGTAAAAAGCTAAAATCTGCTGAATAAATCCTAGGGAAGGGAATAATGCTTTCTTTTTTGCCACCATGAAGAAGAGATTTGCTAAGCGTAATTGTAATTCTCTCTCTTCTTCCATTGGCAACAATTCTTGGGATGAGGAGGCTTCCAAATCGGTCAACTACTTTTAAAACCTTCTTTCTTTTGCTGGGGTTGGGAACATTTACAAATTTCTAAACATCATTCCTCCTATCATAACTACTGAGGATTCTTCCATGCTTCCATGCTGATTAATATTCCCACTGAAAATGAGATCCTGGATACCATTAACTCGATGCCGACTAATAGCTCCCCTAGCCTTGATGGTTTCAACATTGAGTTTTTTCGCAATTGTTAGGATATAGTTAGGATGGATGTGATAGATGCCATATCTCACTTTTTCTCTACTCAATTAGCTCCCAAATCCTTCAACTTCACTTTTATCTCCCTTATCCCTAAGAAACACAATACTGAGGAGCTTTCTGATTTCCGTCCTGTCAGTCTTTGTAATGTGACTTTTAAGATCGCTTCTGGTATCTTTGCGAACTGTTTAGACAAGTTGTTGCCTAAAATCATTTCCCCTAAGCAGGCTGGTTTCATCAAAGGCAAATCTATCTTTGACCACATCTCTACCACATTTGAGCTATCTCAGAGGCTCAATCATAAAGTTTTTTAATCTAATGTTATCTTTCAAATCAATCTTCAAAAAGCCTATGACAAAGTTGAATGGGAAGCTCTCTATAGCACTCTGCTTAAATTTCAATTCTCCTCCAAAGTCATTGCTCTTATCAAAGGTTTTGTGGAGCATGAGGGCTCTTCAATCTTAGTTGATGGAAGCTCCTCGCCTTTCTTCAAAGTGTCCCGCAGGCTTAGACAAGGGGATCCTTTATCTCCATTTCTTTTTGACATCTTTATGGAACCCTTCATTTGTGGTATCAAGGAATTGGTTTTTATGGGCCAGTTGGCTACCTTCTCTATTAAACGTGGCATTTCCCCTCTGGTTGCCCTCCTTACGTCGGTGACATTATTCTTTTCCTCAATGATAGTTTGAGATCCACTACAAATCTTATGACCTTTATTCATGATTTTGAATCTAACTTTGGTCAACGTTTAAACTCCCTCAAAGACCTTCTGCTATGTTGGGAATCATTTCCCTATGGGAAGATTGTCCCGTATTCTTACTATTACTAGTTTTCAACTTGGAAGAGCTATCCTATCTTCATGGGTAGAGCTAAGATCTTGTATTTTCATGGCTTGGTTGACAAAATTCATCTAAATTCCTAGGTTGGAAAGCCAAACTTCTCTCTTCTATTGCTAGGATGCTCCTTATCAAGCATGTCCTCTCCTCCATCCCTATTCATGTGTTGTCCGTGATTGATGTTCCCATATATGTGATCTACAACCTTGAATCCACTTTTGCCTATTTCTTCTGGAAGTCCACAGAGGAGCATCACCATTATTGGGTCTCTTGGCCCTCCATTTGCAAGCCCCTTCCCCTTGGTGGGCTTGGCATCAGGGACCTTTCCATCATCATTAGATTAGAGCCTTTAGGATGAAAAGGTTCTGGAACATCATGTTTGGAGATTCTCTTTATGCTTCTATGATGCGAAATCTTTATGGTATATCTCACGGTTCAAAACATACTCGTACTAATAGACTTAACTCCCTCGTCTCTATTTATAAGGATATGAAACCTTTCATTCGTTGGGAGGTTAAGGAAGGTGATACTCTTTTTTGGATGGATATTTGGATTGGGGATTCCCCTCTCAAGGACTTTCTCCCTTACGATATTGATCCTCCCTCGTTGAAGATTAAAGATGCCTTGGCCTCTCTTGATCATCTCTGCTACATCCCCTCTAATATTCAGTCCAAAATATTCCAAACTACCATTCTCGATGCTAAAGGCACTCCTTCCTTAAGTGGTGAACTTTCTATCTCTTCAGCCTATAACATTAACTTCCAATCTATGCCCATCAATTCGATGCTTCGCAAACTTTGCAATTTAAAGCTTCCCCTTAGAATGAGCCTCACTGCTTGGAGAATTATTCTTGATAAGCTCCCTATTGACGATAGCATCCAAAAGCTTGGCTTTAATATGCCTTTTAAATGTGTTTGCTATCCCACTCACCCTAACAACGAAACTAGTTCCCATCTGTTTTATCATAGTGAACTCGCTACCTATGTATCCAATTGGACTTTTAGGAATATTTGCCTTAACCCCATTACTCCTGACAATCTTTATCATAATTTTCTTAACTCCAATGCTTCCTATTCTAAAAGGATCAAGGGGATTACTATTTTTATTTGGCATAACATCTAGTGTATCCGTAATAAGATTAAAAATGACAACTTCAATTTTCTCACATTTGTCATTTTTTGGACCATAATTGGAGATCTTTTAGTATGGGCAACTGGATTAAGTCTCAACATCCCAAGGTTTTTGCTGTTTCTTGGGTTTGCCCGACAAGTGGTTACAAGGTTAATTTTACAGCTATTCATCATAACGGCTCCCCTTCCATTGCGTGGGTTCTTCAGGACAATCATGGTTCCTTGGTTAAAGCTGCTTCTTCCAAGGCTACTAATTCATTTGTTGTGATGGGCATATTTGAAGCCATCACCCACTTCATTGTGGCCCTTCATATTTGGATAATATCTATTATGAAGTGGATTCCTTGCTGCTTTATTATTGATGGAATGGCAAAATTCCGGTGGTGTGGAGCATGCATGATCAGCAGCAGGTTGCAAAAGACCTCTACTCTCAAGCCTTTTATTTGAATTACATTCATCCTATGGCCAACAATTTGTCTCGCCTGATTACCTACCATGCTGATGGTCCATGGCACATTATTTATTCGTCGGCGCTGCTCCCTACCAGATGTCGTGGTACACTGAGATTGGATAAGATTCAATTCCCTTATGTTATTGGCTGATTGTGTAGTGTGCTTGGGCTTGTTTTTTGGTGTTGCTAGTTTTTATACTAGGCCACAAGTCGTGGTCCTTTTCTTGTATGGGGAGGTTTTGGTCTAATTCCCCTACCCCCCCGTTTTGCACTTCCAGGGAGTAGGGGATGAATAATATTGGCTCCCGTATTTTGGTAAAAAAAAAGAACTAATGTACTGCAATATGGCCTAAATTACCCTCAAACAAACATAACTTAAGAATGAATTATATAATAAAATATGAACTCATTAGGCAACCAAGAAGGAAACTCCAAAAGAAGAGAAATCCTTACCTCAAAGCATATAACAACCCTCCCTCCTTGCCTTCCCTTTTCTTGTTGTAGCCACAACAGCAGCAACAACACAGTAACAATAGTAACAACAACAAGACCAGCAACTGCTCCTCCTCTCCTTTTTCTATCGGCAACGATGGAGAGGGTCAGCATAAGGAGAATGGAGAGAAAGGGAGAACACGGTGGTGGTGTGTGGTGAGATGAGAGTGAAATGAGGGATAAATGAGAGAGAGAGAGATGAGATGAGATAGGTTCTCATCTCATTTTTTATTAAACAAAGGGGAAAATATCAAGTCCATTCGCCACCAAAACCCAAGTTACCAACAAAGCTACAGACCCATGTCATTTACATTTTGCTCCTCATCCATTAACATTCTCAATAATTCAGCCATTCCATCTCGAGCTTTGGGAATTTAAGGCTCAACCTTGCCATGATTTTGTCATTTAGCAACAATTAAGGGGTTGATTAACCACCAAAGTGTCGTTAAAATTCTAAACCCTTACAATTATGCAAGGATGAATACTGGAAGGAGGGAGACAACTTATGTATGGAGGCTCTTGGAATTTCTTTAAGAGAGGAATACAATGTAGCCTCACTTGAGTATCCGCAATTAAAATTAATTCACATAGTTATTTATATAACTTATAAAGATGCATAATGCAAGGAAATGAATGTAGATTGAAATCCTAACGCTTGCAATATGTTATAATTAATTGCTATGATTAATGCACTTTAAAATGTAGAAACTAACAAACTTAATCTCGAATATAGTCAACTAAAGTGGACTAATTAGACTACAAATCCTCAGGAGACTATAACTTTGCCACTAGGACAACTTAGGGGTTTAAAGTTTTATTGCTTCTTAGAAAAGTGAGTTTCTAGAAAAGTGAGTTACATTTTTCGATTTTATTTTATTTTGTTTTATTGTGAATGGGGGTGTGATCACATCACAATTTTATAAGATGGTTCTGCCTATTTTTCTTTATTTTTTGAGTATTTTTTTGAATTTTTATTTTGCATTTTTGCTATTCCTTGTAAATTAGAAAATAATCTAATTTTTAAAATTTTTGATGTAGGAGAAAGAAAATGAGAGAAGAACATAACCAATATTAGTCTCAAATGATAGAACATGATGCAATGGAGTTGATTGCAAAGAGCCAAATGATGCAAAAACAAAAAAAAAATTGTACGCACATGGATGGGTAGGCCCATTTGGATTGAAATTGAAATCAAGTGGCTGAGAATTGAGAAAAAATGAAACAGGCCCAATAGGATCAATAGACTATAATAGTTTGTACCTACACCGATGGTCAAAAATCGTTAGTGTAGGTCAAAAATACTGTCACTATTTCTCCGAGGACTTATTCCGACAGTCAATTTTGGTGTTTGTGTTAAGAGACGTCGCTATAGGGTACTCTGACGGTAAAAACCATCAGTGTTGCACTAGGTGTTACAGCGATAGTCAGCATTGGAAGGCTACACAATTTTGTCTTTATAGCAATAACGATGGTTTTGATGGTGTAGATGCTGTCACTAACAATTGTTTATGCCAGTGTAACTCTATATGTCCACCAATAAGAAAATTTGAGTAGAGCTGACGATTTTATCCGTCACTACAATCATTATAGTAGGTCTTTCATGTAATATTCATTGATATCCCTATTACTTCAATGACCTATTCCTTATAAACATCAAATATTATATTATACATAAATAAAATTTTCAATATAGATACCCAAACGTCATCTAACATAACTAATATAAATTAACCCAATAATCTCCTTCAGCAATTTTCAAATATAAATATTGAAATAAAAAAAATTCAACATTTGTATAAGATTTCAACATAACTAAAAGGTGGTCCATCTTGAAAGTATGACCATGTTTCAAACACCAACAATAGCAAACACCCAACACCTTAATTACCCATAAAAAGAAGAAAAAAAATCTAAATATTTTTTTTAATCCCATGACACCAAGGAATTCACATTTGGATTGAAGTCGCACACCTACTACAAAGCTTATACGTAGTTCCCTTTCACATGGTCAAATGCAATTCATACCCTATTAAGATAATCAACACCTTAAGTACAACATAAATATAAACTATGTGTTCTAATATATCAATAGGCCAAAGAAAAGAGGGTGCTAATACATTGCACTTAGCACTTACATTGGCTTAGCCTTTTCATCATCACCCTTCCTTGAATTGCTTCATGATATAATTATTGCATTAATAAAAAAATATCTCTTTGTACAAGTTTAACACTATTCCTTAAGTTTGATTTAACATGAACAAATAGCATGATCTATGAATGTTATTCTCTATATATCTTTTTTGCACTTTATACACCTCCATGTCATTTTGCCCCAAAAATATTTAACCAAACATGCTAGGATGAACATCACATTTTCTCCAGATTCAAAATACAAGTTTCATGACTGTCATGAAACATACAAGAAATTAACATCATGTAATTATTTATAATTCTATCACACTTCATGATTGCATCCTTGAACAACCTTCCATTTGTATGTTTGCAATAAAGAAATTCATGAAACATAAAAATTAAAAAATAGATGCTTTAACTTGGAACCAAAGAAAGATGCACCAGTCGAGAATTGAACCCGGGTCTAAACCGTGGAAGGGTACTATTCTACCACTAGATCACTGGTGCTATTCATGTTTCATAAACCAAACAGCTAAATATTTATCACAAAAATGAAATTGAAGAATTTTTCAAAAAAAAAAAAAAGAAACTAAGCATTAAGAGATATGGCAACAAATACAAATCCAACTATATGCAATTCAGTGAGATTCCAAGACCACACACCATTAAGGTAGCATATGCACGAAAATAAAGGATATTCATGTAGGTTATCCACGGAAACTAATATGAAAATAGTAGAAAAAACCTTGATCGCCTTATCTAGCGTTGGTGAGCTGTAGCCACGACCTTCTTGTAGTTGCCAGATTTATGAATTCCGAGATCTATTTTGGTTACAATTGTTATGGAAAAGAAGTGACTTTTTTTAGGTTGTACTTTTATGGATGGCTCAGTCCTTGTGGGTTCTGGAAATAAAGACAGATATAACCCACTTATTCCGTCAGTTCAACCCCATACGTAGTTAATATCTGCAGTAACCAGGAAATATATAAAGTACATACCTTGCATTGTTGAACCATGTCATCAAAGTACATCTGCTCCTGTTGTCATAGCATTTGGAACTTTTCAACTGTGTCTATGTCAACCTTATGCTTAGTCTTTGTCTTAGGTGGTTCGAATGGACAAGTTAAGATTGCAAAACTTTGCATCCTCAATTCGATTTGGCATTTGAGGATGGCTCATGTCTTTGTCAACTACATTCCCATAAATGAGCTTATCTTCTAGCTTTCCTCCTACCTTTCCTTCTACCTTAATTAGATCCAAGTTAACATCCTTTCTCTCCAAATCCACAACAGCAAGTACTGCCTTTACAGCAATCCCAGATAGAGCCCGCTTATAGCAATTAACTCTGCATAAGAACTGTTATCAGTGATTGCTTCAAACATGGTACCAGAAGATGAAGACAACGCAAGATTGACATGAACTTTACAAATAAATTGAAGACAAGAGTGGAATTTAAGTGGAAAACTCAATCAAGGAGAGAACACCATTAAACATCATCAGTGAAAAAGTTCCATCTTCGTATACGAAAGAACAGAATAGCAAGTTCATAGAAAAAGGACCAAAAGGGAGGTACAAAATGAGGTTATATGCTTACATAGATCCAACAAAAACAATGAACTTAAACTAAAGTGATATTTTCTTGAATTTTTTCAAAGATGAATGATATTGATGTTCAAATCAACAAAGAAGTAAAAAGATAATTCAAGTTGAGGAGGAAAATGTCAAGAGTTATCTAGTTAGTTAAGGAACTCAAGAACCACATTGTAAAATGGGGAAGAGGAAACTCACATCTTTGAAGACAAAATGGTCATACATGTCTGTACTAAAGGTTTATTGTTTGATGCACTAAATTCAAATTTCCGAGAAATGTGATCTAAATGATCCAGAGCTATTCTGGAAGCCATTGCATATCCTTTAGCTACTTGAATGGGATGAATACCATGTTCCCACTCCCTGTAAAGAGAACATCTATGTGATTTCAGCACAGAAAGAAGTAAAATAACTCAATGAAACATTAGCTAGTCTTTTACTATATCCTTGAGGCATTTCCTGTCACTTATGAAATCCTCTTCTTAGAAGCTGACTATGATTTCATTCTATAACTGCAAAAAATTTGTTGCCTCTGTCCTCTCGTTTAGAGAAGCCTGAAAATGTGAAAATTGAAAAAAAAATTGCACAAAGCAAATTACAATATGCCAGTTCCATAATAATTATATTTATATCTTCCAGGATAGAAAACAACGTCAACAAATGAGAATACCTATATTTATAATCAACCAGTTTCTACTCATTGAATAATGGAACGGTCTGACCATACTCGAGAGCAAAGTATTGCTTGTGAAGAGGCTATGAGCAATCAGGGAAAGTGACCATTGCCAATAAGAATTCTTTGAAAGGTGTAGCATTGGTAATTTTCACAAATGCACCTAATCCCTCTGTGCATTTGTGATCTTTCGTCTACTTTTCAAAGTATTCTCATCGGTAATGGATTACCACGGGGAGTTGCTACACATTTCAAAATTACCAATGCTCATTCTTGGATCCACCCCAGATCCAAGTTGATAATAGGGACAAAGTTGGTAGGCTTTTAGCAATTCAAACCTAAGAAAGGGGGGTTTTATGGTATGGAGAGTGAATGAGAGGGCTTTTTCTTGGACCCTTACCAGTTCATTAGCAAGATCAATGACTTTCTTTTTGGAAAAGAAGACAAATAACTAACTTAGTGACCATCTAAGCTCTATCATCTAGCTAAACCTAACGATCCTGATTATACTAACAAGGCTGAACTGAATAGGGAGAAATCCTGCCAATCTCATGAAGTAACAAGAATGGCACAGCAATCAAATTCCTAACTAAGATCAGATCCAATCTTTTGGATTAACGCATGCATCCAGCAGCTTCCATTCCTCGCTTCCTTCCTCTGGAAGCTGAAAGTAAAAGAAAAAGAATTCTCAAATAGCATTTCATGTATAGAATTAAATGTGGCAGCAATTGAATTCATTTATAAGGGAATAAAGAATGGAAGGGGAGTGCAGATGCTGCAATAAGGCCCAAATGTAAAAACCTTTTACTTATAAGAAAAAAAAGAAAGAAAGAAAATAAGCTAAACTTCACTAATATGAGAGAAGATTTTATGAATAAACCACTATGTGTATGGACATAACTGATAGATAAATATGTTATTCCTCTGTATGTTGGTAAACTTACATGGTCATATTCCCATATTGCTGACAGAGGAAGAGAAACAAGAATGCTCTCAGTGCAACCACCAGGCTTCAATCCAAATGTAGTACCACAGTCATACATCTGAGATAGAACAGAAATAAGTTCAATGCATGTTCTTCTTACAACAGTGCAATGGGGCATATCATAGCAAGAAATAGGACTTTAAAGCAATACCAAGTTAAATTCAACATAGCACCCTCTCCTAAGTTGCTGCCATCTCTTGTGGTACTCCAAGAATGGCATGCTCTTGCAATGCTTGAACAAGGATATGTAGGCTGGAACGACAGCATTCACGCACTCTGCAGAGAGAGTAACATAACTTGGTTAGGAGGAAACTGCAGACAAGAACTAATGTGTTATATGCATGACATAATAAAATTGGTGCATATCAGGTCAAGCTCAGGAAGTATGATTCAGCAATAAAGGGCATGAAGGAATACCCTGCTATGTACATAATACGATTTGCCAAGGAGAATTTTGGTTTGATTTTGGTGTGTATATTATAAGAATAACTAGAAGTTGAGTTAATTGTCTTGTGCACTCTAAAAATAGCACCCTAAGCACCAGTTGTTGCACCCTCCATGTTTAAACCAAGAAATAAAGTCACTCCTTAACTTGGAGGATCATTTAAGAATGTGGGATCGAATTTTTCACAGGCTTGCTTTTGAATCTATAGATGAGGGCAATTATTTTATGGATTCAATCTTTAGGCAGAAATGGCAAGGCTACCAATGCCATCAAAAGAAGCTTTACTCCTTTATTCTCTTGTTGAAACACTAACACTATATAGTGGTAAGAAATGTTTCTTTTTTGTTTTTAAATAGTTCATGGCAAGCATGTTACTTTGTAAATAATATCATGGAAATTAGCTTACAAATACTTGACAGAGAGTCCAGGTATGTATACCAAAATGATAGTGGCAAATGTTTTGAGGCTTGTGGATGGTCAACATAATCATAGCATAATTTATTTTGTGATATACTTTATAATCAACACTAACCTCCTGGAGATCTACGGTAATTAACTAGAGTTTCTTCTAGTCTAGTCGATTACATTAGA
This sequence comes from Thalassia testudinum, assembly GCA_037157565.1. Lineage (NCBI taxonomy): Eukaryota > Viridiplantae > Streptophyta > Magnoliopsida > Alismatales > Hydrocharitaceae > Thalassia > Thalassia testudinum. Next base: position 221,535,671 of record JAZHRO010000024.1, read on the forward strand.
AAGTAGAGATAGTATTACGAAATTCACTCAGAAATCATGTAGATATTCTAGAAGCAATTCTCTTCAAAGAGATGAAACCTGATGATTCATGATCATAGATTCCCAAAGGTGAAACCTGAAAATTAAAATTGAATGCACAATTCCTTTTGACTTACCGTATGAAAATGCTTTACGTCATCATCAAATATATAGGAAGGCATCCAGTCTGTACCACCACCAAACCACTACTGCCTAGGTGCCCTAGGAACATCTGCATGAGTAGTTATAATGATGTATATTTAAGAACAGCCAGATCAAAACCAGAAAATTTTCTGAACCAAGTTGCCCCATTAACCAACGGAATAAGACTTGTCCTTTACAAAATTCTTTGTAACTAGTCCAATTTGCATACTTTTGATTACGCAACATTAATCAGTTTAATTTGAAGTGAATGTTGCGGGATAATATATATTCTTTATTGAGAGTCAAAGGTGCTTATACACATAATTCAAATAGAGAGAACTCAATGTGTAGGCAAAGACAATAAATATTCAAGTACCTTTGGGAGCACCGGTCTCAAAAAATCAGTAATTGAAATGCTAGGCACAAAAGTATTCTTTGGATTTAAAACCTGCAAAATGCACAATAAATTAACTTCACCACCATATGAAAACTACAAACCATGCAAAACCCACATCCCATGCTGTATTACACCAAATTTCTCAAACTTGTAGTAGTGTTTAAAATTCTAAACTATTACATGTTAGCCATAAGGGTATGCTACATCATGACAAAACTTTGGTAACTAAGAAAATTTGGGTTAAACCTGCATTCTTGGATTCGGGCATGAGATTGAACTACATGGTCTATAAGATCATTACAACTTATCGACTTTGGTTAATTCTACACTCTAGGATGTACTAACGATCAATGAGGATGAATAATACACCCTGAAGATTTAAATTGATGGTTTTAAGTTAAATCGAAAGATTTTTGGAATTCCCCTTCTTTGAAAGAGGTGCTAATGGTCATTCCCACACCTCGTTGGTCTCCTCCAATCATAACGGAAATTCTGTTGATTTGATTTCCTGCCATATGTGGCAACACTGTACCAAGTGTAATTTCTTTTCCCTATTTCAATAAAATAGGCATATTCTAGGGAATGACATTTAGCATAAAGTAAAGCATCAAGAGAAAGCACCATCCTTTTTTAGAAGGTCATACACAAGGGTAGTTCTCCCTTTTTTATAATGTTGAAACTAGAAACAAGCATATGTATCCAACCGACTCCTTACCTGAACAATTTGATATGGTCACTCCTTGCCTTGGTATCCGATCAACTTTTACCACACATAACGATGGTCACATACTAAACCATAACCTAAGTCAATAAGCACCAATACAATGATTTAATTTCATTATGAAAATAATATTGATATGCATGTTTCTTCACATAGGTATTATTACTTTTCTTAAAATATGGAATTTAAAGCACTTAATGAAGGTGATGAAGGTGGAAACTAAAGCACGCATGGCTATTAGAGCTTGATTTATATTGAGCTCAAAAAGTATAAGATCCTAGAGTTTTAGCTGAATTTGATGCTCATGAACTGGTTCAAGGTGCTCTGGATATCAATGCCACTAATAGAAAATGGAAATGCATGGCTTTTTTTCTTTTGAAAGAAAACATGCAAATTGCATAAACAGGATCAAATATGCAAAATGTTGTCAGCATACACTCATATGAAGGCAAAAAGCTTAGTACAGGGCTTGTAAACATAGAACTTATGTCTAATAAATAAATCTGTGCATACATAAACAGGTCAAGGTAATAAATTTGACCTAAGTTTGTCATCTCATTCAACTTAAGCATAGGACTCAGATCCTTTTATACTAGAATACCATCATTTAGGATCAACTCATTCTTCCACTGAATCTCGTGCCTTCTAAGTATTAAATAGAAAAAATTACTAAACTAAACACAAAAAGTCACTAACCTTGAGAGCTTACCAGTACCTTATCATGTATCAAAACCATGTACAAATGCATGTGATGCTAAAACTAAAATAGAGTGCATAACTCTGTACGACTGGAGAGAAAGGGCCATTTTCTAGCCAAATTGCCAAAGAATTGCATGAGCTCCCATATGCAGCTTGGGTCAGTCAATTAATAGCCACCTCCCTTAGGCATGATACTGATTTCATTCAATGGTGGCAATGTAAAAGTATTGTTCATTGCCTTTTTTATTGCACAGGATGCTTGATGCAATTTCATTAATATTTCACTTTCAAAATGACCTCATACATCATTAATGAAACCACCTAACTATGTGTACTATAGAGAATAAAGTAGACATTAAACATATCTAAACCAACACAAACTCTAAAATTAAATGCTAAAAAGAAGCTTACATATGCCAAGTGAGCCTCGACAAATCTGCTTCTGATCTCACCAGACGTTCCCACCCCATTTCTTTGATCCCAAACAACAATATAATTAGAAGATTACTATTCTCTTTTCATTTCTTCATTTGTAATTAAAAATGTATGAACTGATGGATCTAATCTAGTGCTTACCATGTGAAATTCTATCCGCGGCAGAGATCATTGCCACGAAAAATCCTCCAATCACAAGCCACTGCACACAATATCAAGAATAACAAAAAAAGAATGAAAATAATAAGTTAATTGATTGCAAAGTCAATGCAAAATATAGATAGAGATCGAGTGGCTAATTTTTAGCACAATCCGACCACCCAAACCCTAATCTAAGAGAGACCCCATCTTTAGGATCTAAGAGTTCAATCTAAGAGGAAGATGTCAAATCTACAAGATCTTGAAGAGACCTAGATCAAAATGATCTAGATCTACGAGAGAGATCTCAGATCTGAGCGAGAGAGATAGATAGATCTAAGTGATCTGAACGAATTCGAGCAACAAGATCTGAAAGAGAGGTGGGAGAGGACGTAGATCTGAGGCATACGAGAGAGATGTGAAGGAGAACAAATCTGATAATGTGATCTGTTCAAGGGAGATTTGAGAAAAAGACCTGCTCTTATGAAGGCGATCTGAGGCAAGATGTTGATAATACGATGCAGCCTCGGGCTTGGGACGTTGATTTGGAGGCGCGGGAGGTGAGGCGAGGGATACAGAGAGGGGCTGGTAGTGGAGCATTGGGCGATAGCGTCGAAGAGGGAGCGTTGGACTCCAGGGTCTGGCGGTGGCGAGGTGTTGGGTGTTCGTCGGAGAGGAGAGGGAAGAGTGGTGGGCGAGGGGGCGTGCGGGGTAGAGGGGCGACGGCGGAGAGAGTAAAGCTTCTTGTCGGTGAGCATTTGGGTTACAGGTGGTATATTGAGGAGTTGTTACGGAAAACAAATTAATGTACTGTTGATGTAAATATTACGATCGGAGACATTTTTAAAGGATGTATAGTAATATATTAAAAATGTAATTATAATCTCTTTGTTGATATTGGTTATTTATTTTGTAGTGATATGACAATTAGAACTTGATTTTTAAGCAAAAATTAAGGGGATTTCATCATTTTCATTAGAATTGAAATCCTTATATCTATTCCAACTTAAATTATGATAATAAAATTACAAAAAAGTTGATATTTTTGGAGTTAAAAAAGGATTTTTTCTTTCTATAAATACCCCTCAAGGCCTCCCCTCTTCTCATTCATTCATCTCTGCCATCTCTTGCTTATTATTATTCTTCTTTCTCCCTCTCCCTCTCCCTCTTTCTTGAGTATGGTTGCATTTATTCTCTTTAGTTTAGTGGATGGTTCATAGTTAATTAACTTATTTCTCATTTTTCATGCTATTTTTTTATTACTTTAGGATTACTCTATAGAATTAGGATTCATTCTTTTCTCTCATTATAAAGTTCTAAAAAATTTAAAAAAATTAGCTTAGGTTAATAATTACTAATTTAGATAATTTTGTCTCCCTGAGGATAACTCAGACTCCCACTCTACATTTTCCTATTTGTTTTTTGAGAATTCAGAATTTGGTAAATAATCATGGCTTTACGTATAATGACATCCCTTATCTTCTTTGCGAATTTCACGATCAGCCTCCTTGGATTTTTTCTTAGTGACAACTACTACATTTAGCTCCTTTTAAAGGGTGCTTAGGTGGCGTTCGTTTAGTGGGGGGTATGTTAGATTTTGTATGCCTTGGGTAGGCCAGATGGGTTTTTGTAATAAAATTACATTTTCATCTGAATAAAGAATTTAATTATTTTCTAGTAAATGATTTAGGTCCTTTAGTATGATTAGGGTTACATATTTAGTCAAATTGAATAAACACGATGTATGTTGATTTGGAGATCTAAACAGTTTAGAGGATCCGATATCACATCAAGAAATCCTCTAATTTGATCATATGTTTCCTGTTTGAGTTAAGTGGCAACCTTCTCTAGAGGTCGTCGTTTGATTGATGTTCTCGAATGGAGTGGGTTGGGTTAAGGAGTTAACTTGAAGGAACATGAGATAGCGAAGGTCGTTCTTTGATGTTGTCATAGAGAAGATGTATCCCTAGACCTAAGACAAATAAGTGTCTTTTTTCACAAACACATGCCTTTGGCAAACTAAAGTTGATGCACCCACCTTGGTGCTGACACTAGAAAGTTGGTATGTGTGGGAAGGGACATGAGGCACATGATCACTCGAAAGGATCACACAAATATGTTACATAGGTGTATGTAATAAATTGGAGGCATGAGCTTACTCCACGTATATTGGGAATGACTACACATGTGGTTGTATAGTCCTAATTAGACTTAAGGCAAGAAGAGAAGAAGATAAACCTTTGGAAATTGTTATAATCTTTGTTCTTGACCCAATGATACAAAGAGATATCAAGAATAATATTATCCAATGAGGAATGATAACAGTTTAATGGGATTAGACCTTAGGATAATATTTTCGTCCAAGTGTAAAGGATTCACGAGTATTCGAAATACTTGAAAGAGAGAAGTGCCGAAATTCCACTTATCCTATGGGTACATTATTGGAATGATGAAACCAATAATGTTTTTGATGGGTTTTAAATTGAAGAATAAATCAATTATAATAATTTAAAGAGTCAAACTACGGACCTCCTCCTCCAGTGTGTCAGGGGGTGCACCTCTCTTGGCTTTTGAGGGGAACCCTAAGGGAATGAGGCAACAGGGCGACGGAGTTGAAGGGGAGGAAGAAGAGGGTTGGAGGGTCTAGAGATCCAAGGGTTAGCGTTGAAGAGACCGACAAGGGTTCGCCTCCTCTACTCCTAGTGGGGGGTGGGAAGGTAGAGCAACATGGGGATACTAGAGAAGAGGGAATGTGGAGATATTGTGTTACCGGTGTAGGAGGGGCCACATGGCTGCTACCTGCAAATCTCCAATTCTCTATTTGGCATGCGGGGGCTTGGGCCACAAAAAAGATGCTTACAGAAGAGTGGGGTCCATCAAGCTAGATGGGACAATACCCCAGAAAGATTTAAGAAGGAAGAAGTCTCACCCTCCCCCTCCGCCTGAAGGGTTCGATCATGTTCTTGATGTGGAGATTCCCCTATCCAAAGACATCAGAGACTCAGAGATGGTCTTGCGAGGAGCTCTAATCGGTGAAGACATGACGAGGATGGTATCACTCATGCAAGCCTAGAAGTTGGTGAGTACTTATCTCTCTCTTCACAAGGGTGGAAAATTGCAATGTTAGGCGAATCACGTTTCTTGTTGTTTGGTTGAGGCATGGTGGATATGGAAAACCTCCGTTTTCTCACGAGCGTCTTAGAAGGGTTGACCATACTGTGGAAGCTCGTATCACCTTTTGATGGGGCGATGCAAGAACGCCCTCCTCAAAGAGCAAAGGAGCGAAGGGGAACTCTAAAGATTAGGGGACTCCTACTGCATTTGAGAGCCAATAGTGTGGTTATAAATGTAGTATCAAGCTTTGCTACTCTAGCTGATGGAACAAATGTGGGGTTGTAGGAGGGAGACAGGAGATCAGTTTTGGTGGATATAAAGTTGACTCAGGGTGGACAGGTCCTTGACAAAATAATCATCCGATGTGAAGGAAGCTCTTGGCTTCTTCATGCGAGATTTTCCTACCATCGTGATGAGAAGCTGTAGCAATGGAGGGAGAGATCATACGCAGAAGTAGTTGGAGCTCAAGGGAGTAGTTCTGGAAACCGGCCAAGCCAAGAGGAATGTCCTGAATTGAAGAAGAGGAAGGAATTCCATGATTCGGTTGCACAAGATGCACCGATGGAAGGGCTTGATCGAAATTTGCAGGGAGGTGAGGAGATGCTTGATGTTCCTGAGGGGTGGGGGGAAATTATGCCAACAAGCATGTCAATGCAGGGACATGTAGAGAGACAAGCGATTGACGAAGATAAGGTAGCTAATTTCACCTTTAAGGCACCTAGAGGAATGAAATATGGGGTTGGATCTTCCTCAGCGATCAAATATGGCCGCTCTCCTTATAAGCTAAAAGGGAGAACTGTAGGCGGAGGTCAGAGGATCAGTGAAAAAGCTATAGCAGCAGTCCTTAACCTAAAGAGAAGGGTGATGGGGTAAAAGGGGGCTGATCTGACACATAGATGAAAGTTCCCACGTGGAATGTGCGTGGGTTACGAAACAAGGTTCGGAAGGCTTTGCTTGCCCATTACCTTCGTGAGTGGGAGGTGGATTGCGCACTACTTTAGAAGACACATATCGAGGAAGAAAGCAAACACTTATGGAATTCTCTACTGCAAGGTGGTCAGGCGGACGCCAGGGCAATTGATGTGCAAGGGAGATCTGGAGGTTTAGCAGTATGGTGGAAATGCTCAAGATTGCAATTGAAAGAAGTTTGGAAGGAACAATACGTAATCACTTGTAAGTTCAAATAGTTGAGTGAAGATCAGGAATTAATACTGTCTTACATCTATGGCCAATGTGTTGATAATGCAAGGAGTGCCCTTTGGCAAGAGCTCACTCGAGCTGCAAAGGTGACTGAAGACCGGCCATGACTTATGGTAGGGGATTTCAATAGCACATTAACCGAAGGCGATAAAGGAAGTGGGAGACTAGATGGTGGCTCCTTAGGCTTCTAGTTGACAGCTTCAACATTGGGCCTAACTGCCTTTCCATCTTCGGGGGCTGAATACACTTGGAGGAATGGATGTGGGCAAAAGTCGAAGCTGGATCGGTTCTTTGGCAATATGGAATTGTTGGAGAGCTATCAACTATCCTTGGTAAGGGGGTTGGATCGTCCATTCTCAGACCATACCCCATTGCTTTGGGAAAGTGGGGAAGGTTTTGCAGCAGGCACCTATTTCAAATTCAAAAGATCATGGCTCTGGGAAGAGGGGTGCAAAGAGATGATCAGTAATTGGTGGGCATCCAAATGGGTGGATGGAATAACTACCTTTAGACTTGCGGTTAAGCTCAGAGAGCTAAAATCCATGTTGAAGGAGTATAGAAAAACCATAGAGGTTGTGAGAGACCAAAGGAGAATTGAGGCCTTAAAGAATGTGCAATTGCTAGATGACAAGGAGAATAGAAGTCAACTGTCAGAGGAAGAGAGATGGCAGTGTAGAACTTGGAAAGAGATGGTTCTGAAGGAGGACCTAAAGAGAGAAATTGATTGGAGAGAAAAATCCAAACAATTATGGCTGAAAGGAGATGTAAATACCAAATTCTTTCACATGACAGCTAGCTCTAGAAGGAGGGTGAACTTCATTTCTTCCTTGAAATCGGGTGATCAGGTGCTGACCTCTCTTGAAGACATTAGAAGGGAAACGGTCAAATTTTTCAAAGAAGCCGCCAAAGTCGCAGGAAGGGGGACTTGGAGGTTAACCACACCTGACTTTCCCTGGATAGAGGAATCTAAAGTTGAACACCTAATTGTGCCTATTTCAGTCCAAGAGGTAGAGGATGCGATGGTTGGGTTGAACTCTGAAGGCTCCCCAGGTCCAGATGGATTCCAAGTTTTTTACTATGAGGAGTTTTAGCTGGTAGTGAAGTGAGATGTGATGGAGGTCATTAAAGAGGGTAACTCAGGCTTTGAAAGAATCAACAAATCATATCTATTCCTACTATCGAAGAAACATGGAGCTAAGAGTCTGCAGGAGTTTAGGCCTATCGCTTTGACAAACTCCATTTACTTGATAATTGGCAAAGTCTTGGCAAATAGACTGAGGGGAGTTCTATCACATCTGGTGCAGTCAGCCTTCCTCCCCAACAGATCACTATAGGAGTCATTTGTAGTGGCATAAGAGATGGTCACTGGATGGCGCAGACGAAGATGCAAGGCATTCATGTGGAAGGTGGATTTCAGTAGGGCTTTTGATTCAGTTTCCTAGCCATATCTTTGGGAGATCCTAAAGAGGAGGGGGTTCCCAGCAAAGTGGACCCAATGGATGAAGTGATGTATTACAACTTCATCCTTCTCCCCTTTAATTAATGGGAATCCATGTGGGACTTGGATTCAACCCCATCGTCGGGTTAGGCAGGGTTGCCCCCTAGCCCCACTTATTTTCAACCTAGCTGTAGATACCCTAGCCTACTTTGCTTGTAAACTCTCAAGTGCGGGTTTGGTGAGAGGGTACTCCTTGTCCAACACTAGAGCACTGGCATCGATTCTACAATACATAGACGACACTATTTTTTTCGTGGAAGGAGGGAAAAGTGAAGCCAAGATCCTCTACTCTATGGTCTCCATGTCTGGGGAAGTTTCTGGGCTAAAGATGAATTGTGAGAAGTCCTCTCTAATTTGTTTTGGATTGACAGGACAGGAGAGTGAAGATTTATCAACTAGTCTACATACGCCCACTGTAAGTTTACCGATGAACTATCTGGGGCTACCCTTGCAAGACACTAAATTAAAGAAGAGTGATTAGAATTCCTTATTTGAGAAGGTGGCGGCTAAGCTAGAGAGTTGGAGCACTCGATACTTATCAAAGGGGGGAAGGCTTATCCTTTTGAACTTGGTCATCACCTTTATCCCTGCCTTCTTCTTCTCCATTTTCAGGGCACCAAAATCGATCTGGAAAAGGCTTGACACGCTGTGGAAGCGCTTCTTTTGGAAAGGGGTCAAATTTGAAGGCAGATTCTTACAAACCCTTAAATGGCAAAAATTATTCACCCCTCGGTGACATGGTGGCCTAGGCATTCGCTCTCTGAAGGAGTTCAATAACTCCCTGTTGCTGAAATGGGCAATAAAACTCTTTGAGGATGACGAGAAGACCTAGTTTACAGTCATCAAAGATGCGTATGGCAGCTCACATGTAACAAGGTGCACATCTACTCCTCATCGCCCATCTCCTTTTTGGAAATCTGTCTAGTCAGCAATGCAAGATAACTAGGCAAGCTTTGTGCCGGTGGTTGGAGATGGCCAATAGTTCTTCTTTTGGAATGATTAGTGGTCTAGCTTGGGAAGGCTGAAAGACTGGTTTCCATGCACATTCAATGCAACATTGGACAAGTTTGTCTCTGTGAAGGAGAGTTGGGACCCCCTGCACAACAAATGGGAATTGGTAGGCCATGCGGCTAGGGAGGGTGGCCGCTCATGAAGAACGTGACCAGCTGATGAGGGACTTAGGTGCCTTTAGACCAATGGGCAGATTTGACAGATATGCCTGGAATCATGGGCCATTCTCCCCTACAAAGCATACAAACAACTGATTGGTGAAGGAAGGGGTAATCTATCACAAATGGATAGAGATTGTGCTGGCATTTGGCACTTAAAAATTCCCTTAAAAATAAAGATTTTTCTTTGGTTGTGTAGAAGAGATGGTCTCGTTACTGGAGAAATGAGGCACATAAGGTTGGGTGTCCCGGCTCAGAATTGCCCACTTTGTGACTTCCCCATAGATAGTAGCGTGCACATTTTTTCTACGTGCCTGGTGACGGACAGGATCTGAGGAAATATATGTGGAGAAACCTTGCCCGCATGGGATGAATTATGGACGAGCTTCAGAACATCAAGCAAGCCTCACTTATTGATGGCTGGAGTTATGTGGCATGTCTGGTGTACCCGCAATAAAAAATTATTTAGAGGGACACCAATAAATGTGGGGAACATTGTTAAGGAATGTTGGGATTTTGTGGGAGTGTGGAGGGATTCATTGTAAATGTTATTTTTTGATTTATTAATAAAATGATACCGGTCTGCTATCGTTAACGATAACACTCCTTACCTTTTCAAAAAATAAAGAGTCAAATTACATCTGATTTGGTAATTAATTGCACCTAATTTGATTCGATATAAAATTAAAGTGTTGAATTGCAATTAATTTAAATTTGGATGCTAGATCTAAACTTTCCATAATTTGTTATGGGTTAATCATGCAATTATCAATTAATATTTGATAACATCCATTGAATGGAGATCCAATGGATCCTATCAAATTAGGATTTGGTTAGGAATCCCTATAAATATCTCCTAAAGGAAGAAACCCTAATCACTTCATTCAATCAATTCTCTTGATTGAGAATTCCACAAAACCCACCCAACAAAGCCTCAGTCTCAGCCCCATGCACATCCATAGGAAGAAGAAGAAGTGGTACCCCCTACTGCCTGTTGTAGTCGATTGACCATTATAATTATTGGTTGGTGCCTAGCAATTCAACTAGCTGACTACTAAGGGTTGAAGCTGTAGCCTACTTCTTCTTTGCTCCTCCTCCACCCCCTTTATAGTTGGTTGACCAGCTCTTCCTTGAGTCGACCAGCTACCACAGGGTCGGTTGCTGTTGGTTTCTCTTAAAGTTGTTCTTGAGGTTGGATTTGTTCTTCGAGGTAATCGTTTTTCCAGATCAGTGAAGGAGTTCATGAATCACATGTGGGATTCATCCTCCATGGCATGAGGATCTCATCCACCCATCGTGGAGGAGTGATTGGAGTTCTTTCAGGATTTATTTAAGGAGGCACCACATCTTAAGATGTTGTACCACGTTACCTCGTAAAGGAATAATCCCTTTATTTGTAGGATCCTATAACGGGAGGAAACTAGTTCCTCCCATATGATTCTAGTAATAGATGCTTTTATTTTTGAGTGCTTGATTTGGTTTATGACATTGTTTCAATCTTATGTTCGAAAAATTTTAAAATGCCTATTTTTTGTGTTTGCACACTTCCGCGATGTCATGGGATCAACATGATCGAATGCTTTAGGGTAGGCCCAAGGAAGCTTTACTAGATGGCCAGTAAAGCATCTTCGCAGGGTAGGCATCCTAACAGGTTATCTTTTTTGAAACTTTTATCCTTTCGCTAACTAATCGATTCATTCTTCTAAATGAGGCTCAAGCCCATCTCTTTCAATTTTAGATCCTTAGGCATTTAAGTGGGTAGCTTAGACACCCGAAAGAGACTAACGACTCCTCTTTCTTCAAGAATTTGGGCCATTTCATCCTTGGTAAGCAATATATAGTGGGGATTTTTCCCCATCACTTAGTCCTTTTTGTATTGCAGATGAGATATATACTTGTTTGTTACAACCACATTACTTGTTGTGCCATCATATATAATTTGTCATTTCATTTCAAAACCATAAACTATAAATTAATTAGGAAGGAACTACTTCTCAACCCTAACCACCTATGACTTAAAAGCACTATGTAAATAACCTAGTTCTCGAGTAATTGACAGGTTATGAAGCGTAACAACATTTGTCCAAGAGAACCTTCCTAGAACATCTCATAGCTTTTGAAAGTCTTTGAGCTATGACTCAAGGCATTAAGAGCATAAGTCTTAGATCATTAACCTATTGGAATTTGTGTTCCCTTAGTAAGACAACTTTAGTATGAGTTACTTAATTAGTGATTCAAATCTGAATGTTAAATCACACAAACACACTAATGTCGTTAGTTAGGACCCTCAATACAATCGGGAGATTGTACTATAATTGTGTTGGATATAATTGATGACAGATATCGAAAATCCAAAATGGTTTGGATTGAGGATTTTGATAAGTCACCAAGAACTACCATGGTATCTAATTGTTGTCTCTTGTTTGAGGAGAAATGGTAATCTTCTCAAAAGACTGTTGCTTGATAAATGCCTTTGATGCACATTCTCTACATAAGAATGGAGGTTCAAGGCTTTCACACAGGTTGAGTCAAGGGGTTGACTTGATGAGATGAAGATATAAGAAGTTCTCTTATGATTGCCACGGAGAAGGTGTATTGTTTAACCTGAGACAAATATGTGTCTCTGTGCATGAATATGTACATTTGGTGGACCAATGGTTCATACACCCAGCATGGCATTGAGATTGGAAAGCTGGTGTGTATATGAGAGCGTATGAGCCACATGATCTCTTGAAGGGATCACATGGATCCTCTATTGTAGGTGTGCATAATGGTTCGGAAGACATGAGTTCATTCTACGTATATTGGGATGTATGAAATTACATCCATGATTGTATGGGACCGTAGTTGACCCACACATGAAAGAGAAGAAGATAATCCTTTTTGAAAAGAATTGGTGTATGTTGTCCCAATAGTACAAGGAGAACATAAATATATGTAAACCTTGGTAGAGAAGGCAGTGGATTTGGGAATTAATCCTCAGGGTTACATAAGTCTTCCAATGTAAAGGATTTATAGGTATTTAAAATACCTAAGGGAGGTGTAGTGTCATAAATCCTAAACGCTTTATTATTGACATGATGAAACCAATAATTATTTTGGTGGACTCCTAATTGCAGAGAAATCAAATATTATTTAAGGAGTTAAATAATATTTAATTTGGCATTTAATTAGGCCAAAAAGGTTTGATCTAGATCCAAAAGGCTTTGGATATGCATTTTAGGTACTAATACTCAATTGGCTAAATTAGTTAAAGGACTAATCATGCAAATATCAATTAGGATTTAATTCTAACAATTGGATTTGATCCAATTACTCTCACCATATTAGAATTACTAGGATTTCATATAAATATCTCCCAAAGGCAAGGCCAAAAGACCTAATCAACTTTTTGATTTACACAAGAGAGAGCTACCACTACCAAAGAGAGGAGGAGAAGAGTCAAGGGTGCTCTGATCCGTTCTCTTCTTAGTCAACCAACAAGAGGGTTGGTCAGCCAACTCTTAAATTATTAGAGAGCAACAAGGCATCGATCGACCAATGCCCATATTGGTCTACCAATTTGTGTTGGGCAACAAGTTGATGGTCGTCTTGGTGCATCTTTAATCGTGCTTGTGAAGCTTCGAGGTGAAGATCATCTTATGGTTCATGTTATGTATTGGGAGTTGGGTGTTCTCAGCATCAAGGGCTTTATTAGCCTACCGAGAAGAAGATCCTATAACCGCACCAAAACTTACTATAAGAGGCACAACACATGACGTGCTGTGCTGCACCACCTCAGAGGTATATCTCTATACTCATGAGACTCCAGAATAGGAAGAAGCTACTACTTGCCATGTGATTCTAGTTTAAGTTATTTAATTCTTGGTCATTCGACTTTTAGGCATCAACTTAGTTTTGAATCAAAATTTTAAATGACAGATTTTTGACGCTTCTACGATACCATAGGCGAATCGTTTGTCCTTCAACTATTTATGCTTTTAGTATAAAACTTACTCTTCATAGTGAACCAAGTTCTACAGAGAGTAGGGGAAATTGTTAGGGATCGGGATTCAACTCATTTCTTAGAATCAAATAATCACTTGGATACTTAGACTAGAATTGAACTATAGAACATGCCCAAGTACTACAAACCAACTAATGGATTTGGTTCTAGATGACATTCAAGGATTAAGTGATTGGATTCCGCCTTGACATGAACTTGAGAAAGATAGATCTAGACCATTAGAAGATTTGAGAACATAAATATCCCATGCAAAGCATGGAAAAAAAATGGAATGACCATTTTACCCAATCACAAGTGTGAAAGACTAACTACCACCTTTGGGATTCAAATAGGCACCAACAAATATCATGTCAATTACCACTATAATGATCTTATCGGGCCATCTGTGAATTGATTTCGTTTCCATGTGTATGTAGACTATGATATATACATCTCACGTTAAGTTTTAGTCTTATAATAAGTAGTAATATTCATTTGCGAGTATGGAAATGCACATTGCAACACGTGTTACAACACGCAATCAAGAATCAGCCAATTGAAAATGAAAATCAACCAGTTGAAAATCAAGCAAAATAAAACACATTAGTTGGAAATGATTTTCAACCGGTTGAAGATCAAAACACACCGGTTGAAAATCAAAACACACCAGTTGAAAATGATAATACACCGGTGTGTTCTGCCTTTTCACAGGTGGAAAATGACTTTTCACTTGGAATATAGTTTTTCACCGTGGGAAGTGATTTTTCACTTGGAAAGTGATTTTTCATTTGTGAAAAGTGATTTCCACCGGTGAAAAATCAAAATACACCGGTTGAAACCACCACTCATCCATGCGTTACAAAACGCATTGCAAATTGCATTTGTTTACTTTTCCTCTATTCAATTCAATGAAAATTTTACCTTATCTTCTCATAAAAAAATGAATTTTTGCTATGTTGTCACCACCCTCCAATTAAGCATGGTACAAAATTTCTATGCATTATTTCCCACTACATCATATAATTTTTATCAAATTCTAATGGAACGTGCTTTCATGCTTCAAGATACTTACATACAACCTTCCCCTTAGGACTTCATTCTATAACAAATTATAATATATTATTGAATAAACAATATAAACATCAAACATTTATGACATATAAAAGGAAAAGTGAATTTACAATCCAATAAAATATTAAATTACACAAGAAGAAAATAATCAAGTTTTTTTTTTGTCAAGTAATAATCAAGTATATTGGTCAGTCCTTTTTGTGCATAATATATAAATGAAGTGATATCCACTGCATATCAAATCCCTCAATTTAATATATGGTGCTAATGACGTGTACTGGCTATTTGTAAAATATTAAATTATTAATTTGACAAGGAAAATAAAATAGATTGCAATTGAAATAATATAATTGCCAGAATTTCAAACTTAATTTAAAAATAAACTCATGTACCATGGTTCATCTACGCTGATCTATAAAGTGTCTCGAATTGAACCAATAACAACATCTTCCACGTGAGATGTGTCATTTGTCACACCTCAAAATCCCAAGCCCCAAATGAAGGTTGGATTACTGAAGGTGGCAACAATATAGGTGATAGTTTATTTAATTTAGGTTGCTTAAAACTATAGTCGAGCTACCATACGGATTCCTTTGATAAACTAAATGGAAAAAAAAGCGTTGCTAATAATGACACATAAATGATAAATTTTCAATACAATTTAAATGTCAATCACAAAAGCTGACATATAATTGCAATAGTCTACCATAAACCAAAATATAATGGTTACCTACTACACGTCACCTAGAAACTCCTGTACTAGAGACTATCCTATGAGTCACCATAGCACATCTTAGCAACTCCTAAAAGTAAGTCACAAAATATGAATGAGCCAATCGATCCAGTAGGGACAAACAACTATTATTCTAAATAAAATAGGCTAATGCATAATTTCACTAGCTGGCTAGATCCCATAGCCCATCCCAAATCCCAGGTTTCAACTCCCAAACCCTGTTTAGCTTTACCAAGCCCCAATGGTTCCATCTCGTTAATCTATGCCATTGATTGATGCAAACCTTTAGTCGAACCCTTATTACAAGTTAATTATTCTATCACTCACCACTTAGATCCTTAGAGTGGTTAATCAATCCTTCCTATTGAAGGAGACTGTGATGTACCCTCTCTGTTGGTACACTTGTACTAGTAACCCTTCCTTGGCCTTTGGAGAGATTAAAGTACTTATGTCCACCAGATAAGGATAACCACTCTAGGTTCGGGAACGTTGACTATACTCGAGGTCCCTAGAATATTCTATTCCACACAAGATTCCTTAAGTACTAGTCCAATTGATTATGAGGGAGCGACTCCCTACTTTATCCTCGTGATCCCTAAAAAACTATTCCACATAGGAACCTTTATGTGTTCTAAGACTCAAGATCCTAGGAAGGCTATTCCAAAGAGGATCCTCTGCAATCTCTGTCTATTCAGATCCCTAGAATATATTCCAAATAGGATCTTCCACGCTCTCTGTTAGTTTAGATCCTTGGAAAGCTATTTCAAATAGTATCATCATGATTTTTGTCTCTCGAGATACCTGAAAAACTATTCCATTCAAGATCCTCTCGTTCTCCATCACTTTAGATCCTTGGAAGACCATTCCAAATAGGATTACTTAAGTATCTCATGTCAAAACCAATTCAGGTAATTATGAGTGCTTCATTTCGATGACAGCATGTGGTTCACCATTGGAATCGAGAAGTAGTTGAGTTTCGAGGTTGATTCTTGGTAACTTCTACATCAGATTCCTGAGTCTCCAACCTGCAACAATCAACCTACTTCACGAGGTTAAGCTATCTAGCCTTACAAGCTCACTTATTAAGACCTAGCCATCTTTTAGTCCTTTTCTTTGATTTGTACCAAGATTAATCATCCATAATGACCTACTAGATCACCTAGGGTCTTACTTGACACCTTAGGATTCAAGCATTTCTCTCCTTAGACTTAACTTAGAGCCAACAAGTTCCATATTTCGGGTTGGCCCTTTACTTAGACAAATGTGGCAGCTTTTAACTCCTTATAGTAAAGGGCTCACAAGCTCCTTACATCCATTGTACTCACAAGGGTAATTAGTGGTTAAGGTTCAGTTTCCCAACACCCCAGATAGGGGTTAGAAGTCCTTTTGTTTCCTCATTAGATTAAGGATAAAATGGGGCCAACCAAAGTTGAACAAAAGCATTAGTACCAGTACTAAACTTTAGTATCGATATTGGGCACTTGCTACCTAGGTTGACCAAAAAGGGGGTGCCAGTTTGAGTACTAAACTTCAATACTAGTGCTAGGCACTCACAATACATGGTTTTCTAGACATTCAAGTCAAGGTTGGACAACCAGTGTTGGTACTGAACTTTAGTACCAGTACTGGTTGTTTCCAATACCCAACTTGAATGCATTTACCAAACATGAACTTCCAAATGCCCTCTTTTATCCCCACATATACCAAACTCAAATTTGCATACGTATAAGCATTTAAGAAGCACTTGAACTAGGAAAAACACCAAGAGAACATAAACCACTTTGAGAAAAGCTTAGCGCAACTAAAAACCCATCAAAGCTTTAAGATTCCATGACATGCAAAGGGATTACTCACATGCAAACCCTCAAATCCCACATGCAAATGGATTTCCCCTGCAAATACTTCCCTCTATGATTCCTAACTACATGAAATCAAAAGAAGGTTGATTGAGGAGGACAAGATCCCTACCTTGGTTAAGAATGGGGCGCCTCTTTACTTCTCCACAAGTAGCAGTAGTAGTAGCGACAATGGCAGCGACGATAGCCAGCGAAGAGGAGGACAAGTGGTGGCGGAAGAAGAGGAGGAGGATCAATGGAGGAGGGGTGAAGGTGGTTGTGGGTTTGCAAATGGGAGGGGTTTTCTCTCATTTAGCCTCTTTACCCAAATATATATGGGTTGGAGAAATTTTGGGGATGCCACACTACCACAAGACAACATTATTAAAGAGTCCTCCAAATCAAACCCCTATGCGGGCAACCCTACATCTTTTTATCCCTTAAACCTTTTCCATGACCAAGCCCTACAAATCAAAAGTCCAGGAAATTTTAGGGCCTTTGCATACCATAGCCGAGCCATTAAATGATTAATAAGGGTTTGATTTGATTTTGAATGGCTGTTAAAAATTCAAACCTTTACATCATTAGTTAAGCATTCTTGATAAGCTGAATATTCATCTTCAAATTCTTCATTAGGCATATCATATTGGGCACTTAGAAGTATCCTAATTGGTATCATTCGATCTCGCCTCATGTTATCCAAAACAGATTATGAGCAAAAATTTAGCGAAGAAAAGATTAGGGTTTTGAAAAGTCCCGTGTTGTAGTACGTTGCAAAATTTTGCTATCAGATAAAGCAATTGAGACTAGGTGATCTTGGGTCGAACTTGGGGAGGCGATGTTTGATTTTAGAAATCCGCTCTTTGTTTATTTGTTTTTGGTATTTTTTGCTATATTTATTATTCATTTTTTTAAGATTTTATATGAACAGAATGACAAGCTAAGTTTAATCTACATAATCTAATATAAAGAGCAAGAAAGAGAGAGGCAAAATTTGATATTATAAATAAAAAGAGTTTATTATAGCTAAAAATGAAGATAATACAATAAAAGAGAGGGGGTGAGAAGAATTTCCCAAAGCGGTTGTTTGGTGAGACAATGGCACTTCGCGGCAACTAGATGGAGGAGGTGTGAAGCTGGATGACAGGGATGAGGTATAAGAGGATACTGGGTAGAGGGATGCTTGGCCAAGCTAAATGGATGTTTTTGGTGAGGGAGGAATGTTTCTAATTGTTAAGACGTATGTTGTTAAGCCTTTTTAAGACGTCCGGACTTTAGGTCAGACGTCTGGACTCATTCCCAGACGTCTGAAAATAAAAAATTTTGTGTACGAGCTCGCGTCTGCACGCGTGTTACGCGCAGACAGTACACTTCTCTCGTTTTCTTCTTCTTCTTCTCTCTCCTTCTGCTCGATGAAGACCCTAAACCCACACCCTCATATAAGCCCCCTCCTCTCCCTCATTCCACCCCCACTCCCAGCCACTTTCCTCCTTCCTCCAGCGAGAGCAGCAGAGCAACAACGGCAGAGAGGAGCGGCGTGAGAGGAGAGGAGAGCAAGCTTGCGAGCTCGCGTGGGAGCTCGTCGGTGAGCTCACGGTCGGAGCGGCACGTGCACAAGGCGGAGGAGTGCATCGGGGAGGTCCTCCCCGACATTGCTGCAGTCGGAGCAGCAGGTGAGAGGACGTAGCGCAGTCGCGCGCAGCGCGGAGGGTGAAAGCAGTTCTAGTTCTGGGATTTTCCCAGAATCAGACGTCTGGAGTGATTTCCAGATGACGGTGCGGACGTCTGGAGGTGGCACCAGATGTCTGAGAAGGAGGCCTCGCAAAGGTACATCTTCCTTACAGATACGGCCATGCAGGCCGCTCTGCCGATGCACTGATTCATGTTCGATTTGAGAAGATTCGATTTCCGCGTGCAAGATACGCTTCGGGAAGGCATGGAACACGCCCTCCCATGCATTTCAGACGTCTGAGTGACCTACCAGATGACGGGAAGCGCTTCTAGACATCCGAAGAGGTGGTCGGACATTTGGAACTGGGTCCAAACGGTCTAGCGGAGTTCCTAGACGTCTGAGGAGTGGCGCAGGACTTGAGGTATGACACTGGACACGTTTAAGACATCTGGAAGTTGTTCCAGACGTCTTATTTGAGTCAGAATCACTATTTTTGACCCGTTTAGGGTCCGTTTGAGGTTCGATTTCCGCAATTAAGATACCGATGTTTCCCGTATGAATTCCTCTACTTGTTAGAAGACTTTCTATACTGTTCTGAGTATTCGCTTGTGATTGATCCTTGTGATAGGACTGGTTTCCGTTGCGGGTTCGGGCCTTGCTAAGGCACGTGAGCCTGCCGTTCAAGCCCCCATTACACTTGGATTTACTGGTAGAGTGGCTTCCCCTTAATTTAATTAAAACTTAAAAGCATGTGTGGAATGAATGATTAGATCCTAGGGTATGGCATGAATCCTAGGACTAGAAATACTAGAATGTTTGTATTGAATGAATGGATTGCAGTCTTGAATGAGTAGATAGAATGATAACAATTGCCTGTAAATGAATAACAGTTGCCTGCGAAATATGTAGTAATTGTGCTAGTTAACTGTTAAATGTAACCTTCCTGTCACACATGTGAATTGACGTAATATGAGCTGCATGTATATAAATTTGGAAATGGAAAGGTGAATGTTGGAAACACTAGCTACCTGTGAATAACCTGAATATGGAAATGTGAACGATAGTATTACAATGGGCATGTGTATAACCTGAGAATGGAAATAGAAATGATGAAACCTGGTATGGAATGGCATTAGGCATTTGAACATGAACCCTATGGGGAGGATTAGGAGTAGAGCTCCTAAGAAATATATGGAATGGCTTTGGAAATGCTTTGGGAAGTGTGCTTACCTTGAGTACGTGGTACCAAGGGGAGCTCACATTACCTCTTAGTGTAAAGGGGTGCTTGCCGCCTTTCGGGTTGAGACCCGGGGTGGGTTTGGCCACTTTGCACCGACTCAGTGGCCCTCGTGTATACTGTACGGGGGAGAGCTACTAGTGTAGGGAGAGGGTTAGCCACCCCACAGGGCCTGGGGTTCAGTTAGCCGCCCTACACGGACTTTTTAGGCCCACTGGGCAAACCAGGGTAGTCAGGCAAGGATGCGCGGACTGTGGCGGGGCAAGACCCCTATTTGGTTCTTAGGGGTTAAACCCCTGTTATTGAGAGGGCTATACCCTATATTGGTTCCGTGTTGTGCTTTGGGCACACCCGCTAATGGAAACGACTGACCATGTGCCAGTGCGGGGTAGCTACCCATGCGCTTATCACGCGTGCCGTAATCATCGTTACGTCTGTCCGTAACCTTGGGGTGGTTGACTGGGTGTAGGACCACCACGGGGGACTCTCCCGACCAGGTGAGCACCACGTGCGACTTCTACTCTTCGGAAAAGACTGCAATCAAGATCGTTCCCACGAGGAACATTTGAGATCAAGAAAGAGACCTGATAAATAAACCAAGTGGTGAAAGAAAGAATAATTAGTTAAAGAAGGAAAGAAATTGAAAAACAACAGCTACCTGTCCACCTTTACTGCTTTAGTTAGTTGATTGCCACTCTACTCAGCGTTCGCTGACGTTTTGTACTCATAACCCTTTTCAGGTCCAGGTGTTGAGCAGCCAGAGCCACGGTTGTAGAGGGTGCTGGGCCCAGTAGATCCCAGTAGTTGTAGCTTTCTGTTGTACTCCTTTTCAGTGTAGTGAGTAGTTCTTGCACCTCTGTACTATGACATTTTGTACTTTATATTCCTATACCCATTTACTTTATATTGTTGTGGTGGTGTGTACTGTAGTAGTTCTATTCCTTTACTGCTATACTTTTGTTACTGTTAGTTGCTTAGCATAGTGAATGTGGTTTACTTTTCTATTTTTCGGTTACTTTCTCGTTGGACAACTGGATCTTGGGATCAGTTGAGTTGGTCCAGTCGTGTCCTATAGGGATTCGGGAACCGGGTCGTAACAAGATGGTATCAGAGCAAGGTCGTCTCGAGAAGTGAACCAATTATCTTGAGAATAACCAATTCATGTGCTTGTAACTAGAGTGACCACCACAACGTACCTTTTTACATCTGTTCTGAGGTTCTTTTGCTGAATGTCCGATAGAATTGACGTCTTCTTGTTCTGTTGTTTGCATCTCCTCGCAGGAGATGCCTCGACGTGGAACCATTGAGACAGGCCGTGGACGTGGTCGTGGATGAGGCCGGAGGGGCAGACGTGTCAAGCTTGGAGTACGTGCTACCCCTTCTCTCCTCCTGAGCGTACAGTCTCAGGACCTTGTCCAGTTGATCTGGGAGGTCGTTCGAGAAGAATTTTAGCTTCGCTTACTTCGCCGCCCCCTCATCTCCCTTCCGAGGGTACGGAGGGAGAGTTTTTCGTGGGACGACAATGTCACTGTAGCGCCAGGCGAGTCAGGAGAGCTCAAGGGAGGCATGCAGCGCCCGCAGAAGAGCCGTCTCGTTTCGCGGGGCCATCAGTAGCCTCTGGGGGCCCCCGATAGAGGCCAGCTGTCAGCACTGGACCCCTGCCCAGCCGTCAGTAGGGACCTATCGAGGGAGGGAGTCGAGTCCCCCTCTACTACCAGTGCGGCCAGCCGAGCCACTTCAGGAGGGACTGCCCGTCTAGGGCTAGAGTACAACAAACGCCCATCGCACCGAGCGCTAGAGGCCGATTGGGTGGTCGTGGGTTCCAGGTGCATGAGGGAGGGTAGCCATCACGGGGAGGATACTGGCCAGCTGTCACTAGCTCTGCCCCAGGCCTGGCTGTTTTGTCCGCTCCCAGGACTGAGGGGTGTCGCGACGTCGTGACTCACGGGGACGTCATAGCTTCAGTTTCTGCGGTGACAGGTATGGTTACAATGTTTGGTCTTTTTGGAGTACGTATTTCTTGCTTCTAGTATGACGTACTTTCTTGCTCCACAAGTTTATCGGTACTTTGGGGTCCAATAGCACTCCATTAAGGGATCCGTTGTGATCAGAGACCTAGGTGGCCGGCTGTTTGTAGCTGGGAAGATTAATACAGACTGCGAGGTCAGTGTTGGGGGACACAGCCTCCCCGCTGACCTAGTTGTGATACAGATGGAGGACTTTGGCGTGATTCTAGGGATGGATTGCCTGTCCGCTTACCACGCTTTGGTGGGCGGGTTTGAGAGGAAGATTGTTTTCTTCACACCAGAGATACTTTCTTTTGAGTTTCACAGACAGCCGGTGGACGGAGGCTTCGGGTGCATTTCTGCACTTGGGCGGTGAGACTGTTGGGCCAGGGGTGTGAGGGCTTTCTTGTTTGTGTACTGGCAGAGCCCAGCCCCGTGGCAGACTTCTAGAGCATCCTGGTGGTCAGAGAGTACCCCGACGTGTTTCCAGAGGAGCTGCCAGCACTACCACTAGAGCGTGAGATTGAGTTGAGATCTCACTGGTACTGGGGACCAGCCATTTCTACAGCACCTTACAAGATGGCACTGCTTGAGCTGCGAGAGCTCAAGTCCCAATTGCAGGACCTTCTGGAGAAGGGCTTTGTGAGGCCCAGTGCATCTCCGTGGGGAGCCCCGGTATTATTGTGAAGAAGAGGGATGGTACCCTACACCTTTGTGCAGCCTACAGACAACTGAATAGGGTCACCATCAAGAATAGGTATCCGCTGCCGAGGATTGATGATTTGTTTGATCAGTTGCGAGATGCCACAATCTTCTCCAAGATAGACTCGAGGTCTGGCTACCACTAGTTGAGGATCAAGGAGACCGACATCTCCAAGACAGCTTTCCGCACCCGGTACGGACACTACGAGTTTTTGGTCATGCCGTTTGGGCTGACCAACGCCCCCACTGCTTTCATGGAATTGATGAACCGGGTGTTCAGACCGTATCTAGATCAGTTTGTGGTAGTATTTATTGATGATGTGCTCATCTACTCGCGGGAGTAGGCGCAGCACGGACAACACTTGCGGATGGTTTTGGACACGTTGGGGTGACATAGGCTGTATGCCAAATACAGCAAGTGCGAGTTCTGGTTGAGGTAGGTGACCTTCTTAGGTCATGTGATTTCAGGGGATGGCTTGGCTGTGGACCCATCCAAGGTAGAGGCAGTACTTAGGTGGGAGAGATCACGTACAGTGACAGAGATCCACAGTTTCTTGGGACTGGCAGGCTACTACCAGCGATTTATCAGGAGTTTCTCACAGATTGCATGTCCTATGACACAGTTGACCTGGAAGGATGTGCCTTTTTCTTGGATAGACGCTTGTGAGGCATGCTTTCAGGAGTTGAAGGAGAGGCTGACTTCGGCTCCTGTGCTTACCATTCCGGACAGCAGTGGTGGGTTCGTTATGTACACGGACGCCTCTTTGCAGGGGTTAGGGGGTGTGCTCATACAGCGGGGTCACGTTGTCGCTTACGCTTCTCGGCAACTGAAGCCCCATGAGCACAGCTACCCTACCCACGACCTGGAGCTAGCAGCTGTCGTCTTCGCGTTGAAGACATGGAGGAACTATTTGTACGGTGAGACCTTTGAGATATTCACAGATCATAAGAGCCTCAGGTACTTGTTTGATCAGAAGGAGCTCAACCTGAGACAGAGATGTTGGTTAGAGCTCCTGAAGGACTACGACTGCAGCATTTCCTACCATCCGGGGAAGGCCAACGTGGTGGCTGACACCTTGAGCTGGAAGGTGCCCGCCCACTTAGCCAGTTTACAGGCACAGAGTTGGAGACTCATGGAGGAGATGGGCAGTTGGCAACCCCTAGAGTTATTGGGGCACTGTGGGGCAGTGACTATGACACGACAGACGGGGCCAGAGCTGATAGACCACATCATCACAGGATAGATGGCAGACCCGTACCTGCAGTCGTTGCATGACAGAGTACCGTCAGGGGACCCTGGAGACTTCTCCTTTACCGACGAGGTACTGCGCATGAGGGGACGTTTGTGCGTTCCGAAGGACAAGGAGCTGTTGAGAGAGCTCCTGACTGAGGCACACGGTTCCAGGTTCACCATACATCTCGGGGACACAAAGATGTATCATGATCTGAGATGCAACTTTTGGTGGAGGGGAATGAAGCGGGATGTAGGTGAATTCATACAGTAGTGTTTGGTGTGCCAGCAGGTAAAGGCTGAGCATTAGAGGCCTGTAGGGTTGTTGCAGCCACTTCCAATGCCAGAGTGGAAGTAGGAGAGCATCACCATGGACTTGGTGGTGGGCTTGCCCGTTACTCAGCGAGGACACGACGCAGTTTGGGTGATTATAGACAGATTAACGAAGACGGCACGTTTCTTGCCGATCCGAGTCACCTTAGGACCAGCATAGTTGGCAGAGAGGTATATTCGCGACGTGGTACGTCTGCACGGAGTTCCATGGGAGATTGTATCCGACCGGGATACCCGCTTTACATCCCAGTTTTGGGCTGAGTTTCAGCAGGCTTTGGGGACATGGTTGAGGTTCAGTACGGCATACCACCCCTAGACGGACGAATAGTCAGAGCGCACGATACAAACGCTTGAGGACCTTTTGCGTGCCTGTGTACTGGACTGGAGGGGCTCTTGGGAGGAGTACTTGCCCTTGGAGGAGTTTGCATATAATAACAACTATCACTCGAGCATCAGCATGGCACCCTATTGGTCGTGACCCGGATAGGTTGTGTTAATATGGTGAAATTATCGTTGAAGTGAGTATAGTGGTTAACCTAAATTGAGCATAACCATCTTTTTACAAAATTTTCAACCTAGCTTACTTAATTTTATCTTGGTTACTTTTAGGCCCAGGGTTGAACTCAGGGAGGCAGGGATTAGAGGTGAATAAGTTTCAACGTCTTTCCTACAACGAATCTCTTCCGTGCATTTATTATGTTTTTGGTTCTTTTCTATTTAAGATTTTTTTTGCTGATAATTTTGTCCTTGAGGTACACTCTCAAAATCAGGTCCTTGGCTTTGAGCCAAATTGTTCCTGGCTTTGAGCCAATTTAGGGTTCCAAAAACTGGTCTTGCTATTCGCAAGACCGAGTACCTGCGAGACAAGGATTATCTTTTCTCTTTTACTCTTGTTTTTTATCTTTTTAATAGCAGGAAACAAAAGAGAAATAGAGGTTGCTTGTAAAGGGATAAATATAGTCTATATATATATACAGATATATATAATAATATCTATATAGAGGTGGGGGTGGAGGTGGAAATGGTGTGTAGCACGGTGTTGAGTTGGTCGATGTCTAGGAAGACGCAACCAACAGGACAAAGTGCCGCGTGGAGTGTAGGATGGATGTGTGGAAGTGTGCGGAGGCGCTTTCTCTACGTAGGTATCGAGGAATATCAGCAACTGGTGCAGATATTCCCGCGATATAACGCGTGGTGCAGGGATATGAATGTATATATATATATGTATATATGTAAATATATATATATATATGTATGTATATGGATATATAGATATGTATATATGTATATAGATATATTAGTATAAGTATCTATATATATAGATATATGTAGATATATATATATATGTTTATGGATATATATATATATATATGTGTGTGTGTGTGTGTGTGTGTGTGTGTGTGTGTGTGTATGTATATATGTATGTATATATGTATATTTATGTGTATAAATATATATATATATATTTATGTATGTATGTATATATACTTATATATAGTTGTATAGGTACTAATATGTATATATGTATATATATAAGTATATTTATAGGTGTGTACAAGTGAGTGTGTGTGTGTACACGTGTGTGTGTACAAGTGTGGTGTGCATGTGTGTGTCTGCTGAGAGTGAAGGAGTGGTTGTGAGAGGGTGCGGGCGTTTAAGGCGTCTGGTGGAGGTAGCCGACGTCTGGATGCCAAGGCACAGGCGCATGCACGCGCAGGCGTAGGCACGCACAAGCGTAGGCGCGCAAGGGTGCACGCTCACGCTGGAGGCTGCAGGTGTGAGGGAGAGCGCAACATAGCGCGCTGCGGGCTGGAGTGGACGCGGACGAAGACATGGACGCGAGCGCGGGCAAGTGCGGGCTCTAGAGAGGAAGTGGTTGCAGACGCGGGCGCTGGAGCGGACGCTGACGCGGGGATGGGCTGGAGGCGGTAGCGGCGTGGAGAGAGAGCACGCGGTGATCGGATAAGTGATAAACTTTTCGGTCACTGCACTGTAGCTACAGTGTCGCGCGGCTCGGACAACCGGTTGTTGCCGGTTCTGCATGCGCGAGCGTGCTGGAGCGAGCCTGCGCGCGCGGAAGGAGCTTGCGCCGGTTGCAGGCTTGCGCGTGGGGGCTTGCGCGCTGCGTGGAGGCTGCCGGTGCCGTGCTGCTGCTGTTGCTAAGCTCTGAAGCTTGGAGCTGCAGCAATGGCGTGAAGGTGCTGAGCGATGAAGACAGGAAGTGAAACCACCACGCCCACTTGCTCGTGGATGAGCTAGGTGGTGGTGGCACTCACAATGGTGGTCGTGGGGCCACTGTGAGCTTGCTCCTGCCCGCAGCGTATCTCTTTAGTGGGAAGAGTTGCACGTATGGAGGGGAGAAAGGGAGGAAGATGGCCTGACGAAGGTGGCTGCTGTGTGTGTTGTGTGATTTCCTACTCGGAGGGGGTGAGATCAGCGTGACGTAAAAAATGCGGAAAAGATAATAAACAATCTCACAAAATACAATCACACAATTATTTTTAAGTGGAAACCCAAACCGGGTGAAAACCACCACCTAACCCTCTCGAGTTAGGATTTTCCGATCAACCAAGTTGATCAAATCCACTAACCGAATCACTTTAAACGAGGGTGATTCAACCTCAATTACAACCACGCTACTGTATATGAGGGTAGCGTACCTCAAACCCCTTCTCTTCACGAGAAGGATTTTGTCCCACGAAGGAGACGGGAATTCGCAAGGCGAATACCCAACCAAATGACAAAGATAAAATAACAAATAATCCTATAGAGCCACCAAAGTTATTTTTAACCTAAGCTTCTATAGGAATTAGGAAACTCCCCTTTGCAAGGAGTGCGTCGGATCGATGACGCGGGTGCGTGAGCCACGCGACGGCGCAACGTCGCTCTTGTGAACTATGGCGGGAGAGTGGGTGCACAAATGCTTGATGCTCTCTAGATGAAGAACTGGAGCTTGGAGAGCAAGAGCTTGCTTCTTAGGATCAAGAGACACAAAATGGTGTGAAAATGTATTACTTGGTGTTTCTTGTGTATCTAGGTGTGTAAAAGGTTCCCCTCTATTTATAGAGGCCTTAGGAAGGCCTTGGAAGGCTCAGGAAAGCTTCCATAGCCGTTGGGAGCAAAGCCCAAGAGAATCAGGCCGAAATCAGGAACAATGATTGCACTGACAGTCTTATCAGACGTCTGGAAGATCACTTTAAGACGTCTGAAAATAAGGTCAGACATCTGATTTTGGGCGGGTCTCTTCCTGACTTGAATCAGATCTAAACAGGGTTCTAGTGCAAGTCCATCAGACGACATACAGGACGTCTGGCACTATGTCTGGACATCTGGAAACCTACTTTTTCGTGGGAATGGATTTCCAAGAGAGTGCAACGGCTAGAAAATATCTGAGAAGAGATTTTGGGTCAGCCGAGGCAAAACGGTCATTTATCAGACGTTTGGAAAGGCCTAAGGACATCTGATAAGGCTCTAACGATCATATCCTTGCGTGTTTGCTAAGTCAGCCAACAGTCTAGTAATTGGACATCTGGCAAAGTCATCAGATGTTTTCTAAGACGTCTGATCTAAGGTCTGGATGTCAGATTTCATCAGACAGAACTAACAAGTCCAGCCTAAATGTTTATCAGACGTCTAAATCAACAGTCAGACGTCTTAAAACACATTATCAGATGTCTTATTTTGGAATTAGATGTCTGGAAATGCTGTTTTAACCCTATATTAGTTTTCTAAGTTTTCTACAGAAAACCTAAGTATCCTAAGGTTGTGCCGGTGTTTCTAGGACTACTGTTAGGGTACTTTGAGGCTCTTTAACATGAATCTAAGTAACAAAAATAAAGAGCAACGAAAGAAATGAAAAATACAACGAGTACAAGAGAAGGAAATCTATCATATTCTTCATCTCCTTCCTTCTTCAATCTATCGCTCCTCGCGAATCTCTTCTGTTTTCCATCAAGCTCCTCCAATTCATCCTGGATGCGAGCTCGAACTCCGTTTGGTCACGTCTCCATTTGCAATTTGCCTGAAATCTAAGACTCCAAGTGCAAATGTTAAATGACACGTGTTTTGTTATCATCAAAACAAATGATCGTGGTACTCTAGCACCAATATGTTGGACCACGCAGGGAGGGCTTTATAAAGGAGAAGGAGGCATGCCACGGCCATGCCCTAGGCTGCGCATGAACAGCCATGCGGCTGGCAGAGCATGTTGTGGCAAAGAATGGCACGAAGAAGAAGAAGCTCATGCCCTGAGCCGCGCGGAGAAGAAGAAGTTCAAAGCAAAATAAAAAATGAAGATGGTGAAATTTGCGATGCAACCCTTGATGAATACGTTAATTACAATGCCAATTATTCACTTTCGTCTCCTCTCAAATAAATGCATGCACGTGTCAATTTTTACAAATGCAATTATGGCTACTTAATATGTAATGGCAATGCTAGGAAATGACACAAGATGGCATTTTTATTGGTGTATTTTTGCTGTGCAATCATACCCCTATACCTATCTTTTACTAGTCCCTAGCAAAATATTTTGTACTGTATTTAGAAATGATCTTAAGCTGAAGATTTTCTTCTGAGGCGACATAGGTGTGTTTATTTGTTGGATATTGTGAGAACCAATTGCAGAGAAGACTACCAGTACTTTCAGTCTTACGTGACAAAGACCATCTCTCGAATAACCTGGACTCTTGATATTTAAACCTTAAGTACGATTTCCAGGATTCAGAAGGTTTTTGCCGTACTCGAGAGCTCAAGAGATTATGGCTTGTGCATAGTGAAGGATCAAGACTGACCAGATGAACATTAAGACTAAAGCCCAGGGTTTCACGAATTTTTAAGTACAGGTGGGTCCCAGTTTCAGCTCATGTCTTCGGATTGACCCTTAAAAAGATGGTGGGAAACTCAACTCCCATTTTATTACATTTGTGGCTCAAAGAATATATGGTAGAAACATGGTATTTGTAACTTGCCCTGAAAACTTTTGTAGGGAGAAGACTTTACAGACATTTGTGAGATATGCTGACTTATTTGCACAGTTTTTTTTGAAACATGTGTCAGTATTTCTCTTACAACTTTATTTGAAGGAGCACACTTTTCTTTTGGTGGGAGAGTTCCTTTTTGGTGGAAAGAGTCTCTCCTAAACACAAGACTAAAGCCTGGGATAAAAAGTCTACCTGCGTGCACAGGTAAGGACTCTACCTTCCCTAATGAACACTAGGATTGGATCTTATGTTCACTTGGTCTTTCTTGATATGTGTAGTGTGAACCAAGATTACTTAGGCTCTTGAGTAGAAGCAAACCAACGGATCCTATACTGATGTCTCTGGTACAAGAATACATCCTTAGTTAGGAGAGATTCTGATCTATCTGAATTAAACTGAGCTTGAGCGAATCAAGCTTCTGTGGCCTGGAAAGTCTTCAAAATAGTGGTTGAATATCCATAAACACTTATTGTATTTTTGTTTCATCCTTTAGATTATTACTAAACACCATTTTTTTTTTTTACATATTTATAGATAGATGGAGACTGCATGATACCATAAAATACCCAGATCCTATGGATGCCTATCCACCCCCCCATGTAAAATGATGCTATGTCCTCATGTGCATGCAGGGTAGGGTAGAGGAAGGACCAAAGATTGGGGAAGGAGAGCTGAGGTGCAGGGTATACAGAAGGGTGGTAGAGTGGGTGGATGGTGGGTGGTGAAGCGAAAACGTGCAAAGTGAAGTGTACGTGACAGTGGCGGAGTGTTGCTGGGGTGCCTCTCAATGAGCGTTGAATTTAACATCCCCAGCTGGAATCAGAATGAGGCACGACATTAGTTACCCTCCAGCAGGGCAACAATTTCTCCAACGGGGGCAGGTTCATGAGTAAGATAAGGTTTTAAATGCTACCCATTGACCGTAAATTTATGCCCAGATTTGGGATCTTCAATTTCAACGACCCCGTTGGGAAATGGTCTTGAGACCAGGAAGAGACCAATCATTTGGACTTCAATTTCCTTGGAAAGAATTTGAGCCGGGTGTTGTAGAGCCAAACTTGCTGAGATGGCTCAAATTCCTTCCATCGAATACGGCTGTTGTGAAAAGCCTTAGTACGTTGCTTGAAAGTTAAGGCAGAATCATAGGCTTCACGACGGAGCACTTCCAGCTCTTGGAGCTGGAGTTTCCTTTCTCGTCCACGCAGGTTTGGGTCGAGGTTACATTGGCAAACCGCCCAATATGCACGGTGCTCTAGCTCCACGGGCAAATGACATGCTTCCCGTAAACGATTCTATAAGGAGACATACCAAGGGGAGCCTTGAAGGCGGTCCGATACGCCCAAAGTGTGTCAATCAGCTTGTCGGACCAATCATTACGGTCAGGCCAAACCGTTTTTTGGAGAATTTGCTTGATTTGTCGGTTCGACACATCTGCCTGGCCGTTCGTCTGAGGATGATATGGAGATGCGATACGATGGTGGACTCCATATTTCCTCAGAAGTGCCCGGAATGAAGCATGGGTAAAGTGGCTTCCTCCATCTGAGATGTAGGGATTCGAGAACCGGGTCGTAACACTAACCTAATATAATAGGGATGAGGAGGCATGGGTGATGGGAACACCATCATGAGCCATAACTAGCTCATTTTGACCCAATTAAGTCAGTAAATGCTCATACATAACCGTCAGAGAGTCACAAGTCACTGCATAATCATTCTGAAAGAAAAATAAGAAACTAGGGTTAAAACTGTACTTTTACCAGCTCATCATGAATGCAGTACAACCACGGGTTTTCTCAGGGGTTGAATGAAGGTTAATTAGTCTTAAAAAGATAACAAGTGGGATAAGACAGACAAAAAAGGGCTTGCACGTGTTTTGAGAATTAAATGACTTTTGAAACTCTAAAAACAGACTCGCTTAATTAACTGATGTTCTTATAAGGATAAAATTCACCTAAACCCTCTAAAATTCATATAAAAATATTCTCTAGGGTTTATAACTTTCAATTTGACCATCAGAACTCGTTTTGGCCCAAAATAGAACCACAGACAGGCATTTGCCCTAATTTAGGTTTTTACATAAATTACCCAATCAAACATAGTCAAAACCAAAATCCAACTTCACCATTGGATTTCTTAGGTCCAAATTAGGTTTGTATCAATATTTGAATCCAAGATGAATTTTTTTTGACCTAATTTGCAAATTGGTCCTATCTAAATACATTTCTACCCTTAACTTTCTAAATCCTTTCAAACCGACCCCTAACTTTATCGTTGTTCTCACAAACAGGTCCCTACTTCCATTAAACCTATTCCTACTTGCTCCGGCGACCTTAAAAAGGAAAGAATTCCCTAATTTCATGGCGAATCCCTTTCAAATTTGAAAGGGAAGTTCGTAAAGAAATTCTATTCCTTTTGGACCCAATCCTAAGCCCTAAAACCTACCCAATCTCTCATGCGAGCGAATGAGATATTTGGGTATCAAGAAACTTCCAACGCAGCCGAGCTGTCCAAGCTTGGGAAGCTTGCTTCCCAAGCTCTAACCACCCTCTGATGACCTATAAAAGAAAGCCCAGACCAGGCCGAACTTCCCAAGCTTGAATTCCAGCAGTGAAATCCCCTTTTCCTCCTTCCTCTTCCGGCTGCGAAGCTCCATAAGCTCCGGTGACTCCTTCTGCCCTCTCTCATTGTCTGACCACAAAACCAATGGCCGGATTCTCTTTCCCTCTCTCGTTCGTTCTTGGCCATACCAGCAGGAGCTCTTTTGCCGCTGTTGTCGTCGCCATCTCCCTCCTTGGAGAACCTTTCATCCACAGCACCGACCAACCACAACCAACACCACCCTACCCCTTTCGTCCTTAGATTAGGTTCCAACGTTCCCTGTCCTTCCCTCCTTTTTCCTTACTTCTATCCCTCAAAAGCAACCGCCGACTACACATCTCCCCTCCGTCTTCTTCTGCTCCGGCGAAGCTCCGACAACGCCCAATCGTTGCTCCACCGCACAAATCACACCGCTATCACCTCCATAAGCTTTGTCGTGATCCACTCTTCAAAACCCCTCTCCCCATTCATCCTCTCGCCCACACAAACCCGCCGTCGAATGACCCACTGTTCTCCAACCTTCACCGCTTCCTCCCCACACACACAGACCACGCCACACCACAAAACCACTTCCACCACATCTGGCATACTCCGACAGACCTTTTGAGCTTGTCTGATGAGGTCGAAAGGCTGTATTCGCCATTTTCAGGTCCCAGATCATACCGCCATTGACGAAGCTTCAACCGAAGCTTGGAGCTTGCTTCCCAACCGATAGCTCCAGGTCTTTGACTCCAGACGCAGCGGATTTGGTCCAGGAACAAGCTCGCCTGGTCAATTGGAGCTGTTGACCGTTCCTTGCACGCGAATTAGACGAAGGCATTAGTTGCAGGCGCACGCGAAGAAGCGGGAGCAGATAGTCCCACATCGGTTGCTGAGGAGCGCCCGCCATCGCATAAATTGTATTTGTACTATAGGCTTATCGCCTCAGCACACGCAGGGGGTGAGGTCCCCGCATGCCCCCCTCATGTGCCTCGTCCGCGACATCTCCCCTATGGATCTGGTGTGCTCGATAACCCTCTTAAGCCCTTCACTCCTCGGTTGCAACCTACGCCCACAGCCTTGGTCCCAGGCACGCTCTAGGTCCGATTACCCGTATACCCGGTACTGTGGAAGGCTATGGGAGAGCGTGACCTAGAGAGAGAAAGAGAGATTGCACGGGGTAGGGGGAGGGTTTTGCTGCAGAGAGTGTTGGCTGACACTTAGCCAAATTCAAGAAGCCTCCCCCCTCTGTGTGTGAAGAAGGAGAATAGAGAAAGGAAGAAGGAAAGAAGAAGGACCGTAGCTGAAGAAGAGAGACAAGAAAGAGAAGAGCAAAAGAAGAAGAGGCTGAGCAGAAGAAGAAGAGAAGAGGGAGCAACAATAGAGAAAGAAGAGAAAGAAGCGGATGAGAAGAGAGAAAGAAGGTTATGCTCTGTAGCATCAGACATTTAAGCCGTCTGATTAACCATTCAACCATCTGATATTGCTAAGCTTTATTTGATTGATATTGTTGAGAAATTTACTATTATTGTGAGGGGTATTTGGTGATTCAAATCACCATTTTACCTCATTATTTTTGCATTATTGATATCTGTTTTCACTTCTATATCATTATTGTTTAGAGTTTTATTACAAATTGCTTATATTATGTTTAAATTGCAATTCTTGAGTTTTAAATTCCATATTACTCCCTATGTTCAACCTCGAAATTTTTTTGAGTAATAAAATTTATTTGTTTAAACGCTATTTTGGCTATACTACAACACGATAATCTTAAATACCGATTTAGCGTGAAGAACATTTTAGCGCCGTTGCCGGGGAGCAGCAGGCAATTTAGAACTCTTGATTGCAATTCCTGATTCAGATTCTAACTTGCTATATCTCTTTTGCTGTGGTTGTTTCAGGAGAAGATACATTCGATGAAGATCAATTGCACAGTAAACACACCAGGGGCAGGTAAGCTCTAACCATTCTCTCTTAAGCCCCTCATTCTGAAAGGGATAAAAGGAAAAAAATCAATTAGGGCTACTTGCATTCTTTCCATAGATAATTCATCGAGTTACTTGAGTCGATACATTTTATTTGGACAACAAATCCTGATTTGTGCACCCACTTAAAAGCTTAAGATATCTAGGACTATCACATTCTTGTTTGAGCCCTAGGTACCATATTTGGACAAATTAAAGTGGACCAAACTAGAGCCAATTAAGGATTTCAGTTTAGGGTTTTTAGAGACACATTTGCTTAATCAAGAAATCATTTTCCTAAATAATGTGTGCCTAGACCTTGATTGAACTGA
The DNA here is from genome assembly GCA_037157565.1 of Thalassia testudinum. Lineage (NCBI taxonomy): Eukaryota > Viridiplantae > Streptophyta > Magnoliopsida > Alismatales > Hydrocharitaceae > Thalassia > Thalassia testudinum. The sequence goes on from JAZHRO010000024.1 coordinate 221,569,867, forward strand.
TCAATTCAAGTAAAACCCTAAAAATGAGACTCTTAAGGTCATTTGAACACTAAAAAAGGGACCAAAATTTTCAAGGACAATACAGGTGAAGTTGACTCACCTTGTTTGGGTCAACCAATCTTCAAATTAGGTCACTTTTTGCACTCAACACATCTTAAAGTTCAAGTGAAATTCTAAGCACCCTTGTTCTTAATTAAAACTGGTAGACTTAAGAGGTCAAGTCCCCATTCTGGACTACCTGGAACATCAGTGATAAGAGAGGTCGGGTGGGGGAAACCCTGTAATCGTGGGGGCGCTCTACCATGTAGGGGTCTTTGCGGGACTCTCTCTCTCTAGCTGCCCAGGTAATTCTCAGGTGGACGGCTTTGTGACCAAGGGGTATCATCTGCCCCGAACCTCTATAGTCATCCAAAATTTTCGGGTGTCGTGATTGGGTCCATCACATTCTACCTCTCATCCACTCTATCGATGTATGTTCAGGAGGAGGTCTCTAAGACCATCCTTGAGGCCTCCTTTAGTCACTCATTCATGTCGAGGCCAAGCCTCGATCTCCTTGTTTGTGCGATAGCCCAATCCGATTGATATCTCTTCCCATTCACCTGAACCTGATTCTCTTTCATCCATCATCATGGCACAACCCGTAGAAGAAAATAATCTCGAAAATCAACTCCAGCACCTCAATGATCTATTCCAAGCCTTTGTGGACCCACCGCAACGTCCAATGATGCGAGATCACTTGCTGCGGTAGTAATCGAACCCCGAGTACAAGTCCCCGCTGGAGGTCCTGACACTGAACTCAAGCCCAACATGATTCATGCCATTACCAAATTCCATGGGTGTAATTCTGAAGATCCTTTCCAGCATATCAGACAACAACCATCTGGCCTAGACCTTCGGGTCAGAAGCTCAAAATCGAGATATTCTACTCATGAAAATGTTCTTCTCTCTCATGGATAAAGCTGCTTATTGGTACTAAACCCAAACATGTCTGATCAACACCTGGGCAGAACCTCAATCCGAGTTTCTGAGAAAGTTCTTCCCTGTTGGTCGGACAAATGCTTTACGGTACCAGATCACACATTTCACACAACAAGTAGGAGAACCACTTCACAAAGCATGGGATCGTTTCCTAGATATCATGCGAAAGTGCCCTTATCACGGAGTTCCTAAATGGGAACAAGTTTAGTCTTTTTGCCAAGGACTCCGCGAGGATATTAGATTATTCGTCAATGCGACTTGCGGAGGAAATATCATGGGTCAACACAAAAACACCGTGTGGGAGATTCTCGAGAATATGTGCGAGAACTCCATCAATAATGAATCCAAGGGCTTGTTCGACCGGACGAATGCCCGTGCATTGATGAATCCAAAGGGAGCACATGAGACGCAGGGCCTGTCCTCTTCCGTCGACTTGGAACTGATGGCCAGTCATCTGGACAAGGTCTCTATTATTGAGAAGAAGGTGAATGAGCTAACTCAACATTTACAGTGAGCCACCTCTGCGCAAAACCCGTACACACAACCACCTTCTGGCAGGGAGGCCGTGCATAACATCTATCACCGACCTTCTCCAGGGATGGACCCATATCCACCCCCGTTTGATTCTGGCTATTGAGGAAACTTTGGATCCACCTACTCTAGTTGGGGGAACTTTGAACCCTCATATTCTGATTTTCCTGAGGTTCCTCAAACCTGTGAGGACCTCAACACCATTCAAAATGACCCATTCTCAAACACCTACAACCCTGGATGGTGTAATCATCCCAACTTCACGTGGTTAGGCAATAATCAAAATCAGAGACCTCAATATCCACCCCGACCACCGGCTCCTTGTCCATATCAGCCGCCTCAGCCTCGGCCTAACCCAACTTATCAATCTGGGCCGACTCAGATAGATCAAATGGCTCTTATCCTTCAGACTCTAGCTAACATTCAGAAGACGAATGCGGCTATGCAAAAATAGCACAGAGATGAGATCACAGAGGTTCACAATCAACTTGCCCAGATGGCAAATCCTCGCTAATTTGGTGCACTTCCTTCACAACCTCTACCTAATCCGAATAACGTACTGAATCAGAGGTGCGTTATGAACTCAAATCCGAGCCAAGCTTACTTTGTTTATCAGACCTCTTCTACTCCATCACCCGACGAGATGGCGGCTTCGACATCATATACGGGTTACCAGCAGTGAGCACCTCTTTTACACACTCTAAACCAAAACCAGGCAGGATTAAATTCTGTTACTACCCGTACTGGCAAAACAACACATGGCCCACCTTATTCAAGCCAAACCAAGCTTGGTAATACAAACCCTACCCCAAGGGTAGTTATCTAGGACACCTATATCCCAGATCAAGAACCTGGACCCATTCTAGAGGAACCATCTAAAGTTCCATTTCCTGAGGCCTTGACTAAGGGAAAATGATAACCAAAACTGTGGCACCTGAGGAGGACCTGGTTAAGCTCTTTGAGCAGGTCCATATAAGCATCCCCTTGATGGATGCGATATGCCACGTACCGGCTTATGCACGATTTTTGAAAGACGTATGTACACTAAAGCATAAGCTGCGAACCAAAGATGGGAATCCAATGGTACTGTCAGAGCAAGCCAGCTTTGTCATTTTGAGCAAACTCCCGCCTAAGGCAAAAGACCTAGGCAGCCCTTTGATCTCCTGTGAAATCGATGATATACGATTTGACCGAGCTTTATTAGACTTTGGAGCCTCCATAAATTTGATACCCACATCCCTACTAGACTACTTTGAAGAATATGAGCTTAAACCGACTGAAATGATCTTACAATTAGCAAACCGATCAATTAAGTCACTAAAAGGAATTCTTGTGGATGTCATAGTAAGGGTGCATGATTTCTATTTCCTAGTAGATTTCTTCGTTTTAGACATGGATGCTCCTGAGAATGTGAATAATACACCAATCATATTAGGGAGACCCTTTTTGGCCACTGCTAGGGCCAATATCAATTGTGAGGAGGGCCAAATCTAATTGAAATTTGGGAGCAAGACACTAAAGATTGACATCTTTAAGGCCCAACAAGGAATTAATTGTGGAGTCCTAGAACAAATTTGCGATATTGAAGTAGTGGTTGACGACTTCATAGAGAACCCGACTATTTTTGATCAACCACAAGAGGATCAAAACCTGCAATTAGAGGAGCCCGAACTTAACCTAGACACATCCATAGATCCTTCCTTTGCTCCTGACACCCATCCTGAATTACCCGCTGCTGTTGAAAACCCGATTTTGGAATTAAAGCCTCTTCTCGATCATCTCAAATATGTCTTTTTGGGTTCCAATCAGAAGTTTCCTGTGATTATCAACTCCCGACTCACACCTGATCAGGAAACACGCTTGATTTCTGTTCTCTAACTACATTGAATAGCCATTGGATGGACTCTCGACGATCTCACTGGTATCAACCCCTCATACTGCACACACCACGTCTACACTGAAGAGGGCTCACGACCATCCCGTGAAATGCAGAGACGCCTGAATCCCAATTTGCAGGATGTCGAGAAAAAGGAGATTATCAAGTGGTTAGATGCAGGGATCATCTACCCCATCTCTGACAGTTAGTAGGTGAGTCCAATCCAGGTTGTGCCTAAAAAAGCAGGGCTCACCGTCATCAAGACTGAAACCGTGGAAGCCATACCAACCCATATAGCAAACTCGTGGAGAGTCTGCATTGATTATAGAAGACTCAATTCATCCACGAAGAATGATCATTTCCCACTATCGTTCATTGATTAGATTCTCGAGAAATTAGTGCGAAATCAATTCTTCTACCTTCTGGACAGGTACTCCGGTTACAACTAGGTTGCAATCCATCTCGAGGACCAAGAAAATACCACCTTCACCTGCACCTTCGGAGCTTACGCATTCCGAAGGATGCCGTTCGATCTCTGCAATGCACCCGCTACTTTTCAGCGGTGCATGCTTGCCATATTCTCAGATATGGTAAGTAAGTACATTGAAGTCTTCATGGACGACTTCTCGGTATTCGGAGAATCATTTGACTATTGCCTCCTGCACTTGGTCTAGATCCTCAGGCGGTGCATCGACGTGAATTTGGTTCTTTCCTAGGAAAAGAGCCACTTCATGGTACCTGAGGGAATAGTCCTGGGACATCTTATCCCTGAAAAGGGCATCCAGGTTGATCGAGCCAAGGTGAATTTGATTTCCAAACTCCTTATGCTTAGCTCAGTCAAAGACATCCTATCCTTCCTGGGGCATGTCGGTTTTTACTATCAATTCATTCCTGATTTCTCAAAAATCGTGCACCCCCTAACTAATCTCTTATCTAAGGATGTCCCTTTTGAAATCACCAAGGAATGCACTCAGGCATTTGAAGTTCTGCGTGATCGAGTTACCTAAGCACCTATCCTACAGCCCCCTGATTGGTCTCAACCCTTTGAGATCATGAGCGATGCATCTGATTACGCTGTAGGTGTGGTACTTGGGTAGAAAATTCGTGGGAAACTCGTGGTCATTTACTACGCTAGCAAGACACTTGACGAGGCTCAGCGTAACTATACAGTTACTGAGAAAGAGCTGCTAGCCATAGTATTTGCCCTGGAAAAGTTCAAATTGTATCTTTTGGGGTCCCATATTATCATTTACTCCGATCACAATGCTGTGAGGCATCTCCTTGTGAAAAAAGATGCGAAACCTCGACTAATCCGCTGGATCTTGCTGTTGCAAGAATTTGATCTCAAGATTCGCCACAAGGCGAGGAAACAGAATGTGGTAGCTGATTACTTATCCTGCCTTCCTTCTGATATTATCAACCCTTCCGAACCTATTACCGAACATTTTCCCGATGAGCACCTCCTGACTATCAGTACAAGACTTCCATGGTTTGCTGATCTAGTAAACTACTTGGCATCACATCAGATACAGTCTGATTGGCCAAAAGCCAAGAAGGACAAATTACTTTCCGATGCCAAGTACTACTTTGGGGAAGACCTGTATCTCTTCCGCATTGGTGCTGATCAAACCATTCGACAATGTGTTCCAGAAGAGAAAATTCAGGACATTTTATCTTTTTGCCATGACCAGGCATGCGGTGGACACTTCTCTGGTCATAAAATCGCAGCAAAAGTCCTCCATTGCGGCTTCTATTGGCCTACGATTTTCAAAGACGCATACAATCACTGTAAGGCATGCACTCATTGGCAGACCTTAGGCAACATGAGCCACTGTGATATGATGCCCTTACAGTCGATTCTCGTATGCGAAATCTTCAATGTCTGGGGGATTGATTTTTTGGGACCCTTCCCTGTTTCAGACGGCTTCGAATACATTCTTCTTGTTGTTGACTACGTGTCCAAATGGATCGAAGCCATTCTCACCTGAACCAATGATCATAGGGTGGTTATCAAATTCATTCATCAGAACATCTTTTCTTGGTTCGGGATTCCACGTGCCATAATCTCTGATGGAGGGACCCATTTCACGAATGCTCAGTTCAGATCACTGATGACTAAATACAGGGTGTCACACCGAATCTCTACTCCTTATCACCCCCAAACCAACGGTCTAGTTGAGCTATCGAATCGGAAGATCACGAAAATCCTCCAGGTCACTGTTTGACCTGATAGGAAAGACTGGTCATCCCGACTTTCGGAAGCTTTCTGGGCTTATAAGACCACCCACAAAACGCAATTAGGCATGTCTCCCTTCAGATTAGTGTACGGGAAGGCATGTCACCTCCCTATCGAATTGGAGCAAAAAGCCTATTGGGCAGTATGGAACTGCAATCTCAATCTTTCTAAGGCAGGAACTCACAGAAAGCTTTAAATGAGCGAGGTCGATGAATTACGTCATGACGCGTATGAAAACTAGTGAATTTACAAAGAGCGGGATAAGGCCTTTCAAGACAAGCACATATCCAGAAAGATCTTTTTCCTTGGTCAGAAAGTTTTACTCTTTGATGTCAAACTCAAATTGTTCCCAGGAAAACTCAGATCAAAATGGATTAGACCATACCTTGTACGACGAATCTTTGGAAATGGAGCTGTCAAAATCAGTCAACTTAGCCACAATTCAGAACCTTTTGTCGTGAACAGTCAGAGACTCAAATCGTTCATTGAACTCATCGATACAAATTTGGCTGAGATATCTTTTACCCTGCATTCTCCCTGAGCTCATTACGCCTGGCTGATGGCATTAAACTCAGCGCTTAACAGGAGGAAACCCTTCATTTCGAAAAACCCGAAACCCTTCTTGATACATCTTCTGCTGAACTCATATTGCACTTTAGGGTTCATCCATTTGAATAGCCGACTCCACCTCTGGTACCCGTATCCAAGTTTGAAATCGTTTGCAACAGTCATCCCAACCTATTCATTCGCCCAACACCTGTTCTAATGAATGATCTAAGCTGAACTCGAACCCACCTAATTTACAATGAGGACATTCCAAATCGTAGGCATGGGGGGATATTAAAGTGCAAAACACTGTGAAAATCATTTCACAAGAAAGGGTTTCATCAAAAAAATCACATATTCCAAAAATACCAAAAAAAAAAATTCTTGAAAAAGAATAAAAATATGTGAGGAGAGGAAATTTTGAAGGCATATTAGATTGTGAGGAGAGAAAGGGAGGAGATAAAAAGGTCAAAAGGAGCACAATTTGAAAAGAAAAGAAAAAGATGTAGTCTTTAGTAAAAGATTAAGGAATTAACTTAGTTTTAGACCATATCCAAAGAAAGAAAATGAAAGGCAAAAGGTGCTAATAAAGTAAAAAAGAGATTAGTAGGAACGTTGATTTTAGGTCTCTTGGGCTATAATCTTAGGATTTAAAATTCAAGTACCCGTTCAGATATGGATAATCCTCAAGAGGTTGGAGAAAATGAGAAGCTTAAATATTAGGTCTAAGGCTTAGGGATTATTCGACCTCGTTAACTGACCTCTGGTTTGCAGGACTCGATAACCTAAGCACCCCAATCCACACACAGTCTGGTTCAGTCCGCCTATGTATCAAAATCACGCAAATGTGTTAAGCTTGTTATGAAAAAGTCACCTAGATTAGGAGCGGCTGATCAACACAAGTTGATTTGGACGAGTTCCCCGTGCGGAGAGGTGGGAAATCCCCCTCGAAGATGCACAATAACATATCGTCTCCACGGTGCTTGTCTCCTAGGATATCTACATATCCTACCGAGGGCATGTAAGCACCCTGTGCTGGTTTAGATGCCATGGGCGGCATTATCTCGAAATGTCGATTGCCAGGATCTGGATTTAGCTACAGAACGTTATGGGTGGGATTATCTCAAAATCTTGAAAGCTAGGGTTTCGGGGGTTGCCATGGGCGGTGCTATCTCGGACCCTGCGAGGTTTGATGATGGAGATTAGGAATTCGATATAGACTGTGTTGTAAAGCCAATCCGAAGCTAGAAATAAAAATAAAAGAGAGAGAAAACTATCCGAAAGCAAAGAAAAATTCATCTGTCTCTCTCTGACAAAAATGCACTGCAAACTGAACCTAGGCTAAAACATGTTACAAGCATGAGTGCTTTAACCGCGAAGTTCAACGAACCTGAGGTTAGTTCTTGTTGGCCTTAAAAACCTTCGCGGCAGGCTGAGGCTAGAGCTGGTTAGGTCCGAATCTTGGTTGGTACTTGAGTACCTCTAGGCCTACTATCAACATTCTAACCTAATCTACAAAAGGAAGCACGCAACAAGTTTTTATGCATCAAAAGATTTTATGGTCTAGAATCAAAGTTAATACCTTGAAATTTTGCTAAGGGACTAGCAAAACCTAGGCATAGGGTATGATGGGAACACCATCATGAGCCATAACTAGCTCATTTTGACCCAATTAAGTCAGTAAATGCTCCTACATAATCGCAAGAGAGTCACAAGCCGTTGCATAATCATTCTGAAAGAAAAATAATAAATTAGGGTTAAAACTGTACTTTTACCAGCTCATCATGAATGCAGTACAGCCACGGGTTTTCTCAGGGGTTGAATGAAGGTTACTTGGTCTTAAAAAGAGAACAAGTGGGATAAGACAAATAAAAAAGGGTTTGCACATGTTCTGAGAATTAAATGATTTTTGAAACCCTAAAAATAGACCCGCTTAATTAACTGAGGTTCTGATCAGGATAAAATTCACCTAAATCCTCTAAAATTCATATAAAAATATTCTCTAGGGTTTATAACTTTTGATTTGACCATCAGAACCCATTTTGACTCAAAATAGAACCACAGACAATCATTTGCCCTAATTTAGGTTTTTACATAAATTACCCAGTCAAACATAGTCAAAACCAAAATCCAACTTCACCATTGGATTTTTTAGGTCCAAATTAGGTTTGTATCAATATTTGAATCCAAGATGAATTTGTCTTGACTTAGTTTGCAAATTGGTCCTATCTAAATACATTTCTACCCTTAACTTTCAAAATCCTTTCAAACAGGCCCCTAACTTTGTCGTTGTTCTCACAAACAGGTCCCTTCTTCCATTAAACCTATTCCTACTTTCTCCGGTGACCTTAGAAAGGAAAGAACTCCGTGATTTCTTGATGAATCCCTTTCAAATTTGAAAGGGAAGTTCGTTAAGAAATTTCCTTCCTTTTGAACTAAATCCTAAGCCCTGAAACCTACTCAATCTCTCATGCAAACGCATGAGATATTTGGGTATCAAGAAACTTCCAACTCCGGTGAGCTTTCCAAGCTTGGGAAGCAAGCTTCCCAAGCTCTAACCACCTTCTGATGACCTATAAAAGAAAGCCCAGGCCAGGCCGAACTTCCCAAGCTTGAATTCTGGCTGTTAAATCCCCTTTTCCTCCTTCCTCTTCCGGCTGCGAAGCTCCACAAGCTTCGATGACTCCTCCTGCCCTCTCTCGTCGTCTGACCACAAAACCAGTGGCCAGATTCTCTTTCCCTCTCTCATTCGTTCTTGGCCATACCAGCAGGAGCTCTTCTACCGCTGTTGTCGTTCCCATCTCCCTCTTCGGAGAACCTTTCGTCCATGGCGCCGGCCAATCACAGTCGACACCGCCCTACCCCTTTCGTCCTTAGATTAGGTACCAACGTTCCCTGTCCTTCCCTCCTTTTTCATTACTTCTATCCCTCAAAAGCAACCGCTGACTACAAATCTCCCCTCCGTCTTCTTCCACTCCGGTGAAGCTCAGGCAATGCCCAACCGTCTCTCCACCGCACAAATCACACTACTATCACCTCGATAAGCTCCGCCGTGATCCACTCTTCAAAACCCCTCTCCCCATTCATCCTCTCGCCCACTCAAACCAGTTGTCGAATGACCCACTGTTCTCCAACCTTCACCGCTTCCTCCCCACACACACAGACCACGCCACACCACAAAACCACTTCCACCACGTCTGCCATACTGCGACAGACCTTTTGAGCTTGTCTGACGAGGTCGAAAGATTGTATTCGCCATTTTCAGGTCCCAGATCATACCGCCATTGACGAAGCTTCAATCGAAGCTTGAAGCTTGCTTCCCAACCGATAGCTCCAGGTCTTCGACTCCAGACGAAGCAGATTTGGCCCAGGAACATGCTCGCCTGGTCAATTGGAGCTGTTGACCATTCCTTGCACGCGAATTAGACGAAGGCATTAGTTGCAGGAGCACACAAAGAAGTGGGAGCAGATAGTCCCACATCGGTTGCTGAGGAGCGCCCGCCTTCGCATAAATTGTATTTGTGCTATAGGCTTATTGCCTCAGCACGTACAGGGGGTGAGGTCCCTGCATGCCCCCCTCACGTGCCTCGTCTACAACATCTCCCCCGTGGATCTAGTGCGTCCGGTAACCCGCCTAAGCCCTTCACTCCTCGGCTGCAACCCACGCTCGCAGCCCTGGTCTTGGGTACGCTTTAGGTCTGATTACCCGTATACCCGATATTGTGGAAGGCTTTAGGAGAGTGTGACCTAGAGAGAGAAAGAGAGATTGCGTGGGGTAGGGGGAGGGTTTTGCTGCAGAGAGTGTTGGCTGACACTTAGCCAAATTTAAGAAGCCTCCCCCCTCTGTGTGTGAAGAAGGAGAACAGAGAAAGGAAGAAGGAAAGAAGAAGGACCGTAGTTGAAGAAGAGAGACAAGAAAGAGAAGAGCAAAAGAAGTAGAGGCTGAGCAGAAGAAAAAGAAGAGAAGAGGGAGCAGCAGCAGAGAAGAAGAGAAAGAAGAGAACGAAGAAGAGGATGAGAAGAGAGAAAGAAGGCTATGCACTGTAGCATCAGACATTTAAGCCGTCTGATTAACCATTCAGCTGATATTGCTAAGCTTTATTTGATTGATACTGTTGAGAAATGTACTGTTATTGTGAGGGGTATTTGGTGATTCAAATCACCATTTTACCTCATTATTTTTGCACTATTGACATCTATTTTCACTTCTATGTCATTATTGTTTAGGGTTTTATTACAAATTGCTTATATTGTGTTTAAATTGGAATTCTTGAGATTTAAATTCCATATTGTTCCTGTGTTCGACCTCGGAATTTTTTTGAGTAATAAAATTTATTTGTTTAACTGCTATTTTGGCTATACTACAGCATGACAATCTTAAATACCGATTTAGCGTGAAGAACAATTTGGTGGTTGTGGGTTTGCAAATGGGAGGGGTTTTCTCTCATTTATCCTCTTTACCCAAATATATATGGGTTGGAGAAATTTTGCGGATACCACCCCACCACAAGACAACATTATTAAAGAGTCCTCCAAATCAAACCCCTATGCGGGCAACCCTACATCTTTTTATCCCATAAAACATTTCCATGACCAAGCCCTACAAATCAAAAGTCTAGGGAATTTTAGGGCCTTTTCATACCATAGCCGAGTCATTAAATGATTAATAAGGGTTTGATTTGATTTTGAATGGCTATTAAAAATTCAAACCTTTACATCATTAGTTAAGCATTGTTGATAAGCTGATTATTCATCTTCAAGTTCTTCATTAGGCATATCATATTGGGCCCTTAGAAGTATCCTAATTGGTATCATTCGATCTTGCCTCATGTTATCCAAAACAGATTATGAGCAAAAAATTAGTGAAGAAAAGATTAGGGTTTTGAAAAGGCCCGTGTTGTAGTACGTTGCAAAATTTTGCTATCAGGTAAAACAACCGAGACTTGGTGAGTCCTGGGTCGAACTTGGGGAGGCGATGTTTGATTTTAGAAATCCGTTCTTTGTTTATTTATTTTTGGTATTTTTGGCTATATTTATTATTCTTTTTTTTAATATTTTATATGAACAAAATGACAAGCTAAGTTTAATCTACGTAATCTAATATAAAGAGCAAGAGAGAGAGATACAAAATTTGATATTATAAATAAAAAGAGTTTATTATAGCTAAAAATGAAGATAATACAATAAAAGAGAGGGGGTGAGAAGAATTTCCCAAAGCGGTTGTTTGGTGAGACAACGGCGCTTGGCGGCAACTAGATGGAGGAGGTGTAAAGTTGGATGACGGGGATGAGGTATAGGAGGATACTGGGTAGAGGGATGCTTGGCCAAGCTAAATGGATGTTTTTGGTGAGGGGGGAATTTTTCTAATCTAATGGAAAAGGGATGAGGAGGCATGGGTGATCTTCTACCTGAAGGGAGGTGAGAGGATGACTCTAAAGTCTCCTACGAAGGTGGTGTGGAGTGGGATGATTATATATAGGGAGAGGAGATTTCTAGGCTAATGGGAGGGTTTAGAGCTTGGGAATAGGCTCTTAGGATCTTTAGGAGGGTTCCTTAGCTCTAGAATGGGTGATTGTTACGAACGCGCTTTCAAGACGCCTTCTTAAGACGTCTAGGAGGTGGCCCAGACGTCTGACCAGACGTCTCGAACCCCTTCCAGACGTCTGGGATTTAATTTCTACGGCACGCAGGATTGCGTCTGCGCGCGCAGACCTGCGAACGCCTCTTTTTCCCTCTCTCCTCCTGCAGGTGCAGACTGCGCTCTCTCTCTCTCTCTCCCAGCGCGGCCTTATAAGGCCCTCGCTCTCTCCCTCACTCTCATCTCCTCCGTTTCCTTCTTCTTCTTCCAGCCGATGCGAGAGTACGAGCGCGAGCAAGCGGTGGCAGTGGCAGCCGCGGAGAGTTGCGGGGGGAGGTGTTGCACGAGGGAGGAGACGCTCGATCGTGAGGGCTCGAGCTTGCCGAGGCAGCTAGAGCCTGCCGGCGGGGTAGCCGAGGGCGTGGAGCGTCACTGGAGGGCTGCTGCAGCTCGAGCAGCAGGTGGATGGGGCGCGGCGCGGCGGTGCGTCGCGGGCGGAGAGCGAGCTGAGATCTGATTCTGGAAATTTTTCCAGAATCAGACGTGTGGGATTCCAACCAGACGACCCTGAAGACGTCTGGCAAGTAAGTTATTTTCGTCCTTCTTCCTTTTCTGCGACCGTTCGTACTGAGAGCGAGGAGTGGGTACGTGCAGGTTCTGAGATTCGCCATCCAACGTGAATCAGACGTCTGGCCGCAGTGCCAGACGACGGGAAGGACTTCCAGACGTCCGGGGTGACCATCGGACGTCTGGGAATTAGGCCAGATGCCCCCGCAGGCTTCTGGACATCTGAGAGACTACGCAGAGCAAAGGTACCATCTGACCCACTTTTTAAGACGTCTGGAAGAGGTTCCAGACGTCTGATTTTGGACTGTTTCGTCGTTTTCGACCCGTTTAGGGCCCGTTCGGAGTCCGTTTTCCGCATTTCGAGTTGCGTTCTTTTCGGAATAAGATCCTCTACCCGTTTCCAGTAATTATATACTGTTCTGAGAAACTCCTTGTGCTTTATCCTTGTGTTAGGATCCCGTTTCATTGCTGTCTCGAGGGTTGCGGAGGCGCGCGAGATTTCCGACCAAGCCCCCAGTACTTCCGTTGTAGCTGGTAGAGTGGCTTTAAAAATTATTAATATAATTTGTTACAATTATGGAGCAATTAATAGAACCTAGGACATTGCCTGAATCCTAGGAATGAGAAACCAGATTGAATGATAGATCCTAGGGTATTGCATGAATCCTAGGGCTGGAAAACTAGATTGAATGATAGATCCTAGGGTACGGCATGAATCCTAGGACTGGAAAACTAGTGATATGATTTTAGATATTGCAGTCTTGGAAAATGTGGAAAGGAAATAATAGCTGCCTGTAAATTGATTTAACAGCTGCCTGTTATGAATAAATGAACATGATTGAGAATATGGGTTGTATGTGTAGTTTTCCCTTCGAAGAGGGGATGACGTAATAAATGCGAAAATAAAATATAAAGCAATCTCACCAAAGAAAACCAATCACACAAAAAGACAATCACACAAAGAACACAAGAATTTTTAGGTGGAAACCCAAACCGGGTGAAAACCACCACCTAACCCTCTCGAGTTAGGATTTTCCGATCAACCAAGTTGATCAAAATCCACTAAACCGAATCACTTAAAACGAGGGTGATTCAACCTCAATACAACCACGCTACAAGTACGAGGGTAGCGTTCCTCAACCCCTTCTCTCCACGAGAAGGATTTTGTCCCACGAAGGAGACGGGAATTCGCAAAGCGAATACCCAACCAAAAGACAAAGATAAAATAAAACAAGTAATCGTATAGAGCCAACAAAGTAATTTAAACCTAGCTTCTATAGGAAATAGGAAACTCCCCTTTGCAAGGAGTGCGTCGAGTTGATGACGCGGTGCTTGTGCCACACGATGGCGCAACTTCGCTCTCGTGAACTACGGCGGGAGAGCGGGTGCGCGAAGCTTGATGCTCTCAAGAGAATGGAGCTTGAGCTTGGAGAGCAAGAGCTAGCTAGGACATAAGAGAGTGGAACTATGTTGCTTGGGTGTCTCTAGGTGTGTCTTAGTGTATCCAAGTGTATATTTGTGTTGCAAAGGTTCCCCTCTATTTATAGAGGCCTTAGGAAGGCTTTGGAAGGCTTGGAAAGGTTCTATAGCCGTTGGGAACAAAGCCCAAGAGAATCAGGCCGAAATCAGGAACAATCATTGTCCTGGCAGGCTTATCAGACGTCTAATTCTGTCATCAGACGTCTGGAAGTTCACTTTAAGACGTCTGATTTCAAGGTCAGACGTCTGATTTTGGGCGGGTCTCTTCCTGACTTGGATCAGATCTAAACAGGGTTCTTGTTCAAGTCTATCAGACGACATACAGGACGTCTGGCACTATGTATGGACGTCTGGAAACCTACTTTTACTGTGGGAATGGATTTCCAAACGTTGCAACGGCTAGAAAATCTCTGAGAAGAGATTTTGGGTCAGCCGAGGCAAAACGGTCAATTATCAGACGTCTGGTAAGTCCTATGGACGTCTGGTAAGGCTCTAACGGTCATAATCTGTAGTGCCTGCTAAGCTAGCCAACGGTCCACTAATTGGACGTCTGGCAAGTCCATCAGATGTCTTCTAAGACGTCTGGACTAAAGTCTGGACGTCTGATTTCATCAGACAGAATACTAACTCCAGCCTAATAGTTATCAGACGTCTGAAACAACAGTCAGACGTCTTAAAATACTTTATCAGACGTATGATTTGGGAATTAGACGTCTGGAAGTGCTGTTTGAACCCTATATTGGTTTTCTAAGTATTCTACAGAAAACCTAAGTATCCTAGGGTTGTGCCGGTGTTCGTAGGACTACTGTTAGGGTACTTTGAGGCTCTTTAACATAATATTCTAAGGAAAATAAGAGCAAGAAAATAAAGACAAGAGATACAAGAAAGGATTAAAAAGAATCTATCCTATTCTTCTTGTCTTCTATCTTCAATCTGTCGCTCCACGCGAACCTCCTTTGTTCTTCATTAAGCTCCTCCAATCCATCCCGGATGCGAGCTCGAGTTCCGTCTAAACACGTCCACATTTGCAATTGACCTGAAATCTAGGACTCAAATTGCAAATGTTAAATAACACGTGTTTTGTTATCATCAAAACAAATGATCGTGGTGCTCTAGCACCAACAGTATGAACGTGAAACTGAAAAGGTGAAACCTGAATGTGCTGAGTTAAAAGAGCTGGAACCCTACGGGGAGTTAGGAGTAGAACTCCTGGAAAGCGAATGAAATGGAACTGAGAAGGAAAGATGTGGAGGTGTGTTGTCTCTTGGGTATGTAGTGCCAGGGGAAGCACCTGTTGCCTGCTTAGTGTAGAGCGGAGCCAGCCGCCCCAGGGACCCAGGGTTAGGTCTGGCCACTTTGTACCGACTTGTTGGCCCTCGTGTACACAGTATCGAGGAGAGCTACTAGTGTAGAGCGAGTACTAGTTACCCCACGGGCCCTGAGGTTCTGCTAGCTCACCTACACCGATTTGTTAGGCCCACTGGGCAAACCAGGGTAGTCAGGCGAGGGTGCGCGGACTGTGGAGGGGCAAGGCCCCTATTTGGTTACTGTGGAGGGGTTGGACCCCTGTTACTGAGAGGGCTCTACTCTATACTGGTTCCGTGCTGTGCTTTGGGCGCACCCATTAACGGAAACGACTGATCGCGTGCCAGTGCGGGGTAGCTACCCGTGCGTTTACCGCGCGTGCCGTAGTCACCGTTACGTTTGTCAGTGACCTTGGGGTGGTTGACTGAGAGTAGGATCACCACGGGGGACTCTCCCGGCCAGGAGAGCACCACGTGTTACTTCTACTCTTCGGAAAAGACTGCAATCAAGATCGTTCCCACGAGGAACATTCGAGATCAAGTGAAGGATCTGAGAAATAGATAAATTGTGAAACAATAGAAAGACGTAAATAAAGGAAGAAAGAAAATAAAACAGCTACTGTACACTTTACTGCTTCTTTAGTTTAGCTGCCACTCTACTCAGCGTTTCGCTAACGTGTTACACTCGTTACTTTTCAGGACCAGGTGTTGAGCAGCCAGGGTCAGCGGCTGCAGAGGACGCTGAGCCGAGTAGGGTCCAGTAGAGTTACTACTGTTCTTTTGTGCCCTTTTTGTTCCACTGTAGTGAGTAGTTCTTGTTACTCTCGGTACTTTTCTTTACTTGTAGTTCATGTTATGTTATAAATGTTGTTCTACTGTTGTGGTGGTACATGCTGTAGTAGTTCTTTTTCTTACTGCTGTATTTTGTTACTGCTAGTTATATTTCATGTTGAATGTGGTTTATTTTACTGCTCTTTTGGTTACTTCCTCGTTGGACGACTAGGTCTTGGGATTAGTCGAGTCGGTCCGGTTCTTGTGTCTTGTAGGGACTCGGGAATCGGGTCGTTACAAGATGGTATCAGAGCAAGGTCGTCCCGAGAAGTGAATCAACAGACTGGAAAATAACCAATTCACATGTCTATAACTAGAGTAGCCACCACAACATATCTTTTGACATGAGCTCTTATATGTTTCCGTTAGGTATCATTCCATGGTGACGTGTTCCGTTTTGTTTTGCGTCTCCTTGCAGGAGATGCCTCGTCGCGGGACTGGTGAGGCGGGCCGCTGGCGCGGCCGAGGATAAGGTCGGCGAGGTGGGCGTGCTGTTGCCGACACCTCAGTGGGCCAGCTGCTACTCCCGAGCATCCAGGCCCAGGACCTCGCCCAGCTGATACGGGACATTGTGCGAGAGGAGCTCCACCCACTGCCCCGAGCGCCTCCCCCTGGGGCTGCGGAGGGGGAGTCCTCTGTGGGACCACACGATGGACGCGGCGCTGGACACGGGGGAGGGGATGGGCCGCCGCCGCCCCCACCTTCCTCCGACACTTCTGTGCACGAGGCACCTTTGCTTGGAGGTGCACCAGCATCCCCACTACAGCGCCACTCCGAGCTCTTCGGACAGTTCCGGAAGCTGAAGCCCCCCCTCTTTCAAGGGGGATGAGGACCCGACCGAGGCAGAGGACTGGCTCGAGCAGCTGGAGAAGATTTTCGACACCCTTCGCCCCCTGGTGGTGTGCCACGTGGCCTTTGCCACGTACTAGCTGGAGGTGCGGCACACAGGTGGTGGAGGGCGGTCGGGGGACAGGAGAGGGACGAACCGACCTAGGACCGGTTCGTCGCCCTCTTTTGCGAGCAGTACTTTCCCCAGACGTGGCGGGAATAGAGGAGGCGGGAGTTCCACACTCTCCGCCAAGGGACGATGACCGTGAGCGCGTACCGCACGCGTTTCCTGGAGCTGTCCCGCTTTGCAGCGACAACGGTAGCTACTGAGGAGGAGCGCCTTTTGAGGTTCACCGAGGGGCTCCAGCCTGCGATTTGGGGGTATGTCAAACCCCTGAAGCTGCCTACGTTTTCGAGGGTGGTGGAGGCAGCCATGACTTACGAGGAGACCAACCCATCCGCGTGAGACACTGACGGCGGGCGGAAGAGGCCCTTTCAGCCAGACTTTTCACTGGGCCGGCGAGAGAGGAGACACATGACGTCCGCAGGAGAGCCGTCACATTTTGCAGGGCCATCCGTGGCCTTTGGGGGCCCTCGACAGAGGCCAGTTGCCAGCATCGGACCCCCGCCCAGCTGTTAGCAGGGACCCACTGAGGGCGGGAGTCGGGTTCCCCTCTGTTACCAGTGTGGCCAGCCGGGCCACATCAGGAGGGACTGCCCGTCTAGGACAGGAGGTCAGCAGATACTTCTCGCGTAGAGCACTGGAGGGCGCGCAGGAGGCCGCGGTTCCCAGGCGCGAGGAGGACAGCAGTCACGAGGAGGGTACCGGCCAGCACCTGCCCATCCGACGTAGAGTGTGGCTGCTTCGTCCACACCTAGAGCTGAGGGGCGTATCAACGCCCTGACACACAGGGATGCCAGAGCTTCGGGCTCGGTGGTGGCAGGTATGGTTTCAGTTTCCGGCAGACTCGTTTACACACTTTTCGATTCCGG
The DNA here is from genome assembly GCA_037157565.1 of Thalassia testudinum. Classification (NCBI taxonomy): domain Eukaryota; kingdom Viridiplantae; phylum Streptophyta; class Magnoliopsida; order Alismatales; family Hydrocharitaceae; genus Thalassia; species Thalassia testudinum. The sequence goes on from JAZHRO010000024.1 coordinate 221,587,614, forward strand.
CGCTACGCACTCGTTTGTCGCAGCCAGTTTCACAGTTAGTTTGGGCTAGGACTATACGCTGTTAGAGAATCCGTTCGTAATCAGAGGTCCGAGTGGTCAGCTATTTGTAGCTGAGGAGGTGTACATGGATTGCGAGGTCAGCGTTGGGGGACATAGCCTGCCAGCTGACCTGATTTTGATACAGATGGAGGACTTTGGCGTAATTCTGGGGATGGACTGGCTGTCCGCTTACCACGCCTTGGTGGACTATTTTGAGAGGAAGATTGTCTTCTCCATGCCGGAGTTGCCTTCTTTCGAGTTTCACGGACAGCAAGTGGATGAAGGCTTCAGGTGCATTTCGGCACTTCGGGCGGCGAGACTTTTGAGCCAGGGGTGTGAGGGCTTCCTAGCTTGCATGGTGGCAGAGCCCAGCCCTGTGGCAGACTTCCAGAGCATCTCGGTGGTCAGAGAGTACCCTGACGTGTTTCCAGACGAGTTACAGGGACTACCGCTCGAGCGCGAGATCGAGTTTGAGATCTCACTAGTACCAGGGACCAGCCCCATCTCCACCACGCCATACAGGATGGCACCGCTTGAGCTACGAGAGCTCAAGTCTCAGTTGCAGGACCTTTTGGAGAAGGGTTTCGTGAGGCCCAGTGCGTCTCCCTGGGGAGCCCCGGTACTGTTTGTGAAGAAGAAGGATGGTACCCTACGCCTTTGTGTGGACTACCGACAGCTGAATAGGGTCACCATCAAGAACAGATATCCGCTGCCGAGGATTGATGACTTGTTTGACCAGTTGTGGGGTGCCACGGTGTTCTCCAAGATCGACTTGAGGTCTGGATACCACCAGTTGAGGATCAGGGAGGCAGACGTCTCCAAGACAGCTTTCCGCACCCGATACGGACACTACGAGTTTTTGGTCATGCCGTTTGGGCTGACCAATGCCCCCACTGCTTTCATGGACCTGATGAACCGGGTGTTTAGACCGTACTTGGACCAGTTCGTGGTGGTATTCATTGATGATGTACTCATCTATTCTCGAGATTGGACGCAGCACGGACAGCACTTGCGGATGGTTCTGGACACTCTGTGACGACGTAGGCTGTACGCCAAATACAGCAAGTGCGAGTTCTGGTTGAGGGAGGTGACCTTCCTAGGTCATGTGATCTCTGGAGACGGCTTGGCGGTGGACCCAGCCAAGGTCGAGGCAGTGCTCAGGTGGGAGAGATTGCGTTCAGTCACTAAGATTCGCAGTTTCCTGGGACTAGTAGGCTACTATAGACGATTCATCAGAGGTTTTTCACAGATTGCGCGTCCTATGACAGAGTTGACCCGGTAGGACGTGCCCTTCACTTGGACAGACGCCTGTGAGGCGTGTTTTCAGGAGCTGAAGGAGAGGTTAACCTCAGCTCCCGTGCTCACCATCCCTGACAGTAGTGGCGGGTTCGTTGTGTACACGGATGCCTCCTTGCAGGGGTTAGGAGGTGTGCTCATGCAGAGGGGTTACGTTGTCGCTTACGCTTCGCGGCAACTGAAGCCCCATGAGCATACCTACTCTACCCACGACCTGGAGTTGGCAGCTGTCGTCTTCGCGCTGAAGACCTGGAGGCACTACTTGTACGGTGAGACCTTCGAGATTTTCACAGATCACAAGAGCCTCAGATACCTTTTTGATCAGAAGGAGCTCAACATGAGACAGAGACGTTGGTTGGAGCTCCTGAAGGACTACGACTGCAGCATTTCCTATCACCCGGGCAAGGCCAATGTGGTGGCTGACGCCTTGAGCCGGAAGGCGCCCGCACACTTGGCCAGCTTACAGTTACAGAGTTGGAGCCTCTTGGAGGAGGTGGGCAGTTGGCGACCCCTGAAGTTACGAGGGCACTGTGGGGCAGTGACTGTGACACGACAGACTAGGCCAGAGCTGATAGACCGCATCATCACAGGACAGATGGCCGATCCGTACTTGCAGTCCTTGCGCGATAGAGTACTGTTAGGAGACCCAGGGGACTTCTCTTTCACAGACCAGGTGCTGCGCCTGAGGGGACGGTTGTGCATTCCCAGGGACGAGGAGCTGTTGAGAGAGCTCCTGATTGAGGCACACGGTTCCAGATTCACCATACATACCGGAAACACGAAGATGTACCACGACTTGAGACACGAGTTTTGGTGGAGGGGGATGAAGCGAGATGTGGGTGAATTCGTGCAGCAGTGCTTAGTGTGTCAGCAGGTGAAAGCCGAGCATCAGAGGCCTGCAGGGCCGCTACAGCCGCTTCCAGTACCAGAGTGGAAGTGGGAGAGCATCGCCATGGACTTGGTGGTGGGTTTTCCTGTTACCCAGCGAGGACACGACACAGTTTGGGTAATTGTGGATAGACTGACGAAGACAGCACGATTCTTGCCGATCCGAGTCACTTTGGGACTAGCATAGTTGGTAGAGAGGTATATCTGCGATGTGGTACGACTACACGGAGTTCCGCGGGAGATCGTATCTGACCAGGATACCCGCTTTACATCCCAGTTTTGGGCTGAGTTTCAGCAGGCCCTGGGGACGCGATTGAGGTTTAGTACAGCTTACCACCCCCAGACAGACGGACAGTCGGAGCGCACGATACAGACACTTGAGGACCTTTTGCGTGCCTATGTACTGGATTGGAGGGGCTTCTGGGAGGAGCACCTGCCCCTGGCAGAGTTTGCATACAACAACAGCTATCACTCGAGCATCGGCATAGCCCCCTACGAGGCTCTGTATGGACGGAGGTGTACAGCACCCTTGAGTTGGGTTGAGGTGGGGACCAAGTGGGAGGTTGGCCCCAAGTTGATCCGGCAGAGTCAGGAGGTAGTCGAGCAGATCCATAGGTGACTCCGCACTATCAGGAGCAGACAGAAGAGCTACGCGGATCGGAAACGCAGAGAGGTGCAGTTTGAGGTTGGGGACCACGTCTTCCTTCGTGTTTCGCCCATGAAGGGCCTACAGCGGTTTGGGGTGAGAGGGAAGCTCGCGCCGAGGTTCGTGAGGCCCTTTGGGGTCCTGGAGCGGGTTGGACCCGTTGCTTACAGACTTGCCCTCCCTCCTCAGCTTTCTGGTGTGCACGACGTGTTTCACGTGTCCAACCTCCGGAAGTACGTAGCCGATCCCAGTCATGTCCTGAGTCATGAGAGCGTCGAGGTGGGCGACGACCTGACCTACCCCGAGCGGCCAGTGCAGATTCTTGACCGAGCCGTCCGCAGTTTGAGACGAAAGCAAGTACCCCTGGTGAAGGTTCTGTGGAGGAGCCAGCGGTACGAGGAGGCAACCTGGGAGCCTGAGGCGGCAATGCGGGAGAGGTACCCGGAGCTCTTTGCGGGTACGTCTTTCGGACCGGCTTCGGTCCTCTTTGAGTTTGTTATGTTTTTATATGATGTTTTTCCCGCACCCTAGTTAGCGCAAGTTTCGGGGACGAAATTTCCTTTGAGTTTGTTATATTGTTACGAACGCACTTTCAAGACGCCTTTTTAAGACGTCTGGGAGGTGGCCCAGACGTCTGACTAGACGTCTGGAACTCCTTCCAGACATCTGGGATTTAATTTCTGCGGCACGCAGGATTGCGTCTACGCGCCTGCGCACACAGACCTGCGAACGCCTCTTTTTCCCTCTCTCCTGCTACAGGCGCAGATTGCACTCTCTCTCTCTCTCTCCCTGCGCGGCCTTATAAGGCCCTCGCTCTCTCCCTCACTCTCATCTCCTCTGCTTCCTTCTTCTTCTTCCAGCCGATGCGATAGTGCGAGCGCGAGCGAGCGGCGGCAGCGGCAGCCACGGCGAGTTGCGGGGGGAGGTGTTGCGCGAGGGAGGAGACGCTTGATCGTGAGGGCTCGAGCTTGCCGGGGCAGCTAGAGCCGGCCGGCAGGGGAGCCGCGGTCGTGGAGCATCACTGGAGGGCTGCTGCAGCTCGAGCAGCAGGCGGACAGGGCGTGGTGCGGCCGTGCGTCGCGGGCGGAGAGCGAGCTGAGCTCTGATTCTGGAAATTTTTCCAGAATCAGACGTCTGGGATTCCAACCAGACGACGGCGAAGACGTCTGGAGGACTGTCCAGACGTCTGGCAAGTAAGTTATTTTCGTCCTTCTTCCTTTTCTGCGACGGTTCGTACTGAGAGCGAGGAGTGGGTACGTGCAGGTTCTGAGATTCGCCATCCAACGCGAATCAGACGTCTGGCCGCAGTGGCAGACGACGGGAAGGACTTCCAGACGTCCGGGGTGACCATCGGATGTCTGGGAACTAGGCCAGATGCCCCCGCAGGCTTCTGGACATCTGAGAGACTACGCAGAACAAAGGTACCATCTGGCCCACTTTTTAGGTTGTCTGGAAGAGGTTCCAGACGTCTGATTTTGGACTGTTTCGTCGTTTTCGACCCGTTTAGGGCCCGTTCAGAGTCCGTTTTCCGCATTTCGAGTTGCGTTCTTTTCGGAATAAGATCCTCTACCCGTTTCCAGTAATTATATACTGTTCTGAGAAACTCCTTGTGTTTTATCCTTGTGTTAGGACCCCGTTCCATTGCAGTCTCGGGGGTTGCGGAGGTGCGCGGGATTTCCGACCAAGCCCCCAGTACTTCCGTTGTAGCTGGTAGAGTGGCTTAAAAAATTATTAATATAATTTGTTACAATTATGGAGCAATTAATAGAACCTAGGGCATTGCCTGAATCCTAGGAATGAGAAACCAGATTGAATGATAGATCCTAGGGTATTGCATGAATCCTAGGGCTGGAAAACTAGATTGAATGAATATCCTAGGGTACGGCATGAATCCTAGGACTGGAAAACTAGTGATATGATTTTAGATATTGCAGTCTTGGAAAATGTGGAAAGGAAATAATAGCTGCCTGTAAATTGATTTAACAGCTGCTTGTTATGAATAAATGAACATGATTGAGAATATGGGTTGTATGAACGTGAAACTGAAAAGGTGAAACCTGAATGTGCTGAGTTAAAAGAGCTGGAACCCTACAGGGAGTTAGGAGTAGAACTCCTGGAAAGTGAATGAAATGGAACTGAGAAGGAAAGATGTGGAGGTGTGTTGTCTCTTGGGTATGTAGTGCCAGGGGAAGCACCTGTTGCCTGCTTAGTGTAGAGCGGAGCCAGCCGCCCCAGGGACCCAGGGTTAGGTCTGGCCACTTTGTACCGACTTGTTGGCCCTCGTGTACACAGTATCGAGGAGAGCTACTAGTGTAGAGCGAGTACTAGCTACCCCACGGGCCCCGAGGTTCTGCTAGCTCACCTACACCGATTTGTTAGGCCCACTGGGCAAACCAGGGTAGTCAGGCGAGGGTGCGCGGACTGTGGAGGGGCAAGGCCCCTGTTTGGTTACTGTGGAGGGGTTGGACCCCTGTTACTGAGAGGGCTCTACCCTATACTGGTTCCGTGCTGTGCTTTGGGCGCACCCATTAACGGAAACGACTGATCGCGTGCCAGTGCGGGGTAGCTACCCGTGCGTTTACCGCGCGTGCCGTAGTCACCGTTACGTTTGTCAGTGACCTTGGGGTGGTTTACTGAGAGTAGGATCACCACGGGGGACTCTCCCGGCCAGGAGAGCACCACGTGTTACTTCTACTCTTCGGAAAAGACTGCAATCAAGATCGTTCCCACGAGGAACATTCGAGATCAAGTAAAGGATCTGAGAAATAGATAAATTGTGAAACAATAGAAAGACGTAAATAAAGGAAGAAAGAAAATAAAATAGCTACTGTACACTTTACTGCTTCTTTAGTTTAGCTGCCACTCTACTCAGTGTTTCGCTGACGTGTTACACTCGTTACTTTTCAGGACCAGGTGTTGAGCAGCCAGGGTCAGCGGCTGCAGAGGACGCTGGGCCGAGTAGGGTCCAGTAGAGTTACCACTGTTCTTTTGTGCCCTTTTTGTTCCACTGTAGTGAGTAGTTCTTGTTACTCTCGGTACTTTTCTTTACTTGTAGTTCATGTTATGTTATAAATGTTGTTCTACTGTTGTGGTGGTACAAGCTGTAGTAGTTCTTTTTCTTACTGCTGTATTTTGTTACTGCTAGTTATATTTCATGTTGAATGTGGTTTATTTTACTGCTCTTTTGGTTACTTCCTCATTGGACAACTAAGTCTTGGGATTTGTCGAGTCGGTTCGGTTCTCGTGTTTCGTAGGGACTCGGAAATCGGGTCGTTACAGTGATGGAGGCCTAGGTAGAGATGGCATGCTAAGGTAAAGGGGGTAGGTATTTATAATGGAAGCAAGGGGGTGTTCTCGGCCAAAGAGCGCACCAAGGCACTCAATGTCGCGTGCAAGGCACGCAACATGCACGCCTATGCATCATGCGTAGTGTGCGCATTGTGCAGGCATTGAGAGGGAGAACTGCAACCGTCTGATGGAGATCGGAGGGTTGAGAGTGCTTGCTAATAACTCCTTTAGATCACATCTTCGTGCATGCATCCAACTGTATCGCGCGCTTGCATTTGCTCACGCCATGTGGCACCTTCATCACCTCCTGATCTCTATCACATGGTTGGAATCGCTCCGCATGTTCATCCTTTCAATCGAAGGGTGTGATGCAGGCACATAGTGACTGTTCGTGCACGACCAAATGTTTAGTTTTTTCCTCACTAACGCTGAGGGGGCATGCGGATCAAGGATTGATCTCACATCCCTTGGTTGAGGAGCGCTCTTATGTGCCACTAAGTTGTGCCTGGTAAGGATTGCTCTCGGTCGTTGGATCTTGTTTTGACAGTCGAGATTTGGCATGCGTCTGGTGGTGAAGCAGCAATGTGGTGAGACCTTGACTGTTGGATGAAGATCTAATGGTTGAGATCTCGCAACCTCTCGCCCCTTTGGAAATGTGAATGACAGCTGAGGATGCATGGGATTACATCTCAACCGTTGGATACAAATCCATCGATTGAGTTTAATCACGCAACGGATGGAGTTGGGCAAGCAGTCTTGGGCAGTTGTGGGTGGTTATCCATTTGAGTCGTCTATCTTATTTTGCTCGTAGTGGATGCTACAGGGGTCCGATTGACCTGATTTTCACAACGTTGGGCTCCAATCATTGCCCTGAATCCATTTATAGGTTTGGATTTGTCGTTTGAGACTTGTTTAAGTGTTTCCCAGTACCCTAGCCATTAGAAGAGACAAATTAATGTCTAATTTACACAAATTACTCTAAATGTGTGATGATGAATGTTAAGCATTATTTACAATGCTAAATGTAATAACTCAACTTAGGAACCCACATAATAGACATTTCATCATGAAATAATGTATACTTATCACACCCCATGCCTATCTTTTGCTAGTCCCTAGCAAAACTAAGAAAAATGCTATTTATACACCCAAGGTACCTACCAAAATGTAGACCGCCCAAGTCCTTGCCCTTTTTATTATGTACATAAAAGAAAAAAATGTCTTCTTTTTCTTCTTTTCAATTTTTTTTTCAAACTTTTTGTTTAAGGTTTTTGGGGTAGCTCTTTTCAGCTACCCAACCCACCCAAGACTTGAGAGGACTACAAGTGCTAAGCATCTTGATGTGCAAAGGTGATTGACTCACTAAATGGCAACCAACACGAACCTTAGGCATCTACAAACCCTAGGTGACCCTAACTGAAAGTATTTCTGCCTAAAGGTTTATCTTTTTGACTGGTAGCTTTCTCCATGCTCTTATTTTTGGTGGGGTCAACATAAGGACGAACTCGGTGTATATCTCCTTGAGTTTATTCTACTTCCCCGCTTCTCCTAATTTTTAGGGATTTATTTGTGTATTTTTGTGGGCTAGGCTTTGGACAAATGGCAATGGGAGGTTACCCAGGGCAACTTGCCAACCATAACCGTGTGGTGAAGTGTGGCTTATCATTTTTTTCTCCTTTTCTATATTTTTCATTTTTTTTCTTTTCTTTTTGGGTGTTTTCTATTTTTCTTTCGTTCTTTTTTCAAAGCAAGTGTCTTCCTTGATCTAAGACATACCTAAAGGCAATTACTAAAAAGATAGGTTATGTGGCTAGGTTTTGGACACCTAGCTATGAAGGGTTACCCACAGCAACATGCCAGCCATACAACCCTAGTCTGTTTATTAGCTACCTAATTTCTATTAAGGTCACTTGTAAAGTGAGTCAGTGCAAATGGTGTGTAGATGCTTAGACTTTAAGATCCCTCAAATCAAAGGGTGGGTTGATAAGTTGCATACTTATCTCCCCAACTTATTTAACCACTTAACATGAATTTTAAATTGGCAAGGACTCGAGGAATTGGTCCACATTTTAGGGAACACCTGGGTCAACTAAGCCTGTAAACCTAAAGAGACTAAGTGTTTAGATCCTACTGTATTATTTCTTAAGATTGAAAACTTCTAAAGCCTAAGTTCTCATTTCCTAATTCTTTAATTTTTTTGGTCTTTTTGGAAAATTTTTTAAATGAAAATAAAGAGAAAATAAATGGAAAGATTTCAAGGAGCTGACAAAATAATTCAGTGATAACTATATCCATCCTCCCATGCCTGGCTAATGCCATGTCCTCATTGTATAATATAAGTAGGAGAAAAAGTGAAATGAACAGGATAACACCTGAAATGCATTGCGAATTTGGTCAACTTTTAGTAAATACAACCTATACAAGGTTGTTGAGTTTAGTGACTTTAGCTAGTTTCAGTCCGGCCTGAGAGATCAACCTAAGGTTAAACTAACCTTGTTTGAGACGGGTTCTGGTAAAATCCAGTCAACATAAGGTTTGAGATGTTGTCCATTGAACTTAAAAGCATTACTTGTCTTTGGTTTAGAGATTCCAATAACTCTGTTCTAAAAAATTTGGGTAATGATAAACAAGCCATTCTACTTAGACCTAAGCTTGTCGGGAGAGATCTTAAGTCGTAAATCAAAAAGCCAGACCTTTTGGTTTGACTCAAAGCTTTTACAGGAAATCATCTGGTCATGAAGAGCTTTGGTCTGAGACTTATGGATCGTAGCATTTTCATACCCATCATTTCTAAACTCCTCTAACTCAGATAGTTGGAGTTTCTTGGTCTTTCCGACTTGGTCTAAGTCTAAATTACACTTCTTAATAGCCCAGAATGCCTGGTGTTCAATCTCGACGGGTAAATGGCATGCCTTATTAATGATAACGTCATCATAAATCACAACTAGTTTTAATTAGTTAGAATCAATTGATAACTGCTCATACATAATTATCGGAGAGTTGTAATTCATTGATTATCCTTTCTGAGAAGAATGCATTAAAATAGGGTTAAATCTGCAATTTTAGTAGAAGATCATAAATGCAGAGTAACCATGGTGTTCCCAGGGGTTAAACTAAGGTCAAATGTTCATTAATGACTAATAAGAGGGTCCGTGCAGATAAAAATAGGTTTTCACACTTTTCGAGAGTTAAAACAGCACCCAAAACCTTAATTTCTGACCTGCTTAAATAAAAGAGGTTTTGGTTAGGATAAATTCCATCTAAGCCTTCTAAAAATCATATAAAAATATTCCATAAGGTTTGGTATCCTTGTTTTGACCATCTGAACCTATTTTGACCTAAAATAGAGCCTCAGATAGGAAGTTGCCCTAATTTGGGTTTCTACGTAAATTATCCAATTAAATTTAATCAAACCAAAATATGACTTCACAATCACATTCCTTGGGTTGAAATTAGATTTGTACCAAAATGTGGGCCCAATTAGAGATCATCTTGACCTAGTTTGCATTTTAGTCCAATCTGACTCTCTTTCTCCTTCCATCAGCCCCTCAACTTTCGAAATAATTACAAAGACCCCCTAACTTCGTCATCACCTTCACCAAGAGGCCCTTTCTGCCATTGCCATGTGAACACAGCTACAACCGAGTTTCCATCTGGGATTTCTCCTTGATTTCACGCATAAAACCTTCCAAAATTGGAAGGGGAACTCCTGAGAAGATTCTCTTCAATCTGAGCAGCATCTTGGGCTCTAAGTCTTGCCCAAAACCTAATGCGAATGATTTGAAAATGTGGGTTTCCTATTTTGCAAAGATGTCAAGCTTCCAAGCTTGGTTTCTAAGCTTGGAAGGCCCCCTTAAGCCCTATAAAAACACCCCTGATGCAAACCTCACCTCCTTAGCTTGGTTTTGGATCAGATTCCACCCTCTTCTCCTCTCTCCGACCAAACTCTCCTCAAGCTCCGACGAGCTTCTTTGTCCACATTCTTTGCTGGCCGCCATAGACCATAGTCGGCTGGTTCTTCTTCCACGCCTTGCGATACCAGCAGGCGCCTTATTCCTCCATCTTCCTCGCCGTTCTCTCCCATTGGAGGTATTCCCTTCTCTGGCGTTGACCATATCATAACTGGCACCATCCTACCCCTTTCGACCGTTATTTTAGGTTAGTTTGGTTTCTTCCTCCCTCTACTTTCTTTTCCTACCTTTAATCTCTTAATTCAACCAACAAATCGTCCTCGACCACACCTTCGTCTTCTGCTCTGGCGAGCTTCAGTGAGGCTTCCCCGACGCCACAAGCCACCAAACAACTTGCTACCACCTCCACAAGCTCTGCCTTACCCTCGCGAACAAAACCCCTCAAGAAATTGAGGTGATTGTCCATCCACACGACCCATCGAACACTACCTACGCTACGCTTCATTTCTGACTTTGCTTAACCTCATCCACGCATGAAACACCCCATGGATGCAGCCATCACCTTGCATGGCCTATGGCTATTCTCTTGAGCATTTTAACGAGGGCTTATAGCCCATATTTCATGTTTCAGGTCCCTTATTAGAGCCTCGTCGTCGTGCCATCTTCTCCGACCTTGTTCATCGAGTCGCAGTTGTGTTCTTCATCAATTTCACCCCTAGGTTGCGCGGATAAGTTCCAGGACCCTTACCGGGTCCTCAATTAAAGGTCTCGACCTCAGTTGCTGCTCCAATTAGCGAAGACCTTCTTCAGCAGCTGCACGCAAAGACGCTAGTGGGAATAATCCCACATCGTGAATAGCTGAAACACTTATGCAAGATATGTTGAATTAGCACTATTGGCTCACTGCCTCAAGAACATAGGGGCGAGGTCCCTCTCACCACAGCCCTCTAACACCTCGGCTACCTCCATACCTGGTAGCCTTGGTCACCTGGATCCCCGATTACCCAATTAGCTGCCTGGTTATCTGATAGAAAGAAAAGGAAGGAAAGAGAGGGAGATTGGGGAGGGTTTTTCTCTCTGCCTCTGTGCCCTTGTGCGATACTTAGACGTTGAAGGAAAGTGATGCTTTGTGCTTGAGGAAGGCTTTGGAGAAGGAAAAAAGACTCTAATGAAAGCAAGGAGCAGGCTTTAAAAAGAAGGAAGTTGAAGAAGAGAAGAAGGAGAAGGCTCGAGAAGAAGAGAAGGAAAGAAGAGAAAGCTGAAGAAGAAGAGAAAGGCTTTGAAGAAAGCCTTATGCCTGACTCACTTAAGTCGTCTGATTGATACATCCGCCGTCTGATTGAGCATTATTTGAGAATTACTGTTGCATTATTTAAGTACTATCTTTAAGGTTCAATTGATTATGGGATGTATGCTTAATTAGAGGATTTAATTGGTCATTCAAATCACCACTTTTTAGATTCTCTCCATTCTTTTTGTCTCTAGATACATTAGGATTTCATTGAATAACTAATGTGACAGATTATTATTTATTGAATATCTATTTGAATTCTCAATTGATTGTGCTCATTAATTCTAAATGCGATTAATGTTGTGAATTTCACATTTGCTCCCTATGTTCGACCTCGGACTCTTTTAGATTCTGAGTTATAAATTTTATCTGTTTAAGAGCTATTTGTCGACTGTACTACAATGCTTTTCCTTAAACTCGACGAAAGCTTAACAACACTTATCGAACACTAGATGATATAAGGGCATGCATATATGCATCTTATAGGCGGTATGGTAGGCCCAATGTGTATTATCAAGTTTTTGAGTCCAGTCCTTCCTATTAGGCGTAATCATTTTTTGAAGTATATTCTTGATCTCCCTATTTGAGACCTTGGCTTGTCCATTCGTTTGGGGGTGGTAAGGTGTGGAAATCCGATGATTCACCCCGTACTTAGCCAGTAAGTTCCAAAATTGGGCATTTATAAAGTGCATGCCATTATCGCTAATGATGGCCTTAGGAATTCTGAACCAGCTAAAACATTCTTTCGGACAAAGTCAATGACCACTTTATGGTCATTGATTCGGGTAGGAATTGCTTCAATCCATTTGGACACGCAGTCAACAACAACCAGAATATACTCGTGTCCAAATGAAGGGAGGAAGGATTTCATGAAGTCGATGCCCTAAATGTTGAAATTTCGATGGGAAGAATTGGGTTTAGGGGCATCATATCTCTCTTGGCTATGTTCCCAGGTGCTTGGCATTGGGAACACAACCTCAAGAAGTCCTGGGCATCCTTACATAAAGACGGCCAATAAAATTCAGATTGTAGAACCTTCGCGGTCATCTTCTTTCCTGAAAAATGTCCACCATATGTAGATGCGTGGCAGAAATTGAGTATACTCTGGAACTTGTTTTCTGGAACACATCGGCAAATAATCTGATTAGAGCCAATGTGATACAGCTTGGGGTCATCCTAGAAATAATATTTGGCTACGGACATAAGTCTATCCCGTTGTTGCTTGGTCCAGTCCTGGAGGACTTGACCAACGGCCAAATAATTAACATGGTTCCCAAACCAGGGTATTCGAACACCTGAGACTGTAAGAATCGTCTTGTCCAGAAAGGTATCAGAAATTAGAATATCCAAACGAGGAGAATTAGTTAGGATTCTCGACAAATGATCAACCACTATGTTTTGTGCCTTGGCTTTGTCCTTAATCTCCAATCAAATTCTTGCAACAATAAAATCCATCAAATTAGTCAGGGCTTGGCATCCTTTTTGGTCAAGAGGTATTTCAAGGTTGAGTGATCTGTATAGATAATTACATGAGAACCCAACATATAAGCTCTAAATTTCTCAAGGGCAAAAATTGCAACTAGCAATTCTTTTTCAATAATCATGTAATTCCTTTGGCCCTCATCTAGAGTTTTGCTAGTGTAGTAGATAATAGACAGCTTTTTATTGATTTTTTGACCCAAGACAGCCTCGATCACATAATCCAAAGCATTGGTCATGATCTCAAATGGAGATGTTTAGACTGGTGGTTGCAACATTGGGGCATAGGTGATCGCTGTTTTCAATAAATCGAATGCCTTATGGCATGATTCGTTGAACTCAAACGACTTGTCTTTGGCTAGAAGGTTGCTCAGGGGCTGAGCAACCTTCGAGAAATCTCTGATGAATCTTCTATAAAAGTCCACATGTCCAAGAAAAAATCAGATTTGTTTAACAGATGTGGCCAGGGGAAGTTTAGCTATGTCATCAACCTTGTCTTTATAGACCTCAATTCCCCTGTTAGAGGCTACATGACCCAAGATGATTCCTTCTTGTATCATGAAGTGACTCTTTTCCCAGCTTAGGACCAACCTAGTCTTGATACATCTCTTAAGGATTAATTCCAAGTTAGCTAGGCAGGAGTCAAATGAATCTTTGAAGATAGAGAAATCGTCCATAAATACTTCAAAATAGTTCTCCACCATGTTTGAGAAAATGGCCAGCATGCACCTTTAAAAGGTCTTGGATGCATTGTAGATCCCAAAAGGCATTCTACGGAATGTGAAGGTTTCGTAGGGACAGGTGAAGGTTGTCTTTTCCTGGTCCTCGGGATGGATAACAACTTGGTTATATCCCGAATAATCATCTAGGAAGCAGAAGTACTTTTGCCTAGCTAGCTTTTCAAGGATTTGGTCAATAAAGGGCAAAGGGAAACGATCCTTTTTGGTGGCTTTATTCAGCTTCCTGTAATCAATGCAGATTGAATGGGTAGTCATAGATTCCCCTTTCTCGTTGGTTACTACGTTTATCCTTGCCTTCTTAGGAACAATCTATGTGGGACTAACCTAGGGACTATCAGAGATTGGGTTAATAATTCTAGCATTGAGCCACTTGATAATCTCTTTCTTAACCGCTTCTTGCATATTAGGGTTAAGTCTCCTTTGCATCTCACGAAAAAGGTGGGATTATTCTTCCAAATATATTCCGTGATTACAATAAGAAGTCTCAATCCCTTTAAGATCATGTATGGTCCAACCAATTGCCTCTTTATTTGCCTTAAAGATCTTAATCAATTTAATCTCTTGCTCCCTTGTCAATTTTGCATTTATAATCATCGGGAGCATCTTTTTAGGTCCTAAGAATTCATACTTCAGATTCTCAGGCAATAATTTTAGTTCGAGTTGGGGAGACTTCATAATAGAAGGTAAAGATGATGCCGGTGAAGATTTAGTAGGTCGATCTAAGGGAAGAGGTTGGGAACGAACAAAATCAACAACCTCTTTAGGATGTGATAGGTATGCCACTGAGGGTTGTGGGTCAGGATTGCATGTATCACTAGAATCTTAAACATTAATTGACATGCAAGTCTTACCATTCAGATCAACATCCTCAAGCTCATCAATATATACATCCACAATCCTCGAATTTGTTTATTGCCTTGAAAATATCAAGCTTCAATTTCCTATCCCCAAAGGCGATTTCAATGCTATCATTTTTATAATTGATGTTAGCCTTAGTAGTAGGTAGGAATGGACGACCTAGAATAATGGGCATGTTCCTCAATTCCTCATGTGCATCCATATCAACGACCAGAAAGTCGACAGGAAAATGAAAGTTCTTGACCTTAACTATCACATCTCAATGACACCCCTTGGAATGGTAACCGAATGGTCTGCTAATTGGAGCATTACTGAGGTGGGCTTAAGTTCACCTAACCCGAACTTTTCATACAGGGAGGTTGAGATTAGGTTAATGGATGCACCAAGATCCAATAGTGCCTGGTCAAAAGTGTATCCCTAAATAACACATGAAATCAAGGGGGCACCTGGTTCTCTTTTCTTTTAAGGAAGGTGATGTAGGATAATAGGACTAACTTGCTCAGAGAGTATCACCTTCCTCATGGTGGGTTCTTTCAGCTTATGCTTCTGAGTGCATAAATCCTTCAAAAACTTAACGTAAGCTGAAATGTGCTTTATAGCATCGAGGTGTGGAATGTTAATTTCCACTTATTTAAATCTATTCAGGAGCTCCTCGTTGCTATCTATGGGTTTCTTCTTCCTGGATTTAAGTAAGGCTTCGGGGAATGGAACATGGGTGGGGTCATCTTTTTTGGGTTCTTGAGCCTCACTCTCTTCTTTAGTTTTATGTACTTTTTCGTTAGGCTCACCCAGGTATTATTTACTAGAAGATGGTCTATCTGGGTCCTGGGCTTACTTTCCACTCCTCAAACGAGTTCAGGTCTTGAGGAGGGCTAGGAAAGATTGGAGGAGCCTGATTAGCTAGGTATCCAGGATTAGAAGGTGAGGGACCCTGGTCAACCACTTGAGCATGTGCGTGTGGATCCCTCAGATTTTCATACCCTTGGGCTCTGTTGCCCTGGTTCTGGACATTTCTCAAGTTGGGTATGGGTTGGGATGGTAGAGATACGGGATATCGATTGTTAGCAATAAGCCTAGATTGCAAGTTGTCCAGTGAGGTCTTTGTTTACTGCATGAGTTGGAGCATGGAGCCTTGGATCTCTACCATTTTGCGATTCATATCAGCCTACCTTGTGGGTTGTTGGGCATTCCAAGTAGGTTAACAGATCTAATTCAGAGGTAGCTGAGTATATACATGACCTTGACCTATAGGATTTTGCAGTCCATAGTTGTTGGGTAGAGACTGAGTCCGCTTCCCCTAATTCTTCCAGGAGAAGGTAGGGTGATTTCTCCAACCTGGGTTATAGGTGTTGGAATATGGGTTATACTAGCATTCTCTTGAATAGCCTGCTGATAAACGTCAGTTTATCGTCATTCTTATGCCCTAAAACAGATCTAGCTCTTAGGTTTTTAACTCTGCAAACGGGTTTTCAGGCTACATTTAGGCATTTACCTAGGTTAGGCATGAATTGCATTTTAGTTGTATTTTTGATGTGTTTACTTGAGTGTCAGGGATAGCTAGAAAGTCCAATCCTGCATACCTTGGCACTTAGGAAGGCAGAAGATGAAGGAGAAGTTCCTATCAGCTGGATTCCAGCTAGATCCAGCTCATCCCAACTGGATCCCAACTCATTTTAGCTGGATCAACTCATCTTTAGCTCCATTCAGCTGAGTCCATTCAGCTCATCTCAGCTGAATGGTAGCTCAAGTTAATTCACCTCAGCTCCATTCAGGTCACCTCAGCTGGATGGCAGCTCAAACTAGCTCAAGACAGTTGATCCCAGCTCTATTCTAGCTCCTCCAGCTCAGACAGTTCATTGGAAGCTCAACCTGACTAGGACTAGCTACTGCCATCAACTAGCTAGACCTAGTCAGCTAAAGATGACCTCAACTAGCTCAGGCTAGCTCAAGTCTAGCTCCTGGAGACCTAACTCAGCTCAACTTGGTTGAGTTGAGCTACTTGACCTAAGCTATCTAGGTAATCTCCGGGAAGACTAGACTCAGCTCACCTCAGCTCAGATTAGAAGAATCCAGCTTAGATTAGCTTGGCTTAGCTGCTAGCAAAGAACTAGCTAGCTAAGCTTGCTACTGAGCTCCACTTTAGCTCCCTTCAGCTGACATTAGCTCTAGTGCAGCTCCTTTTAGCTACTTCTAGCTCCTCACCTTCAAAACCCTAGCTCCGTCTACCTCTCTACCCTACTTCCTACTAGCTAAGCTAGCTAAGCTAGCTTAGCTTAGCTAGTCACCTCCTTTGCCACCAAAACCTAACCCTAAAACCCACCTAACTAGCTCCACCAACTAACCTTACCTAAGTCCACCTAAGCTACCACCACTCCACCTCAATCTTGGTGCCAACCATACACATCCCTTCACCCCTCTTTACCACCAAAAGGCACCACCAAATTCCCTTCAAAACCACCTAGAAAGGGTGCCAACTTTTTCCCTCCAAAACCCTTGAAATCCAACCCTACACCTACTTCTTCAACCCATCTCCACCCTCTATTTTTTTCCTCCAAAATCAACACCTTCTAGAAGGTATTTTTGGAGGGAAAACCAAGGCACCTTTTCATTTCCATCCCATTTTTCCCTCCAAAAATATGCAAGCACCCCTTCATTTCCCTCCAAAAAAATACAATAACCACCCCCCTTCCCATCCTATAAATACCATACCCTACCACCACATAATTCCCATCTTCTCCGTTAGTTAGGTCCACCATTACTCCACCATATCCCATGCAAAGGAAGAAGAAGAAGAAGAAGCGAAGAAGATCAAGGGGGCAACCTACCCATCCCCTTGGTGCCTTCTTTCTCTCTTTCTTCTCCCTTGTGCCACGCCAAGGAGGTCATTTTTACACCTAGAGGGGATGGCCTGGCAAGAGGAGGAGCCAACAAGGTGGTTGATGCCCATCTTGGAGGAGAGCTTGAAGGAAGGCCAATTGAAGAAGGAAGAGAAGAACTCTTTTCAAGTGCGGGGCAATCACATTTGGAGTAAGGGCCATCCGAATCTTCTACCAGAGAATCCCCCTTCTTCTTTATCTTTACATTTTTCTTGTATTAGCTAGTGTTTCCTTATCTTTCATGTAACAAGCATTCAGCTACATTGCATCTACTTTGCTAGTAATATAAGTCAGATTTGCCTTCCAAGCTCATGTTTAAATCTTAGTGTGTTTTTCATGTTGTTCTTGTAGTTGTAGTGCACACACCCCTTCTCTTCTAATTACCCTAGGCATACTTTCCTAGGGTGAGCTTAGAAGAGAGGGCTTCATTCTTGTCACTTAGGCATAGGTTTTAGTGTAGTTCATCTTCGCTTTCCAAATACCCGATTGTTTTGAAAATCATAAAAACAACAAAATGAAAATCACAAAAATATATGTGTTGATTTAAGAGGCGAGAGAGAGAATCCTTTTTGTGACTAACAATTTGTCTTCCTTGGATGACCCCAGGTACTCCACTATCTAGGTTTTACAAATTTAAGAGTTGATTGCGGATTTATGTGTACAACGATAATATTTCGCATATTTAACAAAACACGTATTTCCTACATCACCTGCACATCCTCATATGATGAGGATGGAGAGGAGGAAGGATAAGAAAAACTAGGATCAAAGGCCCTAGTTTGGAACTCGTAGGGTTCTGAGAAGTTTTGGTTCGAAGGTTGAGTTGACTCAAGCTGATTCACAAACTCCCATCTCGTGGGAGTTTGGATGAATAGAATCTCGAGCTTTAGGATTGAGTGGATTTAGAAGTGTTTCTAGAATTTCCTGCCATCCAATCATCCATTTGCTTAGCAACCAGATCCACCTTATTAAGTTTGTTGCAGGTCAATTCCATATGAAATTTATGAGAATTAATTTGAACCGCATTGGCATTTGATCGTGGTTGTTGCAATCGGTTGAAAATGTCTATGGAGGCATGGTTTATTGAGTTTTCACTCATTTACTCAAACAAATTGTACATGCTATCTACGTCTTTGTTGAGGAAATTTCCTTCGCAAGAAGCTTCCACATGGTTATGGAGTTGATCGGTGAACCCATGGTAGAAGATCTGCACAAGTTGCCATTTAGGCACCTCGTGGTGTGGACACTTCCACAATAGGTCCTGGAATCTCTCCCAAGCACCATGAAGTGATTCCCTTGGCCGCTGGATGAAAGTGGTAATCACTCATTGCAGAGCATTGGTTTGCCCAATAGGAAAGAATTTCTTTAGTTAGGCCAATTTCAGATTAGTTCAGGTAACGATCAATCTTCCTATAGTGTGGTACCAATGTGCAACCTAATCCTTGAGTGAGTGGAGGAAAAGTCTCATGATCATTTGCTCCCTGTCCACATTCCATGATCTGGTGGTCTCAACTAGGGTGGTTAGATCCTCTAAATGCTGGAATAGATCCTCGAAGCCAAGCTTGTGAAAGTGTTTAATCAAACTCAAGACTTGGGGCTTGATTTCAAAATCATCAGCGGGAATCACTACTCTGGGACGATCCTCGGAATTTGAAGGATCATAAAAATCCTTTAACGGTTGAGTGCCCTGACCATTCATATGTTGGAACTATCCTCGTAATTTAAAGGATCATAGAAATCCTTCAAAGGTTGAGTGCCTTGAGCATTAATACGTCGGAACCATGCCGACATCTGCTACAACTGTTCTAGCTGCCTCTGAATCAGCTCCTGTTGGTTTGGAGGTGAATGAGGTGGTGGTGGTTGGTTATCAGTCATGGGATTTGCTTGGTTGTAACTTAACTTTTGCCTCCTAGAATGGTCTAATGGTCCTTCCAATCTAGAGTTTAATGACCTCCTTCCAAGCATGCACTGGAAGGAAGTTGGAAGGATAAAAAGATAAGCCCTGCAGCAAAAAAATACAATCCTATCCTTGAATTGGGTAGCCTAAGGACTTATGCTTCAGGAGTATAACCCTCACCACGAATCGAATTTCGTGTTGTCTTTAATCCAAAAGCCATTTAAGTTTGGTCGGCATAGCAAGGGGAGCGTGTCCTGAAGGCTGCTAATTATGCCAAACCCAAGCTCTCTTAAGTCTTTTGACAATCGGGCCTCCCAACTTAATGCCTTTCAGAAAAAGCATACATCACTAATTCGAATCACGGTATGAATTACACCCTGAAATAGACTCGGTGAAACCCTAAGCCAACGTCAACCCAATTTTAGTTAGGCTTGGGTTGATAGTGCTTTGGAATGTGATGGGCCCTTTAAATGGGTTGTGCCCATAATGATGAATTAAGAATGTGTGTATGTGTGCACAACTAAGGTTTTCAAGTAAGATTATTATGGATGAAGTGTGTTTTAGGGTTTAAATCTTGCTTAAGTAACTTTTAGGATTCAAATTTTAGTTGTATTCAACCAAAGTTTCGTGAGGCACACCAAGTTTGGAAATCACAGGTATAAGTGTACTCCTTTAAAAATAAAAAAGAAGATGGAGTACCTAGTTTATCCCTAAAAATTGAGTCCTATGGTGCAAGCTATTGGATGAATTGATTTTAAATTAAATGGTGTGGCCCAAACAATTAAATCAATTGGTCTATCGCATCACTAAGTTAAGGCATACAAAAGTGATTAACCTATTCCAATTTCTACTTAATTATATGAGTTTCAAATGTACCAGTTCCATAGGTTTGAATCTCGGTTGAGTAATGAAATCAGAGGGGTCGTGCACCTCTAGTTTGTGGGTGTTTATGGTGTGCATAATTCAGTCATATCCCACAATCAGAGAAGAATTTTTTTTTTGTATCTTTTTATATGGGTGGGTAAGGTAAGTGGAGGTGACAACAATCAATCAGATTTATCCTAGGGTTTAGGAAAGCTCCTAGGCCAATTTAGGTTTGAGTTATATAGGTGAAGAGTGAAATCTAATGGGTGGGGAGGGGGTAACACTTACAGAACCTTCAAACAACACTTTGCTCCACTCTACTACCCTTGTCCGATCTTGATTTTGAACATGTAAAATAGCAGAGTGAAGACAAGTGAGGCAAAAGTTAAGTGCAGGAGAATGAGAAAAAATCAAAGTCCGTCGCCTCCTCAGCAATGGCGCCAAAATGATGAGCGAAAATTTAGCGAAGAAAAGATTAAGGTTTTGAAAAGACCCACATTGTAGTACATTGCACAATTTCGCTATCAGATAAAATAACCAACTGGGTGAGTTCCAGGTCAAACTCGAGGAGGCAACATTTGATCTCAGAAATCCATACTTTGCTTATTCATTTTTGGTATTTTTGGCTATATCTATTTTTTTTTTTTGAGATTTTACATGGACAAAATGATAAGTTGTGTTTAATCTACATAATCTAATATAAGGAGCAAGAGAGAGAGAGGGAGATAAAATTTGATATTATAAATAAATAGAGTTTATTACAACTAAAAATGAAGATAATACAATAAAAGAGAGAGGAAGGATGAGAAGAATCTCCCAAAGCGGTTGTTTGACAAGACGATGGGCTAGACGGAGGTGGGTAGTTGGTTGACGGGGATGAGGTATAGGAGGAAACCAGGTGGAGGGATGCTTGGCCAAGCTAAATGGATGTTTGGGGTGAGGGACAAATGTTTCTAACTTAACGGAAAAGGGATGAGGAGGTATGGGTGATCTTCTACCCGAAGGGGGGGTGAGAGGATGGCTCTTATGACCTCTCGCCCCTTTAGAGATGTGAAGGCCAGCTGAGGATGCATATGGGTGATTGCACTTAAAAATTGATTTTGAAATGTGTGAAGTGCTCAGGCAAACAGGGTTCACAAGCAATATCTTATAATGAAGTGAATTTTAAGATTTGATTGCTTGTGTCAATGCATTTTACGGTTCACTTGAGTTAATATTTTTAATCAAGGTTTTGATGAGGCACACAAGAGTTTTGCAAATCCCAATTTGTTTGATAGATTTCCTTTAAGTATGGAAATACAAGTGTGTCTATCCTTAGCGTGAAATCCTAAACGCAGATAGTTCTAGATGTTCTTTTAAGTCAAATTCAGAGGAGTGGTGCGACTCAAGCAATGCAATCAATTGGTCTTATTGCACCACTAACTAGGCACTCAGAAAATATTTTTCATGAATTTTTAATGCACGTTTTCTATTTTTTCTGATTTAAAGTGTACTAGGGGTTTTGTAGTCTATTTTGACCTTCAGTTTGTGATTGAATAGTCCATTCAATCAAATGTGCAAGAAATATTTTTTCAGTTTTTTTCTAAATTCTTGATTATCTCAGAAATTCAGTACCTTAAATTTCAAGTCAATCTGAGTTGTTTAAAAATTCCTTTGATATTTTGAACTCCAAAAAATCAGAAATAATAACCGTATTGATAATAGATCAGTGCCCGAATTTTTAAAATTTTTCTATAACTTTGACTTTGAAACCCTCGTCTAGTAAAAATTTGAGAATTTTTGGACGTATTGTAACGACCCGATTCCCGAGTTCCTACGAGACACGAGAACCGAACCGACTCGACTAATCCCAAGACCTGGTCGTCCAACGAGGAAGTAACCAAAAGAGCAGTAAAATAAACCACATTCAGCATGAATATAACTAACAGTAAGAAAATACAGCAGTAAGGAAAGAAACCACTACAGTATATACCACCACAACAGTAGAACAACATTCATAACATAATATGAAACTACAGGTAAAGAAAAGTACAGCGGTAACAAGAACTACTCACTACAGTGGACCCAAAAAGAGGTACAAGAGAACAGTGATAACACTACTGGACCCTACTCGACCCAGCGTTCTCTGCAGCCGCTGACCCTGGCTGCTCAACACCTGGTCCTGAAAAGTAACGAGTGTAACACGTCAGCAAAACACTGAGTAGAGTGGCAGCTAAACTAAAGAACAGTAAAGTGTACAGTAGCTGTTTTAATTTTCTTTCTTCCTTTATTTACGTCTTTCTATTGTCTCAAAATTTATCTATTTCTCAGATCCTTCACTTGATCTCGAATGTTCCTCGTGGGAACGATCTTGATTGCAGCCTTTTCCGAACAGTAGAAGTAGCACGTGGTGCTCTCCTGGCCGGGAGAGTCCCCCGTGGTGATCCTACTCTCAGTCAACCACCCCAAGGTCAAGGACAGGCGTAACGGTGACTACGGCACGTGCGGTAAACGCACAGGTAGCTAACCCGCACTGGCACGCGGTCAGTCGTTTCCATTAACGGGTGCGCCCAAAGCACAGTACGGAACCAGTACAGGGCAGAGCCCTCTCAGTAACAGGGGTCCAACCCCTCCACAGTAACCAAATAGGGGCCTTGCCCCTCCACAGTCCGCGCACCCTCGCCTGACTACCTTGGTTTGCCCAGTGGGCCTAACAAGTCGGTGTAGGAGGCTAGTAGAACCCCGGGGCTCGTGGGGTAGCTAGTACCTCCCTACACTAGTAGCTCTCCTCGGTACTACGTACACGAGGGCCAGCAAGTCGGTACAAAGTGGCCAGTCCTAACCCCGGGTCCCTGGGGCGGCTGGCTCCGCTCTGCACTAAACAGGTACAGGTACTTCCCTTGGTACTACGTACCCAAGAGACAGCACACTACCACGTCTTTCTTTCTCAGTTCCATTCCTTTCTCTTTCCAGGAGTTCCACTCCTAATTCCCCATAGGGTTCCAGTTCTTTTAACTCAGCACATTCCGATTTCACCTTCCCAGTTTCACATCCATACATCCCATATTCCCAGACATGCTCATTTATTCATAACAGGCAGCTGTTAAACCAATTTACATGTAGCTATTATTTCCTTTCCACATTTTCCAAGACTGCAGTATTCATATATTCCACTAGTTCTTCCCATCCTAGGATTCATGCCATACCCTAGGGTCTATCATACAATCTAGTTTTCCAGCCCTAGGATTCATGCAACACCCTAGGATCTACCATTCATTCTAGTTTCTCATTCCTAGGATTCATGCAATGTCCTAGGTTCTATTTATGGTTCCATAATTAACAGATTATACTAATAAACTTAAAAGCCACTCTACCGGTTACAACAGGAGTACTAGGGGCATGGTCGGGAATCCCGCATGCCTCCTCAACCCCCGAGACTGCAACGGAACGAGATCCTATCACAAGGATCAAATACAAGGAGTTTCTCAAAACAGTATACAACTACTGTAGACGGGTAGAGGATGAAATTCCGAAAAGCACGCAACTCGAAACGAGGCAAACGGACTCCGAACGAGCCCTAAACGGGTCGAAAATGACGAAACAGTGCAAAATCAGACGTCTGGAACATCTTCCAGACGTCTTAAAAAGTGGATCAGAGGTTACCTCTGCTCTGCGTGGTCTCTCAGATGTCCAGAAGCCTGCGGGGGCGTCTGGCCTAGTTCCTAGACGTCCGATGGTCACCCCGGACGTTTGGAAGTCGTTCCCGTCGTTTGGCACTGCAGCCAGACGTCTGATTCGCGTTGGATGCGAATCTCAGAACCTGCGCGTACCCATTTCCTCTCTCTCTTAGTACGGTCAGTCGAAGAAGAGGAAGAAAGACGGAATAACTCACCTTTCAGACGTCTGGACAGTCCTCCAGACGTCCTCCCCGCCGTCTGGTTGTTAGCCCAGACGTCTGATTCTGGAGACCGTCCGCCTACTGCTCGAGCCGCAGCAGGCCTCCTGCGTCACCCCGCGTCCGCTGCTTCCCCCGCCGGCCGGCCCTAGCAGCCCCGGCGAGCTCGCCCTCACGGCTGAGCGCCTCTTCCCACGCGCAGCACCTCCTCCCACGCTCACCGCGGTTGTCACTGCTGCTGCTCACTCGCGC
Source organism: Thalassia testudinum (assembly GCA_037157565.1). NCBI lineage: Eukaryota > Viridiplantae > Streptophyta > Magnoliopsida > Alismatales > Hydrocharitaceae > Thalassia > Thalassia testudinum. The sequence goes on from JAZHRO010000024.1 coordinate 221,611,813, forward strand.
TCGCTCTCGTGCACCGGCTGGAAGGAGAAGAGGAAGGGCGGAGGTGACGGGAGTGAGGGGGAGGGCGTGGCCTTTTAAGGCCGCGCGAGGAGGAGAGAGAGAGCGGGACAGAGGGCGCAGGAGGGATAGGGAAAAAGAGAGAGAGAGACGCTCGCAGGTCTGCGCGCTCAGGCGCTCAGACGAAACACGCGTGCCGAAAATAACCGAATCCCAGACATCTGGAAGGGGTTCCAGACGTCTGGTCAGACGTCTAGGACACCTCCTAGACGTCTTAAAAACGTCTGAAGCCGCGCGTTCGTAACACGTATGGATCTGGAATTGATTTTATAAGTTACAATTTTATTTCAACCTGAAAATCAAGAGATTTTTTTTTTCAATAAGCAAACAAATTCCAACTAATCCTAGGGTTCAAGCAAATCTTAAATCTAACTAATCTAAACTACGAGTACTTACCTGAGGTTCGTACCCACAATTCCTGTTGTCATGTTTCATTCTGATTTCCTTGCTTTCTTGCACACATGAAATCAATGAAAATAACCATTTAGACATCTCAAATTCACACCAAAGAAAGCTTCAAAAATTTCTGTTGCCTCTCCAACAACGGTGCCAACTTATTTGATGTATAATTCACGTTTTAAAAGTTAAATTAGTTATAGTATTGCACGAAAACACGTCGACAAATAAATTTATAAAATCAATGAGTACCAGGTCATTCGCAGGGAGGCAATCGCAATTTACGCAGAAAGCGCTTTAATAGAACTTGTTCTAAACAGATATTTATATATGTATATATGTATAGGAATCAGATATATGCATTCAGAAGATCAGAATTTTATTGTAATTAAAATAGAGTTTTCACAATAGAGAATGCTACTAGAAACAAATAGATAGATAGATAGAGAGAGATAGAGAGAGAGAGAGATAGAAAGTGGTAGAGAGAAGACGCCGCTTGTAGGAGGCTTGTGCAAGGTGCAGCAGCATCTGAGATCTAGAGCACTGGGATGAAGGTCGGAGCAAAGTTGTAGAGGGACAGAGAGTTGCAGAGAAGGTGGAAGATATCTGGAGTTGATGGGAGAGAGATGCTTCAATTGGGGGGCTTTGACCTTCTTTTATAGCTTTTATGGAGGGCAAAAAGGGCATTTTAGCCCTCTATCTCATGTAACAACTCCTGGGCAATTAGATCCATCGATCGGGAGATCAACGGATCAGATCTGGCCTCAAAATAACCTCCAACGTGCCCTCTACGTGCAGATTCAATCTAGGCTCGACACGTGGCACGCTCACGTGCATCGGATCAGGATTGGATGGCTCCCGCTCCTCCGCACGCTTCTCTTCTTTTCTTCGCGCACCCGCTTGCCTCTTTTCCACGCCTAATCGTCAGCCGTCCGATCGTGACTCTCATGTATGCGTGCCTCGCCTCTTTTCACCAAAACGTGTGGTTTGTAGCCGCGGAGCGTCATGGTCGCACCACGCAGTCGCGTCGGCGTGCGCCGATGCAAATCCAACAGGCAATAGCGCCTGTGTGCCACCACCTTTCGAATCCTCATGCATCACCGCTCGAACGCGCGTCTCATGCTTGCGGTTGAGCGTGCTCACCGCTACACCATGCATCCATATTGTTAGGTTTTTATTTTAAGGAAACTTATTCTCGTCCGTTGGATGAAGATCCATTCCTTTCCTTTGATGAAGTGCAGTTGGATGGATGGCGTGGCGTGCTCGTGGCCGTTGGATGAAGATCCAAAGGCCCACAGCGTGCGAGGATGGCCTTCCTAGATGGGGCGGTGATGAGGGGGCAGCTGTGATGGTGCCACGTGACGCCATTGTGGCCGTCCATCTTCTTTTCCTTCTATCTAGTGCTATGGACCTCCGATCGGGTTGATTTTTCCACCGTTGGACTGTGATCGTCAATCTGGATTTATCCGTGAAGTTGGATTCTTCATCTGAGGCTTGGATATTTATCTTTTGGCTTTATGATCTCCATTCTTTTATGGACTGCACAAGATGCCCTGGTTGTCTGATCGGGACGATTTCGGAAGCGTTGGACTCTCGTCGTCGTTCTGATTAGATCTGTACAGTCTGATTTGTCATCCGTGGCTTCGAATCATCTGTGATTAACATAATCTCTCTTTTAGGTCATAAAATGATAATATTATCTATATGATTAATAAACTAGCTATTGTGTAAATTACGACGCCTATGAATGCATTATTCCTAAATTGTGTTAGAATCTAGCTTAATTCAGGTGATTTATGTTGCATGATTGTTGTGCAATCAATGGGATCGCATCTTTGCCGTTGGATGCGAATCCAACGACCGAGATTAATCGCGCGGTAGATGGAGTCGGGCGGGCGGTCTTGGGCGGCTATGGGCGGCTATGATGGTGCCATGTGCACCATCTAAGCCATCCATCTTCCTTTCCTCATAGCAGATGCTACACAGGTTCGATTGACTTGATTTTTGCGATGTTGGACTTCGTTCATCGCTTTGATTCCATTGGTACTATTGGATTTATTATTTGAGGCTCGTTTATGTGTCTCCCTATACCCTGGTCATCAGAAGAGAAAAATTAATGTATAATTTACACAAATTACTCTAAATGCATGATGATGAATGTCATGCATTATTTGCAATGTTGAATACACTAACTCAGCTTAGGAACCCACATAATAGGCATTTCATCATGAAGTAATGTATACTTATCAATAGAGAACAATTGTTCCATTGGAGATGCAAGTGCAAATGGTTCATTTGTATGCAACCTATCAATTTTTAAGATAGTTATACCATTATTTACTTTTTACCCACGATCTTCACCCTATTGAAACAAAATGTCATGGTAATCTTGGGTGAAACTTATCTCGACAATGCTATCAATTTCAGCATAAAAGAAGCTGAAATCTCCAAGCTAAGAGGATTTAACAATTACAGTTGAAAGTTGTGTTGTTTGGATTCATCAGTAGATTTGTACGAAAATGAATACCATTAACATTATATCCATTATGTAACATCATATAAGCATAAGGTCTTTGTGCTAATGCATTGAATTCTAATGTCCATCTTTCATCTTTTAATTCTTTTAGCTATTTAACCCATTGCCTAAACCATCGAAGAAATTCTATTCCAAGTGTTCTTCTTGATCGTTATTCAATTCGTGGATAAGCGCATCCAATTCATCTACCTGCATAAGTACATACAAATGGGATAAATTTTTATCTTCCTTAGACATTTACCTTTGCCTTGATCAATTAATGGGCTTGCCTCCAGATGAAAATATAGATATATGATCAATTATATTACCATTATAATTTCTCTCCATCTATTGAAATGATTGTTTGAACCATCCATACACATTGCACATAAACTTATGCTTTCTTTTAGAAGATAACCTTTACTATACAATCTCCAAGATGAGTCATATTGAAAACATAATCTTTGAGCTCTTTTAAATAACTCTCTATAAGATACATCGACTAATGTTATACTAGTCTAGAAATACTTGCTTCATTAGAAAAATGAATGATAAGATGAATTATCACATCAAAAAACATAGGTGGAAAGATTTATTCCATCTTACACAAGGTAGTTACAATTTTTTCTTCCCATCAAGCTAATGTTATGGGATTTACAACTTTTGATCATACTGCTGTTTAAATCGCACTTTGATCATTTTTCAAAAACACGCGTCGTAGTATAGGAGATCAAAGTGAATCTAACATTTATAATTTATAATTCGAAAAGAGAAAATCCGAGGTCATCTCTGGGATAAAAAAAATGTGCAAAATATCACTATCACAATGAGAATAATTTAGTGGATGTTCAATGGATATCAAATATATCTTTAGGCAGAAAAATACAAAAAGATAAGGGTAAAAGTGGTGGTTTAAACTTTTACCACCAAATTTAACCCTAATATCTAAGCCTAAATAACCTCAAATGTTTGAATAGTTCCAGCTATCAAATAGTTCACGTTAAGTTCATAGAACCAAGTTAGGCTTTACCCTCAGATGACGAATATTAGGCACAGATGCCTTAACTTGTGAAGCTAGTAGTGCAAGGGCCAAGCCTTGAGGGGGAAGGTATAGATCTCAGGTGGCAAAAACCTGCCTCCCTCCTCAGTTAAGTTCTCTTGTAAATCCAGCTGGACTCGGGTAACTGGATCCACAACCCAGACCCGCGGTCGTATTTGCAGGCGAGGGTGCGTGAGTGTGGGCGTGACTAAGCACGTGCGTATGGGTGTGTCGAGGGGACCTCACCTCGTGCGTTCTGAGGCGACTTGCTTCGGGCACATTTGCATGATAAAGGCCGTGAAGGCTTCAGCTATGCCTGATGTGGGACTAAAGTTTCCACTGTCTTGAGTCACTGTGCAGCCAACATGTCTGGCATCAATTCGTCTGCTCTGACCGTCCGATCTCTCAGATGAGGTTGGGGATCAATTGGGGTATTGATCGAGCTGCTAATTGACCTGCTCCTCTTTAGATTAGGGCTCTCGATGGCGTGCAGAGATTCATTGAAGGTGACTGGAGAGCTGTTGTCGGAGGCGAAGACGAAGACTGACTTCGACGAGGACCTACGGGCAGAATAGGAGCTCGTTTGACCTCGCGTTAGATGCAAGAGCTTCGGGGTGAAGCCTCGAAGCAAAGCCCTAATTCTATTGAGTGGTTGGTCGTGTGTGGTGGCATGGCGATGAAGCTCGTTAGAGCTCCAAGCAGCGATGGTAGGTAATGGTGAAAACAAAGTCAAAAGAAGAAATTGAGGAGATGAGGAGATAGAGAAGGAGTGGGGGAAGAGAAACCCTAACACTTTTGGAGAGACGGAGACGAGGAGACCGGTGGCAATGGCAAGCTGCCGGCAAAGAATTGGAGGAGGAATTGGGGTTGATGAAGGGGTTAGAGGTCTAGCTTCTTGGTTGGGAAGCTTGCCGAGAGAGAGGTGAATATAGCTGCACGCTCGTTTGATGACGAGAGGCAGTGGAACGAAGGGGCAAAGGAGACCTCAAGGTCTAGCAATGGTGGCGCACAGAGGAAGGGAAGGAGGAGGATTTTGTGCTTGGATCCCAGATGAGGGAACTTAGAAGAGATAGCCGACCTTTATAGAGGTGCTGTCGCGCTCAAGGGGGGCTGGAAGTTGTGAGAAACACTCACAACTCACAACTTCCGCTTCTATTTTGACCAGAGATCGCTAGCGGTCAAGGCGACGATAGATGGTGGAACAAACACCATTAGACATGGAACAATAAGAGGAACACAACTTTTTCTACTGCTGAGGCCGGCCGTGGACTGAGGTGGCTACAATCCGAGCTTGAAGCTCGTCGAGCAGCTCGGTCAAAGGTCGTAGACCATCTGCAAGGAGGAAGATGAATAGGGACCTTTTTGCAAGAGGGAGGGACCCAAAAGTAATAAATTTGGACCTATTTACAAAATTTTAGGAAATTAAGGACTTAAATGCAAAGTAGGTGAGAATATTGTCAAAATAGGTCCAACTTTTTATGGAAGCTCGATTAGGACCTAGGAAATCTAGTAGCAATCTCAATTTTGGATTTTGAATTCATTTGTTTGGTCAATTTTATATTTAAACCCAATTGATGTTAATTATTTACCTAGGTTATTGTTTTAGGTCAACTTGACTTGTTTGTTCCAATTGATCACATGAAACCTTATCGAATATTTATCTATAATTTTTAGAAGATTTACTTTGTGAATTTTCTATCAGAACCCTTCTAATTTGAGTTAGGCAAAAAAAAAGGGTTTAATTATTATCTTAATAACCTAATTTTCAAAGGAAACCCTAGATTGGCTATTTTGGGCTCATTTAGCTGTCTTTTGGGTTCATTTGATGATTCTTTCCTCCTGACTAAGTTATATCCTTTTTATGTATGATTTAGGTCAATTTACCTTTAAAACATAACAAAATTAAGCTGGCTATAGTAAATGATGGTGATGCCATCATACCCACATGCCTACCATTTCCTAGTCCCTTAGCAAATTCTAGAGTTCGGCATAGATTTTGTGTAAGAGTATTTTTGTCATTTAGCTCAAAAATATTTATCTCTCTTCATCTTCCTTGCCAATTACCAATATACATTTAAAGTTTGTTTTTAACCCTTTGTACAAATTTATCAAGATAATCAAATTTCTTCCCTCGGGGATGACATAGCAGGTGGTCTGTGTTTTAATCTCGGCTTTCAAGTTTAGGTAGAAGATATCTGAGTTGAAGGGTTTTAATTTTTGGTGGCTCACACTCTTTTGGTGCTATATGTAATCTAGTACTTCAGACTCTAAATTTCTAGATGATCAAACAAATCAACTTGGTGAAATGCTTAAAAAAAACTATGCTCACTTTGTTTCTCTTTTACCCTCTATTTGTTTTTCTTTTTTTAAGAGCTCACAGTCTCACCAGATTTGTTAACATACTTGATGGGCTCTCATGGCATTAACACTTTGATTAAGTTCTGATAACCCTATAACTAAGTCGGAATTCCTTAACCAGTATTCGGGTAATCAGAAATACAGAAAGGTAGGTCAAGGCTGTATTTGGTGGATCATAAATGGTAGTTGGTATTGCTGCCTCAATGAAATTTATTCATAACAAATCAACACATAAACACAAATATGAACCTAAACACACTTTTTTTTTCCGAAAATATCTATACATATGTTTTTTTTGAGAATTTCTATTATTATTTTTTCTTTTTTCTTATCTTTTTTTTTATAACACAACACAATGCAACACAACTTTCATTTATGAGGCATTATTCGAAAATGATGGTGTTCAAGAGGATATTGTGTGGCTTATTTGGTGGAAGTGCCTACTCTCAACACTGGGAAGGAATGGATAGGACAATGTATTTCTGATCGTTGACACTAACACCCTCCTTCAGCCGAGGATTTCGTGAAGAATGGTCATAACCATCCACTTTAGTTCTAGTTTTATTAGAACCCACTCTCTGCGCATTTGCCTTATTTAGTGGCTCTCAGGAATTCACACAAAATATTCGCACACAGGAGCTGAGAGAGAAAACTATGCCTAACTCCGAGTATCATTATCTAATTATCCAAAACTTAAGAGTTATTGTACTAGGCTTAGAGCACCAGTAGACACTCTACTCTCACCTCGCAATTGTTTGGTGGATCTTACGAAAGAAAATTTGCTTTCGTTCATAATTGAATGTCCAAGGGTTTTGATAAACTAAAAATGTTTATTGATTTTTCTCTTTCCTTTCTCTCTCTCTTTCCCTCTATTTTTATTATTTTTTTATTTATATATAAATCTATGTATATTTTTGGTGAGAACCTTTCAGAAATGACTTTCAGATGATTGCACTTTAATCTTCCCCATGCCTAAGTGATGCAATGCCCTCATTGCAAACAAGATGGTTTATATTTAGTTTCATAATTTTAGAATAGGTTAGTTCTTAAATTAGGAACCCTAAAGTATAGTAATAGTGATTTCAAATAGATTAAGAAAGGTCTTAGGATTTTTCAAAAGGATGATGGGTTGCCTCCCGTTAAGTGCTAAGTTTACCGCCATTAGCTGGGCGCAATGCAGCTCAGGTGGAATGGAGGTTAAGAAACTCGCTGATCAGGCTCAAGTCGTGAGGTTCAAGAAAAGGATTGAGACGTTGTCCATTAACAACAAATGGTGTAGAGTCAAGATCGGGAGGTGAGATTTCCATAGCTCCATTGCCAAAGGTCCTCCTTACAAGAAATGGTCTAGTCCACATAGATTTAAGCTTGCATGGGAACAGTTTGAGACGGGCATCAAACAAAAGTACCTTTTGACCAAGATTGAATGTTTTTCATGAAATGTGCTTATCATGCAAGGCCTTTATTCATCCCTTGTAAATTCGCGAGTTCTCGTATGTGTCGTTGTGTAACTCATCGAGCTTGCTCATTTGCAAGCGACGGTGGTTTCCAGCCTTTCCGAGGTCCACGTTGTATTTCCGTACTACCCAATAGGCTTTATGCTCCATTTCTACAAGAAGGTGACATGCCTTCCCGTAAACAGTCCTAAAAGGAGACATTCCTAATTGGCTCTTATGGGTGGTCCTATAAGCCCATAATGCTTTTGGAAGCTGGGTTGACCAATCTTTTCTATCAGGTCAAATAGTGATTTGCAGAATCTTTTTGATTTCCCGTTTGACAGCTCGACCAATCCGTTTGTTTGCGGATGATATGGGGTAGAAATGCTGTGAGATACCCCGTATTTTCTAAGCACGGACTAGAAATGCACATTCACAAAATGGGTCCCTCCATCGGAGATAATTAATTTAGGGACACCGAATCGAGATAAGATGTTATCGTGCATAAATCTAATAACGACCTTATGGTCACTGGTTCGGGTTGGAACGACTTCAGTCCATTTGGACACATAGTCCACTGCAAGAAGAATATATTCAAAGCCATTCAAGTTTGGAAAAGGACCTATAAAATCAATCCCCTAGATGTCAAAAATTTCGCACACGATAATCGAGTTTAAAGGCATCATATTGCGATGACCCATGTTCCCTACGGTCTGGCAACGAGCACATGCCCTACAATAATTGTGTGCATCTTTAAATATGGTCGGCCAGTAGAAGCTGCTTTAGAGGATTTTTGTTGTAGTTTTATGCCCCAAAAAATGGCCACCACTGGCCTAGTCATGACAAAATGAAATAATATCATTAACCTCTATGTCAGGAATACATCACTAGATGATCTGATCCGCTCCAATGCAAAAAAGATATGGATCTTCCCAGAAGTAATACTTGGCATCTGAAATCAATTTGTCCTTTTTGGCTTTGAGCCAATCAGATGGAATCTGGTTGAATGCCAAGTAATTCACAATGTCTGCATACAAGGGAAGCCCAGCATCTATGCCCATAAGGTGCACATCTGGGAAATGTTCAGTAATAGGATAGATGAGGGAAGGTGGGGTAGATGATCTGCAACTACATTTTGTTTACCTGGTTTGTCGCAAATCTCCAAATCAAATTCTTGCAAAAGCAAGATCCAACGAATCAAACGAGGCTTCGCGTCCCTTTTGGCGAGTAAGTGCCGTATTACGGTGTGGTCCGAGTATATGATTATGCGGGACCCAAGAAGGTACGACCGGAATTTCTCCAGGGCTAAAATAACAGCTAGAAGTTCCTTCTCAGTGATTGTGTAATTTCGTTGGGCTTCGTCCAACGTTTTACTCCAATAGTAGATCACTATGGGTTTGCCATCTATTTTTTGACCAAGGACTGCCTCCACAGCATAATCTGAAGCATCGCACATGATCTCAAAGGGTAGAGACCAGTTAGGGGGTTGTAATACTGGTGCCTTGGTGACTCGATCCTTAAGGATTTTGAAAGCTTCGACTCACTCGTCCGAGAAATCGAAGGGAATATCCTTCAATAACAAATGAGTAAGGGGCAGTGACTTCGCACGGAGGATGGCACCACGTAGGGTATGGGAACCGGCCCCAAAAATGAGAGGGAGGTCCCCTGCGTTGTCCTCTTCCGCATGGACCACCTCCCATGCCCTGCCGACGCCCATACCTCTCGTGCGAACGCGCGAGAGGTATGGGTCTCTTTTTCGACCACGTCTCCGGCAACCAGCCCATGCCTCCTCCTCGTATTTCCTTCCCTGCCAGCACCTATTTAAGGAGCGGCAGGGGCTACCGTTTCTGGCAAGCTTGATTTGGCATGAGATTTCCCTCAAATTCATCTTCTTCTCCTATGGCCAAGTGGTCCAGCAAGCTCCGGCGAGCTGCCCTCCTCTTTCTCGTTGCTCAGCCACAATACCAGTGGTAGAGCTATCCTTACCACCTTCCTCCGCTTTGCGCAGTACCTGCGCAAGCACCTCTTGCCCTGTCGTTGCCGCCATCTCCCTCCACTGGACATCATCTTCTTCGACGACAGCAGGTACTGCCAGTTGCCATCTCTCCCCCTTCGTCCACTAAATCAGGTTAGAACCACTCCTCTCTACCCCTTCTTCAATTCCCCTCACTTTATTTCACAAAAATACCCCTCGATTCCATTGTCCACCATCGCCATCTCCACCTCCGGCCATACCTCCGGTGAGGCGTCCCCGCCACGCCTCCATCCACCTCGCCAATCGATCCCTGAGCATGACCACCACCCACTGATCGCCCTACGACCCTCCACTGACCGCGCCAACCCTTGTTGCCTTCCCCAGACCTAACCCATCCTCATGGTCACAGAGCGACCTAGGCATGCACGCCTAGGCCACCCTGCGGCCAGCCAACCCCCGCCTCACCTTCACCGTGATACGGCGAAGGTTTTTCTTTGGTCTGACTGGGCCACAAGGCTGTATTGCTACTTTTAGGTCTCGAGCGTTCATCGCCATTACTGCCGAGCTTGGAGCAAGCTTGCTAGCAGCTCCAGACCTCTGCAGTCCCAGGTGGGAGTTCCAGGACACGCGGAAGAGATTCACGCACGACCCCAAGTCTCCAATCAAAGGTGCAAGCCTCGCATATCGTTGCAATCACGAGGATTTCTGCTGTGGGTGATGACGTGAAATTTAGGTGGGACATTTAGTCCCACCTCGGAAATCCTTGAAGCGCCGCAGCCGAATAAATTGAAAAAGTGCATTTGCCTTATCACCTTCGATACACAGGGGTCAGGTCCCTCGCCTACGGACGTGAAACACGCCACGCGCTCGCGCCTGCCATCGCCCGCGCTCATGCCCCGTGGGCTTGGGCCAAACCCGATTACCTAACCAAGCACTCCTCGCGCACCACCCACGCCGGTGCACCTGGTCTCGGGTGCGTTACCCGACCCGCTTACCCGATTAAGGCTCTGGGAGCAAACCCTGGAGTGAATTTGAAAGAGAGAGAGAGACGTGGGGTAGGTAGGAGGTTAGGTTTCGCCTAACCTTGTACTATGCAGGGAAGCAGAAGAAGAGGAAAGGAGGGAGCGCAGCGGAAAGAAGGAAGAGGCAGTTGCTGAAGAAAGAAGAAGGAAGAACTCAAGGCAGAGGAGCAGCTGAAGACAGAGGAAGAAGATAGGAAGGAGGAAGCCGCAGAGAAAGGAAGAGGAAGAAGAGCAACTAAAGACAGAAGAAAGAAGAAGACTTGCAGAGGGAAAAGAGAAGGAAAGATAAGGCAGAAGCTGAAGAGGAGAGAAGCCAACTGAAGAAGGAGAAGGCACAGTGCAAGAAGAAGAAGAAGAAGAAGAAGAAGAAGCCTAGAAGGCCGAACAGAGGAAAGGAAGAAGAAGAAGAAAGCCGAGTAGAGAAGAAGAAGAAGCCAAGAGGAGAAGAACCTGCAAAGGCACTGTAGCAAGGGGCAGATAAGGCATCTGATTCAAAGAATTAGATGTCTGAGAAAGAAAAGGCAGAGAAAGATGGGAAGGAAGAGAGAAGAGGAGAAGAAAGAAAGAAAAAAAAAAGAAATTTTTGTTCCCTCTCTCTCTTTAATTTTTGTAAAGTAGTGAATTGTGAATTTTTATGCTTCTAGAATTAAGTTTGCTCCCTGAGTTCGACGTCGGAACATTCTACATTTCGAGTAATAAACTGATCATCATTTTTCGCAACATACTACAACGAACATATCTTTAAAACACCGCGAACCATGACCATCAGAGGTGAAATTGATTGAGGACTTTTGCTTGCACGGTTGTGGACGAGCTTGTGGTGGTGGTGGCTGGGCGATTGGTGGACGGTGGTGGAGTGGTGGCTTCGCTGGTGGCGGAGAAGACGGAGGGGAAAGGAGGTGATCGTTGGTCGATTTGAGAAGAAAAAGGGATAGGGAGATGCTAGAGAGAGAGAGGGGATATGCCTAACTAATAGACAAAAGGGAGCGAGTTGATGTCGGCTGTGATTGGCTGGCGCACACAGCCGTCACCGAAGAAGGTGAAACCTTCGGAGATGAGGACGACGAGGAAGGAAAGGTCAGAGAGCTTCTGTTGTAACCAATGAGAAGCGGACGAGGACGGGGAAGAAGTTCCCTCTGCCTATTATATGTGGCAGAGGGTGACGGAGTGGAATTGAGGTGCTTGTCGGAGTCACGGTGGAGGTGGCCGGAGGGAGAAAAGGAAGAAGATTTTTTGGCCAAAATCTGACTAAGGAGGACGGTCTGAAGTTGGGGGAGTTCTTATAGAGCTCAGATCGAACCCTAATTGAGGAAAGAAGCTTAATTGGACCTTGGTTTGGAAGCAAAGAATCCCACGATTTTCGTGGGTTCGCATGGCCTCTCTACAGGGAATCAAAGTCCGAGATGCTGATCAGATGATTCTCTACAATGTGAACACCAATCCCACCAAATTTGGTGGGATTTGGAGTTGAGTTGATGATGTTTTGATTAAGTCAAAGCTTATCTATAGGTCGGTTGACCTAACAATGGTAGCAGGGACTAAAATGTGAAGAAGACGAGGAAATTAGGGACCTAATTTCAATAAAATCGAAAGTTATGGGTTTAAGTGAGAGAAATAGATATCTTAGGGACTAAATTGCAAAATTGGTCAAGATGGACTCTAATTGGGCTCAAATTTTGGACTGAGCCTAATTTGGACCCAAGGAATTTGATGGTGAACTTGGATTTGAGTTTTGATCACGTTTGACTAGTCAATTTGCACAGAAGTTCAAATTAAGGCAAAATCCCATCTACAACTTTGCTCAAGGTCAAATAGGTTCAGATGGTCAAACCAAGGGTACAAATCCTCTTAGAATATTTTTATATGAAATTTAGAAGGTTTATATGAATTTAATTCTGACCAGAACCTCTTCAATTTAAGTAGGTCTGAAATTAAGGTTTTGTGTTTTGATTTTTTCCTCGAAACGCGTAAAACCCTGTTTCTATCTGTGTGAACCCACTCTTTGGAATTTAATGCTCAATTGACCTTTAATTAACCCCTGGGTAACCCCATGGTTACTCTACATTTTGAAATTGCACTAGAGGGGGGGTGAATAGTGAAATTATAGAATATTGTAATAAAAAAGATTCAATCACACAATGTACTCAATTATTTTTAGGTGGAAACCCAAGATGGGTGAAAACCACCACCTAAGCCAATCTCTTGACTTAGGATTTTCGATCACAAAGTGATCAATCCACTAACCACATTACTTAAACGAGGGTAGTGTACCTCAATTACAAATCCCACCTCCGATCCCTAAACGGAGGTTTCTCCCTTCAAAATGAAGAGACGGGGACCTGACAGACCGGATACCCAAAGTACAGAAATTATGAAGTAAAATAACACCTATAGAGCACCCCAATAATTTAGTTACTTTCTTATCTACTAAGCATGAAAAGAACTCCCTGATGACTTGCAGAACGGAGTGAGCCGGGAGTATGGATTTGCCCTTTGATCAAAGTATTAGCACAGCACAAGGGCAAAATGGAGCTTAAAGTAGTGAGCAAGAGATTTTTCTAATGGATTTGTATCTCAAGAGGTGTGTGTTGCCTAAGAGGAGTTGTAGTATATTTATAGGCAAGTTTGGAACCTTCAAGAACACTTGGGAGAGCTCTTCTAGCCGTTGGAAACAAATCCCAAGAGTTTAGGACGAAATCCACACAAAATCAGGGCAATGATGAGTCTGACAGCAACATCAGACGTCTAATTATAGGATCAGACGTCTTACAGAACGTCTGATTTTACCTCTGGTCGTCTAATATTGCAGGACATCTCAACAGACTCTATTGGATCAAAAGGACGTCTGATATTATCTCATAAGACGTCTGATTATTTCATTGGACGTCTAATGAATGGTGGATTCGTTCCTGTTGTCATCAGATCCAAACAGGGTTCTAGGTATAGAGGATCAGACGTTGTTATGGACGTCTGAGAACATTACCAGACGTCTGGAAACCTAAATACTGTTCCCTACTTCTTCTGCCAAAAGATTTTGTGGCCGTGAAGAGATACGCACAAAAAATCATGGCCAACGGTTCAAAGGCAGACGTCTGTAAGTGTGTCAAGACGTCTGAAAATTGTTTTTGCATAGACGAAGTCTAACGGTTAGTATGAGGACGTCTGGGTAAACAATCAGACGTCTGTTAAAGATTATTGACGTCTGAAAGTGAAGTCTTTCGACTGATGTTTATGAGGAGACAAATAAAGGCAGAAATCTTTGAAATTAGATGTATGATACACTTGTCAGACGTCTTAAAGTGGAAAATCAGATGTCTGACCACTGTTATGGACGTCTGATAAAAGTATAAGTGTTTGGTTTTTGTTTCTTATTTATCCTAAGTGTAGAGAGCCTAAGTTAGCTATTTATAGATTTTGTTCGGGGGCTCTTTACAATATTTCTAGACTCAAATAAAATGAAAATTACAACCTTTGAAAGTTTACATGAAAAAGCCTAAGACCTAATACTTATGCTACTCGTCTTTACGCTTTTAATCTCCCGTCTTGGAAAGCTTTTTGAAATCCTGCAAATATGTTATTACAGAGAGAAAATAATATGCTACGCTTTATTTTTTATTTCATTTTCTTCATTTTGTAAAATCATCAAAATATTATATATGAGTGGTTGAACTAACACATTTGTGATGTGATGTTAAAACTGCAAAATTAACCCTTTTTATTATTTTCTTCTTAAAATGGATTTGCATGGAATTACTGTCCTTAGGAAATTATTCAGGAGCATTTGTCACTTGATTTCAACTAATTCGAGTTAGTTTTGGCTAATGATGGTGTTACAATCAGTGTACACGTGGATCTATGGGATCCTTAGTAGAAGTCCCTTGGCGGGTTGTAATAGAGTTTTTACCTGCATGCGAAGAAGATTGCGAAGTAGTGGCGGTATGACTAGGTTTTGTTGTTTGTTATAGAAATGGCGTTGTAGTACAGATAGTCATTGCCACTATTACAATTTTACTCGGAAATAAAAGGTTTCCCGAGGTCGAACTCAAGGAGCAAACTATAATTCTAGAAGTACAATGTTTCTATTACAAAAATAAGAGAGAGAGAGAGGTAGATTGGTCTCTTGGTTTTTTCTTCTTCTCTTCTTTCTCTCTTGTCTTTGTCTTCTTCTTTCTCTTCTCTTCTCTTTGCTTGATCGTCCTTAGTTCTTCTTCTTCTTTACCTTCTTTCTTTTTCTTTCCTTCTTCTCTCTTTGATCTTCTTCAGCTCTTTATCTTCTTCCTTTATCTTCTTTTCTTCTTGATTCTTCTTCTCTTTTCAGATGGTGGATATGGATCCATCCTAGGAGATCGATGGAGAATGTTTTGCACAGTTTCCCTTGTGGAAGGAGGTTGTGCAAAGGGGTTATGCGCAGAGGTGGCTCGCTGCAGGTGCTGAGTCAGCTCATCCACCTTCTTTTCAATGATCGAGACCTTGTCCAATCGACTGGCCATTAATTCCAGGTTGACTGATGCGGACAGGCCCTGCGTCTCATGTGCTCCCTTAAGATTCGTCGATGCGCGGGATTTCGTCCTGTCGAATAATCCCATGGAGTCATTGTTGATGGAGTTCTCGTACATGTTTTCGAGAATCTCCCACACGGTGTCCTCATGTTGACTCGTGATATTTCCTCCGCAGGTTGCATTGACGAAAAGACGGATGTCCTCACGGAGTCCCTGGTAAAAAGATTGGACCTGTTCCCATTTAGGAACTCCGTGATGGGGGCACTTTCTCATAAGATCCTGAAAATGATCCCATGCCTCATGGAGAGGTTCCCCTGTTTGTTGAGTGAAGTGAGTAATCTGATGGCGCAAGGCGTTGGTCTGACCAACGGGAAAGAACTTTTTCAAAAACTCGGACTGAAGTTCTTCCCAAGTGTTGATCGGCTGGGTCTGAGTTTGATACCAATGAGCGGCCTTGTCCATAAGAGAAAAGGAGAACATCTTCATGAGAAGAATATCCCGATTTTGTGCATCTGACCCAAAAGTTTGGGCCAGATGCTTTAGCTGTTTGATGTGCTGGAAGGGATCTTTGGAATTAAGCCCATGGAATTTAGGTATAGCATGAATCATGTTGGGCTTCAATTCGGAATCAGGTCCTCCAGTCGGGATTCTGACTCGAGGCTCGATGGCCACCGCAGCAGGATTATAATGGTCCCGCATCATAGGACGCTGCGGTGGGTGCACAAAGTTTTGGAAGAGGTCATTGAGTCGCTGGAGCTGGTGCTCCAGATTGTTTTCTTCCTCAACTGGCTGAGCCATGATGGGGGAAGAAGAAGAGCTTGGTTCAGAATCAGATGAGAGAATGATGGGGTAGGGTTGCTGTGCAAACACGGGCGTCGAGGCTTGGCCTTGACGAGAGTGAATTCCTAAAGGAGATCTTAAGGGTGGTCTTAAGGATCTCCTATCGTTCATGCACTGTTGGAATAGAAGAGTTTAGAAGGTGCTGAACCCAATCAAGACACCCAAAAATGTGTTGGGTGACTACAGAGGTGCGGGGCAGATGGACCCCTTGATCAGAAAGATCGTCCACCTGAGAATTACCTGGGCAGCCAGAGAGGGTGAGTCCCGCGAAGACCCCTACACGGTAGAGCGTCCCCACGGGTTACAGGGTTTCCCCCACCCGACCTCTCTTGTCACTGCGGTTCCAGGTAGACCAGAATGGGGATCTTGACCTCTTAAGTCTACCTCTTTTACTTTAAGATCAATGTGCTTAAGGTTTCACTTGAACTCTTAGGTATTTTTGTGAACAAGGTGGCCTAATTTGAAGGTTGGTTGACCTTAGGGGTCAACTTTACCTAGTGATTCCTTTGAGAATTTAGGCCTTGTTTCTTTTTAGGGTTCAAGTGTTTAGAGAGCAATTGTTTAGGGTTTTTCTTATTAGGTATTTTCAATCAATGGCTTGGGCACACCTCTTTTGGATTTCCTCAATTCTTGATTAAGGGGTGTGTCTCTGAAATCCTAATGTTTGACCTTATGTTGGCTCTACTTGGTCCAGTTAATTCTTTGCTGGGTAATTAGGGCTCAGGAAAGAAAGTGTTAGCCCTTAATTACCTTTAATATTGTGTGCAGGAATAATAGTTTTTGAGAATATGCAGCTATTACTATGTATAAAAGACATGTTATACCTATTTTTTTCTTTCTTTTTCCTCTTTAAAATTTTAGGATTTAATAGGAAGTTACCTGTCCTTGGAGTGGCTGTGGTGCGGCTACGTCTTTTTCTTTCTGTACCTGCACAAAAGGGAGAGAGAGATTATTTGAAACTTACAAATATAACTTCTACCAAAAATAGTGGCGGTATGACTAGGTTTTGTTGTTTGTTATAGAAATGGCGTTGTCATTGCCACTATTACAATTTTACTCGGAAATAAAAGGTTTCCCGAGGTCGAACTCAGGGAGCAAACTATAATTCTAGAAGTACAATGTTTCTATTACAAAAATAAGAGAGAGAGAGGTAGATTGGTCTCTTGGTTTTTTCTTCTTCTCTTCTTTCTCTCTTGTCTTTGTCTTCTTCTTCTTTCTCTTCTCTTCTCTTTGCTTGATCGTCCTTAGTTCTTCTTCTTCTTTACCTTCTTTCTTTTTCTTTCCTTCTTCTCTCTTTGATCTTCTTCAGCTCTTTATCTTCTTCCTTTATCTTCTGTTCTTCTTGATTCTTCTTCTCTTTTCTTCCTTCTTTTCTTTGCCTTCAGTTGCGGCACCTTCTCTTCTCTTCTTCTTCTTTACTTTGTCTGCAGAGCTTCATCCGTCGTCTGATTTCTCAATCAGACGGCTTAAGTAGTGTCTGCTACAGTGCTTCTTCTTCTTCCTCTTCTGCGGTCTTCTTTCTTCTTCTTCTTGCAGTCGTCTTTCTTTTTCTTCTTCTCTGCCTGCACACTCACATAGCTTGGTCAGAGAAAAAACCTACCCCTACCCTCCCCCGCGTCTCTCTCTTTCTCAACTTTCGCTCAAAGGATCGCTCTCCCAGAGCCGGGTATTCGGGTACGGATTCGCGCCCGAGACCAGGCCCACCGGCGTGCGGTGGTGGGCGAGGAGTGTAGGTTGAGTATATGGGTCGGGCCGGGTCCGCGGGGGGTGGTCGCGGACGAGGCCGGGTGAAGCGGGTGAGAGGGACCTCACCCCGTGGTCAGGAGGCGAAGAGGCTATGTCACTTTTCCAATTTATGCGCAGGCGGCGTTTCGAAATCCCACGATGTGGGACTATCCTCTGTGCTATCTTCGCGCACCCCCTCAGGACGATTCCATCTCGTCCTCTGCTTAGCTGCAGACGTTGTCGACGCCAACTGATGAGGCGGAAGTCTTCGCAGACTTCGCCCCAACCAGCAGCACCTGGGAACCTGGGGCTGCAGGGCGTGGAGCTCGCCCCGAAGCTGCTTCAGTCGTCGTTAATGGCGGCTGGGGTGGCGACCCTGTCAGACAGAAGCACGGCCCTTCGGCCTAATCAAACTAGCGGGGGACCTTCGCCGTGGCACAACGAAGGTGGTGCGGGGTGCAGCAGGTCGTGGGGCGGCGTCTGGCGGCGGGGCTAGGTCGGACAGCGACCGGAAAAATGGGTCTGATTGGGGGAGTGTGGTGGGGGTGTGGAGCGGCAATGGGTGGGCGGAGGTTGTTCAGCGTGATGAGGCGGAGGTTCTATGAGGGTCGGCGAGTTGTGTGGGGCTGCAGAGCGATGTGGGCGTCTCGCCGGAGGGTGGCCGGAGACGAAGAGGGTGACGGCGGACAGGAGTGGTTGAGGGTTTAATCGAATGAAAAACAGTGAGGAAAAGAAAGAGGGGGAGGTGGGGAGTAGTTCTGACCTAGTTATAGGGACGAAAGGGGCCGGAGCAGTGCGGCAGTCGTATCGACTGTCGCCGGAGAAGAAAATGCCCAGAGGGAGAGGGCGGCGGCGAGGAGAGAGCGTGAGGGCGCGCGCTGGGTACGGCACGATGCGGGAAGAGCGGGCGAAGGTGGCTCTGCTGCTGGTATTGCAGCAGAGCGACGAGGAGGGGGAGGAAGAACCGCTGGAGCTGGTGGGCTTCTGCCGGAGTGGGAAGAGAGGGAAAATGGGGGTCTTTCTCCGTTAGGACCGAGCTCCCCTCTTCTGCAGGTGGAGGCGATTTTTATAAAGGCGAAGGCGAAGAGGTGGGCGGAGGGAGGCGATGTGCCTCCCTCGCCGGAGGATGGTCGGAGTAGGGACCCATACCTTCCGCGCGTTCGCACGAAAGGTGTGGGCTGCTGCAGAGATCATGGAGGTGTCCCTGCGACAGCAGATGTCGCAGGGAACACCCGGTTGAAAGGGTAGAGGGCCTCCCTTACCCTGCGCGGCGCCATGCTCTGTGCAAAGTCGCTGGAGCATGGCGCTGCTCAGAGTTTTGCAGGGAGGACCTAAGTGCAAAGAACGACGAAGACTTAGGGGCTAAAATGTAAGGGTTTCAAAAGTTGAGGGTCAAAAAGTAATAGATGAGGACCAAAATGCAAAGTTGGTCAAGAAGGTCTCTTCTTAGGCTCAAGTTTTTATGCATGACTAAATGAGACCTAAGGATTATAATGGTGAAATTTATTTCTAGATCATACCTTGTTTGACAGGTCAATTTACGTAAAAACCCAAATTAAATCATTAATTGGGCATGGTTCTCAATGTAGGTCAAAGTTGGTTCCCAAGGCCAAATTGAAGGTTCTAAACCCTAGAGATTATTTTTATATGAATTTTAGAGGGTTTATTCGATTTTTAATTTGCCTCAAACCTCGTGAATTGAAGTGGGTTTGTTTTAGTGTTACAGGATGTCATTTAATTCCTTGGAGTTGCTGTAGCCCTTGTTGGATCAAATCATCCCACTTTCCTTCTTATTAGGTTAGTTTGACCTATGTTTGGACCCTGAGTCACCGTGTTTACTGATTGTGTTGGTGAAATTGCATTTTTACCCCTTAGTTCCTATTTTCTTCATAAACTCAGAATTCTCTGAGTCAAGCCTTTCTATAAGTTATGTAGGAGCTTATTCTCGCAAATCTAGGTTAGATGGTGCTAGTTTAGGGTTCATGATGAGGTTCTCATCTTAATTCTGACCAGAACCTCTTCAATTTAAGCAGGTCTGAAATTAGGGTTTTGTGTTTTGATTTTATTCTCGAAACGTGTAAAACCCTGTTTCTATTTGTGTGAACCCACTCTTTGGAATTTAATGCTCAATTGACCTTTAATTAACCCCTGGGTAACCCCATGGTTACTCTGCATTTGTGATGTGATGTTAAAACTGCAGAATTAACCCTTTTTATTATTTTCTTCTTAAAATGGATTTGCATGGAATTATTGTCCTTAGGAAATTATTCAGGAGCATTTGTCACTTGATTTCAACTAATTCAAGTTAGTTTTAGCTAATGATGGTGTTACAATCAGTGTACACGTGGATCTATGGGATCCTTAGTAGAAGTCCCTCGGCGGGTTGTAATAGAGTTTTTACCTGCATGCGAAGAAGATTGCGAAGCTGATTGCGGATTTTAGAGGATCGATGGATTTGGAAGTAAATGTTGAGTCATTAAGAATTGTTATTGATTTTAGTTCAAGAACTCATATTTGGGAGGTGCAGAGGGTGGGTTTTGAGCTTGGCCCTGATATGGATTGTGAACTCCTAGGTTAAACCTAGGGTTAGTAAGGTTCCTAGGGTTTGGAACTGGCTGGGATGGTAAGGCCCCTAGTTGATGAGACTTAAACAATTGCGTGATTTGGCCATTGAGGTCAGCTAATTCTGCTGCACATTGCCTTTGGACTTCAGCGAGAGTTTCAGCATTCTGTCGTTGGCTCTTGTTCACAGCTCGCAAAATCTGATCAAGCTGCAAATTTCTATTTGGCCTCGAGTAGTTTGCATACTCTGCTAGGTGGGCCTCGTGTGCGGTTGCTGAAAAGGCAATGTCAGTAGGTTTGGATGGGTCTGATTCGAATAGGTAGGTCTTTGTGAATGATCTGACCAGGAGAAGTTAGGATGGTTTCTCCATCTAGGGTTGCAGGTGTTGGAGTATGAATTTGATCTCATGTTGTATCCTTGGATGGCTTATAAATCATTAGGATGCATCGTGTTTTCCACTACAAGGTAAGAAGTAAGTAGGGAAAGAGGAGGAAAAGATGGGACAAAGGTCTCTCCTTGGGTTGGTGCATGAGTTGGGAGATAACCCAAGGAAAATGAATCTCGCAAATCCAGACTATTCACAAACTCCCTCCACGCGGGAATTTGCAAAATGGTTTAAGGCGCGGGATTCGTAGCAAGTACAGGTGTAAGCTTTTTCATCGTGTTTTTGACCTTGTCAAGATGCTTGTCCACGATATCTACCTTATCCAGTTTCTCTGCAATAATCTTAAGATCTCATGAACTGATTTGGCTCTCAACATTGTGAATGCCCTTGTGATGTGGGTTCTGATGTAGGTTCCCTCTCATGAATTGCGTCATGGAGGCGTTGTTGATTGACTTTTCCACCCTTCCCTTGAAAGTTCTAGGGCAGATTCCTTACTGTGGTTTAAAAAGTTTCCTCCACAAGAGCCGTTGACCAGGTTGCGAAAGCTCTCTTGCAATCCATAGTAAAAGAAGTGCATTAGTTGTCAATGAGGGTGTCGTGATGTGAGCATTTCCTTTTCAATTCATGAAAGCACTCCCACGCTTCATGAATTGGTTCTCCTTGATTCTGAAAGAATGTCGTGATTACTCTTGTAAGGGCATTGGTGCGACCTATAGGAAAGAATTTCTTTAGGAAAGTAGATAGATCTTGTAATACTTCGATACCAATAGACCACCTTATCTTTAAGGGTAAAGGAGAACATCTTCATGAGAGGGATTTCTCAACTTTGATTCCTCAAACTGAAAGTCTGAGATATATTCTTAAGACCCTCAATGTGTTGAAATGGATCCTCGGAACTGTTTCCGTGAAAGTGAGGAATAAGACTAACGATGTTAGGTTTAAGCTGATAAATGCCAGTTTGTCATCATTCTTATGCCCTAAAACACACCTAGCTCTTAGGATTTCAACTCTGCAATCACGTTTATGGGTTGCATTTAGGCATTCTATTAGGTTAGGCATGCATTGCATTCTTTTTGTCATTTTGATATCTTTGCCTTAGTGTCAGGGATAAACCCTAGCACCATGGAAGGCAGAAGATGAAGAAGCCCAATTCAACTGGATCCTAGCTAAATCCAACTCATCTCAGTTGGATTCTAGCTCAACCTAGTTGGAACTAACTCATCTCAGCTCCATTCAGCTCACCTTCACTAAATAGCAGCTCAGGCTAGCTCAACTCAGTTGATCCCAGCTTCATTTCAGTTATCTTTAATCATTCCTAATTCCCTTAATAAACATGGTGTTAGACTAAGATGGAAGTCAAATAATGGGCATGGGTTTACATAAGCCCCTTGTGATTTTCCTAGGACATGCTTGGGCTCAAGCCACCTTTATAGTCTAACCGGATTAATTCTGGGAAGTAGGATCACTTAATGATTTCTTGATTTTTTCGGTTCCCAAGCCTTAGGTTTTCTTAAGGAGTCAACCTTAAGTTAGGCTTAGAATTTTGTTGCTTGATTTGCACATAATTTCTCTCTCCTTTTCCCTTCTCTCCTTTTGTTCTTCTAGTGTATGTATAGACGAAGGTCCTAGAATCCGCACTTGGAGGGACCATTTGATTTCGCCCCCCGCACAAAAAGATCTTCTTCTACTTCTTTGCATTCTTCCTCTACAAAAAATGGAAAACAATCAAAATAGGTCCATAAATCCTGCCACTTCCGCTTCCACCTCTCAACATGCCCCTAACCCTCCCGTATAACATCCACCAGCTAACCCACATGCTGACATTCCCATCCCTCACTTTCCCGATTTGGAGCTACCCTAAAATCTAGAACAACCAAAACAAAATAAGAATCCACCCAATACCCTCTTTATGATGGTTGAGCAACTAGCTCAACTTCAATTGAATCAACAATAATTGGCTAAGACAGTCACAAACCTAGCCAATCAAAGGCAGGGTCAACCACTTGGGGAATCTCTCATCCCTCTTAAGGATTTTTATGATCCTTCCAATTACGAAGAGAGACCCAGGGTGGTGATACCCGAATGGGATTTCGAGATCAAACCCGCCATTCTGAACCTTATCAAACATTTCCATGGTCTTCCGAGAGAGGACCCTTTCAACCACCTTGAGGAGCTAACTGTCCTCACTTAGACACCGTTCCTGCAATATGCGGGAAGATTTGTGGCTCATGAGACTCTTCCCTCTCTCTCTAAAGGACAAGGTCGTATATTGGTTCAGGAGAGTTGGGCATCCTATCACCACCTAGTAGCAATTGAAAAGTGCCTTTTTGAAGAAATTTTTCCTGATTGGTCGTACAAATGCCCTACGAAGATCCACTACAACCTTTCAATAGAAACCTGGTGAATCTCTCCATGAGTCTTGTGAGAGGTTTCAAGAATTAGTAAGGAGTTGTCCCCATCATGAAATTCCATGATGGAAGCTAGTGCAGATCTTCTAACATGGATTAGAAGATCAATTGAAATGATTCGTGGATGCCTCATGTGGGGGTAATTTCCTTAATTTAGAGTTGATAGTGCCTACCAATTATTTGAGGAAATGAGTGAAAACTCATTCAATCTGGCGTCAATGGATACTTTTGGTAGGAATACAAACCCAAGATTCGGGGTTAATGAAATTGACTTCAGATTTGCATCTGTTCCAGTCACCTAAGATGATTTGCAAATGATTGCACAAAGACTAGATCAGATGCAAATTCACCAGAAAAAGATTGAAGAAAACCTAAATCATAAACAAGCTCCACATCCGAGCCCCCCTAACATCATGAGAAGAGAAAATTTGCACAACATTGGTGCTATCCCAACTGAGCAGCATTGTTTTTCTGAGGTTTCACTAGATCTGACTCGGACTTATGATTTATTAAATCAAAACCTTTTTAGCCTTGCCACTGGAAACATCTTGACTCTCCAAGAGCATTTTAGAAATTTCTCAAACTCCTACAATCAAAATTGGAGGAATAACCCGAACCCCTCCTAGAGAACCCCTAATCAAGTTCCCTTCCAAAGATAATTTCAACAAGGGACCTATGGGCAAAATCACTTTTCATTTGGGCCCTCTCAAGAAGATATCAATGCCCAAGTGATGAAGACCTTGCAAGGCATGCAAAATCAAATGATTGAGGTAACTTGTGTTGTCACCAATATACAAAACCACATTGGGGTTACACCAGATCAAAGACCAGCAAGTAATTTGCCTTCTCAATCCATGCCCAATCCCAATAATCAAAGGAGCCACTTTTAGGGTGGAAACCCTAATCATCCCAATCAACCATCTCCTCAGTACCCTCCAGGTTTCCATCAAAATCAGGCTCCTCGACCTCCTCCTAGAAATAATCACACTGCGAATGCAGTTAATTTAAGGAGTGGGAAAATAATTCCAAATCCTGAGCCTCCTAAATCCACATCAGAAACCCAAATCAATAACAAGCAAGTTAACTCTTCTCCTCCTAGCCTAATTTAGGAACCTTCAATTGCAGAAAAATAAAGCCCCACACCTTTTCCACAAGCTTTTCATTCCACCAATAAGAAGAAAAAGAAATTTGAGCCCTCTGATAAGGAATTAATGAAACTTTTTGGGCAAGTAGAAATAAACAACCCTCTCCTAGATGCAATAAAATAAATTCCTGCCTATGCCAAATCCTTAAAAGATTTATGCACTCCGAAAAGGTAGCCTAGAAATTTAGGAAAGGTGATCCTTCCTAAGATAGTTAGCTTAGTTGTGCAGAGCAAACTACCTCGAAAAAAGAAAGATCTGGGTGCTCCTCTGATTCAAGTTGTCATTAATGACACCCTCTTTGATCGTGCCCTTCTGGATCTTGGTGCCTCCATAAATCTTATCCCCACAATTGTCATTGAGGAATTCCAGATTGGTGACTTGAAACCTGTTGAGGTTACATTACAATTAGTTAACCAATCTACAATCCAACCAAAGGGGATTGTTGAGGATGTTATTGTCCAGGTCCAGAATTGCCTACTTATTGTAGACTTTCTGGTCCTGAATATTGAGGTACCACAAGCTTTAAAGAATGTCCCAATTATTCTTGGAAGACCTTTCTTAGCCATCGCAAAGGCAAACATTGATTGTGATTCTGGAAAGATGAAGATCAGTGCAGTGGCGAATCTATTACCTTAGATATCTTTCAAGCTTCAAGAAGATTCCAAGAACCTGATTTCTTTGACGATTCAGATTCAAAAATAGATAACCTAGTGGATGAAACCATGCAAATTTCATACATGGGCTCTTATTTTGCAGTTGAAATAATTCTTGAATCCAATTCTAATTTACCTCACCCTTTAACATCACCTTCTACATCTAATCCTCCACTCAACTGTTCCTCTCTCCCCTTCCCCTTGGACCACACAACGGAAATTCTTTCTGAGTTGGGCCCACAATTAGAATTAAAACCCTTGCTCGACTCCCTAAAATATGTTTTCCTTGGACCCAATAAAGCCATGCCCCTAATTATCAATGCCAATCTCACGGGGCCACAAGAGGAAAAGCTTCTCCAAGTTTTAAGCAAAAATAGAAAAGCCATTGGTTGGACTTTTTTTGATCTTAAGGGAATAAACCCGTCCTACTGTACCCATTGGATATACCTTGAGGATGACTCTCGCCCCTCCCGCTAGCCATAAAGGAGATTAAATCCTAACATGCAGGAGGTGGTAAAAAAGATCATTAAGTGGCTTGACATTGGCATCATATACCCCATTTCTGACATTTCCTGGGTTAGTCCTACACAAGTTGTTCCCAAAAAAGTAGAACTAATCGTTATTACTAATGAGAATGGGGAAAATATAGCCACTCGATCTGCTTCTTCTTGGAGCGTGTGCATTGATTACCGAAAATTAAACACCACCACCAAGAAGAACCATTTTCCTTTCCCATTTATCGATCAAATCTTGGAGCACTTAGTTGGACGAGACTATTATTGTTTCCTTGATGGTTATTCCAGCTACAATCAAGTAGTAGTCCACCCTGAGGGTCAAGAAAAAACCACATTCACTTACCCCTTCGGAACCTTTGCTTTCTGAAGGATGCCCTTTAGTGTGTGCAACGCACCTGTGACTTTTCAAAGGTGTATGCTTGTAAATTTTTTAGATTTGGTAGGTGAATGCCAAGAGGTTTTCATGGATGACTTCTCTATTTTTGGAGATTCCTTTGATTTATGTCTTCACAATCTTGAAAAGATACTCCAAAAATGCATAGAAGTCAATTTGGTCCTCAGTTGGGAGAAAAGTCAGTTCATGGTCCAGGAAGGCATCGTCCTGGGCCATGTCATATCTAAGGATGGAATTGCGGTAGATAAAGCAAAAATTGATGCCATTTCTAGACTTCCACCGCCCAACTCTATAAAATGAATTTGATCATTTTTGGGGCATGTGAGTTTCTACTGCCATTTCATTAAAGACTTCTCCAAGATCTCAAAACCCTTAAGCCAGCTTCTCACTAAAGACTAACCCTTTGACTTTAATAATCAGTGCCTGGAAAGTTTCAATAAATTGAAGAAAGAAGTCACTGAGGCACATATCTTACATGGACCTGATTGGAATTATCCCTTTGAATTAATGACCGATGCATCAGATTACGCTGTGGGAGCCGTTCTAGGGTAGCTCATTGACAAGAAACCCATTGTGATCTACTATGCTAGCAAAACTTTAGATGATACATAATGGAATTATACTGTAACTGAAAAAGAACTTCTTGCCATTGTGTTTACCCTAGAGAAATTTCGCTCCTATCTGTTGGGGTCGCATGTCACTGTATATACCGACCACTCAGCACTTAAATATTTGCTGAACAAAAAAGATGGAAAACCTCACCTTATTCATTGGATCCTTCTACTTCAGGAATCTAACCTAGAACTCAAGGATAAGGCAGGTTCACAAAATGTAGTGGCTAGCCATCTCTCTTGTCTTACGACGAATGATGTGCTTACCCTACCAGATATCTTTCCAGATGAAACCCTCTTAGTTGCCAACACCCTCCCTTGGTTTGCCCCTATTGCAAACTATTTGGCAATAGGACGAATCCCCTCTGATTGGCCAAAAACCAAATGGGATAAGTTCTTTGCTAATATCAAATACTATTTTTGGGAGGAGCCTGATTTATTCTGCATTTGTGCTGATCAAGTCATCAGACAGTGTGTGACTGATTTAGAATTTCATAATATTTTGACACATTATCATTCGATGGCCTATGGCAGACATTTTTTGGGCAAGAAAATTGCAACTAAAATCTTAAACTATGGATTCTTTTGGCCCAGCATACATAAAGATGCTTATTGTTTTGTATCGGCCTATGTGCGTTGCCAGAGCATCGACAACATGATTAGAAAGGATATGATGCCCCTTAACACCATTTGAAAGTCAAAATTTTCGATGTATGGGGCATCGATTTCATGGGATCGTTCATCAACTCTTGTAGGTATTTGTATATTTTAGTAGCAGTCGACTATGTATCTAAATGGATCGAAGCAATACCCACTGACACTAATGATCAAAGGGTAGTAATTAATTTCATCAAGAAGAACATCTTTTCACGATCCGAAGTTCCAAAGGCCATTACCAGTGGCGGAGGATCTCATTTCACTCATTCTCAATTCCGTCATCTTCTCTCTAAATATGGGGTTAATCATAAAATCTCTACTCCTTACCACCCCCAAACTAATGGCCAGGTTGAAATTTCTAATCGGGAGATCAAAAATATTCTATAAAAAATGGTTAGGACCGGTCATAAAGACTGGTCCAGTAAACTGAATGATGCTTTATGGGCCTGCCGCACAGCTTTTAAAACACCTCTTGGCATGTCTCCATTTCAACTAATTTTTGGAAAGGCATGCCATCTCCTGATAGAACTTAAATATAAGGCTTTTTGGGCAATTAAACAAGTTAATATGGATTTATCTAGAGCCAGTAAACATAGGAAATTGCAATTAACCGAACTGCAATAACTTCGTAATTTTACTTATGAAAACACACGGATTTACAAAGACCAAACCAAACATTTTCATGATAAATATATTGTTCGGAAACATTTTGAACCCAATCAACGCCTTTGGCTTTTCAATGCTCGGTTATGTATTTCGCCAGGAAAACTCAAATTCAAGTGGACCAGCCCATATATTGTCCTAAAAACTTATCCCTATGGTGTTGTTGATATTTTGGATCCTAAAACAAATAATTCTTTCCAATTCAACGGCCACTGATTGAAGCCCTATTTGGATAACTCCCTGAATCTTCTATCCGACTCTCATGATTTAAAGGACTTACCCAACGAACCTTGATGCACTTCACGCCTGGTTGAATGGCGTAAAAGATAGCATTGGATGTGAGGTAACCCATCATTTTTCCTACTTTCATTTTTCTTTTCTTTTCCTAGGTTTTGACCATCTTGATTCCGACCCTCTTTTGACTTAAGTGGTCTCTTTTCCCTTCCATTGCATGCAGACATTGCATATCTTAAGCATTGGGGGGTGTTTTTTAATTTTGACTGTGGTTTCAGGATTTTCAAAACCTAAAAAATACAAAAATTTCTTTTTGCATGCATTCTCATAAAAATCATAAACACTTTGAGGAAATTTTGAGAACTCAGGACTAAGGTTGAAAATTCATTTCAAAGGTACTTTTGGGATTTAATCTTTAAACAAACTAGGGATAAAAATGTGAATCCGTTTGTTAGAAATTTTGGGTCTATCTTAGACTAGATTAAGTATCCTTTGAAGAATTCCTCTTGAACTCTTGATGATTTAGGTGACTTGATTTGATTTAACAACTTGGAGAGTACTTGGCTTAGTTTTTGATCCAAAAACTTGCATCCCTTTTGGAAACTGTGTCAAACACTTCACACACAAAGCCAACATAACCAAAGCCCAAAAACATCTAATATTTAAAAAGCCCACTATTTTAGTCTTAGTGAAAATTTGAGGCAGATGATTGGTGTGAGTTCCCATCGCAAAGGAGGAAAATACCTCCTTTAAGGATGAGATGTCAACATGTTACTACCTTGGCACTGCTCTATATCTATATTTCATATCTTTAGATGGAGCATTAAGGCGCATTTTTGTGGCTCAGGTGTCTTGGATGGTGCTCTACCCATAGCGTCGAAGCAAGAGCCTAAGTTTGCTTGGAGTGCCCCTCTACACCGCTTTGTGTTTTGGGGATGTGAGCTCCTGGGGAGTGTCATGGACGGTGCTATCTCGAAGTATTGGTTCTAGAGCCCCCTCGAGGATTGGTAACGGGAATGATGACCTCGACACATCTGTATTAGGATTGATCTAAGGCTAAGCATGGGGGAACCAAAAAAAACAAAAGTTTCAATAACATGACCTTACAAATATCCCAATAATCTTGGCATATCACAAGCATTGACACTTGGTTATACGTAGTGATGTAAGTTATGAATCAAATTCATGAGCCAAGGAAATCCTAATGGTGAAAACAATTTCGGGTCATTTGAATTAGAAAAGGGTTAATTAGTGAAATTTTGAAGGATACATTGATCCTGATATATCTAACCCTAGTATCCAAAGACAAATCCCATTGTTTTATATTTAACAAATCTCGCACCTTCCTTATGTTCAATCAACCAAAGTCCCTTGGTAATCATTTCCTCAAAAGTTAAAAAAATTATTTTCCCAAAAAACCATTTTTGTGAAATCTAGTTTTACTAAGAGACTAGCCAAAGATAAGTATGGGGGCATGATAACTGCCAGTTTGTTATCATTCTTATGTCCTAAAACACACCTAGCTCTCAGGATTTCAACTTCGCAGTCAGGTTTTTGGGTTTCATTTAGGCATTCTCTTAGGTTATGCATGCATTGCATTCTTTTTGTTATTTTGAATTCTTTACCTTAGTGTTAGGGATAAATAGAAAGTCAGAACCCACAAACCTTGGGACCATGGAAGACAGAAGACAAAGAAGAAGCCCAATTTAGCTGGATCCCAATTAAATCCATCTCATCTCAGTTGGATTCCAGCTCAACCTAGTTGGACTAGCTCATCTCAGCTCCATTCAAGTCACCTTTGCTGAATAGTAGCTCAGGCTAGCTCAACTAAGTTGATCCTAGCTCCATTTCAGCTCCTCCTAGATCTATGCAACTCATGGTAGCTGAACTCCTTCTAGCTTGGCTACTAGTTGACAACTAATAGCTAAGCTTGCTAAGGAGTCTTCAATTGAAGCAGGTCTAGCTCACCTCAGCTCCAGCCTAGTTGAAGTTAGCTTAACTTAGCTCCTACCAATTAGCTTGGCTGCTAGCAGAAGAATTAGCTAGCTAAGTTAGTTGCTGAGCTCACTTGCAACTCATCATCAACCTCATAAATCTCCATGATGAATCAATCCAGCTCCATTTAGCTCCTAGCTACTTCTCCCAGCTTAAACCCTAGCTCCTCTACTGCCCTACTAGCTAATCTAGCTTAGTTAGCATAGCTTCACCTCATCCCTACTCCATGGCCATCCACTACCTCAATTAACCACCACCTTCTCCTTCCCATGTTGGCGCCAAAAACCAAAACCACCACCAACCCTTCACACCCTTTCATTCTTGGCGCCAAAACTAACACCTCTTCAACCCTTAACCACCAACCCATCTTGGTGCCAAATTACACCATGCATCTCCACCATCCGTCAAATTTCAAAAGCCATCCAAAGGTGGCATCAAGAAGACCCCTTGTAGAAGCCCATCTTGGTGCCAACTAAACTGTGCATCTCTTCACCATAACCACCCTTGCATAACCTTCCCTTTTGGCACCACCCATCCTAGCCCTAGATCCCAAAACTACCACCCATAAAGCCATCCTAACCCTCCATTATATCCATGCCAACTACCCCCTCCCTACTCTATATATATCACCATTAATTACCACTAAAATCCCATCTTTGGCTACCATAAACTTTACCTATACGTACCCTAAATCCGGCCATAGGAAGAAGAAAAGAAGAAGAAGATTAAGGGAGTATTCTTGCTCCCTTGGTGCCCTATTCTTCCTTCTTCTTCTTTGGTCCAAAGCTAAGCAGCACTACCATATTGGAGGACGGGTAGGCAAAGGAGGAGAGACTAGGGTGGACGTCCACCCTAAGGAGAGAAAGATTTCATCAGCACTTCAAGGAGGAGCATTTCAAGGAAGGAGAAGGAGCCCTTCTAAGCCCAGGAGTAGCTGAGCTTGGAGCAAGACCTCCATCTTCCTCATCATCAATTGGGAGATTTTTTGTTCTTTTACTTTTATATTTTGTAGTAGAAGCATTCCGATACAAGTGTTATGTAAAAATAAATTTTCTCTCTTATCAATATAAGTGGCCTTTCTCTATTTTTCATGCTTTCAATTCAAATAGTTGCTTTTCTTTTAAGTTAATTAGGTGCACTTCACTCTACTCTAATTACCCTAGGGACACCTTCCTAAGGTGAGCTTAGAGAAGTGGACCAATATCTGTCACTTAGGTGTAGTTCCAATCTCTTTCGCATTTTCTTATAGCCCGTTATCTCAAAAACCCTAAAAACAACAAAACCAAAAAATACAAAAAATATTAGTGTTGATTTGAGTAGGTGAGAGAGAGAACAACCTATTTGACTAATAATTTGGCCTCCGTGGACGACCCTAGATACTCACCATATCCATATCTAGGTTTACAAAATTTAAAAGTTGGTCAAATTTTATACGTTACAACAACTACAAAAACTCACATTTATAAAAGGGCGTAATTTTCGTATCATATGCTCAGGGTCGTTTTCCCCTATAGGAATCCTAACACACGGCTCTGCCTGGCCGTTGGAAGGGTTATAGTAATCTCTAAGCAAAGGCCTAGGTGGAGGACGTGGTGCGAAGCCAGGACCTACCTCAAATTGACAAGCCTATAGATTTTGGAGAGCAGCCGTCAGCAGATTGATCTGACGGTTTTGCCCAAGTATCTGTAGATTTTGGTTTAGGAGCACCTCATAGATATCAAAAGGTGGCATATCCTCCTGACCAAAGGGTTCTCAGGATTTTACGGTTGATCCATGCGATCAAACACAGAAGAAGCAGAAGTAAAAGTAGAAGGGATAGAGGGCTGCATAGGAGCAGCATGTCTGGGACAACCTGTCAATGGAGGGACGAGGGGCAATCTCAGTGATCGCCTCCCGTGCATAAACCAAAATAATGTGCAAAAGCACACTTACGTCACTATGAGAAAACAACGGCAAGCAAAACCTGTAATGTGGCAAAATGAAAGAGGGTTTTCTTCTTTTCTAGAGAAAAGAAGACCTAGAATACACGTAAAATATGCAGGCGCAAACAAATATAGTATACGTACAAACACACGTCCTATGTGTTTACGTAGTACATATCCTTATACCTCAAAGGTTTAAGGTCTAGGATTAAGACTACTCACTATTGGCTCCCTAGGGCTCTAGTAGTGAAACAAATTTGTTGATCTTCGACCAAAACCCTAAGAGGTGAAAAGATGAGAGGTAGAAGGACAGACACATGTGACTCTAGTGATTGCGCTATGTGCGCATTAACATGCAACAGATAACGATAAAAAGCTGTACACAAGTTTGCAAAACAAATATGTTACGGGTTTTAATGAATTCCACTTTTTATTAAATGTCTTCTAATGAAAAGAAGAAACAAGATGTGTTTGGCTTTTTAATATTTTCAATACAAGATATGGTCTTGCTTAAGTCCAAGACAGGGATTTATGCGATAAATCTACTCTATCTCCACAAAAGATATCTCGATGTAGAAATCTAGTAGAAAATATGCACTTCTAAGATTGTATGCCTAATGGATACAACCGCTAGTCATAAAAATGTCTTTTAGGTACTTTTTATATATCTAACTAAATGCAACAAACAAACTATCTAGAGACTAAGGAAAGAAGTATCTCACAACATATATGCAGGAGAAAAGCGGGAAATGCGAGAAGAAAAACCCATCTCCTTTTTGCCCAGGTACCTATCTGACAGATACCTGAAAGAAGACAAGGAAAACACAATAAATTAGAAATGAATAATACAAAAAACAAGAATAAATTAAATGATAATGTCAAATATAACTTATGCGAGTTGCCTCTTCGGTAACGACGCCAAAACAATGATGTACAACTACCTTACATAGGTAATTAGTCGTTGCTAAGTTATAGTATAGGGAATAATGTAATTGTTACATTTTATAAATTTATACTGGTTAAATCTAGGTTGTTCGTTGGGAGGCCAAATTAGGATAAGATTTACCATGTATTCTTGATTCAATTCTTATTGTTAATTATAATAATCAACTAACTATTTCATACTTAATCCATGTAGACATTACTTATAAACCTTAAATACTTAGTATGTACTTACTAGTTATAATTTAATAACATAAGTATTACTAATTACTTAAATTATAGTTACTTAATTACTACATACTTAATTTATTTATAATTACTTCCATACTTAAGTTATATAACTAATTAATGTTTACTTTAATTAATTAGTCTAATAAATACTAGATTTAGTTAATTAACTTATAGCATAATACTAACCTAACTACTTTACTAAATACACTATAATTACTAAGTTACTTAATATTACTACTTAGTTTATCCTACTACTTAATACTATAGTAGTATAAATATAGTTATAGTATAAGTTAACCATAATAATTAACTATATAATGAACTAACTACTTAATTAACTAATTAATTACTATAATATGTTATCTACATGGATAATTGCATAGAAATGGACAATAATAGCATGACAATCATTTTATAATGAAAAGAGAAATATTTGCATTGAATTTCTAAAAAAGAATGTACAAAAATGTTGTTTTACAACAACACAATTAATGTTCAACATTTATCAACAACTTAGGCTTTTATGATTTAGCACTGATGCAAAGCCTCGCTCACAACATTCTAATTGTTGTAAACACTTAGTCAAATTTTCTCAAACTTAAGCCCTTCATAGAACATAAGGAGAGATAGCGCACGTGGCTTTCGCAGGATCAATAGCTAGGATTGGCTGAATCAGTACCACTACTAGCCATGTGTCACCATCTCAGCCTTCCACTTGGCACCCGGAGGCCGGTCACTAAGAGCACATGGTCAAATATATCAAAAGCAGCACGCACAAGTGCGCCACCCGGGGAGCCCACCCTTGTTTGGGCGATAAGCCTATGGAGGAGTTTACATTTATACCGCTGCGATGCTTCATCAATTATCAATGTGGCACTAAAGATTCCCTGTTGTTCTTAGCACATGCCAGTCTCCAGGTTAGACTTCAAGCTTTGATTCTAATCAATCCCCAGTAGATCTTCAACAGCTGATCATCCATATCTTTAGAGCTATGATAGCTCTATCGATTGCATCTGTCAATTGCTTATTTGAAGCATAGGAGCTACTCCAATTTAAGCTCAAAAAATGGTTTCGTGCCATTGTAATTCTGTAGCAGCTTCTCAAAATGTACGCCTTTAATACCTACCTAATCCCTCTCTTCTCAATCCTAAGAGTATCCCTTAATGCCTAAGAGGATTTCGCATATAGAGAAGCTTAGAAGAAATCTTCTAAAGCTTAGATCTACTTGGAATACTTCATTGCAGGTTTACATCATTAGAGACAAAATCCAAACTTCAAATTGAATCAGTTTTAGAACCTCTAGCTCTAATCTGAACATAGTCAAGAGATCAAATGACATCTGATTGACTCTAAAATGAGTTGAAATCCCATCTAGAGCTCATTCAAGCTCATCTACCGGTAATCTGAGCCCAAAAGACTCAGAAATGATATCTGTCATGAATCAACTTCAGAACTTCCGATAAAACACTTAGCAGTCCTTAGAAACAGGCTCAGGAGTTCCAAAGCACCAATGACAATCGCAGTTGACCAAATCAAGACGAGAGTTGACTTTTAGCTTAAGAGTGTTTCTAATAAATCCAATGGTCTAGATTATCTCTAAATAACCTAAGAAACTTGTTGGAATCTTTAAATAGGCATTTTGATCACTTGAAGTGATCTCTTCAGGCCTACCGCCTAGGATTCAAACGTGGTTTGATTGACAGATCATTTTAGAGTGTTAACAACTTTTCAAGGTAGATCGAAACTTCTGATATTTGGCTGAAGATGAAGCTGATCAGAAGGATTCAATCATTGAAACATTACTTAAATGTTTGGAAAATTATTAGAAGATCATAAACAAGTGATCTAGAGCTTCTGGAAGTAATTTACTTGATATTAATCAAAGATTGAGTCTTAGCTTACTGGTGTCTAACGGATTTGGATGTTAGATATCAAAACTCCATGAAACAGACTCAAGAATAGCTTGAAAGGTTCTTGAGATCATTAGCAAACTCAAGACCACTTTAATTGATTCAACTAATTCCTCAATTAAATAATAAATTGCAGGAAAAAATATGACCTTTTCGTCACGGTTTCACTTGAAACCGTGGCAAAAAATAATTTGGTCACGATTTTTTAAACCGTGACCAAAGCCGTTTCCACCCTCGAACCCCAGGCCATCACCTCCCCCGAAACCCTTGATACAAACCCCCAGGTCATCACGTCCATCCGCTCCGCCCTCTCTTCTCTATTCTCTGCTTCTAGGTCGATTTCGAGATCGACTTCACTAGAAGCAGAAGAAAGGAATGGGTCGGGAATAATACTGGGGCGGCTCAATCGTGGTAACCTAAAGGTGACCCCTCTTTCACCTCCTTTCACTTATTAGCTCCATCTAAGGCACAGATCATTGGTATTGGATGTATCTTCCGGTTGTGCCGAGTCGACATCTGCCCCGCTTTTTCTTTTTCGTAGCAGAAAAGAGTATTCAACGTTTCACTACGGGCTTCCCGCCCTCGTTGCACTCCTTTACTGACTTCTCTCACCTCTCGCCCTCCCCGTCTCTCCCCCTCCATGTCCTCCTCCTCCGACCTCACCCTCGTCATCGAGCAGTACCCGATGTCGCCTCCTGTGACAGCCTCAACCAGATCTACGTCGCCTCCGAGGCCTACCTCGGCTCCATCGCCCCCTCCTCCACCCTCCGCCTCCACGTCAACAAGTCGAGGCTGACCCCTCCATGGTCGTCACCCTTGACTTTGGCAAGCACATCCTCGACGCCATGTGGGTTTTGTTGACAGGGTCCTCATTCAGCTACTGATCGAGATGGATGGTATGACTGCAAAGAAAACTGTCTATATCATTGGGGCGACAAATAGGCCTGATGTCATAAATCCTGCTCTGCTGTGACCTGGGCGACTTGACCAGTTGACGTATATTCCTCTTCCTGATGAGGCATCACGCAACCAGATCTTTAAAGCCTGCCTGCTGAAGTCCCCGGTTTCAAAGGATGTTGACCTACACTTTCTTACCCAATACACCAATGGCTTCAGTGGTGTAGATATCACTGAGATCTGTCAACGTGCTTGGAAGTATGCTACAAGGGAAAACATTGAAAAGGTACCTTTAATTGCTATTTACATTCAATTAAAAAAAAAACTATTTATGTTTTTTTCGGAAAAAATTATTCATATTATGGCTATGATTTTGTTTTTCCACATTATTTTCATTTAATTAAGTTGATGTGCTTGTTCCATACTGGTTTATTCATAGTGGAAGCTCTCGCTCTTCTTTCTCTCTGGAATCCAAATTATGATCTGTTGCTCTTAACTATGTCTAATTAGTTTGACGAGATCACATTTGTGAGTGAGGATTGATGCATATTAATTGGCTTGTAATGGTTGAGGTATGAGTCATTTTTGGTTATGACCATTTTCGCTTGATTTTATTCCCATGAAACCATCAACAGATCACTTCATGTCAGGAATAATGAATCCTTTGATTAACTTCCTGTTAATTAGTCAATATTAAACCAAGTTATGGATTTCCATTGCAAATGGAGTTCAATTATTTCACTTTGAGGGGAAAAGATTGTCTACATACTTAGGATTATGGAAGATAGTCATGTTCTATATTTCATTCCAATGTAGTGCCCTTTCTATAAAATAACGTCAGGTAGTGATTTTACAGCTTCTATATCTCATCTTCCATGCTATTCGTTTAAAACCGTTTTTCAGCCATGCATTTAAAATCATATTATGCTTAAATACTTGCTTAGGGTGATTTATTGAAGGTCTTCTAATGTGTCTACGCTATTGTAGGACATTGAGAGGGAGAGGAGAAGGGCTGCGAACCCAGAAGCCATGGAAGAAGACTTTGATGATGTTCCTGAGATCATGCCTGTCCACTTCGAAGAATCGATGAAGTTTGCACGGAGGAGTGTCAACGATGTAGACAAAATGATATTCCTCTTTTCTTGGCCTTTCGCCACATAGGTTCGGGAGAGGATGGGCATTACTTAAAGGATTTTGGCACATTTTCGTGGATGTATAGATCTGAGACCGATCTAGCGGGTCCTCTTATGGTGTTGTGGGCTATGTATAGCATGATGATACTATTTTTGAGGAGAGGCTTTTTGTTAACGATGTTGTTGGCAGGTCTAACCAGCTTAGGATAACTTTGGGATCTTGTTTGTTAACATTATTTCTATGTCTCTATTAACCTCGTTTTCTTTGACGAAGATATTAGATAGTTTGCATGCTTGCATTTGTCTAGCCGTATTAGATGTTAATAGGCACTTGTATTTTTGGTAGTTGTGCCTTCTCTGTTCGCTTCTTTGCAGTTTGACTTCTTAAAGATTCTTATGGATACCGTTGAGGATCCTAAGTTGGTATGATCTTTTTATAATAGTGTAATATTGTATTTTTCTTCACAATTAGAAAAATGAGATCTCGATTAAACTGTGAAGGGAAGGTATAAATTTGCTCCTTACAAAAAGGAGTGATGGCTGGGTGAGTGTAGTTTTAATATGAATATTTGTCCTTGTTTTGTTAAAAGAGCGACGACGAATGCGTTTTGTTAAGAAGGTGGGACAATTGGGCACGTGGCGAAAATTTTTGAAGCGACCTTTGCCATCTCTTGGTAATTAAACCAATGTTGTATGTTGGTTGATGTATATGTGAGCAGAGCCTAAGCCTTTCTATCATTATTCATCTTTCCCAAACCCTCGGCTACGTCCTCCTCCTTGTGAGTAGAGCCATTGCATCTTCGATCGAGCAGAGCCCCCTCCTCCTCGTCAGCCTACTCGCCATCCTCCTCGTCGTCCTCGTCCACCTTAGGTGACTCCTCAATCTTCCTCCTCCTCCCCGCCCCCTTCGCCTCGCCTCCTCCTCCTCCCCGCCCCCTTCGCCTCGCCTCCTCCTCCTCCGATCCTCCTCCCCGCCTCCCTCCGCCGGTGACCCCTCCCCCTTCTCCTCCTCCTGACCACCCCCCTCCTCCTCCTACCTACCCCCTCCGTCGACGTCCCCCTCCTCCTCCCTGCCCTCCTCTGCTGACACCCCCTTCTCTTTGTCCTCTTTGCCCCCTTCCCGTCTTGTCGTCCTCCTATTTCTACCCTACCCTCCCTCTCCTCCTACCCATCCTCCTCCTCCCATTCTACATAATAATTAATTAGTATGTTATTTAATTAATTATGTTATTTAAATTAGAGGTTATCATTTTTGGGCATTGTCAAAGATACTTGGAGGTATAATTTTATTGTGTATAATTTATTTTTGTGATATTTTAGGTTTATGTTAGATGTGGGGTGCGTTTATATATTATTTATGTTTCAATGAATGAATGTAGGGTGTAGCCACTAGGTTTGTATGTGATGCATTTTTAATGTGGGGTGTGTCCACTTTGATTATATGTATTATTTTGATGTGTAGGTTATTAGAAAAATTTCAAAATATAAAACTTAGGACAAATTGAGTTAGGTATAATACTAAGGACTTTAAATGTTTTTAAGAAAAATCACAAAGATGGAGGATTTAAAAATCAATTGAAAGTACAAATTTCCCATATACTTAGGCTATCCTCTGGTTTCCTTTGATTTAATGTTCACAAATCAAGGAGTGTGATAATTCAGATTTGAGCAAGATGAGTTAGTTTTCTAAGGTTTTGCAACTATGAATCCAAATAAGTAGGTATGCATGGTTACCTTGGGTTCTTACCCAAATAAAAAAAATAATAGCTCAAGATGGAGTTGAAGTAAGCTCAAATCCAGTCATACATGCCCTTAACCATTTGGAAGTTATTGTGTGAAACTATATATATATATATATATATATATATATATATATATATATATATATGTATATATACTACTTTTAACTTTGGACAGTAGTTCTTTTTGTCTTTTTTTCCTCCATTTTTTTTTTCAAAAATAGGTTGTTTCAGCTTCAGCTTCCTCTTCTGAAGTTTGATTTCAAAGATGGAGTTAATTGGGTGAGATCTATCCTTTTGTTGTGCCAAATTGATGGAAGAGATGATGGATGTAGTAGTGAGGAGAGGTGAAGGAGAAGAGGATGGCCTTGGATGGTGACTAGAAGGTTGACATATGTGGAAGGAGAGGGGAGGGATGGGGGATAGTGTTTACTTTAACAATGCAAACAATTAGTCAATTATTATTGAAGCCTAATATAATGCTAAATAGATAGATTCGTTAACTTATTACTATTAGGATAACAAGGATTATATACGGATTATAAATGAAAAAAGGTACAGTTAAAATCCTCACATCAAGGTTTGAATTGGATTCTAAGATTTTTTAGGAATGTGATACATATTGTTTTTTATTTAAATGAATGGATGTAGGGTGTGCTCACTTGTGTGATGCATTTTTAATGTGGAGTGTGTCCACTTGTATTTGTTATATTATTTTGCAATGTAGGTTTATAAAAAAACTTCAAATTTTAAGAGAAACTCTGTCGAATTTTTTTAGAATTTTTTTAATATTCAAATTGGTTATTGTTCGATACACACACTTGCTAAAAGAAATACATGTACACGAGACCAAATATTAGGTATTCTAACCTCTAGGGTAAAAGTCCTCCGAGTCAAATTGTGTCAAATTACTCACTTGTTGAGACTTATTATCATTTTATACCGACAATGCAGTCGTGTATGTATACCTCACTTATATGCATGATGCGTTGTCAATGTAGCATGTCATAAGTCTTGATCGACTTTAGTTCGGTGAAGTACTGAGCTAAAGAAGATTCTTGAAGATTTGATCACAACTTAGGTTTACTTGTTACATGTAACCTGATGTGCATACATCTGATTAACTTAAAATGTTTATTAATGCATGTTCTGAGTACCATTTTAGCATCATATATTGTAAATAGTGCATAACATGCATAATCATGCATTTAGGTCAAGTTGTATAAATTGAATAGTAATTGTTGTAATTCCCTACTCGGAGGGGGTGAGATCAGCGTGACGTAAAAAATTGCGGAAAAGATAATAAACAATCTCACAAAAAATTCAATCACACAATGTGCACAAATATTTTTAGGTGGAAACCCAAACCGGGTGAAAACCACCACCTAACCCTCTAGAGTTAGGATTTTCCGTTCAACCAAGTTGATCAAATCTACTAACTGAATCACTTAAATGAGGGTGATTCAACCTCAATTACAACCACGCTACTTTATACGAGGGTAGCGTACCTCAAACCCCTTTTCTTCACGAGAAGGATTTTGTCTCACGAAGGAGATGGGAATTCGCAAAGTGAATACCCAACCAAATAACAAAGATAAAGAAACAACAATCCTATAGAGCTAACAAAGTAATTTAAACCTAGCTTCTATAGGAATTAGGAAACTCCCCTTTGCAAGGAGTGCGTCGGATCGATGACGCGGGTGCGTGAGCCACGTGACGGCGTAACGTCACTCTCATGAACTACGGCGGGAGAGCAGATGCGCGAAGGCTTGATGCTCTCGAGATGTAGAACTTGAGCTTGGAGAGCAAGAGCTTCTTTAGGACACAAAAGAGTTTGAAAGTGTATTACAAAGTGTTTCTTGTGTATCTAGTTGTATGTTAGTGTGCAAGA
The DNA here is from genome assembly GCA_037157565.1 of Thalassia testudinum. Taxonomy (NCBI): domain Eukaryota; kingdom Viridiplantae; phylum Streptophyta; class Magnoliopsida; order Alismatales; family Hydrocharitaceae; genus Thalassia; species Thalassia testudinum. The sequence continues at coordinate 221,652,560 of JAZHRO010000024.1, forward strand.
GGTTCCTCTCTATTTATAGAGGCCTTAGGAAGGCTTTGGAAGGCTTAGGAAAGGTTCCATAGCTGTTGGAAGCAAATCCCAAGAGAATCAGGCCGAAATCAGGAACAATGATTGCACTGACAGGCTTATCAGACGTCTGATCCTGGCATCAGACGTTTGGAAGATCACTTTAAGACGTCTGAAAATAAGGTCAGACGTCTGATTTTGGGCGGGTCTCTTCCTGACTTGAATCAGATCTAAACAGGGTTCTAGTGCAAGTCCATCAGACGACATACAGGACGCCTGGCACTATGTCTGGACGTCTGGAAACCTACTTTTTCGTGGGAATGGATTTCCAAGAGAGTGCAACGGCTAGAAAATCTCTGAGAAGAGATTTTGGGTCAGCCGAGGCAAAACAGTCATCTATCAGACGTCTGGAAAGGCCTAAGGACGTCTGATAAGGCTCTAACGGTCATATCCTTGAGTGTTTGCTGAGCCAGCCAACGGTCCACTAATTGGACGTCTGGCAAAGTTATCAGACGTCTGCACTAAGGTCTGGACGTTTGATTTCATCAGACAGAACTACCAAGTCCAGCCTAAATGTTTATCAGACGTCTGAATCAACAGTCAGATGTCTTAAAACACATTATCAGACATCTGATCTTGGAATTAGACGTCTGGAAATGATGTTTGAACCCTATATTAGTTTTCTAAGTTCTCTACAGAAAACCTAAGTGTCCTAGGGTTGTGCCGGTGTTCCTAGGACTACTGTTAGGGTACTTTGAGGCTCTTTAACATGAATCTAAGTAACAAAAATAAAGAGCAACAAAAGAAACGAAAAATACGAGTACAAGAGAAGGAAATCTATCCTATTCTTCATCTCCTTCCTTCTGCAATATATTGCTCCTTGCGAATCTCTTCTATTCTCAATCAAGCTCCTTCAATCCATCCTGGATGCGAGCTCGAACTCCGTCTAATCACGTCTCCATTTGCAATTTACCTGAAATCTAAGACTTCAAGTGCAAATGTTAAACGATACATGTTTTGTTATCATCAAAACAAATGATCGTGGTGCTCTGGCACCAACAATAAAATGTTTATTAATGCATGTTCTTAGTACCATTTTAGCATCATATATTGTAAATAGTGCATAACATGCATAATCATGCATTTAGGTCAAGTTGTATAAATTAAATAGTAATTGTCTCCTTTTTATGGCTAGGGACAAAGAAACTTGTTAATTTGGGCTCGGATCGAAGATCCAACCGTACGGATCTGATCAAGGCGACGATTGGAGTTCAACAACTCCAAGATCGCCCTGATCGGACATCCTAGTACCAGATAGGGATCGAGGAATCCCAAAGATCAAGGGCCAAGATGGTGTTAATCCACACCTTAGACGACAAATCCGACTACACAGATGGGTTCGGATCGACGATCGCAGTTTAACGACGCGAAAATCGGTCCAATCCGACACCCGTGGCACCATCTACAAAACTCAGAAGATGGATGGCCTAGATGGCTCCACGTGGTGACATCATAGCTGCCCAGCACCAGACGCAACTCTTCTCTTCTTCAACCGCTCGATGAATCTACACCGTTGGATGCTCATCCAATAGCCGCACGCACGTGCGCACAAAATCATCCGCCTGACAAAGACATCGCTGCAGCACAGCGGTCGAGCGCATTGCGCGAGCGTGCGACACACGTTCGATCTCGCATTTGTTGTGTGCGGCCGAATTAGCGTGACTGTGCGATCGGCATCGAGTGGCGAAGATCAGCCGATAGTGCCCACGCGCGATCAGATGGATAGCGCGAACGCCTAATCACACATGGGCACGCGTCGCTGGCGAGGAGCGGTTTAAGCCATCCAATCTTGAGATTGGATGGCTGAGCGTGCGCGAATGTGTGCATGCATTTGAGGCGCTGAAGGTGAGCGGGGGCGTCGGCCACGTTCAGGCCTTTAGTGACGGATTTATCCGTCGCTAAAGGTTCTGACTTAATGTTTTTGATGTTGAAATGTTCAAAATGCCCCCACTCCTTGCAACTATAAAAGGAGACATCTACCCTATGAATTTCTCATTCCATCCTTCTCCTCTCTCCCTCTCCAAAGCTTAAGAGAAGCTTGTCCCACACCCGGGATGCTCCTCAAGAGCTAAAACCAAGTTTTCACCCTCGTTCCGGAAGCGGATCCCGCGATGATGACGACGTGCTGCCTCGTTCCTGTTCTTCCGACTTTGTCCTCTTTCTTCTTGCTCCGTTCCTCATCTTCTAGGCGTTGTCTCGTCCGACTCGTCCTTCAAGCGATTGTCAAGGAGGATAACTTCTCTCTCCCTTCTTTTTCCGCTTTCTAGAGTAGAATTTTCCTGCTTTCTAGTTGTAACAGTTTCCTGCTTTCTAATGTAATCATTTCTCGCTTTCTTAGTTGTAAAAATATTATTCAATATCAAGTGATTGTTCTTTTTCTCTCTCTCTTTTATTGTTTATATTGCTTCCATTGTGATTATTTCGCACTTTAAACAAAAATACAAAAAAAATATATAACTACGGATTTTATGATCGACATAGCCTCCTTGTGTTCGACCTGGAATTTCTTTACAGATTTTTCAGTATAAATTTTATTTGTTGAACATATTTCTTCATGACTTGAACTACAACGACGAGTTTTCAAATTCAATTGCAAATGCGTAGTTTTCCGCATTCAACATTTTGGCGCTGTTGCCGGGGAGGCAATGATTTTTTGATCTTCTTTTCGCATTTCGCACACTTTACTGTTTTCTAACTTGCTTTATCTCGTGTCTATTATTTTGCACATACCTCTATCAGGGAATCTTCAAGCGGTAGATCGGAGTAAAATGTAGTTGAAGACGACTGTAAGTGCTCCCCTTCTTCCCCCTCCATAGATTTCATTTCACCACATTAAATTCATATTCCAATTAACCTAGATGTTTGCATAAATCCTAGGATTAGTTTGATTGTTTGGATTTCCACTCACATTTATTTCACCCTCGCATATAAAAAAAATAAAAAGATATTTTTGTGAGGTAATTCAACATACACACAACATACACCCACGTTCAAGGCACTTAACCTAATTGATTTTCTTCTACTCAACCGGATTCTGATATGTGGAACCGATACACAAAAAAAGAAATCATTCTAGGTTAATCATTTTGTGTGCCTAACTCAGTGGTGCAATTGTGGCCAATTGTTTGAGTTGTTTGGGCAGCACCACTCAATATAAAATCAACTCACCAAGTAGCTTTTTCTTAGGGTTTTTAATTTAGGTTCATACCAGGCACTCCACTTTATTTTTGATTTTAAAAGGAAAGCGATCTTCACCCATGCTTGAAAACCTGGTTTGCCTCAAACTTGATTGAATTAAGCCTAATTTTAAACCCTAGAAGCTACATAAGCAAGATTTGAACATTAAAATCTACTCATCCAAAATAATTTTGCTTGAAATCTTTGGTTGTGCATGCATTCACACATACTCAATTGATCATCAAGGGCACAACCCATTTTAAAGGCCAACCACATTCCATAAGCACTACAATCTTAGGCTTAAATAAAATCAAGTAGACGTTGGCCTTAAGGACTGATTCACTCTTCGGGGTCCAGTCTGAGATTGTTTACGATTAACCTACTTATACTGATCAATCTGATGTCTAGCTAGGAAAGTAGCGTCAAACGACCGCGGCTGGGGGGTACACTAGGAATTAGAGGTGCAAGTCGAAGGAAGAACCTTCTCCCCAATCCCTCCTTCTAACTGGTTGGATTGAGCAGACACAAATAGAGTAAATCATTTATAATCTTAAGGCGATTTCTGAGAGTCTATAGATCCTTAGGTTACCCCACTTAAGGACAGGCTTGTTTTGTTGTGTTGCAGGGTTCTTATCCCCAGTCCTTCCGACCTTTTCCTAGTTTATGTTGGGAAGAAGGTCATTGAATCCTCGATTGGAAGGACAACTAGAGTATTCTAGGAGGCGTAGATTAGATTTTGGCCAAATTGATCCCATGGCCGATCAACAGCCTCCTCTGCCTTAGGATCCACTGGAACAAATGCAGATAATGCAAGAATGATTCCAGAGAATGCAGGGCACTCAGCCCTTGAAGGATTTTTATGATCCTTCAAATTACGGGGAACGTCCCGGCGTCCAGATTCTTGCTGAAGACGTAGAAATCAAGCCCCATGTGTTAAGCCTGATCAAACATTTCCATGGGCTTGGCTTTGAAGGCCCGTTTCAGCACTTGGAGGACTTGACCACTTTGGTCAAGACCACCAAGGCACGAAACGTGAATGAGGAGCAAATGATCATGAGGCTCTTCCCCTATTCTCTTAGGGATAAAGCTGCTCATTGGTATAGGATTATAGGAAGACCAATTGCAACTTAGAATGAGTTGAAATCGGCCTTTCTGAAGAAATTCTTCCCTGTCGCACGTACCAATGCATTGAGACGGGCAATTACTACATTCACCTAGTGGCCGGGGGAGCAGTTTCATGTTGCCTGGGAGCGATTCTAGGACCTATTGCGGAGGTGTCCACACCACGAGGTGCCGAAATGGCAACTCGTGTAGATCTTCTACCACGGGTTGACTGAGCAACTCAGAAATCACGTGGATGCTTCTTGCAGAGGCAATTTCCTCAACAAAGGCGTAGATAGCGCGCACGATTTGTTTGAGGAGATGAGCGAGAATTCGATCGATCATGCCTCCATGGATACTTTTAACCAGTCCCAGCAGCCCAGATCAAATGTTAATAAAGTCCATGACTCTCATTCATTCGATATGGAATTGATTTGTAATAAACTTGATAAGGTGGACTTGGTTGCTAAGAGAATGGAGGAGTGGATGGTTGGAAGCTCAATGAACTCTCGATCCACTCAGTTCCAGAATTCGGGACTCCATTCATCGCGAGCTCCTTCTGGACGGGAGTTCGTGAATCAACTTGATGTGGCTCAACCTGCGAGCCAGCATTATTCGGAACCCTAGGGGTTCCAAACTGGGGCCTTTGATCCCAGTTTCTCCGATCCCTCCCTTTCTTTCTCTTCATCCTCACCCTATGAAGATGTTTATGCTGTGTAGGAGAATGTTAGGTCCAACCCTTACCCTAATGCTTATAATTCGGGTTGGAGGAACCACCCTAACTTCTCCTAGAAAAACCCGAGGCAGCAGACCCAATTCCGACCTAGTAACTATGCTCCGCAATGACCAATGGGTCAAGGTCATGTTTACACTCAGCTACCCTCGAATCAGGTCAATCAGCCATCTTGGATTGCCCATCAACTTGTAGGGCAGGCTGATTTGAACCGACAAATGGTAGAGATGCAAGGATCTATGCTCCAGCTCATGTAACAAATGAAAACCTCACTGGACAACTTGCAAAACGGGTTCATTGCTAATTCTCATCAACCCAAATCTCTACCATCTCAACCTGTACCCAACCCACGTAATATCCAGAATCCAGGCAATCAAGCCCACGGGTACGGGAATCAGAGGGATCCACACGCACATGCTAAGGTGGTTGACCAAGGTCCTTCCTCTTCTTCTTCCTCAAATCAAAGGTTCTTGGCCAATGAAGCCCCTCCAATGTTTCCTAACCCTCCCCAAGACCCAAACCCATATGCATCTGCTAATTCTATTACCGAATCCTGAAGAGCCTGAGGAGAGAAAGGAGAACTCTAGAGAAGAAATCAAGGCTCAGGAACCTGATTTCGAAGATCCAACTCATGTTCCTTTTCCTGAGGCCTTGATTAGATCAAGGAAGAAGAAGTCTGTTGATAGTAATGAGGAGCTTCTAAATATTTTCAAGAATGTCGAGATCAATATCTCGCTCCATGATGCTATCAAACATATACTAGCTTATGTGAATTTTTTAAAGGATTTATGTACACAGAAGCGTAAGTCGAGAGAATCTGTTCCGAGGAAGGTGGTACTCTTCGAGCAGGCTAGTTCTGTTATCCTGCACCACCTCCCTCAGAAAAAGAGAGATCCAGGTGCTCCTTTGATTTCTTGTGTCATTGTAGATTATACCTTTGATAGAGTACTGCTGGATTTGGGTGCATCCATTAACCTAATTCCAACTTCTCTTTATGAGAAGTTCGGTTAGGTGAACTTCGGCCGACTTCAGTAACGCTGCAGTTAGCGAACCGTTCAGTCACAAATCCGCAAGGAGTTATTGAAGATGTTATCGTTAAGGTTAAGGATTTCTATTTTCCTGTAGATTTCCTTGTCCTTGACATCGATGTACCTGAAAATCTGAGGAACATGCCCATCATTCTGGGGTGTCCGTTCCTGGCTACCGCCAAGGCCAACATTAACTGCGAGAGCGGTAGCATGGAAATCGCCTTTGGGGATTAAAGAATGAAATTGGATATTTCAAAGGTGATTAATAAATTCGAGGATTGTGGATTTATTGAGAAACTTGAGGACGATAATGTGAATATTGAAACTTGTATGGTCTTTTCTACATTTGAAAGTTCCTCCTCTGATGTTGAATTGGACCTGCAACCATCTATGGCAGACCTGCCACCTTCTGAAGAGGTTATTGATTTTGTTCACTCTCAACCTCTTTCTCTTGATGAGTCTTCATTAGCATCTTCCTTACCTTCAATCATCAACCCGCCCTAGCTTGAACTGAAACCATTGCCTGAGAATCTAAATTATCAGTTTTTAGGACCACGTAAGACGCTCCCTATGATTATTAGTGCTAAATTAATAAAGGAGCAGGAGATTAAACTGACTAAGGTCCTAGAGGAACAAAAGGAGGTAATTGGTTGGACCATTCATGACCTTAGGGGGATCGAGCCATCTTATTGCAATCATAGAATATTTTTGGAAGATGGATCCCGCCCTTCTCGCCAGATGCAGAGGAGATTAAATCCAAATATGCGAGAAGTGGTCAAGAAGGAGATTATCAAGTGGCTCGATGCAGGAATCATTTATCCGATCTCTGGTAGTCCTTGGGTAAGTCCCGTGCAGATTGTTCCCGAGAAAGCTGGGATTACCGTTGTGACTAACGAGAAAAGAGAATCTGCCACAATTTGTTCAGCTTCCTCTTGGAGAGTTTGTATTGATTATAGGAAGCTGAACATAGCCACGAAAAAGGATCATTTTCCTTTGCCCTTTATTGATCAAATCCTTGAAAGACTAGCTGGGCAGAAGTACTTCTGTTTCCTTGATGGCTATTCGGGATACAACCAAGTCCCTATCCATCCCGAGGATTAGGGAAAAACTACTTTCACCTATCCCTACGGAACCTTTACTTTCTGTAGGATGCCATTCTGCTTATGCAATACATTTGCGACTTTTCAAAGGTGTTTGCTGGCCATATTCTCTGACATGGTGGGAGAGTTTATGGAAGTCTTCATGGATGATTTCTCTATTTTTGGAGAATCGTTTGACTCTTGTCTAGCTAATCTTGAAATGATTCTTAAACGATGCATCAAAATAAGATTGGTCCTTAGCTGGGAAAGGAGTCATTTCATGACACAAGAAGGCATCGTCTTGGGTCATGTAATCTTTGAACGGGGAATCGAAGTGGACAAAGCTAAGGTTGATGCTATCACTAAACTTCCTCCTCCCACATCTGTCAAACAAATTTGATCATTTCTTGGTCATGTGAGATTCTATAGGAGATTCATTAAGGACTTTTCGAAGGTTGCTCGTCCTTTGAGCAATCTTCTCGCCAAAGAAATGCCGTTTGATTTCGACGAATCTTGCCGTAAGGCATTTGATTTTCTTAAAACGGCAGTCACTTGTGCTCTGGTGTTGCAACCACCGGTTTGGACAACCCCTTTTGAGATCATGACTGACGCTTCTGATTACGCGGTCGGGGCAATTTTGGGTCAAAAGATTGATAGAAAGCCCTCTGTCATCGACTACGCTAGTAAAACTATGGACAAGGCCCAGAGGAATTACACTGTTACTGAGAAGGAATTACTAGTTGTAGTATTTACTTTGAAAAAATTTAGGGCTTATCTCTTAGGGTCTCACGTCATCATATATACTGACCACTCGGCCTTGAGACATCTCTTGGCCAAAAAGGATGCCAAACCCCAGCTTATTCGATGGATTCTTCTACTTCAAGAATTTGATCTTGAAATCAAGGATAAATCCGGGGTACAAAATGTGGTGGTGGACCATCTGTCGAGACTTCTGAGTAATCTTCTCATCCAGACATTCCGATTGCTAATACTTTTCCGGACGAGACCATCCTTACAATTTCAGGTGTTCAAACCCCATGGTTTGCTGACATCGTCAATTATTTGGCCGTTGGTCAAATCCCTTAGGATTGGACTAAGCAACAACGGGATAGACTCAAATCTGAGGCCAAATATTACTTCTGGGAGGACCCTGAACTGTACCGCATCGGCTCTGATCAGATTATTCGCCGATGTGTTCCAGAGAACGAATTCAAGAGTATACTTGAGTTCTGCCATGCATCTGCGTGTGGTGGACACTTCTTTGGGAAAAAGACAGCTACAAAAATTTTGCAATCTGGATTTTATTGGCCATCTTTATTCAAGGATGCTTAGGAATTCTCAAGGTCATGTTCCTGATGCTACGCACTTGGGAGCATGTTACGAACGCGTGCCCCGGACGTATTTTAAGACGTCTGGGAGGTGGCCCAGACGTCTGACCAGACGTCTGGGATCACATCCAGACGTCTTGCCAGACGTCTAGGATGGTTTACAGACGTCTGAAAAACTGTTATCTTCCACACACGCGAGTCGTCTGCGCGCCTGCGCACGCAGACCGCATATTCGCCTTTCCTCCCTCCACGGCTGCAGATTCCCCTGCCGCGAATCCTTCTCTCTCCTCTCCGCGCGGCCTTAAAAAGGGCACGCCTCCCCTCCCATCTCCATCGTCTCCTCCTTCTCCTTCAGCCAGTGAGCGTGAGCGCGAGCGCGAGGGCTGCAGCGGCGGCCGTAGTGAGCGCGGAGGAGGTGCAGCGTGCGAGGGCGGAGCTCTGCCGTGAGGGCGAGCTCGCCGGAGCGGCTTGGCCGGCCGGCGGAGGGCGCAGGGGGCGCGGAACGACGCGGAGAGGGACCTGCTGCGGTCTGAGCAGCAGACGCGCGAGGTACGACGCGGGCGGCGTCGCGAGCAGAGTCTGGGTCGCGCCCTGATTCTGGAAAAATTTCCAGAATCAGACGTCTGGTTTGATAGGCAGACGGCGAGGACAACGTCTAGTAGCTCCTTTAGACGTCTGAAAGGTGAGTATTCCGTTTTCTTCTTCCTTCCTGTCGACTGACCGTACTGAGGGAGGGAGTTGGCTGTGCGCAGGCTCGCTGATTCGCCATCCTTTGCGAATCAGACGTCTGGAAGTTGTACCAGACGGCTTGAGTGACCTCCAGACGTCCGGGGTGACCATCGGACGTCTGGGAGATAGGCCAGACGTTCTCGCAGACTTCTGGATGTCTAGGAAACCACGCTGAACAGGTAATTCTCTGATCCACTTTTTAAGACGTCTGGAAGAAGTTCCAGACGTCTGATTTTGCACAGTATCATCTTTTTCGACCCGTTTAGGGCCCGTTCGGGCTCTGTTTTCCGTGATTCGAGTCGCGTTCCTTTCAGAATTAATTCCTCTACCTGTCTACAGTAGCTATACACTGTTTTGAGACACTCCTTGTGTTTGATCCTTATGATAGGAACTCGTTCAGTTGCAGTCTTGGGAGTCGCGGAGGCACGCGGGATTCCCGATCACGCCCCCATTACTCCCGTTGTACCTGGTAGAGTGGCTTAAGTTTATTATTAAAATCTGTTAAAGTATGGAACCATAACTAGAATCTAGGACATTGCATGAATCCTAGGAATGAGAAATGCATGGAATGATAGCTCCTAGGTGATGCATGAATCTTAGGGCTGGAAAACTAGTTGTATGCTAGATCCTAGGATGTGGCATGAATCCTAGGATGGAAAAACTAGTGGAATGTATAATACTGCAGTCTTGGAAAAATGGAAAGGAATATAAAGCTGCCTGTAAATCGAATTAACAGCTGCCTGTTGTGAATAGATAACGTGGTTGAGAACATGGATTTTAAGAATGTGAAACTGGAAAGTGAAACCTGGATGTTTGAGTAAAAAGGATGGAACCCTACGGGGAAGTAGGAGCAGAACTCCTGGAAGGTGAATGGAATAGTTTTGGGGAAGTGAGCTGGCCCTTGAGTACGGAGTACCAAGGAGAGCGACTGTCCCCCTGTTTAGTGCAGAGCGGAGCTAGCCGCCCCAGGGACCCGGGGTTAGGACTGGCCACTCTGTACCGACTTGTTGGCCCTCGTGTACGTAGTACCGAGGAGAGCTAGTAGTGTTAGGAGAGTACTAGCTACCCCACGGGCCCCGGGGTTCTGCTAGCCTCCTTCACCGACTTGTTAGGCCCACTAGGGCAAACCAGGGTAGTCAGGCGAGGGTGCGCGGACTGTGGAGGGGCAAGGCCCCGGTTTGGTTACTGTGGAGGGGTTGGACCCCTGTTACTGAGAGGGCTCTGCCCTGGTTCCGTGCTGTGCTTTGGGCGCACCCGTTAACGGAAACGACTGGCCGCGTGGTAGTGCGGGCTAGCTACCTGTGCGTTTATCGCGCGTGCCGTAGTCACCGTTACGTCTGTCAGTGACCTTGGGGTGGTTGACTGAGGGTAGGATCACCACGAGGGACTCTCCCGGCCAGGAGAGCACCACGTGCTACTTCTACTTTTGGAAAAGACTGCAATCAAGATCGTTCCCACGAGGACATTCGAGATCAAGTAAAGGATCTGAGAAATAAATGAAATAGTGAGAAAATTGAAAGATGTGAATAAAGGAAGTAATAGAACATAACAGCTACTGTACACTCTACTGTTGTCTTTAGTTAGTTTGCCACTCTACTCAGCGTTTTGCTGACGTGTTACACTCGTTACCTTTTTCAGGACCAGGTGTTGAGCAGCCAGGGTCAGCGGCTGCAGAGGACGCTGGGCCGAGTAGGGTCCAGTAGAGTTTACCACAGTCTTTTGTACCTCTTTTGTTTCTGTTATAGTGAGTAGTTCTTGTTTCCACTGTACTTTCTTTACCTGCAGTTCTTGTTATATGATAAATGTTGTTCTACTGTTGTGGTGGTATCTACTGTAGTAGTTTCTTTCCTTACTGCTGTACTTCCTTACTGTTAGTTATATTCATGCTGAATGTGGTTTATTTTACTGCTCTTTTGGTTACTTCCTCGTTGGACGACTAGGTCTTGGGATTAGTCGAGTCGGTCCGGTTCTCGTGTCTCGTAGGGACTCGGGAACCGGGTTGTTACAAGATGGTATCAGAGCAAGGTCGTCCCGAGAAGTGAATCAACTGACTGGAAATTAACCAATTCACATGTTTATAGCTAGAGTAGCCACCACAACATATCTCTTGACATGAGCTCTTAGAAGTTTTGTTAGGTACCGTCTATTTTGACGTTTCCGTTTTGTTCGCGTCTCCTTGCAGGAGATGCCTCGTCACGAGACTGGCCACGGGCGCGGCCGAGGGCGAGGTCGGCGAGATGGACGTGCTGTTGTTGATGTCTCGATGGACCAGCCACCACTCCCTGGCATCCAGGCCCCGGACCTCGCCAGACTGATACGAGATATTGTACGAGAGGAGCTCCACCCACCGCCCCGAGCGCCTCCTCCTGGGGCTGCAGAGGGGGAGTCCTCTGTGGGACCACGTGACGGACACGGCGCTGGACACGAGGGAGGGGATGGGCCCCTACCGCCCCCACCTTCCTCCGACACTTCTGTACACGAGGCACCTTCGCCTGGAGGTGCACCGGCACCTCCCCTACAGCGCCACTTCGAGCTTTTCGGACAGTTCCGGAAGCTGAAGCCCCCCTCCTTCAAGGGGGATGAGGACCCGACCGAGGCAGAAGACTGGCTTGAGCAGCTGGAGAAGATCTTCGACACCCTTCGCCCCCCGGCGGAGTGCCGCGTGGCCTTTGCCACGTACCAGCTGGAGAGTGCGGCACACCGGTGGTGGAGGGTGGTCCGGGGACAGGAGAGGGACGAGCCGACGTGGGACCAGTTCGTCACCCTCTTCTGCGAGCAGTACTTTCCCCAGACGTGGCAGGACCAGAGGAGGCGGGAGTTCCACACTCTCTGCCAAGGGACGATGACTGTGAGCGCATACCGCACGCGTTTCTTGGAGCTGTCCCGCTTTGCAGCGACAGCGGTAGCCACTGAGGAGGAGCGCCTTTGGAGGTTCACCGAGGGGCTCCGGCCTGCGATCCGGGGGTATGTCAAACCCCTGAAGCTGCCTACGTTTTCGAGGGTGGTAGAGGCAGCTTTGACTTACGAGGAGACCAACCCATCCGCGTGAGAGACCGACGGCTGGCGGAAGAGGCCCTTTCAGCCAGACTTCTCACAGGGCCGGCGAGAATGGAGACACGTGGCGTCCGCAGGAGAGCCGTCACGTTGTGCAGGGCCATCAGTGGCCTTTGGGGGCCCTCGACAGGGGCCAGTCGCCAGCACTGGACCCCCGCCTAGTCGACAGCAGGGACTCACTGAGGGCGGGAGTCGGGTTCCCCTCTGCTACCAGTGTGGCCAGCCGGGCCACGTCAGGAGGGACTGCCCATCTAGGGCAGGAGGTCAGCAGATACTTCCCGTGCAGAGCACTGGAGGGCGCGCAGGAGGCCGCGGTTCCCAGGCACGAGGAGGAGGACAGCAGTCGCGAGGAGGGTACCGGCCAGCACCTACCCGTCCGACGCAGAGTGTGGCTGCTTCGTCCGCACCTAGAGCTGAGGGGCGTATCAACGCCCTAACACACAGGGACGCCAGAGCTTCGGGATCCATGGTAGCAGGTATGGTTTCAGTTTCTGGCAGACTCGTTTACACCCTTTTCGATTCCGGCGCTACGCACTCGTTTGTCGCAGCCAGTTTCGCAGTTAGTTTGGACCAGGATTATACACTCTTAGAGAATCCGTTCGTAATCAGAGGTCCGAGTGGTCAGCTGTTTGCAGCTGAAGAGGTGTACACGGATTGCGAGGTCAGCGTCGGGGGACATAGCCTGCCAGCTGACCTGATTATGATCCAGATGGAGGACTTTGGAGTGGTTTTGGGGATGGATTGGCTGTCCGCTTACCATGCCTTGGTGGACTGTTTTGAGAGGAAGATTGTCTTCTCCATTCCGGAGTTGCCTTCTTTCGAGTTTCACAGACAGCCAGTGGACGGAGGTTTCAGGTGCATTTCGGCACTTCGGGCGGCGAGACTTTTGAGCCAGGGGTGTGAGGGCTTCCTAGCCTGTGTGGTGGCAGAGCCCAGCCCTGTGGCAGACTTCCAGAGCATCCCGGTGGTCAGAGAGTACCCCGACGTGTTTCCAGACGAGTTACCAGGACTACCGCCCGAGCGCGAGATCGAGTTTGAGATCTCACTAGTACCAGGGACCAGCCCCATCTCCACCGCGCCATACAGAATGGCACCGCTTGAGCTGCGAGAGCTCAAGTCTCAGTTGCAGGACCTTCTGGAGAAAGGTTTCGTGAGGCCCAGTGCGTCTCCCTGGGGAGCCCCGGTACTGTTTGTGAAGAAGAAGGATGGGACCCTACGCCTTTGTGTGGACTACCGACAGCTGAATAGGGTCACCATCAAGAACAGATATCTGCTGCCGAGGATCGACGATTTGTTTGACCAGTTGCCGGGTGGTGGCTCCCTGGCAACGGCGCCAAAAATGGTGGCTCCTCGTTTGAGTTGACAACCGGGTTTTATTGTTATAGCGTCGTAGTATAGCCAGTTGTTGCCATCATTTCAAATATATAAATTTTTTTTTACTCGGAAAAGAGTTCCCGAGGTCGAACTCAGGGAGCAAGTTGTATTCTAGAGATATACATGTTTCTTTTACAAAAAAAATAAAGAAAGAGAGAGAAAGGATTTGTTGTTTCCTCTTTGTTTCTCCTCGTCTCAGATCTTCTTCTTCTTTGTCTGCAGAGGTGATCTTCTTCTTCTGCAGTGGTGATGCTCTTCTTTCTTCTTTGTTCTTCTTCTTTCAGTTCTTCCCTTGTTCTTTTGTGTTCTCCTCTGCCTCGCCTTCTTCTGTTGTTCTTCAGATCTCCTTCTTTCTTCTTTTCTTTTTCCAGTCAGGACGTCGCCCCTCCTTCTTTCTTCTTTTCCCTTCAGGACGTCGTCTGATTTCCAAATCAGACGACTTAAACTGCCTGTTGCTACAGTGTCTCCCTCAGCTTCCTTCTTCTTCCACGATCCTTCTTCTTCACCTGTGCCTGCACCCTTCAGAGCTTACGTCAGAGGACAAAACCTACTCTACCCTCCCCCCCCCGCGTCTCTCTCTCTGAAACCACTCTTGGGAAAGCTCTCCCAGAGCTGCCGGGTAGTCGGGTACGGGTCAGGTCCGGGTCCAGGCCCACCGACGTGCGTGGTGGGCGAGGAGTGCAGGTCAGTCTTAAGTCGGGTCGGGTCAGGTCCGCGGGGCGTGAGCGCGGACGAGACCGGGTAACCGGGCGGGTGAAGGGGACCTCACCCCGTGTGCTGAGGCAGTAAGGCTAATGCACAAAATCAATTTAAACGGTGAAGAGGTTGTGAGGCTTACCGATGTGGGACTAAACGGAGGCCTCTCCTCGCGTGCACCTGCTGGGAGACCGCGGCCTAGCTTCTGCAGCTGCGGCTTCGAATTGCGTCGGTTGCTGGCTGGCTGCCTTCGCAAGACTCCCCGTAATCCGCAGCAGCTGGAGACCTGGAGTCCTCAAGCCTGGAGCGCGGGAGAAGCTGCTTCAATGTGCGTTAATGGCGGTCGAACCTCAAAACCTGTCGGACACGAATATGGCCTCTCGGCCTGATCAAACCACTGGGGAACCTTCGCCGTGGCACGGCGAAGGTGTGGAGCTGCGCGGCAAGCCGCAAGGTGGTGTCTGGCGGCAGCCCTAGGTTGGACTGCAACCGGAGGAATGGGTTTGTTCGGGGGAGCGTTACGGAGGTGTGGAGTGGCAGTGGAGGGGTGGGGGGTGCTCAGTGTGATGAGGCGGAGGTTCGGTGAGGGTCGGCGAGGTGTGTGAGGCTGTGGAGCGATGGGAGCATCTCGCCGGAGGGTGGCCGGAGACGAAGGGGGTGACGATGGTCAGGGTCGGTCGAGGGCTTAATTGAACAAATTGAAAGCGGGGAAAGAAAGAGGAGAAGAAGGGAAGTAGTTCTAGCTTACTTGCAGGGACGAAGGGGGAGCAGCAGGGCGACAGTCGTATCGACTGTCGCCGGAGAAGAAGATGCTCAGGGAAAGGGGCGGCGGCGAGCAGAGAGCCGGAGAGGCGCCAGCTGGGTGCGGCGTGGCGCAGGAAGAGCAGGGGAGGAAGTCTCTGCTGCTGGTATTGCGGCAGAGCGAAGAGGAGGAGGGGGAGGAACCGCCGGAGCTGGTGAGCGTCTGCCGGAGAGAGAAGAGAGGAAAGTTGGGGATTTTCTCCGTTAGACCCGAGCTACCCCGGTCGGTGGAGCAACGGGGGGTATTTGTAGGGATCAAAACAGGGAGGAAGGCGGAGGGAGACGACGTGTCTCCCTCGCCGGAGGATGGCCGGAGACGAAAACCCATACCGTCCGTGCGTTCGCACGGCCGGTATGGTGGGCTACAGCGACCAGGGGGGTGTCCCTGTGACGGCTGACGACGCAGGGCACCCCTGGTTTACTTGCCAGGTTTTCCCCCTCACCCTGCGCGGCGCCATGCTCCGCGCAAGGTCGCCGGAGCATGGTGCTGGCAGGTTTTGCAGGGGGACCTGAATGCAAAGAACGAAGGAGAGTTAGGGGCCAAAATGCGACGGTTCAAAAGTTGAGGGCCAAAAAGTAAATATATGAGGACCAAAGTGTAAAGTCGGTCAAGGAGGTTTCTTCTTAGGCTCAAGTTTTTATACATGATTAATTAGGACCTAAGGAATCTGATGGTGAATTTCATTTCTATATTAAACCTTGTTTGACCGGTCAATTTATGCAAAAACCCAAATTAAGTTATTAATTGGGCATGGTTCTCAATGTAGGTCAAAATGGGTTCTGAAGGCCAAATTGAAGGTTCTAAACCCTAGAGATTATTTTTCTATGAAATTTAGAGGGTTTATTCTATTTTTACTTTGCCTCGAACCTCGTGAATTGAAGTGGGTTGTTTTAGGGTTACAGATTATCATTTAGTTTCTTGGAATTGCTGTAGCCCTTGCTAGATCATCTCATCCCACTTTTATTCTTGTTAAGTTGCTTTGACCTATGTTTGGGCCCTGAATTACCCTGTATGCAGATTATACTGGTAAAATTGCATTTTTACCCCTTATGACTTGTTTCCTTCTTAAACTCAGAATTCTCTGAGTTAAGCCTTTCCTTGAGATATGTAGGAGCTTTTATCCTTTGTATTAGGTCAAAATGAGCTAGTTATGGCTCATGATGAGGTTCTCATCATACCCCCATGCCTAGCTTTTGCTAGTCCCTTAGCAAAAACTTAAGGTTTCAACCCTTATTCTAGACCATGAAGTTTTTAATAGTTTTAGATAAGTGCCTTTTTTATTTGAGCATAGATTAGGTTAGAATGCTGACCATAGGCCTAAAAGGTACTCTAGTACCAATCAAGATCCAAATCTGTCTAGCCTTAGCCTCAGTCTTTAGCAAAGGTTTTTAAGGTCCACAAGAACTAACCTAGGGTTTATTGGACTTTGTGGTTAAAGCACCCGTGCTTGAAATGATTTTAGCCCTGGCTCAGTTCGCAGTGCGTTTTGTAGGAGAGAGATAGAAAGTTTTTCTGTTTGGAGAGTTTTCTCTCTCTTTTTCTTTTTAGTTCTAGCCTAGGATTGGCTTTTCAACACGGTCTGTATCAGATTCCTTGCTCCCATCATCAATCCTCAAGGGTTCCTGGCGATCGATGCTTCGAGATAGCACCGCCCATGGCAACCCCCGGAACCCTGGCTATTGAGATTTCGAGATAATCCCATCCATGGTGTTCCGTGGCCGAATCCAGACCCTGGCAATTGACACTTCGAGATAATGCCATCCATGGAATCTGAACCAGTAGAGTGCTTACATGCCCCCAGTAGGATATGTAAATATCCTAAGAGACAAGCACCGAGGAGATGATATTTTGTTACGCATCTTCGAGGGGATTTCCCGCCTCTCCGCGCTGGGAACTCGTCCAAATCAACTTGTGTTGATCGGCCGCTCCTATTCTAGGTGTTCTTTTTAGAATTTTGCGACGCTTCTGCGTGATTCTGATTTTTACACTTACTGAACCAGGCTGTGTGTGAGGTTAGGGTGCTTAGGTTACTGAGTCCCGTAAACCAAAAATTAGTTAACGAGGCCGAATACTCCCTAAGCCTTAGACCTAATACTTCAGCTTTTCATTTTCCTCAACCTCTTGAGGAGTGTCCAGATCTTAATGGGTACTAAGAGTCTATTCAAGAATGCCTAAGGTTTGCATTCTTACTAATCTCATTGTGCACTTTTCAGTTATTTTCTTGAATGAGGTCTAGAACTTAGGTTAATTCCTTAGTTCCTTACTAATGACTATCACCTTTTCTCATAATTTTGTGCTCCTTTTTCATTTTGTTTCTTTTCTCCTTCACAAAATTTCCTTCTCCTCTTTTCCTCTTATTCTTTTTCGAAAAATTTTTTAATTTTTATGGTGTTTTTGGCATATGTGAATTTTTTTGTTTGAAACCTTTTCTTACAAGTTTTGCACTTTCATACCCCCCCCATGCCTAAGATTTGCAATGTCCTCATTGTAACCTAGGGGGTCTTAATTCATTCCTTAAGACAGAAATTTGGATGAGTGGATGGGTCGGGTTGAATTTTTGCGGACGATTTCAAATCCCAGATGCAAGCATCTGAGTTGGGGTCGGCTGTCTACAAGGGTGAACTTCGAGTGCTAAAAGGTGTCAGAACAAGTTTCAGGTTTTCAAAGAGAATGACGGGCTGCCACCCGTTAAGCGCTGAGTTTTACGCCATCGGCTGGGCGCAATAAGCTCAAGGGGAAAGGAGGATATAAGATGCCTCAGCCAAATCAGTAGAAGTTACATCAATGAACGGCTTGAGTCTCTGACCGTTCACGATGAAAGGTTCAGAATCGTGGCTGAGTGGACTGATTTCGATTGTTCCATTTCCAAAAACCTGTCGGACCAAATATGGCCCGACCCACTTAGATCTCAGTTTTCCTGGGAAGAGTTTGAGTCGGGTATCAAAGAGTAGGACCTTTTGACCAGGATGAAAGATCTTTCTCGAGATGTGTTTGTCGTGGAAGACTTTAACCCGCTCCTTGTAGATTTGCGAGTTCTCGTACGCGTCTAGGCGTAATTCATCGATCTCGCTGATTTGGAGTTTTCTGTGGGTCCCAGCCTTGGAAAGATCTAGATTACAGTTCCGTACTGCCCAATAGGCTTTATGCTCCAGTTCGACGGGAAGGTGGCATGCCTTTCCGTACACCAGTCTAAAGGGAGACATGCCCAATTGGGTTTTGTGGGCGGTCCTATAGGCCCACAATGCTTCCGGAAGTCGGGACGACCAGTCCTTCCTGTCAGGTCGAACAGTGACTTGCAGGATTTTCTTGATCTCCCGATTGGACAGCTCAGCTAGACCATTAGTTTGGGGGTGGTAAGGAGTAGAGATTCGGTGAGACACCCCGTATTTGGTCATCAGTGACCTAAACTGAGCATTTGTGAAATGGGTCCCCCCATCAGAGATTATTGCACGAGGAATCCCGAACCTTGAGAAAATGTGTTGATGAATGAATTTGAGAATGATTTTGTGATCACAGGTTCGGGTCGGTATGGCTTCGATCCATTTGGACACGTAGTCCACAGCCAACAGAATGTATTCGAAACCATCCGAAACAGGAAAGGGGCCCATAAAATCAATCCCCCAAACATCAAAGATTTCGCATACTAGAATCGGTTGCATAGGCATCATGTCGCGATGGCTCATGTTGCCCAAAGTCTGGCAGCGACTGCATGCCTTGCAGTGATTGTATGCATCTTTGAACAGTGTGGGCCAGTAAAAGCCGCACTGGAGGACTTTTGATGCGGTTTTATGCCCGGCAAAATGGCCACCGCATGCCTGGTCATGGCAGAAAGAGAGGATATTGTTGAATTCCCCTTCCGGGACACATCTCCGGATGATCTGATCGGCACCTATGTGGAAGAGGTACGGGTCTTCCCAAATGTAATACTTGGCATCGGAGCGTAATTTGTCTTTCTTGGCCTTCGGCCAATCGGACGGGGTCTGATGAGATGCCAAGTAATTTACTATATTAGCAAACCATGGAAGGCTAGTACCAATAGTCAGCAGGTGCTCATCGGGAAAATGCTCAGTGATGGGTCCGGAAGGGTCAATTATTTTAGAAGGAAGACGGGACAAGTGATCAGCTACCACGTTTTGCTTTCCCGCTTTATCGCGAATCTCAAGGTCAAATTCTTGCAACAGCAAGATCCATCGGATTAATCGAGGTTTCGCGTCCTTTGCAAGGAGATGCCTCACAGCTGTGTGATCCGAGTATATGATGACACGGGAACCCAGAAGGTACGATCTGAACTTTTCTAGGGCAAATACTACAGCTAGCAGCTCTTTCTCAGTAACCGTATAGTTACGCTGAGCCTCATTGAGTGTTTTGCTGGCGTAGTAAATGACCACAGGTTTCTTGTCAATTTTCTGTCCCAAAACCGCTCCTACAGCGAAGTCGGATGCATCACACATGATCTCAAAGGGTTGAGACCAATCAGGGGACTGTAGGATCGGGGCTTGGGTGACTCGGTCACGCAGGATTTCAAATGCTTGAGTGCATTCCTTGGAAATTTCGAAGGGAACATCCTTGGAGAGAAGAGTGGTCAGGGGACGTGCGATTTTTGAAAAATCAGGGATAAATCGTCGATAAAAACCGACATGCCCTAAAAAGGATCGGATGTCCCTGATCGAGCTAGGCATAGGAAGGTGAGAAATCAGATTAACCTTAGCTCGATCCACTTGGATACCTTTCTCCGAAATTGAGTGTCCCAGGACAATTCCCTCAGGCACCATGAAATGGCTCTTTTCCCAGGAAAGAACCAAATTCACATCGATGCACCGCCCGAGTATCTGGACCAAGTGTTGGAGGCAATCGTCGAACGATGCTCCGAAAACTGAAAAGTCATCCATGAAGACTTCCAGATAATCACCTACCATATCTGAGAATATGGCAAGCATGCATCGCTGAAAAGTAGCGGGTGCATTGCAAAGACCGAAAGGCATCCTTCGGAAAGCGTATGTTCCGAAGGGGCAGGTGAACGTGGTCTTTTCTTGGTCCTCAGGATGGATTGCCACCTAGTTATAACCGGAGTACCCGTCAAGAAAGTAGAAGAACCTATTTCCCGCTAGTTTTTCGAGAATTTGATCAATGAAGGGTAGTGGGAAATGATCCTTCTTCGTGGAGGAATTGAGTCGACGGTAATCTATACCGACTCTCCACGAGTTGGCTAATCGGGTAGGAATGATTTCTCCGGTCTCAGTCGTTATAGTGGTGAGTCCTGCCTTCTTGGGCACGACCTGAATTGGGCTCACCCAACGACTATCGGAGATCGGGTAGATGATTCCGGCATCTAACCATTTGATGATCTCCTTTTTCACGACCTCCTGCAGATTGGGGTTTAAGCGTCTCTGCATTTCACGAGAAGGTCGTGTGCCCTCTTCTGAATAGATATGATGAGTACAATAAGAGGGACTTATTCCAGTCAAATCATCGAGAGTCCATCCGATGGCTCTGCGATGTTGCTGGAGGACAACAATCAGACGGGATTCCTGTTCAGGATTGAGGTTGGAATTGATAATCACAGGAAGGGTCTGATTAGAACCCAAAAAGACGTATTTCAAGTGAGCAGGAAGGGGTTTCAGTTCGAGGATGGGGTTTTCAGCAGCAGCGGGTGGTTCAGTATAGATGTGAGGTTCAAGGGTGGGAGTTACTGGGTTGTTCATATCTGGATTCGACTCCTCTGTTTGCGGGTCAAGATCCTTCTGTGGTTGATGAGGCATAATCGAGTCATTCTGGAGGTGTGATTCATCAACCAAAGTCTTGATGTCACAAATTTGTTCGATGACGCCGCAATTAATTCCTTGTTGGGCCTTAAATATATCAATTTTTAGTGTTTGATCTCCAAACTTAAGCTCTATTTGGCCCTCCTCACAGCTGATGTTGGCTCTAGCAGTAGCCAAGAAAGGTCTCCCTAGAATGATTGGTGTATCCCTAGGGTTCTCAGGTGCATCCATATCTAAGACTATAAAGTCCACTGGAAAATAGAAATCCCGCACTCTCACGATAACATCCTCGAGAATCCCTTTTGGTGACTTTATAGATCGATCTGCTAATTGTAATGTCACCTCGGTTGGTTTCAGCTCAGATTCTTCTAGATGGTCAAGTAAGGATGTGGGTATCAGGTTTATGGATGCACCCAAGTCTAACAATGCTCTATCAAATTGGGTACCACCTATCTTACAGGAAATCAGGGGAGTTCCAGGATCTTTTGCCTTGGGTGGGAGTCTACTAAGGATTACAGAGCTGGCTTGCTCTGACAGAATAATTGGGCTCCCTCCCTTGGTTCGCGGCTTACGCTGGGGTGTACATATATTCTTTAGAAATCGTGCGTAAGCTGGTACGTGGCGGATTGCATCCATCAAGGGGATGTTTATGTGGACCTGCTCAAAGAGCTTGACCAGGTCCTCCTCAGGGGCCACGGGTTTGGTGGTCTTTTTTCCCTTGGTCAGGGCCTCGGGAAACGGGATCTTGGTTGGTTCTTCTAGGATAGGTCCAGGTTGTGGATCTGGAACAGCGGTACCTTGGATAACTATCCTAGGGTCATGGTTATCAAGCTTGGAGTGGTTTGGATAATGCGGGTCTTGAGTTGTTTTACCACTACGTGTTGTTACAGAATTTAATCCGGCCTGATTTTGGTTTGGGTTTGGTAGGAGGGGTGGCTGCTGCTGAAATCCCGCATAAGAAGTTGAGGCTTCCATCTCGTCTGGAGATGGGGCAGTAGGAGCCTGATAAATCCATTGGGTGTGGCCTAAATTTGGATTCATAACGCGCTTCTGGGTTGGCACGTTATTTGGGTTAGGAAGAGGTTGGGAAGGGAGTGTGCCTGGTTGGCGAGAATTTGCCAACTGGGCCAGTTGAGTTTTAACTTCTGTAAGCTCGTCCTTGTGCTGTTTCTGAATAGCCGCATTCGTTTTTTGAATGTCAGCCAGAGTCTGAAGGATTAAGGACATTTGATCTTGATTTGGCCCTGATGGATAAGTAGGGTTGGGCCGAGGCTGAGGCGGCTGGTAGTGACGAGAGGGCTGTGGGCGGGACTGAAAAGGTGGTCTTTGGGTTTGGGAATTTCCCACCCACTGAAAATTGGGATGGTTTCGCCATCCAGGGTTGTAAGTGTTGGAGAATGGGTCGTTCTGGATGGCGTTGAGGTCCTCGCAGGTCTGAGGAACCTCCTGAGAATCAGGGAAAGGGGGAATGGAGTTCCCCCGGCTGGTGTAGAAAGGATCAGATGATCCTCCAATCCAAGAATCAGATGGGGATGGATATGGATCCATCCCAGGGGAAGATCGGTGGAGGATGTTTTGCACAGTCTCCTGTGTGGAAGGAGGTTGTGTAAAGGAGTTACGTGCGGAGGTGGCTCGCTGCAAGTGCTGAGTCAGCTCATCCACCTTCTTTTCAATGATTGAGACCTTGTCCAATCGACTGGCCATTAATTCCAGGTCGACTGATGCGGACAGGCCCTGCGTCTCATGTGCTCCCTTAAGATTCGTCGCTGCGCGGGTATTCGTCCTGTCGAATAATCCCATGGAGTCATTGTTGATGGAGTTCTCGCACATGTTTTCGAGAATCTCCCATACGGTGTCTTCATGTTGACCCATGATGTTTCCTCCGCAAGTTGCATTGACGAAAAGGCGGATGTCCTCACGGAGTCCCTGGTAAAAAGATTGGACTTGTTCCCATTTAGGAACTCCGTGATGGGGGCACTTCCTCATGAGATCCTGAAAACGATCCCATGCCTCATGAAGAGGTTCTCCTGATTATTGAGTGAAGTGTGTAATCTGATGGCGCAAGGCGTTGGTCCGACCAACGGGAAAAAACTTTTTCAAAAACTCGGATTGAAGTTCTTCCCAAGTGTTGATCGGCCGGGTCTGAGTTTGATACCAATGGGCGGCCTTGTCCACAAGAGAAAAGGAGAACATCTTCATGAGAAGAATATCCCGATTTTGCGCATCTGATCCAAAAGTGTGGGCCAGATGCTTTAGCTGTTTGATGTGCTGGAAGGGATCTTCAGAATTAAGCCCATGGAATTTAGGTATAGCATGAATCATGTTGGGCTTTAATTCGGAATCAGGTCCTCCAGTCGGGATTCTAACTCGAGGCTCAATGGCCACCGCAGCAGGATTGTAGTGGTCCCGCATCATAGGACGCTGTGGTGGGTGCACGAAGTTTTGGAAGAGGTCATTGAGTCGCTGGAGCTGGTGTTCCAGATTATTTTCTTCCTCAACTGGCTGAGCCATGATGGGGGAAGAAGAAGAACTTGGTTCTGAATCAGAAGAGAGAATAATGTGAGGGTGTTTCTGCACAAACACGGGCGCCGAGGCTTGGGACGAGAGCGAATTTCTAAAGGAGGTCTTAAGGGTGGTCTTAGGGACCTCCTTCCGTACATGCACTGTTGGAAGAGGTAAGTTTAGAAGGTGCTGGACCCAATCAAGGCACCCAAAAATGTGTTGGGTGACTATAGAGGTGCGGGGCAGATGGACCCCTTGATCAGAAAGATCGTCCACCTGAGAATTACCTGGGCAGCCAGAGAGGGAGAGTCCCGCGAAGACCCCTACACGGTAGAGCGTCCCCACGGGTTACAGGGTTTCCCCCACCCGACCTCTCTTGTCACTGCGGGTCCAGGTAGACCAGAATGGGGATCTTGACCTCTTAAGTCTACCAATTTTAAGATCAGGGTGCTTAAGGTTTCACTTGAACTTTAGTCTTTTAAGTGCAAAGAGTGACCTAATTTAAGGTTGGTTGACCCAAGGGGTCAACTTTACCTCTTGTTTTCTTTGAGAGCTTTTAGGTCTTGTCTTTTAGGGTTCAAGTGTTTAGAGAGCCAATTGTTTTAGGTTTTCTTTTGAATAGGTATTTTCAATCAATGGTTTAGGCACACTTCTTTTGGATTTTCTCCATTCTTGATTTAAGTAGTGTGTCTCTAAAACCCTAATGTTGAATCTTATGTTGGCTCTACTTGGTCCAGTTAGTTCTTTGTTGGGTAATTAGGACTCAAGCAAGAATGTGTTAGCCCTTAAATACCCTTAATAGTGTGCAGGACTAATGAGTTGAAAACATGCAACTTTTATGGTTACTAAGTATGGAAGACAGGTTAGCCCTATATTGCTTGTTCTTTTCTTTTCTTCCTCTTTAGAGTTTAGGGGTTAATAGCGAGAGGAAAAATTTACCTGTCCTCGGAGTGGTTGTTGTGCGGTTGCTTGTCTTCTTGATTTCCTGTAGTTTTCTGCACAAAAGAGAGGAGATTATCAGAAATTAAAAAGAAACAGGAATGTTTACCTCTAGAATAGCCGTTGCTCCTCGGCAACGGCGCCAAAAATGGTGGCTCCTCGTTTGAGTTGACAACCGGGTTTTATTGTTATAGCGTCGTAGTATAGCCAGTTGTTGCCATCATTTCAAATATATAAATTTTTTTTTACTCGGAAAAGAGTTCCCGAGGTCGAACTCAGGGAGCAAGTTGTATTCTAGAGATATACATGTTTCTTTTACAAAAAAAATAAAGAAAGAGAGAGAAAGGATTTGTTGTTTCCTCTTTGTTTCTCCTCGTCTCAGATCTTCTTCTTCTTTGTCTGCAGAGGTGATCTTCTTCTTCTGCAGTGGTGATGCTCTTCTTTCTTCTTTGTTCTTCTTCTTTCAGTTCTTCCCTTGTTCTTTTGTGTTCTCCTCTGCCTCGCCTTCTTCTGTTGTTCTTCAGATCTCCTTCTTTCTTCTTTTCTTTTTCCAGTCAGGACGTCGCCCCTCCTTCTTTCTTCTTTTCCCTTCAGGACGTCGTCTGATTTCCAAATCAGACGACTTAGACTGCCTGTTGCTACAGTGTCTCCCTCAGCTTCCTTCTTCTTCCGCGATCCTTCTTCTTCACCTGTGCCTGCACCCTTCAGAGCTTACGTCAGAGGACAAAACCTACTCTACCCTCCCCCCCCCGCGTCTCTCTCTCTCTGAAACCACTCTTGGGAAAGCTCTCCCAGAGCTGCCGGGTAGTCGGGTACGGGTCAGGTCCGGGTCCAGGCCCACCGGCGTGCGTGGTGGGCGAGGAGTGCAGGTCAGTCTTAAGTCAGGTCGGGTCAGGTCCGCGGGGCGTGAGCGCGGACGAGACCGGGTAACCGGGCGGGTGAAGGGGACCTCACCCCGTGTGCTGAGGCAGTAAGGCTAATGCACAAAATCAATTTAAACGGTGAAGAGGTTGTGAGGCTTACCGATGTGGGACTAAACGGAGGCCTCTCCTCGCGTGCACCTGCTGGGAGACCGCGGCCTAGCTTCTGCAGCTGCGGCTTCGAATTGCGTCGGTTGCTGGCTGGCTGCCTTCGCAAGACTCCCCGTAATCCGCAGCAGCTGGAGACCTGGAGTCCTCAAGCCTGGAGCGCGGGAGAAGCTGCTTCAATGTGCGTTAATGGCGGTCGAACCTCAAAACCTGTCGGACACGAATATGGCCTCTCGGCCTGATCAAACCACTGGGGAACCTTCGCCGTGGCACGGCGAAGGTGTGGAGCTGCGCGGCAAGCCGCAAGGTGGTGTCTGGCGGCAGCCCTAGGTTGGACTGCAACCGGAGGAATGGGTTTGTTCGGGGGAGCGTTACGGAGGTGTGGAGTGGCAGTGGAGGGGTGGGGGGTGCTCAGTGTGATGAGGCGGAGGTTCGGTGAGGGTCGGCGAGGTGTGTGAGGCTGTGGAGCGATGGGAGCATCTCGCCGGAGGGTGGCCGGAGACGAAGGGGGTGACGATGGTCAGGGTCGGTCGAGGGCTTAATTGAACAAATTGAAAGCGGGGAAAGAAAGAGGAGAAGAAGGGAAGTAGTTCTAGCTTACTTGCAAGGACGAAGGGGGAGCAGCAGGGCGACAGTCGTATCGACTGTCGCCGGAGAAGAAGATGCTCAGGGAAAGGGGCGGCGGCGAGCAGAGAGCCGGAGAGGCGCCAGCTGGGTGCGGCGTGGCGCAGGAAGAGCAGGGGAGGAAGTCTCTGCTGCTGGTATTGCGGCAGAGCGAAGAGGAGGAGGGGGAGGAACCGCCGGAGCTGGTGAGCGTCTGCCGGAGAGAGAAGAGAGGAAAGTTGGGGGTTTTCTCCGTCAGACCCGAGCTACCCTGGTCGGTGGAGCAACGGGGGGTATTTATAGGGATCAAAACAGGGAGGAAGGCGGAGGGAGACGACGTGTCTCCCTCGCCGGAGGATGGCCGGAGACGAAAACCCATACCGTCCATGCGTTCGCACGGCCGGTATGGTGGGCTACAGCGACCAGGGGGGTGTCCCTGTGACGGCTGACGACGCAGGGCACCCCCGGTTTACTTGCCAAGTTTTCCCCCTCACCCTGCGCGGCGCCATGCTCCGCGCAAGGTCGCCGGAGCATGGTGCTGGCAGGTTTTGCAGGGGGACCTGAATGCAAAGAACGAAGGAGAGTTAGGGGCCAAAATGCGACGGTTCAAAAGTTGAGGGCCAAAAAGTAAATATATGAGGACCAAAGTGTAAAGTCGGTCAAGGAGGTTTCTTCTTAGGCTCAAGTTTTTATACATGATTAATTAGGACCTAAGGAATCTGATGGTGAATTTCATTTCTATATTAAACCTTGTTTGACCGGTCAATTTATGCAAAAACCCAAATTAAGTTATTAATTGGGCATGGTTCTCAATGTAGGTCAAAATGGGTTCTGAAGGCCAAATTGAAGGTTCTAAACCCTAGAGATTATTTTTCTATGAAATTTAGAGGGTTTATTCTATTTTTACTTTGCCTCGAACCTCGTGAATTGAAGTGGGTTGTTTTAGGGTTACAGATTATCATTTAGTTTCTTGGAATTGCTGTAGCCCTTGCTAGATCATCTCATCCCACTTTTATTCTTGTTAAGTTGCTTTGACCTATGTTTGGGCCCTGAATTACCCTGTATGCAGATTATACTGGTAAAATTGCATTTTTACCCCTTATGACTTGTTTCCTTCTTAAACTCAGAATTCTCTGAGTTAAGCCTTTCCTTGAGATATGTAGGAGCTTTTATCCTTTGTATTAGGTCAAAATGAGCTAGTTATGGCTCATGATGAGGTTCTCATCACCGGGTGCCACAGTGTTTTCCAAAATAGACTTGAGGTCGGGATACCACCAGTTGAGGATCAGGGAGACCGACGTCTCCAAGACAGCTTTCCGCACCCGGTACGGACACGAGTTTTTGGTCATGCCGTTTGGGCTGACCAATGCCCCCGCTGCTTTCATGGACCTGATGAACCGGGTGTTTAGACCGTACTTGGACCAGTTTGTGGTGGTTTTC